>CM039726.1:40448336-41731580 GCA_022539455.1 Dendrobium nobile
CCGATACACCTGTATCATCCGGCCGATTGTTATGACGGCGCTTAATTAAAGACCCCTGATTAGATTTTCTATTTTAAGCCAGATCGTCCTGGACGATGTAAATATCATCCTGGCCGATTTGAGTAAAAATAGAAATTCTAAGTCTCTCAAGTGTGTGTGTGTGTAGGATTACTTTGCATTAGTCGCTCCAAAGATTACAATTGACTTAAGAGGGGAAAAAATAAAATTACAGACTGACTCAACCCTAATCTACCCCATCTTGAGCTGGTTCTGATTTTCGTCCGTCTTTGATTCCTAAAAAGTCTTAGTAAAAGAAGTCTTATAGTGAAGGCAAGTATATTTTTGCTATCATCAAAATCATAATATGAAATCATGGTTTGTAACAATTCTCCCCCTTTTGTGATGTATTGCAAATACAATGTGGAAAATCTTAGTAAAACAGCGTTTATTAAATTTCAAAGTTACAAGCATCAACTTTTCCTACCACATCCTACTCCCCCTTTTGTCATCACAAAAAGAGGGTCCTAGACACACATAAATAAAAAGAAAAAAACACAACAGAAACTAAAACAAATTATAAGACAAACTACAGAAAATAGAAAACATAAAATAAAAACTAGAAAAATGAGGGATCATGATCATCAGATGGAGGTGGTGGAGGTGGCTGCTAAAAGTAGCTAGCTTGCGTAGTAAACTAAGCATTGACAGACATATCCTGGTCATGCTACTGCTGCGTGCGGAGTAATATAGCTATCAAAATGGCTAAGTTCTCTGTGCGGTGCTGCTCTTAGCGGGCCAGTCCTACAAATTGTGCTGCTCCTGTGCGGCAATGTAAGCGTCAAAACGGGTCTCCATGAATCAAATTCTCCACTAACTGGTCAAATATAAGTGTGCTGGTAGGGAGTAGGATCAAGAACAGGAGCGGGAGGGGATCCTCCTCCTATTCAGCCCCCCAGGTTCCTCATCTCTTGGGTGGAGCGAGTCTGTGAAGGATAGTGAAGGAAATTATTTGAGTAGGCAAGGATGCTGAAGGTATGATGACTAGGATATTTGAAGATTGTATTTGGTTTCAAGATCGTTTGGCTCGATGAGATGTCCTTAAAGCAAGGTTGGGTTTTCTCTAATGGCTGGATCATGGATTATAGTTAAATGATCATGTTTCGAAAGATTTGATCAGTTGCATTAAAATCTCTATATGGCCATGATGTAAAGCTGGTAGAGAAAGTAATGGGGTGATGTGGGATTCTATCCCCGGCTTTTGGATTATGGAGGTGCGAAGGACATGTTGAGTATTCTAGCATCTTTGACTAAAGAGATGTATCTCCACATGAAAGGGAGTTGATTTGGCGTAGAAAATGATTTGCAGCGGACCAGTCAAAGTCAGGATTAGAGGCAATTAAATGTAGCTTATCCCCGATGGTGGATAGCTACAAAGAGTCAGCACATCCTGATATGTGATTCTCGACCGGGCGTCGATTACCATAGGAGGTTAGGGCTATTGTAAAGTAGGATTTATATGAGATTGGCATAAAACTCTACAATACGTTTTGAAGAAAAAGGGACGGCTAGGGTAAGAATAAAATAGAGAGAAGTGTGAGCAAAGAGATCCATTACCGGATACAAAAGGTGGACAAGATTGATGGTTCTAGAAAGAGTGATACCACATTCTTTGTAGCGATGGTAAGCTGCATGATCTTCTGCTTCCCTGAATCGAGGGTCCATATTGGCCCTTGAGGAACTTCCAGAGGCTTGTCGGACTGGCTTCCCACCAGCCATAGCAAGAAATCAGTAAGAAAACGTAAGAGAAGACGAAGGTTGAGGTGAAAACAATGGCTGGAATGGCCTGAATTTAAAAAATAGCCATATCGTCCAGGATGATTGCAGAATCATCCAGGAAGATTTGGTTCAGTTATTGCGTACAGGCCGATTGGTCAAAAAGGCGATCCGATCGGCCGGGTAGATTAGATATCGTCCAGGATGATTAGACACAGGAGATCGTCCCGAGGATTCAAGCTGGATGACCATTGAAAAAGTATATCATCCGGGCCGATTAGGTGTATCATCCAGGATGATGTACAATAATTAATCGTACTGGCCGAAGTTAAAACATTTTAAATCTGTGCCACGTGTATCATCAAGGATGATCAGTGGATCAACTAGGACGATTGTCCAATAATGGATCGTCTAGGGCTGATTTTAAGGATTTAAATGTGCTGACATGTGGATCGTCCAGGACGATCTAGTGTATCGTCCAGGACGATCTAGTGTATCGGCCAGGACGATGACCATAAAATGCATCGGCCAGGATGAAATATGTTATAGGCCAAGACAATCAAAATGATTGCAACAGAGTTTGATCAGATCATCCAGGATGATAAATTATCGTCCATGAAAAAGAGTTACAGCAAGTACAGAAAAGTTCGGTAGATGGAATTTTTAAGAGAATCTGTCCTATCGTCCAGGACGATATAAGAATCTGCAAGGACGATGTGACTAGAATTTGAATCCAAGGAAAAGATGTTGATGATCAAAGCCCTCAAAAATAAATGACTCACAATATAAAGCTAGAAACAACAATAAAAAGGTTAAAAAACTAGAAAGAAAAAGAGAGACGAAAGAAAAGAATTTTTTTTTTGTTTTAGTAAAGTATCCATTTGACAAATTTCTCAAACAATTAAATTTTAGGATTCAAAGATCAAAGAGTTAACAAGTCAAAAATTTGAAAAAGGTAGAATATCCGATCTTTATTAATCTCTAGCTCGGCTTCTTTTGGGTAATAATCATCCTTTTTTAAAATAAAAGGTCTTAACTCAAAAAACTTTACTGGGTAAATGAAGATCCAATCAAAACTTGGTTACAAGAAAATATCTTATAAATAATATAAACAAGTAATTTGTCTCAATCATGAATTTGAATAACTGGCTTTGAAAGCATCAATAACCGATGAGTTCTCTAAGTTTTAAAAGTTT
Organism: Dendrobium nobile; assembly: GCA_022539455.1. Lineage (NCBI taxonomy): Eukaryota > Viridiplantae > Streptophyta > Magnoliopsida > Asparagales > Orchidaceae > Dendrobium > Dendrobium nobile. The sequence goes on from CM039726.1 coordinate 40,451,306, forward strand.
TGAAAAGAGAGGATAGCTTGCATTTAGTGGGCTCATTTATGCCTCTTGTCACTTGATTGGCTCTTTGAGCATCTTTTATTTTTGTACACTTTTCTGTATATGTTTTCTTTCAATTTGGCGTCATTGGCCTCTTTCCTTTTAGATTCTTGCAGCTAAAACTCTTTAAACAAACCCTTTAAAAAGAACCTTAGTTTGTGTATATCCTCCAAATATTAGAGAATAGGAGCTCTCTCTCTAACATATGAAAAACAAAGCCACAAAACAAATCATATCATTTGATAAATGCAATTGCAAGATTTCAATAACTTGAAAGATATATAAAGAACCTTGGATATTATGCACAAGATAGATTATTGTAGCAAGATAAAAAGAATCTTAGTTTTAAAAAACTATTGTCATATGAGAGACTTTTATCTGGAAAAGAAAATTATGTCACTAAAAAGAGGTTAGAGGGAGGGAAGCCATCAACGGTGTTTCTCTCTTTAACCGATTTAGTTATGATAATCGATGGCTTTAAATCTCCAAAATCTAAAAGCTTTAAAAGTAAACAAATTGAAAACCAATCATAAAAGCAAAGTGAAAACAAAACAATCTAATATCAAAAGCTAGCCACAACAAAAAAATATCACAAACTAATTAAAAATATTTCAAGAAAATATGAAGCAGCAAGTTAAGCAATCATGAGCTGCGAGCCCCCATATGTCCAATTAGCTTATGCTCCCATGAGGTCTTTAGTGAGAGCACATCTGCAAAACTCAACAATAGTCAGATTTAGGAACCCAAACTAGTTTGGATCCATTCTTAGGAAAAGTAGAATACAATGTAGGTGTGGTATGCTGTGAATCATGTACCTTAGTCTCCACACCCAATATGTACTATGGTGAACAGTGAAGTGTGTGAGATGTGTCCTAGTATGCCACATGAGAAATAATCTAATCTCCTGGAAAAGGGTTTCTTAAATGGTTTGAGTTATAATACCTCTTCTTAGGTCTTGGTTTTTGATCAAGAGTAGGCATCATCCATGTTTTCTTAAGTGTATCCAATTCATTTTTAATCCTCATGTTTGTATTTTTTAGAACATCATTCTCAACCCTCAAGTTTTTCTCTTTCTCTTTAGATTTCTTGAGATCAAATTGAAGAGAGGTGTGTGAAACTTTTAATGCTTCATTCTTATCAATTAATTTCGAGTGCTTTTTGTTCAAATTATCAAGAAGAGCCATGTGATTAGAATCAATTGTTAAATGATCTTTAAGAATAACTTCATACTCTTTTTGTAAATTTATAAGTTCCAATTATAAGCTAGCATGAGTCTTCTTAAGTTTTTTGTATGATGCATGGATTTTCTCACAAATCTAAAATAATTTATCATAGATTGGTTTACATACCTCTTCATCGTCGCTTTGTTCAAGATGATCTTCCCCCATTAAGCACAGGTTTGTTGTCTCTTCCTCTAGTTCAGTCTCAGAGGAATTAGTACTAGATTCTGCCCAGAACGCTTTTTAAACTTTTTTCTTGTCCTTCATGACCTTGGATTTCTCCTCACCTTTTTTCTTTTCTTTGCTCGAGTGATCTTGAAGTGTAGGACAATCGGCTTTCACATGTCCAGGCTTCCTGCATTCATAACAAACAACATCAGAAGATCCTTTAGAATATTTGATATCCTTACCTTTTCTCCAAAGATGCTTTTGCTTCTTCCTTAGAAAGTTTTTGAATTTCCTTGAGATGAAGGCAACTTCATCGCTCTCAGACCCGGAAGAATCGGAATCAGATTTGTGTACCTTCAATGCCACTGTTTTCTCCTTTTTCTTCTCACCTGCATCGAGATTTCTTTGATTCACCCCTTGCTCGTAAGCAATGAGTGAGCCAAGTAAGTTATCAATAGAATAAGTGTTTAAATCCTTAGATTCAGTTATAACAGTAATTTTTGCATCAAAAGAGGAAGGCAAGCATCATAAAATCTTTTTTACTTTTTCAAAATTCGAAAGCTCTCTTCCTAAGGCATGTAAGGAAGTTACAATATGAGTAAATCTTGTATACATTTTAGAAATTGATTCATGAGGTTTCATACAAAAAAGTTCGTAGTCATGCAAGAGAATATTCAAATGGGATTATTTAACTTCATTAGTGCCTTCATAAGTGATACACAATTTGTCCCAAATTTCTTTACCAGTTTTGCAAGTGGAAACACGCATGTAGTCTTATGATTTTAAAGCACAGAAAAAACAATTAAGACATTTTGCATTCAATTGAGCCAGATCCCTATCATCTAAAGTCCATTTAGTAAAATGAAGTGGAATAGTAATGTTGTTAAGTTTACCCGTTGGAGGTGTGTAACCATCCGTTACAAGCATCCACATGCAATAATCTGTAGATTATAAAAATATAGACATGCGATTTTTCCAAAAATCAAATAAGATATTATCAAACAAAGGTGGTCGGGTAATAGAATACCCCTCCGGTGTATTATGATTCCCAAAGTTAGCTAAGGATCTAAATTCAAAAAGTTTTTAAACTTAATTTTTATGAATCCGAATCTGATACCACTTGAAAGTGCTCAGATGACACTAAAAACTGCTATGATACCACTTGAAAGTTCGTTAGGGATGTTAAGCCCTATAGAACTGGCCCAAGGCTAACCAAGAGGTGGGGGATGATTTGGTATTTTAAAAAAATCTTTAGGCAAAGCACAAAACCAAATCACCACAAAGAAATAACGTGCGAAAGAAATAAATGCGGAAGTAGTAAAAAAACACAAGAACACAAGGGTTTATAGTCGTTCGGTCAACTTGACCTACGTCCACTCCCTGGAGGTGCCCTCTGAGTATTGCACTACAATCGTGACTCTCCTTTAGCCCCCACAGCTAGGCAGAGAAGCCTTTACAAACACCTATTTTTGCCACACCCGGCAAGGCAGAGAACCTTCCTCCTTTTGCTTCCTCCTGAAGCAGGCAGAGAACCTCGATCGCTTGCTGGAACTTACCTCTCCCAACCCTTCCAAGGACAAGAGACTCTATGGAAGAAGAAGTGGAACAATGCTTGGAGCAACCCTTGTGAATCCCCTCACAAGCTCCCCCTTACAAGATCCTCTCTCTCTCTCTCCCTCTCTCTCTCTCCCTCTCTCTCTCTCCTTTAGGTTTTCTCAGGTCAAGACAGCAGCTAAGGATCTTCAAAAATGTTAAACAAGAGATTTTAAATAGAAGAGCTTCAAAGGAGCTCATTAATTGCAAGTTGCCGACTATATCATCCAAGACGATATGGACATCATCCTGGCCGATCAGTACCAATCTCAGAAGATCAGCCAGAGCATCGCCTTGAATGTAAACTGGACAATTGAAAATTGGCTTGATCGTCCAGAGCATTACCCTAAATTTGTGATGGCCGATCCTGATCATCCAAAAATAACTAAGATTTTTGAATAGATCATCCTGGTCGATCTTGCGATCATCTAGGACGATGTGATCGTATCAATTATCCTTAATTACTTCCTTGATTTGTCAGATCAATTAAGGCATAATTGTGAATATCGTCCAGGCCGATCCAAGATCGTCCTGGCTGATTTCCAAAAATACATAATACCTTAATTATTTATGGCGGTAATTTCTTTCTTTTTTGATCCTATCATCCTGGCTGATACACGTATCTTCCAGGGCAATTTGCTAATGATGGCTTCCTTAATTAAGAACCCCTGATTAGATTTTCTATTTTAAGCCAGATCATCCTGGTCGATTTGACTAAAAACAGAAATTCTATGTCTCTCAAGTGTGTGTGTGTAGAGTTACTTTGCATTAGTCACACCAAAGATTACAATTGACTTAAGAGGGGAAAAAATAAAATTATAGACTGACTCAACCCTAATCTACCCCATCTTGAGCTGGTTCTGATTTTCGTCTGATCTTTGATTCCTAAAAAGTCAGTAGTAAAAAGTAGTCGTAGTGAAGCAAGATATGTTTGCTATCATCAAAATCATAATCTAAAATCATTTTTGTAACATTAATTACTTTTCCAAAGAGAATACTAAATAATTTTAAAATTTATATAAGTTTAAAGTAATGTTTGGGCTAATTAAATTTTGATGTATAGGTTTTAGATTATAAATTTTTGAAGCTGAAATTTAAAAAAATTTATTTGAATTGCCGAAGGAATATGTATAGGGAGGCGTGCATACAATCTTGACTTATCACTTGCCAAGAGAGAGATGCTAGCTAACAATCCTAATCATAATAAATCATTGTATGAATGTAAGATTTAGTAAGCTCTATCCTAGGAATCAATGAATTGTTATAGAATTTAAATAAAACGAAATAAAACATGCTTAAAAAAAATAAAATCTATTAATATGATGCATACGATACAATAAAAACAATGTATAAAAGAGCTTATTTTATTAATATAAATTTGTAATGTATAACCGAGGGTTTGCAATAAAGTAATTGTGTCTAGGCCCAACCAACTACAAACCTGATTTCTAATCCTTTTAGATACATGTAGAATCAATACAACTGCTCATGATCTTCAAGCTCCAAGTCTTCTATGAAATTTCAAAAAGATATCCCCTTCGGATGAGGGCATTACTTTTTTGGAGCCCCACCTACATATGTATAAGCAGTAATCTTGACTCTTTTATAACTCATAATATTGTACAACTCTCTCTATATATAAGAATCTATGAAATTTAAATACATGTTTCTCTTTTCTTATACATAATCACCTAAGAACATTCTACTTTGTAGAAAGGTAAAAGAGCATGAAATAGAATACAAATACGAAAGTGTGTTGTGAACAATTATTTATATATGTAAGAAAGTAAATGAAATAAATTGCATGGTCCTAATTCATTCACTCCACTATCTAGTTCACAGATAGAAATTAAATATGGCATGTATATTTTGTAGAAAGTAAGAAAATATAAATAGGTTCCCTCTAGGTAAAGGCACCTATAATTAAACCAAATCAATCCACTGGCCTAACTTAGGCTAAACTTGTTTTCCCTAGAAAACCATCTAAGTGTGTGAAGGTTTTACACGAGGCATGGTGGGATTGGATCATTTCAAGTCATGGAGGTGCTACCTTTAGACGTGGAAGTATACCAATCAATCACATAACAACACGTAATTGGCCATCTCAAAACCATGGTGGCGTGATGATGGAGTAAACACTTTCCATGCAATGGTGGAGTATTGTTCTATATGGATTTTGATGTTCATTCAACTCAGCCACTTAACCAGCATGGCATAGAATGTGGCCATCAGATCCCCCACAGCTCTGATCTAATAGCTGAGATCAAATCTTATGATTATAAACAATCGAGTGGTTGAATGGGCATTCAATAAGACAAAATCTTAATCATCTAAATATATGAAATATAAGGATGATCATGATTTTGTCTTCCTTGCATGAACACCAAAAAAACTCTAAACTCATTTTTAATTTCTTACACTTAAAATAATAGATTAAATGGCTCTAAAATTTAAACAGAGGTAGAATAGGGTGTAATAAAGAGTGGGGAAGAGTTTTCCAAGCCATTGATGTACTATTCATATAATTATTTTGAAACCTATATAAAATCATAGGGTTTGAATTTTCCCTTAGATTAGATGATCTCAGAGGAGTTTGATAGCCATTTTTCTTCATTGAGATGTCCTACACCACTTCAATGAAAAACACTATCTCAGAAACTCACTATTATAGAGAGTTTGAGTTTATGGAATAAACCAAGCTTGGGTCTTTTACTCCTTTTACTGCTAGAAGTTTCCAAATGGTTGGAAATCATGAGGGAAATGTCAAGGAAGCTCTAGGGAAGAAAAACAAAATGTAAAAAGCTTTGAGAAATGTGTGAGTTTGTATAACATCTTTGAATAAATAATTCACGTCCTTTTGCTTAATTCGAACTATTGGAGGGAAAATGGATGGCCAAGTGTTTGAAGTGGGAAGTTGAATTCCCTACAAATACTTTTAATGAAAATAACGACAGAAAATTTATCTAGAATTTTTTAAGGAGTGATATCAAAAGAGGCGAGTTTAGAATCACAACTAGGGTTGGATCTAATTTTCAACACTTATTTCTAGAGGTCAAGGGAAGAGAAGTAGGAGGTACCTTAGGATTCTGAAATATTTTAGAGACACCCTGTCCAACCTACATGTTGGGATTTAAGTTTTAATTTAAAGAGATGTTTAAGTTTGAGTTAATTAATTTATTAGAAAGCTAGGATTATATTACCAGAAGATGAGGTCTTATGATTTTGAATCTATCCCTGATCCAAAATCTATTTTGGGCATTGAATTATAGTAACCGAAAACTAGCTAATGTACTGTAAAACTTGGACTGACCCCAACCTAGATTGAGGAGCTAGCTGAAAACCTAGGTGATTTAAAATCTATGAGTCCATACTTTTTTATGAAAGAGTTGAAGTGACATTTTTAATTATGTTTTGAGGAGCTTGGGCCAACATCTAGAGTGGATCCTAATGGGCCCCTTGATTTATATAGGGTGAATATGCTTAAGAAAATGTAATTTGATTTTTTAGTTACTTTTAATTAGTTTCTAATGTGATGCATACTAATTAGCTCGATGGAATGCATAAAATGTATGAAGTAATTTTAAAATGGTTTAAAAATAATTTTATCTTAGAGATTGCACAATATCCCTTTGACAAGACTACACCATGATATATAAGATGGCCTGCTTGAACCCACAGGAAGGTAGGTGCCTAATAAGGAGGAGAAGCAATTAATATGAATAATTGAGAACTCCTTGTGATGTCGGACTTACTTCTTAAATCATTAGAACTTCTACGTTGGGAATAAAATTTTAATTTAATTTTAAGTTTAGGTAGAAAACATTTTTACGTGTACCTTCATGAGCCTCTGATCATATCCAGGCTAAGATAAAATTAGCATGCAATAAAAAAAACTAGAAAAGGTAGGTGTTTCTAAGCACAAGTAGTGTAAATTAAAAAATCAATTAATTAAATAAAATAAAATGAATATTCATGTGGAAGGCGCCACTTAATTATACAATCCAAGATCTATAGAAATTAAAAGTGGTCAGGTACCACTGATAATAATATGGATTCTGATCCAAAGATTGACGCAAATGACTATGAGTGGGATACTCTTCAGTCTGCACTTCTTCATCCTTCTTTGAGCTCCTTGGATTCTTCAAGTTTATATATCCAAATGAAATGAAACTCTCTGTCAAATGGATGTTTTCTTTGCTCTTTGGATATTAAAAATTATCCTAATTTTGGATGCTGAAATTGAAGGAAACCCTCCCCTAAGAGATGTTTCCTCCTCTTTGGGCTCCAAGTAAGATATAATAACCTAACTTAGATGTGCACTTTCATATTTTATAACCCAAATGAATTACATCAAAATTTAAAATAAAAATCTAGACTCCCTTCAAGGTTATTCTATACAATAAAATCTAAACATCCCAAGAATTTTATATGTATACATTAAATTAAAAAATAAATACACTCGACCATGGTCTTTTGATCTCTTGGAGGTCTTAAGCATGTTTTTAGCATATGCAAATTTTGGATGAAATATTTCTGGCATATTACGAGTACATTTTTTGTGGAATTTCTTACATATTTTTCGACAAATTTTTTGGTGGAATTTTCGACAGCTCTCTAAAAAAATTTTAAATTTCCAAGAAAATTATTATTAGAAATATTTAAAAATATTCGTTAATAATTATTTTATATTAAATCAATTTTAAATTTTAAAAATTATTATTAAATTAAATATAATAATTATTTTGAACAAAATTAATTTTAAATATATTAATTATTTTAAATAAAATATAATTTAAATTAAAATAGCTTTGCTTTTATAAATTAAATTTATTATTTTATATTTTATTAAGTTTATAAATTAAATATCTTAATTATTTTCAATTAAATATGCAACATTATAATATAAAATAAAAAAAACTCAGCTAGTAAAAAAGGTTTGCAGTAATAGACTAGTGGTAATGCGACAATACGCACACATAGGGGGCTTGATTTGAATCCCGCGAGGTGCATGCGTGGTGGGAAAGTCAAGGGTGGGTTGGCACCGTGTCGCGAGGGCGTGAGCTAAGCTGGATGGGTCATCGTTAGGTGGTATGGGTGGTGAGCTGAGTATGGCTGGGTTAACGGTGGTTCGTGTGGGTCTGAAGGTTGGCCCTCTATGTGGTAAGCAAGGGGATTAATTGGTTGTTTTTTTTATTTTTTTTTTTTATAGAGGATTATATTTGATGGACAAAGTTCTAACATATTTTCCACTAGAAATCTGTCAAAAATATTTCTGTAGGATTACTTTGTACCAATAACCTTTTTTATGCACATTTTACTGTAAAAAAGAACTAATCAAAAATGCTAATTTCCAATGGATTTTGGTCATTTTCTAATGAATTTTGTCTGCCGGTAATGCGTGTTTCAACTATAATGGATGTGTGGCTTTCTTGTGTCCTAGACTGGACAGATTATTAAAGTTATTTATTATTCAAGTCTATTAAAGGTCAATAGGGGGATTTAGTTTGAGTTTAAGGGTGCGTTTGGGATGGCTGCAGCTGTCGGTAAAGTAGGTTGTGAAATTGTTGTACATAAAGTTGCTTCCTGAAGTTGCTTTATATAAATCATAATATTTTGTTTGGATAGCGTAGCTGTAGAATTGCTGTGCTGCAGCTTTATGAGAAAAATTTACCTTCATACCCTTATATATATTTAGATGAAATATATAATTTTTTAAAATTTAATTTTTTTTAAATGCATATGATAATCAACTAACAATTCTAAATCAAAATTGTATCACTTCTTAAGTTGGTATAATTTTTTTTAAATATATTAAAGCTGCCAAATTTTTTTTTTAAATATTGCTGTAAAATATAAATTTTTATTAAAAATATTTGTAAGTAGTACAAAAAATAAAAATTATAATTATGATTTTAAAAGCTACGTAAAAAATTTTATTCATGCCTTAATGTTAATGCTTTTGATAAAATTTGAATAAAATATGTTAAAATTTGCTGACTGCTAAAGAAATTATACCTAGAAGAAGGAATGAAGGCCTTATACAACTAACATCAAGTCTACCTAAATTAACATGAGCAATGTCTACGGCCAACGCATCACACTAGATTTCATTGGTCAAAACATATTGAAAGTAAGATCAAATCAAACTAGAAGATCCAAATAAAATTAACCAGTTGGCCTGAAGAAGCTTGCCATATTCACTAAAAAAAGAAAAAAGTAATGCAGCTATTCACACACACACACACACACACACACACACACACACACACACACACACACATATATATATATATATATATATATATATATATATATATATATATATATATGATTCACAAACTCAATCAAATAAAACTGAACATGATATCAAACATATGAAACTTCTTAATTCATCTCATCCATCAATGCATCTGTTATTTTCTCTCGTAAATGGACCATCTCCTCTGCTCCTTCACCATCTCGTACCTCCCGATTAAAATCATTACCTTCCGTCTCTATTACTAATTGCCCAATTCTATACTCATATGCCTCCTCTGGTATATATGTTTCGTCTGCATCACATATATTGAAATGAGGGTCTTCCCGACTTGGATGTCGACGTATGTAATTATGCAATGCCATGGTTGCTATCACTATTTTTATTTGTTTTTTGAATGAATATGTAGGCATATCTCATAGTATGACCCACTTCTTCTTCCAAACACCAAATGTGTTACAAATCTATTTTCATGGCTTATGTTTTGATGATTGCCAAACACTATTTCTCTTGGACTGCTTGTTGCTTCTAACTTTTCAGGAATCGAAGATCGGATGATCAAGAAGAAGCCAGTTCAAGATTGTGTAGGTTTAGGGTTGAGTCAGTCTGTACTTTTGTTTTTCACTTTTCGAGTCTACTTGTAATGGTCAAAGAGACTGATGCTAAGTAACCTACACACACACACTTGAGAGGTTTAGAATTTCTGTTTTTTCTCATATCGGCCAGGACGATATTTTCATCGGCCTGGACGATCAGGCTTAAACCAGAAAGTCTAAATAAGGATTTTTAATTAAGGCAGCCGTCATTAACATATCGGCCTAGACGATACATGTATCGACCAGGACGATAAGCTCAAAATAGAAAGAAGTAGCCGCCATAGACAATTAAGATATACTGTATTTTTAAATTATCGGCCAGGACGATCCAAGTATCGGCCTGGACGAAATTACCAAATTATGCCTTAATTGATCAGGAAATCAAGGGAGTAGTTAAGGATGATTGATACGATCATATCGTCCAGGACGATCTCAGGATCGGCCAGGACGATCTAGTCAAAAACCTTAAGTTACTTCAGGACGATTAATATCGGCCAGCTCAAAAATAGGGCGATGCTCAGGACGATTGGCGCTGATTTGAACTGATAGGCCAGGACGATCGTGAGATCGGTCGGGACGATCAAGCCAAATTTCAATCGTCCAGGAGTCCATTCAGGGCGATGCCTAGGCCGATCTTCTGAGTTTTGTACTAATCGGTCAGGCCGATGTCCATATCAGCCTGGACGATAAAGTCGGCTACTTGCAATTAATGAGCTCCTTTTGAGCTCTTCTATTTAAGTGCTTTTGTTCAACGTTTTTCAAGACCTTTGGCTGCTGCCTTAACCTGAGAAGACCTTGAGGAGAGAAAGAGAGAGATGAGAGAGAGAGGATCTTGTGAGGGGGAGCTTGTGAGGGGATTCACAAGGGTTGCTTCAAGGATCGCTTTGCTTCATCTTCATCTAGAGTTTCTCGTCCGTGGAAGGGTCGGTAGAGGTAAGGAGTTTGCTTTTGGTTTTGATTCTCTGCCAGCTTCAGGAGGAAACAAAAGGAGGTAGGTTCTCTACCTTGCCGGGGTGGCAAAAAGGAGGTTCTTGTAAGGGCTTCTCCGCTTAGCCGTGGGGCTAAAGGAGAGTCACATTTTTGTAGTGCAATACTTGGAGGGTGCCTCTAAGGAGTGGACGTAGGTTGAGTCGACCGAACCACTATAAATTTCTGTGTTTTTTTCTTGCTTCCGCACTTTTAAATTTCATTTTATTTTTTGTGGTGTGATTTGGTTTATGCAATTTTATTCTTTGTGAAAAGAGTTTTTAAAAATACCAATTCACCCCCCCCCCCCCCCCCTCTTGGTTAGCTTGGGCCAGTTCTATAGGGCTTAACATCCCTAACAAACTTTTAAGTGGTATCAGAGAAGGATTAGAAAATTTATGTTTAAAAACTTTTTGAATTAGATCCATGGCTAACCTTGGGAATCGCAACACTACGAAAGGGTATTCTATTACCCGACCTCCCCTGTTCGATAACCTACCTTTCGATTTTTGGAAAACCCGCATGTCAACGTTTTTACAATCTACGGATTATCACATGTGGATACTTATTCAAGAAGGTTATTCTCCACCTTCTTGTGAAATTAATGGTGTTAAAACTGAAGTTGCTTTTACTGAATGGACTTTCGATGAACGATATTTAGCTCAATTAAATGCAAAATGCTTGAACTATTTTTTCTGTGCTTTAAAATCTGAGGATTACATGCGTGTCTCCACTTGCAAAACTGGTAAAGAGATTTGGGATAAATTATGTATCACCTATGAAGGTACTAATGAGGTTAAACAATCCCGTTTAAACATTCTCTTGCATGACTACGAACTTTTTCATATGAAACCGCATGAATCGATTTCTGACATGTACACTAGGTTTACTCAGATAGTTACTTCACTGCATGCTTTAGGAAAAGAGCTTTCGAACTATAAAAAAGTGAACAAAATTTTGAGATGCTTGCCTTCTTCATATGTTGCTAAAATCACTGCAATCACTAAATATAAGGATTTGAACACTTACTCTATTGATAACTTACTTGGTTCACTCATTGCTTATGAGCAAGGGATGAATCAAAGAAATCTTGATGCAGGTGAGAAGAAAAAGGAGAAAATAATTACACTGAAGGCGCACAAATCAGATTCTGAATCTTCCGAGTCTGAAAGAGATGAAGTTGCCTTCATCACAAGGCAATTCAAAAGCTTTCTAAGGAAGAAACAAAAGCATCATCAAAATTGGAGAAAAGATAAGGATCATAAACATGTTAAAGGATCTTCTAATGTTATTTGTTTTGAATGCAGGAAGCCTGGACATGTGAGAGTCGATTGCCCAACACTTCAAGATAACACAAGCAAGGAAAAGATTGAGGAAAAATCTAAGTTTAAGAAGGAGAAGAAGAAAATCCAAAAGGCGTTCTGGGCAGAATCTGGTACTGATTCCTCTGAGACTGAACCAGAGGAAGAGACTACAAACCTATGCTTAATAGGGGAAGACCATCTTGAGCAAAGTGATGAGGAAGAGGTATGTAAACCAACCTATGATGAATTATTTGAAATTTGTGAAAAAATCCATGTATCATACAAAAACTTAAGAAGACACATGCTAGCTTAAAAGTGGAACTTATAAATGTGCAGAAAGAGTATGAAGTCATTCTTAAAGATCATTCAACGATTGATTCTAACCATATGGCTCTTCTTGATGAATTTGATGAGTTGAACAAAAAGCATTCGAAATTAATTGATGAATATAAGGCATTAAAAGTTTCACACACCTCACTTAATTTTGATCTTAAGAAATCTAAAGAGATTGAGAAAAATTTGAGGATTGAGAATGATGCATTAAAGAAAAGTATCTTGAGGATTCAAAATGATTTGGATACATGTAAGAAAAATTGGATGACATCTACTTTTGATCCTAAGCCAGAACCTAGGAAGAGGCATTATAACTCAAACCATTTAAGAAACCCTTTTCCTAGAGTTAGATGCTTCTCATGTGGCATGCTAGGACACATCTCACACACTTGCACCATTCACCGTAGTACACATTGGGTGTGGAGACCTAAGATGCATGATTCACAACATACCATATCTGCATTACACTTTACTTTTCCTAAGAAGGGGCCCAAACCTATTTGGGTTCCTAAATCTGACTGTTGTTAAGCATTGCAGGTATGCTCTCACCAAAGACCTCGTGAGAGCATAGGATAACTGGACATAAGGAGGCTGACAGCTCAAAATTGCTTAAACTCACTGCCTTATCACTTGCTTGAAATTTTTAGTTTTTGTGATATTTTTTTGTGCTAGTTTTGTGCTTGCTTTGTGTTGTTCTAGTTTGTTTTGTTTTTATTTTTTTTTATTTTGTTCCTTTTTGTTTGGTGTCACATATGGTAAATCTTGTCAAGCTTTTAGATTTTGGAGTTTTTTTTGGAGATAGTGTTTAGCTTTTCTAAATTGGTTAAAGGGAGAAATACTGTTGATATTTTCCCTTCTTCTGACCTTGTTTAGTGGTATGATTTTCTTCTCTAAATAAAAGTCTAAACACAGTTTAACCAATGATTTTTTTTAATTAAGTTCCTTTCCTTATCTTACTACATTAATTTATCTTATGCATAATAGCCAAAGTTTTTATATATCTTTCAAGTTTTTTTTGAAATCTTGCCATTGCATTTATCACATGATTTTTATTTTGTGTTCTGGATTGTTCTTCCCTATTTTAGAGAGAGAGCTCTTATTCTCTAATATTTGGAGGATATACTCACAATTAAGTTTTTTTTAAGGGTATATTAAAGAGTTTCTAGCTTGCAAGAGTTAAAAAGGAAAGAGGCCAATGAAGCCAAATTGAAAAGAAAGCTATATACACAAAAGTGTATCAAAGAATCAAAAGATGCTCAAAGAGCCATTCGAAGTGACAAGAGGCATAAAATGAGCCCACTAAAAGCAAGCTATCCTCTCTTTGCTAAAACTCTTAAAACATAAAGAACTCATTTTTTTTTTTTGAAATTTGCAACAATTGCATTAAGAAGAAAAGAACAAAGAACTACATACAATTATTCAAAGTATCACATTCCATCTTGATCAAACACATCAAATTGGAAGGGATACTATCAAAAGAAAAACTATCAAAGAAAAAATTATTTTCCAAAGCCATAGTAGCACAACAATTAGCTACTTTATTACAAGTTCTATTGGCATGATGGAAAACAACTTTATTAAAATCATTAAGGAATGTTACCTCATTAGCATCTCCAAGAGGCCAATTATTCTTCTTAAGAAACTTTTGAATGAAACGTATAATGTTGACATTGTCACTTTCAATGATCATCCCTTTGCACTCTAACATCCAACTTTGAAGAAAGTTCTTTAACGTGATTATTGCTTCCAATTCAAGTTGTGTGACATCCCAATGGAATTTCATCTTGCCAAAAGCAGAAATTAACCGTCCTCTATGATCTCTAAAGACCCCACCAATGCCTCCAAGGTAGGAAGTAAGTAGAGATGCATCAAGATTGATCTTAATCCAATCTTTCGGTGGAGGGCACCAAGTGTTTGAAGACTCCCTAAGGAGGTTAGTACCCCAGCTAGAAAGATAAGGAGAAGACTTGGAAACAGCTAGATACAAAGCATTTGAAGCAACCATGGATGGAGGAATAGCTTCTTTACCATGTTTCACATAATTCCTGTTTTTCCATGAGAGATATATAACCGAACAATAAGCTTTTTCAAACCCAGGATTGGAAATAGAAAGCTTCTTAAGACCAATAAGACATTCATCCAAGGAGTTAAAAACAGGAATCATAATACCCAAATCTCGGATCTTCATAATGATCTCCACCATATGTTTGCAATGAACCATAATATGCTCATAAGACTCCACCGCTTGACACCCTCTCTCACACCCATCAATACGTGAGATTCTATGATTCTTAAGGTAAAGATTTGTGGGAATAGCAGCCTTTCCAAGCCTCCACCAAAAGATTTCTACCTTCTTATTCAGTTTGAGCTTCCACAGCCATTTGAAATAATCAACATCAAAGAAATTAAAATTGTCAATCAGAATTTGTTCATATACCAGTGCAGCAACAGTCTTCCCCGAACACCATTTCACTAACTCCATCTTGTCCTCATCAGTAATTCTGATTTGGACTTGAACAATCAAAGCAATTAGTTCTGGATGGAAAGCCATACCAAGCATATCAGAATTCCAGTTACCATTAGGAAGTAGAAGCTGCTGAATATACTTCCCTTCGAGAGCAATACAATCCACATAAGTTGGCCATCTATTGATGCTTTTATCTAACAACCAAGCATCATTTAAAATACTAATTTTATTTCCTTTTCCCACCTTCCATCTAATAACATTCTTCAAATTTTTTGCCCCATCCCGTAAGATCTTCCAAGTGGAGGAAGAAATAACTTTATGATCATCACTCATAATATCTCCATATTTAGAAGTTAAAGTTTTGTGTAAAAGAGAATCCTGTTTTTGAATGAAATTCCAAGCCAAGCTAGATCTCAAAGATCCAATTCTCAATAAAGGAGATTGTAAACCCAATCCACCCAAACATTTCGGTTTACAGATTTCATTCCAACCAACATAATGCATTCCTTTGATTCCATCATTCTTATGCCATAAAAAACTTCTACAAAGATTTTCAATCTCATATAAAACTCTTTTAGGAACTAAAGAGTTAGTGATTAAGAAATTAGGCATAGAAAGTAAAGAAGATTCAATGAGAGTAATTTTACCTCCCATAGATAATGACTTTTTACTCCAAGAGTTGAGTTTGTCCATTACCATGCTCAAGAGGTCTTGAAAATCAGTAATTTTGCTTCTTCTAAGTGAGATCTTGATTCCTAAATATTTCATCTCCTTAATCTCCTTGAACCCAATAATTTTTGTAATCTTCTTCTTCAAAGGATAATTCACCATTTTGCCAAACAAGATTTGAGATTTGTTGACATTAGCTCTTTGACCTGTCCAATTGCAGAACTCCTCCATGATCTTCTTCACTTTTTTAGCTAAAATGATAGAGACATGTGCTAAGATCAACACATCATCCGCATAGAGAAGATATGAAATTTTAGGTCCTCTTGGTGAAATACAGATACCAAGGTCCTTCCCCCTTTGTTCCAAAGAATTTGATAATAGTTGAGAGCATAATATGAAAAGATAAGGAGATAGAGGACAGCCCTGACGAAATCCACTTTTAGCACAAATCCAATTAGATTTCTTCCCATTGATAATAATAGAAAACCTTGTATCTACAACACATTCCATTATGCAGTTAGAAAAAGAAGTGGGAAAACCGTACCATTCAAGCACTTGGTGAAGAGTTGACCATCCCATACTATCATAAGCCTGCTCCATATCCAATTTAATAGCCATCAACCCCTTTTTGTTCTTGGACAATCTGAACTTGTGAAAAATTTCATGAGCCAATAAACAATGCTCTGAAATGGATCTACCAGGAATAAATTCAGCTTGTTCTTCATACACCATCTTGTCAATAATCCTCTTCAATCTGTTTACTAACATGGTAGCCACAATTTTATAATTGGTTTGGCAAAAGCTAATAGGCCTATAGTTTGATGGAATCAACGGATATTTCACTTTGGAGATCAAAGTAATAAGAGTATCTTTCCATCCTTTAGATAAGATACTAGATTTGAAGAAATGGTTAACTCCATTCCACAACACATCTCCCACTATACTCCAATAACTTTTATAAAAAGAAGAAGTTACTCCATCAATACCTGGTGACTTGTTGTTGCCTTGTTGAAAAACCGAAATCTGTAATTCCTGAAATGAAAATTCCATATTAAGCATTGCCAAATCCTCCACAAGAACCTTTTGCATTTCTTCAATGATAGGCCAACCCGACAGCTCACATGTCCTGTGCTGCCATTTTTTCTCAAAAACTTTGTAAACACCATTTCAATTTGATCTTCTTCCACTTGAGTTGTATTAGACTCATCTCTAATTTGATTTATCTGATTGCCATTATATCTTGCTGAAGCAAAGTTGTGAAAAAATCTTGAATTTGCATCACCTTCTTCATGCCATTTTACTTTAGCCCTTTGATTCCACCAAGTAGAAAGCCTTCTCAAAGTTACATTCAATTCATGAATCTTGTTCCTTTGCAAAACAAGATCATTAGTATTCCAGTTGGCATCATTAGCTTCTCTATTTTGAAGATCAAGAATTTCTTTCTTCAATGATTCCTTCATTTCATTCAAATTCTTGCATTTATTTTTGTTCCAGAAAAATAAAGCCTTCATAGTACGTTTGAGCTTCCTTTGAAGTATGCTATATTCATCACCATAATCCTTCTTCTTCCAAGAGTTATAAACAATATTCTTTGCAGCTGGATAAGACCTCCAAGTGTCTTCAAACTTAAACACTTTCTCCTTACCACCAATTTTATCCTTCATATTTAGAACAATGGGGCTGTGATCTGACGCTACTCTAGCAAGATGCTTAATTGTTGACAAAGGAAGTATTTGAATAGCCATTGAATTCAAAATGCATCTATCCAATCTTTCCCAAATACGAGAAGTTCCATCTTTATTATTACACCAAGTGAATCTTGGTCCTATACTTCCTATGTCATGAAAATCAGAATTTACCATAAAACTTTTCATAACTTTAGGTCCTTTTGAGAGCAAGAATCTTTTACCACCTCTCTTTTCTTCCTTGTTCAAAATGCAGTTGAAATCCCCTCCAATAATAGAAGGAATTGTGTCCTCCATACAATCCTGTAATTGTTTCCTAAGACTCTCCCTTTCCTTATAATTTCTGCTTCCATAAATTGTGGCAATTCTCCATATTCCCAAATTAGGAATCGAAAGACTACCAACAATAAGTTGTGAAGATGATTCCCTTACATCAAATGATACCATATTTTTATTCCATAAAACCATAATTCCTCCTGAAGTACCCATAGCAGGGTAATGATAGTAATCCCAGTCCTTGCCCATGAAGTAATCAATAAATTTCCTATCAATGTTAGCCAACTTTGTTTCCATAAGTCCAATAAAATAAATACTATGGTCTCTTACATTTTCCTTCAAATATAAGGAGGCTTCTTTCTTCCTAGCCCCCCTACAATTCCAAAATATAATGGATGACATTAAAAAGGTGTAATTGATCTCTCCCCACTTTTGGGGTTCAACCTATCATACCTTTTTTTCTTCTTGTGTTCCACCTCCACAGGACCAAGTGATTTTAGCTCCTTGACCAACTTTACTTTAGTAGCATTACTGGATGCATCCAAATAATTTTTGTTAATTCCACAATCTTCTTCTATATTTTTCTGTTCTTTGATCTGCTCTACCATACATATTTCTTCAGGATCTTCATTTAAAACAGCAAACCTGTTTGTAACAATAGTTTCCGTCTTTCCTTGAATTAAAGATTTTTCCAGTTCATCAATCTTATCTGGAACCAGAACGCTTTTAGCATCATCAGCAGTCTTCTTATTCACCAATATCTTCTTATCCAGCTCCTCATTTTTATTTTTGCCAAGGTCATTCTTGATTGACTCGTCAGGTCTGTTTTCCTTTAAGTTTTTCCTTTCAAAGTTTCCTCTGTTAAATGCCCTGTTTTTGAAATGGACATGTATCCAGGGACCGTATTCAAAACTGGTTACCGAAGAATTACTTTTCTGCATCTTTTCCTCACCAACTTCAATCCCAGCCTCCTTCTCCTTTAGTGACTGATTTTGTATGCCAATCAAAACATTATCGGGGCATAATTCTTTCTTGTGGCCAACTCTACCACACTGATAACAGAGCAATTCCATCTTCTCGTACTCAACCCGTTGAAAGAACCGACCAGCAGATCCATCAACCCACACACCATTCATCAACTTCTTCTCCAGATCAATCCTAACACAAACACGGACAAATTCCCTTTTGCTCCAGCGGAATGTATTTCCATCAACATACATTGGTGTTCCCAAACACGATGCAATTCTGGCAATATTGTCTTCGTCCCAGCAATACAACGGAAGACAAGGAAATCTAACCCATACAGGAGCAGAAATTCCTTTCAGTGAGTTCGGATCAAAAGCAGCAGTCCACCTATCCATACTAACAATAAATCCATTGATGTACCAGGGTCCTCCATTCAATACTTCATCAACCGCTTCACTTGATTGAAATGAGCACAAAATCCAGTCCATACAAATTGAGGTTAAATGAAAGCTTCCAAACTTACCCCACTGCTTTCTTAATTCGATACTACACACCGAGAAAGGCACATTATTACCCAAAACTTTAATCACTACAGAATTTTTCAAAACCTGTGAATTCTTTAATTCCATATCAGAATTTAACTTCACAGCAATTCCATCTTCTGATCGTTCAACCATGTTCTTATTGAAAGAAAGTTTAATTGGCTTGGGCTTCGACCATGCTTCAGACACCTCATTGGTCTTGTTCTTTAGATTTTCCACCACGTCACATCCTTCTTCTACTTGCACATTCTCTTTCAGACCTTCAACCGATATCAATTCATCACCAATTTTGCGACCCTTAAGCGTATCAAGAACACTAGAAAAGTTATTCACTAGAAGAATCAGATTGTCCGATGCAGACGATTCAGTAATAGCAGCTCCTGGATTCATGTTGCCAACAAAATAATCCTTTCCAACCTTATTTTCAATCAAAACGCTTTTACCCTTTCCTTCAACAGATGTTGTCCTGCGATTATGTATCGCGCCTTCTTTAATCACTATTCCATTCGAATTCCGACCATTTGAACGTAGAGTTGCCATAGATCTCATATCGATCTAAGCAAAGAACGCCGGCGATCATCAGCCGCCGTGCTTTTCCGATCGCGGAAAGCCCGCGTGATTCGAAAATTTGAAAAAACCAAAGCAAGAAGACGACTTTCTCTCTCTAGAAAACGGGAGTTTCTCTCTCATAACCTTTCAAAAAGCGTTGTATCTTTTTTAATCGAGAACTCATTGATTATGTGATACTTTCAAAAACTTGATTTCAATTTCCATGATTGAGACAAACTACTTTGTTTTATTAATTATGAGATATTTTCTTGTAAACAAGTTTTGAATGGATCTTCTTTTTATTCTATTTAGTTATTCTGAGATAGGCCTCTGTTTTCCAAAAGAAATTTTGTACACTGAAGGATGTCCGATCTAGGGTTAATAGAATCGGCCATTCTACCTTCTTTTGATTGGAATTTGTTAAACTCCTTGATCTCTTGGAACTCTAAAGTTTAAAATTATTTGAGATTTTATCATATGAAATGCTTTGCTAAAACAAAAAAAAAATAGAAAATATTAAAATCCAAAAATATTTGTTTTTTTATTTTCCTTGTGTTTTTACTTTTCTTTTATTGTGCTTTTTGACTGTTTTTCTTTTGTTTTATTTTTGAGGGCCTTGATCATCACCATCTTTTTATTAGTTTTAATTTCTAGTCGCATCGTCCTGGCCGATATTTTTATCGTCCTGGAAGATAGGGCAAATTCTCTTCAAAATCCATCTGTTGACCTTTCCTATGCTTGCTGTAACTCATCGTCCTGGACTATCCTATATCATCCTGGACGATTTGATCAAACTTTGTTACAATCATGAAGATAGTCCTGGCTAATAGAATATTTTGTTTGGCCGATGCAATTTATGTGCATCGTCCGGGCCGATACACTGGATCGTCCTAGACGATCCACGTGTCAACACGTTTGAATCTTTAAATTCGCCCCCGGACGATCCATTATTAGATAATCGTCCTGGCCGATCCACTGTTCGTCCTGGATGATCCACGTGGCAAGAATTTAAAACATTTTAACTTCGGCCGATACGATCAATTATTATGCATCGTCTTGGACGATACACCTAATCGGCCCGGACGATCAACTTTTTCAACGATCGTCCAAATTGAGTCCTCGGGCCGATTGCCTGTGTCTAATCGGCCTGGCCGATATCTGATCGGCCCGGACGATCAGACTGCCTTTTTGACCAATCGGCCTGTACGTAATTATTGAGCCATATCGGCCTGGACGATTCTGCGATCGGCCAGGACGATATGGCCGTTTCTTTAAATTCTGGCCGTTCCAGCCATGATTTCTCACTTTCCACCCTTTCTCCTCTTGTGTTTTCTTGCTAACTTCCTTCTATGGCTGGTGGGAAACGTGTCCGACAAACTTCTGGGAGTTCTTCGAGGGCTAGGATTGACCCTCGTTTCAGGGAAGCAGAAGATGAAGCCGCCTACCATCGTTACAAAGAGTGTGGGATAACTGTCTCCAGAATCATCAATCCTGCCCACTTCTCATACCCGGTAATGGATCTCTTTTCTCACACTTCATTTTGCTTCATTCTTTCTCTCGCCTTTCCTTTTCACACTGAGCTTCTTTTTGAATTTTTTGCAAATTTTCGCATCAACCCTACTCTCACAGCCCTGACCTCCTATGTGAATAGACGCCCTGTCGAAATCACATATTAGGCTATGTTGAACTGTTGCAACTATCCACCACCGGGGATAAGTTGCATATAATCTTAACAGATCCTGACTTTGACTGGTCAACGGTGAATCACTTCCTTCGCCAGACCAATGCACCTTTTCATGTTGGAGAGACTAGCTCTTTAGTCAAAGATGCTAGGACAATCCAATATGTCCTTCGCACCTCCATAATTCCAAAGCCGGTGACCGAATCCACATCACCCCTTTACTTTCCCTGACTACTTTCTACATCATGGCTCATAGAGAATTTAATACTGCCGACTTGCTTTTTCGGTACATTGACCATTTAACCACAATTTGCAATCCAGGTCATAAGAGAAAACCCAATCTAGCCTTAGGACACATCATAGCCTATGTCCTTGAAACCAAATATCAACTCCAATATCCTACACCTCCCGACCTCCCAATCCTCTTCTACTCAAACAGTTTCTTCAGTACCCTTCACAGTACTCGTCTCCACCCTGAGGAACTCGGGGGGCTGGAGAGGAGGAGGCTCCTGCTCCCGCTCCCATACCTGACCCTGTTCCTCTACACCAGCACTCACCGGTTGATCAGTTGATAGAGAGGTTTGATCGTTGGGAGACACGCTTCGATGCTTACGTTGCTGCACAGGAGCAGCAACATTCTGAGGACATTGCCCTGGTTCAATGCTCGGAGGACTTAGCCCGCTTTGACAGTTACATGACTCACCAGCAGCAGCAGTATGACCAGGACATCGCCTGGTTCAATGCTCAGTTTACTTCACTTGCCAGCTACTTTCAGCAGCCACCTCCACCACCTCCACCACCTCCATCTGATGATCAGGGCCCCTCATTTTTCTAGCCTGTGTTTTTCTGATGTTTGTGTCCTGTTTTTATGTAGTTTTCTTGTTAGTCTTTGTTTGTTGTGTTGTTTTCTTTTGTATCTGGACCTTCTTTTTGTGATGATAAAAGGGGGAGTAGGGTAAGGTAGGAAAAGTTGTTGGTTTGTAACTCTGAAATTCTAATGAACTTTTTTGGATTTGTTCCTACTTGTGTTTGCCATCATCAAAAAGGGGAAGATTGTTGCAAACCTATTTTTCATGACCTGTGTTTTAATGATTGCCAAACACTATTTTTCTTGGACTACTTGTTGCTTCTAACTTTTCAAGAATCGAAGATCGGACGAACAAGACAAAGCCAATTCAGGATTGCGTAGGTTTAGGGTTGAGTCAGTTTGTACTTTTTTTTCACTTTTTGAGTCTACTTGTAATGGCCAAAGAGACTGATGCTAAGTTACCCTACACACACACACTTGAGAGATTTAGAATTTCTGTTTTTGCTCATATCGGCCAGGACGATATTTACATCGTCCTGGACGATGAGGCTTAAAACAGAAAGTCTAATTAAGGATTCTTAATTAAGGCAGCCGACATTAACATATCATCCTGGACGATACGTGTATCGGCCAGGACGATAAGCTCAAAACAGAAAGAAGTAGCCGCCATAGATAATTAAGGTATACTGTATTTTTAAATTATCGGCCAGGACGATCATTGATCGGCCCGGACGATATTCACAATTATGCCTTAATTGAACAGAAAAATCAGGGAAGTAATTAAGGATGATTGATATGATCACATCGTCCTGGACGATCGTAGGATCAGCCAGTACGATATATTCAATATCCTTGGTTACTCCTAGACGATCGAGATCGGCCAGCATGAAAATAGGGCGATGCTCAGGATGATTTTCCTCTGAATTGAACTAATCATTCTGAACGATCGTGAGATCGGCCAGGACGATCAAGCCAAATTTCAATCATCCAGCACCCAAAACAGGTCGATGCCCAGGCCGATCTTCTGAGTTTTGTACTGATCGGCCAGGCCGATATACATATCGACCTGGATGATATTATCGGCAACTTGCAATTAATGAGCTCCTTTGAAGCTCTTCTATTTAAGAGCTCTTGTTCAACGTTTTGAAAAAACTTTGGCTGCTTCCTTGACCTGAGAAGGCCTTGAGGAGAGAAAGAGAGAAAGAGAGAGAGAGAGGATCTTGTGAGGGGGAGCTTGTGAGGGGATTCATAAGGGTTGCTTCAAGGATCACTCTGCTTCTTCTTCATCTAGAGTTTCTCGTCCGTGGAAGGGTCGGTAGAGGTAAGGAGTTAGCTTTTGGTTGTGGTTCTCTGCCAGCTTCAGGAGGAAGCAAAAGGAGGTAGGTTCTCTGCCTTGCCGGGGTGGCAAAAAGGAGGTTCTTGTAAGGGCTTCTCCGCCTAGCTGTGGCGGCTAAAGGAGAGTCACGTTTTTGTAGTGCAATACTTGGAGTGTGCCTCCAAGGAGTGGACGTCGGTCGAGTTGACCGAACCACTATAAATTTTTGTGTTCTTATTTTCTTGCTTCCGCACTTTTAATTCCTCATTTATTTTTTGTGGTGTAATTTTGGTTTATGCTTTTTATTCTTTGTTAGAAGAAAATTTTTAAAATACCAATTCACCCCCCCCCCCCTCTTGGTTAGCTTGGGCCAGTTCTTTAGGGCTTAACATCCCTAACGAACTTTCAAAAGGAGCCTAATTCCTAGAAATTGATACAGTTTGGGTCAACTTTGGTTAAGCCTAGGTCGATTCATGGCCTATGGTTAATGTGAGAGGTTCATTACATCAAGGGCTACCCAATACTACTGTCAATTTGGTTTAATTGGGTATGTAGTAGAAGATGGCTTAGGTCAAAGTGGTTTTGACTATTTTAAGCTAGCCTAGGGGTTAACCCAAGTCAACCTAAGGGCTGAGTTGACAAGGGTGGGTGTGTTAGACATAGGGCCACCCAATATAATATTTATTTGGTTTGGTGAAGCCTAGGTTGGGAAATGGCTCAATCCATATTAGTTTTATCCACTTTGGGCTAGCCCAATTCCTAACCTGAGTTGATCAAAGGGTTGGGTCAACTAGGATAAATGCATTGGGTCATGAGGGACCTAATATAAGCATTAGTTTTATCCAATTTGTCATGAGTTGAGATTTGGCTCATAGGAGACCTTCTTTGGACTCTTGGGTCAAGCTAAATGGCTAACCCAAGTGAGCCCAAGGCTTGGATCCTTCAAAGGGTTATCCCTAAGGATCCAAGTAGTAATGATAGGGGTTTGAATTGGCTTGATAAAGTCTTGGTCAAAAGGTTCGAAGTGGATTGGAGTGTATGTGTAATTGGGTCAAACTTGGTTGATTAGGTCAACCAAGTTAACCTAAGGCCAAGGGTTTGACCCATTGAGTTCAAATTGATCATATAAAACCAATGGAAGTGGTTTCAAGTCAAGAAGAATTCATTTTTGTCTGAAATGGCCATTTAAATCCTTAATGGCATTTTGGTCAATCATGGTTGACTTGGTCAACCAGGTCAAACTAAAGGGTGGGTTTGATTCGAATGCGATCTTAATGATATTTAAGATTCATTAGGATAGGTTTTGAAGATTGATAAAATTAAGCCATATTGTGCTTTGGCAAAATGTCCAAAATCCCCCTTAAAGGGCATTTAGGTCATTTTGACATGTGATCAACTCTGGGTCAAACTAGGTCCAGCAACATACATTTTATTGGTCATTATGTCATAATAGAAGCTATGGACATGGTTAAGAGATTTGGGGATGGCCCCAATGTCAATTTCTAGTAAACGACAAATCCAATGGTATAGGTTGTAAATATTTGAAGGTTTTATAGCCTTTAGAAATAACTTAAGTTTCTAAGGCTAGGGTTAACTTTAGAGACATGCCTAATCAATATGAAACTGATAGATTATGATTCTGATGTCATTTGATTGAATTTCTAGATGACGGGAAAATTGCCCAAAAAGGGTTTTAGGACCTCAATGCCTAACACTAAAATTTGGTTTGGAATCCTATATTTGGATTGGGTTTTGGGATTAAATGATTGAGTTTGAACTATCCACATCAATCACAATCAAATAAATGATTGGAATTGATTGGATATGATTTGAAGGTTGATTAATGGTTGGACTGGAGTTTAGAAGTTAAAATTGGATTAAAGATTTGAATTAGAAAGTGGACAGGGATTTGATTAAGAGTTAGATTGGAATTTGGTTGAGACATATATTGTTGAGAAGTGGACACTTGATAATCATTAGGTTACCATAAAGAAATCGAAGTAGGTCCTAGTGACCTCATACAAAAAGAGGTCAACATCAAGATTGATTAAGGTAGATGTTGGGATATAGGACACATTTCCCTGGTCATTATAGCAGGTTTGGAGAGAAAAGCTTATTTGAAAAGTGGTTTGACCATTTAAGAGAATTTATCATTCTCATTAACTGTTTGACTGGTGAAAAAATCAATGGGAGCTGAGGTAGACTTGAGGAGTTTATAATTTATTATTGGGGTGATATAGGATAGGATTGTAGCAAAGGGTTTAAGATTGGAGTGTAAGGTTAAGCAAATGAATTGATTTAAGGGCTTTATTGACTATTTCGACCAAAATCAACTGGTCAAATCATGGTGGGTGGTTTTGATTTGGGAGGGGGGGGGGGTGAATGGAAGTTATTTGAGAGTTTGTAAAGGGTCTTTGTGAATAAGTTTATTATATGATTGAGGGAGTCTTTGTATGGTGAGGGTTGACCATCTTTAGTGGTTTGACTAAGTCATAATGAGTTGACTAAGTCAATTTAATGATTATTTGACCCCTGGTGAATTCGAATGTATTTGAATCCTATAATTGAATTATTTTGAGTGTTTGGATGGACTTAGTTGGATTATATGCTATTATTTTACCAAATGGGTTTAGTTTAACTATGCTCAATCTAATTGACTAAGTCAACTTTTGATTTGGCCATGGTGACCAGTCAAGTCCATTTTACTAGACATTAGTTCAAAGAAGTATGTTGAAGATCAAATTTTCATTTGATTATGGATTTAAGGTATATGATATTTAATTATCAATTGAGCTAGCCTGAGCTAATTCAATTGATCATTTTGATCAAATATTGACTTGGGGGATAAAAGACAATGGATTTAATGTTTGACGGTCCTAGTGAATTGGTTGAGACCCTAATTGAGGCCATAGATATCAATACATTGAACTAAGCAGTGTATTGGGTCAATTGACTGCAATGCAAAGGTATAATAACATATAGATAGTGAATAATTATTTATTACAGGCCGAAGGTTGAATAATTGGAGTGATTAATTTAAGTTTGACTTGATCTATATAGTTAAAATTTAATGGTATCTTGAATGATTGGTTATGATTGTAGATTGTGATTAAAATTTAATTTAAATTTATGCATGTTGATTGATTGAAGTATAAATTGAATGAATAAGTGTAGTCTAAGATTTGATTGAAGGTATGCATACTAGTTTAAGTTATCGATTAATTACTTGATGATTGAATGTTGGGTGGCTTTCAATCACAAGATGCTTAATTAAGAGTTTGAAAAGGTTCTAATGACCTCATAAAAAATGAGGTCAGCAGATGGTAGTTGGGAGGATCACATCCCACTAATAAAATTTGTGCATAATAACTATTATTAGTAGGACATAGGTATGACTCATGAATTCATGTATTGTAGGAAGTGCAAAACCAATTTTGTTTTGATAGAGGTGGGTGATAGATAGGTGACATGGTCAACTTTTGTGAATGACACCATAACAAAGATTCATGTGATCAAAGAAAGGTTGATATCTAAACATGATAGGTATAAGAGTAATTATTATCAAAAATGCATGAGGGTTGAATTTCAGGTTGATGTTTTTGTTTATATTAAAATTAGCCTTATGAAAGGTGTTAGAAGATTTGGAAGGATTAGCAAGCTGAGCCCAAGTTTCATTAGACCTTTTTAAATTATTGAAAGGATTGGTTGTTATGCATATAGGCTATTATTACTAGATCATATGTAAGATATACAAAGTATATTCCATATGTATTCTCTAAGAAAATGGGTATCATATTTTGTAAAGAGATTATCTCATGATGATGTTGAGGTTCATTAAAGATTGAATTATAGGGAAGAACTAAATAGAGTTCATGCATACGATATGAGGAAATTATGGAGCAAATAGATTCATATGATAATGGTGCACTGGAAAATAAGACTACTAGAGAAGATGCTTGGGAGAATGAATCTAAGATGAAGTTTCAATGATTTAAGGTTTTTTAGATTTTTTTTTGATAAATTTTTTATTTTCATTACTAAAAAAATAAGGATAACTTTGTATTTATAGAACTTTCTCTACGTAACGTTTTATATGTTATAAGGGTTAAGATTACTAATTTTTTTAAATTTATTGGAAAATTTTCATAATGTGTTTTGATATTTGTGTGGTTTTTATTGGATATAATATTATAGAGACTTTGAATAATAGTGTCGTAATATAATTAAAATGTTATAACAATGTTTTAAAAGATCTCTAATAATTTGGTTATGTTTTGAAATTATGTAATTTTTTCTCAGTAGTATTTCTACTGCCCACCATTAAGGCATATTGGTATTTTATGAATTATGTCAAATTATGATTTAATAAATGAAAAGTATAAAAAACTTTTATAATGGTTAAAGAAATGTGAGTTAATGTGATGTGGTGTGATGTGATCTTGGTGCAAGTGGGTTGGCCGAGATGTAATTCTATTATGCTAATGCCAGTTGGTGATCAATGTGGGATTCTCCTATGCTGACGCCAATAGGCCACCTAGGTTCTGCTATACCAATATTAGTAGGTGACCGAGGTGTGATTATGTTAGTATTGGCACTAATGACTAACTGAGGTGGGATTCTTTTATGCTGATGCTAGTGGGTTACCTAGGTGCAATTCTATGTTAACCTCATTTTTTTCATCAAGCTAACCAAACTAAAATTTAATCAATTAAATCCAAAATCACATTCAAATCCAAAATTCCAAACCAAAATTCAAGGTTAAAGGCCCATATCCTATGACCCTTTTTGGTTGATTTTTCAATCACAATGAAATCAAATCAAATGAACCCTAATTTGTGATCTATAATTTGCATGTTGATTTGGCATTTCCCTAGGATCAGCCCTCCAAATTTGAGGCTAATTTAAGACCTCTAACCTCAAAAGCTCAATTAAAATCTAAAGGTTATAAAACCTCTAAATATTTATAGCATATGTCATTAGACCTTGCATCTTATGGAACTTGACCTTAATACTTTCCCCAAAGCCCCTAAACATGTCCATAACCCTTATTATGACATATTAAACATAAAAATACACTTTGGTGGGCCCAGGTTGACCTAGAGCTGACCATGGGCCCACTTGACGAGAATGTCCCTTGAGGGCCCAAACATGTATTTCAAACTAAATGTCCTCCCCATGGCATGAGACCATCCCCATTAGTCTCAATACATCAATCTAATTCTATTAGACCCTTTTCTAAATACCTAGTTGACTAGATCAACCATTAATCATAACTTATGGGTTTATTGCACTACCCAAGCTCAGTGCATTAACCATCTGACCTTAGTCATGACACAAATTTCTTCACAAGGAGCCTCATAAATCAAACCAATAATCATTGAATTCTAAATTAGTGATTAACCTAGTGGGGCTAGCTCAAGCAAGCTCAACTCTTCAGGCATTTTGATCACCTCCATATTAACTCTAAATTAACAATAATCTTCATTAAATTCCTATGACCAATCCTCCTAATGAAATTAACTTGACTGGTCACATTGAACCAATCACTAGTTGACTTGGTAAACTGGGCATAAGTTTGGTCTAATTTAGCCTATTTGGGTTAAATCAACATATGCATTCAAATCAAACCCCATCAACCCTTCAATCTCATTTCATTTTATGGCTTAAAAATGTTCAAACTCATTATGAGTGAAATTATAGTGAGTTTGACCAAGTCAACTCAAAATATTTGGTCAAACTCTACCTTACATACTTTCCTTCACTCATACATTCAACCTAACCCTCTTGACCCCTTCCAATCCAAGTCAACATCAAATATACTCTCTCGAGTCCACCGCACCAGTCAACTTGACTAGTTGATTAGTCAAAAATTCAACCAAAAGTTTTAAAGAGTCCATATGGTCAAACCATATTGGACCATGCCCTTTTCTTCACCCTAAGCTATTTAGGTGACTCTACATTTACTGAAAAGGTCTCTAAATATCCCTTAAACCAAGCTTATGACCTTATTCATATTATCTATCTCATGACCTATTCTAGAGCTTTTGATGATAATAAATATATATTTGGATGTTCTAAATTATGTGTTAAGAATTTCTCGTGTAATGATTTGATGAATGTGCCTGATAATTACTTGTATGGGATTTACATTGTAGAACTCAAGTTTAATCAAAATTTGAGCTGAAATAACTCAAGAAGGATCGAGATGGATATTTTGAAGATATTTATAATAATGCACGATTATTTTAGAGGTCCATTAATGTTTACTTGTATGATTTAATATGCTCATAATTTAAATATTTATTAAAATAATTAATACGTTATTACTTAATATAAATAAGCTTAAACTAGATTCTATAAGATTATGTAATTAAATTTTATATGCTTCATTGATTACATTGAATTTATCAAATATGAAAAGATATCAAGAAAATGTAAATAAAAGTAATAAGTATACTTGGTAATTTTTTTAATTATCTTGTTTCACATAAATGTATAGATACATAATAAATTGTATCTAAATTACATGATATTATTGTATGAATATTTAAATATATAAAACTATGCATAAGTTTTTATTTTACTAAATATGTTATTATTTTGATGGAAACATGGCTTAATTTTTATTTTTGTTATATTTCTTAGATTCTGTAGATAAAAAATGATAGGATATATTCCCCATTTGGAGCTATACTAAATATATATTAAATTTCTAATCATTATTTTATTTTAATATCATTTGCTGGGTAGTTGTTTTTTGCCTTATTTTGGATGTAAATGAAGGCTTTTTTACTTGTCCATGTGACTAGCCATTTTATAGCCGTTTGAAACTCATATTTCTTTAATATGAATGAATTATTTATCAAATTTAATATTAGATTATTAGTTTTATTCTTTTTTTTTTCATTCCTTTTTCCTTCCATACATGCAAAATCTTGAGAGGAGAAACTTTGATTTTAACTCCCATAGCTCTTTTCATTTGCAAGATTGGATTTTTGGTTGGAAAGCTTCAACACATTGAACCGTGTAACATCTCTTTGAGTTTTTTAGTTTGATTTCTTTCTCTAAATATTTACTTGTTGTTCTTTTAGTTTTCACCTTTTATTTTTTTCTTAAAAATATTATTATTTGGTTAAAAACTAGTTGATAATGTTATATTAAGTTTTTTAAAAGTATTATATGATTTGAGAGTTATAGTTTAAATCATCAAGAAAATATTTTTATTTAGAATATTATTCATATTTTTATCAAAATAAAATCTATTTTAAAGTGAGCAAATTTTTAATTCCATTAGTAAGTAGTGAGGCGATTAAAATTAAATTGTAAGATCACCTATTTTGGCTAATTGATTTCAAGATAAATTGAGCTTGTATTATTTACATCAAATTGCAATTTTCATTTTCTTTTTTGGAAAGATCTGGCTTAGTGAAGTTTAAATTGTAATTAGAATAGGTTGTACTCACTCATGTAGGAGATTACTTTGGTTGTAAATAACTATTTGGTTTAAAGAAGTAAGGTTTGCAAGGTAAAGCTAAGATTAGTGGATTCTAGCATGAAAATTGGCTAACTTGGATGTAGGGCAGATTGGAATCCAGGCCGGCCCATGTAAAAATATAGTGCATGTTATTTTATTTTTTTTCCTATATTTTCTTTGTCATTTTCATAAAAATTTTTTTGATGATTTATTCTTTGCAAACTATCAGTAAATTTTTTTAAATTTCCTTCTTTTAATAAAAATTGAAAAACCCAATTTAGACCTCCCCCCCCCCCTCTCTTGGGGTGCCATAGTCATCCAACTGGCCTGGCCTAGCCCAAAAGAGAAAATATGGTCCCTCTCCTAACCATTGGCTCTATCATCTAACATCCTTAATCTAAAGAATGGTGTAGGGTATCCAAGGAAAGGCTTTGATGCATCCAAGCCATTCCCCAAAACTTTAATCCCTTGAGATAAGCAAAAAGGCATAAAATGCTTCATTATAACTAATCTCATTATCCTTAGCCCACAAGCCAGAGCTCCCATTTTTGTTTTGTATCTAAAAATCTCCCTTTACATTTTCCTAGCTCAAAACCACCAGTGAATGGCCGCCCTTTACTTGGAGTCCATCCAACTCAAATAGCTCGTGACCTAAAGCATTTTAGACTATGATTTCTTTAGAGGGATTATTCTAGAGGATAAAAAAAGTAAAATGAGCTAAAGTTTGTATGTTTACATCCATTGGATCCAGGTAAAAGCAAAACCATAGCACCTAGAACAAGGATTTAATGTATTTTGTGTGTGATGCATTTATAAATGTGAAATAGCTCTAATTTTCCTCTTTATTCATATTTTATAATCATCTTATTTTTTATACTATCTAATCTACCCTATGTTATGTTTAGAAAGCCTTTTTAGTTTAGGTTTTTTGTCATTCTTGGGTAGAAGATGAAATCACAGCAATCTATTTCTTCTATAATTATCAAAGGACAATGATTTTGCTCCAAATCATGTATAAATCATATTGTAAGATCTTTGAATCATACATTATGATCACCAATATGATTCGCACCAAAATCACATGTACAAAGGTTATATTGCATGATTTTGTTTCATACTATATGATATGTATTGTCCAATACGATCTAAGATCCGTATAGTATGATCCTTAACTCAAAATTTTCTAAAACTTTGAAAAATCACCAAAATGTTATTACTTGTCTAGATTTGATATTCTTGGGCTCTTTAAAACTTACCCGAGCCCAAGTTTACTTTAAAATTAATATCGTTAAATTTGGACCACTAGATTCTGAGATATTAAATTTTTATTAAAAATAGAATTTCCTTAATTACTCTCAATCTAGTGATCTAATTGATCTCAAATTTAGACAGGGTACACTTGAGGATGTTCCTCATATACCTCTATTTTCTTAGCCCTTAGTGATGTCTAAATTTTCCAAATTGAATTTCTAAAATTTTTTGTCAGATTTTGACCTAAAAGATTAAAATTCATTCCCCTTCAAATACATAGAATTAGGCTTTGAAATTTTTATGGCATATGTGTTTGGCAGTAAGGGTTAGATATACTTGATTTCAAACCTATGATAACACTAATGACACCTAGGTAAAGAAATTAAGGTCTATGTCTAGAAAACTTAGAAAAATTCTGAAAATTATACACACACCCAATAGAAGTGAAACGTTACAACCATGAATTTAGTGATGTTATGAATTGTTGATTTTAATTTCACTAAAATTTGAATCCATTAGATCTAAAAATTAGTCCAAACAAAAATTAGTCATTTTAGGGGTACTAAAACTTTAAAAATATATAATAAATTCAAATTAAATCCAAAAATGATAAATAATATGTGAAATTGTTCATAATTAAATTTTGTAGCTAGGAAAATTAAAAACCCTTCATTGGACTCCAAAATTTTTGTTAATTTAATAATTATTTTTAAATGGAAACTAAATTCTAAACACTTGAAAATAATCCTACATGTCATCACTGGCTTATAGGAGTGATTTTAAGGAATTTTGAATGAGTTTGGTGCAAAAATAAGAACACATTCTTAATTAAATAATAAAACTTTTAAACATTATAACTAATTCTAAAAAAATCCAAATCTAGCAAAATTAGTGTCATTTTACTCGTTGTATGATCTAGAATTTATAAAAAAATACCAAAACTCTAAAACTTAATCTAAATCTAAAGTTAAAAAATTTGGCCCGCTCATTTAATTCATTAGAATAATCTGATAACCTATCCCAAAATTTGAATCATTCATAAAATGCAAAAAAATAAATAAAGGATTAAAATTCTAGTAAAACATCACTACAGTCAATATAATCAAATAACCAATCCCAAAATTTCATAACAAACATTCCATTGATGAAATTTTTAGGATGGACTACCTGGAATTACTAGACTACGTGTCATAAAGAGACCTTTATTCTCGCGTATTTTGATGGAGTACAAAACCATAAGATTAACTAATCTTTAATAGTTAACCAAAATTAAATCCTTAATATAAGTACATCAACAATGTTTTTTGGATGTACTACCTCGAGCTGCAGAGCTATGTGTCATAAGGAGACATAGGTTCTCATGCCTGTTGTGACAATGCCACAAACTGATTGATGGAAAACAAACAAAAATTATCAATCTAATGAATCAAATCCGCAACCAATTAATTAAAAATCATTAACACTCAATTTAAATAAACTAAATTAATTAATTAATATTATTTACTGCTGAATAACCCAAACCCATGGAGTTATTAACTTATCCCTAAGGAGGGTGAAATAAGCCTCATGGCCCTAGTGCAAATAAAGGTAGTAATTACTTAATAAATGAAATACACCATAAAATTAATTTTTAAATACTAATACTTAAACTTAAACTAAAAACCCTTTCAGCCTACAACAAATAAAAAAAAATACTATAAAACTCTAACAATGACCCAGCCTTAGACATTACCAAGCCACACAGCTTGACGCACACACTTTAGATAGTTTGTTAAGACAACCAATCCAAATTTTACGCTAGACCAGTGTTCTTTCTTTTTTTCTATTTATGTGATGAGGTTTTCCATAGATTTAACTACATGCTAGTTATTATGACTTCATTTTTGTGATTTCTTATGATGTAATGTTTTCCTTAACCATGCTACTTGCGATGTGGTGCGATGGGTGCTAGATTTTCCTAAGTTAGGATGATTTGGATGGTAATGAAATCTTCTATAATTGGCCATGTTCATACATGGATAAAAGGAAAGGAGGCTTTTTAAAATATAATTAACTAAATTTTCTACAGGTGCTTCAAATGACTATCCCCTAGTAAATTTAAAAGAGCATGACTTTGTGTGATTGCGCTCAAATGTGAACAAATTGTTTATACACATGTTTGGAATTTCTAGATGATTTTATATAAACCATTTAGGATAACCATGCAGGTTATTTTAGAGTCTTTTTTTATTTCATATATGTAATTTGAAAGTCAAAGTGTTGTGAAAGTATAACTAAAATGGGATATTTAAATATCCAATTTGAATTCCAAAGTGGAAGAAAACATGTCTTAGGGGAGAGTTCCTTTCATTTGGAAATTTAAATTTGGATAACTCAAAAATCAAAAGAGAAAAGAAACACTCCTTTGGGGAGTTAATTTCATTTGGATATCTGAATCCAACAAGTTCAAGGAGCTTGAAGAAAGAAGCTAAATAATTGAAGACAAAAACATCCCATTTTAAAAATACTTGCATCATTTTATAGGATTATAATTTGGGTTGTTGTTAGTGGTACTTGTTTGCTTTTAATTTATGTAGACCCTTGGTTGTAGATTAAGTGGCACTTTCCACATGGCATTTATTTTACATTCATTTGATATATTTTGATGGTTTGATCTGATTGGCTTGTTTAGTTTTCATGCATTAGGAGTTTCATAAATCTTTATAGGTTTCGATCTGTATTCCGCTTTTGATTTAACATGGATGCGATTAAGCTCTCTAAGGGAAAAATGTTTTTAATCATAACTAAATAAAAGAATTATTCTAACATAAAATATAAGCGAATCTAAAATGTAAGCTTGGGTATATTGAGGGTTCCATGTATACATATTTACCTTCTCTTCCTTGTTAGGCATCCTCCTACCTGCGGGTTATGGTATACCACTTAGCCTATTAGGGTGGAGCTCTATCTTGAGGATGTTATGTAATGTCTAGGAAAAAAATCTATTTTCTAAGCCAAATTTTTAAGCTACTTTATATTATTTATGTATATAAGGCCAATCCATATATATTATATTAAAAACTAATTAAATTTTAATTACATTCAAGCATAATTAGGCCCCATAAATAAAGGCACCTATTACGACCATCTCTAAACAATTGTCCCAATTTCTAAAAAACATGAACAACAACGTACCCATATTTCATAAAGATCAGATACATGGATTTAAAGCACCATTATGGTTTAGTTGACACTCTAATCTAGGCCGAGATAAGCCCAAATTTGCTTAACATTAGTTAGGTTCGGGTCACTATTATTTTGTGTCTAACTTAAACTTAAAATTTGGGGCAGACCCAAAATCATAAGTACCCAATATAATCTAATCCCTATATTCTAATAAATTGACAACTCAAATTGAAAACTTCTCTAAGCCAAGATGTAAAGCCCAACATATATGAAAGGTTGAGGCATTTCTGAATTATTTTAAAATCCCAAAATTCCTCCTACTCCTTATCCACTTGCCGCCAAAATAAGTATTCATATCTGCTTCATACCTATTAAAATTCCAATGTCACCGCCAAAATAAGTATATACCTTAATAAATATATATGAAATTTGATCCTGAAAGACATTCTAATAATCACAATGAAATATTTGTTTATAATTTATAAGTTTCAATACAACATCCAAAGTTATTTAAATTTTTAAATGATGTTCAGTTTTAGCTTCTATTTTAGTTTTATTTTTTTGTACAATACTTCAGTTGATTATTGTAGCATAGTGCTTTTAGTATTGATTTCAATTGTTTATTTCTATTTTTTGTTGTAATAGCCTAATAAGCCTTGTTAGCTCATTCCTACTTTTGCTTTGATTTTTAGGCCAAGGGAAGGGTAAGGAGTGGGCTGAGTAGTTTTGGATTGTAGGATCAAATTTTTATTGTAGGTGTGCATTTTAGTTTCTTTTTTTTATTTTGTAAGCTTTTCTTTTATTTTTTTATTTTAACTATTGTCAAGCACTTTTGTAGATAGATCTCAAATTCTAAATGTATTCTGGATAATATATAGAAAAACATTATTGAGATGCAGTATTCAATAGTGTCCAGCATAATATATTAATTGAGAGTTTTATTATAGTACTTCTCCAACTAAATCTTGGGCTCACTCTTGAAACAATTTGATAATGTATGACCTATTTTGTATTGGGTTATATTTGTTGGGTTGTGACATAAGATCATATTGATTAGAGGCAAATTGAAGGCAGTATAAGATAAGTAGTGAAAATTTAAGCCAAAAAATTGATGGGCTTTTAAAATCATTGAAAGAATTAGAAACATGGCTTACATGTTAGATCTACCAATGCACATGCAAGAGATACATATTATTTTTTATATGTCAATGCTTATAAAATATATATCTAATGAATCAAAAAGAATTTTACCAAACTAATTAAACTTTAGCATGAAACAAAGTTTGGAAAATGATGTGAAATATTTGAGGAATCAAGAAACATCATTTGTATGGATTTTATAGAAGCATGGAATAGAAGGAGATTTCACTTGGAAGAAAGAATCAGAAATGAGAGCTCAATATCCATATTTATTTAACTAAGGTATGTTTATTACTTTTTATTTAAAATTAGAGGATAAAATTTTTATAAGAAGAGGATAAAATTTTTATAAGAAGAGGATATTATAAGAACCAGTTGGTTTCAGACCCCTAACTCAAGTAAGCAAACTAGTATGTCAAGTGGGTGGAGTCGAGCAGTCTAGTGCAAGCGCAGAAGAAACTAGCAAGAATGAATCGCATAAGTGAGCAAGGATGAGTGTTTAGGAGTGAAAAGCCATGACTCCTCATAGGGGATAACTCCAATTTACCCACACCAATGGAATTATCTGAGTGTGTGAAAGTAGTAGCCAAGAGAAAGACATGATTGAGAGGAAGAAGAAGGAGAAGGAATAGTAAAGGAAGAAAATTGGGAGAGAAAGTGAAGAAATTTGAGTTTGAAAGTTTCTTCATTTCTAATGAAAAAGTACATGTAAGTGAATTCAATTTCTTATTTTTTTTTTGTGTTCAAATTTAGAGAAGAAGATTTATAAAATTTGATTCCTTTGATTGAGGTAATAGTATGAGATTGTCTAATAGAATGAAATTTAATAGAAATAAATTCTAATAGGAAGAATCTAGGGGGTGAAAGTTTTGTTTCAATGAGGAAGGAAATTTATGGTAACAAATATTAACTTTATGAATCTTATTTCAACAGATTTCTATGATATAAAAAAGTAGAAATAGGATGTGAATGGTGTTATATTTTGGACATGGAGTGGAATTTAATTTTTTATGTTGCTATAAAGCATCAAAATCAAACAAAATTCTTGGGAATTTAGGTATGATTTTAAATTATAAATTATGGATCAATTTAATGTTTATGAATGTTTAGTTATGAAATTTTAATGCAGATTCATGAAATTTTATATGTGACCTTAGGTGTTGTATTAAGAAAGGATATATCAAAGCTAGAGCATTTAGAAGAAACTGAAATATGAAAGTAATCAAAATGGAAACTAACTAAATTTACTATTAACATGAAAATGAAATAAACTATTTTGATCATTAACATGAAAATGAAAATTATAAAAAGGAAAAAGGTGCATATATGCAAATAAAGGAGTTCGCACTTCATAGTATTGACTTGGTATGTAATGTACCCATGCATGTTAAATAAAAAAGGAAATAAAAATGGAAATAGTTTTACCTTCATTTACAAAATTTTAGATCGTGCTCCTGTATTAAATGAAAAGGGGAAAATGAATAAATCAAAATGTAAAAAGAATAAATGAGAAAAATTTTATTTGAATGGAATATAAAATTTATATATACTATATGAAATGTTATATA
Source organism: Dendrobium nobile (assembly GCA_022539455.1). Lineage (NCBI taxonomy): Eukaryota > Viridiplantae > Streptophyta > Magnoliopsida > Asparagales > Orchidaceae > Dendrobium > Dendrobium nobile. Next base: position 40,489,334 of record CM039726.1, read on the forward strand.
TATGCTAAATGAGAAAGATAGGCAATTAATAAACATGACTGCTTTTATTTATGTCTAACTAATATACTACTAGTTGTAATTGTCCACGTAGTTTATTATGCAAGGTTAAATTGTTAAACAAAAATTTCAAGTAAATCTTCTAAAAATAAATGGTAGAAAGAAAAGAATTTGTTTATAGAAGAAGAAGACCAAGTGAAAAGAAATATGAACTGGTTATCCATATATTCAAATAGAAAATTATTTTTGTAGCCATCAGTTATATATTAGATGTTAGTCCATTCAGTGTTCTATGTTAATGAATGCAATGCATTAACCGTCCAGTTATCTATTCTAGCCCATTTAAATCAATTTTCCAGCCTGGATCATAATAAAATTGGTATCAAACCCCAAAATAGAAAATGAATCATATTAAAAGAGCCATTAGGTTGACTATTAAGTTCAATAAAATTGATTTAATATAAAATTATGAATTTTTATAAGATATTTTACTTTATAACAAGCTTCAAAATGATCATGAAGAAGATGTAGAAACATGTTAAGTATAAATTTTTTACTATTTATTATACTTAAACTCAATGAAAATGTGTTATTTTAGATTTTTTTTGTTATAAAATCTTAGGAAAAGAAAATTTTATAAGTGTTGAACTCGCACTATAGTGCCCTAAGTTACAGTGCCACAACATTGTCATCCACAATATCCCAGCACCTTATTAAAACTTTATAGTGCTTGCCACTTTAGATTTTTAAGGAGATTTATGCTGCAGCAGAGCCAAGGTCAGCACTACAATGCTTTATTGCAACTTAACATAAAAAATTTACACTATAACACCTGAGTCTCAGGCATTTGAGTGCAAGAGAATCAAGCTTCACCACATTATAAGCTGGATTATTTGTTCAAGTACTGGAACACTAAATTTTTCTAGCATTGTGGATGAGTAGTTATTGAAATGAGGGGTAGTATTAACCCAACCAAAAGATACATTGGATTATCCATTAATCATGCTAGGTTAGCGTAGCGCTATAGTGGAACAATCCCAACATTACTAAGGTGCTAGTTGAAAGTTCGTTAGGGATGTTAAGCCCTTAAGAACTAGCCCGAGGCTAACCCAGAGGGGGGGTGAATTGGTATTTTAAAAATTCTTTAAGCAAAGCATAACAAAAAAAACCAAATCACCACAAAAATCAAAGTGCGGAAAAATAAATAAATGTGGAAGCAGTAGAAATAGAACACAGAGATTTATAGTGGTCCCATCAACTCGACCTGCATCCACTCCCCAGAGGCACCCTCCGAGTATTGCACTACAAAAGTGACTCTCCTTTTGCTCCCACAGCAAGGCGGAGAAGCCTTTACAAAACCTCCTTTTTCCAACCCCTGGCAAGGTAGAGAACCCAACTCCTTTTGTTTCCTCCTGAAGCAGGCAGAGAACCTCAACTCCTTTTGCTTCCTCCTGAAGCAGGCAGAGATCCTTGATCGATTGTTGAAGCTTACCTCTCCCATCCTTTCCAAGGATAAGAGACTCTAATGGAAGAAGAAGTGGAACAATGCTTGGAGCAACCCTTGTGAATCCCCCTCAAAAGCTCCCCCTCACAAAATCCTCTCTCTCTCTCCCTCTCTCTCTCTCTCGCTTTCCTCTTGGCTCTCTTAGGTGAAGACAGCAGCAAAAGATCTTATTGCAAGAGAAAATTTGGTTCCTTTAAATAGAATTTTAAGAACCGGCTTTATCGTCCAAGACAAGAGGAATATCATCCTAGCTGATCAGTACAAAATAAGCTCAATCAGCCGGGACAATTTGGGATGATTAGAAGAAAATTGGTTACATCGTCCAGGCCAATACAATATTGTCCTGGCTGATTAGTTCAAATTCAAGTACAATCATCCTAAATATCTCCCGGATTAGATGTTGGCCGATGTCAATCATCCAAGACATCGTCCCGACCGATTTTGTGGTCGGCCTGACCAATGTGATTGTATCAATCAGCCTTAATTGCTTTCCATAATTGCCAAATTAATTTAGGCATAATTGTGCTGCATTATCCAGGACGATATGGAGATCATCCTGGCTGATATTTTAAAATAAAAAATACCTAAATTGATCATGGCGATTGATTCTTTCTGATTTGAGCCTATCATTCTGGCTGATACAAGTATCGTCCAGGATGATTTGCTTAATGATGCCTGCTTAACCAGGATGCCCTAATTAGGGTTTCTATTTTTAATTGGATTGTCCTACTCTCCCTTTTGACATCACAAAAAGGAGGGAAACACAACATAACACAAATAAAAATATAACAGAAACTAAAACAAAACATAAGAAAAACAAACTACAGAAAATGGAAACTAAAACTAGAAAAATGAGGGACCCTGATCTTCAGACGGAGGAGGTGGTGGTGGTGGCTGCTGAAAGTAACTAGAGATCGTAGCAAACTGTGCCCCAAACCAGGCCATATCCTGGTCATGTTGCTGCTGCTGGTGTGCAATATAGGCATCGAATTGAGCCTCCCACTGATCAAATCTCTCCACTAACTGATCCAACTAAGAATGCTGATGGAGAGGTACAGGTTCAGGAACAGAAGCGGGAGCCTCCTCCTCGGCCCCCTGAGCTTCCCCATCCCCTAGGTAGAGATGAGTATTGTGAAGGGCATTGAAGGAATTATTTGAGTAGACCATTGAAAAAGTAGATCGTCCAGACCGATTAGGTGGATCGTCCAGGATGATTGTTAAAAAATATATCATCCCGGTTGAAATTATAGATTTTTAACGTGCTGACACGTGTATCATCCAAGACAAACAAGTGCATCGGACGGGATGATAACCAATAAATGCATCGTCCATGATGAAAAAGTTATCGGCCAGGACGATCAAGATGATTTTAGAGAGGATGATCATATTGTCCTGGATGATAAAGGATCGTCTAGGACAATGAAGGCAGAAAAGTCAGAACAATAAGCAGATGGAGCTTTTGATGAAATATGAACACATCATCCAGGACAATAAAGATATCAGTCAGGATGATGTGACAAAATTTTGAGCTAAAACGAAAGATGGAGATGATCAGAGAAGGCCCAAAAACAATAAATTCAACTAAGAACAATAACAAAAAAAGGCATAAAAACTAGCAATGAAACACTTTTTTTTAATTAGCAAGGCATGCATATGATAAATGCTCCAAATAATTAAATTTTAAAGATTTGTAAGATCAATGAGTTAACATAGTCAAAATTTGAAAATGGTAAAATATCCGATCCTGTTAACCCTGGCTCAGACTCCTTTCAGGGCAAAATCGTCTTTAGAAAATAAAAGACCTAACTCAGAATAAACTATTTAAAAAAAGATCCATTCAAAACTTGCTCTAAAGAAAATATCTTATAGAATAATATACCAAAGCAATTTGTCTCAATCATGGAATTTTAAATCAAGCCTTTGAAATATCAGGTAACCCATGAATTCTTCTAAAATTTTAAAATTTTGAAAGTGGGGTAAGCTTGTCTTTTATGGGCTCATTTTATGCCTCTTATCAATTTGAATGGTGCTCTTTGCGCATCTTTTGATTTTTGATACACTTTTGTGTATATATTTTTTTAATTTAGCATCATTGAGCATCTTTTTATTTTTGTCATCATTGGCCTTTTTATTTTTTGTTCATGCAAGATAGATCCCATTTTCAACAACTCTTAAAATATATTTAGTTGTGAGTAGATCTTCTAGATATTAGAGAAGAGAAACTCACTCTCTAATATAAGGAAGAATAGACCATAAAGCAGACTTTAGCAATTATATGATAAATACAATGGAAAGATTTTAATTTGAAAGATATATAAAAGCTTTGAATAATATAAGATAAATTACTGTAGCAAGGTAGAAAAGATCTTAATTTAAAAAAAAATAAGTTGTTAATTTGAGATAGACTTTTATTTAGAAAAGAAAATTATACCACTAAAAGGGGTTAGAGGGAGGGAAACCATCAACGGTGTTTATCCCTTTAACTGATTTAGAGATGTTAAAACATTGACCATAAATCTCCAAAAAATAAAAATAAGGAGAAAATATCAATTCAGCGATGATCCAAAAAGAAACGTGCTAAATCAAAAGTAAAAATGATAAAAAGTAGAGAAAGAAACCAACTAAATAAAAAGTAAGGGATTGATCAGAAAATCATGTAACTCAGATATAATTAAGCAGCAGAAATAAGCAATTAAGAGTTATGAGCCTCCGCAGTCCAAGTACCATATACTATCACGAGGTCTTTGATGAGAGCATACCTTCATGAAAAACATCTAACTCCAGGAAAATGATTTCTTAATTGGTTCGGGTTATAAAGCCTCTTCCTAGTTATTGGCTTTGGATTAAATGTGGGTGTCATCCAATTTTTCTTACATGCATCCAATTCAATTTTAAACCTCAAGTGAGCATTTTCAAAATCAATCTCCAAACAGTGCTTTGTATGCTCATATTATTTAGTAGAAGCTTTAAAATCAAATTCAAGTGAGGTGTAGGAAGCTTTCAAAGATTCATGCTCAATTATTAATTCAGAATACTTTTTATTTAAATCATCAAATTCATCAAGTAGATATATGTGATTGCTATCAATTTGAAAGTGATCTTTTTTCAAAATTTCATGCTCTTTTTGTAAATTTAAAAACTACAATTTCAAACTAGCGTGAGTTTTCTTAAGTTTTTTATATGATGCATCGATTTTCTCACATATTTCAGGCAATTGGTCATAGGTTGGTTGACATATCACTTCTTGGTCAGATTATTCCAAATCATCATCCATTAAGCACAATTTTGTTGTCTCCTCTTCAGGTTCAGTCTTAGATGAGTTAGATGCAGGCTCTGCCCAGAAAGCTTTTTGGGTTCGCTTCTTATCTTTTCTGAGCTTAGATTTCTCATTCTTTTCTTTGCTTGAATGATCCTAAAGTGTAGGATAATTAGCTCTGATATATCTAGGCTTCCTGCATTCAAAACAAACAGCATTAGAAGAACCTTTAAAATTTTTGTTATCCTTACCTTTTTTTCAAATTCTGATGATGCTTGTGACTCTTCTTTAGCAAGTTTTTGAATTGCCTAGTGATGAAGGTAACTTCATCGCTTTCAAACCTGGAAGAATTTGAATTTATTTAATTGGCCTTCAGTGCTATGGTTTTCTCCTTCTTTTTCTCACCTGCATTAAGATTTCTTTGGTTCACCCCTTGCTCGTAAGCAATGAATGAGACAAGTAAGTTATTAATCGAATAAGTACAAGCAAAGAAAAGAATGAGGAGAAAACCATTCTAAAGATTTCTTTGGTTCACCCCTTTCTTTGGTTCAACCCTAAACTCTAAACCTTAAAATCTTTAGATTCAGAAATTGTAGTAATTTTAGCATCAAAAGAGGAAGGCAAACATCTTAAAATTTTGTTCACTTTTTCATAGTTAGAAAGTTTTCTTCCTAATGCATGCAATGAAGTAACAATTTGAGTAAATCTTGTATACATATTAGAAATTGATTCATGAGATTACATACAAAAAAGTTTGAAATCATGCAAAAGAATGTTTAATCGAGATTGCTTTACTTCATTTATGCCTTCATAGGTGATACACAATTTATCCTAAATTTTCTTACCAGTAGAGCAAGTGGAAACACGTATGTAGTCTTCATATTTTAAAGCACAGAAAAAATAGTTCAAACATTTTGCATTAAGTTGCACAAGATCTCTTTTATCAAAAGTCCAATCAGTAAAAGGTACTTCAATTTTAATTCCATTAAGTTCACAAGAAGGTGGAGAATATCCTTCTTTAATAAGCATCCACATATGATAGTCAATTGATTGTAAATAAGTAGACATGCGAGTTTTCCAAAAATTATAAGGATGATCATCAAACAAAGGTGGTCGTGTTATAGAATATCCTTTCGTTGCATTATGATTACCGTTGTTAGCCATGGATCAAAATTCAAAAAGTTTTCAAACTTAATTTTTATGAATCCCACTCTGATACCACTCGAAAGTTTTTTAGGGATGTTAAGCCCTTAAGAACTAGCCCGAGGCTAACCAAGAGGGGGGGTGAATTGGTATTTTAAAAATTCTTTAAGCAAAGCACAACAAAACTGAAAAATAAATCACCACAGAAATCAAAGTGAGGAAAAATAAATAACTACAGAAGCAGTAGAAATAGAACACAGAGATTTATAGTGGTTCGTTCAACTCGACCTACGTCCACTCCCTAGAGGCGCCCTCCGAGTATTGCACTATAAAAGTGACTCTTCTTTTGCACCCACAATAAAGTGGAGAAGCCTTTACAAAGCCTCCTTTTTTCCAACCACTGATATGGTTGAGAACCCAATTCCTTCGGCTTCCTCCTGAAGCAGGCAGAGAACCTCGACTCCTTTTACTTCCTCCTGAAGCAGGCAAAGAACCTCGATCGATTGTTGAAGCTTACCTCTCCCAACCCTTCCAAGGATAAGAGAATCTAGTGGAAGAAGAAGTGGAATAATGCTTGGAGCAACCCTTATAAATCCCCCTCACAAGCTCCCCCTCACAAAATCCTCTCTCTCTCTCTCTCTCTTTCCTCTAGGCTCTCTCAGGTCAAGACAGCAGCAAAATATATTATTGTATGAGATAATTCAGGTCCTTTAAATATAATTTCAAGAATCGACTCTATCATCCAGGACGATAGGAATATCGTACTGGCTGATTAGTACAAAATAAGCTCAATCAACCGGGACTATTTGGGACGATCAGAAGAAAATTGGTTACATCATTCAGACCGATACAACATCATCCTGGCCAATTAGTTCAAATTTGAGAACAATCATTTTGAATATTGCCCGGATTAGATGCTAGCCGTTGTCAATCGTCAAGGACATTGTCCCGGTCGATTCTGCGTCGGCCTGGCCGATGTGATCGTATCAATCAGCCTTAATTACTTTCCATAATTTGCATATTAATTTAGGCATAATTATGCTTCATCGTCCAGGCCGATATGGAGATTATCCTGGCCAATATTTTAAAATAAAGAATAACTAAATTGATCATGGTGGCTAATTCTTTTTGATTTGAGCCTATCATCCTGGCTGATACAAGTATCATCTAGGGCGATTTGCTTAATGACGGCTGCTTAACCAGGATGCCCTAATTAAGGTTTCTATTTTTAGTTGGATCATCCCAGCTGATATGAACATTGTCCAGGCTGATGTACTCAAAACAAAAAAAACTCAAAAAACCCCTCAAGTGTGAGTGTGCAGGGTTACTTAGCACCAGGAACCACTTTTACAATAGACTCAAGAAAGAAAGAAATACAGACTTGACTCAACCTAAATCTACCCGATCTTGAGCTGACTTGAGTTGCATTCGATCTTTTTTTTTTGTGAAAAATGCAAATAGCAATTGGCATTAATGGAAAAGGAAACTAATTACAAGAGTAAGATGCCTCACATTCCTTCTTAATTAAACTAGACAATTTGGAAGGAATGTCGGCAAAAGAAAAACTATCAAAGTAAAAGTCATTTCTTAAAGCTAAAGTAGCACAACCATCCGCTAATTTATTACAATCTCTATTAATATGATTAAAGAAAACCTTATTAAAATCATTAAGGAAAATAAGCTCTTTCTCATACCTTGAGTTTGAATGGAGTTTGAACTTATTCAAAGAATTTTGAATGAAATTGATGATATTTATGTTATCACCTTCAATGATAACACCTTTAGCCTCAAGCATCCAAGGTTGAATGAAATCCTTAAGGATTAACACAGCATCAAGTTCAAGTTGAGAAATATTCCAATGAATCTTCTTTTTACCTAAAGTCAATAAAAGCCTTCCTTTGTGGTCTCTAAAAATACCACCAATACCAGCTTGATTTGTTTTCAATAAGGATGCATCAACATTTATTTTAATCCAATCTAGCGGTGGAGGGTGCTAAGAATTTGAAAACTCTCTAAGGAGATTAGCACCCCAGCTATCTAGATTAGGAAATAATCTTTGCTTTGCCAAGAAGAGCACATTAGCCGCAACAAAAGAACTAGAAGGAACTGGATTACCGTGAACTAGTTGATTCCTGTTTTTCCAAGATAGAAAAACTGCTGTAAGATATATTTCACCATATTAGGAAAACGAGAAAATAGCCTTCTTAGTTCTTCAAGGTAATTTTCAAGAGATTGAAACAAAGGAATAAAGAATCCCCATTTCCTTATTCTGAAAATAATCTCTTTTAAAAATTTGCAATGAACTATTATATGCTCATAGTTCTCAATCATATGACAATCTCTTGGACATTGGTCATTATGAATTAGCTTCCTATATTTGAGAAACTCAAATGTTGGAATAGCAAATTTGCTCAATCTCCACCAAAAAAGTTCAACTCTCGGATTAAGCTTTGTTTCTCTAATCCAATCACTAAAATAATAATCACACTCCTTGGATTGATATTTTAATGATTCTTCATAGGCCATAGCAGTTATAGTCTTACCATTATGATTAAAAATGGTTTCCAAATAATCTTCATCAGCTTCATGATCAATTTTGACTTGTAGAATCATATTAATATGATCATCATTAAAGAAATTCTGCAGCAGAATTTTGTTCCAAGCTCCATTCTCCATGATAAACATATCCAGATTCACATTATTAAGATCTATACAAGCAACAAATGTTGGCCAAGAATTTAAGCTTTTTTCTAATAACAAAATGTCATTCAAAACATTAATCTTCTTTCCATTTACAGCAACCCATTTAACAATGGGTTTGAGATATTTTCCACCATTAAGTAAAATTTTCCAAGTTGATGATCCATATTTCTTCCCTTCAAAAATATTATCACCATATTTAGTAATAATATTTCTATGTAAAATATTATTGGGATGTTGAAAAAATCTCCAAGCAAGTCTTGATCTAAGAGGTCCAATACGTTGGACGGATGAATGAATACCCAAGCCACCTTCAGTTTTTGGTTTACATAAAACATCCCATGCAACATAATGTAAACCTTTTTTCCCCCTACTTTTATGCCAAATGAATTCTTTACAAAAATGATCAACTTGATGTAAGATTTTCTTTGGAATCAAAGAATGAGTTGATAGAAAACTTGGCAAGGTTAGAAGAGAAGATTTAACCAAAGTTATTTTACCTACCATGGAAAGTTGTTTGCTTCCCCAAGCATTCACCCTTTCTAGAATAGTGTCTATCATTTGTTGAAAATCAAATGATCTAAGTCTTCTTAAAGCCATTTTAACACCCAGGTAATTCATTTCTTTCACCTCATTGAAACCCAACTTCTTCTTAATGTGTTTCTTCATTGGAAGCTTTACCATTTTCCCAAATAAAATTTGAGATTTGGAAGCATTGATTTTCTATCCCGACCAACTATAAAAGTCTGAAACAATAATTTTTAGTTCATGAGCTGCTATTGAAGATGCTTTGGAAAAAATTAATACATCATCTGCAAATAGTATATGTGTTATTTTCTGATTTTTGGGTGTTATACAAACTCCCAATTGATGGCCTCTCTGATTTATTGCATAAGAAAGAAGTTGAAAACACATTATGAACAAGTATGGAGATAATGGGCAGCCTTGTCGAAGTCCACTTCCAGCTTTGATCCAACTTGATAGTTTCCCATTTAAGATGATGGAGAACCTGACATTCATAACACATTCCATGATGAATTTGCAAATGGATGTAGGGAATTTATAAGTTTTTAAAAGTTGAAGCAATGATGGAAAACCCATACTATCAAAAGCTTGTTCCATATCTAATTTTATTGCCGTTAATCCTCTCTTGTCTTTATAATTCTTGAACTTATAGAAGATTTCTTGAGCAAGTAAGCAATGATCGGACATGGATCTTCCAGGTATGAAAGCAATCTATTCTTCTGAGATTAGCTTGGAAATAACATGTTAGATTCTGTTAACTAACATGGTTGTAACCAATTTGTGAGAGGTTTGACATAAACTTATAGGTCTGAAATTAGAAGGAACCGTCGGATGCTTGGTTTTGGGGATTAATACTATTAAAGTATCCTTCCAATCATCAATCATGTGACCACATTTAAAGAAATTATCTACAGCTCTCCAAGTTGAATCTTTTACTATACTCCAGAAGTTTTGAAAAAAACCTGGAGTAACACCATCTAATCCCGGAGACTTATTTCTGCCTTGCTGAAAAACAGCAGTTTTAAGCTCTACTTCAGTGAATTCAGAGCTTAAGAATTTAATGTCCATATTATTGAGCTTCTTATCTTCAGGGAAATGTCGCCATCCTTCTAAAATGCAGTCTTTAGAATACCATTTTTTTTCAAAATATTTCTTGAAAACAGCTGAAATTTGTTCAAGATCTTCTACCAAGACATTGTCATCATTCTTGATTTGTCTAATAAGATTCCAATTTCTTTTTGCTGAAGGAAATTTGTGAAAGAAATTTGAGTTAACATCTCCATCTTCATGCCATCTAACCTTGGCTCTTTGATTCCACCAAGTAGCTAATCTTCCCATTGTTATATTGAAATCGTTCACTTTAGATCTAAGTAATTTTAACTTTTCATCTGATAGCCCACCAAGAGAAGATTCTTCTAATTGAAGATTAGCTATTTCCCTTTTTAAATCTTCTTTAAGAGAATTGAGGCATTTGCATTTGTTTTTAGTCCAGAAGTATAGTGACCTCAAAGATCTTTTAAGCTTCCTTTGTAGAACCTCCATATCATTTACATAGTCATTCTTCCTCCAAGCATTAGAAACAATGCTTTTAGCAGCTGGGTATGAATTCCATGTTTCTTCATATCTGATAAAATGAGTCTTGAGTTGAGATTCCAGCAATTTGAAAGCAATAGGAAAATGGTCAGAAGCAATTCTTGCTAAGTGTTTTACATGAGCCAAAGGAACTTTTTGAAGAGCAGCAGCATTGAGAAGACATTTATCAAGTCTTTCCCAAATTCTCAAATTTCCTTCCTTGTTGTTGCACCAAGTATACTTAGGACCAATGGTACCTACATCATGAAAATCATTGTTAGTCATAAACATTTTCATTTCTTGAGGACCTTTGGAGAAAAGGAACCTCTTTCCCCCTCTCTTATCATCATTAGATAAAAGACAATTAAAATCTCCTCCAATAATTGAAGGAGTGTCTTCTATTGTTGCCTTTTAAATCATCTCGCAAAGATTTCTCCTTATTCGATAATCTTTGTTTGTATATACAGTCCCCACCATCCAATTGCCAAATAAAGGAGATTTGAGCAAGCCAATAATAGTTTGAGATGAATGATCCAATACTTCAAACGAAGCTATGTTCCTATTCCATAAAGTAATGATTCCACCTGAATTGCCTTCAGACAGATGATGAAAGAAGTCCCATTCCTTCCCAATTACTCTATCAACCTCAAGTCTGTCAAGATTTGTGATTTTGGTTTCAACAAGACCAATAAAATAACCTTCATTATCTTTTACTATCTCCTTGAGATAGAGGAAGGCCTCCTTTTTATTGGCCCCCCCTACAGTTCCAGAAAATAAGTGAAGTCATTGATGCAAAGGGGGGGATACATCCCCACCTTTCTTTTTATTTTTGTTTACTCCTCTTCTGCTTTTACTGATATTATCAACAGGACCTAAGTCCCTAACTTCTTTTGATAATTTAACTTTCCCTGATGTTGTTTTGATTGCATTTTCAACTTCATAAACTTCATCTATAATAGCATCATTTGTTGTCAACAAATTTTGTTTGATTGAATTCTTCGGGGAAGTGAACTGAATAGCGTTTGGAAGTAGAATTTCTGTCTGAATGTGTTCATCAACAATAGCATTTTCCAAGATATCTTCCTTTCTTGTTTCATCCAGTGTTTCTTCAAGAGCACTAAAGTTGTTCTTTAAACATATATCAGATTTGACAGAAGAAATACCTTTGGTATCGGGATTTTGAACAGCAACATTGCTATGAACTTCAAAGATTTCTCCTTCTTCTAAGGTGGAATCGATCTGTATTGGGGGATTTTTCTGAATAACAGGTTTCCACATTTCAGATTTCTGATTTCTGAATTCAGAAATCTATTTTGAAAATTTTGCAATTTTATCAAAAAACTTGTTCTTACGAAATTTGACTTGTATCCAAGGTCCTAATTCATCATTCTCAATAGAACCATCTTCTCCATTATAAATATTTCCAATATTAACATTATTGATAGGTGCAGGTGTCGTTCTAGGCTTGGTAAGAGGACTTGAATTTTTGAGATGTCCAATCCTGCCGCAATGATAACAAAGAGAAGAAATCTTCTCATATTCCACCTTTTGGAATGATCTGCCATGCTTACCTTCAATCCAAACTCCTCTTGGAAGCTTTTTTTCCAAGTCTATGCGAACACAGACTCTTGCGTACTCCCTTTTACCCCATTTGAATGAGTTTCCATCTATATAAAGAGGGACTCCAATCATAGAAGCAATTCTACATATATTTTGCTCATCCCAGCAATGTAGTGGCAAACAAGGCATTCGAATCCAGATAGGTTGAGGGATTCAGGATTAAATGATGGGGACCATTTATCCAATCCAATAATGTTTCCTCCAATAAACCAAGGACCTCCTTCCATGATTTCTTCCACAGCTTCCGGTTTTGTAAAAGAACATAGGATCCAGTCAAGACCCAAAGTAGTGAGATGAAAATTACCAAATTTTTTCCATTGCTTCCGAAGCTCTCTGCTGCACACAGGAAAAGGGATATTGCTTCCAAGAACTTTAATGACCAGAGAGTTCCTTAGAATATGAGAATTATCATCTTCACAATCTGGATTCATAATTACTGTAATACCATCCTCAAATATAGGAGTTGATTTCATATCATAATTAAGCCTGATATGTTGGGTTTTCTTCCAGGCATTTAAGAAATTATCTTTAGGACCTTCTTCTTTGTCATTCATAGTATTCTTACAGATGTTTTTGTAGCCATTATCAAGCTGAACATCGGCCTTCTCAGAAAAAACCTCAGAACAAATTTCCTCAGCATTTCCAAATTGCAAATTGGACTTAACAGGAATTTCAGTGCAAAGAACAGAAGATAGCTTATCATCATAATGAGAATTTTTATTAACTTCATTCATGTTATTCGCATTTATCTCTATCCACAGGTCAGAGATTGCATTTGAACAATCGAATTTGTTAATAAAGATTTTCATTTCTGATGAAGAGGCTTCGGAATAATTCTTCTTCAGATTTGCACTTAATTTCTGAAGTCGAGGAGTCTTGCACTCTGGAATTGTTATGACGCTCTTACCTTTACCTTCAACAAATTCTGCAATCTTCTTCACCGGAGAATCAATTACATCTCTGATAATCAGAGGTTTTGTAGACATTTTTAAATGGACATTTGTTGAATCTAGACGAAGAAGCGACGATTGGCCATGATCATCTCTAAATAATCCATTTGATCTTCCAATATTGATGTTTTTTTCGCCGACAGGATGTCGGCAGCCTTCCGCCATCATCACCAGTAACCGGCGATGAGGTTTGCTGAAAATCCGCGAAAAAGAAATTCAAATTTTCCGGCAGCTTCTCTCTCTAAACACTAAAAGTTGCATTCGATCTTGTGGTCTTGAAAAATTAGTAGATAAGGCAGTCATAGAAGAACATGAATATTTGCTATCATCGAAAGTCTAATCCATAATCTCATATTCGCAACACTAGTTCATCTTATAAACATCATGATGCTTGAGGCTATTTTTATACGTACAAAAAACAATTTTTTATTTCTTTTATTTAGGAGTTCTGTTACATTAAATGAAGTTCTATCAATCTTATTCTAGATATTTAGTGGCTCCTTAGAGTTAAGTCTAAAGGAGGCTAGGGAAATGCAATATACTTTCATTGAGTAGTCATAGCATATATTTGTATATAAAATCTTTCTATTAGAGGAGGAATGAGTGTGGATAAGAATATTTATGCTACTCGAGTGACATTTTTTCTTTATTATTTCTTTTGTATCATGACATTTGTGTAAGAAAGAAAGATGTGTTTGCCTTCTATCTGTCTCATGTTTGGCTATTTTTTTTATTTTTGGGCTAATATAGTGAATACATTATAAGTGTAAATGTAGAATATTGCGCCTTAAATGAAATTATTGAGTTTTTTAATATCTCCCATTTTTAATGTAATGCATATAATGGCCATGTGTGTAATGAATATCTAGTGTGAACTTGATAGAGATCTAGGAATTTATATGGAATGGATTGTTGTCATGCCTAGGCATATGATGTAAAATCTTCTTGGTTTTATGAAGACATTAGAATTTGAGGAAGGCCATTAACTTCTTTTTTTATCCCTATAAGCTTGATAGAGATCTAGGAATGTATATGCTATTATCCAGATAAACATTTAAGAGTTTCATTCGAAAAACTTTGTTATTTTATATACATTAATTCAAAAATTTTAAACATCTGGTATCTTATTTATCTTTTTTACTTTTTCTTTGTAAGTGGCAGAATATAAACACTAAATTTTCATTAAGGAAGATAAACCTTGCATATGTAATAGAAAATACTAGTTTGATTATAATATAGCAGAATACTTCCTCCTGGGATCGACACTCTCTTCAATCATTTCATTACTTACTATGCTTGTAGACATACGTATCTAGCCGGTAATCTGTATCAAAGAAAACCTAAGCATTAATTGACCAAAAGCATTCTATTTCATACATGTATTTAACTAGCCACACCTGCGCATCAAGTTTTTTTCACCATTACTAGGGAAGTAATGTGCATATTGAATTTTAAATTATATTGTTGAATTAGCTGCATATTTAGACCTAATTATATGTATATCTTTTTTATAATTTTTATTAAAAATTATAAAAGAAGTTTATATTTATTATTTTTATTTTTAAATTTTTAGTAAATTCTTGTTGAATGTGTAGTAGATCTAGTAAGGTTCCCTTTTTTCTGATTATAAAATTGGAAGGACCTTACAAAAATAATAAAAAACCAAAAATACTTTAGCATTAGATATGTCTAAACTAGTACAATATCAGGACCATCTTAGACCTCTTAGGGAGTATGTTAATCCTGTATTAGATGGAATCCAGTAGAGTATCAATAGACCTACTATTCTTTTTTTTTTTTTTTGAAAAGAAAAGCTAAAGAGCTTTATTAAAGAAAAATATAAAACACTCTTACTCTCTACAAGTATCCGACTCCTTTTTTCTAACAAAGAAATGAAGGAAGGAGGGATATTGCTTAAAGTAACATCATTCCAAATAAAAGAGCTAAAGCAAGCAAAGTTAGCACAAAGATCGGCTAACTTATTGCTTCCTCTATCAACACATTTAAAAACAACAAAATCAAAATCTTTAATAAAGGAGAGGTCAATCGAATCATTACCACCTTTCTTCACCGTCACCTTGATGAAATTGATCACATTCATGTTGTCCCCTTCAATGATAAGTCCTTTGTAGTCAAGCATCCATTCTTTAATCACTAGAAGCTCCACTGCAACTGTATCCTAGTGAGTAACCGGCTTTCCAAAGGCTAACAAAAACCTTCCATAGTGATCTCTAAACACTCCTCCGATACCAGCCTTGTATGAATTGTGAAGAGCAGCATCTATATTTACTTTAATCCAATCAGATGGAGGAGAATGCCAAGAGTTCAGCAACCTAGGAGGTTTATTAGTATCCTCAATACCTAAATTTGAGCAGCTTAAAGACTTTAAAACTGCCGAGCTACAAACTGCATCTGTAGCTGTCATCACCGAAACTGTAATTTCTCCCTTCATGAACATATATATTCCTTGCTTTCCATGAATGATATATAGAATTACAAAATAAACTCTTCATCCATGAGTTTTGAGAATCCAGCCATAAGAAACAAGCTTCCAAAGAGTTAAAATTTGGAATGGCAAAACCCCATTTGTTTAAAATAGTCATCACCTCCTTCATCTCCTTGAAACAAAAAATGATATGATCAATGTTCTCAACTTCTTCACAACCTCTAGGACACTTATCATACCCTTGCAATCTCCTATAACAGAGAAAATGAAAAGCTGGTATTGCATTTTTCAGCATTCTCCACCAGAATAATTTGACTTTCTGATTTAACTTAACTTTATTAAACTGAGACCAAGCAAATCCTCTATTTTTTCAGTTTCCATTGCTTCAAATGCAAGTGCTGTTATGGTTTTACCTGATAGTTTATGCATAAGCTCTAAATTGTCTTCACCATTTTGTATATCAATAGATGAGATTAGATTAATTAAATCATTTCAAAAGAACTCTTTCAACTTGACGGTAACCCAATTTCCAACTTTTAAGAAGTTGTCCACCGTGAAGCTGCTACCTTCCATTGGGTTTACAAAAGTGGGCCAATTCATTAAGCTTTTGTCCAAAACCTAAATATCTTCAAATAGATTGATAGATTTGTCATTACCCACTATCCACCTGACAATAGGTTTCAAGAATTACCTCCCATTGCAGATCAATTTCCATGAAACAGATCCACTTCTTTTAGCTGATTCCCCTTCCAGAATTCTCCCATATGTAGGAAACAAAAACTTATGCATAAGGGATTTTTTATCTTGAATATATCTCCAAGCTAACTTGGCCCTCAAAGGCCCAGCTTTCTTTGGACAAGAATTGATGCCAAGACCACCCCATTCTCTCGGTTTGCACATAAGATCCCAACTAACATAGTGAAGGCCTGCATTACCATCACATTTGTTCCATATGAATTTCCTGCATAGTTTATCTATTTCAAACAGCACTTGTTTGGGAACCAAAGAATTGGTAGAATGAAAAGTTGGGTAAGATAATAACACAGATTTCACCAATGTAATCCTCCCGGCTAAAGAGATAAGCTTACCACCCCAAACTCCAAGCATACTCATTGTTTTATCAATAAGAAATTGGTAGTCAGCTTTATACAATCTCCTAAGAATAACCTTGATTCCCAGATAACTGAATTCTTTAACCTCTCTAAATTTCATAGCTTTATAAATTTTCTTCCTCCTTCTAGTCTTCACAAATAATCCAAAGAGGATACCAGATTTTTGTAAATTCATCTTTTGACCCGTCCATCCACAGAAGTCCAAAAGAATCCCTTTGATAATCTTGACCGACATCACTTGAGCATTAGAGAAAACAATAATGTCATCGGCATACAATAGATGGGAAACCTTAGGCCCATTAGAAGAAATACCAACTCTTATAGACCTCCCTCTCTGAAAGAAGGCGTTGGTAAGTAGTTGAGCACACATCACAAATAAAAAGTGGATAGAGGGCAACCTTGTCGGAATCCACTTTTGGCTTCTATCCAATTTGAATATGAACCATTAATAAGAAAGAAAACGTAGATCCCGTGACACGTTCAACTATCAAATTAGTAAAATTGATAGGAAATTTAAAGTAATCAAAAAATTTAATCAATGTTTGCCAACCCATGGAGTCATAAGCTTGCTCCATATCTATTTTAAAGGCAACCATTACCTTGGAAGATATGGAATGTCTAAATTTATGAAAAATTTCCTGTGCGACTAGAATATGATTCGAGAGTGATCTACCTTTCATAAATGTTCTTTGTTCCACCGAAATAATTCTAGAAACTACCAAGAAAAGTTTGTTGAGAAGCATTTTAGCCACTATTTTATAGACTGAATTTCATCAACTAATTGGTCTATAATTTGAGGGGGAAACAGGAGTTTTGACTTTAGGAATCAAAACTATACTAGTAGCTTTCCAACTTTCATTCATCTTTCCATAATTGAAAAAATGATCCACAGCTTTCCAAAGATCAAGTTTGATGATATTCCAATAATGTTTAAAAAAGAGTAAGACGTACCATCTTGAACTGGGGCAATGTTCTTCCCTAGCTTCCTGATCACTTCCTCCAATTCTTCAAAAGAAAATTCCCTGCTTAGAATTTTTCTATCTTCATCATTTAAAGTTGCTAAAGAATTGGCCCATCCTTCTAGATTACAATTTTCCCAACCAATTTGTTGCTGAAATATCGAAACAGAACATCCTCAATTTATTTTTGATCTTCAACCATTGCACCTTGTTCATTCTTAATTTTTGAATGAAGTTTGCATTTCTCCTTCCACTAGCATAAGCTTGGAAGAATTCAGAATTTGAATCTCCATCCACCATCCACTTGATTTTTGCTCGTTGTTTCCACCAAGTTTCAAGTCTAGCCATAATAGAATTGAGCTCTTCCATTTTTGCCTTTAGGATCCAATGCACTTCTTTCGGAATGTACCCATCCTCAGTTTCCATTTCCTGCAGCCTCATAACTTTAGATTTTAGTTCTTCATTAGATAAATTCAGAGCCTTAAATTTAGATTTACTCAAGTAATACAAGTTCTTTAAAGTCCTCTTAAGCTTTTGATTTAAAGCTTGAGATGGATCCCTCATAGTCTTCCTCTTCCATGATTCTTCCACAACAGCAACAGATGCCGAGATAGAAGTCCAAACTTCTTTGAATCTTAAAACCTTCCTGTTTGGAGAATTGTATTCTAATAAATTTAACAAAATCAGATAATGGTCCTAAGCCATCCTTGCCAAGTGCCTCAACATTAATCTATGAGAAGAGTTCAAGGCTATTGAATTGACTAGGCATCTATCTAGCTTTTCAAGAATTCTCTCTGCTCCACTCTTGTTATTTCACCAAGTATACTTGGGACCAACTCTAGCCAGCTCGTGCAAGTCATTACACATGATAAAAGACTTCATCTCTTTCAGGCCTAAGCCATAAACAAAGTCTCTTCCCCCTTTTTTTTCTTCTTTGGACAAAAGACAGTTAAAGTCTCCCTCTATAACTATAAGAAAATCTTCAGTCAAATGATTCTCCAATCTCTCCCATAAATTCCTCCTCTTGTACACATCTTTGTTTCCAAAGATTGTAGCAATTCTCCATGTGCCCCTATTAATCACATTGAGATCTCCAATAAGAATCTATGTAGAAGATTCCAGCAAATTAAAAGTGGCCATATCTTGCCTCCAAATTACTAAGATTCCTCCAAAGATACCTTCAGAAGGAACTTGACAAAAATCCCAACCTTCACCAACTAAAGAACAAACAATCTTCTTATCCACAACAGTAAGCTTAGTTTCCACTAAGCCAAGGAAGAATACCCAAAACTCCTTAATGGAATCCTTTGCATATAGAGAAGCTTTAGCCTTTTTAGCTCCTCTACAGTTCCAAAAACCAATGGACGACATTAATGATCCAAGTGGAAGAGGTTCCCCGCCCTTGTCTTAACTTCTCCATCCAATTTCCTGCTTCTTGGAATCGACTTTATAGGACCTAAGCCCTTTAATTGCTAAGTCCCCCCTCTTTCTCGTCTTGCTTAACCCTTCTTCTGCAATGCTGATTTGAGCCTCCATATAATTATTATCTGCCACCTCTTCATTGACTCCTCCTTTAGAAAAATGTTCTGAAGCTATATCAACCTCAGGAACTTCACCACCATCTTCATGAATTTCTCCTTCCTCCCCTATGTTAATCAAAACATCAAACTGATTAGGATTGCATATTTTTTCATCAGCTTTTGAACAATTGATGTTATTTCTACCATCATCTGTTACTCCATGATCATCATCGTAATTCCTAGGAGGTAGTAAAGCTTCCTCTGAAGTCTTCTTCACTCTTCTGTCTTGCTCTGGTCCTAAACTCTATCAACTTCTGAATGGACTTCTTCTGCACCTTTTTGTCTTTCTTAACAGAAATTGTCTGTCGAGACCAATTGTTTTGGATTCTGAAGTTTTTTCCTCTCTTCTTCCCATAATTCACATGTAACCATGGACCATAATCATCTTTGGTAGCCTTGAAAACATCATTCTCTACAGAATCAGCTTTTGAATTCTTCCTCATAACAGCTACATCTCCTTCAACAGACCTTGCTACATCTTCATTAAAAATCTGCACAGGTTCCTCGTTGCTCACTTGATAGACTTTCTCCAAATGCCCTATTCTTCCATATTTGAAGCAGATGAATGGCAACTTCTCATAACAAACTTTTTGATAAAATTTTCCTAATTCTCTTTCAACCCATACTCCTAAAGGAAGTTTTCCTTCCAACTTGATTCTAACACAAATTCTGGCATATTCACGCCTCCCCCCATTGAAACATGTTTTCATCAATAAGAAAAGGAACTCCAACTTTTGATGCAATACTACAGACATTAATCCTATCCCAGCTTTGCAAAGGGAGATTAAGAAGCCTAATCCAAACTGGTGCCGTTAACCCCTTTAGAGAAGAGGGACTAAAATCAAGGGACCATTTGTCCAAACCAATTATGCTGCCATTTACAAACCAGGGACCATTATTTATTACAGCTTCCATAGCTTCTTGTTCTACAAAGGCACACCAGACTCATCCACCTCCGAGTAAAGTCATATGAAATCTTCTAAATTGATTCCATTGTTTCCTTAGTTACAAACCAATAATATGATAAGGAGCAAAGTCGCCAAATAACTTAACAACCAGAGCTTTCTTCAATCTATCAGAGTTCTCCAACTCATTTTGTTGATGAAGTTTCACAGCACCATCATAAAAAAAGTCCTTCCCATAGTCAAAATCAATTTTTCTAAAATTAGGCTTGGAATTCCAGACATTCACCACTGCTTTGCCCGGTTGAGGAGGGATGACAGACTCCATTCCTCCCTTAGCATTGCAATTTCCCAACATAATTGATTCACAAACTCTGACCCTCTCCAGATCATCATTCTCCTCTTGCACTTCACTAACTTCTTTTAAATTTCTGAGATTTTCGATGACCATATCAACATTTCTATCCAGTAAAGCTTCATCCATCGCCTTTAGCTTATTCATACTCGAAGTTGAGCCTTTAGCAGATTCAAATAAATCTTCATTTGCCACATCCCCTTTATTTTTGCAGATAGTTGTGTCTTCAGCTCGGCATGACTCCTTCCGTAAAATGCTCAAATCATCAAACATAACATCTTTTCCTTACCAATGCATTCCGAAAGGATATTTGGAGATTGATAACCACCTTCATTGATCACAAGAGGTTTAGCATATTAAAACCTCAAATTGGTCTCCCGATCGAACACCTTATTAGCATCGCCCAAACCAGGAGTAAAAACACCTTGGTTATTCCATGAATGAATTTTGATCACAGTCGTTACTATATATTCGTAGATCTCTATCGAGCTTGTAGAGGTGAAAAGGGAGATTTATGGCCTTTCTAGAGTTATAATATCACTATAAAACCCAGAAGGTTTAACATATTATATCTAGGTATGCCAACATTCCATTTCAATACTCCTATTTATTTGAATATTCATTTGTCTAAGTAATATATCACACTAGATAATAAATACATATATTGTCATTATATGCATTAAATTGAGAAAATGAGATATTGAAAACTTCTATAAACTAATTCATAGTATAAAAGTCTATATTAGTACTTACTATGTGTTTACATCGTTAGCAAAAATTTAGAGATTTAGCCAGACATTGAAAAAAAAAAAAAAAGTAAACTCATGTTTATATCATTCATATGAAAGGATACAATAGAATTAATAATGATAAATATCACCAGAAGAATTAATTGATATTCTCCATAGTCCTTCCTTTTTCTTTTGAGAAAATGCATATATGCATTGATTAAAAAGGAAAAGACAACCTAATACAAACTAGGAAAAGAAAACTAAAGATTCCTCTTTTAACAATAAAAAGGAACCTTATTGAAATAAAATTTGTTAGTTTAAACTTATCATAAATGATATGAGACCCACTATTTCGTATTTTGAAACTGTTGAGATGCAGGGGATACCAAAGTATTAAACAGCCCGAAGGTTGATTAGTATCCCAGAGTTCCCATCCAGTTAGAGAATATGACTTAGTAAAGATATCATGATCACTTAAAACAAGTTTAAAATAACAAATAAGATAAAAA
The DNA here is from genome assembly GCA_022539455.1 of Dendrobium nobile. Taxonomy (NCBI): domain Eukaryota; kingdom Viridiplantae; phylum Streptophyta; class Magnoliopsida; order Asparagales; family Orchidaceae; genus Dendrobium; species Dendrobium nobile. The sequence goes on from CM039726.1 coordinate 40,511,195, forward strand.
ACAAAGCTAAAAAGAAAATTACAACTTATCACAACATCCCAGAAATTTCTTAAGAATATCATAGAAAGATATTCCATAAGCATTAACCAATCTCCAAAATCAGCAAAAAAAGATATCAATAATCCCATATTTATGAAAAGTAGCTCCATCTTCAAGTATCTTCCCTCTATGTTGGTGTCAAAGGGAATATCATCTTGCATTTATTGAGATAAAAGAGAAGAAGAACCTCTCTTGTTGTTCTTCACTTTGATTACAGCCATCCTTCTTCTAGGAAGATCTTTCATCGGCCCTAATGCTTGTAGTTCTTTGAACAAAGAGTGATTAGAACTAGGGGAAATGCTCTTCTTCAAAAGATTATTATCTTTTTTAAGAGTAGTTTTTTTAAAATTTAAAGATATATCCGAAGGAGGAGAGATATCTCTTAATAAGCAAACATCAGATCTGAATTTATGATCATTAGCTGATTTAATAATAGGATCAGCAATAATGATAGACTCAGCCACCAATTCAGTTAAGGGAGTCGCACTAATCTCCTCAAAATTAACAATTTTGAAATCAGGTTTGAATGCTCCCTGATTTTCAACACTTTGATTTGAACCGGCAACATAAACTTCTTCCTTAGTAGTTTCCTCAATATCAAGATTTTTGAATTCAGAAAATGAATTCAAATTGCCGTTAAGATTAAGTATATTTCCTTCCACATCATCGGAAAGATGAGTTGCTGAATTTAAAATTAGAATATCCTCCTGAACATCCGTAGTTTTGAAATCAGGTTTGAATGCTCCCTGATTTTTAGCACTTTGATTTGAACGAGCATCATAAATTTCTCCCTTAGTAGCTTCCTCTATTTCAGGATATTTGAATTCCGAATTAGAATTCAAAATGCTGTTGAGATTCATTACATTTCCTTCCACATCAACAGAAAATTGAATTGCTGAATTGAAATTATGAATTTCCTGAATTGGTTCAATAGTTTCAGCAATTATAGGAAAACCGTGAGAAATTTTAGCTCCTTGTCTCATATCATCTTCTTCCTTATTTTCAGCAACCTCCTTCTCAGTCAAATGATCTTCAGCAAAAATTACATCAGTAATTCCGTCTCCTTCACCATTTGCTAACGCAGCATCTATAACAACCTTTGATTTATCCATGGTAGAGACCACTTTAAACTTCTTTTTCTCATAATTAAACCTTCTTTTGTTTTTGAACTTCACATGCATCCAAGGCCCAAAATTATTAATCTCAGATTTCAAAGAGCTAATAGGAACCTCTTTATCCAAAGGAATTTGATTTTGTGTTGAATTAGGACACACATAATCATTATGGCCAATTATACCACATTTGAAGCAAAATGCCGATAAATTTTCATACTCAAATTTCTGAAAAAATTTACCATGAACCCCTTCCACCCAAACTCCAGAGGGAAGTTTGGAATTCAACTTGACTCGAATGCAAGCTCTAGAAAATTCCCTTCTTCCCCATCTAAACATATTACCATCCAATAAAATTGGAGTTCCAATTCTAGAAAAAATTCTGGTGATATTGGATTCATCCCAACAGTGAAGTGGCAAATGAGGAAGACGAACCCAAATAGGAGAAGATATACCATTCAAAGAATATGGAGAGAAGGTAGGAGACCAAATGTCTAATCTTACCACAAACCCCCTACAAACCAAGGACCTCCATTAAGAACTTCCTCCTTAGCTTCATGAGATTGAAATGAACATAGGAGCCAATCTAGACCAAGCAATGTGATATGAAATCCTCCAAATTTCGACCATTGCTTTCTTAATTCAAAAGAACACTTATAAAAAGGATAGTTTTTTCTAAGAATTTTAACAACCAAGGAATTGTTCAAGGTGTGAACATTAGATAATTCCTTTTCTTTGTCAAGAATGACAACATTTTCATCTCCCATATTATCAAGAATTTCACTTGATTTTACTTTAATGGGAGGTTTTTTAGTCCACACATTAGGGATATCCAATTTAGGAGAAGTAATTGGAATAACCATGTCCTTCTTCAAAATTTCAGCAAAACTCCCTTTTGAAGAAGATGCTTCCTTATCATTTTCTCCATCAAAGGAAGCCTTCAAAGGTTTAGGCATATCAAAAACCAAAATAATTTCCTTCCCTTTACCTGAAATTGGCAAAGGTTTTTCCCTAGCATTCAAGCCTCCCTCTTTAATGACTAGAGGGGATTCCAAAATCCGAAAAGAAGAGATTCGATTGATGGAGACTCTACCTTTTGAATCCAACATGAATGGACTCGTGGTAGATGGCGAATATTTGGTGTTCCGGTCATCCTTAGATGACCAGCCACCATCTTCCATCTCCAACAATGCCACACGAATTCTTCAAGATCTCCTTCCAAATTCTTCCTAAATTTGTGGAGCTTCTCTCTCTACTTCTCTCTCTACTTCTCACGCCTCAACCTTTGTGAACTTCTTTTTATCTATATCCATAGTCCTTCCTTTGATAATAAAATTGCCTATATAATATAAGATAAGATTTCCAAATGAAAATATCCTGCAGTTCTTTATCCTTCCTTAAACTTTACTCTATGGGGGGACTAAAGGAAAACACTGAAAAGTATAAGACACCATTGAAAATGACAGAACTTCTCTAAAAAAAGAACTAAAAAATAGCATTATGGATCATGATGCTCTAACTATTGGCATTGTGGCATTATAAAATGAATTAGTGCCTGACATAGTTAATGGTTGAACTAGTATGTCTTTTAGTTGAGTCTACATGGCTCCTCATTTTGACAACCTCTCCACCTTGACATTACTAAAGTTGAGCACTGTTGTGCTTGAAAGAATAATCTAGCACAGTGGCGTTGAAATACTTAGTACTCTTACACTCTTTTTCTCGAGACTCTAGTGTTGATTTTTAGTACAACAACATTGTGAGGAACTACGACATTGACCTTTGTTCTTGCATGACACATTTTTTTCTTCAAATTCTTGAGAGACTTGTGTTGTTATATCTAAAATAGGCATTGGAGTTTTATACAAGATAATGTTTTGACACTAGATATGTGGGCACTATGGTGCTCATTTAATACTTATGAATTTTTTCCTTCTCTTGAATATTTCCTACATAAACAAAACTAAAATAACATATTTTCACTAAATTTTAACGCAAAAAACTGATAAAAAATTTTCACTTAATAGAGTCTAAGGAAAATTCATCTAATATAAAGTCGCACTGCAGTCCTTGATAAAACCACAATGCTCTTTCTATGTTGAGCACTTTAGTGATATCCTCTCAAGTGCTGCAACATTAGGTCTAGTATAAGAACAATGCTATTCATAGTACCTTCAATTGTTTGTACTTTCATAACTTTTCAAAGATAAAGCTTTTTTAGCATCATAGCACTGCTATCAGTGTTGTAGTGTTAAATCAAAATCATGATTGTGTTATTGTTAGAGCGTCATGGTGGCGATCTTTATTAGTTCCACAACCCTCTAACATATCAGATGTCATAGTGTTTCTCTAGTTATAAAGTAGGAGCTTTAATTCCCCATGCTTGTGCCAAAATGCAACATGTCCCACACCACTGCAGCATATGTCAATTTCACCATTTTGTAATTTTGTGTCCTCTACCACCAGTATGCTATTCCTATGAGCACCACAGTGCTAGTATTATTTATGAATAAAAAATGGTTTAATTTTTGATGCCATTTCATGTTTACCTTCATTTCTTCTAAGTTTTCTATATTTATTTAGTAGGCAATGGCCCCTAAGATGTTTGGCAATAAGAAGAGAGCATCTTCCTCCTTTGATAAGAGTAGATTCATATCTATAGAAACTGAGCAGTGGTATGAGATGTTTGTAGTGAATAAATAGTTGATTCCTAAGAGAGGCTTTGAAAACGCAAGTGATCAATTGATGTAGATAATAATGATTCAAGCTTGGGATTTATTGAGTGATGAACCCCATGCTACTATGGTAACTATGTCAGACACTAAAGATTAACCCTAAAATATCAATCATAGCATTGCAACACCTAAGTCTTGGGAATTTGAGTGCGAAAGCTCATAACCACTAAGCTTCACCAAGTGGGTCAACCTATTTGGAAAATGTGTTTGTTTATGTTTAAAATCTAACCAATTTCTAATTTTAGGTTAGGTTTGGATTAGCCCAAAAACTTGATATTAACCCAAAATTGACTCATGCCTACATTTGGATCGTACTCTACCTTGACTTACCTTACAAATCACAATTACCTATTACTCATAATTCATGTTGGCCCCCATCATGCTTGAGCTCATTGCACATACATGGATGTTCTCTCTCACAAGGATGCATATGCTTGTAGCTTACCTCACATGCTATTTCCATTATATTATTGTATCGGCTCACAATCCACCTAGCCTGCTTGCTTAGCACTCTTGCACACCTCATTCTTTTACATGCCTCATGCTCTTACATTCCTCACACTAGTGCTCACATGGCCTCATGCTTGTACTCAAAAGTACCCCTTGCTTTCCTTGCCTAGGTCCACATGTCAGGTTGGGTTGACTCAGATTTGGGGTAGGACAGATTTGGTTTTAGATTTCTAACATATTTGTGTGTTCGAGCTAGGTTTGGGTTGGAGCAATCAAGGGTAAGTCAATTTTAGGTTAGACCAGAATCTAACCCAAAAACTCATTTGACATCCCTAAGCTTCACTACATCACAGTGTCAGATTAAACATTCTAGCTCCACATCGCTCAACCTTTCCAACACTACAGTATAGTAGTTTTCAAAATGAGCTGTGTTGACTAAGGCAAAAGATGTGCCAGATCATCCATTAACCAAGCTAGGTCAGCACAGTCCTGTAGCAAAATAGGCCCAATAGCACTGTAGTGTTGTTCATCTTATAAACACCTTAATGCCACCTTATCAAGCATCATAATGCCTGAGGCTATTTTTGTACTTACTATAAATATATTTTTTTAGTTCTTTTATTTAGGATTTCTATCAAATTTAGTGAAGTTCTATTATTTTTCATTCTAGTTCTTTAGTATCCCCTTAGAGTCAAGTCTAAGGAAGTCTTGGAAAGTGCAAGATACTTTTATTGAAAAATTGTAGCATATCTTGTGTAAGAAATCTCTATTGGAGGGGGAACGTGCGTGGAGATGATTATTTGTAAAACTTGGGTGATATTTTTTATTAATATTTTTCTTGTATCTTCTCTTTTGTGTAAGATATGAAGTTGTTTTTACTTTCTATCTTTCTCATATCTGACTAATTATGAGTTTTTTGGCAAATATAGTGAATACATTGCAAGTACTAATATAGACTCTTATGCCTTTAATGCAATTTTGGATGTTTTCATTATCTTCTATTCTTAAGTAAATACATATTAAGGCCATGTATGTAGTTAATATCTAGTGTGATATATTACCTCAATGGAGGATTATTTGAACAAATAGGAGTATTAAAATGAAATGTTATCATGCCTAGATATATGATGTTAAACCTTCTATGTTCTATAGAGACCTTAGAATTATTGGAAGGCCATAAACCTCCCTTTCACCCTTTCAAATTGATAGCGATCTCGGAATGCATATGCTCTTATCTACATTAATATGTAAGAATCTCATTGAGAAAATTTTATTATTTTACATACATTAGTCCAAAACATTTTAAATATTTGATATCTCATTTTTACTTTTGCTTTTTCTTTGTAAGTGTGATAAGTGTAAATTTTATACTATTTAATATATTTTATTTCAAGTGAAAATATATTATTTTAGTTAATTTTGTGTAGAAAAAATAAAAAAACTATAGAAAATACCAAGGAGCACGAAACCCCACAACCTATGAAGGAACACTATTGCAACACCACCTTCAACACCACCGAGGTGCAACATTACGGACATAGAAACACCATGTTCTTTATTTTGTGCACTATGGAGGTGACACATCCTACTTCATAGTATTTTTAGCATCACTACATAACTTGGCAACACTAAGATATCAAGAATTTAAATTTTGTGGCACTAGGTCCCTTTTTTGTGTAATCCTATAAATAGATGTTATGATTTTTTTGTAAATAAGTTTAGTGACTGGTGTAAACCTTAATACATTTTAGTGTACTTTTCTAGTTCCCCCAGAGTAAAATCTAAGAGAGATTATGGAAGTACATTTTTTTGTAGTGTTTAGCCTATGTTTATTTGAAGAAACTCTAAGTAAAGGAAGAAGAAGTGTAGAGGAGAAACCTTGATCCTTCCTGGTGACATCACTCTCTTGTATTTTCATTATTCCATGAATTTAATGAAAATAAGTTTGATTATCATTTATTCTATGGTTAGTAAATCTCTTGTTTTGGATTGATGATGCAAAAAGCATGTTAAGTACTAGTGAAGACTCTTATTTTTTAAATAAATAATATATTTTTTAGTATTATTATGTTCTTTATTTAATATGTATGGTGGACATAAGTATAGTTAAAATATAGTGTGATATATAACCTTGATGGAGGAATACAAGAATAACCAAGAATATTGAAATAAAATATTGGCATGCCTAGATATATTATGTTAAATACTCTATGTTCTTAAGGAGATATTATAACTATACGGGGTCAACAGATATCCTTTTTACCTCTACAAGCTCTATAGTGATCTAGGGATGCATATGCTCTGTATCCTATTACCATGAAGAATCTAATTAGAAAAATATGATATTTGCATTCATCTATCCAAAATATTTTTATTAAATATTGTATCATATATTCTACTATTTTATTCAGTGATAAAACCCCCAAAACATCAGTTTTATTCTATTAAGATAATTCATACAATTAAAGTAAATGACAGTAATTCTTTATAAGCTTAACACGTCCTCCTCGTCTCGACACTCTACTCTATCAATTTAGTATTTTATTTTGAACACATACATATGAATATTAAGTAGGGTTTTGTTTTTAACATATCGAAGAAAGCCTAGTCATAATTTAAGATTAATATAATACATAAATCTTACATCGTTAAAAGTTCACTCCATAATCCCCATCAAGTTTTTGGTGTCGTTGCCGGGGAAGTAATTTGCTTATTACAATTATAACTATATTATTGAATTAATTGCATGTCTAGATCTACTTCTATCTTATATTTAATTTTGTTTATTGTTTGTGTTCATTATTGTATGTTTTGTAGATTTATAAAGGAATACTTATTATTTGATTCTGAAATAGAAAATATCTTCTAAAACATTAATAAATCTAAAATGATTTCAAAAATATTAGAACAAGTGCTAGAATAATATCATTTCTAAACCTATTAGGGGTTATGCTAACCTTATAGTAGATGGAATTTATCATAGCATTAATAGACTTATTACATAAGCTAATATTTTTGAATTAAAACCTACCATAATTCAAATGGTTCAAAGTTCACATCTTAGAGGAACTCCTATTGAAGATGTCAATTTATACTTAGCCAGTTTTTTAAAAATTTATGCAACATTTAAGTATAATAATATTAGTGATAATGCTATTAGACTTAAATTATTTCTATTTTCTCTAAGGGACAATGCTAAGATGTGGATGAATTCTTTACCCGTAGGCTCAATAATCACTTGGGATGAGTTGGCTCATAAATTACATGTTAAATATTTCTAACCTTTAAAGAATAGCAAGCCTATAAATGATATCACATCTTTTATTCAATTTGAAGGACACTTAATTTATGAGAGTTGAGATAAATTTAAGGAAATGCTTAGGAAATGCCCTTACCACGCTTTACCTTATTAGTTAGTTATTCAAACTTTTTATAATAGATTAGTAGGACCTCTTAGAGCAAAAAAATATATTATAGTTGTAGGATCATTCATTTCTAAGCCATTGAGGAAGCATATGAATTAATAGAGAAAAGGACTACTAATAATTTTTAGTGGCCTACTGATAGGATAAATCCTAATATAGTAGCTTGAATTTATGAATCAAATGCTTTGCCAATATTGACTGCATAAGTTACAACAATTTCTGTTGAGTCTAGTAATTAGGTTGTTAAGCCTAAGTTAATGTCCCAAAGGCTACCAAGAGGGGGGTGAATTGGTAGTTTAAAAATTTTAAGCCCTCTTTTAAAATTAGGTTAAACCGAAATAAAAATTGTTTCTTTTAAGTTTTGTAGAAAAAGTTTTTCAACCATAGAGTTTTTAAGACTAAGAAATAAAATGCGGAAACGTAAAAACAGTAAAGTAAATGACACCAGATTTATAGTGGTTCGGTCTAAAACAAGACCTACATCCACTCCCCAGAGGCACCCTCTGAGTATTTCACTAATACCAATAGTGACTCTCCTTTTGCACCCACAGCAAGGCGGAGAAACCTTTACAACACACTCTTTTCACCACTCTCCGGTGTGGCAGAGAACCGTTGTCCTTTTACACAATCCCTAGTGTTGGCAGAGAACCGTTCTTCCTTTCACACTCTCCTAGTGTGGGCAGAGAACCCTTCGGCTGTTCACATTTTCTAAGTGTAGGCAAAGAACCTTTGGGCTATTCACACTTTCCAAGTGTAGGCAGCGTACCATTAGGCTATTCACACTCTCCAAGTGTACGCAGCAAACCCTTCGGCTATTCACACTTTCCAAGTGTAGGCAGAGAACCTTTCGGCTATTCACACTCTCCAAGTGTAGGCAGCGAACCCTTCGGCTATTCACACTCTCCAAGTGTAGGCAGCGTACCATTCGGCTATTCACACTCTCCAAGTGTAGGCAGCAAACCCTTCGACTATTCACACTTTCCAAGTGTAAGCAGAGAACCTTTCGGCTATTCACACTCTCCTAGTGTGGGCAGCGAACCCTTCGGCTATTCACACTCTCCAAGTGTAGGCAGCGAACCCTTCGGCTATTCACACTCTCCAAGTGTAGGCAGTGAACCTTTCGGCTATTCACACTCTCCAAGTGTAGGCAGCAAACCCTTCGGCTATTCACACTCTCCAAGTGTAGGCAGCAAACCCTTCGGCTATTCACACTCTCCAGAGGCACGAAGATCAAATGACAAAAAGATTGGGTGGCAGTCTAATTTGGACTATTTATACAAAAGATAAGAAAAACCGCCCAAAAACTGCAAGTATTTAATTCTGTACGCAGTGGATCGTCCCGTACGATCGTGGATCATCCTGGACGATTTTACTTAAACGCTTTGAAACGACCCTATTTATATATGTGTATGAAATATTTTCGTACAAGCTGATCGTCCCGTACGAACAAAGTTCGTCCGGTACGAACGGTTATTACTAGGTCGGTTCTAGAAACTGCTGAAAACCGTTCTAAGTCGGTTAATCGTTTGGACGAAAATTTTATAGAGGACCGATCGTCCTGGACGATTATTTAATTCATCTGGATGAAAATTTTCCAGAGGACCAATCTCCATGGACGATAATTTAATTTCGTCTGGACGAAAATTTTCCAGAGACCAGATCGTCCTGGACGATTATTAATTTCGTCTGGACGAAAATTTTCCAGAGAATCAATCGCCATGGACGATAATTTAATTTCATCTAGACAAAAATTTTCCAGAGACCAGATCATCCTGGACGATTATTAATTTCGTCTGGACAAAAATTTTCCAGAGAACCAATCGCCATTGACGATAATTTAATTTCATCTGGATGAAAATTTTACAGAGAACCAATCATCTTGGACGATTGTAAAATTCGTCCTGGACGAATATGACTTAGAAAAAAAAATTTGAGCAAGTTCCTATTCGTTCTATGTGCTCAATAGGAGATAACTGTCTGATCGTCCTGTACGAACGGATATTGTCCAGTATGATCAGTATAAATTTTTTATGATCTCCTTATGTGTGTGTATGTTTTTATTCACTCAATCACAATCACTCCCTTTCAAATTAATTTCAAAGAAATGCAAACTTCAAATTTTACAAAGTATCTCATTTTGAATTTGATTTGAAGTCTTCGTAGTCTGGAGTTCATTTTTCCTGAAATGTTAGTACACACAAGAGCAAATACAAATCTTCTAAAATTGTTAGGATATAACTACACATTTGAACAATAATGTTTGGAATCATCAAAACTACATAAGTTGAAAAAATGTAAAGCATGCAAATAGCAACTATCTTAACAATCTCCCCCTTTTTGATGATGGCAAAACAATTATTGTTTGTATGGTTTCAATTTAAACAATTTTCCTAAACTCCCCCTGAATTGATGTATATATGAAAATAAGGAGGCATTTTGAACCATAGAAATTTTTTTTTTTTTTCAAAAAATATTACAAGACCACAAACAAATACGAACACAATAATTTCTCCCCCTTTTTGACAACAACAAAAAGTGAAGAAGAAATAGACGAGAAATGTAAGTAATTATATGAAATTCATTTGAAAATTTAATCTAAATGGTGATTGGTATAAGGTATACAATCTAAAACTAATGACATTAGGTAAATAATAGAAATTCATAGAATTTAAGAAGTGATATAACATTGTAAGTAAGAAGAATTTATCAAAAACATGATTCAATTTAGACATTCGAATATAAAAAATCATTACAAGAGAGATGAATAAAAATTTTATATTTCAAAGTTCAATAGAATATAAATGAACATAAGATCAATTTGAATTAAGAGATTAAAAGAATTTGGAAAGAAGAGAATTACCACATGTGGCGCTTTGTGCATCTTTTTCAAATTTTGGGCACATTTTTGTGCATCTTTTGACATTGGGCTAATTTTGTGCCTCTTTTACATATTTGCGAACCTTTACGCATTCCTTTTGATTTTTATACTTTTTGTACAATTTTCAAGAGTAATTGAAACCAATTCTTTCCAAAATCAATAATCTAAAATTTTAAATATTTCTAAGTGCATAAATATCACTTGAGCATAGAAATACAAAATAAGAAAACATCTATATTGCAATAATAATATTAATTTTTATTTAGTTTAAATAAATAGACATGAATTTAAAAGTTCTAATTATAATAAGTTATAAATAACTTTTAAATTTAGAAAGACTAGATTTTCTAATGTAATTAATCTCAAATTACAATCTAATTTAAGTACAATTAAGATTAAATAAGACTAATGAAATTCATAAAAATTAACCACATTCCAAAACAAATCAATTTTGAATCAAGTACAACATGCATTAATATTAATGAAAAGGATTACATATTCATTTCATAATATTAAAATAACTAAGAAAATACACTGAACTTTTTAATAAAAACAAACTAAAAACAAACACTAAAAATAAAAAGCTAACACAACAAAACATTTAAAAAATCACAAAAATCAAAACAAAAATCAAAGACAAATAACTAAGAAAACATAAATATCAATGTTGCAAAAATATTTTTATTTAAGCATTCAAATCAATAACACCAAGCCTTGTTCTTAATGTACTGAAGGTATCAAAGACTAAAGGTTTTGTAAAAATGTCTGCAAGTTGATTTTCAGTTGAAACATGTGTGAGTTCAATTTCTCCCTTGGATACATGATCCCTTATGAAATGATGCCTTATATCAATGTGTTTGGTTCTAGAATGTTGAATAGGATTTTTGGAAATGCAAATAGCACTAGTATTGTCACAATAAATTGGAATAGTGCCTATAGATAATCCTAAATCAATCAACTGTTATTTTAACCAAAGTACTTGTTCCACACAACTTCCTAATGCAATGTATTCTGCTTCTGCAGTAGATAGGGCTACTGAATTTTGTTTTCTACTGGACCAAGAAACTTATGAATTTCCAATGAATTGATATGTTCCAGAAGTGCTTTTCCTATCCACTCTACAGCCTGCAAAGTCAGAATCTGAATAACTAATAATTTCAAATGAAGAGCTAAACTTAGGATACCAAATTCCTAAGTTTTGAGTTCCTAGTAAGTATCTTAAAATCCTTTTCACTGTTGTCAAATGTGATTCTTTTGGATCTGATTGAAATCTAGCACATAAGCAAACACTGAACATAATATCTGGTCGGCTAGCAGTCAAGTAAAATAAAGATCCAATAATCCCTCTATATTTCTTTTGATTAACAGATTTTCCCTTAAGGTCCTTATCCAACTGAACTGAGGAACTCATTGGTGTACTAACAGGTTTATCATTGTCCATTTCATATTTCTTGAGGATGTCCTTAATTATATTTAGTTTGACTAAGAAATGTCCCTTCCTTAAGTTGCTTGATGCTAAAACCTAGAAAGTAATTTAATACTCCCATTAGACTCATTTCAAATTCACTACTCATTGTATTAGAAAAATCATCACAAATATTTTTATTTGAAGATCCAAAGATGATATCATCCACATAAATTTGAACAATGAGTATTTCCTTTCCAAATTTCTTTAAGAAGAGAGTTGTATCCACACTTCCTTTTTCAAAAGATCTTTCAAGTAGGAAGGTGCTCAATCTCTCATACCAAGCCCTAGGTGCCTGTTTTAATCCATATAATGCCTTCTTTAATTTAAACACATGATTTGGGTATTTTGAATTTTCAAATCCTGGAGGTTGTTCTACAAAAACATCTTCTTCAATAATCTCATTCAAAAAGGCACTTTTGACATCCATTTGAAACAATTTAAAATCTTTAAAACAGGCAAAGGTAAGTAAAACCCTAATTGCTTCAAGTCTTGCTACAGGGGCAAAGGTCCCCTCAAAATCAATTCCTTCAATTTGATTATGCCCCTTAGCAACTAATCTAGCCTTATTTATAATAACTACTCCTGAGTCATTCATTTTATTTTTGAACACCCACTTGGTTCCAACAACACTTTGATCTTTTGGCCTTGTAGTTAATTCTCAAACTTTATTTCATACAAATTGATTTAACTCTTCTTGCATGGCCAATGTCCAAAATTCATCAGAAAGTGCTTGATCAATATTAGTGGGTTCTATTGTTGAAATAAAGGCTGAATGATTGACTTCCTTATTTAATCCACGCCTAGTTCTAACACCCTCACTAGGTTCACCTATAATCAATTCTCTTGGATGGTTTTTAGAAAATCTCAAATCTCTAGGCAAAGGGTTTTCTCTTTCCAAATTTTCTTCCACATTTTCTTCCAAATTTAATCTATCAATCTTTTGGGAGTTTTTCTCAATCTCTTTTTCAACAATATTTGGCTCTTCCAAATTTCCAGATTCATCAAATACAACATGTGTGGTTTCTTCAATGACTAAAGTTCTTTTGTTGAATATCCTATAAGATTTTCCAACACTTGAATATCCAATAAAAATTCCTTCATCTGATTTTGGATCAAATTTTCCTAAGGCAGATTTTCCATTGTTATGTATGAACACTTTGTAACCAAAAACATGCAAATGTGACAAGTTAGGTGTTCTACCTTTTAGCAACTCGTAGGGTGTTTTATTTAATTTTGATCTCACATTCACCCTATTCAGAACATAACATGCAGTGCTAACCGCCTCAGCCCAAAAATATCTAGGAAGTGAGTATTCTGCCAACATTGCTCGGGCTGCTTCTATTAATGTTCTGTTTTTCCTTTCAACTACCCCATTTTGTTGAGGGGTTCTAGATGCAGAAAAATTGTGATCAATCCCTTTTTCCTTACAAAAATTTTCAAATTTTTCATTTTCAAATTCTCTTCCATGATCACTTTGAATAGAAATTATTTCGCATCCTAGTTTTCTTTGAATCCAAGTTGAAAATTTTCTGAATTCCTCAAACGATTCATTCTTATGAAAAAGAAATCTAACCCAAGTGAATCTTGAGAAATCATCCACTATAACAAATCCGTATACCTTCCCTCCTAGACTTACAGTTCCTACTGGTCCAAAAAGATCCATGTGAAGTATTTCCAAAGGTTTACTGGTCCTAAGATCCTTATTGGACTTAAAAGAGGACTTTACTTGTTTTCCTAATTGACATGCATCACAAAGATGGTCCTTAGTAAAGTCTAGTTTTGGTATACCTCTTACCAAGTTCTTTTGGGTAATTCTCCTAAGATTTTTCATACTAAAATGACAAAGTCTCCTATGCCAAAGCCATTATTCATCAGAAACAGTTTTTAAACAAAAAGCAGTAGGAGATTGAATAGAATTCAAATCTACCATGTAAATATTGTTTACCTTCCATTAAAAATTTCTTTCCCATTTAGGCTTAATATGCAGCTAGTAGGTAAAAATTTCACATTATAGCCCTTATCACATAGCTGACTTATACTTAACAGATTATGTTTTAAGCCTTAAACCAATAATACATTGTCTATGAAAAAGTTTTTGAAATTTCCAATCATACCTGATCCAACCACTTTCTTTGTGGTATTATCTCCAAGTGTAACCTTGCCTCAATTCCTGGCTTCCAGCGTTATGAATTGAGCAGTATCTCCAGTCATATGCTTTGAACATCCGCTGTCCAGGTACCATATGCTCCCACGAGGTCTTGTGTGAGAGCATTCCAGCAAAACTCTCAAATGTTAGACATGGGAACCCAAATAAGTTTGGGTTCACCTTTTAGTAATTTATAATCAGATGCATGTATGATATGTCTAGATTTATGCATCTTAGGTCTCCACACCAAATTAGATTTCATCATCAAGGTACAGGTGTGTGCTATATGACCAAAAAATCCACAATTATTACATTTAACATTAGGAAAAATATTCCTAAGTTTTCTTCCATGTGATTGTCTTCTAAGGGACTTCATGAATTTAGGATAATATTTAGGATTTGTAAAATCTTCAAGTTTTGGGGATTTCTTATTATCCTCGAGAGCTCTTATTGTAAGTTTATAAAATGAATTCATATCTTCCAAGATTCGATTGGTATAATTGATTCTATATGCTTTGCTCTTAGATTCATCCTTAAAATTCTTAAATTCTTTTTCAAGTTCAGCATAGGATATTTTTAAGTTTTCAAAAATTTTATTCAATTCATCGTATTCATCAAGTAGTTTCATGTGGTTGTCATCTATTAAAGCATGATCTTTCCTAAGGATTTCATGTTCCTTCTTGAGTTCTTCCAGTTCTAAGCTTACACTAGCATGCATCTTTTTCATTTTCTTATATGCATCATGCATGTGTTCAGAAACTTCAAATAATTCATCATAAGTTAAGTCACATACCTCTTCTTGATCTGAATGATCTACATTGTCTGCCATCAAGCAAAGATTAATGACTTCTTCTTCTTTTTCAGTCTCAGATGAGTCTGAAGCTGAGTCTGCCCAGAATGCTCTTTGAAACTTCTTCTTGCCCTTCTTTACCATTGGTTTCTCCTCTACCTTCTCCTTGCTAGGAGTGGCTTTGAGTTTTGGGCATTCAGACTTGATATGACCTGGTTTCCTGCATTCATAACAAATTACTTCATTAGAAACCTTGCCATTTCTGTTAAACGTACCTCTATTCCATTGCTGGCGTCTCTTCTGCTTCCTTCTTAAAAAGCTTCTGAATTTGTCTAGTCATTAGTGCAATATCATCTTCATCCTCAGGTTGTGAGTGTTCACTTTCTGACTCTTCCACCTTTAGTGCAATATTTTTCTCCTTTCGTGGTTCACTTGCATCAATCTTTCTTTGACTTACTCCTTGCTCATAAGCAATGAGTGAGCCAAGAAGATTGTCAATAGAGTATATGTTTAGATCTTTAGACTCTGTAATTGCAGTAATTTTAGCATCATAAGCAGTAGGTAAACATCGAAGAATTTTATTGACCATTTCAGCATTTATTAATTCCCTACCAAGTGCATGCAAAGAAGTGACAATTTGTGTGAATCTTGTGTACATGTCAGAGATAGATTTATTAGGTTTCATGCTAAACAATTCATAGTCATGTAACAAGATATTGAGTCTTGATTGCTTAACCTCATTTGTCCCTTCATAAGTTATACAAAGTCTATCCCATATGTCATTTCCACTTTTACAAGTAGAAACCCGTATGTAGTCTTCAGATTTTAAAGCACAAAAGAAACTATTTAGACATTTGACATTTAATTGTGCTAAGTCACGTTCTTCTATAGTCCAATCTAAAAAGGTATTTCTACCATAACTCCATCAACTAATCTAGTTAGTTTTGTGTAGCCATCCTAGACTAGCATCCACATGCGATAATCAAGTGACTGTAAGAAAGTAGACATGCGTGTTTTCTAAAAATCAAAAGGAATATTGTCAAACAGTGGAGGTCTAGTGATAGAGTAACCCTCAGGTGTGTTTCGGTTTCCGAAAGTAGCCATCTACATTAATCAAAAAGTAGTTCAAACTTATAATTTTGAAATGGAGCTCTGATACCACTTGTTGAGTCTAGTAATTAGGTTGTTAAGCCTAAGTTAATGTCCCAAAGGCTACTAAGAGGGGGGTGAATTGGTAGTTTAAAAATTTTAAGCCCTCTTTTAAAATTAGGTTAAACCGAAATAAAAATTATTTCTTTTAAGTTTTGTAGAAAAAGTTTTTCAACCCCAGAGTTTTTAAGACTAAGAAATAAAATGCGGAAACGTAAAAATAGTAATGTAAATGACACCAGATTTATAGTGGTTCGGTCTAAAAATAGACCTACATCTACTCCCCAGAGGCACCCTCTGAGTATTGCACTAATACCAATAGTGACTCTCCTTTTGCACCCACAGCAAGGCGGAGAAGCCTTTACAACACACTCTTTTCACCACTCTCCGGTGCGGCAGAGAACTGTCGTCCTTTTACACAATCCATAGTGTTGGCAGAGAACCGTTCTTCCTTTCACACTCTCCTAGTGTGGGCAGAGAACCCTTCGGCTGTTCACACTTTCCAAGTGTAGGCAGAGAACCATTCGGCTATTCACACTTTCCATGTGTAGGCAGCGTACCATTCGGCTATTCACACTCTCCAAGTGTAGGCAGCGAACCCTTCGGCTCTTCGCACTTTGCAAGTGTAGGCAGAGAACCTTTCGGCTATTCACACTCTCCAAGTGTAGGCAGCGAACCTCTTGACTATTCACACTCTCCAAGTGTAGGCAGCGTACCATTCGGCTATTCACACTCTCCAAGTGTAGGCAGCGAACCCTTCGGCTATTCACACTTTCCAAGTGTAGGCAGAGAACCTTTCGGCTATTCACACTCTCCTAGTGTGGGCAGCGAACCCTTCAGCTATTCACACTCTCCAAGTGTAGGCAGCGAACCCTTCGGCTATTCACACTCTCCAAGTGTAGGCAGCGAACACTTCGGCTATTCACACTCTCCAAGTGTAGGCAGCAAACCCTTCGGCTATTCACACTCTCCAAGTGTAGGTAGCAAACCCTTCAACTATTCACACTCACCAGAGGCACGAAGATCAAATGACAAAAAGATTGGGTGACAGTCTAATTTGGACTACTTATACAAAAGACAAGAAAAATCGCCCAAAAACTGCAAGTATTCAATTATGTACGCAGTGGATCGTCCTGTACGATCGTGGATCATCCTGGACGATCTTACTTAAATGCTTTGAAACGACCCTATTTGTATATGTGTACGAAATATTTTCGTACAAGCTGATCGTCCCGTACGAACAAAGTTCGTCCGGTACGAACGGTTATTACTAGGTCGGTTCTAGAAACTGCTGAAAACTGTTCTGGACGAAAATTTTACAGAGGACCGATCGTCCTGGACGATTATTTAATTCGTTTGGACGAAAATTTTCCAGATGACCAATTGCCATGGACTATAATTTAATTTCGTCTAGATGAAAATTTTCCAGAGACTAGATCGTCCTGGACGATTATTAATTTCGTCTGGACAAAAATTTTCCAGAGAACCAATCGCCATGGACGATAATTTAATTTTGTCTGGATGAAAATTTTCCAGAGACCAGATCATCCTGGACGATTATTAATTTCGTCTGGATGAAAATTTTCCAAAGAACCAATCGCCATTGACGATAATTTAATTTCGTCTGGATGAAAATTTTACAGAGAACCAATCGTCTTGGACGATTATAAAATTCGTCCTGGATGAATATTACTTCGAAAAAAAATTTTTTGAGCAAGTTCCTATTCGTTCCATGTGCTCAATAGGAGATAACTGTCTGATCATCCCGTATGAACGGATATCGTCCAGTGCGATCAGTATAAATTTTTTATGATCTCCTTATGTGTGTGTATGTTTTTATTCACTCAGTTACAATCACTCCCTTTCAATTTAATTTCAAAGAAATGCAAACTTCAAATTTTACAAAGTATCTCATTCTGAATTTGATTTGAAGTCTTCGTAGTCTGGAGTTCATTTTTCCTGAAATGTTAGTACACACAAGAGCAAATACAAATCTTCTAAAATTGTTAGGATATAACTACACATTTGAACAATAATGTTTGGAATCATCAAAACTATATAAGTTGCAAAAATGTAAAGCATGCAAATAGCAACTATCTTAACAATTTCTAAGAAATTTGATAACTTAAAAAGTAAGAACAGGATAGATTGGTATGGTAAAGGCATCAAAGATCCTAAAAATTTAGATGTCACAGTGCTACCTCACTTAACACTGCGGTGCTACCCTTCAAATTTTGAACAGCTCCATCATGACAGGAATGGGAAGATACCCATGGAACAGATTGTTATACAATAAGGAATCTAATTACATAATTAATCTATCACTCTTAGAAAAATTGAGGATCAAATAGGGCATCTTTCTAGGTTGATTAATTATTAAAAATTAAAAGAACATTGTCATAATATCCAACTTAGAAGTGAAAAATAGTTTGGAGACCTTACAAAGATGAAGATCTACCTCAAAAGAACACTCGTGAAGATGATCAAGTAGAAAAAAAAGCCATAATTTAACAGTTTAATCCTATAAAAGAACTTGAAAAATTAATTAGGAAAGTTGTAGAGAGACCACCACAACCTTTTTCTTAGAGGTTGATCAAACAAAATCTTGACAAATAGTTCTCAAAGTTCTTAGAATTATTTTAAAAATTAACCATTAATATACCCTTTTCTGAAGTTGTAGAACATATGCCCACTTATGAAAAATTTATAACTAGGGGAATTCAAAACTATAACATTAACTAAAATTGCAGTACTATAATTCAAAAAAAAAAAAACTTCATATAAGAATTAAAATTCCTAGGGGTATTACCATTACCTTAACTATTTGTGATAAATTATGCGGGAGAGCCTTATGTGATTTAAGATCAAGTATTAACCTCATGTCACTTTCCATCTTTAAAAGATTAGATATAGGAGATGTTCAACCTACTTCTATTACTCTTCAATTGGCTAATCGATCTTTCATTTACCCAAGAGGGATAATAGAAGTTATTTTGTTTAAGGTTAATAAATTCATTTTTCATGTTGATTTTATTATTCTAAATATAGAAGAAGATAGGGAAATACCCCCCATACTAAGAAGATCTTTCTTACTTACTAGAATATCCATGATTGATGTGCAAAAACGTGAATTTACTATGAGGGTTGAAGATCAGGAGGTTACTATTCATATGCATAAATCTATAAAATTCTCTCAAGAAAAGAATAAAGATTGCTTTAGGGTGGATTTAGAGGATATTGTAGTGGAGTGCTTAAAAGAAGAATTGTTGGAAGGAGGTTTATTAGAAGAGGAAGAAGATAAAAGGAATAGTGAGGTTTTAGGGGAATGTTGTAACAAATGAAGGTAATACAAGTTTGATTAATGGAAATTATGAATTTTTAAGAACTTCATCTTTTAAGAAAAATTTAAAACCATCCACGAAAGAAAGCCCTAACTTAGAGCTTAAGGCTTTACGTTGTAGTCTAAAGTATGTTTTTTTTTTTTTTTTTTGGTAATCACTCTTCTCTTTTTGTAATCACTTTAGCAAATTTAGAATAACATCAAGAAAGTGAATTGATTAGGGTTTTGAGTGATTTTAAAATTGCTTTTGGGTGAAAAATTCCTAATATTAAAGGAATTTTTCATCAATTTGCATGCATATAATTTTAATGGAAGCTAATTCAGTAATAGAAGATGACCCTTAAAGAAGACTTAACCCTTCAATGAAAGATGTTGTTGAGAAAGATATTCTTAAATGGTTGATGCTGAAATTATTTACCCCATTTTTTATTATTCTTGGGTTATCCCTATTCATTGTGTTCTTAAAAAAGGAAGATTGACTGTTATAACAAGTGAACATAATGAATTTATACCCACAAGAATTATAACTATATGGAGGATTTGCATAGATTATAGGAAATTAAATAAAGCCACTAGAAAAAAAATCATTTTTTCTTACTTTTTACTTATCATATGCAATATAGATTGGCATGGCATCCATTTTATTATTTTCCATATAGATATTATGGGTATCATCATATTCTTATTGCGCCTAAGGACCAACATAAGACTACCTTCACTAGTTATTATGGAACTTTTGCTTTTAGGAGATTGCCTTTCATACTTTGTAATCATCCCATTACTTTTTATGATTTATGATGTCAAATTTTTCAGACATACTTGAGTAAGGTATTGAAATTTTCATGGAATACTTCTCTATATTTGGCACTGCTTTTGATTTCACCTTAAGCATTTAACTTTTATTTGTAAGAGATGTGTATAAAAAAAGTAGTGTTAAATTCAAAGAAGTGCCAATTTATGGTGACTGAAGGCATTGTCTTAGGGCATAAAATTTCTAAGAAAGGATTGAAGGTAGACATTATAAAAATTCAAGTAAATAAAAAACTAACTTCTCCTTTTTTAGTTAAAGGCATTTGAAGTTTCCTTGGTCATGCAGAATTTTATATAAGATTCATTAAAGACTTCTCTAAATTTTTAAACTTTATGTCCATTATTGGATAATGAAGTTCCTTTTATATTTAATTCTCATGTCTTGAAGCTTTTAATACTCTAAAATAATATTTGATTACTTCTCTAGTTATTATTTCTCCTGATTGATCATTTCTTTCTTTAGTGATGTGTGATGAAGGCAATATTGACGTAGGTGCAATGTTGGGACAAAAGTGAGATAATAAATTTATGTCATTTTTTATGCTAGAAAAACTTTAAATTTTGCATAATATAATTATATAACTACTAAAAAGAATTGCTTACCATTAGTTTTACTTATTTTTAGTAGTATACGAGCTTATGATTTATTGTTAATTCAAAAGAGAAAGTTTTTGCATGATGCAAAATATTATTTTTGGGATGAGCATTATTTATTTAATACTTGCAATAAATAAATTATGCTTTGATGTGGAAGCAATTAACAAAATAAAATAAAGACTTTAACCATACAATCATCAAAAGGAAATTAAAGTGTAAAAATTAAAATGTGGAATAATAATAAGAAAGAACACACTAGATTTTATAGTGGTTCGGTCTGTTGTGAATCTGGATTTAGGAATTATAATTTTGATGATAACAAACATTTCTGACAGTTCTATTTTTCTACAGCTGTCTTGCCTACTAATGTTTCATGTCCACAAGATCAAATTGTAAATCAAGCCAACTCAAGATTGGGTAGATTAGGATTGAGTCAGTTTATAAGTGTACATCAACTGTCTTTTCTTTTTCTTAAGTCAAATATAAGAAAGTGGGTCCTGATGCTAAGTAACCTTGCACACACACTCTCAGGGGAAAAAATTTATCTATTTAGAGTTTTTTTGTTTTGGATCATATCATCCGGGACAATCCCAAATCATCTAGGATGATCAGTTAAAAATAGAAATCCTAATTAGGGTATTCTGGTTAACGCAGAAGAAATTAAGAAAATCATCCTAGAAGATATTAGGATCATCCTAGATGATAGGCTCAGATAAAAAAGAATCAGCCACCAACTCTTTTAGGCATATTATTATTATTAAATATTATCCTAGATGATGTATTACAATTATGCCTAAATTAGTCTAATGATTAATGAAAGAAATTAAGATTTTATTGATCAATCATATCATTTGGGATGATCACAGGATCGTCCGGGACGATTAGTTTAAAAAACCTTAGTTTCTTGTTGGATGACTAGAACGATGTTCTAGACAATATATATTAATTTATACTAATCGTCCAGGATGATCCCAAATCATCATGGTTAATAAGTTATTTTTTCTATCATTCAAACATATAAATTATGGTTGAAATGAGCAATTCTCTGGATGATATTCAATGTTTTGAACTAATCATCCAGGATGATCGTGAAATTGACATGGATGATCAGTTATTTCTTTATCGTCTAGACAAGTAACGTTTGACTAAATAGAGTGATTTTCTGGAGGATACTCAATGATTTTAAACTAATCATATAGGACGATGTCATATCATCCTAGATGATCATAATAAATAAGTCCTTAAATTCCAGCCTCCTCCAGATCATTATGGCTGATTGAGCAGAATTTGTATTGATCGTACAGGATGATCGGCTGATTGTCCTTGTTGATCTTTGACGATTAATTTCAAAATAGGGAAAATTTGATGCCCTTCTATATAAGATCTCTTATTTACTCAAGAAGTGATCTTTTATTGATGTCCTAGCCTGAGAGAGCCAAAAGGAGAGGGAGAGGTTGGGAGAGAGAAAGAGCATCTTCTAAGGGGGAGTTTGTGAGGGGTTTCACAAAGGTTGCTCCAAGCAAGGATTTTAGCCGTCTTCTAAGGTCATCATCTCTTAATCCTTCTAGGATTTAGATAGGTCAACTTCAACGATTGATCAAGGTTCTCTGCCTTCTTTAGGAGGAAGCGAAAGGAGTTAGGTTCTCTGCCTGTTCAGGAGGATGGAAAAGGAGTTATTTTCTCTACCTTATCGGGGTCGGTAGAATGGAGTTTTTGTACAGGATTCTCTACCTGGCTGTGGAGGCAAAAGGAGAGACACTAAGTTTAGTTCAATACCTGGAGGAGAGGCTCTGGGGAGTGGACATAGGTCAAGTCGATTAAACCACTATAAAATTTGGTGTGTTCTTTATTATTGCTTTTTTTTCATTTAATTTTTGCACTTTATTTTTGTGGTGATTGTTTGGCTATGATTATGATTTTGTTTGAGAAATTTTTAAAACACTCACCCCCTCTCTTGATTAGCCTCGGGCTAGTTCTTAAGGGCTTAACATCTCTAATAAACTTTCAAGTTGTATCACAGCGAGATTCATAAAATCTAGTTTTTAAAAACATTTGAATTTTGATCCATGGCTAACTTCGATAATCAATATTATGGAAGGGTATTTTATTACTCGACCACCTTTGTTTGATAACATTCCTTTTGATTTTTAGAAAACTTGCATGTCTATGTTTTTAAAATAAATTAACTATCGCATGTAAATGTTTGTTAAGGATGGATATTCACCACTAACTCATGAAATCAATAGCATAAAACTAAATAACCTTTTATTGAATGGACTTTTGATGATAGAGATTTAGCACAACTTAATGCAAAATGTTTAAACTATTTTTTTTTGTGCTTTGAAATTAGAAGATTACATGCGTATCTCAACTTATGTTACTAGTAAAGAAATATGGGATAGTTTGTATATTACTTATGAAGGAACAAATAAATTTAAGCAAACTAGGTTAAATATCTTATTACATGACTACGAACATTTTTGCATGAAACCTAACGAATTGATTTCTAAAATGTATACTAGGTTTACTCAAATTATCACTTCATTGCATGTCTTAGGAAGAGAGCTCACTAACTATAAAAAAGTTAATAAAATTTTGGGATGCTTGCCTTCTTCTTTTGATGCTAAGATTACTGCAATAACTAAATCCAAAGATTTGAATACATATTCTATTGATAACTTACTTGGATCACTCATTGCTTATGAGCAAGGGAGTGAACCAAAGACATCTTGATGCAGGTGATAAGAAGAAGGAGAAAATTGTGGCACTAAAGGCTAACGATATAGATACTAATTCTCTTGGGTCTGAAAGAAATGATGTTTCCTTAATCACTAGGCAATTCAAAAGCTTTCTAAGGAAGAAGAAAAAGCACCATCATAAGTGGAATAAAGATAAGGGTAGTCAAAATTTTAAAAGCTCTACTAATATAATTTGTTTTGAATGTTGAAAGCTGGGACATGTTAAAGTTGATTATCCTACACCTAAGACTCACCCAAGCATGGAGAAGTGTAAGGTGAAACCCAAGTTTAGGAAGGACAAGAAGTGATTCCAAAAGGCATTATAGGTAGATTCTACATCTGACTCCACTGAGACTGAAGCTGAAAAGGAGACAACAAACTTGTACTTTATGGCGTACGATTATCCTGGTCAGTCCAACCAGGAAGGGTATGTGAACTAACCTATGATTAATTACTTAAAGTTTCTAATAAAATTCATGCATCATATAGAAAACTTAAGGAATCACATGGTACTTTGAACTTGAGTTTTTAAATTTACAAAAAGAAAATGAAGTTATTTTTAAATATTACTCCACACTTGATAGTAATTACATGTCATTACTTGATGAGTTTGATGCATTAAAAAAAAGGATATTAAGTTATCTGATGCACATGATTCCTCGAAGTCATCGCATATTGAGTTAGAAAAAGAATTTAAAAAGTTAGAGGAATTTGCATGGGAGATAGATAATAATGAATATCAGTTAAAAGTTGAAGTGGCAGCTTATGAATATGAAAATAAAGCGTTGAAAGAAATACTCAAAGAATTTGAAAATGATAAACCATTATTGCATGCATCACATAACTTTAAGAAGAAGCATCACCACTCGAGTAGATTAGTAAACCCTTTTCCTAGTATTAGATGTTTTTCAAGTGGCATACTAGGACACATTTCACACACTTGCACTGTTCATCATAGTACACATTTGGTGTGGAGACCCAAATTGCATGATTCACAGCATAACACATATGTATTATATTCTTCTTTCCATAAGAAGGGAATCAAACTCGTTTGGGTTCCTAAATCCAACATTTGATGATTTTATAGGTGTGCTCTCACAAAAGACCTCATGAGAGCATGTAGTACTTAGACAACGGATGCTCATGACACATTACTAGAGAGGACAATCAATTTATTTTGTTGAAGGCTAGGGCTAGAGGTAAGGTCTCTCTTGGAGACAACACTACCAAGAAAGTGGCGGGCTCAGGTATAATCGAAAACTCCAAGAACCTTTTAATTAAAAATATTTTGCTTGTAGATGGACTAAAACACAACTTACTCAACATCAGTTAGCTTTGCGATAAGTGCTTCGTCATCAAATTTTTGGCAAATACATGCATTATTAGCTTAAATAACCACACTATTTTGTAGGAAAAGCGAATTAACAACATTTACATGCTTAATTTAAATAACGTTGAATTTGCTGCTTCATTTTGCTTAAAAACTAATGATATTGAGTTGTGGTTGTGGCATAAGAGGTTATGTTATGCCAGTATGAAAACCTTTAGGAGAGTGACCTAGAATTACCTAGTTAGAGATGTCCCCAAGCTTAAGTTCACTAAATACCACCTGTGTGATGCCTGTCAACTAGGAAAGCAAGTTTAATCCTCTTTCCATTCCATTAAGGACATTAGCACCTCTAAACCTTTTAAAGTCCTTCACCTGGATTTGTTTGGACCTACTAGCACTGCCAGCTAGGGGGAAAAGTTTATGGATTTATAATTATCGATGACTACTCAAGATTCACTTGGATTAAATTTCTGTCACATAAGAGTGAGTCTTTTAATGAATTAAATCATTTTCCACTTGGATTCACAAAAATCTAGGTTATGAGATCTTGATCGTCCATAGTGACCATGGTGGAGAGTTTAAAAATGAGAGATTTGAAGACTTTTATGAGGATAAATGGATTAGTCATAACTTCTCGGCTCCTAGGACCCCTTAGTAGCTAAAAGGAAGAATGGGACCTTAGTTGAGGATGCTAGAGCAATGCTTACTGAGTATTCTCTTCTCAAATACTTTTGGGCTGAAGAGGTAAACACAGCTTATTATGTGTTGAATAGTGTGAATGTTAGAGCCAAATTAGATAAGACATCATATGAGATTATTAATGGTAGGACACTCAACCTTTCCCACCACCATGTCTTTGGTTGTAAGGTTTTTATTCATAAAAATGGGAAGTCACCCATAGGAAAATTTGACATAAAATCTGAAGGAGTGTTCTTACGATATTCAAGTGTGGGGAAATACTTTAGGGTGTTTAATAAGATGACATTGGTGGTGTAGGAAACTACTCATGTAGTATTTATTGAATCTGATCCTAAGAAGTCTAAAGTTGAGGATGAACCTGAAGTTGGAGAGACTACACAAGGAGTTCAAAATTTAGAGAAGATGGTAGAGCCCCAAAATACTTGAGTAGGTGATATTACCCAAGGAGTAGAAAATGCAAATTTGGAGGAAAGGGTAGAACCTAGACATACTTTGCCTAGAGATTAGAGATATTCTTTGAGTCATCCTAAAGAACTGATCTTAGGAGACCCTTCTGAAGGTATCAGAACTAGGCATGAACTTAGAAAGGATGTGAACCACTCTGACTTTATCTCAATGACTGAACCGACCAACATCAATTATGCCCTATCTAATGAGTTTTGGATCTTAGCCATGCAATAGGAAGTAAACCAATTTGTTAGAAATGATGTTTGGGAGCTTATAGAAAGACCAAAGGGATAAAGTGTAGTTGGTACCAGATGGGTCTTTAAGAATAAGATGACTGATTCTGGTTTGATGGTTAGGAATAAGGCAAGATTGATAGCTAAGGGATACAATCAAATAGAAGGGATTGATTTTGAGGAGACCTTTGCCCCTGTAACTAGATTGGAAGCCATTAGAGTGCTACAAGCCTTTGTATGTTATAAGGGATTAAACTTTTCCAAATGAACATCAAGAGTGCCATTTTAAACGGGGTGATAAAAGATGATGTATTTATAGAGCAACCCCCAAGTTTTGAGAGCACCCAATTTCCAAATCATGTTTACAAATTAAAAAGGTCTTATATGGATTAAAATAAGCACCCAGAGCTTGGTATATGAGGCTTAGGATATTCTTACTAGAGAGAGAGTTTATTAAGGGGAGCATAGACACCACCCTTTTTTGAGGAAAGTATGAGATGATTATTAATTATTTAGATCTATGTTGATGATTAACTTTTGGATCTTCTATAAAAGCTATGTGATAATTTTTTTGAAATAATAAGTAAGGAATTTGAAAGGAGTATGATGAGAGAGTTGTCCTACTTTTTGGGGTTTAGTATAAGACTATTAGATAATGGAACCTTTCTAAATCAATCAAAGTATATTAAGGATATCATGAAGAAATATGAAATGGATAAAGCCAAGCTAATAAATACTCCCATGACCTCTAGTGTTTAGTTGGATAAGGACTCAAATAGAAAATCTATTGATCAAAAGAAGTACATAGGAATGATTGGATCACTACTTTACTTGACTGCTAGCTGACCTGATACAGTATTTAGTGTTTGCCTATGTGCAAGATTTTAAGATGATCCTAAAGAATCCCAAATAACTTCAGTTAAGAGAATCCTTAGATATCTCTTAGGGACCTAAAACTTAAGAATCTATTATCCTAGAAACAACACTTCTTTTGAGATTATTGAATATTCTGATTCTAATTTTGCAGGATGTAGGGTGAATAGAAAGAAAACTTCTAGGGCTTGCCAATTTATAGGACAGTCTTTAGTCTCTTGGTCTAGTAGAAAACAAAATTCTCTTGCACTTTCCATTATTGAAGCTCAGTACATTGCCTTGGGAAGTTATGTGGCCCAAGTCCTTCAGTTTAAGCAACAAAATCCAGATTTAGGATTACCTGTAGGCAAAATTTTAATCCTTTATGATAACACTAGTTCCATCAGCATCTCTAAGAATCCTATCCAACATTCAAGGACCAAATATATTGATATAAGGCATCACTTTATCAGAGACCATGTAAACAAAGGAGACATTGAGTTACACCATGTGATAACTGAGAATCAACTAGCTGACATCTTTACTAAACCACTGGTCTTTGATATATTCAACATGTTAATGACTAGATTGGGTGTGATTGATATAAATGCATGAACTTGATGTTTATTGAATTCTAAATTTTATATTATGTTGTTTGTTGTTGTTTTTCTACTCTTTCTTTTGTTTCATACTTTTTGTTTTACTTTTTATTTATTATTATTTTTCATATTTTCATTTCTATTGTTTTATTGTTCTTTCTTTTTTTTTTCTTTTGGTCACTACTTAAATGACATTTTATGCCTTATTTTTATTTTTAAAAATTTATAGTCAATGTTTGACATCCCTAAATCAGTTAAAGGTAGAAACACCATTGATTGTTTTCCTTCCTCTAACTTCTTTTAGCGGTGTAATTTTCTTTTCTAAATAATCATCTATCTCAAATTAATAAATGGACTTTACGATTGAGATATTTTCTATCTTGGTACAGTAATATATCTTATATAAATAATGTTCAAAGTTTTTAAATCACTTTAAAGCTTTCTTAATCTTATTATTGCATTTGTTATAAGAATTTGATTCTGCTTTGTGGTTCACTCTTCATTATTTTAGAGAGTGAGTTTTTTGAGCTTTTCTTCTCTAATATCTGGAAGATACTCTCACAACTGAGAGTATTTAAAAGTTTTAAAAGGGATTTAGCTTACAAAAATGATAAGAGACATAAAATGAGCCTGAAAAGAAGAAAAACTAAATAGATACGTAATGACCACCAAAAAATTGAAAGATACATAGAGTGTATCAAAAATCAAAAGATGTGCAAAGTGTGTCAATCAATTGACAAGAGGCATAAAGTGAGTCCACAAGAAAACAAGCTTCCTTCTCTTTCAAACATTAAAATCTTGAAAGAATTATGTGTCACTTGATATTTTCAAATGTTGATTTTAAATTTCATAATTGTGACTAATTACTTTAGTATATTATTCTATAAGATATTTTTCTAAAACCTAGTTTTGAACGAATCCCTTTTTCTTATCCAATTAATTTCTCTGAGATAGATCTTTGTTTTCAAAAGTTGGTTTTCCCTATAAGAAGTCCGAGCTAGGGCTAACAGTATTCGTTGTTCTACCATTTTTTATATTTTAATGATGTTAACCCATTGATTCTTATAATTTTTTAATTCAATAATATGGAAAATTTATCGTATTCATGCTTTGATTAAAAAAATATTATTTTTGTTCTTTTTGTCATTTTTCTCATCTTTTTTGTTATTTTATATTTATTTTTATTATTTTTTCTTATTTTTGGGCCATCTATGATCATCTCTCTCCATCCAAAAAACACTTCAATTTTTTATCTCATTGTCCTAGATAATATTTCTATCATCCTAGATGATATTTCTATCATCTTGGATGATATCTTAACACCACCCTTCCTCTTTCATCTGACAGCTAATATGACTTTTCTATTTAAGAACATCCTGGATAATCTGTTATTATCCCAAACGATCTGATCATATGCTGCTTCAATTATTTGTGATCGGCTTGGATGATCCTCCTCATCCTAGATGATCTTCTAATTTTCTGCTCAATTATTAGTGATCATCCTAGACAATCCACCTATTAATCTTGTACGATCCATGTGGCAAAGCTATAATACATTTTAAATTTGGTTGGTAAGATTCATTATTATCGATTGTCATATATGATCCACTTAATCATCTTGGATGATCTACTTTTTCGACGATCATCCGGCATGACTCCTCAAGACGATCTCATGTGTCTAATCATCTCGAATGATGTATTTTTATCCTAGATGATATAACCACCATTTTGACCAATCATTCTAGACATAATAGTTTCACTAGATCGTCTTGGATGATCTGGCCATTTCTTTATAAATAACATCTTTCAAATGATTTTCTCACCCCAAATCCTTCTATTCCTCTTTGCTCTCACTCATTCTCTAATTTTCTTATTCATGTCGGGTGGTAAGAGATCTGGAATGCATGTTAGAAGTTCTTTGAGGGCCACTATTTTCCCTCGTTTCACTGAGATGACTGACCAAGCTGCCTACCTATGCTATAAGATAGCCAGGATTACCTTGTCCAGGACTGTCAATCCATGTACGCTTACTTACCCTATTCTTAATCTATTTATGCACACCTCACTCACCTTCATCCTTACCATTGCCTTCCCCAATAATTCTAAACTACTCTTTGAATTTTTTTTCAAGCCTTAAAATGAACTCTTCTTACACTACACTTCAATCTTACATCAGCAAATACCTAGTTTAATTCACTTATCAGGATTGTCAGGAACTCCTTCAATTTTCCAGTACTTGTGAAAAGCTTCATATCTTGTCTCAAGACCATGATTATGAATGGGCTCTGGCCAATCACCTTTTGCAAAACACTTTTATCTCCTATCATGATGGAGTGTATAGCACCTTAATCAAGGATGCTAGGATAATCCAACATGTACTTTGTGCCTCTATTATTCCTAAAGCTGATGATCATGTCCACATCACTCCTCTCCTTTCGATCACCTCCTTCTACATCATGGCCAGTGGAGAATTCAAAGCTGCTAATCTTCTTTTCCATTATATTGAGCATCTTATAAGCATTAGGGATCTAGGGCATAGAAGGAAGCCCAAGCTGGCCATAAGACACATTATAGCCTATGTCCTAAAAACTAAGTTCAACCCTCATTATCCTGCCCAACCTAACTTTCAGCCTACCTTCTACACCAACAACTCCTTTTATGTTCTTCACAGTACCCATTTCTAGAAGTTCATTAGGGATGTTAAGCCCTTATAAACTATTCCCAAGGCTAACCAAGAGGGGAGGTGAATTGGTATTTAAAAAAGTATTTCAATCAAAATACAAAAACTTAAACTAAAGTTCACAACAAATAAATCAAAGTACAGAAATTAAATGCAGAAGTAGTAATAAAAAACACAAAAATTTATAGTGGTTCGATTAACTTGACCTACGTCCACTCCCCGGAGCCTCTCCTCCAAGTATTGCACTAAACATAGTGTCTCTCCTTTTTCCCACATAGCAAGGTGGAGAAGCCTTTACAAACCTCCTTTCCACTGACCTTGGTGAGGCAGAGAACTCAACTCCTTTTGCTTCCTCCAAAAGTAGGCATACAAACAAACTCCTTTTGCTTCCTCCTGAAGCAGACAGAGAACCTTGATCAGATGCTGAAGTTGACCTCTCTAGAACCTACAAGAAACTAGGGACAATGATCAAAAAAGATGACAATGGAACCTTGCTTGGAGCAACCTTTGTGAAACCCCTCACAAACTCCCTCTCATAAGATCCTCTCTCTCTCTCTCCCTAGCTCTCCCTCTCCTCTTAGCTCTCTCAAGTCAAGATAGCAGCAAAAGATACTCTCTTGGGTAGAACAAGAGGTCTTATATAAAAGAGCTTTAGAATAGCTCTTAATTGCAACAAATCGATATTATCTTCCTGTACGATCAGTATAAATTTAGCTCAATCAGCCAGGATAATTTGGGGCAATTAGAAGGTTTTTATTCATATCATCCAGGCCAATAGTGTATCATCCAATACGATTAGTAAAAATATTTAAATATCATCCAAAACATTGCCCTGAATAGAAGTAGACCAATGTTTGACCATTCATGAATAACTAAGGTTTTTTAACTGATCATCCTGAACGATCCTATGATCGTTTAAGATGATATAATCGAGCAATCAAATCTTAATTGCTTTTCTTAATTACCAAATTAATTTAGGCATAATTGCATGTCATCATCTAGGATGATGTCCAAAAATAAAAGCTACCTAAATAGATCTGGCGACTGATTCTTTTTTATTTCATCCTATCATCCCGGTCAATATAAATATCATCCAGGATGATGCGCTTAATGATGGCTGCCTTAACCAGGATGCCCTAATTAGGGTTTCTATTTTTAACTGATCATTAAGGATGATTTTTTGGATCGTCCTGGATGATGTGAGCAAAATAAAAAACTCTAAAACAATCAAAAAAATTCTTGCAAGTGTGTGTGTGCAAGGTTACTTACCATCAGGAACAACATCGTTTACAATTAACTCAAGAAAATGAAAAGATTACAAACTAACTTTGACCTAGTCTACCCAATCTTAAACTAGTTCAAATTACAATTTGATCTTGTGGACCTGAAATATTAGTAGGCAAGGTAGCCGTAGAGAAATAGAAGTGTTTGTTATCATCAAAATTCTATTCCCTGAAATCATATTTGCAATAATCTCTCACTTTTTAATGATGGAAAACATTCAGATAAGCAAAACTAACAAAAAATAACTCAAACACTACTCCCCCTTTTAACATCACAAAAAAGGAGGAGGAAAAAAATAGAAAAGAAAAAGTAGGAAAAAGAAGAACGAAAGAAAAAAAAATTTTTGTTTTAATCAAAGCATGAATATGATAATATCACCATGTGATTGATTTTAAAGACTTGTAAGATTAATGAGTTAACATCATCAAAATTTGAAATTGCTAGAATATTTGATCCTGTTAACCTTAGCTTGGACATCTCTCAGGGCAAAATCATCTTTTGAAAATAAAAGACATAACTTAGAAAACTAATTAAATAAGAAAAAAGACATCCGTTCAAGACTTAGTGTCAGAAAAATATCTTATAGAATAATGTTGGTGGGAAAAATTGTGTCTCACCACACAGATTTTGGTTTTCTCCTATTTTGTAATCAAATACTACGTTGAGAATAAAGTACAGTCTCGAGAGGCCGACACAATATTCTACAATGGATTCAATATCAAAATAGGGTTTTAAAAATTGATATTTCTATAATCAAACTTAATTTAAAGAATAACATATCATCTTAAAAGATGAACATGAAATTCTATAGAATATGTTTAAAGATAGAAATACATTTTTGAAAAAGTTTATTCATTCTTTTATTTAGATATGGTAAGGAGAATATTATATCATCTTGAAAGACGAACATAACATTCTTCAAGACATCCAAAAATAAGAATGAGTTTATAAAAATTCAACATTTCTAAAATTGAATATATCAAGTAGGAAATTATATTATCTGAAAAGACAATAATAACATCTTACAAACATATTTAAGATTAGAAATGAAGTTTTTAAAGATATCTGCGTTCCCAAAGATTCTTCCCTTGTTTTATATGAATAAAACAAGGTTTATTTTAGTCTGGGGTTCTCAAATCCCTATAGAGGCAAGCCCCTATAGTTAATTACATCCTAGGAGAGAAGCTCCTAAGAAAACTCTCGATTAAAGCAGTGATTTCATACCCTTTTGAGTACAAAGTAAAAGACAAGGAAACAGAAGTAGGAATTTTTCAAGGAGAAAGCTCAATGTTGAACATTTATTAGCGGGTCAAAGGAAGAAAAGTAGGAGGTGTCGGATTCTGAGAAGCCCAGAGACAACCTCAATCTATCCTATGTTGGGGTTTACATTTTAAGAGAAAATTTTATGTTTGAGTTGACATTTTATTAGAAATTTGGGATTATATTCCCGGAGGGCGAGGACTTAAGATTCTAAAAGAAATCAGCCTCAGAACCTAAATCTAATTTGGGTACTATAAAATAGTGACCCGAACCTAACTAATGAAGTGCAAATCTGGACTTACCCCGGCCTGGATTGGGGAGCCAGCTAACCACCTAGGCGCTTTAAAACCATGTGTCCAGTCTCTTATGAAAGATAAGTAGGGATGTTGTTTAAGTTTTAATGAATTGGGGGCCGACATCTAAGACAGATCCTAATTGGCCCCTCAACTTATGTAGGGTGAAAAATGTCTAGAAATGCAATTAATATTTTATACTCTTTTTAGTTTGTATCTAATGCAATGCATGCTAATTGACTCGAATGCATAAAATGAATATGAAGCAGTTTTAAAATCAGGCTTAGAAAATAGGTTTTTTCCTAGAGATTGCACAACTTCCCCTTGACAGAACTGCACCCTCATAGGTCAAGTGGTCTGCCAGAACCCGCAGGCGGGGAGGTGCCTAACAAGGAAGAGAAAGTATTAATATGCTTATGCGGACTCTCGGCGGTCCCGAGCTTACTTCTTAGATCGTTAGAGTTACTATGTGAGCCTAAGAATTTTTATTTAAAATTACAAGTAAAAGAATTTTAAGCGTACCCTTACGAAAAAAACACTCCGATTCGTATCCAGACTAAAACAAAACACGGCATGCAAGAGTCCTAAAAAAATTCTACTGCACAAACAATGTAAACAATCAATTTTAATAATCCAAATATAATATCCAATGTCCAATGTCCATATTACACCCAGAATTTGCAGAAAAGTAAAGTGGCCGGACACCACTGACAACAAACCCGGATTCTAATCCTAAGAATGACGCAAGTGATTTTTGAAATGGGATATACTGTTCCTTGAATCTTCATTTCTCCATCTTCTTTCTTCAATCTTCTCGTTCTATCTTTTCTTCTTCTATGAATTTCTTGGATCCGTCGGGTCTGGACATCCAAATGAAAAGAAACTCATCCCTATGAGGGATATTTTCTTTTCTATTTGGATATTGAATCATCCTAATTTGGTTTTCCAAATAAAAGAGAATAATCCTTTAAGGTATATTCTCCTTTCTTTGGTTTCCAAATTGGATGTAATATCCCACTTTCAAAATCACTTTCACATTTATGATAATTTTCAAATACATTTGCATTTATATTACATTTCACAAAAAAAGAAAGAAAATCTAGACCACCTGCAGGGTTATCCTAAGCAAAAATCATCCCAAGCAGTTATATATATGCATTTTAAATTAAATCAATTAGCCACACTTAGCCACACTCTTTCTTATTTGGGGGCTAAGCAACTGGAGTACCTGTAGCATTTGTATAAAATTTTTGATTAACTAGCCCCCTTTTTCTGCCCTGCACGAGTGTGGCCACCTGCAGAAAATCATATTGACAATCCAGATCGCTCCTAACCTATGGGTAATCTAATCGTTAATCAAATCACAACACAGATTGCAGTAAAAATAAATAAACAAACACACCAACATTTTACAACCAGCATGCAATAAAACTCGAGAAAAAGCCCGTCACAGTGCAATAAAGAAATAAACACCGGCCTAACCTAAAACTAGAGTTGGTTGTTCTAGCAAACAAATCTAAGTGTGTGTATTAGAAAGTGTGGTTTTGATATATCCTAAATCAATTATTATTTAAAAGAAAATTTTTAATTAATTAAATTTAATTTGTTAAATAAATAAGTAAAAATAAAATAAAATAATAATAATAATAATGAATGTCACTAAATTTTCCATGTTATATGTTTCTACCCTAAAGTGTACATGCATCCTAAGTCTAAGTTTTCTAAGACCCGATCCTTAATTTTTGTCCTTAAGTGTCACTACTATTGTATGGGATAAAAATCCAACGTTACTGTTATTACTAACCCTTAGGACTTTGTGCGTGTGTAAAAGGGGTTTAAGGATCTAAAAGCAAGTAAAAATAAATCTAATAAAATTGAAGTTACTACAGGATCCTAAAAGGGAAGGATTTACGCAAACCACATCAAGGGGTCCCTAAAGGTTTTCTAAGTTTAGAAATACTCACAGTCACCGGGGGCTACGACCCGGTGGTTCCGCCCGTAGCACCTCTACCCGGTTGGAAAGAGGCGACTGACGTCATTAGCTCCTTGTCCTTTTGTTCCCTCGACCGGTACCGTTCCTCGTAGTTCATGTCAATAAAGAGAAGAAAACAGGGAAACAGGGATTAGAAAGCACATTTAACAAATAATAATAAAATAATTGAAATTTACTGAAAATAAAAGACGTACCTTTCTTCGGGCTTGAACACTGGCTTTGTTGACTTTGCTTTTGAACATTTCACCTTTGAACTCTTACTTTATAATTTTTCAACATTCACTCCCACTCTTCTAAACTTACACAATTTTCACAAAACAAACACTTTACCTCTAACACTTATACACTTCTCCCAATCCTAAAATCATACTATACACTTTTCCTCATCAAAATACTTTTAAACATTTCAATATTCAAAGCACCTTTTTACACATTTCAAATTTCACCTTTCAAAACATAAACCTTTCACCTAATTTTTACTTTTCAACTCAACATACACAATTTACTTTTCTTTTCCAAAACACACATTTCCTACTCTCCCAAATTCACACAAGTTCTAATATATTTCCACCTTTCTAAGAGACATATAATTTTCATCATTCCAAAACATATACGATTTCCACTTTTCAAATCACACATACACGTCATGTTTCAAAACACATATAGATTACTATTCAAAGATCTCTTTCAAAATACACATGTTCTACCTCCAAAAATTTGCACATCTCACCCTTAGAAAGTTCACACTTATACTTTTCAACAATACTTTTTCATTTTTTACACATTTCTCCTCACTATTCACATATACATTTTGGCTTTTCAAAGCATTCGCACTTTTCAAATCAAACACAAGTTCCATTTTTCTAGAACATACACAATTTTCACCTTTACAAAAACTCCATGTCTCTACCTTTCAAATCGATATTTATGCTAAATACAACTCAAAGAAAGAATTAAAACCAACTTTATTCTCTTCCAAAACCAATGAAGCTTTTCAACTATACCAAAAACATCATCGTATTGAATCTATGATTGCTTACAATTAAATATATAGAGCACATGGATATATAAAAAAAAAATAACTACTGTCAAATGTTTTAAGTGAATACAACTTTTCAAATTGATGAAACTAACCTCCAACAAGAAGATATATTACATCCTGCTATCATCATAATATATTCTTATTTTTGTTGACATCTCCAACAAAACAAAGATTGATAAATGACTAACATAACAGAGAAGAGAGATGCAGCCAAATAAATAGATATATCAACTTACTTACCAAGATGATTTCATGCGTTTATTTATATTCCAACAAATATTCAAGATTTCTTTTATTGTCAACTTTGTCATTTTTAAAAGATAGAAGGGAATTAAAACTTGTTTCAGATTTTTCTCTAAATAATCATGACAAAAGACAATTTCTAATAAAATTTATCAAACACTTTGAATAAAAAGAAATAGATTTCTGGATGAAAATCATTAAGCGGACTCATATCAACAATGGAAGAAACTAACAATTCTTTTAAGGACTCTAGCTCATCATTATTACCATTAAAACAAACAATTTAAACTTACATATGCTGGAGAAAGAGAGAATAAAACTTTAAACTTTCAGGGTTTTCATTAATGGCAAAGGTCATTTGGGGTGTTCTAAATTCTAACTTAGATGATAGGCAAGTGATTACAGTTCTAAAAAGTAATTTAAATATTACCACATTAGATTAGAATTACATCTTTCCATCTAATATTGAATTGTATAGGATTGATAGATCTATATACGTATATATATACTCGCAAAATGTGTGTTCAATGAAGATGATTTAACTCGAACATAGATTGCATTGGTTTTCATTAAGCTATCTCCTATTCCAAGCAAAACTACGGCAGGTATAGGAAGGTAGAAGAAGCAATTACCTAGATCTTGATGTCCAAATTCAAAGGAGATGGGGAGATTTTCGCCTGGGATCGTTACGAGCAGACAGCGAATGGAGAGAGGTTGTGCGAACTGGCCTGGGCGTGCAAACGAGAGGAAGCGACGAGGTTGAGGGAGCAGTTCGGGATGTTGTTCGTGCGATATGGAGAGAATGAGGGAGAGTTCGCCTCTTGCTTGAGTATTTCGGAAGTAAAAAAAAAAAAGGGAAGAAAGTAACGGGCTGGGAGGTCGTTTCTTGCGAATGAGAGGAGAGGGAGTTCGTGCGTGAACTGGAGGAGATGAGTGGGCTGTGCTTCATGCGAATTTCAGAGAAAGGGAGAGAGAGTGGACCGTGAACTGCTAAGGAGTTGAGGTGGTTGTGCGAAGTAGAGGGAGAGAGGGAGTAGTTCGGGATGGGAGAGGGTAAGATGAGGAGTTTTTTGTGCGAACAGAGAGAAGGGGGATCGGGTAAGTGAGTTCGTGAACTATCCTGGGCGAGAGAGAGAGCAGTTGTGTGAACTGCAGGTGTGAGGGAGTGGGGCTGATTTCGGTTCTGTGTGTGTAGAGAGGAGAGAGAGATCGGGATGTTTTGGAACTGCTGAGAGAGAGGACTATGGATTGAGTGGGTTTGTTATTGATTTAAATTAACTCTAATCACATCTTATTTTAAAATAAATTAAAGGTTTAGATTAATTATAACTTAAAATGAAATCAAAATTTAGTTTATAATTCAAATTAATTTAGAGACTAATTAGAAAATAATTGATAATTTAAAATATATATTTTGAGTTAATTTTAAAATCAAAACAATTTTAAATTACTAATTTTATCTCATTTATAATATTTTAATATCAATTAAGTCGAAACAAATCAATTTAGATTAATAGAAACTGTGTTGTTATATTATCGAGTCAATTTTATTTATAGTGTCAATTTAAGATGAATTTAGAAATTGAGTTGATTTGAATTGAGTGATAGGTTCGAGTCGATTCTACGTCAGTGGCCGACCACCTAAGGGAAATCCTATGGGCGACGTCTACACTAGGCTAGGAAGACCTAGGTACTAGAGTCGATTCCGGGGAAATTGACCTCGAATAATGAGGTCAACAAATGGACCCCCAATAGGCATGATAAACTTGCCAAAGTTTATCGTGCGTATTGGCGTTGACCGAAACGATCATCTAGATCCAAAATTGAAACTTAAGATCTAAGTATATGAAATGAAGGGATTTTAAGAATTGATTGAAAATCTAGAGAAAAGTTGAAAGAGTTTTTGAGTTGATTAAGTGATTTTGAAGTTGATGTTGGCATTGATGGCTTTAGTGATAATAACTAATGAAATTAGTATTATTTAATAAAGCCAAGATTTAGAAAAGTTGAATGTAATGATTTGAATGTATTTTGGAAAGAATTGAGAGTTTGGTTTTGATTTTGCTAAAAGCTAGAAATCAATAGGATGCCGTAAGAGCGGGCTTAGACCTAAAGATAAATTTAAGGGTTGATTGCCATAAGAGCGGACTTATACTAGAAGTCAATAGGATGCCGTAAGAGCGGGCTTATGCCTAAAGACGGATTTAATCAGGATTGGCTGCCGTAAGAGCGGACTTAAGCCATAAAGTCAGTAGGATGTCGTAAAAGCGGACTTAGACCTAAAGACTGATTTAATCAGGGTTGGCTGCCGTAAGAGCGGACTTAAGCCAGAAAGCCAATAGGATGCCGTAAAAGCGGACTTAGACCTAAAGACTGATTTAATCAGGATTGGCTGCCGTAAGAGCGGACTTAAGCCAGAAAGCCAATAGGATGCCGTAAAAGCGGACTTAGACCTAAAGACTGATTTAATCAGGATTGGCTGCCGTAAGAGCGGACTTAAGCCAGAAAGCCAATAGGATGCCGTAAAAGCGGACTTAGACCTAAAGACTGATTTAAACAGGATTGGCTGCCGTAAGAGCGGACTTAAGCCAGAAAGCCAATAGGATGCCGTAAAAGCGGGCTTAGACCTAAAGACTGATTTAATCAGGATTGGCTGCCGTAAGAGCGGACTTAAGCCAGAAAGCCAATAGGATGCCGTAAAAGCGGACTTAGACCTAAAGACTGATTTAATCAGGATTGGCTGCCGTAAGAGCGGACTTAAGCCAGAAAGCCAATAGGATGCCGTAAAAGCGGACTTAGACCTAAAGACTGATTTAAACAGGATTGGCTGCCGTAAGAGCGGACTTAAGCCAGAAAGCCAATAGGATGCCGTAAAAGCGGACTTAGACCTAAAGACTGATTTAAGACTGAATTTAGAAATATAATTGATATCTTTTAAAATTTTGGATTATTTCCCTTCATCACAAATGACATTGACAAATTGCAAATATTCTACTAGAGGTAAAAATATTTGTAAATGTCATTTTCTAGAAGAGAAGGACAAACTTTGGAAGATTAAAAATTTTGAAAATCTATTGAATTGAAAATTTGTTCCCTTTTTTAACATAAATGATCCTTATAACTTACAAATATTCCACTGGGGATTTTGTTTCTATATTGGATCATCATATGTGAAAGAAAAGGAAACTAATAAAAGGACAATTCTACAGTAGTATTATAGAACATCTCAATTATTTCAAATCTTGTAACCTTTCAATTTTGATTTTCAAAAGTATACAAATCACTTGGACCCAGTACAGTATGTGACATTCAAAAATTTGAGAACAACGTATATTCTGAGAAATTTGTAATTTTATTGCAAAATCATCATAACAACGTCATTACACATAGTATTTTTTAAGAAAACGCCCATTGATGGGTAATATAGGACGATCACCCTTACAATCCACCAATTGGTAAGATCCTCCTTGGTAGACTTTCTCCACCACAAAAGGACCTTCCCAGGTAGGCTCAAATTTACCCCCAAACCTTCGATGAGTCAAGATAGGTCTACGTAAGACCAACACAAGCTCTCCTACTCGAAAGGTTCTAGGACGAACCAATTTATCATGTGCTTGAGCCATACGGGATTTATATAACTCGAGGTTCTGTTGAGCCTGCAGTCGCTTCTCTTCTAAACCTTCGAGTTCTTCTAATCGAAGTCGAGCGTTCTGTTCAGATGTGATACTATTATTAACTGCAACTCTTAGAGAGGGGAGCTGTACCTCTAAAGGGAGAACAGCCTCTGTCCCAAAGACTAAAGCAAACGGTGTAGACTGAGTTGGGGTTCTATATGTGGTTCGGTAAGCCCATAAATCTTCACCCAACTTTTCATGCCACTGTCGCTTATTGTCCTCTAAATTTTTCTTTAAAATTCCTACCAATGTCTTATTGAAGGCCTCCGCCAAACCATTCGCCTGTGGGTAATAGCTTGTGGAGTATCTCCAATCAATATTGTGACGTTTAGCAAAATTATTCAGTTTGGTACTTTTGAAAGAGGGACCATTATCGGATATAATTCGACGAGGAATGCCAAATCGATATACGATATGGTCTCTAAAGAACTGGAGCACATTATGAGTCTTGACTTCTCGTAGTGGAACAGCTTCTGCCCATTTTGAAAAGTAATCTGTTGCTGCTAGAATGAACCGGTGACCTTTAGAAGAGGGAGGATCAATAGGGCCAATGATGTCTGTGCCCCAACTTTCAAAAGGCCATGAAGCAATTGTTGGATGTAGGACATTAGGAGGTTGGTGTAGGACTACACCATGTACTTGGCATTGGTGACAACGACGTGCAATAGACATACAGTCGTCAATCATTGAGGGCCAATAATATCCTAATCTTTTAATTTTCATTTTCATTTTAGGACCAGATTGGTGAGCACCACACAATCCGGCATGTACCTCGGTCACGATCTTTTGGGCTTCCTGTTTGTTAAGACAACGTAACCACAATTGATCAAAAGACCGGCGGTACAAAGTGCCGTTTATCAGCGTATAAGAGAGAGCCCTTCTCTTAATCTGATCTGCAGTAGATTTCTCTCGAGGGAGTTTGTTTTCTTGCAAGTAGTCAATGAAAGGTTTTCTCCAGTCAATCGTTTCATCATTAACAGCAAGAACAATCTCACCCTTAGAAGGAAAAATTTTATTGATGTATTCCAAGTCTATAGGAGATAAGATTTTGCGACCTTGAACTTCTATAGAGATTGACTCTTCTTCTATACAAGCTAACTCTTTTGCAAGTTTTGCAAGGGCATCCGCCATAGAATTTCTTCCACGGGGTACCTTATACAAAGTTACATTTGGAATTTGTTCAAGAAGCTTCATAGTGTACTGATAGTATGGAAGAAGTTTAGGTTTTAAGACATTGTAAATACCAGCAACTTGATTGATAATAAGTTGAGAATCTCCAAAGATCTTGATTTCCTCAATTTCCATTGATATTGCTAATTCTAAACCAGTTATTAGAGCTTCGTATTCAGCTTCGTTATTAGTGCAAGGCTCTAATAAATGATAAGAATAACGCAACAATCCTTTTTCAGGGGTTATGAAAACCAACCCGATACCGGCCTTCCCTGGGATTATTTCCTGAGGTTCCCCAATCTTTTGTGAAGATGCGGCACCATCAAAATATAACTCCCAGGTATTTCCTTCCTGCTCCTCTAAACTCATAATTTGTTCATCAGGGAGATCATCATTTAGAGGGGACTCAGCAGGGATCGGGTGTGCTGCTAAGAAGTCAGCTACGGCTTGACCTTTGATAGCACGTAAGGGTATAAACGTGATATCAAACTGGAGTAAAAACATTGACCATTTTGCTAAATGTCCTGACAACGTTGGACGAGTCATTAGGTATTGGAGTGGATTGACTCTAGAAATAAGATTGATTTTATGAGCTAACATATAATGCCTTAATTTCTGGGCAGCAAAAATCAAGGCTAAACAATGTTTCTCAATAGGTGGGTAATTAGCTTCAGTTGGTAAGAGCCTTCTACTTAAGTAGTAAAGTGAGTTCTCTTTTCCTTCCTCATTAGTTTGGGCTAACAAGGCGCCAAGAGAGTTGTCTAAAGCTGCGGTGTAAAGTATCAAAGGTTTTCCCGGAATAGGAGCCGCTAAGACTGGAGGTGTTAACAAATACTGTTTTATGCTTTCAAAGGCATTTTGACACTTTTCATCCCAATGAAATCGGGCATCTTTCTTACATAAAGCAGCAAATGGTTGACACCTACCAGACAAGTTAGAAATGAATCTCCGTAGATATGCCAACCTACCTTGAAGAGATCTTAATTGAGTTAGACTTTTAGGAGGTGGCATATCTAAGATGGCTTTTATTTTGGAAGGATCAATTTCTATACCTCGGTGTCTCACTACGAACCCTAAGAATTTCCCTGAAGTAACTCCGAAAGCACATTTCAAGGGGTTCATCTTTAGGTTATAGCGGCGCAACCTTTCAAAAACGATTCTCAGATCATGAAGGTGGTCTTCCCTTTGACGACTTTTGACAACCAAATCATCGATGTAACATTCCACTTGTTGGTGGATTAAATCATCGAAGATTCGGGTCATAGCTCGCTGGTAAGTTGCACCAGCATTTTTAAGCCCAAAGGGCATGACTTTGTAACAGAAGACCCCTATAGGTGTTCTGAATGCAGTAAATTTTTCATCTTCAGGAGCCATCTTGATTTGGTTATATCCAGATGAACCGTCCATAAAAGAGAAAATTGCATGCTCAGAGGCTATGTCTACCATGAGTTCTGGTATGGGTAACGGAAACTCATCTTTTGGACATGCCTTATTCAGATCCCTATAATCAATGCATACGCGAATTTGACCACTTTTCTTTTTTACTGGGACGACACTAGCCAACCAAGAGGGATATTTCTCCTCTCGAATAAAGTCTGCATCGATTAGTTTCTTAACTTCAGTTATCACTTGTTGTTCAATTTCTAAGCGCATGCGTCGTGGGGCTTGCTTGACAGGAATTATGTCAGGTTGAATTTCAAGTTTGTGAACTGCTATTTCTGGAGATAATCCGGGCATTTCGTCATAACTCCAAGCGAAGCAATCCTTAAACTCTGAAAGTAACTTGACTAAGTTATTTGACTCATCCTCGTTCAATAAGGCACTTATGAACGTCGGACGTGGATTTTCTTCATTACCAAGGTTAACTTCTTTTAGTTCATCAATAGTTGACTGGATTTCCTCCTCAAGTTCAGGAGGTGCCTCCTTAACTTGAAAGTCATCCGAATCATCTAAAGTTTCTAAACAAAATTCATTAAGATTTTCAATGTCTTTTACAAAAAGATGATCAGATCCTACATTGTTAGTAATTACTAAGCAATAATCATCATCATCAAATGGACAAACAGTATTAAAGCCTAGTCCTGCTTTTGACTTTGGTTTATGAAATTCCGTATTCCAAAGACTTTCAAAGGACTGAGCTTGACGTTTGGTCCAAGTAGATGGGGCAAGACCTTGCTCAATTAAATTTTTAACACAATAAGGATACCAATCAAAAGGGAGTTCCACTATTTCATTCATAAAAGGATCATCAATGTGTACATCAGTTTCATCATTTTTGCTAGAAGAAGGAATAAACTTAGCAGTTTTACAATCATCGCTCAAAGCAGGTGAAACTTTAACTGCCAACCCGGCTATACTATCTTGAGATAGTGGGGTTAGAGCTAAAGTTTTTACATATCCTTTAAGTCTTTCATAGGTAGACAAATCTGAATCATCCTCTATATTTGCCTGAATTTTATCTTCATCACTGTCATTTTCCAAAGAGATCTCAAATTTTGGCCTTTTGTTACCATTTTCACCCTTCAGTACACATGATTCATCATCTGAACCAGATTCTAATTCGATGTGTATCGTAGGGTTTTGCTTTTGTATGTTTTCATACATTGCACTTTCATAATTTTTCCATCCTCTGCCTCTACCTCGCCCTCGTTGGGTCATCCTACCACCTCTTTGTGAGAGAGGAGCAGGATGCCAACGAATGCTATCTTCGAGGCAGGGATATTCTTCATCTATTTTTTCTTCTTTTTCCTTTTCATTTTTGTTTTCAAGTGCAATTTTACTTTTATCCAATTTGAGATCTTTGGAAACAACTGTTTGCTTTTTAGGCAAATAATAAGCGGCATCTTCATAAATTCCTACTTCATGAATTGAGAATGGTTGTAAATCTCCCTTAATACAGTGCTCAATACCATCTCGGATGTACTTGATGCACTGATGTAGGGATGAAGGAACCATCCTATATTCGTGAAGCCAGGGTCTACCTAAGAGAGCATTGAAGGATGTTGGAGCGTCTATAATATGAAACTTAGCTTCAGTTTTAAAATCTTCTATCTCCAACAACAAAGTAACTGAACCCAAAGCCCTCTCGCCATTTTCGTTAAAACCCCGTAAGATCATCTTATCTGAGCTGAGCTTACGGACGTCTATTCTCAAATAGGCAAGAGTTCTTAGAGTCATAATATTAATTGATGCACCAGGATCTACAAGGATACGTGACAATCTGAAGTTATCTATGTTCACTGTTATGTATAGTGGACGGTTGTGATCAGCCGTTCCTAAACACAGATCTTCATCAGAAAAGGAAATTTCAGGAACTCTTCTAGAACAAAGAGCTTCATCAGGCTGTGCAGCTGCTAACTGAGCCATGCAAATATCTGGATCTAACAATGCTTTGATTAACGCTTCCCTCATTTCTTTGGAAAGGATCAAGGCGTCGTAAATGCTCAATTTGGCAGGTAGCTTCCTGAGATGAGCTAGGACGTTGTAATC
The DNA here is from genome assembly GCA_022539455.1 of Dendrobium nobile. NCBI lineage: Eukaryota > Viridiplantae > Streptophyta > Magnoliopsida > Asparagales > Orchidaceae > Dendrobium > Dendrobium nobile. The sequence goes on from CM039726.1 coordinate 40,556,160, forward strand.
GACCTTGGGCATTCCACTCTCAATTGGACTCTGAAAAGGAACGGGTTGAGGTGGAAGAGAAGACTTTGGTTCGTCAACAACTTGTTTCCCTTTATCTTCAGAAGAAGTATGAGGTGGTAACACTTTGCCACTACGAAGCTTGATTTCCACTATCTCTTCAGAAGAAGCGACAGGCAGGTTATCTTCTTCGACCTCAGCTAATTCTGATTTTATTTCTGTTAAATCTTCAGAATCAGACATCTCGGCTTCAATACAGATAGGCATACCCTGCAAATCAAGAGCAGGGACATCACTATCTGAATAATAACCAAGAGAATGTTTTAATTCTTCTAAATTAAACTGATCATGTAGAGAATCATTTTCAGATATATTTTTTAAGTCATCTGTAACATCATTATCAGAAATAGACAAGATATAAGCAGAATCCTTTTTCATTGATTTAACATCATCACACTTAACAAAATAAAAGTCATCTAAGACAAGAGGATTGAGGATAATAGTCTCCCCATCCGAAGAAAACACAATTCTACTAGATACATCACAATCAACACTACTAAAAGCAACAAAACGATCTTTAGTGTCCTCCTTCTCCTGAACTATAGGACCCTGGCTGACTCGGGCTTCCTTAAGCTCTGAAGGTGGAGTTATCTCTACATCATCTTTTGGAACTATCAGATCAACCTGGAGAGGCTTCTGAGCTCCCAAAGACTCCTGAAGAGAAGAAAAGTAAAGTTTGTTTAGATATTTCTTTGAAGAACGGGATAAAGCTATATCCCAAGTTGAATCAGAATCTGAAAAGGAAGTAGGAACGATAGGCTCACCAGTCACACACTTAGCTGATCCCTGCCCTGGATCCACTAAGTATTCCTTGGGAATCACTACAGCTCCTAATTTCATGTTTCTGTCGAGCCATTCTTTAAAAGTGACACATTCTTCAAGCTGATGGCCCAACATCTGATGGTAAGGGCAATAATTGGGGTGATCTGACTTACCCACTTCTTCTGGCCTTCTAGGTGCAGGCAACTTGAAGTCTGACTTTTTAAGAAGATTTTTTAATATCTTCTTTAAAGCCTCCTTCTTAAAGGGGTAAGTCTTACCAATTAATGCATTGAATTTCTCCCAATTTTCCCTTCTTTCTTTTGGAGTAAGGTAAGGTCGTTGTTGGTTAAACTCTGGCTGAATCCGAAATGGCGGATGCTGTGGTGGAGGATACTGTGGTGGCGGATACTGTGGCCTCTGATACTGCTGATTATAAAACTGAGGGGACCTTTCTGTCTGCACTTTCATTGGCTGATTTCCCTTATCCACAGCTGACACCGTCCCAGATTTCTTTTCAAAGACCTTCTGGGGTTTCAGCTTCTTAGGGTCTGAAGAGGACTGATCAACAAGGAAGGAGAGCTGTGAAGCTTCTTCTTGGAGACTGGAGGCTTTATTGAGCAATTTTTCAAATGTTTTGATGGTAAAACCCTTTAAAAGAAAGGCTACCTGTCCATGAATGTTCTTAAGCAAAATCTCAATTGCATGTTGTTCTTGCAATTGAGGTTCGCATTTCATGCTCAAATTCCTCCATCTAAGTATATAGTCAACTAGCTTTTCCCCAGGCTTCTGTTTTTCTATCACCAGATCTCCAACTGTAACATGGTGCTGACTGCCTGCAAATCTCTTCACAAACATGTTCTCTAACTCTGTGAAACTGTGTACTGAACCATTCGGAAGATCTGCATACCAATCAAATGCTACCCCTGACAGACTACTGACAAACTGTCTGAAAAGCAAAGCATCACTACCCCCAGCGTTGCAACAACTGGCTCTAAAGTAGGCTATGTGCTGTCTTGGGTTTCCAGTACCATCAAAGATCTTGAATGAGGGAGGCACAAATCCCTTTGGGTAAGGAACTGTATTAAACTCCTCTGGGTAAGGTCTACCCTTTGGAGTATATGATGCACTTTGAGACTCTGCTAATGCCTCCCTTACTTGCTTTTCTACCATTTGCTTTAATTCTTTTGACTGAGAAGCTTTTACTTCTGGATCTTGCTGGTGCTCTTCTATAGTCTCAATCACTTGTTTCTTTCCTATCACCTGAACAGGCTCGGGTTGAGAAGACTCAACCTGTGCTCGTGGTGGTAAAGGACCCTGACTTTGGAAAGAAGCCATAGTGGCCATCATCTCTTCTATCTTCTTTTCCATACTTGAAATTTGTTCATCCTTTTGTTTTAATTGTTGTACAAGACGTTGAGTTAAGTCTGGCGCTATGCCTTCCTCAACTGCAACATCTTGTAATACAGCTTCCTCAATCTGCTCATTATAAGATGTTGTTCTTGTTTCAACCATAAAGATATCAGCCACTGTATCATCTAACATATCATCTCCATCTAAGTCAAAGTTTAAAGCCTCTTCTTCATCCAGATTTCTAATACTGTCTTTTAGTTCACCTATCATCTCCTCTATAGATCTTCCAGAAACATAGTTGGGATCAACAGGAATATACTTTTCACAATCCATGGGATCTGGAGTAGTATTCTCAACCCTCTCCTTCTCTTCAAGTTCACTTTCTATAGGCTTCTCAGGTGAAGCTACTACAGGAGAAGTAGCTTTTTCCTTGGGTCTCCAAACTTTCTTCTCATCAGATGTTGAAGAGGGTTGGTTTGAGGATTCCAACCTCTCTACATCAGGATAAGAAGACGGAGTAGGACCCGTAGAGTGGTGCCTATCTATCCGGGGAGAAGAATGGGTATGAGAACTACGCTGAATCTTACTAGGACTCTGTGGTGGTGCAGAAGAAGGGGACAATTGACGATTGAGTTTCTGTGGAACATGCTTAGTACTTTTAAATCTCACTGAAGCATCAGTTAACACAATACTGTCTGTTTTTCTACTGGATCTCTTTGGCTCCTTAGGGTATCCATCAGTAAGAGCGGAGATGGCAGTTGGTTTGAATTTTCTTTTACTATCTCTTGCTCTCAACTGACCTCCTACCCTAGTTTTAATAAGTTTCTGCCTTAAAGTTTCTTCTTCAATTCTATCACTGATCAATCTTCTCATTTTCCTTAAAAATTCTTCTCTAGTCTGTGGAGGACCATCAGCACAATCTTGTACTATAGCTTTTACCAAATTCTGAACATGTGTTTCCTTACTTTTTGTTGGCTCAGTGATAGACTTTCTAACAGTAGTAGGGGCTGATCGAGCAATCAACCTCGTATCTTCTTCTCCTTCAGCAGCGGAGAGAAGATGGAACCTACTACCACTAAGATGTGGAGAGGTTGGAGGGATAAGCTCATTTTTCTTTGACTTTCCTAATTTTTCCATTCTTCTTTTTATACGACGATTTTTATTCCTTCTTTGAGTCTTAGTCATAATCGTCGATAAATTAGAAGAAGATCCAATCTCAAATTGACTGGGTGCACTGAAAGGGACTGAACTGTTTGCTACCACAACTGACTTGAGTTTCTGATCTTGACTAGAATGCTCAATCTTATCAAACACTGAGGGCTTAGGGGCTATAGGAGCAGTTTGAGACCCGCATCCCAAAGTGAATTCTAAGATAGGTTTCTGATTAGCAACCTCACTGGGTGGAACAATAGTGAACTCAGGTCCACTAACAGACAACTGTAAATCCTCAAATCCTTTTCCAAACTTGATTATACTACCCTCAGCAAATGGATTGTAGGACAGGTTCATGTTGTCAGACAGGGAGAAAATTAATTTACCCGTCATTTTTCCTGAAATTTAAAAGAGATTTTTTATTAGACTTTGAAAATTTACTTAAATTGTAAAAGTTTAATTAATCCAACTAAATAAACTAAATCCTATCTCATTTCATATATATTGAGTTATATGGAAATATAACTACAATACATAATATTGAGATAGGGATGAATTTTATTTAGTGTTTTAATTTCAACTTTTGAAATTTTGGACCCAGTGCTAATTCAAACATCAAGCTACAAGAATAATGTAACTACAACGTTCGAATTAACACGGGGATTTACTTTACAAATAGGTCATTATAAAGGATCTTCCCGTTAGTTTTCTAACGGGGTCCAAAATAAGACCTCTAAAAAAAATTTTTTTAGATACCGGCCGAATTATTCAAGAATGAAATGAATAAAAGAACCGGCGGAAGAAAGGTAGTTACAACCTATGACGAGCATAAGTATACTACCGATTAAAGGGTATAAAACACTGCTAAAGATGGAGAGAGGATTCATCCCCAGCGGAGTCGCCAGAAAAACCTTGGTGGGAAAAATTGTGTCTCACCACACAGATTTTGGTTTTCTCCTATTTTGTAATCAAATACTACGTTGAGAATAAAGTACAGTCTCGAGAGGCCGACACAATATTCTACAATGGATTCAATATCAAAATAGGGTTTTGAAAATTGATATTTCTATAATCAAACATAATTTAAAGAATAACATATCATCTTAAAAGATGAACATGAAATTCTATAGAATATGTTTAAAGATAGAAATACATTTTTGAAAAAGTTTATTCATTCTTTTATTTAGATATGGTAAGGAGAATATTATATCATCTTGAAAGACGAACATAACATTCTTCAAGACATCCAAAAATAAGAATGAGTTTATAAAAATTCAACATTTCTAAAATTGAATATATCAAGTAGGAAATTATATTATCTGAAAAGACAATAATAACATCTTACAAACATATTTAAGATTAGAAATGAAGTTTTTAAAGATATCTGCGTTCCCAAAGATTCTTCCCTTGTTTTATATGAATAAAACAAGGTTTATTTTAGTCTGGGGTTCTCAAATCCCTATAGAGGCAAGCCCCTATAGTTAATTACATCCTAGGAGAGAAGCTCCTAAGAAAACTCTCGATTAAAGCAGTGATTTCATACCCTTTTGAGTACAAAGTAAAAGACAAGGAAACAGAAGTAGGAATTTTTCAAGGAGAAAGCTCAATGTTGAACATTTATTAGCGGGTCAAAGGAAGAAAAGTAGGAGGTGTCGGATTCTGAGAAGCCCAGAGACAACCTCAATCTATCTTATGTTGGGCTTTACATTTTAAGAGAAAATTTTATATTTGAGTTGACATTTTATTAGAAATTTGGGATTATATTCCCGGAGGGCGAGGACTTAAGATTCTAAAAGAAATCAGCCTCAGAACCTAAATCTAATTTGGGTACTATAAAATAGTGACCCGAACCTAACTAATGAAGTGCAAATCTGGACTTACCCCGGCCTGGATTGGGGAGCCAGCTAACCACCTAGGCGCTTTAAAACCATGTGTCCAGTCTCTTATGAAAGATAAGTAGGGACGTTGTTTAAGTTTTAATGAATTGGGGGCCGACATCTAAGACAGATCCTAATTGGCCCCTCAACTTATGTAGGGTGAAAAATGTCTAGAAATGCAATTAATATTTTATACTCTTTTTAGTTTGTATCTAATGCAATGCATGCTAATTGACTCGAATGCATAAAATGAATATGAAGCAGTTTTAAAATCAGGCTTAGAAAATAGGTTTTTTCCTAGAGATTGCACAACTTCCCCATGATAGAACTGCACCCTCATAGGTCAAGTGGTCTGCCAGAACCCGCAGGCGGGGAGGTGCCTAACAAGGAAGAGAAAGTATTAATATGCTTATGCGGACTCTCGGCGGTCCCGAGCTTACTTCTTAGATCGTTAGAGTTACTATGTGAGCCTAAGAATTTTTATTTAAAATTACAAGTAAAAGAATTTTAAGCGTACCCTTACGAAAAAAACACTCCGATTCGTATCCAGACTAAAACAAAACACGGCATGCAAGAGTCCTAAAAAAATTCTACTGCACAAACAATGTAAACAATCAATTTTAATAATTCAAATATAATATCCAATGTCCAATGTCCATATTACACCCAGAATTTGCAGAAAAGTAAAGTGGCCGGACACCACTCACAACAAACCCGGATTCTAATCCTAAGAATGACGCAAGTGATTTTTGAAATGGGATATACTGTTCCTTGAATCTTCATTTCTCCATCTTCTTTCTTCAATCTTCTCGTTCTATCTTTTCTTCTTCTATGAATTTCTTGGATCCGTCGGGTCTGGACATCCAAATGAAAAGAAACTCATCCCTATGAGGGGTATTTTCTTTTCTATTTGGATATTGAATCATCCTAATTTGGTTTTCCAAATAAAAGAGAATAATCCTTTAAGGTATATTCTCCTTTCTTTGGTTTCCAAATTGGATGTAATATCCCACTTTCAAAATCACTTTCACATTTATGATAATTTTCAAATACATTTGCATTTATATTACATTTCACAAAAAAAGAAAGAAAATCTAGACCACCTGCAGGGTTATCCTAAGCAAAAATCATCCCAAGCAGTTATATATATGCATTTTAAATTAAATCAATTAGCCACACTTGGCCACACTCTTTCTTATTTGGGGGCTAAGCAACTGGAGTACCTGTAGCATTTGTATAAAATTTTTGATTAACTAGCCCCCTTTTTCTGCTCTGCACGAGTGTGGCCACCTGCAGAAAATCATATTGACAATCCAGATCGCTCCTAACCTATGGGTAATCTAATCGTTAATCAAATCACAACACAGATTGCAGTAAAAATAAATAAACAAACACACCAACATTTTACAACCAGCATGCAATAAAACTCGAGAAAAAGCCCGTCACAGTGCAATAAAGAAATAAACACCGGCCTAACCTAAAACTAGAGTTGGTTGTTCTAGCAAACAAATCTAAGTGTGTGTATTAGAAAGTGTGGTTTTGATATATCCTAAATCAATTATTATTTAAAAGAAAATTTTTAATTAATTAAATTTAATTTGTTAAATAAATAAGTAAAAATAAAATAAAATAATAATAATAATAATGAATGTCACTAAATTTTCCATGTTATATGTTTCTACCCTAAAGTGTACATGCATCCTAAGTCTAAGTTTTCTAAGACCCGATCCTTAATTTTTGTCCTTAAGTGTCACTACTGTTGTATGGGATAAAAATCCAACGTTACTGTTATTACTAACCCTTAGGACTTTGTGCGTGTGTAAAAGGGGTTTAAGGATCTAAAAGCAAGTAAAAATAAATCTAATAAAATTGAAGTTACTACAGGATCCTAAAAGGGAAGGATTTACGCAAACCACATCAAGGGGTCCCTAAAGGTTTTCTAAGTTTAGAAATACTCACAGTCACCGGGGGCTACGACCCGGTGGTTCCGCCCGTAGCACCTCTACCCGGTTGGAAAGAGGCGACTGACGCCATTAGCTCCTTGTCCTTTTGTTCCCTCGACCGGTACCGTTCCTCGTAGTTCATGTCAATAAAGAGAAGAAAACAGGGAAACAGGGATTAGAAAGCACATTTAACAAATAATAATAAAATAATTGAAATTTACTGAAAATAAAAGACGTACCTTTCTTCGGGCTTGAACACTGGCTTTGTTGACTTTGCTTTTGAACATTTCACCTTTGAACTCTTACTTTATAATTTTTCAACATTCACTCCCACTCTTCTAAACTTACACAATTTTCACAAAACAAACACTTTACCTCTAACACTTATACACTTCTCCCAATCCTAAAATCATACTATACACTTTTCCTCATCAAAATACTTTTAAACATTTCAATATTCAAAGCACCTTTTTACACATTTCAAATTTCACCTTTCAAAACATAAACCTTTCACCTAATTTTTACTTTTCAACCCAACATACACAATTTACTTTTCTTTTCCAAAACACACATTTCCTACTCTCCCAAATTCACACAAGTTCTAATATATTTCCACCTTTCTAAGAGACATATAATTTTCATCATTCCAAAACACACATTTCCTACTCTCCCAAATTCACACAAGTTCTAATACGATTTCCACTTTTCAAATCACACATACACATCATGTTTCAAAACACATATAGATTACTATTCAAAGATCTCTTTCAAAATACACATGTTCTACCTCCAAAAATTTGCACATCTCACCCTTAGAAAGTTCACACTTATACTTTTCAACAATACTTTTTCATTTTTTACACATTTCTCCTCACTATTCACATATACATTTTGGCTTTTCAAAGCATTCGCACTTTTCAAATCAAACACAAGTTCCATTTTTCTAGAACATACACAATTTTCACCTTTACAAAAACTCCATGTCTCTACCTTTCAAATCGATATTTATGCTAAATACAACTCAAAGAAAGAATTAAAACCAACTTTATTCTCTTCCAAAACCAATGAAGCTTTTCAACTATACCAAAAACATCATCGTATTGAATCTATGATTGCTTACAATTAAATATATAGAGCACATGGATATATAAAAAAAAAATAACTACTGTCAAATGTTTTAAGTGAATACAACTTTTCAAATTGATGAAACTAACCTCCAACAAGAAGATATATTACATCCTGCTATCATCATAATATATTCTTATTTTTGTTGACATCTCCAACAAAACAAAGATTGATAAATGACTAACATAACAGAGAAGAGAGATGCAGCCAAATAAATAGATATATCAACTTACTTACCAAGATGATTTCATGCGTTTATTTATATTCCAACAAATATTCAAGATTTCTTTTATTGTCAACTTTGTCATTTTTAAAAGATAGAAGGGAATTAAAACTTGTTTCAGATTTTTCTCTAAATAATCATGACAAAAGACAATTTCTAATAAAATTTATCAAACACTTTGAATAAAAAGAAATAGATTTCTGGATGAAAATCATTAAGCGGACTCATATCAACAATGGAAGAAACTAACAATTCTTTTAAGGACTCTAGCTCATCATTATTACCATTAAAACAAACAATTTAAACTTACATATGCTGGAGAAAGAGAGAATAAAACTTTAAACTTTCAAGGTTTTCATTAATGGCAAAGGTCATTTGGGGTGTTCTAAATTCTAACTTAGATGATAGGCAAGTGATTACAGTTCTAAAAAGTAATTTAAATATTACCACATTAGATTAGAATTACATCTTTCCATCTAATATTGAATTGTATAGGATTGATAGATCTATATACGTATATATATACTCGCAAAATGTGTGTTCAATGAAGATGATTTAACTCGAACATAGATTGCATTGGTTTTCATTAAGCTATCTCCTATTCCAAGCAAAACTACGGCAGGTATAGGAAGGTAGAAGAAGCAATTACCTAGATCTTGATGTCCAAATTCAAAGGAGATGGGGAGATTTTCGCCTGGGATCGTTACGAGCAGACAGCGAATGGAGAGAGGTTGTGCGAACTGGCCTGGGCGTGCAAACGAGAGGAAGCGACGAGGTTGAGGGAGCAGTTCGGGATGTTGTTCGTGCGATATGGAGAGAATGAGGGAGAGTTCGCCTCTTGCTTGAGTATTTCGGAAGTAAAAAAAAAAAGGGAAGAAAGTAACGGGCTGGGAGGTCGTTTCTTGCGAATGAGAGGAGAGGGAGTTCGTGCGTGAACTGGAGGAGATGAGTGGGCTGTGCTTCATGCGAATTTTAGAGAAAGGGAGAGAGAGTGGACCATGAACTGCTAAGGAGTTGAGGTGGTTGTGCGAAGTAGAGGGAGAGAGGGAGTAGTTCGGGATGGGAGAGGGTAAGATGAGGAGTTTTTTGTGCGAACAGAGAGCAGGGGGTTCGGGTAAGTAAGTTCGTGAACTATCCTGGGCGAGAGAGAGAGCAGTTGTGTGAACTGCAGGTGTGAGGGAGTGGGGCTGATTTCGGTTCTGTGTGTGTAGAGAGGAGAGAGAGATCGGGATGTTTTGGAACTGCTGAGAGAGAGGACTATGGATTGAGTGGGTTTGTTATTGATTTAAATTAACTCTAATCACATCTTATTTTAAAATAAATTAAAGGTTTAGATTAATTATAACTTAAAATGAAATCAAAATTTAGTTTATAATTCAAATTAATTTAGAGACTAATTAGAAAATAATTGATAATTTAAAATATATATTTTGAGTTAATTTTAAAATCAAAACAATTTTAAATTACTAATTTTATCTCATTTATAATATTTTAATATCAATTAAGTCGAAACAAATCAATTTAGATTAATAGAAACTGTGTTGTTATATTATCGAGTCAATTTTATTTATAGTGTCAATTTAAGATGAATTTAGAAATTGAGTTGATTTGAATTGAGTGATAGGTTCGAGTCGATTCTACGTCAGTGGGCGACCACCTAAGGGAAATCCTATGGGCGACGTCTACACTAGGCTAGGAAGACCTAGGTACTAGAGTCGATTCCGGGGAAATTGACCTCGAATAATGAGGTCAACAAATGTATCAAAGTAATTTGTCACAATCGCGAAACTCAAAATCAAGCCAATTAAAATATCAAGTGATACATGAATTACTCTAAGTTTTAAAAGTTTGAAAGAGAAGAGAACTTGCTTTTGGTGGGCTCATTTTATGCCTCTTGTCAATTGAATGGCACACTTTGTGCATCTTTTAATTTTTGATACACTTTGTGTATAATTATCAATTTGGTGTCACTGCACATCTTTTTATTTGGCTTCATTGGCCTTTTTTTTTGCAAGCTAGATTCATTTTCAAAACTCTTAAATACTCTCAGCTGGGAGTTTATCTTCCAAATATTAGAGAAGAAAAACTCACTCTCTAATATAAGGAAGAATAAACCACAAAACTGAATCAAAATTATATAATAAATACAATGACAGGATGACGAGAAAACTTGAAAGTAATATAAAGACTTTGAACATTATAAATATAAGATAGATTACTGTAGAAAGATATAAAAAGATCTCAATCGCAAAGTCTAGTTGTTAATTTGAGATAGACTTTTGTTTAGAAAAAAAATTACACCACTAAAAAGGTTAGAGGAAGATAAATAATCAATGGTGTTTTCTCCCTTTAATAAATTAAGAGATGTAAGACTTTGACTAGAAATTAAAAAAAAAACAAAAATATGGCATAAAATATCATTTTAGTAGTGATAAAAAAAAGAAAAAAAACTAAAATAAACATAAATAAAAATAAAAAGAAATAAAATAAACCAAGTGAAATAAACAAAAGAAGAAAGGAAAAGCAAAAAAAATTTAGAATTCAGTAATCAACAAATTTATGCATTTATGTCAATCACATCTAATCTGGTCCTTACGATGCTGAAAGAGTCAAAAGCCAGTAGTTTAGTAAAGATGTCAGCTAATTGATTCTCAGTTGTTACATGGTGTAACTCAATATCTCTTTTGGTCATATGGTCTCTAATAAAGTGATGCCTTATGTCAATGTGTTTGGTCTTTGAATGTTGGATAGGATTCTTAGAGATACAGATGGCATTGGTGTTGTCACAAAGGATTGAAATTGTGCCTATAGGTAATCCTAAATCTAGAATTTATTGCTTCAACCAAAGGACTTGGGTCACATAACTTCCTAAGGCAATGTGCTCAGCTTTAGTAATGGAAAGTACAACAGAGTTTTATTTTCTACTATACTAAGAGATTAAAGATTGTCCTATGAATTGACAAGTTCAAAAAGCACTCTTTCTATCCCCTAGTGTTTGTAAAATCAGAATCAAAATATCTAATAATCTCAAAAGAAGTGTTGTGCCTAGGATATCAGATTCATAAGTTTTGGGTCCCCAAAAGATATCTAATAATTCTCTTAACTACAATCAGGTGAGATTCTTTAGGATCAGCTTGAAATCTAGTATAGAGACAAACACTAAATATTATATCAGGTTGACTAGTAGTCATGTAAAGTAAAGATCTAATCATCCCTCTATATTTTTTTTATTAACAAATTTTCCATTTGAGTACTTATCCATCTCAATATTAGAAATTATGGGAGTATTTATTAGCTTCACTTTATCCATTTCATATTTATTCAAGATATCCTTAATGTACTTTGATTGACTTATAAAGGTTTCATCATCCAATCATTTTGTGCTACCCCAAAAAGTCAAACATCTCTCCTATTATACTTATCTTAAACTCCTTACTCATTATTTTAGAAAAATCATCACATAGCTTTTTATCAGAAGATCCAAAAAGTATATATCAATATAGAACTGAACAATGAGTAACTCATCTCCTACTTTTCTCAGAAAAGGCTGGTGTCTACACTTCCCTTAATAAAGTCCCTCTATAGTAAAAATGTTCTAAGCCTCTCATACCAAACTCTTAGTGCTTATTTTAATCTACATAAGGCCTCTTTTAACTTGAAAACATGATTTGAAAATTAGAAACTCTTAAAACTTGGGGGTTGTTCTACAAACACATCCTCTTTTATTACCCCATTTAAAAAGGCACTCTTCATGTCCATTTGGTAAAGCTTAAATCCCTTATAACAGAAAAAGACTAGTAACACTCTAATGGCTTCCAATCTAACTATAGGGGCAAAGGTCTCCTCAAAATCAATCCATTCTATTTGGATGTACCCCTTAGCTACCAATCTTATCTTATTCATAACCACCATAATAGAATTATTCATCTTATTCTTAAAGACCCATTTGGTTCCAACTACACTTTGTCCCTTTATTCTTTCTACAAGCTCCCAAATATCATTCCTAATAAATTGGTTTAATTCCTCCTGTATGGCTAAGATCTAAAACTCATTACATAAGGTATGATTAATGTTGGTGGATTCAATCATTGAGATAAAGGCAGAATTCTTCACTTCCTTCCTAAGTCCATGCCTAGTCCTAACACCTTCAGAAGGGTCTCCTAAGATCAGTCCTTTAGGATGACTCAAAGAATATCTCCAATCCCTAGGCAAAGTGTGTGTTGGATCAACCCTTTCCTCTAGATTTAAATTCTACTCCTTAGGTAATCTCACCTACTCCTTCAGTGATTTGGGACACTACCTTCTTCTACAAATTTTTAACTCCTTTGAAAATCTCTCTAACACCATCTTCATCCTCAATTCTAGACTCCTTAGGATCAGATTTATCAAACACTACATGAGTAGTCTCATCCACCACCAATGTCCCTTTATTAACATCCTAAAGGATTTCCCAACACTTGAATATCCTAAGAATACACCTTGATCAGATTTTGGGTCAAATTTCCCTAAGTATGACTTTCCAATATTATGAATGAAAACCTTACAACCAATGACATAAAGGTGGAAAAGATTGGGTGTCCTACCCTTAAGGATCTCAAAGGGTGTCTTATCTAGTTTAACTCTAATATTCACCCTACTTAACACATAACAAGTTGTGTTTACCACTTTAGCCCAAAAGTATTTTGGAAGTGAATACTTTGCAAGCATGGCTCTAGCGACTTCCACTAAGGTTATGTTATTCCTTTCAGCTACCCCATTCTGTTGAGGGGTCCTAGGAGCTGAGAAGTTATGGATAATCCCCTTATTCTCATAAAAGTCTCTAAATCTCTCATTTTTAAACTCTCCCCCATGGTCACTATGGATGGTCAAGATCTCACAACCTAATTTTTTCTGAATCCAAGTGGAGAAGGATCTAAACTCATCAAAAGAATCACTCTTATGAGACAAAAATCTAATCCAAGTAAATCTCGAATAGTCATCGATAAGCACAAAACCATAGACTTTCCCCCTAAGCTGACAGTACTAATGGGTCCAAACAAATCCATGTGAAGGACTTCTAAAGGTCTAGAGGTGCTAATGTCCTTAATGGAGTTGAAAGAGGATTGGACTTGCTTCTCTAGTTGGTAGGCATCACAAAGGTGTTCTTTAGAGAATTTAAGCTTGGGGACACCTCTAACTAGGTCTTTCTGGGTCACTCTTATAAGAGTTTTCATACTAGCATGACATAATCTCCTATACCACAATTAAGAATCATCTGCAATAGTTTTTAAGTAAAATGAAGCAGCACGTTAAATATTATTTAAGTCAGGCCTGTAAACATTGTTGATCCGCTTCCCCTGTAAAATAGTATTGTTATTTAAGCTGATAATGCAAGTGTTTATCAAAAATGTTATGATGAAGCCCTTATCACAAAGCTAACTGATGCTGAGCAAGTTGTGTTTCAGTTCATCGACAAGCAAAATATTTCAATCAAAAGATTCTTGGAATTTTTTATTATACTTGAGCCTACAACTTTCTTGGTGGTGTTGTCTCTAAGAGTAACCTTGCCTCCTATCCTGGTCCCTAGCAAAATGAATTGATTGGCATCTCCAGTCATATGTCATGAGCATCTATTTTACAGGTTCCACATGTGCTCACAAGATCTTTTTTGAGAGTTTGCATACAAAATCATCAAATATCATATTGAGGAACCTAAACAAGTTTGGGTCCCTTCTTATGAAAAAAAATATGTAATGTATGTGTTTTATGATGAGAATCATACAATTTGGATTTCCATACCTAATGTGCACTACGGCAGTGCAAGTGTGTTAAATTAAATGTGTCCTAGTATGCAACATGAAAAACATCTAACTCTAGGAAAAGGATTTACTAATTTGTTTGGGTTATAATGCCTCCTCCTATGTTTTGACTTTAGATCAAGTGTGAATATATTCCAATTTCTCTCAAGGGCATTCAATTTAGCATTAAACTTCAAGTTAGCGCTTTTTAAAACAGCATTATCAACATTCAAATAGTGCTTCCTAGGCTCAGATTTTTTAATATAAGTTTTAAAATCAGATTCAAGCGAGGTGTAGGATGCTTTCAAAGAATCATGCTCAACAATCAATTCAGAATGCTTTTATTCAATTCATCAAAATCATCAAGTAATAACATGTGATTGCTTACAAGTTGAGTGTGATCTTTACTTAAAATTTTATGCTCTTTTTGCAAATTTAAAAGTTTTAATTTCAGACTGGCATACTTTTTCTTAAGTATTTTATATAATGCATAACTGTTCTGACAAACTTCAAGTAATTGATTATAAGTTGGTTCATATACCTCTTCTTGATCAGACTGACCAAGATGATCACCCATTAAGCATAAATTTGTTCTCCACTTCAGCTTCAGACTTAGATGTGTCGGATGTAAAATCTGCTTAGAATGCCTTTTGGTGCTGCTTCTTGTCCTTACAATATTTGGGTTTCTCTGCATCCTTCTCTTTTCTTGAGTGATCCTTAAGTGTAGGACAATCATCTTTGACATGTCTAGACTTCCTGCATTCATAGCAAATAAGATTAAAAGAACTTTTAAAGTTTTTGTTATCCTTACCTTTTTTCTACTTATGATGTTACTTATTATTCTTCCTTAGAAAGCTTTTAAATTGCCTCGTGATTAAGTCAACATCATCACTTTCAGACCCAAAAGAATTAGTGTCATGTCGTTGGCCTTCAGTGCCACAATTTTCTTCTTCTTTCGCTCACCTACATCAAGGTTTCTTTGATTCACCCCTTGCTCATAAGCAATGAGTGATCCAAGTAAGTTATCATTTAAATAAGTATTCAAATCTTTAGATTCAATAATTACAGTGATCTTAGCATCAAAGGAAGAAGGAAAACTTCTCAAAATTTTATTCACTCTTTCATAGTTAGTTAGCTCTCTTCCTAAAGCATGCAATTAGGTGATAATTTGAGTAAACCTAGTATATATATCAGAAATCAATTCAGTAGATTTTATACTATAAAGTTTATAGTCATGCAACAAAATATTAAACCTAGATTATTTAACTTTATTAGTTCCTTCATAAGTTACACACAATCTATCCCAAATTTCTTTACAAGTTATACAAGTTGAAATACGCATATAATCTTTTGATTTCAAAGCACAGAAAAAATAGTTCAAGCATTTTGCATTTAGTTGAGCTAAATCCATATCATCAAGATTCCATTCAGTAAAAGGAAGAACATAAGTAATGCCATTAGTTTTATGAGTTGGAGGTGTATAACCATCCTTCACATGCATCCATATGCTATAATCGATTGATTATAAAAAAGTAGACATACAAGTTTTCCAATAATCAAAATAAATATTATCAAATAAAGGTGGTCATGTAATAGAATATCTTTCCACGGTATTATCATTACCAAAGTTAGCCATTGATCAAAATTCAAAAGTTTTCAAAAACTCAATTTTATGAATCCCACTCTGATACCACTTAAAAGTTCTTAGGGATGCTAAGCCCTTATGAACAAGTCCCAAGGCTAACCAATAGGGGGTGAATTGGTATTTAACAAATTCTTTAAATCAAAACATAAAAACTTAAACCAAAGTTCACCACAAAGAAATCAAAGTGCACAAATTAAATGCTGAACCAATGATAAAGAACACATAAATTTATAGTGATTCGGTCAACTTGACCTACGTCTACTCCCCGGAGCCTCTCCTTCGAGTATTGTACTAAACATAGAATCTCTCCTTTTTCCCCCACAGCAAGGCAGAGAATCCTTTATAAACCTCCTTTACATCAACCTCGGTGAGGCAAAGAACCAAACTCTTTTTTCTTCCTCCAGAAGAAGGCAGAGAACCCAACTCCTTTTACTTCCTCGTGAAGCAGGTAGAGAACCTCAATTAAATGCTGAAGTAATCCTCTCTAAAACCCCCAAGAAACTAGGGATGATGACCAGAACAGACGATGACAGATCCTTTCTTGGAGGAACCTTTGTAAAACCCCTCATAAACTCCCACTCATAAGATCCTCTCTCTCTCTCCCTTGCTCTCTCTATCCTCTTGGCTCTCTAAGGTCAGTACAGCAATATAAGATACTCTATTAGGTAGAACAAGAGGTCTTACATAAAAGAGCTTTGAAATAGCTCTTAATTGCAACAAACCGACATTATCATCCAGGATGATATAATGATCCTGATATAATATCATCCTGTACAACTAGTACAAATTTAGCTCAATCAACTAGGATGATTTGGGATGATCATAAGGTATTATTCATATCATCCAAGCTGATAATATATCATCCTATACGATTAGTACAAATCATTGAATATCATCTAGAACATCGCCCTGAATAGAAGTAGACCGATGTTTGATCATCCAAAAATAACTAAGGTTTTTAAACTGATTATCCTGGTCGACCCTGCGATCGTCTAGGACAATATGATCGAGCAATCAAATCTTAATTGCTTTTCTTAATTACCATATTAATTTAAGTATAATTATATTGCATCATCCAGGATGATGTCCAAAAAATCATCCTGGTCGATTAGCTCAAATTCAAGAAAATCATCAAGAGCATCACTCTAAATAAAAGTTATCTGATGCTGATTGTCCAGGAGCAAAAAATAAATTTTGTACTGATCATCTCGGCCGATCCTGTAATCGTCCAGGATGATTTGATCGTATCAATCAAGCCTTAATTGCTTTCCTTAATTACCAGATTAATTTAGGTATAATTGTGTGCATCGTCTAGATCGATGTCCTGGACGATGCCTAAAAATAAATAATACCTAAATAGATCTGGCAGCTGATTCTTTTTTATTTGAGCCTATCGTCCCGGCCGATACTAATATCATCCAGGATGATGTGCTTAATGAGGTTGCCTTAACAAGGATGCCCTAAATAGGGTTTTTATTTTTAGTCTGATTAGCCAGGACGATATGGGAATTGTCTTGGATGATATACTCAAAAAATAGAACTCTAAGTTAGACAGAAAAATTCCACTAAGTATGTGTGTGTGCAAGGTTACTTAGCATCAGGAGTCACACCATTTATAATAGACTCAAGAAAGAAAAAAAATATAAACTGACTCAGACCTAGTCTACCCAATCTTGAGCTGTTCAAATTACATTCTTGATTCTGTGGACCTTAAAGGTTAATAGGCAAGGTAGTCGTAGAAAAATAGAAGTGTTTGCAATCATCAAAATTCTATTTCTAAAAATAGATATGCAACACAGATTGGGTACATTAAGATTGAGTTAGTTTGTAAGTATACGTCAAGTGTCTTTTCATTTTCTTGAGTCAAATATAAAAAAGTGGGTCCTGATGCTAAGTAACCTTACATACATACACTCAGGGGGTAAAATTATGTCAATTTAGAGTTTTTTTTTATTTTGGATCATATCATCCAGGACGATCCCAAATTATACCAGACAACCAGTTAAAAATAAAAACCCTAATTAGGACATCCTAGTTAAGGTAGCAGCAAATAAGCAAATCATCTTGGACGATATTAGTATTGTCCTGGACGATTGGCTTAAATCAGAAAGAATCAGCTGCCAACTCTTTTAGGCATGTTATTATTTTTGGACATCATCCTTGATAATGCATTATAATTATGCCTAAATTAATAATATAATTAATTAAAGCAATTAAGATTTGATTAATTGATCATATCATCCGGGATGATCTCAGGATCATCTAGGATAATCAGTTAAACAAACCTTAGTTTCTTGCTGGATGACTAGAATGATGTTTAGGATGATATGTATTGATTTGTATTAATTGTCTGGGATGATCCCAAATCATTCTAGACCATTAGTTATTTTTTCTATCGTCCAAACATATAAAGTTTGACTAAACAGAGCAATTTTCTATATGAAATTCAATGTTTTGAACTAATCATCCAAGATGATCGTGAAATTGCCCTATACAATCAGTTATTTCTTCATCGTCTAGATAGGTAGAGTCTAGCCGAACAGAGTGATTATTTGGATGATACTCAATAATTTTGAACTAATCGTACATAATAATGTCTTATCATCTTGGATGATCAAAACAAACAAGTCTGTTAATCGTCTAGCCTCCTCCAGATCATCCTAGCTGATTAAGCTGAATTTGTATTGATCGTACAATTGTCCTGGATGATCTTTGATGATTAATTACAAATTAGGACAAATTTGAAGCCCTTCTATATAAGATCTCCTATTTACTTAAGAAGTGATTTTGTGCTATTATCCTAACCTGAGAGAACTAAGAGGAGAGGGAGAGGTTGAGAGAGAGAGAGGATCTTGTGATGAGGAGTTTGTGAGGGGTTTCTTAAAGGTTGCTTCGAGCAAGGATCTGAGTCATCTTCTCTAGTCATCATCTTTTATTCCTTAGAGGTTCTAAAGAAGTCTGTTTCAGTGATTAATCGAGGTTCTCTGCATGCTTCAGGATAAATTGAAAGGAGATGGGTTCTCTTCCTACTTTAGGAGGAAGCAAAAGGAGTTGGGTTATCTGCCTCACTCGGGCCGATGGAAAGGAGTTTTTGTACGGGATTCTATACCTTGCTATGGGGGCAAAAGGAGAGACACTAATTTTAGTGCAATACTCGAATGAGAGGCTCTGGGGAGTGGACGTAGGTCAAGTTGACTAAACCACTATAAAATTTGGCTTATTCTTCCTTATTGCATTTTTCTGCATTTAATTTTTGCACTTTATTTTTGTGATATTTGCTTGGTTGTGATTGTGATTTTGTTTGAGAAATTTTTAAAACATCAATTCCCCCCCCCCCCCCCCCCCCCCCCCGCCCCTTCTTGGTTAGCCTCGGGCTAGTTCATAAGGGGTTAACCACAAAATTTTATTGTCAAGTTGACCTGCATCCACTCCTGAAGCATCTCCTCTATGTATTACTCTAAAACCATAGTGACTCTCCTTTTTCTCCCAGAGCAAGGTGGAGAAGCCTTTACAAACTCCTTTTAACCGACCCTGATGAGGTAGAGAACCCAAACTCTTTTTGCTTCCTCCTTAAGAAGGTAGAGAACCCCAAATCCTTTTGCTTCCTCTTGAAGTAGGCATAAAACCTTAATCAATTGCTGATCAAGACCTCCCTAGAGCCATCAAGGAACCAAGGAAGATGATTGAAGAAGATGACTCGAATCATTTCTTGGAGCAACCTTATGAAATCCTCACAAGATCCTCTCTCTCCCCCCCAAGCTCTCCCTCTCCTTCTCTAAGCTCTCTTAGGTCACGACAATAATTAAAGATACTTTCATTAATAAATAAGAGATCTTATAAAGAAGGCCTTAAAAATTGTCCTAATTAGTAACTTTTCATCAAAGATTGTCATGTATAATCAATATATTTTAGCCCTTCCAACTAGGATGATCTGGGTGTGCTTTATGTTTAAAACACAATGTTTATTTTGATAGTTCAGGATGATGGGTACATCAGCCTAGATTTATTCAAATTATACAAATCATCTAGCAAATAGATCAAAACATATAGGAGATATATCTAGATGATAAAGAAATATAATTGATCATCCAGGGTAATTCTTGAAATTACTAAACTACAAGAGGGGGGGTGAATTGTAAGAATCTTTTTCTTAATAAAAGTAACCCTAAACAAGAGTTCTAATTTTTTGTTGTTTTTGAAATTTTAGAACAAAATTTTATGCAATTTTACTTTCACAAAATTTCACATGCAATAGATATGAAAAATTAAAATGCAAGTAAAAAGTAAACAACGATAAGGAAAGAACACACCAAGAATTTTATAATGGTTCGGTCAAAATATGACCTATGTCCACTCCCCGGAATCCTCCACTCCGGGAATTTCACTATCAAAATAGTTCTCCTTTTGCCCCCCTCGGCAAGGCGGAGAAGCCTTTACAAACCTCCCTTTCACCAACCCGGCGTGGCGGAGTGCCAAACTCTGTTTTCGCCCTCCTGGCGACGGCAGAGAACCTTCTCGTTTTTCTCCCTCTTGGAGAAGGCAGAGAACCTCGAGGTAACGGATGTAGACGAGCCTTTCCCTTGGAGATCCTCCCTCAAATCCTTCTAGGGCCACAGGAGGAGCAAGATGCAGCAAGCTTGGAGCAACCGTGTGATCTCCCTCACACCTCTTCTCCCTCACAACGCTCACCTCCTCCTTCCTCTCTCAACCCTCGAGAATTTCTCTAGAGCTTTCTCCCTTGGAATCCCTCTCTAACCACGTTCACCCCCTCTCTCAATCTTACTGAAAAAAGACTTGATTGATATCTAAAAAAGGCTCCAAAAACCTCTGAATTCAAAAGTAGCCGTTACTGTTCGTACAGTATGATTAAGCATCATACAGTACGATCTTCATAAACAGACGTCGTCCTGGTACGAAGATGTACGAACAGTTCAAAAATAATTCGTACTGTACGATATAATATCGTACGGTACGATCCAATAAGATACTATTCGTACAGGATGATGGTCTGGACGATCGGATGTCGTCTCTATTCATCGTATGGTATGATTACTATCGTACCGTACGATGTGATAAAAACCAAGAGATCGTCCAGGACGATATCTGGGACGATCATACTTTGTCTCTGTTCATCGTATGGTACGATTGGGTTCGTACAGTACGATGTTCAAAATTTAATTAGGCCTGGATTTCATGCACTAATCACGGGTTAATTTAAGTAAGTATTAAAAATAGATCGTACAGTACGAACGGCGCAAAATCACTTACTTAAACTAAACTACGGCTAGGGTTTTGGATCTGAACATATCGTACAGTACGAAGGAATTCGTACAGTACGATCTATTCATAGAATTGTCCACATAGCTTGGATCGTACGGTACGAATTAACATCGTATAGTACGATCTCCAGAGAAGAATTTTAATTACATTTTGAAGTAAAAAAATAACTCTCCCCCTGTGTGTGTGCATGGTTGCTCTTACTCTTACGCATTTTGTGGCCAGACTCAATAAAGTAAAAAATAAAATAAATGAAAAAAATACAATGTTTGACTCATACTCCTAATCTACCCGGTCTTGAGTCTTCCTTTCTTCCTGAGTCACTTGTGATCTTCCTGAAATATTAGTGCTCAAGAAAAGTAGCAAATAAAATAATATTCAATGAAAAGCTGTTCCAAAACACTCATTATTTGGCATCATCAAAATCTCAAACTCGGGGTCATGGGTTGCAACAATCTCCCCCTTTTTGATGATGTCAAATAATTTGTTGCAGGTAAGAAAGAAAAACATTTCTTTTGTTTTTTTTTGTTTTTTTTTAAATTAAACACAAGAGAAAAAAAAGATACTAAAAGCAAGTACAAAACAAAAGGAAATGCATTTAGATAACAGGCATTACAACAAATTTCTTCCCTTTTTGACAGCACAAAAAGGAGGAGCAACTAAAAGCAAAGAAGCAAAAGAAGAAAAACTATAATACAAACACAGATAATCTAGTCAGACGGGTCCTGATCAGTTGATGGTGGAGATGGATTAGGCTGAAAATATTGAAATAGAGCATCGAAGCTGTGATCAATTGCAGTAAAACGCTCTCCAAACCATTGCATATCAGTCTCATGTTGCTGATGTTGTTCTTGAATATGCATGTCGAGACGAGTCTACAGTTTGTCGAAGCGGGTGACTAAATCATCATTTGGGTGTGCTGGTGCTCGTGCAGGTGCTCGGGGTGCGGCATGGCGTCGTGGTCGAGCTGGAGCTGCGGTTGGGGCATCTTCTCCTTCTTCTTCATCAAAGTTGGGTTCTTCAGGCTCATGTCCCCGATGAAAGAGAATAGGGAAGGAAGCATCCGTATAAAAAATAGGAAGCATGTCGGGTTCACCAGGGTAGGATAATTGATATTTATTGTAGATGATATATCCTATTAGGTGACCAAGAGCCAGATTCTGTTTCCGTCGAGTGGTAGGTAGACGAACAAAAGTCATGTGCCGAATATAGTTGCTAATCAAATCGACCTCATCAAACTTAATGTTGGACATAATAAGGTAGGTGGCGACTGACAAGTTAGGGGTCAGATTGATGCGGTCGCCACCTTTGGGTATGATAGATGTTCGAAGAACATGTTGAATTATACGGGCATTTCGGGTTAAGGATTGAACAAGAGGCTGGTGTTGATGAAAAACAGTATTCCTAAGGATTCTATTTACATCGCTCCAATCAAAATCATCGGTAAGAAACGAGCAAACCATAAGTCCTTCAGTGGACAGCCCAATATATTGGGCGATGTCGTCTCTAGTTATCTCAATGGTGCGGCCACAAACAAAAGAGTGAAAAGTGGTGTTATCAACGGTGTAGGTGAGGTTGGCGAGAAATTCAAAAAGAAGTTCAGAATTATATGGAAATGCCAGGGTGAGTAGGAATTGAAAGGTGGTGGAAGCAAAGAGGCCCATTACCTCGAAATTGAGAGCGGCCTGATTAAGCATTTTTGAAGAGGAAATTTTGCAGGCTTTGTATCGGTGGTAGGCTTCCTCATTCTCACTATTCAGAAAGCGATCAGGTTGGCGACTTGACGAGGACGAGCTTCCAGCAGTCATCCGACCTCGTTTAGACATTGTAGGAGGGCACGAAAACGAAGTGAAGGCTGAGTGAGGAGAGGATTGAGTGAATTGAACAGCCTAGGCAAGGGTATTTATAGAAAATTTCGTAAATCGTATAATACGATCTAGTATCGTACAGTACGATATCCAATTAATATTCTAACCGGTCGTTTCGGGAAAAGGCAGTAAACTCATACAGTGCGATCAGTATAGTACAGTACGATCAGGCGAATATCGATCGTCCCGAGGCCCTCAGTACGACTTTTGACCAAAAGTTTCGTACTGTACGAAAAGGTGGATCGTACAGTACGATACATAATAAATATCGTACCGAACAGCTTTAACTCAAATTTGTCCTTTGTGCTGATGTGGATCATACCGTACGAAGCGGAGGTATCCTACAGTACGATACTCAATAATGTCGTACCAACCGGATTTAATTCGTCCCAATCCATTGCTGACGTGGATCGTATTGTACGAAGAAGATATATCGTACAATACGGTTGGTAATTATGCGGGAGGAATATCGTACAGTACGATGTAGGTCGTACAGTACGATCAACAGAGCTGAAATCTGCCTATGGGTGGATGGTATGTAGATTGTGATGAATCGTACAGTACGATGTAGGTCATACAGTACGATGAACAGTTAATGCAAAGTGTTGGTGTGGTGAGTGTGTGGTGATCAGGAGCAGCCCTAAAATTTTTTTTTTATTTTTTTATTTATGCATTTATATCTATGACACCTAATCTAGTCCTCAAGGTGCTAAAGGTGTCGAAAGCTAAAGGTTTTGTGAATATATCTGCCAATTGATCTCCTGTAGCGATGTGATGTAATTCTATATCTCCCTTAGCGACGTGATCTCTAATGAAATGATGTCTAATGTCTATGTGTTTCGTTCGAGAGTGTTGAATTGGATTCTTAGAGATACAAATTGCACTTGTGTTGTCGCACATGATCGAGATGGTTCCAACAGGTAGTCCAAGATCAAGAATTTGTTGTTTTAACCATAGTATTTGTGCAACACAACTTCCTACTGCAATATATTCTGCCTCGGCTGTGGAAAGTGCTACTGAATTTTGCTTCCTACTGGACCAAGAAATTAATGATTGTTCGATGAATTGGCAGGTACCAGAGGTGCTCTTTCTATCTATCCTACATCCTGCAAAGTCAGAATCTGAGTACCCTAGGATTTCAAAGGAAGTGCTATTTCTGGGATACCAAATTCCTAAGTTTGGGGTGCCTAGTAGATATCTAAGAATTCTTTTGACAGCAGTTAAGTGAGACTCTTTAGGATCGGCTTGGAAACGGGCACAAAGGCATACACTAAACTTCATGTCCGGTCTACTTGCAGTCAGGTAAAGAAGGGATCCAATCATTCCTCTATATTTTTTCTAATTTACTGATTTTCCACTAGGATCCTTATCTAACTGGATTGTCGAACTCATTGGGGTGTTCATGGGTTTTGCACTATCCATTTCATATTTCTTTAAAATATCCTTAATATACTTTGATTGGCTAAGAAAGGTTCCATTATCCATTTGTTTTACACTAAAGCCAAGAAAGTAATTAAGCTCTCCCATCATGCTCATTTCAAACTCATTACTCATTGTTTTTGAAAATTCATCGCATAAGTTTTTATCCGAGGATCCAAACAAGATGTCATCTTCATATATTTGAACAATGAGAATTTCTTCTTTGACCTTTTGTAAAAAGAGTGTAGTATCTACACTACCCTTTTTAAATCCTCTATCCAAAAGAAATGAGCTAAGTCTTTCGTACCATGCTCTAGGTGCTTGCTTTAATCCATGTAGTGCCTTTTTTAGTTTAAATACATGGTTTGGAAATTGTGAACTTTCAAATCCGAGGGGTTGCTCAACGTAGACATCTTCCTTAATTACCCCGTTCAGAAATGCACTCTTTACATCCATTTGATATAACTTAAAGTTCTTGAAGCAAGCAAAAGCTAAGAGAACTCTTATGGCTTCTAGTATAGCAACTGGGGCAAAGGTTTCTTCAAAGTCTATCCCCTCAATCTGGTTGTACCCCTTAGCTACTAGCCTTGCTTTATTTCTAATTATTGTTCCTGAATCATTCACCTTATTCTTGAAGACCCATTTTGTTCCAACAACACTTTGTTCTTTAGGTATCTTGACTAACTCCCAAACATCATTCCTGGTGAATTGGTTCAGCTCTTCTTGCATTGCTAGAATCCAAAATTCATCTCCTAAGGCTTGATCTATACTTGTAGGTTCTATCATAGAGATGAATGCTGAGTGACTAACCTCCTTCCTAAGTCCATGCCTAGTTCTTACACCTTCTGAAGGGTCACCTAAAATTAACTCTTTAGGATGACTAGAAGAATATCTCCATTCTCTAAGCAAAGCTTCCTGGGGTTTGACCCTATCTCCTAAAGTCATAGTCTCTACTCCTTGAATTGCCTCTATTTCATCATCTTCAATTTTAGTTTCTGAGGGCATATCTGATTCATCAAATACCACATGGGTGGATTCTTCTACTACAAGGGTTCTCTTATTAAAAATTCTATAGGCCTTACCTATAGAGGAATAACCTAAGAAGACACCCTCATCAGACTTGGGATCTAATTTTCCTAAGGGACGTTTACCATTATTTAAGATGAAGCACTTACACCCAAAGACATGTAAATGTGAAAGGTTTGGTGTCCTACCCTTAAGGAGTTCATATGGAGTTTTATTCAGCTTCGATCTAATGTTTACTCTGTTCAAAACATAACAGGCTGTGTTGACTGCTTCTGCCCAAAAGTATCTAGGAAGGGTATACTCCGCTAACATTACCCTAGCAGCTTCTACCAAAGTTCTATTCTTCCTTTCTGCTATGCCATTCTGTTGGGGTGTTCTAGGGGCTGAGAAATTGTGTTCTATTCCTATCTCTTGACAGAATGACTCAAACCAATCATTTTGAAACTCTCCACCATGATCGCTATGGATTGTTGATATTTCACAACCTAATTTTCGTTGAATCCATGTGGAGAATACTTTAAATTCCTCAAAGACTCATTCTTGTGTGCTAAGAATCTTACCCAAGTAAATCTAGTGAAGTCATCTACAATCACAAATCCATAATTCTTTCCACCTAGACTGGCTGTACTAATGGGTCCAAATAAGTCCATGTGTAGAATTTCTAGTGGCCTAGAGGTGATTACATCTCTAATTGAGTGAAAGGATGATTTGACTTGTTTTCCTAGTTGGCAAGCATCACATAAGTGATCCTTGATGAATTCTAACTTAGGTACACCTCTAACTAGGTTTTTCTGAGTGATGTTTCTAAGAGTTTTCATACTAGCATAGCATAGTCTCCTATGCCATAGCCACGAGTCATCAACTATTGTTTTCAAGCAAAATGATTTTGAGTTATCTACACAATCAAGGTCTAACATGTAAACATTGTTCATTTGTTTTCCTTCTAAAATTACTTCATCAAGTAAACTAATCAGGCATCTATTAGTAAAAAATTTAACATCAAAACCTTTGTCACACAGTTGACTAATGCTAAGTAAATTATGTTTCAAACCATCAACTAGTAAAACATTTTTAATTAAAAAATTCTTAGCATTACCAACGATACCTGAGCCTATCACCTTCCTGGTAGTGTTGTCTCCCAATGTTACTTTGCCTCTGGTTTTGGTCTCCAATAGGATGAACTTCTTCATATCTCCAGTCATGTGTCGCGAGCAGCCACTATCCATGTACCACATGCTCTCACTAGGTCTTTTGTGAGAGCATCCCTACAATTTCATTCAAAGATTAGATTTGGGAACCCAAGTGAGTTTGGGTTCCTTCTTATGCTTGCATGAATGAGATGCATGCATGTTATGCTGTGATGGATGCAGTTTAGGTCTCCATACTAAGTGTGTCCTACGGTGAATTGTGCATGTGCGGGCTATGTGACCTAACATGCCACAAGAGAAGCACCT
Source organism: Dendrobium nobile (assembly GCA_022539455.1). Lineage (NCBI taxonomy): Eukaryota > Viridiplantae > Streptophyta > Magnoliopsida > Asparagales > Orchidaceae > Dendrobium > Dendrobium nobile. Next base: position 40,583,115 of record CM039726.1, read on the forward strand.
AACACCAGGAAATGGGTTTACTAATCTATGTGGGTGGTGGTGCCTCTTTCTAAAGTATTGTGATGCATGATGTGTTGGGGGTTTTCTAGGATGGCCTACTGTGAGTGATGCAATTTTATTTTCTAGTTCTTTTATTTTCTCACTATAAGTTTTATTTTGAGCTGTCAATCCATCAACTTCTATCAATAGCAAGTGCTCACTATGATCTACTTCTAATGCAAGTGCAGTTAGTTTTTCAAACTCTACATCTAGTTCAATATGCGATGTTTTCAAGGATTCATGCGCTTCAATTAGTTCAATATGCTTCTTATTTAATGCATCATACTCATCAAGAAGTAACATGTGATCTTTATCTAAATCAGAATTTTCTTTAACTAAGTTAGCATGCTCAATTTGTAAAGAACTAAATTCAATATTAAGTTTAGCATGCATTTTCTTCAGTTTCCTATATGAGTCGTGGATATTCTCAGAAATAAGCAATAATTCATTATAAGAAAGTTGACATATCTCATCCTGATCCAATTGATCAAGGTTATCATTAGCCATAAGACACAAATTTGTTACCTCCTCCTCTGCTTCTTCTTCTGATGATTCTGAGGCAGAGTCGGCCCAAAAAGCTTTCTATGTCTTTGTCTTTCCTTTCTTGTATTTAGCTTTGTCATCTCCTTTCTCCTTTGCTGGTTGACTCTTCAGATTAGGGCAATCGGCTCGAAGGTGACCTGGCTTCCTGCACTCAAAGCAAATTGTATTAGATGAAACCTTATTGGACCTTGAGCTCTTACCTTTATTCTAGTTGTTCTGATGACGCTTCTATTTTCTCTTCAGGAAATTTTTGAACTGTCGGGTCATCAGTGCTATTTCATCGTCTTCCTCCCCTGCAGAGCTTTCACTTTCTGAGTTGCTAGCTTTTAATGCCACCGTCCGCTCCTTTTTCTTTTCACCTGCATCACTTTGCCTTTGGCTCACTCCTTGCTCGTATGCAATGAGTGACCCGAGGAGGTTATCAATAGAATAAACATTAAGATCTTTGGACTCAGTGATAGCAGTTATCTTAGCATCATAGGAACTAGGTAGGCATCTAAGAATTTTATTTACTTTCTCAGAATTTGAAATTTCTCTACCTAATGCATGCAAGGATGTTACGATTTGGATGAACCTAGTGTACATGTCAGAAATTGTTTCGCTAGGTTTCATACGGAATAATTCATAATCATGCAGTAGAATGTTAAGCCTAGACTATTTTACTTCGTTTGTTCCTTCGTATGTAATGCACAGTCTATCCCAAATCTCCTTACCAGAAGCACAAGTAGATACTCTCATATAGTCCTCAGATTTCAATGCACAAGAAAAGCAGTTTAAGCACTTAGCATTCAGTTGGGCTAATTCCCTATCCTCATTGCTCCAATCAATAAACGGCACAGAGTTTTCAAACCATTAACAATTTTAAACGGTGCAACATACCCATCATTTACTAACATCCACATGTGGTAATCTATAGATTGCAAAAATGTAGACATTCTAATTTTCCAAAAATCAAACGGTATGTTATCAAAAAGTGGTGGACGAGTTATTGAATAACCCTCCGCAGTGTTATGATTACCAAAATTCGACATGATCATTTTTTCAAGGTTTTCTAAAACACTATTTTTGAAAAACAGGCTCTGATACCAATTGAAATTACTAAACTACAAGAAGGGGGGTGAATTGTAAAAATCTTTTTCTTAATAAAAGTAACCCTAAACAAGAGTTCCATTTTTTTTGTTGTTTTTGAAATTTTAGAACAAAATTTTATGCAATTTTACTTTCACACAAAATTTCATATGCAATAGATATGAAAAATTAAAATGCAAGTAAAAAGTAAACAACGATAAGGAAAGAACACACAAAGAATTTTATAATGGTTCGGTCAAAATATGACCTACGTCCACTCCCCGGAGTCCTCCACTCCGGGAATTTCACTATCAAAATAGTTCTCCTTTTGCCCCCCTCGGCAAGGCGGAGAAGCCTTTACAAACCTCACTTTCACCAACCCAGCGTGGCGGAGTGCCAAACTCTGTTTTCGCCCTCCTGGCGACGGCAGAGAACCTTCTCATTTTTCTCCCTCCTGGAGAAGGCAGAGAACCTCGAGGTAATGGATGTAGACGAGCCTTTCTCTTGGAGATCCTCCCTCAAATCCTTCTAGGGCCACAGGAGGAGCAAGATGTAGCAAGCTTGGAGCAACCGTGTGATCTCCCTCACACCTCTTCTCCCTCACAACGCTCACCTCCTCCTTCCTCTCTCAACCCTCAAGAATTTCTCTAGAGCTTTCTCCCTTGGAATCCCTCTCTAACCACGTTCACCCCCTCTCTCAATCTTACTGAAAAAGGACTTGATTGATATCTAAAAAATGCTCCAAAAACCTCTGAATTCAAAAGTAGCTGTTACTGTTCGTACAGTACGATTAAGCATCGTACAGTACGATCTTCATAAACAGACGTCGTCCTGGTACGAAGATGTATGAACAGTTCAAAAGCAATTCATACTGTACGATATAATATCGTACGGTACGATCCAACAAGATACTATTCGTACAGGACGATGGTCTGGACGATCGGATGTCATCTTTGTTCATCGTATGGTATGATTACTATCGTACCGTACGATGTGACAAAAACCAAGAGATCATCCAGGACGATATCTGGGATGATCATACTTTGTCTCTGTTCATCGTATGGTACGATCGGGTTCGTACAGAACGATGTTCAAAATTTAATTAGGCCTGGATTTCATGCACTAATCACGGGTTAATTTAAGTAAGTATTAAAAATAGATCGTACAGTACGAACGGCGCAAAATCACTTACTTAAACTAAACTACAGCTAGGGTTTTGGATCTGAACATATCGTACAGTATGAAGGAATTCGTACAGTACGATCTATTCACAGAATTGTCCACATAGCTTGGATTGTATGGTACGAATTAACATCGTACAGTACGATCTCCCGAGAAAAATTTTAATTACATTTTGCAGTAAAAAAAAATAACTCTCCCCCTGTGTGTGTGCATGGTTGCTCTTACTCTTACGCATTTTGTGGCCAGACTCAATAAAGTAAAAAATAAAATAAATAGAAAAAAATACAATGTTTGACTCATACTCCTAATCTACCCGGTCTTGAGTCTTCCTTTCTTCCTGAGTCACTTGTGATCTTCCTGAAATGTTAGTGCTCAAGGAAAGTAGCAAATAAAATAATATTCAATGAAAAGTTGTTCCAAAACACTCATTATTTAGCATCATCAAAATCTCAATCTCGGGGTCATGGGTTGCAACAATTCTTAGATGTCCTATATGATTAGTTCAAAATTAGTTATTATCATCCAGCAGATAGTTCAAGATGTCTAGTAGATACATCTAGATGATGAAGAAATATAACTAATCATCCAGTAGATAGTTCAAGATGTCCAGTAGATTTAGAAGAAAACTAAAGTTTTTCTTATTAATCGTCCAAGATAATCCTGCAATCATCTAGGAGGACATGATTGATCAATCTAACCTTAATTACTTTCCTTAATCACCTGACTAATTTAGGCATGATTGTAATGAATCATCCAGAATGATATGGGATCATTCTACACAATTAGAATAAAATTCTAAAAATAAAATCTTGTCTAAATGAGTTTGGCGGTTGAGTATTTTTTATTAAGCATATCATCCAAGACAATGAGAGTATCATCTAGGATGATTTACTTAAGTAAGTTTGCATGACCCAGATGCCCTAATTGGGGTTTCTGTTATTGACTGATCATCCAGGATGATATTAAATCTTCCTATACGATATTATCAAAAATAGAAAAAACTCTAACTCACTAAATTTCTCCCTTGTGTGTGTGTGTATGTGTGTAAGGTTACTTTGCTTTAGGATCCACCAAGGTACATTTAATTAAAGAAAAGTTAAAAAATGCATTGAAATATAAATTACAAACTAACTCAATCCTAGTCTACCTAATCTTGAGATAATTGATGTTCTAAGAAAACTTGTGGACTTGAAAGGTTAGTGAGCTGGGCACATAAAACAAATATACGTGAATGGCAATAGTCAAGGAACAATAATGCTTGTTATCATCAAAATCATAGTACTTGGGTCCAGATCTGTAATAATCTCCTCCTTTTTTATGATGACAAATATTATTATTGGAACATTTCAATTCACATCTTTGTTTATTTTTATTTTTAAAAAAAAATGAAACATAAAATGAAACATAATATAAGCAAAGAAAAATAAATTTTAGTAAAATAAGTAAATGATATAATACTAACATTACTTCTCCTTTTGACATCACAAAAAGGTGGAAATAGAAAAAATTACCACTAAATAGAACATAGTATAAAAATAAATACAAAATATAACACAAAAATACCAAGCAATCTACAAGTACGAAGGACCCTGATCAAGTGAAGGAGGTGATGGTGGTGGCTGAAAGAGACTGTGAATGGAAGTAAACTGCTCCCCAAACTAAGTCATATCCTGGTCATGCTGCTACTATTATTAGGCCCTTATAGGTATTGAAATTATCAATATTCGTTGCATGTTGCTGCTCCTATGCAACTATGTAGAAGTTAAACCTAGCCTCCCACTGGTCAAATCTCTCCAACAACTGATCTAGTTATGACAACTGGCAGATAGGAATAGGTTCAAAAATAGCTTCTTCCTCTTCTCTCTTAGCCTCCTCGTGCTCCGGGTGGATGTGAGCTCTATGAAGGACATGGTAGGAGCTATTGGTGTAGAAGACAGGTTGGTTGTTTGGTGGGTTAGGATATTAAAGATTATACTTTATTTCAAGAACATATGCAATGATGTGTCTTAGGGAAAGATTTAGTTTCCTCTTATGTTCAGGATCCCTAATACTAGTTATGTGTTTAATGTATCAAAAAAGAAGATCAGTAACATTGAAATCCCTATGAGCTATGATATAAAAGGTGATGAGGAATAGTAGAGGAGTTATGTGAATACGATCACCATCCATTAGAATTATCGAGGTTTAAAGGACATGTTGAATGGTCCTAGCATCTTTAACTAAAGAACTAAATACATCATCATGAGAAGTGGCATTGTTATGTCTTAAATATTGATTGACAGGGATCTAGTTGAAGTCAGGATCTAAAGCTAAGATATGAAGTTTGTCGCTAGAGGTGGAAAGCTGAAGAAGTTCATGACAATCCTGATAAGTTATTTCTACCCATCTCTTATTGTTATAAGATTTAAGCGTAGTATAGGTAGAGTTAATTTGAAGACTGGCAAAGAACTCATAAAGCAGTTCATAGTAGAATGGGAATACAAGGGTCATAATGAAAGTAAGGGTAGTATGAGCAAACAATCAAATGCTGGATAAGTGAGCAGGGATTGAAAATTTTGGAGGATGTAATCCCTAACACTTTATATCAGAGATAAGTAGCCTGATCTGCTGCCTCAGTGAATTTCTGGTCTACAGTTTCCCTCGAGGAGCTTCTAGCAAGCATCCTAGAAAGCTTTACAGTGCCCATTTTGAGAGTTTAAGGGAGAGGAAGGAAGAACTTGAGTTTAGTGTGAAGAAAATGGTTCAAAATAGCCATTTATAACGAGTTAATAAAATAGTTCAGGATAATCATCGAATCGTCCAAGATGATCATAAGTAATAATTGCATCCAAGACGATTGGTCAAAAAGGCAGTCCAATCATCCAAGATGATCGGACATTGCCTGGGATGATTAGACACAAATGATCATTTCGAGGTGTCAGCCAATACAATCTTTGACTATAAGGATCATCCAGGATGAACAAGTGGGTCATTTAGAATGTTTGGCAATAATGGATCATACCAATTGAATTTAAAACATTTAACCATTTTTTCCACATGGATCGTCCAAGACGAATAGGTGGATCATCTAGGACAATCACAATAATTGAGGTAGAATTCAATCATATTATCCAGGATGAAGTGGATCATCCAGTATGATCTCAAATAATAGAGTCAGATTATTCATTAGATGGATGATGAAGGGCGATTTGATGATATCATTCAGGATGATAGAAAATTATCCAGGATGTTGTGAATAAAAAACTGAAAAATCTAATGATGGATAAGGATGATTAGAAAAGGTCCAAAAAAAATAAGTAATACATAGAAAAAAATAAGTAAAAACATAATGAAAATATGATAAAATAAATATAAAGAATAGAAAACAAGTTTTTTTTTAATCAAACGTAAAAAATAATAAATTTTCCATGTGATTTGATTAAAAATTAGTAAAAAATGAATTAACATCTCCGAAATCTGAAAAAAATGGTAGAACAACCAATCATATTACCCTAGCTTAGACTTCTTACATGCATCTTTTGAAAATAAAGATCTAACTAAAAAAAAAATCTCATAAGAAAAGTGATTCATTCAAAACTTCATTCTAGCAAATATCTTATAGAATAATATAGAAAAGTAATTAGTCACAATCATGAGTTTCAAAAATCAAATCTTTGAAAATGTCAAGTAACACATCAATTATTCTAAGATTTAAAGGTTTGAAAGAGAAGGCAACTTTACTTCTTGTGGGCTCATTTTATACCTCTTGTCAATTATTTGGTGCACTTTGCACATATTTTGATTTTTGATACACTTTGTGTATATTTTAATTATTTGGCGATCATTATGCATCTATTCAGTTTTTCTTTTTAGGCTCATTTTTACGAGCTAGCTCTCTTTTGAAACCTTTAAAGACTCTCAATTGTGATAATATCTTCCATATAATAGAGAAGAAAAACTCACTCTTTAATAGAAGGAGTAAACCACAAAGCAGAATCATATTCATATGATAATTGCAACAACATGATCAAGAAAGCATAAAAGTGATTTGATAACTTTGAACATTATATATATGAGATAGATTACTATAAGAAGATAAAAAAGATCTTAATTTCAAAATCTGATTATTTATTTGAAATAGACTTTTGCATAGGAAAGAAAATTACACCACTAAAAGAAGTCAGAGAAAGGGAAATAATCAACAGTGTTTCTTCCTTTAACTGATTTAGGGTTTAGGGATTTGGGTCAAAAATAAAAGAAAGACAAAAATGTCATTCCAATAATGATGAATAAAATAAAACTGAAGTAAAAAATAATATAACAATAAAACACGAAAAATAGCATCACATAAACAAAAATAAACAAGAAAACAAAAAACTAAAGAAAGCTCAAAAAATAGAAAATTCAGAGTTTAGTAATCATCAAGTTCATGCAATTATATCTATGACTCCTAATCTGGTCCTTAAGATATTGAAAGTTTCAAAGGATAGTGGTTTAGTAAAAATATCAGCTAGTTGGTTTTTAGTCTCTACATGATGTAGCTCAATGTCTCCTTTAATAATATTGTCCCTAATGAAGTGATGTCTTATGTCAATGTGTTTGGCTCTAGAATATTGGATAGAATTTTAGAAATGCATATGGCATTAGTGTTATCACATAAAATTGAAATTATGCCTACAAGTAATCCTAAATTCAGAATATGTTGCTTTAACAAAAGGACTTGGGCCACACAACTTCTTAAGGCTACATATTTAGTTTCAGTAGTGGAAAGTTCAACTAAGTTTTCTTTTCTACTGGACCAAGAGACTAAGAATTGTCCAATGAATTAATACATTCTAGAGGAACTCTTTATATCCACCCTACACCCTACAATGTTTGAATCTGCATATCATATAATCTCAAAAGAAGTGTTATGCCTTGTATACTAGATTCCTAAGTTTGGGGTTTCTAAGAGATATCTAAGTTATGACCCTACAAAAATTTAACATATCACAAAAATGAACCATTTAATATTCTATTGACATTACATATGATGATCAATTTCACCTTCATTGTGCATATAATATACTTATTTCAAATAATATTATATATAATGACTAATGTAAATATCTATCTTCCAATGTTTTATGTGTTTCTATTTTCTACATGCTTTTTATTAAAAAAACTCATGAAATAGAGTTTAGGTTATATGATCAATGGCTTGAGTTTAGTATCCAGGTGTAAGGGAAATTATTCCAAACATTGAAAATACATGAGGTAAATGTTATATCATATTGATATAGAGAGTATGATCCTAATGATTTTTCTATATACACGAGAAAGTTTTTCAGTTGACAATTTATTTTGGATTACGCCCTTCTGATTCCACATAGGTGGCAATTTTATTTAGGTGTACCTTTATTTCCATAGTACCGTATGGGATTTTTGTGTAATTTCTATCTCTTTTTGGGATAGAACACACAATTCTTACTTCATTCAAAAGTTGACTCGATAGTCATCTTCAAAGTGACATAATCCAAACCCTTAATTTTTGTTGAGTAAGATAAACCTTGCTTCTATAGTAAACAATACTAGTTTTATTGAATTATAGTAGAATAATTTCTTGTGGGATTGCCTCTCTATCAATTATTTTATTACTTGATCAACACATATACATGCATATCTAGTGGCCAATATATATCAAAGAAAACCTAAGCATTAATTGACCCAAAGTATATTCTATTTCATACATGCATTTAGCTAGCCACACTTGTGCATCAAAATGGTTATACTAAGTATTACTATTAATATTAATGCACTAACCGAAATGATGAAGCAACAACTTAATTGATTCAAGATCTTAGCCATCATGAAATGATTAATGAAAAATGAATAAATGAAATTACAAAAAAAAGTTATTTGAAAGGAATATAAAATATGTATCTACATTATATGATATGTTATGTATATGTTAAATGTAAAAGATAAGGATTATATATGAGTGCTTTTATATATGTTTAACCATTATACTACAAACTGTGATTGTCCACTAAGTTTATTTGGTAAACTCAAATTATTAAACTAAAATTTCAAGTAAATCTTTTAAGAAATAAATAGCTAAAAGAGAATAATTTGTCTACAGAAGTAGGAGATCAAATGAAAATATATATGAACTAATTATGTATATACTCAAATAATAAGTTTACTTTAGTGGCTTTTTAGTTATATATTTGATGTTAGTTTTTTATATCATTAAAAGAAATACATTAACTGTCTAACCATTTTTTCCCGCCTCACTAATTTGAGTTTTTAGACTAGGTTGTAAAAAAAGTAGTATCATAGCCTAAAATAGAATATGAATCATACTAAAAGAGCCGATAGGTTGCTTATTAAGTTTAAGAAAGGTGATATGATATAAAAATATGAATTTTTATAACCTAGTTTACTTTATAATATGGTTCAGAATGATCCTAAAGAAGATGTTAAAATGGTTGTGCCAAGAACTATTATTAATATTAGTGTAATGACCCAAATAATGAAAATAATGATTTGATTGATTCAGGATTTAAGATCTCAGCCATCAGAAATTTGTAGTAGCAGTAGCATGTCAATGGATAAATATTTAAAGTTATTTTAGAATATGAGACCATCATTATTTAAGGGAATAGAGGGACCAATTGAGGCAAAAAATTACTATTACTAGTTAGAAATATATTAGAGGGGATATTCTACTTAGAAGAGAAAAGACATCATTAACAACATTTGCACTTGATGGCAAGGCTAAAATGTGGTGGAGGGATCAATATTAGGATAAGTTTAGGGGGATACCTAGTATCCATATCAAATTGGATGAGTTTACTGGAATGCTTAGAGATTGGTTTATTCCACATTTTGTAAGGAGAAAAATGCAGGATAAATTTTTAAGGATCGTGCAAGGGGGTAGATCAATAATGCAATATGAAGCCGAATTCACTAACCTATCTAGATAGGCTCCTAAATTAGTTCATACTACAGAAAAAAAAAAAATTCATCAAATTTTATCTAGGTTAAAAGATGCAATTACATAGCCAGCCTCTTATTCATCTAGGGATTGAGTAGTATTCTATTTTGGTAGAGAGATCTAGAAAAATCAAGATGAATATTCAAAATACCTAAATGAGGCATTGGTTTTAGAAAAGGGAAAATGTAGATGCTTTGGAGCTTGTCAAGATTCTGTAGTTAGAACTTTTTTGCAATATGAAAAGTCTAATTAGAAGAAGGAAAAACACAGTAGTAGATGTAATCATATGACGTTGAATAACTACACTATGTGTCCACAAACAAACACTATGAATCCTCCGCCTCCATTCATTTTGTTGAGTTTTATACGTGCTAATTTAATTTTACATGTCCCTTTACTTGACTTTTACCTGTATTATTTTTGTTGACACCTTTATTATGTAATATTTTCATATAAAAAACATCTACCCTCAAACTGGTGCATCTTCTCCCCTCAAATATACATCTCAAACACTTGTATACTTTTTACTCTCTTAACATTAATAAGTACTACAATTATGTTTGTCTAATATAATCAATTCTCTTAACATCCTTCCCAGTTCTATCACTCTTCATATTATGATCATTTCTAACATGCTTAGCTTGGAAATTAATTATTTTTTTAAGTTCTTTTTATCGAATACTCATATTTATATAAATGGTTAGTCATAATTTTCTAAAATCCAATGTTCAAGTGCTAGCATTATTCTATTATCATACATTTTTTTGACACTTCACTATTTTTTAGTCCTTTTTTTTTGCTAAAAAAATTATGAATGACTTCATTTATTATCATAATTATTTTGAGACTTCTCCATTTTTTTGTCTTTTTTTTTTTTTTGCTATAGAAACTATGAATGACTTCATCAATATCCTAAATCTTATATATGACCCTAAAGAATTTTAACATATCACACAAATGAACCAGTTAATCTTCAATTGTCATTACATATGATGATACATTTCACCTTCATTGTGCATATAATAAACTTATTTCAAATAATATTATATATAATGACTAATGTAAATATCTATCTTCCAATGTTTTATGTGTTTCTATTTTCTACATGCTTTTTATTGAAAAAAAATCATGAAATAGAGTTTTGGTTATATGATCAATGGCTTGAGTTTAGAATCCATGTGTAAGGGAAATTATTCAAAACAATGAAAATACATGAGGTAAATGTTATATCATATTGATATAGAGAGTATGATTCTAATGATTTTTTTATATAGATGAGAAAGTTTTTCAGTTTGACAATTTATTTTGGATAACATCCTTTTGATTCCACATAGGTCGCATTTCTATTTTGAAATACCTTTATTTCCATAGTAGCATATGGGATTTTTGGGTAATTTCTATCTCTTTTTGGGTTATTTCTTCTTATAGTAGTTGCACTATAGATTATCTTTGAAGAAAGCTTTTGCCCTTCTTTATGAAAATAGTGTAGCAATAAGTCCCTTACATTTGGGTTTGTTTGTTGACATAATAGACATTTCGGAGATTGAAGCATCTAGCATTACTATAATTCTTCGATTTGTTGAGTCACATGAGAGAAAAAATTCATTTAGCGATGGTAGATTTTCTCTACTTGAGATATCTGATGTGCGACAATTAGAGCACAATTTATTTTGACTATTAATGGTCTAGCTTGTAAAATAAAAATTAGCAAAGTATTAATCGAGCTAAGTTGTATGGTACACAAGTTCATGTGTCAATCAAATAATATAGTTTAGGGAAGAGTGTTGATCTAACAAGGTGATTTATATCCTACTAATGCTCATATCAACTCAAATAGAAAAATGTATCCTTCCAAATCTTAAAGGAGTGGGTTTTATAATAAACTACTATAACTGCTTGAAATAGAAGTTTAACAATCAAGGATAGATATTCTAAACTTTTAATGGTGAATGTTGTGTCTACCTTTGTTGATTCTCCTAAAATATATTTTGAATCAGAATATATGCACCCTAGATCTCAATTGAGCTTGTAGGAGTTGCAGTAAAGTTCTCACTCTACTACAATTGTTATATCTCCTTAGACCCCAAAATCATGTCCATATTATGTCCAAGGACGAAAATTTTCTTTTTGAATCCTCTTAATTGTTATATTATTCCTCTGTCAAGGCAATGAATCACACTAAATTTTAAATTCAAGCATGGTCATTTCATAAATTAAATTAAGATCGAGAGAAAATTGAAAGCAACATGTAAATAATGCAAGTGCTAGAGTTTACAAAGGGAAAACATATATCATTATCATAAGTCCTAAACTCATAAATTAGCCAGTTATAGAAAATATTTCACCCAAAACATAACTCATTTTATAAATAAAATCCAGATATAAGGGTTTCAGTGGAAAAGATTGCACCCATATTAGCTTTTACAATCAATTACAAATGTTAAACATCTTCTAGATTGATCTCCCTTAAAAATAGTATCTTCTCCCACTTAACTCACGTTCTCCCACTATTTTATTTTCAAAATGAATGACCAACCCCTCCCAATTTGAAATAAAAAAAATTTATACTTAATACACCAAACTGACTCTGACATCATGACTGTACTAATTAAATTGACATAGACGCCACAACTCTACTAATTGAATTAGCTAGAAGGTATATTTCCACACGTGGCATGAGCTAATGATAGTCATTGCAGAGCTGGACTAAATTGATGTGATGCATTAGAAGTAAACCACTCCTATTTTTTTGCCATGACATTATTGGAAATTTGGTGCCACGATGCCACCATGGCGTATAAGCACTTCAAAAGACAGCTTGGTGATGTTGTGTATTTTCTCAAAATGAGTGGTGCTATGACTCTTCAAATGATGATTCTAAGATGATACGAACACAGCAACACTTGAAGGTTTGGCACCAAGGCACTGAAATAATTTGCAAAATTCTCAAGCATAGTTGAGCCTCGATGCTCTAGTGTGGATCAGAGGCATTAATAGCATCGTGGTGGTAGCAGTGTAGATGTCATGATTCTTTGACCAAAATCCTATTTCGACACCTTTTTACTAATATTACTTGCATAAAATCAATAAGAATATACATTTTCACAAGAATACATGCAAGAAAATATTCACACAATTTTCACTTAACAATATCAACACAAAGTTGGTTGAAGTTGTTATTGAGCCATACAAGGAACCCTAACACCTTTTCTCTTTTTACAAATTACTTTAAAACTATTGTATCATTACAATATATCATATTAAGATCTTTTTTATAATAAACTTTAAGTTAAAAATTTTAATTGCATTAAAGTGCTTAATAACTAAAATTTTATCTTGCTTAGTTGTTAAAATATTACTTTTGATTGTGTAGATTGGGGTAGCATTGTTTACTTGAATATGTTTGTTTAATAATTTCCAAAACTAATTTCAACTTTCAAGCATCATATTACTACTCAAACATTCTTGATGATGGAATCCTTTTATACTAAAATATAAATCTTAGGTCTTTCGGCTTCACAGTAGGATCTATAAATGATAGATTTTTCTCATTTCTTTCAGAAAGGTCTTCATAATTTGGGACCATTTCAAATTATTCTCAGACATCTACATCATAATAAAACAAGTAAAATAAGTAAATGTTAAAACATCTTCAAAATTAATTAACAATATTATAATATATTTCAATGTTTTTTTGCTTTGTTCAAACATATTCAAATCTTTGTCAAAACCCTTCACAAAACTATATTCAACGCTTGATCAATCCTCAATGAAGAGGGTCAAAAATAGTTTTGATCAAGAGTTCAGATAAAGTTTGAATAATTTTGAACCAGGTTAAATTATATCTATTATTTTGAAAATGATTGAATGAATTTTGCTTATGTTTGAAAGATGGTTGAGATCGTTCGATGGTGATTTAGTCATTTTCTAACAATAAATGTGCTTGGGAAATAGATCTATAGAGACAATTAGTATTTATATTGAAGTTTAAAAACCAAGAGGTTTAAGACAGAGAATGTGAAACTTGTTTCCAACCATAAAAGATAACTTGAAAAGCATTACTATCTTGAACAAGAGAATAATTTATTTGCCAAGACAGCTAATAAAGAAGAGGTAATAAGATCCTTTTATTTAGAATCATGACTCTCACCTACTAAACTTCAAATATGATGGGTCGGAAGAGATCATTAAGGTGAATTTTCTTCCCAAAGAATTGCACTCCATAAATACTATAAATAGAGAAGTAACAACCTCAATGTTAATAAATGGAGTATTTTGATGTAAAGAGAGTTTTTTAACATAATTTTCTAAGAAACAAAATGAACATATTACTTTAATTTCATATATTATGGGTGGATATAAGTTAAAATTTACCAACTCTATCATGTACCCTTTCTTTTCATCCTTTGCACTTAGAGCTGCAAATGAATTGAGCATTCGACAAGCTGCTCGTGGCTTGACTTACTAAGAGCTTTTTCATGTTCATTTGAAAAAGGCAAATGAACAAGTTTGAACACTTTTTATAAATACTTGATAGCTAAATAAACGAGCTTAAATAACCTGTCATTCAGTTCATTTTCTTTCATGAACCACATGATTTTATTATTTCTCCTAGCATATATTAAATATTTCTATTTATTTTCTTGTGAATTAACATTTGAATGAAATCATATACTACTCAAGATTTTTGAAGACTTCAAGACAGGGTAGAATATGATTTCATGTAATAGAGTTTGTATATCTCTATTTTTTATTTTTTTTAGTCTGAGCAACTGTGATTGTAATTAGGTAACCGTGCACACACATAGGGGAATATAGATATAATTTAAATTGATTTTTTTAGACTAATCATATTGTATGATATATAATCGTACTAAAAGATTTAACATAGTTTTCCTCTATAATGTAGTTAATCAAACAATGGCTTTAATTTTTTTAACCATTCATACTGTACAATGTAAAGACATATATAGATGAAAGATATATTATGAAATTAGGTTTCATTCCAAATCATACTAATGAACATATTTATTTTTTTGAACTATTCGTACAGTGCAATTTGCATTCGTATAGATGATTAACAGTATACGAAACTGAATTCATCCAAGTTCATACCAAATGAAGCCCTAATTTTTTTAAATGTTCAAATGGTATGATCCATGATCGTATAGTATGAATTTAGGATGATTCTCTTAAAAATGTTAGTTTTGGATGGTTTTTTATGTGTTTTTTATATGAAGAGTTCTAAAAACTGTCTCAATAATCCTTTGTTGTGAATTTCTCTTGAGAGTGACCACTGAGAGTATGTTTTAGAGAAATTTTGAGTGTGAAGAGTGGGAGATCTAGTGAAGGGGAGTTCTGAGGGATTCACAAGATTTCCCAAAGTGAGAATCTCTTTGTCTTCTTTAAAGTTTCTACCCAATTTCTTTGGAGGCTCTTGAGAGAAGATCTTCAACATTGGATCACGGTACTATGTCTTCACGTGGAGGGTGAAAAATGACATGATGATATGCTACCATCACTTGGAGAGTATAAAATATAATAGTTCTCTACCACACAAGGTTGGTAAAAGAGAGTTTGTATGGACTTCTCTGCCTTACTATGGGGGCAAAAGGAGAGTCACTATTATTTAGTGCAATACCTTGAGAAAGAGTCTCTAGGGAGTGGATGTAGGTCAAATTAGACCAAGCCACTATAAAATTTTGTATACTTCTAATTTATTTTATTTTCTAGTATTTTTATTTTTTTTATTTAAAATTTTTGTGGTTAAAAAATCCTCTGAGATAATCATTTCTATAAACAACTGCATATTTCAGGATTTGTGATTTAATTTTCTGAATGATCTAAAAGGTTTTTAAAAATCTAAGATTTTTTTTTAAATAACTAATTCACACCCCCCCTTCCCTCTTAGTTAACCTTTGGACAGTTCTATAAGGTCTAACAACCTATATAAAGTTTCATGTGGCATTAAAGATGGGTTTTAAAAATTAAGGTTTAGATTACTTTTTAAAAAATGTTCATGGCTAATTTTGAAAACCAGAATATTATTAAAGGATATTCGATCAATAGACTAAAAGTGCTCAGATGACACTAGAAAGTGCTCTGATATCACTTGAAAGTTCGTTAGGAATGTTAAGCCCTTATGAACTAGCCCAAGGCTAACAAAGAGAGAGGTGAACTGGATAACTTTAAAACCAAAGATAAAACTCAAACCAGAATCACCATAAAAATCAAAGTGTGAAAGAAAATAATGTGGAAACAATAATAAGAAAAGAACACATCGGATTTATAGTGGTTCTGTCAAACCTTGACCTACGTCCACTCCTTGGAGGCACCCTCCAAGTATTGCACTAAACTAAGTGTCTCTCCTTTAGCCCACATAGCTAGGCGGAGAAGCCCTTACAAAATCACTTTCACCTTCCCCGGTGCGGCGGAGTCGCCGGGTCCTTTGACACCAAAGAGATCTTCTTCTTTGGTGAACTTCCCTCGAGAAAAGCCTTGAATCCGACGGTATTCAAGTGCGAGCTTGCTGGAGCAACTGTGTGGAATCCCCATCCACACTCCCTTGAGTCCCCCCTCATAGGATCTTCTCCCTCTCTCAAACTCCACCCTTTCCTCACTCCCTTTCAAGCTTTCTTTTCATGTTTCTCCCAAATGAACGAAGCTATAATGGCTGCCAAAGACACTTATAAAGTGCCTTATTATAGCTTAAATAGAAGATCTCAAAATGAGCTCATTAATGCAAGTTGCCGACATTATCGTCCAAGACGATACTAATATCGTCTTGTACGATCAGTGCAATTTAAGCCCAATCAGATGGGACGATTTGAGACGATCAGAAGAAGTTTGTTCATATCGTCCAGGATGATAATATATCGTCCTGGATGATCAAAACAAATCATGGAATATCATCCTGAACATCGCCCTGAAAAATAACTGTCTGATGTCCAATCATCCATCATGTCGGCCTGGATGATTTTGCGATCATCCAGGTCAATTTGATCGTGAGATCAAGTCATAATTACTTTTCTTAAATTCCAGAGAAATTTTAGAAAATTTGAACTCGATCGTCCTGGATGATATTTTATAGTCCTAGACTATCCACCTGGACGATGTCCAAAAGTAGGTTATTGCTAAATAAATCTGGCGGTAGATTCTTTCTGTTTTGAGCCTATCATCCTAGCCGATACAAAATCATCTAGGGTGATGTGTTTTGCATAATGACGACTGCTTTAATGAGGATGCCCTAATTAGGGTTTCTGCTTTTGGATAGATTGTCCAGGATAATATAAATATCGTCCTGGATGATATTACCAAAAATAGAAATATTTAGGGAGCAATAGTAAATCTACCAAGTTACAAAACATCAGGAGCTACACCAAATACAATAGATTAAAGAAAGGAAAAAAATACAAACTGACTCAGACCTAGTCTACCCAATCTTGAGCTGATTCCAAATTGCAGTCCGATCGTGTGAACATGAATTGTCAGTAGATAAGGCAGTTGCAGAGAAAAAAGAATGTTTGCTATCATCAAAATCATAAGCCATAGATCCGCAACAATCTCCCCCTTTTTGATGATGGCAAATATTTCAATTTGAATTTAAAAAAAAATAATTTCTCCTAATCTCCCCCTTACTAGAATAAACTCTTTTAAAAAGTAGGGGAAATAAAAAATATTTTTATTATTTTCAAATTAAACATTACGTTCTCCCCTTTGACATTATCAAAAAGAGAGGAGGCACAAAAAATAAAACGAACAAAAGAAAAAAAAAGTTCCCTGATCTAGTGAAAAAGCAAATATTCTTAAAATGAGAAAGTTACCTCTTAGTTTTAATCAAAAAAGGCTAGAAATTTAGAATTTGATAATCCAAACTTAAGTTCTTTTAAAAAGGCTAAAAAACTTTTTAATTCAATATCAAAATCAATGAATAAATTAGAGAAAGAAACAATTATTTTTCAAAAACCCTTTATAAAATATATCTAATAGAAGATTAATGCACTAATTGTTGAATTAAGCATCAAGATTTAAAAATCAAGTATCAAAAATATCAAGGGTTTTCTTAAGCTTTGAATAAAATAGCAAGAGTAAGCATACTCTTTGTGAGCTCCTTTTATGCCTCTTATCAAGTTTTTGGAGCACTTTGCGAATCTTTTTCTTTTAATACACTTTGTGTATCTTTCTCAATTTGGCGTCATTGCGCATCTTTTGATTTGGCATCATTGGCCACTTCTTTTTTTATTTGGCGTCATTGGCCATTTTTTTTTAATATGCCACCTTTCTGAAATTTTAAAAACAAAAGTAAACCCATTCTATTGACACAACGAACTACGTGATTAGAAAGATTATGAGGTAGATTCAACAATCTTGCAAAAGATTCATATGCGATAGATAAAATGTAGGGAGATAAAAAAAATTCAGTTTCAAAATCTAATTTAAAATATGATGAAGATTTTAAATCAAAAGTAGAATAACCTCTTTAAGAAAATAGAGATTAAGAGTCAAAATCATGAGTTTCCTTCCCTTGACCTTGTTTAGAGAATTCAAACACAATTTTCATAAGAATTCAAGAAAAAAATAAGAGGTAAGTTTTTCATTTTTAGAAAGATGATGTGTGTGTTAATCAGAGAAAACTTTCACGAAAACAAAAATTTTAAAGGATAAACAAAACAAAAACACAAAATAAAAATGAAAAACAAAAAAACAAAAATACAACACAAAAAACACGAAAGGCTTTTAACCATTATCTCTTTCCTGGTCCGATGCTCAAAAACCATATTTGCCCATGAGATTTTTTGCCTTTCATTATTTCTCCAGTTTAAATTTTGCTTCGCCTTGCCGTTTTCTTTCGTAGGAAGAATTTTTAAATTAGTACACTGATTTTTCATATGTCCAGGCTTCCTACATCGAAAGTAAATAATGTTAGAAGGAATATGAACATCCTTACCATTTTTATCTTTTTTCCACTTTTGCTTATGTTTTGGTGAGCTTTGTGATTTTCTTGACAAGTCATTACATTTGTCACCAACTAAGCTATCTCTTTTAGTATCTTCAGCTTTTAGAACAATAGTTTCACCTACATCCAAAAATCATTGACTCAAACTTTACTCGTAGGCAATGAGTGAGCCAATCAAATTATCAATAGAATAATCATTCAAATCTTTTGATTCACAAATAGCAACAACTTTGGCATCAAATTTTTCAAGTAAACAGCTAAGAATTTTGTTAACTTTTTTAAAATTTGAAAAAAAATTTCCTAAGGCATGCAATGATGTTATAATTTGAATGAACCTGGTATACATATCTAAGATCGTTTCAAAAGATTTCATGGAAAATAGTTCAAAATCATGCATTAATATATTCAACTTGGATTACTTGATTTCACTAATGCCTTCGTATATGGTGTGTAGTTTATCACAAACTTCCTTACCAGTAGTGTATGTGGATACTACATAAAATCTTTAAAATTTAAAGCACAAAAAAAGCAATTTAAAGATTTTGCATTTAATTGAGCATTGATTTGTTCTTCCCTGTTATATTGATTAAAAGGAATATCAGTTTTGACTCCATTAACAATACGTGATGGTGATGAATAACCAGTTAAAATCATATGCCACATGCGAAAATCAATCGATTGCAAGAAAGTAGTCATGCGAATTTTCCAAAAATCAAATGAGATATTTTCAAATAAAGAAGATCTGGTGATTGAATAATCTTCTGCAATATTATGATTTGAAAAATTAGCCATGGATTGAAATTCAAAAGCTTTTAAAAACTTATTTTACGAATATGGCTCTGATACCACTTGAAAGTGCTCAGATGACACTAGAAAGTGCTCTAATATCACTTGAAAGTTCGTTAGGGATGTTAAGCCCTTATGAACTAGCCCAAGGCTAACAAAGAGAGAGGTGAACTGGATAACTTTAGAATAAAGGTGATGAAATATAAGCAAAATTTTTCCTTGGGAAGAGAGAGAAGCTCTAAGGATTTTCTAGAGAGAGAAAGCGTTCAGGTGTGTTTTTTGAATTTCAGTTACCACAGGAATTCTGCAGTTGAAGGAGGCGACGCCGGTGTTTCGCTGGCGACTCTTCGCCGCTGATTCATGAACGTCCAACGTTCATCTGGCTCTTTACGAGCTACTGGAAAAGCGTCTAATGGGATCGTAATCAGGGAAGGAATGAAGCCTCAATGTCGTTCGATAGCAGTGGAAGGTAAGGGAAAGAACGTCTTGTTGAATGATTGTGTTGCTTCAAACAATTTTGAGGAAGATAGAAATAAAGAGTTGTTTGTTCTTGAACCGACTGTTCCGGAGGATTTTACCTTACAAGTTAACAATTTCGCTGGAGTTCTTGATTTGAAGAAGGATCTGAATGTTGAGAAGAATGTTTCGCTGATGGAAGATCGGAATGTGGATAATAATGTGATGATGGATGCAGGTCATTTGAAGAATGCTGAGGTTCCCTTGATCATGAAGGAAAGTCTGAGTGATTCAATTATCCAGGGTAACAAGAATGAGATTGCTGAGGCTTGGTCGAAGCCAAAGCATATCAAGATATCTTTCAACAAGGATCAAGTAGAATTTACTGATGATGGAATGGCAGTGAAGATGAACTCTGATAAGGTGGTGAAGAATGTTGAAATTCTGAAGAACTCAATTGTTATTAAAGTTTTGGGAAGTAACATTCTATTCTCAATTTGTAGTATCGAATTGAGAAAGCAGTGGAGCAAATATGGGGGATTTCATATGACCTCCATGGGCATGAACTGGATACTCTGTTTGTTCAAGACGAATGATGCGGTGGAAGAAATTTTGAATGGAGGACCTTGGTATGTTAGTGGATTCATTGTTGGTATGGATAGATGGTGTCCTGAATTTGATCCTAATTCTTTCAAGGGTATATCAGCTCCTGTGTGGATCAGACTCCCGAACTTACCACTATACTGCTGGGATGAAGACAATTTGGCAAGGATTACTTCTTGTATCGGAACACCTATGTATTTTGATGGTAATACAATTCGGTGGGGGAAACGTGAATTTGCCCGTATTTATGTTAGAATTGAATTGGAAAAGAAGATATTAAATGGTGTGTGTGTTGAAGGCTTGGCTGGCAGATTTTTTCAATGTGTGGAATACAAGAAGATTGATCTTCTTTGCTATCATTGTGGCAAAGTGGGTCATGAAGAAAAATCTTGTCCAGAAAATGTATCGATTGGAATTCTGGATCAAAAGAATGGAAAGCCAGATGATGCTAATAAGGCTGATAAATCTGAAGTGATAGACGGGAAGAAAGTCATTAATAATTCAAAATTTGGTCCATGGATACAAGTGCAATTCAAAAACAAGAGGAGGTTGAACAGCAATTTATTGTACAGCAAAGTCGTGGGGGAGAAGAAAAGTATGGAAAATAGAGCAAACATCAATTGGCTGAGGACTCAAAAAGTTAACAAAGAAAAGTTGGTGACTGAGGAGAATGTTGTGAATTCAATTAATGAACCTGTTGCTGAACCAACGGCTGCTGAATTTGAGAGGATTAAACTAGCTGAAGTCCAATCTATTAACAAATTTTCTGTTTTAGCTAATTGCAGTGAAGATGAAAATAATGACAAGTATGTAGAAGATGTGAATTCAAAGAAAGATGATTTGGAAGGTGACAAAAATGCACCTGTTCATTTGGAAGTGATTTCTCAAAGTGGAGCTACCAAGATGAAGTTAGCCAAAGAATTGAAGTCTCTTGGGCCGGTGGAACCTGATTCTAAGAAGAAGAAAAGAGATGGAAGGGTGAGTTCCATTATTGGGGGGAAACCCCCGTTAATTGTTTAAATGAATTCAATTTTGTTTTGGAATTGTAGGGGGGCAAGAAAGAAAGAAGCCTCCCTATATTTGAAGGAAGTAGTTAGAGATCATAATGTTTTCTTTATTGGTCTTATGGAGACCAAGATTTCTAGTTTGGATAGAAGGGAGATTGATTGTTTTATTGGCAAGGATTGGGAATATTTGCATCATCCGGCTATTGGTACTTCTGGTGGGATTTTGGTGCTTTGGAAGGTGACTTTGGTGTCTTTTATGGTTAAGGAATCTTCTTCTCAGGTTATTATTGGTGACCTTATGATTCCTAATATGGGAAGTTGGAGAGTTGCTACCGTGTATGGTAGTAGATGTTGTGTGGAGAGAAGCAACTTATGGAAGCAACTTGAAGATTGTATGGAGGAGTCTATTCCCTCTATCATAGTGGGGGATTTTAATTGTATTTTAAGCAAGGAAGATAAGAGAGGAGGAAAGAGATTTCTTTTCTCTAAAGGTCCTAAAGAGATGAAAGGATTTATGGTGAATTTGGATTTTCATGACATTGGCTATATTGGGCCAAGGTTTACTTGGTGTAACAACAAGGATGGGACTTCACGTATTTGGGAGAGATTGGACAGATGTCTTTTAAACTCATCTGCCATTCAAAAGATCCCTCTAGCTGTTATCAAACACCTAGCAAGAATAGCTTCAGATCATAGTCCAATAGTTCTTAAATTGGATGCTGAAGCTCGCCTCAAGTCTAAAATTATCAGGTTTGAAGATACTTGGAGATCTTATCCGGCATGTAAGGGTATTGTCAACCATTCATGGAAGAAAAAGGATGTGGGAAATGAGAATGAAGTGCTTCAGAAGAAGAGCAGCCGAACTCTAAAAGCATTATTTTTTTGCAGTAGAAACAAATGCAAAGACTTAAATACTCTAAAGGAAAATCTGAAAAATGAGGTTATTGATCTTCAAAGGAAGGAGGCTTTGGGGGAGAATTGGACTGATGCTGATCTCAAATTGCTCCGTAATAAAGTACATGAGTTTAATGTTACTTTAAGAAGGTTATCTACATGGTGGAACCAAAGATCAAAAGCTAAATGGCATGAAGAAGGAGATATGAATTCTAAACTTTTCCACAATTTTGCAACGGCTCGTAGAAATGGGAATAGAATTAATCAAATCAAAGATGAGTCCAACAATTTGGTAGTAGATGAGGATCAAATTCAGAAGGTTTTTTGTGACTTATTTTAGAAGAAATGGCAGCTCAAGGATTGCTGTTTAAAGGGATGGCCTTCGGTTTTACAGCAACAGCAGATTTTTCCTGAGGACAGCAATTTGCTTAATGAGGAGTTCTCGGTGAATGAGTTGAATTGCTCGGTCTTCCAGCAAGGTAATAACAAATCTCCTGGCATAGATGGTGTTACTTCTTCTTTCTACAAAAGCTTCTGGAGTATTGTTTGGGATACATTATGGAAAGCTGTCAATAACTTTTTTAAAATCGGTATCATGTGTAAAGATTGGAAGGACACTCTTATTATCTTGATTTCTAAAGTCAAGAATCCTTTGGTTCCGGCCAATTTCAGACCTATTAGTCTTTGCCAATTAAATTACAAGATTATTGCCTCTATGCTTGTAAATAGATTGAAGAAAATTATTTTCAGATTGGTATCAGAAGAACAGATGGCATTTATCCCTGGAAGATCTATTTCTGAACATTGTCTTTTGGCTCAAGAAATGTTTCATAAGTTCAAGGTTTCCAAAAACAAAAAGGGTGCAATGGCTATTAAACTAGACATGGAGCAAGCGTATGATAGTATGGGGTGGGCTACTCTTCATCAAGTTCTAAAGTGGTATGGTTTTCCATCTCACTTTTCTAAATTGCTCTTGGAATGTGTTACTGAAGTGAGGTTCTCTATTCTCATTAATGGTAATATTTCCAATTGGATTAATGCTTATAGTGGGTTTCGCCAGGGGTGCCCACTATCACCTTACCTTTTTATTTTGTGTTCACAACTATTGACTAATGCAATCAATCAAAGAGGCCATTCTCTTGGTATTCAAATTTTGGCTGGAGGACCAAAGATTACACATCTTTTGCATGCAGACGATGTGTTAATCTTCTCCCATGCTTCTTCTACTTTGGCTAAATCAATGAAGATTATAATGGAGGATTTTTGCAAATGGACTGGTCAAAGAGTGAATTTCAGCAAGTCTCCAGTTATGTTCGGCAAAATGGTGAGAAATAATTTGAGGAGGAGGATTACTAAAGTGCTGGGCATTAAGATGGTGAAGGTGATGATGTATCTAGGAGTGAAGATGTCTCTTAGAAGACCCAAGATAGCAGATTTTCAAGAGCTTATTAGCAATGTCATGGATAGACTTAATGCTTGGAGTAAGAAGTCTCTTTCTTTGGGAGGTAAACTCATCCTTATTGATAGCTCCTTACTTTCCATGCCTAATTATTTGATTACAAATTCTTTAGTTTCCAAAAGAGTGCTTCTTGAACTTGAAAAGTTATGTAGAATTTTTTTGTGGAATAAAAAAGATGGCTCTAAAGGAATGCATTATGTTGCATGGGAAGATATTTGTAAACCAAGGAGATTTGGTGGCTTGGGTTTGCACTCTCCTTTGCTTAGAATTGGAGCTCTTAGATCCAATTTAGCATGGAATTTTCTTCAGAAGCCGAATTCACTGTTGCAGAGAACAATGAAACATAAATATGGGGCTGATATTATGCATGAATTTCACAAAAGCACTTGCTCAAGTGCGTGGCGCATACTGTTGGATGGGGGAAAGATTTTGAGGAATGTGGTTAGATGGAAAATTGGCAAAGGTAATAGTATCAGTGTTTTATATGATACTTGGTTATTTGATAAATGTATAAACCGGTGGCCTACCTTTGTGAATTGTGAATACCTTGAAAATGCTAATATCAATGAGCTCCTTTTAAACAATGGGGAATGGAACTATGCAAAGCTACAAATGGCATTTCATCAGGAATTGATTTCTCTGATCATTCAATTCAGTTTTGATCAGGAGAGGGAGGATAGCATTGAATTGATAAATTGGTGTTCTGGGAAGACGGTTTCAGCTCTTGCTTTTGAATCCATTACTTCCTACAGGCTGAATGAAGAGGAAAATGGATTCTCTAATTGGATAATGAAGTTAAAACTGAACAAAAAAGTTGAATTATTCTGGTGGAGGCTTGGCAAGAGAGCTATTCCAACTAATCTGTTTTCGAAGAACCGAAACTTATCTGATTTTGTAAACTGTGCTAGGGGCTGTAATTCCATTGAATCTTATGAGCATATTATGGTTCATTGTAAATATATGGTTGAGGTGATTATGAAAATACGTGAATGGGGTATTCACATACCAATTTTCCACTCTTTGGACAACTGTTTACAGAGCTTGGAGACAATCTCTATGCAGAATTCCGGTATTGTGAGATTATATTGCACAGTTGTATATTTGTCCTAGAGAAATAGGAATGAAGCCAAACATCAAAAACCTGCTTTGTCTTGCTCTGTGGTAGCATCCAATGCTCTTTATTTGGCTACTTCTAACTCTAATCCTTTTCTTGTAAGTTGGGGCACTAATCTCCTTAGGGAGTCCCATGATTCTTGGTGCCCTCCTCCAAAAGATTGGATTAAAATCAATGTGGATGCTTCTTTACTTAGATCCAATCTAGTTGGGATTGGTGGCATTTTTAGGGACTTCAAGGGCAGATTTATCAGTGCTTTTGGGAAGAAGAAAATTCATTGGGATATAGCTCAACTTGAGCCAGATGCTCTGCTTGCGGTTAAAGAATTTCTTTGTGACTGGATGCTAGAATGCAAACGAATCATTGTTGAAAGTGATAATGTAAATATTATCAAATTCATTGAAGACTCTTTGAAGAAGAAGAATAATTAGATCATGGATAGGTGGCCATATAAGGACCCGTACTGGTTGAATGACTTCAATAAGGTAATTTTCCATTATGTTTCTAGGAATTGTAGTAAGGTAGCTAATTGTTGTGCTACCTTGGCTTTGAACATTAGCTTTTATTTTGATAGGTTTTCTTTGGAAAGCATTTCGGCCTTGTTATGGAAACTTATCAAGGAGGAATGTGATCCTTTTATTACTTGTAATTAGTTTGCTTTTGATTCTTAATGCATTAATTTGCTTTTGTCAAAAAAAAAAAGAACGGGATAACTTTAAAACCAAAGATAAAACTCAAACCAAAATCACCACAGAAATTAAAGTGCAGAAGAAAATAATGCAGAAGCAATAATAAGAAAAGAACACACCGGATTTATAGTGGTTTTGTCAAACCTTGACCTATGTCCACTCCTTAGAGGCACCCTCCAAGTATTGCACTAAACTAAGTGTCTCTCCTTTAGCCCCCATAGCTAGGCAGAGAAGCCCTTAAAAAATCACTTCCACCTTTCCCGGTGCGGCGGAGTCGCCAGGTCCTTTGACACCAAAGAGATCTTCTTCTTTGGTGAACTTCCCTTGAGACAAGCCTTGAATCCGATGGTATTCAGGTGCAAGCTTGCCGGAGCAACCGTGTGGAATCCCCCTCCACACTCCCTTGAGTCCCCCCTCATAGGATCTTCTCCCTCTCTCAAACTCCACCCTTTCCTCACTCCCTTTCAAGCTCTCTCTTCAAGTTTATCCCAAAAGAACAAAGCTATAATGGCTGCCAAAGACAATTACAAAGTGCCTTATCATAGCTTAAATAGAAGATCTCAAAACGAGCTCATTAATGCAAGTTGCTGACATTATCATCGAGGACGATACTAATATCATCCTGTACGATCAGTGCAATTTAAGCCCAATTAGCCGGGATGATTTGAAACGATTAGAAGAAGTTTGTTCATATCGTACAAGATGATAATATATCGTCCTGGACGATCAGAACAAATCGTGGAATATCATCCTGAACATCACCCTGAAAAATAGCTGTTTGATGTCCAATCGTCCAGCATATTGGGTTGGACGATTTTACGACCGTCCAGGATTATTTGATCATGAAATCAAGTAATAATTGCTTTCCTTAAATTTTAGAAAAATCTTGGAAAATTTGACCTCGATCGTTCTGGATGATATTTTATAGTCCTGGACGATCCACCTATACGATGTCCAAAAATAGGTTATTTCTAAATAAATCTTGCAGCAGATTCTTTCTATTTTGAACCTATCATCCTGGCCAATACAAAATTATCCAGGACGATGTGTTTTGCATAATGACGGCTGCTTTAATGAGGATGCCCTAATTATGGTTCTTACTTTTGGACAGATCGTCTAGGACGATATAAATATCATCCCGGATGATGTTACCAAAAATAGAAATCTTTAGGGAGCAACAATAAATCTTCCAAGTTACAAAACATCAGGAGCCATACCAAATACAATAAACTCAAGAAAGGAAAAAAAGTACAAACTGACTCAGACCAAGTCTACCCAATCTTGAGCTGATTCCAAATTGCAGTCTGATCGTGTGAACCTGAAATGTCAGTAGATAAGGCAGTTGCAGAGAAAAAAGAATATTTGTTATCATCAAAATCATAAGTCATAGATCTGCAACATAGACTACCTTTATTCAATAACATTTTTTTTATTTTTAAAAAACTTGCATGTCTACTTTTTCGCAATCACTTGACTTTTTTATGTGGATATTAGTATAGGAAGGTTATACTAGACCTATTAGAATTGATGGCATTATAATTGAAATATCATTTACTAAATGGAATTTAGAAGATAGAGAATTAACACAATTAAATGCAAAATTTTTAAACAATTTTTTCTGTGCTTTGAAATTTGAGGATTATATGTGTATTTCTATTTGCAAAATTGGAAAAGAAATATGGATAGACTTTGCGTAACTTATGAAGGAATAAATGAGGTAAAATAATGTGCATTGAAAATCTTATTACATGACTATGAACTATTTTGCATAAAACCAAATAAGTTAATTTCTGATATGTATATAAGGTTTGCTTAGATTGTTACCTCATTGCATGCTTTAGGTAGAGAATTTATAAATTTAAAAATGTTAATAAAATTTTATATTGTTTACCTTCTGTTTATGATGCAAATATAACTACTATAACTTAGTCTAAAGATCTGAATGTATATTATATTGATATTTTGCTTGGATCACTTATTACTTACGAGCAATGAGATAATCAAAGATAGATTGATGCAAGTGACAAAAAGAAAGAGAGAAATATAGCTTTGAAAGTTGATGAATCAAAGAGTGATCAATCAATATCAGAGGATGAAGAAGATATTACACTTATGACTAAGCAATTCAAAAGTTTTTTTAAGAGAAAGCTACATGATGTTAGCATTATAATAATGGTATGTTCAATAAGAATCGAAAAGTTTCTAATAAAGTGATTTATTATGAATGCAGAAAGCCTGGACATATAAAGACTTAGTTCCCAAATCTTAAAGCTAATCCTAACAAGGAGAAAGTTGAGGAGAAAACTAATGTTAGGAAGGGCAAAAAAAGAATGCAAAGGGCTTTCTGGCCAGACTCAGGTTTAAACACTTTAGAAATAAAAACAGAAGTGAAAGAGGGGGTTATAAATTTGTACTTAATGGAAGATAAACTTGATCATTCAGATCAAGAGGAGGTATGTGACCTATCTCTATGGTGAATTATTTGATGTTTTTGAGAAAATTCATGATGCATATAGGAAATTTAAAAAATTGTAAGCTAATCTTATTACCGAGCATTTAAATTTACAAAATGAGCATGAAAATCTTAGGAATGATCATATAGACATAGATAATAATCGCTTGGCTTTGTTAGATGAATTTGATGATTTGAATAAGAAATGTGAACTTTTGAAAATATCTTATATTGAGCTTGAAAATGGTTTTAAAGAATTTATGGATGAATCTAATCAAAGGGAACATGATGTGAAGATTAAAATTTTGATTTTTGAAAGTGCAAACTCATATCTTCAAATAAAATTAAAAGATTTTAAGGAAAATAAGTCAACTCCCGCACTTGAATAATTTCTTAATCCTAGCCAAAAGCATACAAGTTTAAAATCTAGGAAAATATATTATACTTCACATAGATTAGTAAATCATTTTCTTAGTGTTAAATGTTTTTCATGTGGTATGTCGGGCCATATTTCCCACGCTTACACTATTCATAATAGAACACATTTAGTGTGGAGACCTAAGATGCATCAATCATAGTATACCAAGCATACACCTAGATTATCATTGCCAAGAGGTGAACACAAATTTATTTTTGTTTCCAAGACTAATATTTGATAATTTTATAGAAACACTCTCATATAAGCCCTTGTGAGAGCATTTGGTACCTAGGCAATGGTTTTTTAAAATATATAACTAGAGATGCAAATTAATTTATATCGCTGGAGGCCAGGACTGGAAGCAAAGTGACGCTTAAAGATAACACCACTAGGAGAGTGGTAGGTTCATGTATGATTGGTAACACGAAGAATTTTATGATTGAAAATTTTTTATTGGTAGAAAGCTTAAAACATAACTTGCTAGGTATTAGTCAACTTTATGATAAGGTTTCAACATAATATTTTGTCCTACAAGCTGCATTATAAGCCAAATTAGAGTTGATTTGTTGTATGGAGATAGAGTAAATAATGTTTATATGCTTGATTTAAATTTTTTTAAATCTTTTGATGCTTTTTGTCTAAAAACTATTGTTGATGAATCTTGGTTATGATATTAAAGATTTTGTCATGCAAGCATGAAAAATCTTACGAAGATTATCCAAATGGAATTGAATAGAGCTATACCTAACTTAGTCTTCACTAAGGATCACCTGTGTGATGGATATCAATTAAGGAAATAATTCAAGTCCTCCTTTCATTCAATTAAAGACCTTAGAACTAGCAAACCATTAGAAGTCCATCATATAGATCTCTTTGGACCTGTTAGCACTGTAAGTCTAAGAGGGAAAGATTTTAGGTATGTGATTATTGATGGTTATTCTAGGTATATTTGGATTAGATTCTTATCACATAAGAGTGAAACATTTGATGAGTTTAAAAATATTTCTACTTGGATTCAGAGGAAGCTAGGTTATGAAATTCTTATAATTCATAGTGACCATGGTGGAGAATTTAAAAATAAAATTTTAAAGTTTTTTGTAAAGAGCAAGGGATCTAGCACAACTTTTTAGCTCTTAGGACCCCTTAACAAAATAAGCTTATTCAATGAAAGAACAAAACTTTAGTAGAAGCCACTAAAGCCATGTTGGTTAAATATTCACTTCCTAAATATTTTTGGGCTGAAGTAGTTAATACAGCCTGTTATGTTCTAAATAGGGTAAACATTAGATCTAAGTTAAATAAGACACCCTATGAACTTTTAAGGGTAGGACACTTAACCTCTCACATCTATATGTCTTTGGATATTAAGTGTTCATTCATAAAAATGACAAAATTGTTTTAGAAAAAATTGATCCTAAATCTAATGAGAGAATTTTTCTAGCATATTCAACTGTTGGCAATTCCTATAGAGTTTTTAACAAAAGGACTTTGGTAGTAGAGGAGACCACTCATATAATTTTTGATGAATCTAATATTTTTGGAGGGTCTAGGTTAGATGAAGAAGATATTGAAGAGATTATCCAAGGAATTGAAAATATAAATTTTGAAGAAAGGGTTGGAACATAAAATATATTGCCAAGAGAAAGGAAATATTCTAAAAGCCATCCTAAAGAACTGATTTTAGGAGACTCGAGTAAATATGTTAGTTAAACACGGGTGAGAGAAGTAGAGAGAGAAGATCCACAAATTTAGGAAGAATTTGGAAGAAGATCTTGAAGAATTCGTGTGGCATTGTTGGAGATGAAAGATGGTGGCCGGTCATCCAAGGATGACCGGAACACCAAATATTCGCTATCTACTGCGAGTCCATTAATGTTGGATTCAAAAGGTAGAGTCTCCTTCAATCGAATCTCTTCTTTTCGGATTTTGGAATCCCCTCTAGTCATTAAAGAGGGAGGCTTAAATGCTAGGGAAAAACCTTTGCCGGTTTCAGGCAAAGGGAAGGAAATTATTTCGGTTTTGGATATGCCTAAACCTTTGGAGGCTTCCTTTGTTGGAGCAAATGATAAAGAAGCATCTTCTTCAAGAGGGAGTTTTGCTGAACTTTTGAAGAAGGACATGGTCATTCCAAATACTTCTCCAAAATTGGATATCCCTAATGTGTGGACTAAAACACCTCACATTAAAGTAAAATCAAGTGATATTCTTGATAATATGGGATATGAAAATATTGTTATTTTGGATAAGGAGAAGGAATTATCAAATGTTCAAATCTTGAACAATTCCTTGGTCATTAAAATTCTTAGAAAAAATTATCCTTTTTATAAGTGTTCAATTGAATTGAGAAAGCAATGGTCTAGATTTGGAAGTTTTCATATTACATTGCTTGGTCTTGATTGGTTCCTTTGCTCTTTTCAAACTCATGAAGCCATGGAGGGAGTCCTTAATGGGGGACCGTGGCTTGTAGGGAGTTTTGTGGTTGGCTTAGACATTTGGTCTCCAACCTTCTCTCCTTATTCTTTGAATGGAATTTCTACTCCTATTTGGGTTCGTCTTGCACATTTGCCTTTGCATTGTTGGGATGAATCCAATATCACTAAAATTGTTTCTAGAATTGGAACTCCTCTTTTTTTGGATAGTAATATGTTTAGGTGGGGGAGGAGAGAATTTGCTAGAGCTTGCATCCGGGTTAATTTGAATTTTAAACTCCCTGCTGGTACTTGGGTGGAAGGAATTCATGGTAGATTTTTTAAAAAATTCGAGTATGAAAATCTATCTTTCTTTTGCTTTAATTGTGGGAAAATTGGTCATAATGATTCTATGTGTACCAATTCTACTCAAAATCAAAATCCCATTGTTAATAAGTTCCTTAAAAATTCATTTCAATCTGATGATACTTTGGGACCTTGGATGCATGTGAAGTTCAAGAATAAGAGAAGATCTATTCAAGATTTTAAAAAGGTTTCAACCAAATATAAACCAAAAGTTGCTGGCGTTATTGACAAGATTGATGTTGGAGAAATCAGGAATATAGATTCCACCATTTCTGAAATTCAGATTGATTTTGGAAACAAGGTTGAAGATGAAATCCAAAAGCCCAATAGTAATTTGAATTCAAATTTGGAATTCAAAATTTTGGAATTTGTGGAGGAAAGATTGGAAGTAAGAACTGAAGTTGATGCTAAAAATCAGGATATTATGGCTGAAACCAAGAATGCAAACTGCTACAATTCGGGATTTCAAACTTCAAAATTTGAAATCCCACATATCTTGGAGATAGTAAAGGTTGTTGAGGAGTCAAATCCTGATTTTTCTACAACAAATTCAAATGGAATAAATGCTGTTAGTCCAACGTGTCCTAAGATGGCTGAAGATTTGAGCATTCAAAAACCACAAACGATGGAGACGTTCATGGAAGAGGTTGAGAAAGAGCAAATTTCGATTTTGACACCTAAGGCTGCAACTTCTGCTGAAAAGAAAGAAGTTCAAATTTCAGGTTTGACTCCTACAAAGGCCACCGATTTTCCTATAGATGCTGGATTTTTGGGAAATCAAAATACAGATGTTGAAACATCAACTACTTTGGCGGCTGGTGTTAGTGCTAATGGTAATTACACTAATACCATTGATTCTTCTTCTCCTCCATCAGTTATTAACTTGAATTTCAAAAAAACTATTCTTAAGAAAGATAAAAACTTTTTTAAGAAAAATGTTTCAACCGATTCAAATCATGTTTTATTCAAAGAACTTCAAGCATTGGGTCCGGTGAAAGATCTACCTAGAAGGAAAGTTGTTGAACACAAAGAGAAGAACCATCTCATAGGTTCTTCTTCCTTTAAATCCCATTAATATGGAGAAGTATTCTTCAGCTGTTACCAACAAATGAGAGATATTTTTGAAGATGGAGCACTTGGTCTTAAAGTTTGGCATTGCTCCACCAAACTTTTGGAATTTATCTTTGAATTGTAATTTTATTTTTAGCTTTTATTTCCTTTTCCTTACTTTAATTTGTCATTTTAAACTTTGCCTAACTGCTTATGAAATCTTTACTATTTCTTATTCTCTAACTGGATGGGAACTCTGGGATACTAATCAACCCTCGGGTTGTCTTATATTTTGGTATCCCCTGCATCTCAACAGTTTCATAATAGGAGATAGTGGATTTTATTTCAGTTATAATAAGTTTAAAATAACAAATTTATCTTTTAATAAGATACTTTTTCATGTTGAAAAAGGTATCATTAGCCTCTTTTGCCTAGTTTGTATTAGGTTAACTTCTTTTTCTTCTTAAATGCATTTATGCATCTTCTCAAAAAAGAGAGTAAAGATGTTAGAACTAGGAATGGACTTTGTAAAGAAGTGAGTAACTCATTATTTATTTTAATGATTGAACCCACTAATATAAATCAAATACTTTTGATGATTTTTTCATTCTAGCTATATAAGAAGAGTTGAATCAATTTATTAGAAATGATATTTGGGAGTTGGTAGAAATACCTAAAAAATAAAGCGTTATTACAACTAATTGGATTTTTAAAAATAAGATGAATAATTTAGGTGTAGTGGTTAGAAATAAAGCAAGATTGGTAGTCAAGAAATACAATCAAATAGAAGAAATTAATTTTGAGAAGATTTTTGTCCTTGTAGCCAGACTTGAAGCAATAAGGGTGCTTTTAGCCTTTGCTTGTTTTAAAAATATTAAATTATTTCAAATAAATGTTAAAAGTGCCATTCTTAATAGGTTGATAAAATAGGATATTTATGTTGAGAAACTCCATATTTTAAAAATTCACAATTTTCTAATCATATTTTTAAATTGAAAAAGGCATTGCTTGGACTAAAATAGACACCTAGGATATGGTATGAAAGGCTAAGCACATTCTTACTAGAAAGATCTTTTGTTAAAGGGAGTGTGGACACCACTTTTTTTTCATAAAAAGAGTAGGAGATGACAATCTCATTGTTCAAATTTTTATATTGATGATATCTTATTTGGATCCTCTAATAAAAATCTTTATGATTACTTCTCAAAAAATAATGAGCAAGAAATTTGAAATAAGTTTGATTGGAGATTTCAGTTACTTTATTTGTTTTAGCATAAAGAAGAAAGAGGATGACATCTTTCTTAGTCAATCAAAATACATTAAGGACATCCATAAAAAGTATGAAATAGATAAAGTTAAACCAATAATTACTCACTTGAGTTCCTCAGTTTAGTTAGATAAGGACTCTAAAGGCAAATCTGTTGAATAAAATAAATTTAGAGGGATAATAAGATCATTACTTTATTTAACTACTAGTAGACCTGATATCATATTTAGTATTTGTCTTTTTCCTAGATTTTAAGCTAATATCAAAGAATCTTAATTGACTATTATTAAAAGAATTTTTAAATATTTTTAAGAATTCAAAACTTAGGAATTTGGTATCCTAAGCACAACACTTCTTTTGAAATTATTAAATATTCTGATTCAGATTTTATAGTATGTAGGGTTGATAGAAAAAGTTATTATGGAACTTATCAATTCATAGGAAACTCTTTATTTTCTTGATCTAAGAAAAAATAAAACTTAGTAGCACTTTATATTGCTGAAGTAGAATATATAGCCTTAGAAAGTTATGTGGTACATAATCTTTAGTTAAAAAAACAACATATGGATTTAGGTTTATTAATTGGCACTATTCCAATCTTCTATGATAATACAAGTGATATTTGCATTTCAAAGAATCTAATCCAACACTCTAGGATTAAGCATATAGACATAAGACATCACTTCATTAGGGATCATGTCACCAATAGAGAACTTGAGCTACATCATGTAGCTACTGGAAATCAACTTGCAGATATTTTTATCAAACCACTAGTTTTTGAAGCTTTCAGTATATGAAGAACCAGATTATGTGTTATTGATATTCATACTTAAAAATTTGTAAGTCTGTAAAATGCGAATATGTATTTTCTTTTCTTTTCTTGTGTTTATGATTGTATTTCGTTTTCTTTTTTTAGTTTGTCTTATTTTATACTTCTTTTTTATCTCTAATTTATCCTTTTATTGTTATTATTTTTGTGTTTAATGGTTTTTATTTGGCTTATTTTAGAAAAGTATATTGATTATCATGTGCAAATCCAAAATTCTATTTCCATTCGTACTGTACTAACCACTTCCAGACTATATGAATTCTCTAGATTTTTCATGATCTCTTTTTTGAGTTGGACAGATAAATTTTTGGATAACTTTTCATAATAATCATATAGCACGAACACTTCATCATATGTACAAATCATCAATCATTAATTTGTATGAGCACGTGTCAAAATGCTTCATAATGAATTCATTTAGGGTTTAGGGCAGTTATTGTTCGATAATCATCACGGATAAACACCCATTCATCTGTACGATCCACCTGTCAGTTTGCATGCAAACAAATTCAATTGACAAGTATGATCATTATTGACAAATTATCCCAGATGAACATATGTTCATCAATACAATCAATTTTGATCAAGGGTCGAACGAAACAACTCATTGGAAAGGTAATTTAATGAAATGTTATTTTGCTGCAATAAGTATCCTTGACAATTTATATTCATATGTACAAAATTTTATTTGTACTATACCAAGTTCAAAGTCATATGTATGAATCAAATTTCATATTGTATGAAATTATTCGATTCCTATAAATTGGAAGCTGTTCTTTAAATTTGTTCATAATCTCTTTCACATTCTGATTCTCTTGTGTTCAATCCTATTCAAATTGCAAGCAGCAGCAAATGGGTATGTCACTCCAAAGGAAGTTCATCTCGTACTAAACAATATGATAACTTTCTTTCAAGAAAGAATGAACAAGTCTATGATCATTTTGTTCAAGAAAAAATTACTCAGTATTATCTTCTTATTCAAGAAGACATCAATTTTTTAATTATGCCTCTTTTCCTCTTTCTCACTCCACTCTATTTTCTTTCATTCTCACATTTATCTACGTATTTTACTTTGATACTTTTTATTATTTTCTTACCAATATGAAAAGTAGAGAGAATTACACCATAATGTCCTCATATGTCTTCCACCAAAGAGTACAAATTACTAAAGAGGATTTAGGCATATTTTTACATCTTAGAACTGAAGGAGTATGGGCACATTCTATGATTTTAATAAATGATTCTGATTGGTCTATTATAAATCAAACTCTTAGGGGTATACCTTCAATCCAACACTTACCCCTTATTCATATTTTAAATCAAAATGCCAAAATCATTCAGCATATTTTAAGAACCTCCATTATTTCTAAAGCTAGTGATCGAGTTAAAATCACTCCTTTACTTACTATAGTAACATACAACATAATATCAAACACTCTAATTAATGAAGCCTAGTTAATTTTGGATTACATCAATAAACTTACTAACATCAGACTCTCTATCACTAGAAGGAAAAAGAAAGTGGCCTTAAGATATTAGATTGACCACATCCTTGAGAAAAAAAATACAATCTTATTCATCATAATTCCCCAAATAATTTGCCTATCTATTTTACTAATACTTCATTTCACATTCTTTTCCATCGAGATCAAGGGGATGAGTAGGTGAAGAAGAGGGACCTACTCCAGCACCTGCACCTATTCTTGTTCTTGGACCTAAGCATCAATTCTACCAAGATTTGATCTAGAGATTTGATCGCCTTGAGTCTCATATAGATAAATGAATTGATTATATTGAGACCTTTTTGGACTAGCATGATTATAGATATAGTGAGGATATGAGTTGGGTTAGAGGACAATTTGATTCACTTAATACTCAAGTAGCCACCTTTAATAGCTACTTTACCCAGTTCAATCCTCCACCTAAATCAAGATCCCCTGGAGTTTTAGTATGGTTATTGTTAACATATGTTTTAATAAGATGCTTTTCTTTTGGGTTAGTTGTATTTGTTTTTTGTTCGAGTTTGTTTTATTTTTAATCCTCTTAAATTGTCTATAAGTTACAATTGACTAATTTAAGAATGTTGATCTAAAGGATATAAATTTTAAAATTTTGGCATTACAATGTTATTTCCTTAGTAACATTTTTTTTCTTAAACTTTAAATCAAATCATAATTAAATTTAGATAAGGAGATCATCTTTATATTCTAATAAACATTTATCATATAGTTTTAATTGTTGAAAAAAGGTGAATTATTTTTCTTTTATTTTCTTGTTCAATATGTTGATTTTATTATTATCTATTGGGTTTTGTTTTGTGGTTTAATCTTCCTTATATAAGAAAATTTTTCTTTTATTTAAAAGATAATCACACAAGTTAAGATTTGTTGATTTAGATTGTGGAAAGAACAAAATGTCAAAAGATGCACAAAGTATACCAAATTTGAAAAGAGGCACAAAATTAGTCCAACATGAAAAGATAGGCAATGTTCGCCAAATAAAGTTCAAAATCAAAATATATGCATTTGCGGCAGCAAAAAATTCTCAATTCTAGTTGATAAAGAGGCATAAAATGAGCCTACTATATTTAGCTATTTCCTCTATATCTCTAATTCTTAGAAAAATCCATGCATTAAACACTACTTTCAGCTATTGTATTTGAAACTATTTAATTTTTAATTAATTATTTTTGTGATAATTATTCTATTTGATATTTCTGCTTTCTAGAACAAACATTGGACCTAGTCAACTATTCTTACCTTATTTGTTATTTGATTTAAAATATGAGTTTTTTTAAAAGGTATATATATATATATAATTTTTTTGCATGAGGAATTTAATGTTGTTCTTGCAAATTTTAAAATTCTTTTCCTTATCATTTTTAAAATTCGCCCATAACATCTTACATATTTAGGAGATTTCTATATTAAATATTTTATTTTTTTGTCCTTTTTTTAATGATGTCAAAAGGGGGAGGAAGTTTGTTTGTTTGAAGTCTTCTTGGTCTTGTATTTGTATTTTGGTGTGTGTTTTGGTGTTGATATTTTTATGTGTTTGTCTTATGTATTCCTTGCTAGTTTAAATTAGAGATTTTTATAAAATTCAAATTTAAAAAGGGAGGATGAAATTCCTCTTTCCCATGATTTTTATTTTATCATTCATTAAGGGAGAGCTTAGGAGAAAAGAACTTTATAAATTATAATTCAAATAATAATTATTTTTTCCATCATAAAAAAGGCAAAAATTATAACAACTCAGGAATCAAGATTGAGATTGTGTTTTTTTATTACAACAAAATATTATTATTCTAATGAATTTATTATTTCTCTTACTATATATTGGAAATTTCTATTTATTTTTATGTGTACTAATATTTCAAGGAAATCATATACTACTATAGATTGCTGAAGACTTCAAGATAAGGTAGAATAAGTTTTCTTGTAATAGAGTCTGTATATCTCTATTTTTATTTCTTGAGTCTAAATAAATGTGATTGTAATTAGTGATCATGCACACACACAAGGGAAGAGAGATATAATTTAAATTGTTTTTTTAGCTAATAGTATTATATGATATCTAATCGTACTGTATGATTTTACAAAGTTTCCTTTCAGAATGAAGTTAATCAAACGATGACTTGATTTTTTGTTAACTGTTCGTACTGCATGATGTCAAGTCGTACATATGACAGATAGATTATGAAATTATGTTCATTCCAAATCGTACTGAATGAATGCATTTATTTTTTGAAATGTTCATACAGTAAGATTTATATTTGTATAGATGACTAATAGTGTACGAATCTGAAGTTCGTCCAAGTTTGTACCAAACGAAGCCCTAATTTTTTGAACTGTTCGTATTAGATAATCCATAATCAAATAATATAAATTTAGGATAATTCTCTTGAAACATTTCAATTTTGGGATGGTTTTTCATGTGTTTTCTATATAAAGAGTTCTAAAAACTGTCTCAATGATCCTTTTCTGCAAATTTCTCTTCAGAGTGACCATTGAGAGTATGTTTTTGAGAAATTTTGAGAGTAAAGAGTGAGAGATCTAATGAAAGGGAGTTGTAAGGTATTCACAAGGTTACCCAAAGTGAGAATCTCTTTGTCTTCTTCAATGTTGCTGCCCAACTTCTTTGGAGGCTCTTGGGAGAAGATCTTTAACATTGGATCAAGGTACTTTGCCTCCACTGTGAGGGTGGAAAAGGATCTGATGATACGCTGCCAGCACTTGGTGAGTTTAATAGACGATGGTTCTCCACCGAACCGGGGTTGTGGAAGAGAGTTTATAAGGGCTTCTCCGCCTTGCTGTGGGGGCAAAAGGAGAGCCACTATTATTTAGTGCTCTACCTAAAGAAGGAGTCTCCAGGGGATGGATGTAGGTTAAGTTGGACCAAACCACTATAAAATTTGGTGTTCTTTTGTTATTTTTAATTTTACCAGTATTTTTATTTTCTGCATTTAAAATTTTTGTGGTTAAAAAAATACTCTGTGATAATCATTTCTATAAACAACTGCATATTTCATGATTAGTTATTTAATTTTCTAAAAGTTCTAATAAGGTTTTAAAAAATCCAAGAATTTTTTTTAAATACCAATTCACCCCCCTCTTGGTTAGCTTTGGGATAGTTCTATATGGTCTAACAACCTTCACGAACTTTCAAGTTTGATGAACCAAAAAAATCAATTGATCTCCAAAGAACTTTATCAACTCTATATCATTCTATTCTCTATTTAGAATAACTCTATCTAATGTGACATCACTATCTTCATAAATAACTACAAAGTAGGCCATTCATCCAACCTCTTATTTAGCAACCAAATATCTTTAAACATTCTAATAGATTTCCCTTTAGCAATTTTCCATCTCACAATAGGTGCCAGAGCTTTAACACCATCTGAAATGATTTTCCATGAAGTAGAACATCCCTTCCTCAGGTCACCACCCCAACTGACCAAACCATATTTAGCTTTAAAATTTATAAAAAGAAGCAACACCGGATTTGCAATTGTCTTCCATGCCAATTTAGCTCTTAAAGGCCTCACTTTACTTATACAAGAATTTAAACCATGTCCACCACAATTTATTGGCTTACACAAAACATCCTAAGAAACATAATGAAAACCATTCATACCATTCTGCTTATGCCAAATAAAATTCTTGCACATTTTATCTAATTCATCCAAAACACCCTTAGGTACAATAGAATGAGTAGATAAAATGATAAAAAATGAGAGAACAATAGATTTTATAAGAATAAATCTCCTAGCAAGAGATATGAATTTATTGCCCCAAGCATTAAATTTTCCCAAAGCTTTATCGATAATATTCTGAAAATCAAAAGCAACCAATCTCCTCAAAGCAATCCTCACACCCAAATAATTCATTTCTCTCACTGTTTTAAAGACCATAATACGAGAAATCCTCTTCTTCTTCCTCCTCCTAACAAATTTGCCAAAATATAATAGAGGACTTATTAGAGTTAATATTTTGGCCAGACCACATACAAAAATCCAAAATAATTTTCTTTATTTCCTTTGCCATATTATCATTTGCTTCATACAAAATAAAAATATCATCTATATATAATATATGTGAAACCCTTGGGGCATTTGGACAAATTTTCACTCCAATATTACCTCCTTTATGAATAAACGCATTTGATAAAACTTGAGAACATAAAACAAATAGGAAAGGGGACAAGGGGCATCCTTGCCTAAATCACTTCTTGCTTTAATCCAATTGGACGAAATACCATTCACCAATATAGAAAATCTAGGATCTTCAACACATTCCATAATGAGCATAGAAAATTTAGTAGGAAGACCAAAGTGACTTAAAACTTTCTTTAAAGTTGGTAACCCCATCTATCGTATGCCTGTTCCATGTCAATTTTAAAAATACCAAATCTTTACTAGATTTAGAAAATTTGAATATATGAAACAACTCCTAAGCAATTAAAATATGATTTGATAAAGAACGCCCTTTCACAAAAGCTGCTTGTTCATTTGAGATCAACTTTGGAAGGATAACATTAAATTTATTTAAAAGAATTATAGCAACAATAGTCTTACAAAGACTAATATGCCAAAAATTAGATGGAGCAATTGGATTATTAACCTTAGGGATAAGCACAATTAAAGTATCCTTACAATAAGAATTCATCTTCCCATACATAAAAAAGTTGTTAATAACATTCCAAACACCTTCATTAATAATAACCTAATAGGCCTTAATGAAAGAATAAGTAATTCCATCATTACCTGGAGATTTATTATAACTGAGCTGCTTCACCACTCCAAAGACTTCATCTTTAGAAACTTCCTTTCTAGCATCAACCTATTTGATCCATCCATCATTTTCAATGTAGCAGGACAGCCATCCAGCAAGCAATACCTCTCCTTCCTTTATACTTGAAGAAATTAAAGAAAATTCCTTGAATACCTTCTTGATCTTTAACAAGCATACCATTCTCATCTTTAATTTGATGAATCCAATTCCCATTCTTCCTAGCATTAGCAAAAGCAAGAAAAATTTTTGAATTAGAATCTCCATTTGACATCCATTTCACCTTAGTGTGTTGCCTCCACCAAGTGTTAATGTGAGCCTAAGTACAATTCAGCTCATTCACCTTAGATCTCAACAAGATCACCTTATCATTAGAAAGACCTCATAAATTAGATTCTTCCGATTGCAACTCCATAATTTATTTTTTTAAACTCTCTTTCAATATGAAGAAGTCATTAAGCTTTGCTTTACTCCAAAAATATAAAGCCTTCAATGATCTTTTGAACTTTGTATTCAGAATTTCAACATGACTCCCAATAATCTTTTTCATCCATGATTTAGCCACCACAGCTAAAGGAGCATGATAAGAAGCCCACACGTCTTCAAATCTAACAACCTTATTATAAGAAATTTTAGATTTCAACAAGTTAAGAATAATAGGACAATGATCAGAAGCAATTCTTACAAGATGACGAACCTCCAATAAATGGGATGAATTCAAACTAGTAGAATTTAATAGACATCTATCCAATATTTCTAGAATACGAGTTCCCCCATCCTTATTATTACACCAATTGAAATTAGGCCAAATAAAACCCACTTCTTGGTAATCATTACTAGCCATAAAAGCTTTCATCTCCCAGGGTCCTTGAGAAATAATAAAATTTCCCTCCCTTTTTATGATCCTTGGATTGAACACATCTGAAGTCACCCCCAAATAACTGAAGACTTATCTTGTGAAGAAAAAAACTCAATTATACTCGATAACTCCCTTCACTTATAAACCTCCTTATTCTCATAAACAGAAGAGATTATCCACACACCTTTATTCAAAACATTTAACTCACCAATGATGAATTGATAAGAAGCTTCTAAAATCGAAAAAGAAGTCAAATTAGATTTCTAAAGCATAATAATCCCACCCGACAATCCTTCAGCATGAACATAAATGAATTCCCAATTAGTTCCAATAGGAAAGTTAACTTCACCTCTATCAACCGAAGTTAACTTAGA
Source organism: Dendrobium nobile (assembly GCA_022539455.1). Taxonomy (NCBI): domain Eukaryota; kingdom Viridiplantae; phylum Streptophyta; class Magnoliopsida; order Asparagales; family Orchidaceae; genus Dendrobium; species Dendrobium nobile. The sequence continues at coordinate 40,625,185 of CM039726.1, forward strand.
CTTCAACAACCCCACAAAAAAATCATAATCCTTAAAAAATGCTCTTAAATATAGAGAAGATTGTCTCTTTCTAGCTCCTTTACAATTCCAAAAAGTAATGGATGACATTAATTTTTTAAAGGGGACCCCTCCCCACCTCTGTCTTTCACACCATCATCAATATTCCTATTTCTAGGAAACACCATAAATGGCCCTAACTTGTTCAATTCTTTTGAAAGCTTCTTCTTAACATAAGGAGAACCACTTTCCTTAAAACCCACTTCAGGAGACTTACATGACCCTTCCTCTGTATTCCCAATCACACTAGAATCTAATAATTTTTTCAGAACTTCACCTTCTTCTAACAAAACCTCCTCCTTATTTTTAATCTCATTTAACACATTAAATTTATTAAAATCAAAATGAATAACATCAGTATTATAAAAAGGATTCATACCAATAATCGAAGCAACTTAAACAGAAGAAACCTCCCTAGTATCTGCATTAAATCAATCACGAGGAATATCAGGAACTTTGTCAAGAATAGATGCCACTTCACCCAGAATAGAACCCTTCACACCCAAAGCGCCAGCAACACCAGTAGAGCAAACACCAAGTTTAATAATTTTGGTAGCTAGAACCTTACCAACATTAGATTTGAACAAATTATACACCCCCTTCTCTTCGATGTGTTTTTAAAATCTACCCTTCCCATAATCAACATGAATCTAAAGACCATATTTAAAATCCAACTCTCCACCCATACTGTTTCCACCAGCATTAGATACAACACCTACACTAGGCTTATCCAAAGAATTATTCCTTTCCACAACACTATAGAAAGTACCAACATTCTTCTCCAACACTTTAGAACTAGAACCCACCTTCACCTCCAACGCACACTCCAAACAAGAATTCAATAGATGACCAATCTTACCATAATTAAAACAAAATTTTGAAATACATTCATATTCAATCTTCTGAAAAAACCTTCCAGAAGAACCTTCCACCCAAACATCAAAAGGTAATTGGCAATCAAGCTTAATATGAACACAAACTCTAGTAAATTTCCTCCCTCCTCCATTGAAACATATTACCATTAATCATATAAGGAAACCCCACCTTAGAAACAATCCTGCTAACATTAATCTCATCCCAACATTGCAATGGGAGATGAGACATCCTAATCCAAACCGGAGTGGTTAAACCCTTCAAGTAAGATTGAGAAAAACTAGAAGACCATTTATCTATACCAATGATATGTCCATTCACATACCAAGGACCTTCAGATAACACCGAATCCATAGCATACGATGACTGGAACAAGTATAAAACCCATTCTAATCCCAGAGAATTAATTTGAAAATGTCCGAATTAACACCACTACCGTCGCAATTCAAAGCTAATAACGTGGAAAGGAATATTTTCACCAAAAACTTTCACCACCATAGAGTTTTGAATCTTCTTAGTATTCTCCAATTCATTTTGAACATTTAATTTAATAGCTATACCATCATCCGTAGTAAATCAGAGTTCAAAATTCTCATATTGGATCTACTACCCCAAGCTTTAAGTACATCATTATAAACAGGAAGTTTCTTTAAAGGAGAAAGACTTGAAAATTGCTTGATCACATAATTCAAGTCACCAGATTCACATTGCCTTATCGAAGTAAGATAAAAAACACAGTCACACATAACATCTTGAATTTGAATACGATCTTCAGCCCCTTCAAAACAACACCGCTCCCATTCCCACCACCTACCGTAACTACTAAATCAGAAACTTCACCATACACCACCTTAGCATTTGGAAAAACATTAGAACTACTGTTCCCAAATCTTTTTACAAAAATCTTCATACTGGAAGAAGAATAAGCTCCAGGATCCAACCCACCATCAAAATCATCCTTGTTCCCCTTCAAGATATCAGATCATTTCTCATTCTTAAAAAAAACATCTGAAACAACACCTTTTCCTTTCCCCACCGCCGATAGATCTTTCTTAATACATGAAGCAGGAACATCATTAATTACCAAAGGTTTTTCTTTAAAGACCCTGTTATGATCTCCAAAGATGGACGAACCAGAAGAAATTTTGCTGAACTGGCCTCGCATCGAATGACCAACAGTTCTTCCATTCAAACGACCAATATCATTCCCAAAAGCTCCACCAAAAGATGGCCGGGGATCTTCTACCGCCATCACCGGCCGAACGCTGAAAAAAAGGCAAAGGAAAAATTTGAAAAAAAACTGAAATTTCTCTCTCTAGAAATCTGAACGTTGTCTCTCTAGAAACCTCCAATAATTTCAAGCAATTGGAAGTTATTCAAATAATAAACCAAACCCAAAAATGAACAAGCACATACGGGGCTCCGCGATCGAAACAATTATTAGGTCCGGTGATCGGACATAGCTCTACGTACGGTCACCACTGAGTTACCCGGTATTTGCTCGGTATTGCTAGGTATTGCTTGGCAATAATGAGAAATACCGTTCTGTGAAGACCAATACCGAGTAATATTGAGCAATACCGAGTTTTTTAAGAAAAAATTCGGTATTGCTCGGTGTTACTCGGTATTACTCGATATTGCTCGGTATTAGCTCATTTATTTTCATATAATAGTATTTCCCATCCTTGTCGAGCAAAATCAACAAATTTGCCTTTACTTAGTACTCGGTACTTGGCGGGATTTAGTGCCGGCTCTACTCTCCTAATAATTGTTCCCGCGATCGGTTGCAGCCCTAGCTGAGCAAAGATGGGGGCGACCTTTCCCTCTACCTCTTCCTCTCTCTCTCCCTCTCCCGTCTCCTCGTCTGCTTTACCCATTGGCGATCATGACAAAGCCAGCTTCGGTAACGGAAAAAATGGGCGGCCGCCGGGATTGCTAGATAACGCGATGAAGCGGAAGGGGAGCTTCATCCAGTTATTCGTTATGACTAATATACTCTTCTTGAGCCTCCGATCGCTTGGGCAGAAGTACAGAATTAACGAGCTTGCCGATGAGAACTCCAACCTGCGGAAAGAGCGCGATTCCCTCGCCGTCCGGATGGCCTCCATCAAGTCTTCCCTCCTCCGCCAGGCGGCCATGGACTCCTCCGGACTCCTCTCCTCGCACCTCCATGGCCTATTCCAAAATTCTTCTTCCTCTGGTCACTGACCAAGATATGTATCCCCTTTGCATCGATCCAATGAAGCTATACGTGTCTGATCGCTTTTTTTAAACTGCTTGATCTCGAAATCACGAGCTCCGTTTTTCTCTGAAATGTGAACATGAAATACTACCTAGCTCTTTTTTAAAAAGTTATATTTATGTTAAAATATTTCTCTTTTTCTGTCTTGAGTGGAATACTTTTGTGTTTTATGCAGTTTATGCATAGTAAATCTAAAATGTAAATGGAGATTATCATCTCAAACCAAATTTTGGTAATCTGAGGACCATACTACTGGAAAGGAAAGTAGTTTTCTTAAAAGATTGAAAGAAGCACTCTGTGTGTTTTGCCTGTCTATAGAATTAAGTGTACAAATAAATTAAAATGTTGAATCCAATTCTCTGATATAAATGGGCAAGATGCACTTTAGTTTTAGTAATTAGGGTATTTAGTGAACATTTCTTTTATGATACAGCCCTTTGGCTGATGACAAAGCTACCTTTCTCCCTAACAAAGAATGACATGTTCATATAACCCAGTTCAATTGCTGTCAGGACCTATAAGCTGTTTGAATCCGTGAATGAAGGTTTTTGTTGTTGAATGAAATAGGTGCAGCCAGAAACGAAGTTCTCATTATCACGTGATTTAAGTTTTATATCATTTTGATTATTACCTAGAATGCAAACAATTCACCATTATTAATCCATTATTTTCAAAATAAAACTTGTTGTAGAAGATATGATTAACGAAGTTATAACAACAACATTATTAAGTGAAAATGTTTGAAATTCCCCAAAAGATTCCTCTTGGTTGATATAAGAAATACCACATTCTTTGGTGATGGTTCATGAGAGAAATAAAACTATCGGTATCACACCTTTGGTCTATAAGGCGGTACATATTGATATCACAAGACGTGATGAGGGGATAAGAAAAAAATGTTTTATGCTCATAAGAAAGAAAGTTTACATACAAGTAATATAAACTGAATATATCATAGTAAACAAGGGAAGATAAACAAGTTTCATTTCATTACTATGAATACAAATGACAATACATTAACAAAGTAGAAACAATTACACGCGAAAAGAGAACTGAAAGAAACAACTAAAGAAAAAATACTAACAACCTTTTTCAAAATATAAGAAACCATATATATCAAAATTTAAGAAACCACACACACACACACACACACACACACACACACACACACACACACACACACATATATATATATATATATATATATATATATATATATATATATATTGGTAGTTCTACTCCTATGTTGATGGCCTACCAAGCACTCTGGTAGGACTTGCTGTAATAAAAATTAACAATTGAATTGAGAAATCAAACTTAGAAAGTAGCTACTATCTATTAACTTTAAATGAAAAAGAGATGGTGTATACGTTATGAACAACAAAAAATTATGGGAGTGAACTATATCATAACAAATACTTGATGTATCAATGTACAAATGCGATAGTTCATAGTTTTTATGATAGATTATAGTATGATGATATTAGATAATGCGTATGTCAAGCAGTCACTAATGTAATATCAATTAAATGTTCAGTATATAATAGTGTTAGGTATCATTATATCTCATTGTTAATTATTAGTTATTCATCTTTTTTAGCTTATGTCTATTTGCACACACACATAGTTGGTTTTGTCAAACACCATACATTGGGAAGGTAAACACTAACATAAAGAATTCTAATGATTTCCTATAACGTTATCACTTTGTGAGCCTATCGACCCGGTTAGCCAACATCCAATAGGATTATATCGACCAACACAATTGCACACATGCATTTAATTTCTATGTTTTTGATAAGCAAGTTTTCACATGCATTATATAGTGAATATGACAAGTTAGAATTATATAACTGATATGATTTGTAGAAATATTATTTATTGTATGTGTAAGAATTAAAAAATAATAAAAATAAAAAAAAATAAATTCTTTACCACTTGAATTGAATTAAATGAATAAGAGCTCGTGTACCAATCAGTGAAGATAAAGTTGATTCTGTCATAAGCTAATTTCATTATGAACAATAAATAAGATATGCTAGATGTATATATCAACAAATGATAATTTAACAGAAGACATGCAACCTAAAATATATAGGAACCTAGTACGAGTAATAAGCATAACACTCCTAACAAAGAAGGGTAAGTTTATCCCATAATAAATAACAATTACTTACAGTGAGTTGCGACACTCAAACCTACGCTTTCCTAGAATCCAGAGAGGCATGCTGAATGATATTCACCTGAAATTCCTAAATGATGAAATTTTTAGTAAATTGCAATGACGCATGAAAATGTTGAATTAGGCGTAACCTAATTAACATAAGTTACTGCAAAAATATGCCAAATGAATTTACATTAATATGGGACAATCTCTTGCTATAATGTAATCCTACATACATACATAGAAAGACGAACCTATGATAAACTACTATGATGGAGAGTAACATGAGAAAGTAATGATGAGGTGGTAGAGGAGATTCAGTGGATATCTCTCTATTTAACTATAAAAGAAGATTTTTTCCATTAGCGGCTCTTGACTAAGGAAGAAAAAGAAGAAGAAGAAGAAGAAGAAGAAGAAGAGCTGGGGGATTTGCTATTGTCGGCTTTCAGTTGAAGGAAAAGAAAGCTGAGTACCTTCACCGACAGCGGCTATGAGAGGAAGAGACGAAGCGGAAGAAGAGGAAGATATTCGACAACTATTGCAAGAGCGAGAAGGAGAAAAAGAATGATGCCCTAGATTTCAATTCCCTAAATTACTCTCATGGCGGAGATGTGCAGGAAGACGTGCAATGGAGAATCTCATGAGCATATGAGAAATCTCAAATTTTATGAAAATTGGAGAGGAGAAATGCATGGATTTTGTGTGCAAAGGAGAACGATTTCATGTGGAGGGGGAGTTTGTTTAGCTGGTCGTGTGCAAGGGTGGTAAATTTGTTCATTTTCATGTAATACTTAGACTGATTTGGTCTAGGTTATGATAGATGGAACCCAAAAAGAAGCTCATTACTCAGCCACCGTACAAGTAAAGGATAAATGTGATTTAAATTTATTAAGATCATATGCAAATATTTGGAGAGTATTCTTATACTATTTAGGTAAACATATCATGACCCAATTTATTTCCCAACCTGAGTGCTATCAAATTCTTTAATCTCCTACACACTATAATTGCCACAATCTCTTCCTCCTTGGCCTTCTCGTTATTTGATTTACGCTGGGGTTATCACGTTACAAACAAGTTCAACAATAGAAATCAGTGGTGGAAAGTGTGATTACCGGAGGATACAATGAAGTAAAAGGGGAGTTTCATCCAGTTATTTGTTATGAATAAATGAGTCCTATTGCAAGGTTACAAGTATCGCATGCCTGACCTTGCTAATGAAAACTCCAATATGCCTGAGGCGCGCGAGTCCCTCGCTGTCCAAATGGCCTCCATCAAGTCTACTCTCCTCTAAGAGGCCTCTTCGACTTCTCTGGCTCTTGTTCCCACATCCAAGGTCTCTTTTAAAATTCTTCTTCCTCTTACCACTAATTCAGATATGTATCCCCTTTATATCAACCTACTGTAGCTCGAAGTGCCTATTCATCTTTTTTTTTTTAATCTACTTGATCTAGAAATTGATTACATGAGCTCTATTTTTGGCTTTGTAATGTGAACATGCAACATTACATAGCTTCTTTTAAGCTGAAGTTTTGTTAAAGCATTGTTCTTTGTCAGTAAGAGCAATAATTTTATGTTTTATGAACAAAATAGAATGTAATGGATAAAAATAATTCATATAGCAGACCTCACGTAGTGGGATAAAAGCTTATTGTTGCTGTTGTTGAACAAATGCTAAACTTTATTTACTTAGTGAACTTGAAATGCTATGGCAAAGTAAAGTATTTTTCATAGTAAATTGAAAAAACGTACTCCTTGTATTACATATAAAAAAAATTTGGTGCACAAATAAATTGAATTGTTATATCCAATTATCTGGTATGAAGAGGCATGGCGTACCATAGTGTTGGTAATTAGAGTATTTAGTAGGTATTTCATTCATGAGATATCATCGTGGCTGATCACAAAATCATCTTCCAAACTAGCAAAGAATCACCTGTGCATATTAGTAAGTCTGATTGTTGTCAGGACCTAAAGCTATTTGAATTCGTGGATGAAGGTTTTTGTTGTTTTTTGGATGAGGCATAGCGAGGAATGAAGTTCTCAATTCTATATGGTGAAGTGTTAGATCATTTTGATTATTATTTGCATTCACCATAGCAAATCATTAATTTTTAGAATAAAATATGGAGTTGAAGGCTCAACCACTGAAGTTACATCATAATATTTTCAAATGATTTTCTTTTTTTTTGAGATCCTCCCAAAATTCGTTTTGTTCGATGCACATGCCACATTATTTGGCATTCTCTATGAGAGATGGTCAGTGGGAGGAAAAAGGATGCCAGGAGTCAAAGATGATCATTTCCAAGCTTCAAATTAAGAAGAGGTTCTTTGATAGAAATGGAAGGCAAACTACGCTATGTGCTACAAGGAAAGTTTGTGCCATTCAGGCAGGCATCACTACTTTGGCCATGGTACTCCTTTCTGGTTAGACTCCATGTATCCTTTCTACTTTTTAGCCTTTAAGAGATTCAAGGAAGAATTGATCAACTTAGAATTAGATTTTGGAATGAGAGCCAAAGGAGGTAAAGTAGGAGCACTTGATTCTGAGAAATCTTAGAGGTGCTCGGACTATCCTATGTTGGGCTTACATTTTAGAAATCTAATTTTGATTTAGGTTGATATTTTTATTAGAAAGTTAGGGCTTTCATTTCATCAACACTTGTTGAAGGAATTGCCCGAAAGGTGAGGGCTTATAGGGTGATTTAGAATTAACCAATGTCTCGGATCCTAAAATTAAGGTGATGATTACCAATAGGTAGTGTCTCGAACCTAAGTCTAACGGAATGTAAAAGGGACTTATAAGCTACATCTCACATGAGGCATAACCTGCCCGACTTCTGGATTTACTATCCCGCCTGGAAGGGACTACCAGCTAGACCCTCCTAATTGCTTTTAAAACCATATCGTTCGGTCTTAATGCAAATGTAGAGTGAGAAGGCTATTTTTGTTTAGGAAGTAGAGCTTATAGTTTGACTTTGAGGCCATGATGCTTATTTATGTGGGGTATGCAAAATGTAGATTGACCAATGCAGACTTTTTGTTATTTAGTCCTTAAATGAGGGCTTGCTATATGCAACATATTTGGGCTATGCATGTTTATTTTCAATTTTGGAAAATTTGGCTCCTTGAAGGGAGCTATGCAATTTTCTTATTTAGAAAGCATGAAGCCTAATTTCATTTTTTAGATTGTTTATATTTTAATGGGTAGAAAACTTATTTTTGTCCTAAGAGCCTACTGCATCAAACAGTTCAGGCCACACCCAAATAAAAGCAAGGAAAGAAACCTAAGAAAAAAATATGCTTTTCTATTGCACAATCAGGTAAACAATCAAAATATGCTTGTATATATATATATATATATATATATATATATATATATATATATATATATATATATATATATATATATATAATATAAGGAATGTAAACAGAGTTTAAATTATTACAAGCAGATTTGACAGCTGAGTTGCCTGCGATTATACAACCCAGTTAAATTATTACATACTCTACCTATGGGGTCTTGAAGCTTTACTTTCCAAGTGAACCTCTGTCCTCACCTTTCACAGGTACATCCGTTTGGTTCACCTCCTTTTGATCCAGACCCCAACAAGTCTAATACAATTCTTATTTCTATCAAATATATTTAGAAAATGTAAAAGACTCAAGCCTGCATATATAGAGTTAGAAACAGTTTATATAATAAAGCATCACATCCAAAATTTTGTTTAGCACTTAGAGTGCCAAACACATGTTTCTACCCTATTGGCCACATCTTTTGGGGGGTTTTAAATAGCACCTGTCATGCAAGCAATTTATTATTTATGAGCGCCCCCCTTTTAGATATGGCCACTTGCAAGAAGAATAATGTATATTTCTACACTATCCACTTAAGGGCAAGTGCCCTTAACATAGACAATCCAATAAGCAATCACTACACAACATCAAACACATGTGCAGAAAAGAAAAATCTTAATCCTAGCATGTCTGAGGGGCCGCGCATCTAAGTGTGTGAGGCTTGTGTAGCATGTCACACTAAGGGTGGTGTTTCGTTTTATTTTGAAATGAAGATGTTTGGTCTGTATTCAAGGGTGGTTCACTTTAGGTTGTTTGTGACTTAAAGATTTTATTTGATTTTTAAATATTTCATATTTAGAAGGGTTATGAAGAACTCATAAAATAACTACTGCTTGCTTTTGGGCAAGCCTACTACTTATGAATCCTAAGATACAATGATGTAGGCATCCCATCTTTTGAGGGAGATGATTGATCATTGTATCAAAAGGAATCTAAATAATTTTTAGGTGTTTTAGAGTTTTCAGAATGTTTGGATAAGAGAAAGTGTATATCTAATAGGGTAAGATAGACATGCTTAAGGGGTTGGACTTAGAATTTGGTGAAATTCATCCAATAGGATAGGATGGACTTCGACAGATGGGATAACTTTTAAGGGACATCTATGTGTTTAGCATTTTAAATGTCATAGGAGAGATAACTCAATTTGGGTTGAATGAAAGTGATTACTTAGATTTTGGGTCTAAGAAAGATATCCAACATATAGCTTTTGAGCTACATGTTAAGGAATTCTCCTTAACTTTTGGAGCCAAGAAGAGAAAGTAGGAATCCAACATTTAACTTTTGGGCTAAATGTTAGAGAATTCCCTCTAGCTTTTGGAGCTAAAGAGTGGGGAAATCTCCTACAACTTTGGAGTTGGAAGAGAGGGAACCTATAGCTTTTGAGCTAGGATATGACATCTTCTAAGGCCTTTGGAACCTATAAAAGTGAGGGAAGATTAGGAGCTTTGAGGCTACAAATCAAAAGGATGTCTCCTTGAATTTTTGTATTCAAGGAGTTGAGTTTCATTTGCTTAATTTGGATTAGGCAAGCAAATGTGAGTCACTTATTGATTTTAGCTCAATAAGTAAGAAGGATTTATAACTTTGAGGCTACAAATCAAGAGGGGTTATCATTGAACTTTTATGTTTAATGATGGGTATTTAGTTTGCTAGATTTAGATTAAGCAAACATGAGGGAATGATGTGTAGATTTGTGATATAAATCAAGGATCCCTTGGACTTTTGAATATCCAAAAAGAGGAACTCATTCACCAAAGTTGGGTTAGGAGAATGAAAGTTCATACAACTTTTAGGTTGTGAAGAGGAAGAAAATTCTCTACAATTTTGGTTTGTAGAAAAGAAAAGGGGAGATGCAATTTAGAGATTGCAAATCAATGAAAGTTCTTTGAACATTTGTTGTCCAAAGAGGGGATTCATACTCCCAATTTGAGTTTGAGATCATGAAGATGGATTTGGATGCTCTCCTACAATCTTGGCTTGTAGGAAAGAGGGAGGAAAATGCAACTTAGAGGTTGCAAGTCATAGGAATTTCTTTGAGCATTTGATGTTCAAAGGAAATGACACACATTCATTTAATTTAGGCTAAGTGAGTGGAGAGATTTTCTACACTTTTTTTTTGGTAGAAGAATGAAAAATGTGCAACTTATAGGTTACACATTCATGAATGTCCTTGAACATTTGGTGTTCAGAGGAGAAATGATCATTCTCGTAAATTTGGGCTTAGGAGAATGAGAGGACTTTCTACAACTCTTAAGTTGTAGAAGAGAGAAGCAACGAACAACCTTTGGATTGCATGTTGAAAGGATTCCTTGGATATTGGGTGTCCAAGGAGGAGCATTCATTTGTCTAAATATTGGCTAAGCAAATGAGATGAGAGTACTTGATGTTTAATCTCAAGTTCAAGAGCTTACAACTTTATGCATGGGGAAGATTGGTGGTAGCTCCTAAGGTAAGCTAAAAGTCAAGCAATATATAGTTGGAACCTTTAGGAGGTTCCAATCAATACACATGAGAGGGATGATAATTGCTTGTTTACTTTGTCTCAACAAACAAAGGATTGGTGACTTAGAATTTATTTCTGGTGACTTAGAATTTATTTCTAAGTTCAAAGGTTCATGTAACATGGCACTTGGAACCTTGAAGAGGCTCCACTTACAATGCATGATGGAGAAAAGAAATGATTGCTTGTTGATTTTATCTCTACAAGTATGATAGAGTGCACTTAGGATTTTGATCATAAGGTTATAAGATTCATGTAGTCCAACACTTAGAGCTTTGAGAATGCTTGAGGCATTTTATATGGAGGATTGTTCATTTGTTGATTTCATATCTTAACAAATAAAGGATTGGATTTAGGATTTGGTCCTAAAGCCTTGAAGATTCATGTGATAGACCATTTAGAGCTTTGGAGAGGCTCCAAAATATTTCACATAAAGGGAAAAGAGTGCTTAAAAGCAAGCTCTTTATACTTGTTGGAACTCATGCAACATAGAGCTTAGACTTTGAGAAAGTTCTAAGCATCGATCTTGAAAGGAGATGTGCATGAGAAAGAGAGTTCCCCATTTCCCCATGAGTGTTTTGGACTCAATTGGAGGAGGGAAGAATAGATTTCCTATGTTTTTGGAGAGGTTTCTAAACCAATTGTGACATGATTTAGAAATTGGAAGTTTAGTGATCCTAACAAGAGATCTAGGAAACATGATTTTGACTCATGTTAAGGTATGAAAACACACCTAAAGCTTCTATGAACAATCCAATCAATTTTTATTTTTTTTATGAGTTGTTTTATTAAAGCACGACGATGGTTCTCCAACCTTAGGGATTTCATACAATAGAGCAAATGCTCACTTGTTACTTTCTTTACAAGCTTTGCAACACACCCAAAATGAGATTGATCAACCCTACTTGCTCTAGGATTTGTAAAATGAACCTTTGAGAGTTCAAATAAAATTCTACAAGTTATCAAATGCATTAGGGCATCTAATCAAGTCTTAGGGAAAACCGCAAGTTTGCAAATGCAAACTCCTAAATTCTATGTCAATTTTACCATGACATTAGCATTGAGGGAAGGAGACAACCTAGAATTCAACAGAACCTACATCTTGACATGCATGCTACAACAAGATGTTAGAGTCCCTACACATTATCATTCAAGGTATGGTTGAGTGATAATACTTAGCCTAAGGTTTAATTGTAGGCGAAGGTATTAGACACAAAACGAATGCTTTACATGCATTTGAGGGGTCATCGGATACAAATCCGACCACCCTACGCATATGACATGCCTCTTTGGCTCTCACAAGAGAGAAAACAAACGGAAATCACCGAATTTCCGCTGTTTTGTGGAGAGGACAGCGCACATAGGTTTTGGGGAAGCAAGCAAATGAAGTTTCTAAGGGACTTATGACTTGGGGACGTCAACCACACATCAAATGGCTAGGGGGGCTTAGGGCTTTTCCTAAGTTTAGTGTTTTACCTCACTTGGGTTGTCCTAGCGCTCCAAATTGCTGTCCAAGCTCCTAGGTTGCTGTCCAAGCCTTTCCCAAGGAAGAAGACCGCTGTCCAAGCCTTTTCGGATGCCGCTGCTGTCCAAGCCTTTCCGCAGGGTGGATTTGCTGTCCAAACTGCTCAGAACAGCAGTTTGAGTGTTCCCGGAGGCCGTCACTTGCTGTCCAAGCATTCCAAACAGCAGTTTTCACTGTTTGGAAACCTTCGGAGGCTGCGTAGTTGCTGTCCAAGCTACTCCGGATGATGGATTTGCTGTCCAAAGCGCTCCAAAATCTCTCAAATGCTGTTTGGAAGCTTCCAACAGCCTCCTTGTCGCCTCGAGGTCACCGGGGTTGGAGAAGATGATAGAAGAAACACTCACCTTCGCCGGGAAGCAAGGAAATGAGGCTATGGCAGTAGGAGAAGACTTCTTTTCAGCCCAAAGAAGAAGAAGATAGCAGCTAGAGCATGCGAGATCTCTTCACTCAGCTTTAGTTCCCACAAAAAAAAAAAAAAAAAAAAAAATGCATGGAAGGAGTAAAAGGCTTGGTCGGCCCTCCCTCTTGGCTAGGTCGCATGCAAGAGGCCACCGTCGGCCTCTTCTCCTCACTTGAACGGGCTACACGCAAGGGGCGAACGTAGGGAGGCCTCCGTCTCCCACTCTTTCTCTGGTCAGGACGGGCTACACGCAAGGGGCAAATGCAGAGAGGCCTCCATCTCCCCCTCTCCCACTCTCTATTCCGCTTGGTTGGGGCGGGCGAACAAAACGGGAGAGCCGAATCTCCTTCTCGCTCTCTTGGAGACTATGGGAACAGAACGCCCACTGCCCAAATGAACCAATCAGGCCTCTCACGCATGAAACGAGAGGTCTAGGGAAGGATTCTACAAGAAATCTGAGCCCTTCATTTGATTTCCTGATTTGGGAAAATAAATGAATCTGATTTGGTAATTAGGGTTGAAATTGAGCCCAAATTGGACTCGACTCAAACCGATTTGGATCGGTTTGGGTCCGAGTGGGTCTGATCAAGTTAATTTTGCAAAATTAAACTTTAATCGGCACCGAATTGCGTCGAATTGGGCTCGACGATGCTCGATGGGATTTGATTTGATTGGATTTGATTTTAATTTAATTTAATTTAATTTAATTTAATTAAGGCTTAATTTGGGTCAATTTTGCCTCGACGACCTTCGATTGGGTCGATCGAGCACGATCGAGCCTAGTCGGGCTCAATCGGGGTCGGGTCAATACTAAAATGTTCGTCAACATGAGGTTGCTCCACTTTTGTAACAATTTGCTGCTTTTGGATGAGCAAAGTTGCAACAGCGAGAGGTGAATTAAAGGTCGTGAAGATGGAGGTGCTAATGGCCATGACCAACAATTATGTTATTGCTAAAGAATTCACTTTGATGCTGAAGTCCTCATCTTATCTGCGCTCCCCATGATCCTGAGTAAGATAAGTCGGGTTTGTGCCATGCATGTTTGTGGTTTTCAGAAGTGTATTGTTGTGGGTCGCATGGTAGCCTAGTTAAACCATTTACTTTGGCATAATGATTACCTACTCTGCCTTCTCCTTTGCACCACGCAAGCCAAAAGAGCACATTGAACTCCTTTCACTTGATCACTTTGAACTCCCATCCCTTAATCTTTTTAATCACTTTTTACTCAAGGTTCTGATAGTGATTGAAATCAAGATTTTCTTAAGGACATCTAAGCTATGTGCTTCGCCGGGGATGAGGGATGGTTCAAGTTTTGCCATTGCCATATGGCCATAGTTGATAATTAAGTTGCTGAAGGAGGGCCATTTAAAGTAGATCCTTGTCAACGTGTGTAGGGGTAGTTAAAAGGAGTTTGATGCCTATAGCTTTAGAATCGATAAGAACCACTATGTGCATGATGCAAGAAGAGAAGCTTCACACTTTACTAACCTCAAGAAGATGGAGAATAATGACATAAATTTTATTTGACCTATTTCCCTCCGATTATTTTTTCTATTGAAGACATGCCCAAAGCCAAAAGTTTTTTTAGTGATGTTGTTTCTATGAAAGTAGATGTTGAAATTTATGAAGTATATAATTCTAATCAATTGCAGTAGTTTTGTTGTATTTTATTTGACATCCCATGGATAAGTTGAATGAAGATTGGTGGAATTTAAGTCCTCCATATGGTACATTATTGATGAGACAAGCATATTTCTAAATTTCAAGCATGTTTATTTGATAATTTCATGGCTTTGACCTGTGCATATACGACTTTTCTTTATTGCAAAATGACGATATATTTTGCCTTAGGTTTTAATGGTTCTTCATCAGCTAATTATTGAGACTTCAAGTATTTTCTCATGCAGTGTTTTTTTAAATCCATCATCATTTTCAAATTATCTATTATGTTTTACGTTGGATACAACAACAACATCAAGCCTTTATCCCACTTTATGGAGTTCGCTACATGAATCCTTTTTCTCCATTGTATCCTGTTAAGAGTCACAACATATTTTTAATGTGTCACATTTGAATTATGATGAATCAAATTAATTCTGTAGTAAGATAGTTTTGAAAAAAGCTCTATTGTATCCAATTATGATTGGCTCAATAACACGGCAGTTTAAATTCTACTCATCAGAAATTTTTGTTCCTCTTGAATAAATAATCAAATAGTCAAAATTATTTATGATAATTAAATCAAGATTTTTTATTATCTCTATGTTTCAACACAAATGCCTTCAATAACTCAATGCGGTATGAGCATGTTATTTTTTTTATCTTCTCAGCTTTCGTAATATAACAAATGATAAAACATTACAAATTTTCATTTACATGATGCTTTCATTTATGAATTTTATTTTAGAGAATATCATTCATATGCACATCTTTCCTTCTAGAAGATTTTTATCTTGGCTAACATAAATTTTACATAAACATTTACTTTTATTTAGATTGTGATCCTATAAAAATCATTGTTAGAACTTGCGTGATATAGCTAAACAGATCGTCAGAGACTGATTATATGGCGCAACTGTAGCTGGCCAATTTAAGCATATCGAAGATGGTAAGTAGGAAGTGAAAATAGTAGAATACATAGGAGTTGTTCATTGATTTAACATGAAAGTTGAGTTATATATGATGAAAGTGCTTGTATACTTAATGATTTAATAGATGCCATAACATATTCTGCTCCCATCTATTCTCATGATGCCATCTCATGTGCTCGGTAGATTTCACAGAAGCATATAGCCTCTCGAGTCTAGAAAATAGAGGCAAGTAACATATCCTTTTATATAGAAGCATAAAACCTGTCTCAAAAACTAGGCAAATACTCTTAACTTTTACACGAAACCTCCTTAAGAGTTAATCGAGTTGTACATGACTTGTTGAGAACAATGAATTGGTTCTATTAATTGAGAGAGATTATGATGGATTATATTGCTCAACACTATGATTAATGGATTTGAGATTTGTATATCCTAATGAAAAAGTTTGTGTTGTATGTATGTATGCTACAAAACTATTGAGCATCATTACTATTAGGGGGCATCTCAACACTTTCATGGTCAAAAGTAGTACTAATTGTTAGTCAATTACGTTGAATATCATATTCTGATTTATATTTGTTATTCATCATCAAATGTAACACTATTTAAAGCACTTACATCTATATCAATACAAATATATTATGTCGGACACTTTATCATATGTTCAGAGCAATGACATCTTATTTTTCCCCCAAGAAAACATTGATTGCTGATATGCACACCCCAACTATATTTAGAAATTTATTTATTAAATATTTCTATCCAATAAGAAGCTTACTATAAATTCAATTATGAAGAACTCTATTATTCAGGTTCTGTGATTGAAATATCAACAATAGTACATATACAAGCATTTTAGTTTAAGAACAAGTTATGCTAGAATAATTTATAAGAAAAAAATTTCAACAATTCTAACAAATATATTCATTTTTTTTTACGTTAGATCTGCTTGAGTCATTATGTTCTTATCTTCATCCTGATCCACTAAATATATTTAACACAAACTCTGAGTAATCTATGATGCAAGATGATTAATATACATATAGATTTTAAAAAACATCAAAGATTTATTTCTCAATCATGGATATATTATAGAATTGATCTTAATATAATAAAATTTATAACTATTATAATTAAAGATATTATTTAAGTTTTTCCTTGAGCAAGTTTGTGATGCAATTGGAACAATTACATGGGAGATCAGTTCCTTGGAGGGTTTTGAGGTGGCATTTTTTAATGCTGTAATTGGCGATATAATGGAGACTGCAGCTGCAATGATAATTTGAAAAGCTATAAACAAGACCGCATAAATTTTCAAAGTTTTGGACAACTTTTGCTAATATGAGGTAAACCGACAGTTCGATCTCTTCTCATTACTATAAGTAGTGATCATATAAAAGTGAGAATAATTTAAGACAAAGCAAAGGTTGCAACCCCAACCTTTTGAGGTCTTTTAGAGGAATTTTTATTTGGTCCGGTTGACCAGATGCAGAGGAACATCCGGTTATAGGCAAAATCCCGTTTATACCGAGGTGCCTCGGTATAGGCGGGATTTTGCCTACACATCCGGTCGGAGGACGTAATAATTGCCTTTCATTGTTTCAAGAGGTATCCAGCAGGACCGTCAGTGCCCCCGTTGTAGCTCACCAGTAGCTGGTTGGAGCTTAATAAGGCCACTAGAAATCTAGCAAAGGCAGTGGAATAATTATTACTGGTGAATTATATACTGTATTTCTCTGTGCGTATTATTTAAGTTCATAAATGTGTACTCATCGTTTATTGATGCTATTTTGTTGTTTTCGTCTTTGTTCACATTATCACTCATCTAACAAATCGTAAGAGTGTATGAAGATATTTGCCTTTGCAAACGAATAATTGACATCGGTAAACTATAACATCCTATTAATGCATAAATGTATCAAGCGAGATTGAATGTGGGGAGCCCTCAATAGAGGAAAAATGGTATTCCTAGTTGTCCGATAAGCACATCATATGATCTTACTATCAAATTTATTATTTGATTCAAAACAAAATTTATGCACAACAATGAAAAAAAATAAAATAAAATAAAACCATTGAGCTCATTGTTGACCCCTATATGTCGAACAACACACAAAGGGAGAAAAACTGGCTAATCAAGTAGCTCGCGTGTTGGTGCGACGCCACTTGAAAGATCAAACGACCTCCAATTGTCAAAGAGACTATGCCGTTGCAATCAGGATGTTGAATTCGCCTAAGTGAAGAGCACTGGTTGTCAAATCGAACGTGATCGGTCCAAAGGGGTAACATACACCCTAAATTGATGTGCGACGTCACCCAAATGTTGTCCGATGGCAGAACGGATTACACCGTTGCATCTAAAACACTGTGGACACTCAAAAATTACATTTTATTTGTTCAAATGGGATTGCCCGACGAAACGACCAAATCCTGATGCGACGACACACAAATCGAGGAAGTTAGCATTAGACATCGCTCAAACGATATCCAATTGCAGAACAAACTTTATCGTTGCATCCAGAACATCGTCGACATTTAAAAACTACATTTCATTTATTCAAATGGGATTTTCGGGTGAAGCGGCACGCCCTGCTGCGATAATGAGCAAATCGAAGAAGTTAGCACTTGACATCGCCCTAATAATGTATGATCTCAGAACAGACTTCATCGTTGCGTTCAGAACATCGTTTGCGCTTAAAACTACATCTTATATCTTCAAATGTGATTGTTCAGTGAAGTGGCATGAATCCCTAGGCGATTACGCGCAGATCAAAGAAACTATCGTGTGCTGCCATCTAAATGACGTTCGATCGCAAAACGGATTTTGTTGTTGCATTCAGAACATCCTCAATACTAAAAAATGATAGCCAATTTGATCAATTAAAGGACATGCAAGGAGGACAACATGCATCTTAAGGCAATACACACAAATCGAGAAACATAGTGTGCGATGCTACCCAAATAATGCTCGATTGTAAAATGGACTATGCCGTTGCATTCAAAACGCCATCAATATTCAAAATTGACTACCAATTTGTTTAATTAAAATATAGCACGTAAATTGATACATGTCCGAATACAACGACATTCAAATTAGGAAAACACGCGATGATTGTCAAATTTCATCCGATCTTAAAATAGATTTCGTCGTTGCGTTCGAAATGTTAATACCAAAAATGCACTATCAATATGCCGAAATAAAATTATGCATGGAAATCGACACCCAAAACAAAACAAAATGCACATAAATTAAGGAATCATGCAAACCGAGACATTTTTCTTTTGAAATCATTACATGACTGTCTTTTTTAATTAATAATAATATTGATAATAATAGAATATTGTTAGTATTAATATTAATTAAAAAGAAAATCATATAAGAAGTCAAAAGAAAAGTTCAGATTGCATTAATTATATGAATCCTCATTTTGTGGAACTTTTATTTGCTCCGATCACCTGACGTAGATCTACGTTCGGACGCCAGTAAAATAGTGCCATGTGTTCTCACTATTTACCACGCGGCCCAACAACCCCAACCCGAAACGAAGACGGGATTGCTATGTTCACGTGTTGCTAGGTATTGCTCGGTTTTTGGAGCTAAAGAGTGGGGAAATCTCCTACAACTTTGGAGTTGGAGGAGAGGGAACCTATAGCTTTTGGGCTAGGATATGACATCTTCTAAGGCCTTTGGAACCTATAGAAGTGAGGGAAGATTAGTAACTTTGAGGCTACAAATCAAAAGGATGTCTACTTGAATTTTTGTATTCAAGGAGTTGAGTTTCATTTGCTTAACTTGGATTAGGCAAGCAAATGTGAGTCACTTGTTGATTTTAGCTCAATAAGTAAGGAGGATTTATAACTTTGATGCTACAAATCAAGAAGGGTTATTATTGAACTTTTATGTTCAATGATGGGTATTTAGTTTGCTGGATTTAGATTAAGCAAACATGAGGGAATGATGTGTAGATTTGTGCTACAAATCAAGGATCCCTTGGACTTTTGAATATCCAAAAAGAGGAACTCATTCACCAAAGCTGAGTTAGGAGAACGTAAGTTCATACAACATACTTGGTTAGGAGCATGGGTTGTGTTACAAGCTATCTGTCACCTAGGGAAGTGCCTGTGCTATTATCTCATGAAATCCTGCTGAAATCTCTGCTGAGCAAAACTAGGTTATGTCGCTAGCTATTCATATTTCCCTCATTATTATAAAATATGAATGTGTGTGTATATATATATTCTAGTGCAAAAAAAAAGAGACCAAAAAAATGAAAAAGAAAAGAAAATGAAGGAAAAGAAAGCGAGAGAGGAGGAGAATAAAAAAAAGATAATGGGTTTAAAAAAATGGTGATTTCTTAAAAAAAAATAAGATGCAAAGAGATGGAAAGAGAGGGATTTTATAAAAAAAATATGTATTTGTGGTGTTTTTTTATAATTAGTTCATTTGCATGCATTCTCTTTCGTCGTCGCCACCATCATCGAAGGTATAATCTCTAAAAAATCAAAACTCGAAGCCCCATTTTTGGCGTTTGCAAAACTGCAAGCAACTACCTGTACACGCTTTTCTTAGCGTGGTGGCAGGAAGCTTGTTGTGGTGCTCGTGATGAAGCGGGTAATCATAAAAAGTTTCATTTTTGCCTCTTGCAGCGTGATGAGCAACCACATACGCGCATTTCTTAGTGTGGTGGGAGGAAGCTCTCCGCGATGCTTGAGATGAGGCAGGCGAGCCCTGTACACACTATTGTAGCATGATAGAGACACTTATAAGCACCCTTAAGCACTCATATAGGGTGGCAAGGGAAAGCCAATTGTGTTTTCAAACAAGTATTTTTGAAAAGCCATACTCGCCTTTTTGGTGTGGTGGAGGTTGAAGACTACATCTGCGGTGTTATTCGACATCGACCGCACACGTCTTTCCTGAAGTGGCAAGCATGCTTAGACTCCTGTAGTTTTCATTAAATGGGGGAGATGCCGAGAGGTTATCGAAATTTTGTCTGATAACGCATGAGGACTTGAACAAATTAACATGGGATCGAAATTGTAGACTTTTGAATAACAGGGGACTTTAACTTAAGTGAATAATGACAAAATTTAAATCAAATTAAGTTTGAACCTAAGTAAATGATAAAAAGAAACAAAGGGCTTGAATTTAAGTGAAATAAGGGCAAAGGACTCGAACTGAATGCGACTTGAACTATTTGAACAAGACAATTGAACTTGCACTACAAGGAATTGAACTTTTCTTAATGGACAAAATTAATGCAATCAAAATGAAAGGCCCTTGCATAAAATACTCCCTAATGAAGAATTCAACATAAGAGAGAAATCTATCATGATGATGACATGCTGCTTGTGGGAAAAAATGAAGACCTATAATCATTATATTAATGTATCTATGAATGGAGGACGCTGCATATATGATGGGCATAACAAAATCCTTCCACAACTATGAACGAGAATAAGTCATTTGCAATACGCCTGTTGACTTACTCGTTAAAGAGGGGAGGAAACTTGCAATGGGTGCACCACTTTTCTTACAAGTAGTAGATATGCAAAGTTGATGATAGTAGTTGAAGAAGTTACAACGAATATGATTCATCAACAAGCAAAACTAGAATGTCGTAAAGAAGGAAATGAAGGAAGATTCGTTATGCATACAACTATCCGTTTGTAGGCTAAAGTGCAAATACTTGCAAATAATGGTGGATGATCTATCATGTGCGCAATAGCCAATATCATGTAACATACACCAGCTCCTTGGTGGACAATGAAACATATTGTAGACACGTATTGCAACATACAACAAATGCAAGCATTTATTAACAAGTATAGAAGATTCATCATGCATACAAAAGTTGACTTGAGAGTTAAAGTAATGAAGGCATAGACCTCTGATGCATGCAATACTTCATCTACAAGCAATAATATCAGCAGAGTTCTAATGAGTGCAAACACTTGTGATGTTAAAAAACTTGTGACATACATAATGTTTGGGAGGTGGAGTTGCAAATTTTTGGGGCCCACAATCATTTAGGCTTCGTTTGGGATTGTTTCCTTTGTGTTTTTTGGAAACAAGTTTTTAGTATAATAATTTTTTGAACTAAAAATTTTTGTACTATAAAAACTGCTTTAGAAAGTAATAGTAAAGTTGTCTCAAATAAAACTTTAGTTCCTTATCATTTCGTATTAAAATAATATAAAAATTGATCAATTTAAACTAAAATATAAACCAAATACAAAGCACAGGAAAAAAAAGGCTTAAATGCTCCCATCTGAGAGTAATACCCCCTAGAAAATTTGAATGTACAGTACACGTGGGCAACGTTTTAAAAGGCGAAATCGGGAGTCGAGGCGTTTTGGCTAAGCGAGGTGAGGCGTAAGTCTCGAGGCGGATCGAGGCGTAAGCCTAAAAAATTATAAAAATAAAGCAATTTAAAATTATGAATACTGACAAAAATATCAAAAAATAATAAAATATTATGTCAATTGTGAATTTGATGATTTGTTCTAATATAATATTAGTATATTACTGGAAAAGAAGATTTAAAATAAACTCACTTAAAAATAAAACATCCCTTTAGGATCAAGATCCAATACAGGCTCATCATCACTTTGATTTTCTTCTGAAGAATCTTCATAATTAATGTCAAAGTCATCCTCAAATTCTTCTTCATATATAATATTTTTTCCTTTATCCCCTATATCAGTTAATATTTCGTTAGCTCTAGAATGAAAAAATAATAGCATAAAAAAATAATTCATTATATTTAAGAATACCTTTGAATTTTTTTGAAGCTCCAATCTCACTTTGTTTCTTTCTTTTATATACATGAGTAGTTGCTTCACTGTCTTCATTGACTTGAGTTTCTCCTTCTACTTGAACTTCAGAAACATCAACATTCTTAGGAGTAACCCATTCATCATCAGATTGTAAGTCATCAACAAGTAAAGGGTCAATTTCATTATCAATGCTTCCTTGCTTCTGTAATTTGAGATGTCTATCTTTCAGTTTTTTGTTAAACATAACATAAAAAAGTTTGTTCATTTGATCTATGGCCAATCGATTTCTTCTCTTAGTATGAATTTGATTGAAGATGCTCCAATTATGCTCGCATGCAGAAGCCAAACATGTTAGGCCTTAACTTTAACTGCAAAAGCTTTCAATTCAGGAACATCATCTCCAAATCGACTCCACCAACATTCTACATGAAAATGAATAATATTTTATGAATATTGTACAGCTCCGTACCGAGCATGTATCGCTCAGTACCGAGCATATACTGCTCGGTACCGAGCGTGTACCTAGTGGTATCGAGCATGTACCGTTCAATACCGAGCATATACTTGCTCGGTACCGAGCGGTGCTAGCTCGGTACCGAGTATGTACCTAACAGTACCGAGCATGTACTGAGCAGTACCGAGCATGTACTGATTGGTACTGAGCTTGTACCTGCTCGGTACCGAGCATGTACTGAGCGGACGAATAAAAGAAAGTCGAATCAAGAGTTATTCAAGTTTTCGTTATTGCACCTCAAAGTCAAGGCCACAACACCGCTCACCTGCTCTTCCGACCTAACAGAGGCCTGAACGTTTCCTGCACTCACAACTTCGGCTTCGTTTCCTGCTTTCGAAACCGTTATTGCTTTTGGATTCTTTTCCTGCGCCGTCTCCTTCTGACTTCGTCTCCTGCACTCACGACTTCGTCTCTTTCCCTCATGGCTTCGCCTTTAGTTCGCCTTTCAATTCTCACAGGAAGCCCTAATCCTATACGCGAATATACAAACATGAATCGGCTACGTCGTATTTACATATATACCGAAGAAAAAATTTTGAGGCGGTGCCTCATACTGGGTCGAGGCGTTACGCTCTAATGCGTACGCCTTGTGCAAAAAAATTGTAGGCTTCGCTGGATGGTTCGAGGCGTAAGCCCTGATACGCATGACTTCCGCCTCGACTTGAGGCGGGACTTAATGCGGACGCCTCTTCCGCTTTCTTATTGGTTGCACGTGGGCAGCACCTAAAATGGGGATACAAAAATGATGATTTTTTGTTGTTTTGATGAGAACAAAAAGTATAGAATTAAATTAAAAAGTAATATATTACTAGTAAATTACTTTGCTTATCTTTATCTGCTTATTGAGAGCTTTGAATTTCAATTAATAGATTTTAGATTGAAATTTTATATACGTGATCTGAATATAAATTTATCTTAATCTTCTTAAATGTCCTAAAAAAATTACAACATATAAGAAATAAATCACTTCCATTCCTTTTAGCGGTAAGAGCTAAGTGTAGGAAAATAATATTCATAACATGGTGTCAGATTTGCACACAAAATTATAGTCTTGCTCTTTTTTTGGGGAAATTTTGGGCTTAGCCCGGTCTATTGATAATCAAAGAAAAAACAAGTGCACATGTATAAAAAACCAAAAACCCGTAACAAAGGAACTTTTATTATGTCCGGTGAAAGTACGTACAGCTACGTTCGGCCGGCGCTAAGATCGCAGGCACAAAATGAGAAATACCGAGCAATACCAACAATAACGAGAAATACCATTATGTGAAGAAAAAATACCGAGTAATACCGAGCAATACCGAGTAATCCCAAAAAATACCGAGTTTTTTCTAGAAAAAATTCGGTATTTTTTGGGATTACTCGTTATTGCTCAGTATTGCTCGGTATTACTCGGTTTTGGTCTTCATAGAGCGGTATTCCTCGTTATTAACAAACAATATCTAGCAATACCGACCAAATACCGAGCAAAAATCGAGTAACAATCCTCTGACTGAATGTAGAGCTGCGTCCGGTATTACTCAAGAGAGAAAAGCAAAAGAAAGGCCGAGAGAAAAAAAAAAAAACAGCCCCAAGAAACCAAAAGACAGGTAGAAACCTGTCAGCCTAGGCTAAGATTACATAAATTTTCATGAAGCGCAGATCAATCACTTCCTTGGTTGCCCCAAAAAGACCGTCTAAAGGAAGGCAAGCTAGCATCATCATTGCCCAGACACAAAAAAACAGTTGCCAGCAAGTAAAATTTTCGGAAGGCAACAATTCTGAAGACAGCAGCGGCTGCAAAGAAGGATACCCACTGAAGATATAGAATCCCGCTAAAAAACACCAGATAGCAGGAGGGAGACCACCTCAAAGTAGCAGAACAGAGAAGGCAACCAGAATAAAAATCATGTAAACGAGGCCTGTAGCTTTTGCACCAAATTGCCAGCATTTTTCTACTTACTAATTTTAAGAGTAATGGCTCTAAGAATCTTCTTAACAAGAGAGCTTGAGCTGAGAGTGGCAAAGTTAAACTTTCTATTATTCCTCTCAATCCAAAGGAGATACACGGTTGCATTGAGGGAGAGGAGAAGAGCACATTTAAAGTTGCAAGCCGTGGACAAACCCCCTAGGTGACAGATAGCTTGTAACACATTAGGCCTAAGTAGAAAAGTTTGGAAGAGAGGAATGATCCTTTTGAGAATAGAAAATGAATAGTCACATTCAAACAACACATGAGATAACGTCACATAGGGTCCAAGATAGAACTCATTTATGATCTAGAATATGTATATTTCTCTTCAAAAGTACGTCAACAATTTTCATACCTCCCCTCAATGCCATCCAAGTGTATACCGAATACATTACAGAGTGCTTTTTGTGCCAAATAAAGGGCTCCCAATCCACATTAACATCCCCAGCA
Organism: Dendrobium nobile; assembly: GCA_022539455.1. NCBI lineage: Eukaryota > Viridiplantae > Streptophyta > Magnoliopsida > Asparagales > Orchidaceae > Dendrobium > Dendrobium nobile. The sequence goes on from CM039726.1 coordinate 40,650,589, forward strand.
AAAAAATCTGCATGGAAGTGCTTAAAGACCGGATAGTCTAAGGTATTACAACTTATATGAATATTGGAGGTAGATGAAATAGCTATAGAGGCAGCATAATCTCTAATATTTTGACTAATAAATTATGGAATAGACCAAGCATCATTAGTTATCTAGTCTCCAAGTCTAGCATTATTGCTGCCAAAACTAAGTTGAGAGGGGTAAAAAACTTTTATGTAAGAGTTTCACTAGCACACCAATGTTCCCATTTGATAGATATAGAACTTGAAGTGTTAATATGGAAAATAAAATTCTTTTTGGTCAATAAGGCAGTGGAACATATAGATTTCCAAAAGGGAGTATCAGCCTGGTGAATGGGTTTCCAAGGAGAATGATATATAACTTTGATCCATTTGGAGAGAGGGGAAACAATGTTGTAACACCTATAAATAATTCCATAGTTAACCGCAAATCTAGTTGCCTGAAGAGAAGGAATACCCAGACCTCCTTTTGTTAAGGACTTGCAAGTGTTAGCCCAAGATATGAGATGAAGCCTCTTATAACTGTTGTGACCAAAATATAGAAATTTAGAGCAAAAGCTTCCCAATAGCTTTGATAATGGTTTTAGGTATAATCATCCCACGAATCTAATATGCCACCATATTTGCAATGGTAAATTTAATGTATTGAGTTTTACCCGCAAAAAAAAAAAGTAGAGATGCCTTCCAACCCAAAAGAAGATTAGTAATTTTTTCAACCAAAGGAGTGAAGTCCGATACCTTAGTTCTACCTATGGAAATAGGTTGGCCAAGGTAAGAAATTTTGGAAGAAGTGCTAGGACTTTGGAGAGAAGAAGCTATCTCATTGGGGTTGGGAGAACTAGGGGAGATGATTAAGGAACTCTTATGAAGATTGAGTTGCAGACCAGAATTATTAGAAAAAACCTTGAGAATATTCATAAGAGATTCACAATTATATTTATCAGGTTTACCAAAGATGAACAAGTCATCCGCATAGAAGAGGTGCGATAATTGGAAGTCCTCCCAAGAAAACCCTTCAAAAGTGCCAGCCATAGAGTTGGCGTCAACTAGGTAGGATAAGGCGTCCATAATGATGCAGAATAGGTACGAACTCAACAGACAACCTTGCCTAATACCAGATGTAGAAGGGAAGAATCCCTCAAGAGTCTCGTTAATACAAATAGAGAAATTGTCCACTTTTGTACAAGCTTTGATCCAGTTAATGAACATGGGGAGAAAACCTTTTTGAGCCATTCTATCATAAAGAAAATCCCTAGACACATTAGTCAAAAGCCTTTTTGATGTCAAATTTAGCACATAAAAACTTGCCCTTGTTGCTTTTCTTGAAGTGGTTTAACAGTTCTGCAGCAACGAACGTGTTATCAGTAGAGAGTCTTTGCGATATAAAGGCAGCCTGACTTTTGTGAATAATACTTGCCATAAAAGGTTTCATACGATTCACAAGCACTTTGGCTATGATTTTGTAAAAAGCATTGAAAAGAGATATAGACCGAAATCTTGAATGCTCTCAACATGCGGCTTCTTGGGAACAAGAGCAATGCTGGTTGCTTTTGCACGTTTGGGAATGTAGCATTTGGTAAAAAATGATCTAATTGCATTACAAACAAGATTACCAGTAATATTTCAGTTTCTTTTGTAGAAATCAAAATTGAAACCATTAGGGCCTGGTGAGGAAGTAGAGCAACCAGAGAAGACAGCCTTTTTTATCTCTTCATTGGAAACAGGTTTAGTGAGGTCTAAGGAGTCTTGAGGTTGAATGATGTTTCCAACAGGGAATGCCATAATGTCAATAGAAGCTAGACCAGGATTGTTAAATAGGACTTGAAAATTAGTAATAATATTCTGAATATTAGTTGAGCTAGATTGATTAGAAGCCACAAGAGAGGCATTTAGAGGGTGTTTTTGTTGCAACATTTCCTTTGATTGATCTTGGAGTAAAGAAATTTGAGATCCTCCTTCCCATTTCTTAACCATTTCACTTTTGCCCACTGGATAGCCCATGGAGCCAAGGTAGAGTTGTTAAAGTCTAACTCCTTACTGGTTTTCAGATATTGATTACAAAGCTCACTATTAAGAGGATCCTTGTCCAGAAGACTTTGACGGATGTTTTGATGAGAGACCAACTTATCACGCATTGCCACAATATGATTGGTAGATCTCCAATGTTTTTGTTTAATCAATGCTTTGAGCTTCTTTAAATGGTTGTAAAGGCAACAGATGGGGTTGCCTTGAGGAGGGTTAGCAAAGGTAGATATTAAGATATCCAAAAACTCAGGAAGATTTCCCCAATAATTTTTATACATAAACCTTGTGGAATTCTTGAAGTTATTGGCTTCTTTGAGAATAGTAGGAGAATGATCGGAAAATAAGCTATTAACCACCTTGTAGAAGGAGTTCGGAAACTCCATAAGCCATTTTTCATTAACAAGCACACGGTCAAGCCTTAGATGAATGGGATTATCTGATCTATGGTTATACCAAGTGAAAAAATTACCAGTAGACGGAAGCTCCATCAAATGAGAATAAAAAATGAGGGAGTTAAAAGGCCTAAGTCTTGAAGGAGGGATGTCATTGCCGAATGTGTCCTATTGATGGGATTGTGACTTTGGGTGATCAAGTCATTAATAAGAGTACATGTTTTAGATATCTTGGATCTATCATTCAAAGTGATGGTGAAATTGATGGGGATATTATCAACATAATTCAAGTTGGATGGTTGAAGTGGAGGAATGCATCGGGCTCATTGTACGATAGAAAAATCCCCTTCAAACTTAAGGGAAAATTCTATAAGATGGTAGTGAGACCTGCAATGCTTTATGGTGCCGAATGTTGGCCATTAAAAAAGAAGCATAATACTAAGTTAAGTGTTGTAGAGATGAGTATGCTTAGGTGGATGAGTGGCTTGACCCTTAGAGATAGGATACGAAATGAGCATATACGTGAAAAGGTTGGAGTAGCTCCAGTAGAAGAAAAGATTAGAGGGAGTCGCCTTAGATGGTTTGGTCACATTAAACGGAGGCCTTCCGATGACCCGATTATGAAAGTTGAGGTATTATATTTGACTTGTGTTAAGAAAGGTAGAGGTAGACCTAAAAAGGCTTGGTTAGAAAATATTAGAAATGATCTTTCTTTATTAGATTTAAATGAGAATTTGACATTTAACCAGACATAATGGCAAAAAAGAATTCATGTAGCCAACCCCACGTAGTGGGACAATGGCTTGATGATATTGTTGTTGTATAAATTAAATGTGTTCGTGGCACTTTAAGCCAAGCGCATCAAAAGCGTAGGTAAAGCACAATATATCAAAATTAAATGTAATAATTATTATTAAGTCCATATCAAAATAGTATTTTTATTTTTTGCCATAATATATATTTTTTATGTTATACTTGATCAAAAAATATTTTATATCTATTGAAAATAAAAAAAATTCCCCAACAAGCAATAGAAAAGAGAGTTTAAGAAAAACAATTTCAAAGCAGATAAAGTTAACGAATAACTCTAAGAGAATTTAGATACTCCTTTGGAAGCTTTAATGCCTTCCTTTTCTCTAAATGGGCGGCACTTTGTCACCATACTAGATTCCAACAAAAAATAGTTAAGCTTGAGATATATGAACCGAATTTGCTTATCATCTTTGAAAGTATTAGAAAAAGCAGATGTCATTATTTTCATTCTGAACATTCCAAATAGCTTGAGAAAGAAGATGCCTAAAACATTATTAGGAGCGTTTTTTATTAACTAAGGTCTCTCTACGAAGGAATGTAATGGTATGAAAACAAAGGCACCTAAATCGAATTGCACAATACATGATTTTTATACGGAAATATTTAGTTATAATCCTTCACAAAGTAACCTTTTATCTAAAAAAGAAAACTTTAAATGTACAAAGGCCTTTCAAATCCTAGGAGTACTAATATTGCCATGCATTAATAAAGGATATAAGAAATTGACCAAACAAATTTCTCTGCGAGAGAGCAATCACTTTGGATATGTTTGAATTCAAACTAATCTGAGTCATCTCACTGTAAAGACTAAAGGTACCACTGACCAAATGAAAAGGATTAATCTCTTTTCAATGAAGATGTTGACTAGAAGAAAGAGAAAAAAGAGAGATTCCAAGCCATCACAAAAAGATAAATTCTGCTAAGGCATATTATGGATCCAACCACCTACGATTTGATTTTTAAACAATTATTGATATTTCAAGAGATAAGATGATATCCTGACATCATTAATAAAATTAGAGACATGAATGCATATACTTCCAAAAAGTCAATACAATCACGAGTTACATAAAAATTTAGTCTGATGATATAACCTAAGGAGTTAGACTCTGCATGAATAGATTTTTAGATTCGTCTCAAAAGTAAAGAAATATTAACTTAATGAAAATCTAACGAATAAAGCTAACTAAATATTTGTACTCTATATGTGTATTATAGTAGTTAAGCAATAGGTCTTTACCTTCATCATTTACTTTTATAAAAAATAAAACTTCTAATATGATCATTATTATTGATGACCTAATTTACAATCCAAAAGAAAGAGAAGAAGCACAAAAAGATAGAAGATAACACATAATTCATCTTTTTTTGAAGAAAAAGCAGTGAAAAGCTTTATTAATGAAAGAAAAGAGATTACAAACTACAAAAATCCGACTCCTCCTTTAACAAACTAATAAAGGAATGAGGGATATTATTAGTACCTAAATCTACCCAAAGAAAAGAACCAAAAGAAGCATAATTTGCACAAAGGTCGGCAAGCTTGTTGCTCTCCCTCCCACATGATTGAAAACAACAAAATTAAAATCTTTAATGAAAGATAAATCTAAAGAGAATTTGTCTCCTTTTTCCATCATACCTTTGATGAACTTGATGACGTTTTTGTTGTCTTCTTCAATTATTGTTTCTTTGTATTGCATTATCCACTCCTTGAATACCAGTTTTAGAAAAAGAATTGCCTGTAACTCCAACGCTCCTGGATCCCAGCGCATAAGTTTTCTGCCGAAAGCCAATAATAGTCTTCCTTGATGATCTCTAAAAGCTCCTCCTATCCCCGCCTTGTAGGATTTAAAAAGAGCAGCATCAATTTTTACTTTGATCCAATCAGACGGAGGAGGATGCCAAGGTTTGAGCAACCGACCTCATTACCTGAGAAAGAACAACAGGAATTTTTGAAGGCAGTAGTATAGCTTACCGCATTGGAAGCTATTATTATAGGACTAAAAAATCTCTTCTCATGTATAAACATGTTTCTTGCCTTCCAACACTGATACACCGTATTGCAGTATAGATTTATCATCTAAAGATTTTGATGATTCAGCCATTTGAAACACGCATCCAATGAATGAAAAGAAGGAATTCCAAAACCCCACTTGTTTAAAACTTCCACCACTTCAGTAAGTTTTTTTCATCCATAGACAATGTGTTCATTGTCTTCAACTTTCTCACAACCTCTAGGACATAATTCATTACCTTGTAATCTTCTATAGCACAAAAAATGGTAAGTCGGGACAGCCTTTTTGAATAACCTCCACCACCACAAATCAACTCTAGGATTTAACTTTGATTTTTTAAACCAACTCCATTCAATACACTCAGCCTCCCCGGTCTCTAACGCTTCTACTGCTAAAGCAGTTAAAGATTTCCTAGTGAAATTGTGCAATAATTCCCATCTATCTTCTTCCCCGTCTTAAATTCGAATTTGTGAGATTAATTTAACCAAATCAATCCCAAAAAAATTCTGCAATACCTGGATGTTCCAACTTCCATTCGTAATGAACTTTTCCACTGAAGCATCTTCTTCTAATTCTGCATTTACAAATGTAGGCCAATATCTCAAGCTTTTATTAAGTATCCAGATATGTTTATGCACATTGATAGACCTGCCGTTACCAACAGATCATTGGATTAATAGCTTCAAGAATTCACCACCATTTTGAATAAGCTTCCATGAACTAGATCCTCCTCTTCTATTAAAATCATCAGCCATAATCGGCCCGTATTTAGGAAAGAGTACCTTGTGCATAAGAGAATTTTTTTCCTGACAATATCTCCAAGCCAATTTGGTTCTTAATGGACCTGCTTTTTCAGAGCAGGAGCTTATGCCGAGACCACCCAGTTTTTTTGGCTTGTACATCAATTCCCTGCTCACAAATTGCATATCCTTCTTTCCTTCGCTTTTGCCCCAGATAAAATTCTTGCAAGCCTTCTCAACTTCATACAAAATTTTTTTTGGTACCAATGAAAGAGCAGTATGAAAAATCGGATAAGATAGTAATACAGGTTTCACTAAAGTAATCTTGCAAGCAAGAGAAATAAGCTTCCCTCCCCAAACGTTTAGCATGTTTAGAGCTTTTTCAACAATAAATTGAAAATATGATATTTTTAATCTTCTCAAAGCCACTTTAGTACCCAAATAAGTGAATTCATGAACCTCTTTAAAATTCATTACCTTACAGATTTTCCTCCTTCTCCCTTACTTCACCCACAATCCAAAAAGATTACTAGATTTCTGCATATTGATCCTTTGTCCAGTCCAACCATAGAAGTCCATAAGAATGCTTTTTATTTCCTTAACTAATTTCATATTTGCTTTCGAGAAAATGATGATGTTGTCAGCATAAAGCAAGTGAGAAACTTTAGCATTGTTTGGAGAAATACTAATCCCATTTGAACTTCCTCTATGAAAGAATGCATTGGATAATAATTGAGCACACATGACAAATAAGAATTGAAATAGAGGGCATCCTTGTTGGAAACCGCATTTAGCATCTATCCACTTAGAGTAGATACCATTAACAAGAAGAGAAAATTTAGGCCAAGTCACACATAAATAGCTTGAAAATCAAAATACTTCAAAATTTTGATTAAGATAGGCCACCCCATTGAGTCATAGGCTTGTTCCATGTCGATTTTAAAAGAGACCAAACCCTTAGAAGATTTGGAATGTCTAAATTTATGAAACCCTTCTTGAGCTACTAAGACATGTTCCGAGAGAGACATCCCTTTCATGAAAGCTACTTGTTCTTCCGAGATTAACTTGGGAATAACAACCAAAAGCCTATTGAGAAGAATTTTAGCCACTATTTTATAAACCGAGTTACACAAACTTATAGGTCTATAATTTGAAGGAGAAATGGGATTTTTTATTTTAGGGATCAAGATGATATTAGTGATCTTCCAGTCTTCATTCATCTTGCCTTTAAGAAAAAAATGTTCCACAGCTTTCCATAAATCAAACTTGATAATATTCCAATAAAATTTGGAAAAGGAATATGTCATATTTTCTTGACCCGGGGAAATGTTTCCTCCAAGCTCCATGATAACTTTCTCCAATTCATCAAAAGTAAAAACTTTATCTAGCAAGTTTTTGTCTTCTCCTCCCAATGTTTGAACGGGTATTGGCCAACCCTCCAAAATACACCTTCTTTCTTCGCATTTATTGCTGAAATAACAGAACAAAGCTTCTTCCGCTTCTTTTTGATCTTCTACCATCAAACCTTGACTATTCATTATCTTGTGAATGAAATTAGTATTTCTTCCAGCACTTGCATACGTTTGGAAGAACCTTGAATTTGAGTCTCCATCAATTAGCCATTTGACTTTGGCCCTTTGTCTCCACCAAGAGCGGATCCGAGCCAATACCGAGCTTAACTCTTCAGATATTAGCTTTAAGAATCCACTGGCTCTCTTTTGAAAGACCACCTTCTTTCGCCTCCTTCTCTTGTAACCTCAGAATCTCAGCTTTTAAAACCTCTTTTGATTGATTAAAGTCTTTAAACTTTGCCTTACTCCAATAGTGTAGATTCCTAAGAGTTCTTTTTAACTTCTGATTAAGAATCTGAGAAGGATCTCCAAGTGCATTCCTTTTCCATGATTCTTTTACGATATTCATCGATGCTAGAATAGAAGTCCAAACATCCTTAAACCTGATAGTTTTCTTGGTAGAAGATCTGAATTTAATCAAATTCAGTAAGATCGGGTAGTGGTCTGTGGCAATCCTAGCCAAATTTCTTACCAATAGCCTATGAGAGAAGTTATAGGCTGCTGAATTTATGAGGCATCTATCAAGCTTTTCCAGAATTCTTTCAGCCCCCTTTTTGTTATTGCACCAAGTGTATTTGGGTCCAACACTCCCCACCTCATGCAAGTCATTGCAAGTGATGAAAATCTTCATCTCCTTAGGACCCAAACCAAACAGAAAATTCCTACCTCCTTTCTTTTCCTCTTTAGACAACAAGCAATTGAAGTCTCCACCAATGACCATAGGCAAATCCTTGTTCATGTGGAATTCCAACCTCTCCCAAAGGCTTCTTCTTCTCTAAACGTCTTTGCTCCCATAAACTATTGCTATCCTCCATGTGCCAACATTGGCCACCATAAGATCTCCTACAACAAACTGGGATGAAGCTTCCACCATATTAAAGGTAGCATATTTTTTATTCCAAAGCAAAAAAAATACCACCCGAGAGCCCTTCAGAGGGATAATAACAAAAGTCCCACTCTCCACCAGCCATAGTATGAACCAACTTCTTATCTACCACCGAAATTTTAGTTTCAACAAGCCCAAGAAATAGTAAACTGTGATCCCTTATGTACTCCTTAGCATATAGAGAAGCCTTGGATTTTTTTTTTCTCCTCTACAATTCCAAAAACCAATAGAAGACATTAATGAATTGAGGGGAAGAGGTTCCTCGCCCTGCCTTTTGTTTCTCCTTCAAGCCTTCTATTCCTTGTGATCAACCTTATGGGACCAAGGTTTTTCAATTGCTTAGCACCTTTGTTTTTTTGTTTACTGGACCCATCTTCTAGAATACAAGACAAGTCTCCTCTTGATACTTTCACTTCAGATTCCTCAGCTACTATATTTATTAGATTGTAATCAATAATTCCTTTCTGGACTGGATCTTCATCAGCTACGCAGATAATCTCTCCTTCTTCTCCTAGGCTATTTAGAGACTCAAACTTGTTGGGATTACATACAATGTCTTCAACATTACATCCAGCAACATTTTCATTAACTTTCAAAATGGCATTTTGTTTCTCCATAGACACAGAATCTGTTTCTTCACCTATATACATCTCCTTTCCCTGATGCTCATCTTTATCCAGATTTCTTTTTGTTTCAGTATCTTTCCCATCCAATCCATCTTTGCTACCAGCTAAAACATTGTCAGTCTTCTTCAAAGTATTTGTTTGTCTAATCCATTTATTTTGAGTTCTGAAAGATCTATTTCTTTTTTTCTCATAATCCACATGAATCCATGGACCATAGTTGCCACCTTTGGTCTCTGAATCATTGCTCTCCAACTGATTTGAAACCTGCTTTGTGCTGGCATTTCTTCCTTCTTCTGAGAACTCGTTTGCCTTGCCTTAAACAACATTTGAGACACTAGGATTCTTAGGACATAATTTATCCAGATGCCCGATTTTCCCACATTTATAACAAATATTAGGCATTCTTTCATAATTGATCTTCTGATAAAATTTCTCTTTGGATCCTTTAACCCAAACTCCTAACGGTAACTTCTCCTCCAACCTTATTCTTACACAAATTCGAGCAAATTCGCGTCTCCCCCATTGGAACATATTATCATCTATTAAAAAAGGAATGCCTACCAAAGAAGCAATCCTACAAATATTAATTATGTCCCAACTTTGTAACGGGAGTTTAGGTAATCTGATCCAGACTGGTGCTGTCAAGCCTTTTAATGAGGAAGGATTAAACTCAGAGGACCATTTGTCTAATCCCACTATGCTTCCATTCACATACCATGGCCCACTATTAAGGACCCACTCCATAGCTTCAAGATCTTCAAAAGCACATAGGACCCAGCCACCTCCAAGTAGGGTCATGTGGAATCTGCCAAACTGGTTCCATTGCCTCCTAAGCTCCAAACCAATAATGTGGTAAGGAGCATTGTCACCAAAAACTTTAACTACCAAGGACTTCCGAAGCTTTTTAGAATTATCAACCTCATTTTGGTGATGTAATTTCACCACTCCTTGCATAAAGTCTTTCCCACAATCAAAATCAATGGCTTTAAAATTCGGCTTTCTGTTCTAGACATTTTCTAAAGGGGTAAGTTTCTGAGGTGGGATTGAAGATACCTTGACTCCCACTGAATTGCAATTACCCAGAACTGCTGACTCACAGACTCGAACATTTTCCCAGTCTTTCTTGCTTGTATTAACTTCTGGATTACCATTAACACCATCATGATCATCAGAATTTGGAATTACCACATTTAATCTTTCAGATATAACAAAATCTAACGAGGATCCTTCTAAAATTTCAAGATTTCCTCCCACAACTATGTTGCAGCAAGAATCAAGAACCACCTTGTCAACGTCAACACAATTGTCTTTATCCTGAGAATTAGTTTCTTTCAGCATGATCTTCTTCCCTTTTCCAATGCATTCCTTCTGTTTCTTTGGAGAAATATAACCACCCTCATTAATCACAAGAGGCTTACAGGTTTAAACCTCAGGTTGAAATCTTGATCGAACACCTTGATGGCATCGCCAAAAGCCAGAGGCGATGACCCTTGGATTGAGCGGGGAAGAATCCTTACAGAAGGATTCAAAGAGAGATGTCTCTTTCCGTCGCCGGAAGATGGAGGCCGGCGGACCTCCACCGTCATCGGAGGAGGCCGCAATTGTGGGAAATTCAAATTCCTTCTCTCACTAGAACCGGATCTTCTCTCACTAGAACCTATCGAAATGGAACCCCAACTAACACATAATTCATCTAAATAATCATTCCACCATTACAAAGAAAACTATCTATCTACGAAGCAAGTTTCTTTGAATTTTGTCAACATTAGGAGTCCAAAGGCCTTTTTCCAAAGCTTTAGAAAACTGCAGAACTTTCCACAATAATAACATGAGTAATTGAATTGCCACAAAGAAGATTTAAACACTTTCTCAAACTTAACTTGTTGTTTCCCTTTTGGAGTGCACTTTGAAATTTATAAATAATCGTTTATCAACTGGTGCCAGAAGACTATATAATTGGCCCTTTTTTAGCATAAGTGGGCTTATTTAAATTAAGTTTAGTTTATTTGGATATGTAAAGTCATATTTATGGGCAAAACGGGGAAGTAAAAAATCATGTAATTACATCAAATTTATAGCAACCAATAAAATTATTTAACTTTCATTATCTACAAGAAAATTATTCAAAATTCTACCTTCATTAATCTTTTCTGCCCCTTGTTAGTGTGTTGCTTTACATGCAAAGACATGTTATGTTAACCATAAATGCAATCATGGATGGCACTCCAAATTATACCATATCATTTGTAGAGAATAACGCTGCCAAGTCTTCTCAAGCTATTGGAAATATTCAATAACGGGCAATCAAATTTACATCAATTTTTATAATTTTTTTCCAAATAAATAAAAAAAAGTTAAAGATGCACTGTGTGAATAAATGAAGTTTTTAGTCTTATACAGACAATACATGTGAATACCTATTCTGAATTTGTAAGATAAAGCAAAGAGTTTATTCTTGTCATCTGGTTACATGCAATATCTATCATTTAATACACACACCTTGAGATAACTCTTTACATTTTAAGGGAGCTCAACAAGATATCTTCAAAGCTGTGTAAATGAAAAAATAACCAAAAAGAAAATATGAATTTATTCTATAAAAAAAGATTAACATAAAAGGAACTAGAGAAAAGATTAAAGAACTACACAATGATGAAAAAAAAACAAAAAAATTGCATATACCAAGGAGTACCTTATGCAATCAATAAAGATTGAATGGTGAGAACCCAGAATTGACACATGAAAATTACTATTTTCACATAATGTGTGAGCTTCTCCATCTTCTAATGCAAAGACCTATTCCATACCAAAGCCAAGGCAGTTAAAAATTATCTATGATGTCTAGTACTATCTCCATGAATACTCAAGAAAACAAATCGCCAAATATATAAAACATCTGAGAAATGAAATCATCCCTAAACAACACAATTCCATTTTGCTTGCTTCAGTACTTGAATGAGTCACTGCTAAGATGCTTAAAATGTTATCATTCACACAACTACAATCTTTCTTCAATATTCCTGTCTCAAACATTTTGCAAACAACCAACACTAAATGGATTAGAGTCTATTTGAGGATGTTGCATCTTTTTGTAAAGGTAGATGTATAGCAGTTTTGAAAAAAAGGAAAGAAAAAAAAAACTTTTTTAAGTTGTCACCAATCTATGGCTGCCGACAATTAAAGTTGTCAGTAATTTTAATTTATGTACATTATTTTCTGGTGGATGATCGTATGGTTTAATATTTTAAAAGATTTCAAAAAATTGTGCTTTTTGTTTTATAATTTTTAAAATGACCAATTCACCCTCCCCCCCCCCCTTCTCTTAGTTAGCTTTAGGCTAGTTCATAAGGGCTTAACACCCTTAATGAACTTTCAAGTGGTATCAAAGCGGGATTCATAAAATCTAATTTTTGAAAATTTTTGAATATGATCTATGGATAACTTCGATAACTGAAATACTATGGAATGGTATTCCATTACAAGACCACCATTGTTTGATAATATACCATTTGATTTTTGGAAAACTCGCATGTCCACGTTTTTACAATCTATAGATTATCGTATGTGGATGCTTGTTAAAGAAGGTTATTCTGCACCATCATGTGAAATCAATGGAATCAAAACTGAACTTCCTTTTAATGAATGTAATTTTGATGATAGGGATCTAGCTCAACTTAATGCAAAATGTCTAAACTGTTTTTTCTATGCACTGAAATCAGAAGATTACATGCTTGTCTCAACTTGCACCATTGGTAAAAATATAAATAAATAAATAAATAAATAAATAAAATGTAAAAATATATGGGATAGGTTGTGTATTACTTATGAAGGCACAAGTGAAGTTAAGCAATCTAGACTAAACATTTTATTTCATGACTACGAACTCTTTCATATGAAATCTAGTGAATCGATATCTGAAATATATACTAGGTTTACTCAAATTGTCACCTCCCTACATGCCTTAGGAAGAGAGCTAACTAAGTATGAGAAAGTTAACAAAATTTTGAGATGCTTGCCTTCTTCCTTTGATGTTAAAATTATTGCGATAACTGAATTTAAGGATTTGAATGTTTATTCTATAGACAACTTACTTGGATCACTCATTGCTTACGAGCAAGGAGTGAACCAAAGATAACTTGATGCAAGTGAGGAAAAGAAAGAGAAAACTATGGCGTTGAAGGCTAATGATATGGATATTGATTCTTTCGGGTCTGAAAGCAATGATGTTGCCTTAAGCACTATGCAATTCAAAGCTTTCTAAGGAAGAAACAAAAGCACCATCAGAAATGGAACAAATGTAAGAGTAGCAAAAATTCTAAATGTTCTTCTGATGTTATCTGTTTTGAACGCAGGAAGCCCGGACATGTGAAATATTTGAGGTTTAAGGTTATTAAGTTTATGTTTTGTCAAAATAAGATGCATGTTTCAATCCTATGAATTGCCCAAGTTTGCTAATAACACCTTTGCTTACTAATGTTGAATGGGATCAACAATCATGATCGCTAACCCTTTGTTTACAAAAATCATAACATAAAAACATGGTGTCCTAAATCTAAGAGGATTAGGTATATCTAATTTCTAAGTTTTTAGGTTAAATCATGTCCTAACCATTTAGACATTCAATTACCTAATGATCATACATCAAATTTAATTAAGAAAAATTATACTGTATCAATAATATGTTAAATTCCCACTTAATCAAACTTGAATCTAGTTCATTGAATATTTAGAGGGTAATTGAAAGAAATTAATAAATATTAATATTGAAATACTCTCCAAATCATCAATGAACTTTCATGCCAATATTTTTCATCAAAAAAGCTCTATTTAAGAATTCCATAGAGGGCATAAGTATTTAAAATGAATTAAAATGTATTTATAACAAATTTCCAAAATTTAATGTCAATTTATGACCAATAAATTTTTAAATTCAATTATTATTAAAGCATAGCTCAAATAAACCTAGAAAAAATAATGGAATTCAAGAAAATTCTCCAATTTTTTTTTTACAAAATTTCAAATTATTTAGATTTATATTTAATAAATTATTATTAAAAAATTAAAGTATAATAGTTTTAATTATTTGTTATTTATATAATATTTTCCTTTTAATTTTATTATAAATAAAAATAAATTTTATTTTGAATTGATGGACAACAAAATATTTAAAATCCATTGAAAAATGAATTTATAATGGTTTTTTGATGTTTTATTAGTTTTAAAATATTTAAAATTAAAATTTATTTATTAAAAGCTCGACGGAGGTGGTGGTGGGCCATGCATCAGCTTCTAAGTAGAGGATTCAAATATAAAAATAATTGCGTGGTGGTGCATTTGTTACTAATGATTTTACCATTGACAATCATTAGCAATAAATACAGGATGGCGTCGGTGGCGCATATGCAGTTCACTTAACCAGGTTAGCAATGTCCCTTATGAAAGTTCATTAGGGATGTTAAGCCCTATAAAACTGGCCCAAGCTAACCAAGAGGGGGGGTGAATTGGTAATTTAAAAAATTTTCTTTTCATAGAGAACAAAAATCACATAAACCAAAATCACACCACGAGAGAAATAAATGCGGAAATTTAAAAGTGCGGAAGCAAGAAATAAGAACACAGAAATTTATAGTGGTTCGGTCAATTCGACCTACGTCCACTCCCCGGAGGCGCCCTCCGAGTATTGCACTACAATCGTGACTCTCCTTTAGCCCCCACAGCTAGGCGGAGAAGCCTTTACAACGAACCTCCTTTTTGCCACCCCGGCAAGGCAGAGAACCTTTCTCCTTTTGCTTCCTCCTAAAGCTGGCAGAGAACCACAACCAAATGCTGACTCCTTACGTCTACCGACCCTTCCATGGACGAGAAACTCTAGACGAAGAAGAAGCAGAGAGATCCTTGAAGTAACCCTTGTGAATCCCCTCACAAGCTCCCCTTCACAAGATCCTCTCTCTCTCCCTCTCTCTCTTTCTCTCCTCAAGGCCTTCTCAGGTCAAGGCAGTAGCACAAAGGTTGTTCAAAATGTTGAACAAGAGCTCTTAAATAGAAGAGCTTCAAAGGAGCTCAGTAATTGCAAGTTGCCGACAATATCGTCCAGGCCGATATGGACATCGTCCTGGCCGATCAGTATAAATATCAGAAGATCGGCCAGAGCATCACCCTAAATGCAAACTGGACGATTTAAAATTGGCTTGATCATCCAGGCTGATCTCACGATCATCCATGCCGATCAGTTCAAATCAGAGAAAAATTGTCCAGAGCATCGCCCTGAATACAAGCTGGCCGATATTTATCGTCCTGAAGTAACTTAAGGTTTTTGAATAGATCGGCCTGGCCGATCCTGAGATCGTCCAGGACGATATGATCGTATCAATCATCCTTATTTACTCCCTTAATTTTCTGATCAATTAAGGCATAATTTGTTAAAATTGTCCAGGCCGATCAATGATCGTCTTGACCGATTAATAAAAAATACAGTATACCTTAATTGTCTATGGCGGCAACTTCTTTCTGTTTTGAGCTTATCGTCCTGGCCGATACACGTATCATCTAGGACAATCTATTAATGAGGGCTGCCTTAATTAAGAATTCTTAATTAGACTTTCTGTTTTAAGCCTGATCGTCTAGGACGATGTAAATATCATCCTGGCCGATATGAGTAAAAACAAAAATTCTAATTCTCTCAAGTGTGTGTGTGTAGGGTTACTTAGCATCAGTCTCTTTGACCATTACAAATAGACTCAAGAAGAGAAAAAACAAAGTACAGACTGACACAACTCTAGACCTACGCAATCCTGAACTAGCTTCGTCTGTTCATCCTATCTTCGATTCCTGAAAAGTTAGAAGAAACAAGTAGTCCAAGAAGATCAATAGTGTTTGTTAATCATCAAAACATAAGTCATGAAAATAGATTTGTAACAATCTCCCCCTTTTTGATGATGACAAAATACTATGAAAATAATTAGTAGTAAAAGTACGGGATCGACAAGTAAAAAGAGCATCATAAACTTCTCCCCCTTTTGACATATCAAAAAGGAGGATGGAACACAAAAGAACAATAGCAAAAAAAATTAATTTTTTTTTTAAACCAAGGCATGAAAATGATGTAGTATTCCATGTGATTGATTTAAAAACTTGTGAGTTAATGAGTTAACATTCTCAACAATCCATAGAATAGTAGAATATCCAATCATGGTTACCCTTAGCTCAGACGTTTTCTTAGGGTAGAATCATCTTTTGAAATCAATGACCTAACTCAAAGAATTAATTGGATATGAGAAAAAGAATCCATCCATTACTTGGCTGAAGAAAAAACTATCTTTATAAAATAATGAACCAAAGTAAACTTGTCACGATCGCGAAACAATCGAAATCAAGCCTTTGAGAACCAAAACTTCTAAGTTTTAAAAGATTTAAAAAGAGAGAATAGCTTGCTTTTGAGTGGGCTCATTTATGCCTCTTGTCAATTTGAGTGGCGCTTTGCGCATTTTTTTTTATTTTCGATACACTTTTGTGTATATTTTTCAGTTTGGCGTCATTGCGCTTCTTTTGTTGGCATCATTGGCCAAAATTTTTTTTTTATTTTTGCAAGCTACATTCTCTTTTATAACCTCTTTAAAAAAATTCTTAGTTGTGAATATATCTTCTCAGATATTAGAGAATAGGAGCTCTCTCTCTAACATAGGGAAGAATTACCACAAATAGAATCAATAATCAAAGACAAGGATAACGAGGGATCTTGATGTGACAAAAAGACTTTAAACATTATAAATATAAGATAGATTTGCTTAAGCAAGCTTAAGAAAAGATCTCAATTTCATAAATAATCTTCAATTTGAGATAGAATTTTGATTAGAAAAGAAAACTATGCCACTAAAATAGGTTAGAGAAAGAGACACAATCACAAAATATTTTTACCATCTAAGAGATTAGGAGATGAAAATCACATTGACTACAAATTTTCAAAAGCAAGGACAAGGAATATAATACCATTTTAGTGATGATTTTGAAGACTAAGTAAAAAAGAAACAAAAGAAAAATAACACACACCAAAAACTAAGAGAAAATAAAAAACAAAAGCAAAAGAAAGTAACTAAAAGATCAAGTTTCAAGCATTTATGTCAATCACACCCAATCTGGTCCTTAAGGAACTGAAAGTGTCGAAGGCCAGTGGTTTAGTAAAGATGTCAGCCAATTGATTTTCAGTTGTCACATGGTGTAACTCAATGTCTCTCTTATTCACATGATCTCTAATGAAGTGATGCCTAATGTCAATGTGCTTAGTCCTTGAATGTTGGATAGGATTCTTAGAGATGCATATGGCACTAGTGTTGTCACAAAAGATTGAGATGGTGCATATAGGTAATCCTAAATCCAATACCTGTTGTTTCAACCAAAGGACTTGGGCCACACAACTTCCAAGAGTGATGTACTTAGCTTCAGTAGTGGAAAGTGCAACAGAGTTTTGCTTCCTACTAGACCAAGAGACCAAAGATTGTCCAATGAATTGACAAGTTCCTGAAGTGCTTTTTCTATCCACCTTGCATCCTGCAAAATCAGAGTTAGAAAATCCAATAATCTCAAAAGAAGTGCTATGTCTAGGGTACCAAATTCCTAAGCCTTGTGTCCCCAAAAGATATCTAAAAATTCTCTTAACAGCAGTCATGTGGGACTCCTTAAGATCAGCTTGAAATCTAGCACAAAGGCAAACACTAAACATGATATCAGGTCGGCTCGCAGTCAAGTAAAGTAAAGATCCAATCATGCCTCTATACTTCTTCTAATCAATAGACTTACCACTTGGGTCCTTATCCAATGGAGCACTAGAAGTCATGGGAGTGTTAATTGGCTTAGCTTTGTCCATCTCATATTTCTTCAAAATGTCCTTTATGTATTTTGTTTGATTTAAAAAGGTTCCATCCTCCAATTGTTTTATGCTAAACCCCAAAAAGTAGGACAACTCTCCCATCAAATTCATCTCAAACTCTCTATTCATTATCTTAAAAAAATTATCACATAATTTCTTATTAGAAGATCCAAAGAGTATATCATCCACATAAATCTGAACAATGAGTAAATCATCTCCAACTCTCCTAAGAAAAAGGGTGGTGTCTACGCTCCCCTTGATAAACTCCCTCATTAGTAAGAATGTGCTAAGCCTCTCCTACCAAGCTCTTGGTTCCTGCTTTAGACCATACAAAGCCTTTTTTAATTTAAAAACATGATTTGGAAATTGGGAACTCTCAAAAGATGGGGGTTGTTCTACAAACACATCTTCTTTTATTTCCCCATTTAAAAAGACACTCTTGACATCCATTTGAAAAAGCTTAAATCCTTTATAACAGGCAAAGGCTAATAGCACTCTAATGACTTCCAATCTAGCTACAGGGGCAAAAATCTCCTCAAAGTCTATCCCTTCTATTTGATTGTACCCCTTAGCCACCAATCTTGCTTTATTCATAACTACAACTCCTGAATCATTCACCTTGTTCTTAAAGACCCACTTTGTCCCAACAACACTTTGTCCCTTAGGTCTTTCTACAAGCTCCCAAACATCATTCCTAACAAATTGATTCAATTCTTCTTGTATTGCTAAAATCCAAAACTCATCAGTAAGGGCTTGGTTAATGGTGGTGGGTTCAGTCATTGAGATAAAGGCAGAGTGGTTCACCTCCTTCCTAAGTCCATGTCTAGTCTTAACTCCACTAGAAAGGTCTCCTAAGATCAAATCCTTGGGGTGACTTATAGAGTATCTCCAATCTCTAGGCAAAGTGTGTGAAGGTCCAACCCTTTCATCCAAATCAAAATTTTCTACTCCTTGGGTGACTTCTCCTACTCCTTCATTACTTTGGTGTTCTATCCCCTTTCCCAAAATTTTCACTCTTGTAATCTCTCCAACATCATCATCTTCTACTCCATGTTTCTTAGGATCAGACTCATTAAATACTACATGGGTTGTCTCTTCCACCATCAAAGTTCTCTTGTTAAACACCCTAAAAGACTTCCCAACACTAGAATATCCCAAGAATACTCCTTCATCATATTTAGGATCAAATTTTCCCAAGCGAGACTTCCCATTATTGTGAATGAAAACCTTACAACCAAAGACATGAAGGTGGAAAAGATTGGGTGTCCTACCCTTAAGGATCTCATAGGGTGTCTTGTCTAATTTGGCTTTAACATTTACCCTATTCAACACATAACAAGCTGTGTTAACCATTTCAGCCCAAAAGTATTTTGGAAATGAATACTCAACAAGCATGGCTCTAGCAGCTTCCACCAAGGTCCGGTTCTTCCTTTTAGCTACGCCATTCTGCTGATGGGTCCTAGGAGCTGAAAAATTGTGGCTAATCCCCTTATCCTCACAAAAATCTCCAAATCTTTCATTCTCAAACTCTCCCCCATAATCACTATGGATGGTCAAAATCTCACAACCTACCTTTTTCTGAATCCAAGTAGAAAATATTTTAAACTTCTCAAAAGACTCATTTTTATGTGAAAGAAATCTAATCCAAGTGAACCTCGAGTAGTCATCAACAATCACAAAACCATAGACTTTTCCTCCCAGACTGGCAGTGCTAATGGGTCCAAATAAATCCATGTGAAGGACTTCTAAAGGTCTAGAGGTGCTAATGTCCTTAATGGGGTGAAAGGTGGAGTGGACTTGCTTTCCTAGTTGACATGCATCACAAACTTTTGAAAACTTAAGTTTGGGGACACCTCTAACTAGGTCCTTTTGGGTTACTTTCCTAAGGATTTTCATACTTGCATGACAAAGTCTCCGGTGCCACAACCAAGAATCATCAATCACAGTTTTTAAGCAAAATGAAGCAGCACATTCAATGTTATTTAAATCAAGCATGTAGACGTTGTTGATTCTCTTTCCCTGCAAAATAGTGTTGTTACTTAAACTTACAATGCATGAATTCACAAAGAATTGCACGATGAAGTCTTTTTCACAGAATTGACTGATGCTGAGCAAGTTGTGCTTCAATACATCTACAAGCAAAATATTTTCAATCATAAGATTCTTGGATTTACCAATTATACCTGCGCCTACCACCTTCTTGGTGGTGTTGTCTCCAAGAGTAACATTGCCTCCAGTCCTGGACTCTAGTACCACAAACTGATTAACATCACCAGTCATATGTCGAGAGCATCCACTGTCCAGGTACCACATACTCTCACGAGGCCTTTTGTGAGAGCCCTCCTACAAAATTACCAATTGTTAGATTTAGGAACCCAAGCATGTTTGGGTTCCATCTTATGAAGAGTAGAATGCAATGCATGTGTGATATGTTGTGGATCATGCACCTTAGGTCTCCACACCTAATGTGTACTATGGTGAACTGTGCAAGTGTGTGAGATGTGTCCTAATATGCCACATGAAAAACCTCTAACTCCAGGAATGGGATTTCTTAAGTGGTTTGAGTTATAATGCCTCTTCTTAGGTTTTGGTAATTGTTTAAAAATGGGTGTCATCCTAGTTTTCTTACATGCTTCTAATTCATTTTGAATCTTTAACTAGTGCTCTTTAAGACTTCATTTTCAATTCTCAAATTTTTCTTCATCTCCTTAGATTTCTTAAAATCAGATTCAAGTGATGTGTGTGAAACTTTTAATGCATCATGCTTTTCAACTAGTTCACAATAATGTTTATTTAACTCGTCAAATTCATCAAGTAAAGTCATATGATTTGAATCAATTGTTTGATGGTCTTTAATCAAAATTTCATGCTCTTTTTGTAGATTTAAAAATTCTAATTTCAAGCTAGCATGTGTTTTCTTTAATTTCCTATATGATGCATGAATTTTTTCTGAAACTTCAAGAAGTTGATCGTAGGAAAGTTTACATATCTCTTATTGATCAGGATTTCGTCTGCCATCAAGCACAATTTTGATGTATCATCTTCTGGTTCCGTCTCCGATGAGTCCGATGCCGAATCTGCCCAAAATGCTTTTTGTACTCTCATCTTGTCCTTCCTTTGCTTAGGTTTCTCCTCACCCTTTCCTTTGCTTGAATGATCTTGAAGTGTCGGGCAATCGGCTCTCACATGTCCATGTTTCCTGCATTCAAAACAAACAACATCAGAAGATCCTTTAACATGTTTATGATCCTTACCTTTTCTCCAATTTTGATGATGCTTTTGTTTCTTCCTTAGAAAGCTTTTGAATTGCCTTGTGATGAAGGCAACTTCTTCGCTTTCAGACCCGGAAGATTCAGAATCTGATTTATGCGCCTTTAATGCAACTGTTTTATCCTTCTTCTTCTCACCTGTATCAAGATTTCTTTGATTCACCCCTTGCTCGTAAGCAATGAGTGAGCCAAGAAAGTTATCAATAGAATAAGTGTTCAAATCCTTAGATTCGGTGATTGCAGTAATTTTAGCATCATATGATGAAGGCAAGCATCTCAAAATCTTGTTTACTTTTTCATAGTTAGAAAGTTCTTTTCCTAATGCATGCAGTGAAGTGACTATCTGAGTAAACCTAGTGTACATGTCAGAAACAGATTCATGAGGTTTCATACAAAAAAGTTCGTAATCATGCAAAAGAATATTCAAACGGGATTGTTTAACCTCATTAGTGCCTTCATAGGTGATGCATAATTTATCCTAAATTTCTTTACCAGTTTTGCAAGTGGAGTTACGCATATAATCCTCAGATTTTAAAGCACAAAAAAAATAGTTCAAACATTTTGCATTCAATTGACCTAAATCTCGTTCATCGAAAGTCCATTCAGTAAAAGCAACTTCAGTTTTGACACCATTAATTTCACGAAAAGGTGAAGAATAACCTTCTTTGATAAGCATCCACATGCGATATTCAGTAGATTGTAAAAACGTTGACATGCGGGTTTTCCAGAAATTAAAGGGTAAGTTGTCAAATAAGGGAGGTCGTGTAATTGAATAACCTTCCGTAGTGTTACGATTCCCAAGGTTAGCCATGGATCAAAATTCAAAAAGTTTTCAAACTCAATTTTTATAAATCCCGCTCTGATACCACTTAAAAGTTTGTTAGGGATGTTAAGCCCTATAGAACTGGCCCAAGCTAACCAAGAAGGGGGGGGGGGGGGTGAATTGGTATTTTAAATAATTTTCTTTTCACAGAGAACAAAAATCACATGAACCAAAATCACACCACGAGAAAAATAAATGCAGAAATTTAAAAGTGCGGAAGCAAGAAATAAGAACACAAAAATTTATAGTGGTTCGATCAATTCGACCTATGTCCACTCCCCGGAGGCGCCCTTCGAGTATTGCACTACAATCGCGACTCTCCTTTAGCCCCCACAGCTAGGCGGAGAAGCCTTTACAACGAATCTCCTTTTTTTCACCCCGGCAAGGCAGAGAACCTTTCTCCTTTTGCTTCCTCCTGAAGCTGGCAGAGAACCACAACCAGATGCTGACTCCTTATCTCTACCGACCCTTCCACGGATGAGAAACTCTAGACGAAGAAGAAGCAGAGCGATCCTTGAAGCAACCCTAGTGAATCCCCTCACAAGCTCCCTCTCACAAGATCCTCTCTCTCCCCCTCTCTCTCTTTCTCTCCTCAAGGCCTTCTCAGGTCAAGGCAGCAGCACAAAGGTTGTTCAAAATGTTAAATAAGAGCTCTTAAATAGAAGAGGTTCAAAGGAGCTCATTAATTGCAAGTTGCCGACAATATCATCCAGGACGATATGGATATCGTCCTGGCCGATCAGTACAAATCTCAGAAGATCAGCCAGAGCATCGCCTTGAATGCAAATTGGATGATTTAAAATTGGCTTGATCGTCCAGACCGATCTCATGATTGTCCCGGCCGATCAGTTCAAATCAGAGAAAAATCGTCCAGAGCATCGCATTGAATACGAGCTGGCTGATATTTATCGTCCTGAAGTAACTTAAGATTTTTTAATAGATCATCCTGGCCGATCCTGAGATCGTCCAGGATGATATGATCGTATCAATCATCTTTATTTACTCCCTTGATTTCCTGATCAATTAAGGCATAATTTTTTAATATCGTCCAGGCCGATCAATGATCGTTCTGGCCAATTAATAAAAAATACAGTATACCTTAATTATCTATGGAAGCAATTTCTTTCTATTTTGAGCTTATCGTCCTGGCCGATACACATGTTGTCCAGGATTATCTGTTAATGACGGCTGCCTTAATTAAGAATCCTTAATTAGTCTTTCTGTTTTAAGCATGATCGTCCAGGATGATGTAAATATCGTCCTGGCCGATATGAGTAAAAATAGAAATTCTAATTCTCTCAAGTGTGTGTGTAGGGTTACTTAGCATCAGTCTCTTTGACCATTACAAATAGACTCAATAAGAGAAAAAACAAAGTACAGATTGACACAACCCTAGACCTACGCAATCCTGAACTGGCTTTATCTGTTCGTCCGACTTCGATTCCTGAAAAGTTAGAAGAAATAAGTAGTCCAAGAAGATCAATATTGTTTGTTAATCATCAAAAAATAAGTCATGAAAATAGATTTGCAACACCTTATCCATTGGATCCTTAGCTATTTCGAATTGGGATGTGATTCAATCAGATGGGAAGTAAAGCAAACAGTTGCTTTAGGCATTCAATAAGCCGTGGAATAACCAGATATGAGCCATTGATTAGAAGATTGATGTCTCAAATTTTGTACACCTTGTATTTATGCTAATCCAAAGCCCTACAATTAGTAATAGCTCATTCTCAAAAATGGCTAAAATACGTGAAAATTTTAATAGAGCTTAAGGGGATTTAATGAATAATGGGGAATGATTTTTATGATTTATTTTGAATTTTTGCAAAGTTTTTTTAAATTTAAGGTTTAGGATTTACCTCACATTAATGGGTCTCAGAGGGTATTTTTAGGCTTGATTTCTTTGTTGAGGCATCTAAAATAAGTCTCCTAAAGGAGTCGAGGGTTGGAATGGCTTGAATCAACAACTAGGTGGCTTGGACGAAATAGAGATTCAGTGTGTCTAGAAGTTCACTTGCAGCTCCATGTAACCACCAAAGAAATACTTGGATGATGTCTAGGAACCTGTTTAGAGCCTGAATGAAAATTGGAGTTGGTCTAAAGTTGCTGAGAGAAACGTTAATAGCTAGAAATAATCATTTGGTCCCTTTTTCCCAATTCAAGTACCCTAGGTGGTTTGGATGGATGAGATGGGTTTGGAAGCATTCTAGGATGCTTGCCAAGTGTCTTTAGGCAGTTAGGAAGGTAGGACAAAGGAAAACTCAAGGACTATGAGATGGAAATTATTATTCGTCTCTTTGTGCACATTGTGATGGTTTGATTTATTTAGAGCAAGTCCATAGTCTAGGAATGGTTTAGGGAGTATTTAGGAGGTTCTAGAGTAGGTTTAAGCTGCTGGAATGAACTTGTTTTGGAGGGAAAAGAGATTTGGAAGTAGTCTGACCATTTTTTGTGCCCTATTGAAGATATCATTGATTGTTTGACCAGTCAACTTGGTCAATGCTGCTGAGATGCAATCTAAGAATGTTTAGTGAGTTGATGGGATGAGTTTCAAGGGGTTTGAAGCCATGCTTCGAGAGTTTGAAGGAAAGATTAAGTGTATGAGAGACCATGTCTAAAAGAGGGAATTTAAACATTGAATGAGAGATCGATTCCCAAAAAGGTGAATTTAGAACTTGACCAATAGATCAATTATCAGATAGGGAATTTTTTTGGGACTGAAAGATCAATTCTAAAAAAAAACTAGATACTCTAATGGGAGATTGATTCTCAGATAAACAAATTTAAAAACAATTTAATAGATTCCTTATCAGAGAGGTAAAATTTAAAATTTGATGGGAGATTGATTCTCAGATAAACAAATTTAAAAACAATTTAATAGATTCATTATCAGAGAGGTAAAATTTAAAACTTGATAGATAGACTGATTTTTGAAAAGGAAGATATAGAATTCGATTGTAAAATTGGTTGCATAAAAAGTTGAATACTCGAATGGGAGATTGATTCCCAAATGAATGAGTTTAAAACCTAATATATTGATTGATTATAGGACAAAGAAATTAGATTTTGATTGAGAGATTAATTCTAAGACAAAATTAAATACTTGAATGGGAGATTAATTCCCACATTTACCTTACCGGTTGAGGCGCCTAGCCGCTTTGGTTTCTAGAGAGAGAAAGTTTGAATCTTCAGGTTTTTCGCGATTTTTCTTCTTCCGACCATGGCGGCCTCCAGCCATCTGCCTTCCGATCCTCCTGATCTGTTTCCCTGTGTTGTTCCTCTGAGTTCTACTGAGCGTTCATCTCCGGCGTGACCATTTGTTTTGGTTAATCTTCCGATTTCAAGATCGGAATTTAAACCCTTATTCATTAGGGAAAGATCTGATTCTTGTATTCATTTTGTCTTACCTCTATCATCCTCTGATGGAAAGGGTAAGGGTTTGATAGATCCTTTGGCTTTTGCTTTTAGAAGCAAGGATAGAAATTTTACAGATGATAACTCTGTTGCGTCGAACTTAATCTTTGGTTTTTTGGAGCGTGGTGCTCCTATTTCTACGAACACGAACGCTAATATTAATAATGAGATAATACTTTCTGATTGTTGTGATATTCACAATATTTCGTCCAAACCTTTGGATCTGATTAACGATTCTGTTAATCTCTTTGACTCTGTTTCATCGAAAACAAAACATGTAGACGAAACAGGTAACCCGAAGGCCTCCTTTCGTAATGCTTGGTCTAAGCCGCAGCGCATTAAAATTAACTTTGATTCAAACTCCACTGTTATGTCTTCTGACGGGATAGCAGTTAAATTACATACGGATCAGGAAATCAACAATTTTCAAATTCTTTCTAATTCAGTGGTGCTGAAGGTTTTGGGAAAGAACATTCCATTCTCCACTTGTAGCATTGAGTTACGCAAGCAATGGAAAAGGTTTGGTAATTTTCATCTAACCTCCTTGGGAATGAATTGGATTCTTTATTCATTTAAATCTACTACAGCCATGGAGGAAGTTCTCAGTGGGGGGCATTGGTACATTGGAGGACATATCGTTGGCTTGGACAAATGGTTGCCCTCCTTTTCTCCTTTATCTCTAAAAGGACTAACTGCACCTGTCTGGATTCGCTTCCCACATCTGCCTTTGTATTGCTGGGATGAAATTAACATTGCCATGATAGCTTCTAGAATTGGTACACCTTTGTTCTTTGATGGTAATTCTTTTAATTGGAGCAAAAAGGAATTTACGCGAGTTTGTGTTCGTATAGACCTTGAAACCAAACTACCCGCGGGTATATGGGTTGATGGATTGGGAGGCAGATTTTTTCAGAAAGTAGAATATGAAAAACTATCCTCTTTCTGTTTTAATTGTGCCAAAATTGGGCACTTGAAATTGGTCTGTCCAGATCTTTCATTAGCCAAGACAGCTGAAATCAATAAAGCATTAAATGAGAATGTTATGCAAGCTGAGGTCCACCCTGCCCAACCAGAAAATTACGGACCTGGATGCACGTTAAATTCAAGATGAGATCAAGAAAATCAGAAATCAATCAGCTCTTTCGAGACTGGTTGAGAAGGTTACTAATTCTCGTGGAATGACCAGCAACTTCAATTCTGACATTTCTGTTCAGGAAACGGTTGATGCTAACTTGAAAGATAACAGAACTATTGATCTTTCTCAACATCATGAAACCACTCCTGAAGCAGACTTACATTTGTCTAATAGTTTTGATATTTTGAATGATACCTCTGATCAGGTTGTTGATAGGAACTTTGGTCTGCTGATCAAAGTTGGTACTGAAAAAACAGAGGTAGCCAAGATTGAGAATTGTGTTGACAATACTCACACCACTCCACGTATTCAAATTGACAATCCAGCTTCTTTGGTTCCTGTTGAAAATGCTTTGGCCATTAAAACTGCTACTGGATTCACCACCGAATCCAATCACATTGATCCATTGATCATTTCTGTTGATCAAGACCGCTCTTGTAGCTTAAAGTCTGATTCTTCTGATTTTCCTACTGATAGTCCTGATGGAATTGCTGGGGTTCTTAAAGCTGGTACCAATCTGGTTAATCAGAAATCGAAGCCACAGTTAAAATTCTTAGGACCAATAGAAGCAGTCTCTAGAAAGAGAAAGGTGGAAGGAAAAGGCAAGAAGAAAGGCGGGGACTTTTCCCCTTTGGTTAATTAATGTCCTCCTTAATCTTATGGAACTGTAGAGGGGTCAAAAAGAAAGAGATCGCCCTCTACCTAAAAGAAGTTGTTAAAGATAATTCTATTTTCTTTGTTGGCCTTGCTGAAACTAAAGCCGCTTTGATCAATGACAAAGATGTCAATCGCATTATTGGTAGTAACTGGGATTATTACCATCAACCAGCAGTTGGTACTACAGGTAGGATTCTTATGATGTGGAACAACAAACTGGCTAACTTTACAGTGATTGATCATTCATCTCAAGTTGTGTTTGGTGCTTTGTCTACTCCCACCAAAGGTCTGTGGCATGTGGCCATGGTTTATGGCCACAAAGATTTTTATATTAGAAGAGATCTTTGGAGTTGCCTTGAAAAGATAATGAAGACTGATGTACCCACTATTGTGGGCGGAGACTTTAATTACCTTCTTTCTAAAGATGACAAGAGAGGTGGCAAACGGTTTTGTATGACCAATGGTTCCAAGGAGATGAAGTTATTCATGTCCAACCACGATCTTCATGATTTAGGAGTGGTTTGTCCTAAATATACTTGGTGCAACAATAAGCATGGCAATGCTAGAATCTGGGAGCGGTTAGACCGCTGCTTGCTGAACTCCTCAGCTTTATAGTTGGTCTCGTCTGCATCAGTTAGACATCTTGCAAGAATAGCCTCTGACCATTGTCCCATTGCTTTCAAGCTAGATGATATTATTCAATCTCATCCTAAAATCTACAGGTTTGAAGACACTTGGAAATCTTATCCAGCTTCCAGAGGTATTGTGGCCAAAGCTTGGTATAAGCAAGACTTCGGTGATGATTATGAAGTCCTGAATAGAAAAATTAAGAGAACTTTGAAATCTCTTTTTTTCTAGAATAGAAACAAATGCAAAAGCCTGATTCAGTTAAAAGAAGAGTTGAAGAAGGATAATCTAAAATTGCAATTGCAAGAAGAAGTGGAAGGAAGTCGCAGTCCTGATGATCTCAATTTGCTACGCAGTAAGGTTAGAGAGCTTAATGTTACTTTAGTTAGGTTTTCTACGTGGTGGAACCAGCGTGCAAAGGCAAAATGGAATGATGATGGAGACACCAATTCCAGATACTATCATGTTTACAATATAGCTAGGAATAACGGCAAACTGATCAGGCATATCAAGGATGAGAATAACATTGTTGTAGAGGAAGTTGATAAAATCGAATCAGTTTTCTTAAAATTCTTTGAAGACAAATGGAAATTTAGGGATTGTAACAACCTGAACTGGCCTTATATTGATCAAAAATAGCAAATAGATAATGCAGAAAGAGCCTTCCTCGAATCCGAATTCACTGAATCTAATTTTTTCACTGCTGTCTTTCAGCAAGGATCAAATAAATCCCTGGGCTTGGATGGTTCTACTTCTTCATTCTTTAAATTCTATTGGGACATCGTCAAAGACTCTACTTAGAGAGCTGTCAAATAAATTTTCACTACTAGATGCATGAACGGTGCTTGCAAGGATACGCTGATTGTTCTTATTCCAAAAATTAACTCTCCGATAACTCCTTCCAATTTTTGTCAAATTAGCCTTTGTCAAACTATTTATAAAATTGCTGCCACTATGCTAGTTAACAGAATTAAGATTTGTATTCCCAAGCTCATCTCTGAGAAGCAAGTTGCCTATGTTCCGGGTTGATCCATGTCAGACCACTGCCTTCTTACTTTAGAGTTCTTTAACAAGTTCAGGACTTCAAAAAATAAGAAGGGTTATATGGCTCTCAAGCTTGACATGGCTCAAGCTTTTGATAGTATGTGTTGGAAAACATTGGATAATGTTCTTTCCTGGTTTGGTTTCCTGAAAAAATTCTCAATCCTCATTTTGGAATGTGTCACTAATGTTCGGTTCTCTATTCTTTTGAATGGTTAAGGAACTAGATGGATTGAATCCAAGAGTGGCTTTAGGCAAGGCTGCCCCATGTCACCTTATCTTTTCATCATGTATTCACAGCTTCTATCTAGTTTAATTGAGCAAAGAGGCCTTCAAATTGGCATCCAAACTTCTTCCAGAGCTCCAAAAATTACGCACCGACTCTATGCCGACGATATCTTGCTGTTTGGGTCTGCTACCACTTCTCAACTTCACGTGATGATGAGCTTAATTAATGAGTATTGTGGTTGGACTAGGCAAGGCATTAATCAGAACAAGTCTCAAATCATCTTTGGAAAATCTGTTAAGCCATCCTTGAAATGCAAGGTTGGAAAAAAATCTGGCTTCAAAACTGTCAAAGAGCTTTATTACCTGGGTATTAAACTTTCCTTGAGGAGACTGGTCAAGAATGACTTTCATTTTGTAATTGACTATGCACTAGAGAAGCTCAATTCTTAGGGAGCTCATTTTCTATCTATTGCTGGAAGGCTGACTCTGGCTAAATCTTCCTCACTCTCACTACCAACTTTTGTTTCCACGCATTCCTTAATCCCCAAGAAAATTCTATATGAGTTGGACCGTATTTGTCGTGACTTCATATGGCACTAGAATTTTGAAACTAAGGGACTACATTACATTGCTTGGAATGAGTTATCTATTCCTAGAGCTAGTGGAGGCTTGAGCATGCATTCTTTTGTTGAGAGAGTTGGTCCCTTAAGAGCTCAGTTAGCTTGGAGGCTATACCAGAACCCCGCTTCTCTGTTGTTTAGGTTCTTGACCACTAAGCATGGTTCTGCCATCTAGAGTGGTAAGACTAAAAAAGGCCATTCTGCTGCCCATTCCATAATTTCTAATGGAGTTTCCTTTCTTAAACCTATAGTTAGGTGGAACATCGTTAATGGTGCTAACATTAGTGTCATGAATGAAATTTGGTTGCTAGATAAATGTTTCAAAAAATGGCCTACACTTGCTGATTGTATTGGTTTGGAAAGTCTAACGTTACAGAATTTTATCCTTGATGATGGCCATTGGAATTTATTGGAGCTCAGTCGTTACTGCAACACTGATTTGGTTAACCTCGTTATCCACCAATGTGTGATCCATGAGGGGGATGGTGACTATATGGAGCTTCTTTACCAACATTCTGGTAAGTCTATTACTTCGTTGGCTTATTCTGAAGCTATTAAGTTTCATAAAACCAACGATGATTCTGGGTTTGCAAATTGGCTATGGAAATTGAAGCTCAAACCAAGGGTGGAACTCTTTTGGTGGAGATTAAGTAGGTTTGCTATACCTACGAACGAATTCTTGAAATATAGGAAGCTCAGAATTAGTGATCAATGCGCTTACGGTTGCCCTGCTATCAAGAACTTATTTTTGAAGATTATTCATGATGAAAATCAAGTTGCTTTGGCTGATAATATTATATGTTTGACCCTTATGTGGAGAAACTTTCCTTATTAAATTTGAACAAAAATGTTTTATTTAAATTTCAAATGAAAGAAGTTTTTTGGAGACAAAAAATTGCCTCTAAATTTGTTATGGAGGGAGATAGGAATACTAATTTTTTTCACAATATTGCCAATCATAAGAAGGTTAGTAGTTTTACTTTGAAAATTATTAATCCTGATGGGTTTGACATTGATCTCCTTATTTAATTTATGACTATGGTGTTGATTATTTTAAGAATGTGTTTAACAAGGATTTTAATCAGGTGTTGTATGTGGATTTCTCTTTCATTCCTTCTATTATTTTTTATGAGGATAATAATATGCTTACTAAAATTCCTTCTACTGAAGAAATTTGGATGATTATAAAAGATATAAGCATTGATTCTATTGCTGGCCCTGATCGTTTTACGACTAAAGTTTTTTAGAAAACTTGGCATATCATCAAAAAATATTTGGACGATGCTGTTATTGATTTTTTTAAGGGCAACCCATATCCTAGGTTTTTTACTTCCTCCTCTATTGTTCTTATTGCCAAAAGTAATATCACTAATTTTGGAGTGATTTTTATTCTATTAGTCTTTGCTCTTTTTTCAACAAACTCAATGCCAAGCTGATCATGAGTAGATTAGCCTTAATTCTTCCTAAAATGATCTCTTTAGAACAATCTGGTTTTGTCAAACATCATTCCATTTTTGATAATGTTTTATTGGCTCAAGAATTATTTCATGATTTCAAGGCTAAAATTATTGGTAGTAATGCAATCTTCAAAATTGATATTACCAAAGCTTATGATAACCTCAATTGAGATTTTCTTTATACCGTGCTCAAAGTTTTTTGTTTCAGTAACGGTTTTATCAAAATCATCAAAAATTATATTGAACATTATTTCTTTTTTTTTATTATTAATGGAAAGAATCATGATTTTCTTAAGTCTTGCCAAGGCCTCAGGCCGGGGGATACCTTTTCCCATGCTTTGTTTGTTTTGGTGGCAAATTTTTTTTTCAAAAGTTCTTAATGATCTTTTCAGGAAACATCCTACTTTACAGTACCGAACTTTGGGAAGTTTACCTATTTCACATTTGAGCTTTGCTGATGATTTTATTATTTTTACTAATGGTTCCAAACAAAATGCTTAACTTCCTTTTTGATTTCTTCATCAATTCCAAAATGTTTGTGGTTTAATGTTCAATCCTGTCAAAGTTTTTTTTATTACTGCTAAGTCTATCTCTAGTCAAAGGATCATGTCAATTCAGAACAATTTTGGCTTTATGCATAAGGAGTTACCCCTTAAGTATTTAGGTACCCCCCTTTTTAAGAGTAGGAAGAGAACTCATTTATTTGGGGACATTTTTTCTACTACTAAAAAAATTTTCTACGTGGGATTTTAATTTTGTTTCTTTTGGTGGTAGATTGGTGTTAATTAAGAGTGTATTGTATTCTATTCCCATATATTTATTTCAGACATTATATCCCACTATGACTATTTGTAGTAGGCTTGAAAGAATTTTCATCAAGTTTTTTTGGGAGCTAAGGACGGTAAGTCGGCCTTTTATTTGGCTTCTTAGAATAAATGCTCTGGAGTTCAAGATGAAGGTAAGTTTGGTTTTAAGAATTTAAGTGATATGGATTTTGGTTTTTCTTATAAATTTTGGTTTAATTTTAGGACTAAGAAAATCCTTTGGGCTAAGTTCATGGCAGCTAAGTACTGTGTTGGCAAGCATCCTCTCATGTGTTTCTTTCAAAAAGGAGACTCTTTTAATTGGAAAAGATTGTGTTCCATTAAATGGGATGCTGATAATTTTATTCAATGGGGTTTGGGGTTGGGTGATATTTTTTTTTTCAAGACAGTTGGTTGGGGTTCTCTTCTATGGATAATTTGCTTAATACTTATACTACCAATACTTGCAAAGTTTCTGAATATTTTCATGATGGAAGGTGGAATGTGGATTATCTTTCTAAAATGGTGCTTGATTTTGTCATTAATCTTATTCTGAAAGTTCCCCACCAACATGATAAGGACTACATTCTGTTCAATAAATCTAATGATGGTTGTTTTAATTCTAAAGAAGTTTGGCATTCCATTAGGAACTTGCATGCTAAATCTCATATTTTTTTCCTTCATTTGGTATAAAGGTATTTTTGTGTCTTATTATATTCTTACTTGGAGAATTTTTCATAATTACATTCCCGTGGATACTATTTTAATCAAGAGGGGCTTTAATATTATTTCCAAATGCCAAAGCTATTTTCACTTGGAAAATTTAAATTATGTTTTTGCTAATTGTCCCATTGCTATGAAGATGTGGTTGTTGTTTGAAAATTCGTTTAAAAATCAATTTTGTAATGGGTATTAAATATTAAGAGCATTATGCATGATTGGTTTGTGCCTTCTAAATGTTACCTTTATAATATTCTTCATGTTTTTATTTATTGGTATCTTTGGAAAAGTAGAAATGATTCAAAACATGATAACATTACCGTGAATGCTTTAAGTATTATTTTTAAAATTAAGGATAAAATTAGGCAATTATTTATGAACAATTTGATTAATGGGACTAATTTTGAATGGTTGTTTTAAAATTGCTGAGTTTTCTGATATAAATATTTCTTCTAATACCCATAATTGGAGAGATGTTATTGTGAATTGGATGAAACCTCCATTTGGTTTTCATAAACTTAATACTGATGGTTGTTTTAAAACTTTGACTGCTAGTTGTGGTGGGCTTTTCCGCGATTATAATGGTGATATTATTGTGGCTTTTATGGGTCCCTCCCCTTTTAAAAATTCCATTATGGATGAGCTTCAAGCTCTTAAGTATGGTGTTCAACTTTGTATTTCTTTAGGGAGTAATAGTGTTTGGATCAAAGTCAATGCCAAGCTTGTGATTCATTATATTAATGGTATTTCTAATGCCAATCCCTCTTACTTCTACATTATTAGGGAAATTCAACAGTGTCTTACACTCATCAACCATTATATTTCTTATATTTACAGGAAAAAAAATTCGACTTCTGATTTTTTAGCTAACATGAGTTGAAATTTATTAGATTTTGTGGATTATGTGGGAAATTCTATTCCTAGCAAGCTTGTGGGATTGGCTAGACTTGATCGTATGGGTCAACCATATGTTAGAAGCTACTAAATTATTGCAGATGATTGGTTTCAGTTTAGATTTATTTATGAGTTGTGTTTATTTTAAGAGGGTGTTTTGGCTTTTTGCCCTTTTGATCGAGCAGTTCATGAAGTATGGAAATGACTACAATCTAATATATCTGAACCTCTGGCTCCTTTATTGTTCATCTGATCCTCCTCTCCTTAGAGGATTTTATAATTGGACGGGTTACTTAATTGGTTTTTTGGTTGAGGGGACCGATTACTGCTGGATCATTTCTTGTTGTCATAATTTTGTTGACTATAGATATTTTATCTCAAAGAAGATTTTTAGTCATTATAATCATTTTAAGGATCTCAACTTTACTAGCTTTTGGGTTTTGAGTTACTATGCTATCATCCCTTTTAACTATTTTTAGGCTGGTTGTATGCTTTTTTGTTTTACTACCTATCCCAGCGGGTTGGGTCTATTCTAGATTAGAGTTGAGAGTAGCAAGTGTTATACTTTGATTATGATTATCATATTTTCCTGAGCTTTTTATTGGGTGGAAATTTTATCTCTGTGGTTATTTTGAGGTGCTATATGCATGGTCAGATTCACTGTGTGAATATTTGTAGCTTCGATATGCTGGGCTACTATATTTTGTTTACCTATGATGTTGTTTGTTGGTTCACCTCTAGTTTTTTGGGTTTGTACTCTTTTTAACTGCTGGAGATGGCATTGGTTTGATTTTCAATTTTTTTATCGGCTTGTCTGTGCTGGTGCTTTGTTCCCGAGCTTTTATGGCAGCAGTCCCACTTTAGCTATCAATTCCCTCTTAGGGATGTTTTGGTTTTGGGTTTATATTAATCTGCATGTGGATAGTAATCAT
Source organism: Dendrobium nobile (assembly GCA_022539455.1). Taxonomy (NCBI): domain Eukaryota; kingdom Viridiplantae; phylum Streptophyta; class Magnoliopsida; order Asparagales; family Orchidaceae; genus Dendrobium; species Dendrobium nobile. Next base: position 40,685,160 of record CM039726.1, read on the forward strand.
GATGGTTATTTGGGTATAATGACTTGGTAGTATGGGTTTCGGTATACAGGTTTGGTGGCCATGTATTTTTCTAGTTCTGGTGGCTTAAAGTTTTATATTAAGGCTATTTATAAGCATTATTGGAATGCCTTCTAGATCCTTATGCAATTTCAAGAAGTTAATATGCATTATTATACTTTTGGTAGTGGATTGAATTCCCTATTAACTATTTTTCCTATTAAAACTATTAGTAGAGAGTGAAAGAGAGAGAGAGAGAGAGTGAGAGAGAGGAATGATAGAGAGAGAGAGAGAGAGGAATAACAGTTATCAAATACTACAGTGGGTTTATTCTGAATATTAAATTTACTTTATGAAAAAGCATGTAGTGCCTCATTTTCAAAGAAGAAAATATCAATGCTAAATAGTTCTTCTCGATTGGAGGATAATTTACTTCAATGGGAAGTAAACATGTACTGAGATAATAAAGTGCATTATCTTCCCTTCCTCATTAGCTTGAGGTAATAAGATGCCATGAGATTCACTCAAAGCAGTCATATATAGTATTATCATCTTCCCTGGCATAGTAGTTGCAAATATTGGAGTATTTATAAAATACTGCTTTTTACTATCAATGGCCTTCTAGAACACCTTGTTCCACTTGAATGGAGCATCTTTCTTGCACAACACTACAAAAGGATGACATCTGCCTAAAAGGTTCAATATGAATCTCCTAAGGTATGCTAATCAACCTTGGAATGATCTCAATTGGGTAAGGCTTTTAGGTGGTGACATTTCTATTATTTCTTTGATTTTATTAAAATCAATTTCAATTCGGCAGTGTTGAACCATAAAACTTAGAAATGTTTTTAAAGTGATGCCAAAAGCACATTGCAAATGATTCTTTTTTATATTGACATAGTATTTACAAAATATTTTCAAGTAATATAAATAATTATCTCTTTCAAGACTTCTAACGACTAGATCATCGACATGACACTCCACTTGATGGTAGATGAGTTCGTAAAAAATCCTCATCATTGCACATTGGTAAGTTTCTCCAACATTTTTAATCCGAATGGCATGACCTTGTATTAGAAAATCCTTATCAAAGTTCTAAATTCTTTATATTTCTCATATTTGGGATCCATCTTGATTTAATTGTATCTGGATGAACAATCCCTGAAAGAGAATACCATTTGTGAAGAAGCGATATCTACCATGAGTTTTAGTATAAGAAGAGGAAACTCATTTTTAGCTAGGCGTTATTAAGATCTCTGAAATTAATATAGACACATATCTGACCATTTTTCTTCTTGACTGGGATTATGCTATCTAACCAAGTTAGATATTTATCCTCTTTGATAAAGATAGTGGTGATTACCTTCTTCACTTCAACTACAACCTACTACTCAATGACGAGTCACATCCATCAAGATGATTATTTTATTGGAATCATATATGGTTGAATTGATAACTATATCTGGGGATTGAAAGTTTATTAGGGATGTTAAGCCCTTATGAACTAGCCCGAGGCTAACCAAGAGGGGGGGGGGGGGGGGGGGGGGGGGGGTTGAATTGGTTGTTTCAAAAATTCTTAAACAAAAATCATAATTGTGAAAAATAAAAAAGTGAAAACATAATAAGAAAGAGCACAGCAGAATTTTATAGTGGTTCGGTCAACTTGACCTACATCCACTCTCCGGAGCCTCTCCTCCGGGTATTACACTATACTCAGTTACTCTCCTTTTACTCCCACAACAAGGCAGAGAAGCCTGTACAAAACTCCTTTCCATCTACCCCCGGTGAGGCAGAGAACCTAACTCTTTTTACTTTCTCTTGAAGCAGGCAAAGAACCTGACTCCTTTCATTTCTTTTTGAAGCAGGTAGAGAACCTCAATCAATCACTGAAGTAGACCTCTCTGGAACCTCCAACGAAGCAAGGATAATGACTGGAGAAGATGGCACGAATCCTGGCTTGGAGCAACCTTTATGAAACTCTCATAACTCCCCCCCATAAGATTCTCTCTCTCTCCCAAGCTCTCCCCCTCCTCTTGGATCTCTCAAGTCTAGACAACAACAAAATATATCATCTTGAGTAAACAAAAGATCTTATATAGAAGGGCTTCAAATTTTCCCTAAATTGCAACAAACTGACAAAGTTCATCTAGGATAATGAATATATCATCCTATACTATAAATACAAATTTAGCTAATTCAGCTAGAATGATATGGTGGAGGATGGACATTAGAAGTTTTATTTGTTTTGATTGTCATCATCCTGTATGATTAGTTTAAAATGTTAACTATCGTCCAGACCATCGCTCCGTTAGGCAAGACATTTCATGTTAGATGATGAAAGAATAACTTATCGTCCAGAATAATTCTTGGATCATTATGTATGATTACTTCAAATTGATAAATATTATCTAGCACATCATTTTGTTCATCTAAGATAATTCAGGAAGAAACTAAGGTTTGTTTAACTGATTGTCCAGGACGATCCAGCGATTATCCAAGATTATATGATCGATTAATCAAACCTTAATTGCTTTCCTTAATCATCAGAATAATTTAGGCATAATTGTTATTCATCATCTAGGATGATGTCCTATACAATGTCTAAAAATAATAACATGCCTAAAATAGTTGGTGGTCGATTCTTTTTTATTTGAGTATATCATTCAAGATGATGTTAATATCGTTCAGGATGATTTGCTTAATTTGGTTGCCTTAACCAGAATGTCCTAATTATGATTTCTATTTTTAACTTATCGTCTAGGATGATTTTTGATCATCTGGACGATATGATCAAAAATAAAAAAACTCTAAAACAAATATAATTTTTCCCCTTGAGTGTGCGTGTGTAAGGTTACTTAGCATCATGATCCACTTTATTACATTTGACTCAAAAAAAAGGTAAAAATACTTAAAGTACACTTACAGACTGGCTTTATCTTAATCTATCCAATCTTGATCTGGCTTGATTTGCAATTGACCTTGTGGACTTGAAATGATAGTAGATTGGGAAAAAAAGAAATGCCAGAAATATTTGCTATCATCAAAATTATAATTATTGAATCCATGTTTGCAACAAGCTCCCCCTTTTTTATGATAGTAAATATTTGTTAGGAAATTTAAATTAAGCATATTAATGAAGCATAAAGTAAATGAGAACATTTTGAACCAAGCAATGCAAATTTTACTAAAAACAAGCAGGTGGGACAAACACTAAACAACAGAGTACAAATAAAAATAATACAACAAAACAACACTGACACACTAACCCTAACACTATTATTCCTTTTAACATCACAAAAAAGAGGAGGAAATAAAAAAGAAATACAACAAAAAAGAGGTGATCAAATGGTGCCCCAAAACTTAAGAAACCAGTTAAAACAAAATATAAAATAATGAAAAGATGATAAAAATGACAAAAAGAATAAAAAATACAATTTTTTTTTTATCAAAGCAAGAATATTATAAATTTTTCATGTGATTGAATTAAAAATTTATAAGAAAATGAGTTAACATTATCGAAATAAGAAAAGGTAGAACAAATGATCCTATTTACCTTAGCTCAAACTTCTTACAGGGCAAACCATCTTTTGAAAATAAAGATCTAACTCAGAAAAAGTAATTAGATAAGAAAAAGTGATCCATTCAAAACTTCATTACAAAAAAAATATCTTATAGAATAATATATTAAAATAGTTAGTCACAATCATGAATTTTGAAATCAAGTCTTTGAACATATCAAGTGATACTTGAATTCTTCTAAGATTTAAAGATTTAAAAGAAAAGGAAGCTTGTTTTCTTATGGGCTTATTTTGTGCCTCTTATTAATTGGTTGACACACTTTGTGCATCTTTTGATTTTTGATACACTATGCGTACCTTTCAATTTTTTGGCGATCATTGCAAATCTTTTTAATTTTTCTTCTTTTGGGGCTTATTTTATTCCTCTTGTTATTCTTTTCAACTTAGGTCCCTTTTGAAACGTTTAAATACTCTCAATTGTGAGAATATATTTTAAATATTAGATAAGAAATACCTACTCTCTAATATAAGGAAGAGTAAACCATAAAATAGAATTAAATTCATATGATAAATGCAATGACAAGATTATGAAAGCTTAAAAGTGATTTAATGACTTTGAACATTATTTATATAAGATAAATTACTGTAATAAGATAGAAAAGATCTCAATCACAAAGTCTAGTTATTAATTTGTGATAAACTATTATTTAGAAAAGAAAATTACACCGCTAAAAAAAGTTAGAGGAAAGAAAACAATCAACAATGTTTATTCCTTTAACTAATTTAAGGATGTCAAATATTGACTACAAATTTACAAAAATAAAAACAAGGCATAAATTATCATTTCAACCGTTACCAAAAGAAAAAACTAAAAGAAAAAACTAAAACATCATAAATGAAAACACAAAAAAAAATGGCAAAGAAAACTCAACAATTAAAACTAAAAATAGAAGAAAAGTGATAAACCAAAAGAAAGAGCAGAAAACAATAACAAGCAACAGATCCAAAAACATAAAATTTAGAATTCAGTAAGCATCAAGTTCATGCATTTATGTCAATCACATCCAATATGGTCCTTAAGATGTTGAATGTATCAAAGGCCAATGGTTTAGTAAAGATGTTAGTCAATTGATTCTCAATTGCCACATGATGTAACTTAATGTATCTTTTGGTAACATTATCTCTAATAAAGTGATGCTTTATGTTAATATATTTTGTCCTTGAATGTTGGATAGGATTCATAGAGATGAAGATGGCACTAGTGTTGTCACATAGGATTAAAATTGTGCCTATGGGTAATCATAAATTCAGAATTTGTTGCTTCAACTAAAGGACTTGGGCCACACAACTTCCTAAGGCAATATACTAAGTTTTAGTAGTGAAAAATGCAATAGAGTTTTATTTTCTACAAGATCAGTTGGCTAATGATTGTCCTAAAGTTTGAAAAGTTCCAGAAATGCTCTTTTTATCCACCCTACACCCTTCAAAATCAGAATCAAAATATCTAATAATCTCAAAAGAACTGTTGTGCCTAGGATACCAGATTCCTAAGCTTTGGGTCCCTAAGAGACATCTAAGGATTCTCTTAACTGCATTCAAGTGGAATTCTTTAGGATCAGCTTAAAATCTAGCACAAAGATAACACTAAACATTATATCAGGTTGGCTAGCAGTCAAGTAAAGCAGTAATCATATCATTCCTCTATACATCTTTTGATCAACATATATTCTATTTGAGTCCTTATCCAATAAAACACTGGAGCTGATGGGAGTATTTATTGGCTTGGCTTTATCCATTTCATATTTCTTCAAGATGTCCTTAATGTACTTTGATTGATTAAGAAAATTTTATCATCCAATTATTTTATGTTAAATCTCAAAAGTAGGACAATTCTCCTATAATACTCATCTTAAATTCCTTACTCATTATTTTACAAAAATTTTCACATAGCTTTTTAACAAAATATCCAAAAAGTATATCATCAGTATAGATCTGAATAATGAGTAACTCATCTCCTACTTTCCTAAAAAAAAGGGTGGTGTCTATGCTCCCCTTAATAAACTCCCTCACCAGTAGGAATGTGCTAAGCCTCTCAAACCAAGCTATGGGTGCTTGTTTTAATACATATAAGGCATTTTTTAATTTGTAAACATGATTTGGAAATTTGGAACTTCAAAACCTGGGGGTTGCTCTATAAACACATCCTCTTTTATTACCCTTTTTAAAAAGACACTCTTGACTTCCATTTGGAAAAGCTTAAATCCCTTATAATAGGCAAAGGCTAATAGCACTCTAATGGCTTCCAATCTAGCTATAGGGGCAAATGTCTCCTCAAAATCAATCTCTTATATTTGGTTGTACTACTTAGCCACCAATCTTGCCTTATTCCTAACCACCACACGAGAATCATTCAATTTATTCTTAAACATCCATTTGGTTCCTACCACACTTTGATTCTTAGGTCTTTCTACCAACTCTCAAATATTATTCTTCATAAATTAGTTAAGTTCTTCTTGCATAGCTAAGATCTAAAACTTATCAAAAAGGGCTTGATTGATGTTGGTGGGTTCAGTCATTGAGATAAAGGCAGAGTGATTTTTTTTCTTCCTAAGTCCATTCTTAGTTCTAACACCTTCAGAAGGGTCTCTTAAGATCAGTTTTTTAGGATAACTCGAAGAATATATCCAATATCTAGACAAAGTATGTATAGGTTCACCTTTTTCTCTAGATTTGTATTTTCTACTCCTTGGCTAATCTCACCTACTCCATCAGTGTTTTGAGGCTCTACCATTTTCTCCAAAATTTTAACTCCTTGGGTAATCTCTTAAACTTTATCTTCTTCCTCAAATCTAAACTTCTTAGGATCAAATTCAATAAACACCACATTAGTTGTCTCCTCCACCATCAATTTCCTCTTGTTAAATACCCTCAAGGATTTCTCCACACATGAATATCCCAAGAACACTCTATTAGATTTTGGGTCAAATTTTCCTAAGAGTGAGTTCCTATTATTAAGAATGAAAACCTTATAGCCAAAGACATGGAGGTGGGAAAGGTTGGGCGTCCTACCCTTAATGATATCATAAGCTATCTTATTTAGTTTGGATCTAATATTCACCATATTCAACACATAACAAGCTGTGTTTATCACTTTAGCCCAAAAGTATTTTGGAAGTAAATACTCAACAAGCATAACTCTAACGGCTTCAACTAAGGTCCTATTCTTACTTTCAGCTACCCCGTTTTACTAAGGGGTCCTAGGAGCTAAGAAGTTGTGACTAATCTCTTTATCCTCACAAAAGTCTCAAAATCTCTCATTTTTAAAATCTCCATCATGGTAACTATGGATGGTCAAGATCTCACAACCTAGATTTTTCTAAATCCAAGTTTAAAAGGATTTAAATTTATCAAAAGAATCACTCTTATGTGACAGAAATCTAATCCAAGTGAACCTCGAGTAGTTATCGATAATCACAAATCCATAGAGTTTTTCTCTTAAGCTGGCAGTGCTAATGTGTCCAAATAAATTCATGTGAAGGACTTCTAAAGGTCTAGAGGTTCTAATGCCCTTAATAGAATGGAAAGTGAATTGAACTTATTTCCCTATCTGACATCAATCTCACAGGTGTTCCTTAGTGATCATAAGCTTGCGGACACCTCTAACTAGGTCCTTTTAGGTTACTCTTCTAAGGGTTTTCATGTTGGCATGACATAACCTCCTATGCCACAACCAAAACTCATTAGCAACAAATTTTAAGCAAAATAAAGCAGCATATTTAATATTATTTAAATCAAGTAAGTAAACATTATTATTTCTTTTTCCCTGTAAAATAGTATTATTATTCAAGCTAATGATACATGTGTTTGTTAAAAATATTATGATAAAGTCCTTATCGCAAAGCTGACTAATGCTAAAAAAATTATATTTCAATCCATCTACAAGCAAATTATATTTAATCAAAAAGTTCTTGGAGTTTTCATTTATACCTACGCATATCACTTTCCTGGTGGTGTTATCTCCAAGAGTGACTTTGCCTCCAATCCTAGCTTCAATTGAAATGAATTGATTGGCATCTCCAGTCATATGTCATGAGCATCCCCTGTCTAGATACAATATGCTCTCATGAGATTTTTTTGTGAGAGAATACCTACAAAATAATTAAACATCAGATTTAGGAATCCAAATAAGTTTGGGTTCCTTCTTATGGAAAGAAGAATGTAATGCATGTGTGTTATGGTGTGAATCATGCAATTTGGGTCTCCACACCCAATGAGTACTATGATGAATAGTGTAAGTATGGGAGATGTGTCCTAGCATGCCTCATGAAAAACATCTAACACCAGGAAATGGTTTTACTAATCTATTTGGGTTGTGATGCCTCTTCTTAAAGTTATGTGTTGCATGCAATGATGTTTTTATCATTTTTAAATGCTATGAGTTTTACTTTCAATGCTTTATTTTCATTTTCATAAGCTGCCACTTCCACTTTTAACTGATGTTCATTATTATCTATTTCCAATGTATGTTCCGCTAATTTCTTAAACTCTTTTTCTAACTCAATATGTGATGACTTCTAAAAGTGCATTGAAGGCACTTGAAAGTTCGTTAGGGATGTTAAGCCCTTGTGAACTAGTCCTAAGGCTAACCAAGAGAGGGGGGGAATCTTTTAACAAACAAAACACGATCTTAAAATAAAAATAAAGATTCACCATAGAAATCAAAGTGCGAAAAATAAATGTGAAAGCAGCAATAAAGAACACAGAGATTTATAGTGGTTCGGTCAAAATGACCTATGTCCACTCCCTAGTGGCGCCCTCTGAGTATTACACCAAACTCAGTGTCTCTCCTTTTTCCCCCATAGTAAGGTGAAGAAGCTTATACAAACCTCCTTTCCACCAACCCATGTGAGGTAGAGAACCCAACTCCTTTTGCTTCCTCCAGATGCATGAAGAAAACCTAACTCCTTTTGCTTCCTCCTGAAGCAAGCAGAGAACCCAACTCCTTTTACTTCCTCCTAAGCAGGCAGAGAACCCAACTCCTTTTGCTTCCTCCTGAAGCAGGTAGAGAACCTCGATTAGATGCTGAAGCTTACCTCTTTAGAACCCCCAAGGAATTGAGGGCGATGACTGGAGAAGCTGACGATGAATCCTTATTTAGAGCAACCTTTGTGAACTCCATCACAAGCTCCCCCTCATAAGATCCTCTCTCTCTCCCTTTCTCTCCCTCTCCTCTTGGCTCTCTTAGGGTAAAGCAGTTGTAAAAGATCTACTAAAGGGTAGAACAAGAGCTCTTAAATAGAAGAGCTTCGAAATAGCTCATATTTTATACAAACCGACTTTATCATCCAAGTCGTTAGGGATACCATCCTGACCAATCTGCATAAATTTTGCTCAATTAGCCCAGTCAATTTGCGATGATTAGAAGATTTTTGGTCATATCGTCCAGGATGATATAATATCGTCCTAGACGATCAGTATAATTCTATAAATATCATCTAGATAATCGATCTGAAAGGATGTCTGGAGGATAAAAATTTAGCTTGATCATCCTGTCCAATTAGCTTAAATTCAAGGCGAATCATCTTGAATATCACTCTGAATAAAAGATGGCCGATGTCAATCGTCCATGATATTATCGCGAACGATCCTGCGATCGTCCAGGATGATGTGATCGAGCAATCAAACCTTAATTGCTTTCCTTAATTACTAAATTAATTTAGGCATAATTGAGTTGCATCATTCAGGCCGATGTCTTGGACGATGTCTAAAAATAAAAAAATACCTAAATACATCTGGTGGCTGATTCTTTCTGATTTGAGCCTATCATTCCAGCCGATATAAATATCATCTAGGATGATGTACTTAATGACGACTTCCTTAATAAGGATGCCCTAATTAGGATTTTTATTTTTAGTCTGATCGGCTAGGACGATATGGGAATCATCTTGGATGATATACTGAAAATAGAGAACTCTAAGTCAGTCAAAAAATTTCCCCAAGTATGTGTGTGCAAGGTTACTTAACATCGGGAATCACACCATTTATAATATAATCAAGAAAGGAAAATTACAAACTGACTTAGACCTAGTCTACCCAATCTAGAGCTGGTTAAAATTATAATCTTGATCCTGTGGACCTGAAATGTTAGTAAGCAAGGCAGTCGTAGAAAAATAGAAGTGTTTGCAATCATCAAAATTCTATTTTTGAAAATAGATACGCAACATTCTCCCCCTTTTTGATGATGGCAAATACACAAAAATAATTCAAGCAATTAAGGAAATTTAATGAAAACATTATGAAGAAAAGACACATATCAACTATTTAAAAATTGAAACAAAGTTCAAAGAAAATAGTACAGCAGACCACTCCCCCTTTTGACATCACAAAAGGAGGAGGAAAGTAGAACAAAAACAAAGCAGAAACTAAACATAAAAAAATAAAAATAAACTACAATGAAAAACAACATAAAAAGAAAACTAGTAAAATGATTTTTTTTTTATCAAGGTATGAATATAACATAGTCTCTACGTGATTGATTTTATAGATTTTTAAGTCAATGAGTTAACAACATAAAAAATCCGAAAAAGTGGTAAAGTATTCGATCATGTTAACTCTTAGCTCGGACTTCTCTCAAGGCAAAATTGTCTTTTGAAATCAAATGACCTAACTCAAAAAAATTAATTGGATAAGAAAAAGAGGTCCGTTCAAGACTTAGTTTCAGAAAAATATCTTATATAATAATGTATCAAAGTAGTTTGTCATAATCGCAAAAATTTGAAATCAAGCCTTTGAAAATTCCAAGTGATTCATGAATTCTTCTAAGATTTAAAAGTTGGAAAAGAGAAGAGTGCTTGCTTTTGGTGGGCTCATTTTATATCTGTTGTCCTTTGAATGGTGCACTTTACACATCTTTTGATTTTTGATATACTTTGTATATATTTTTTAATTTGGTGTCATTGTGCATCTTTTCTTTTTGACATCATTGCCACTTTTTTTTAAATTTTATAAGCTAGATTCTCTTTCAAAACTCTTAAACATTCTTAGTTGTGAATATATCTTATAGATACTAGAGAAGAAAAACTCACTCTCTAATATAGGGAAGAACAAACCACAAAACAGAATAAAAAATCATATGAGAGGTGTAATGATAGAATAATGAGAAATCGTAAAGTAACATAAAGACTTTGATCATTATAAATATAAGCTAGACTACTGTAGCAAGGCAGAAAAGATCTCAATTGCAAAGTATAGTTGTTAATTTGAGATAGACTTCTGTTTAGAAAAGAAAATTATACCATTAAAATAGGTTAGAGAAAGAGACACAATTAATGGTGTTTTCACCCTTTAAAAAATTAAGAGATGTAAAACATTGAATACAAAATTCAAAAATAAAAATAAGATATAAAATATCAATTTGAGCGATAAATTTTTTTTTAAATTAAAGCATACGAAAAAATAAAGCAACAAAAATAAAAGCAATAAAAATAAACAAAGAAAAAGCTAAACAAATAAAACAACATAAGTGAAAAATAAACAACAGATAACATATTTGAATTTTGTAGGAATCAAGTTCATGCATTTATGTCAATCACACCCAATCTGATCCTTAAAGTGTTGAAAGTGTCGAAGGCCAGTGGTTTAGTAAAGATATCAGCCAGTTGATTCTTAGTTTCCACATGGTGTAACTCAATGTCTCCCTTGGTCACATGGTCTCTAATAAAGTGATGCCTTATATCAATGTGCTTAGTCCTTGAATATTATATAGGATTTTAGAAATGCAAATGGCACTGGTGTTGTCATAAAGGATTGAGATTGTGCCTACAGGTAATCCTAAATTCAGAATTTGTTACTTTAATCAAAGGACTTGTGCCACACAACTTTCTAAGGCAATGTACTCAGCTTCAGTAGTGGAAAGTGCAATAGAGTTTTATTTTCTACTAGACCAGAAGACTAAAGACTATCATATGAATTTACAAGACCCAGAAGTGCTCTTTCTATCCACCCTACATCTTATAAAATCAGAATTAGAATATCTAATGATCTCAAAAGAAGTGTTGTGCCTAGGGTAACAGATTCCTAAGTTTTGGATCCCTAAAATGTATCTAAGAATTCTCTTAATTACAGTCAGGTGAGATTCCTTAGGATCAGCTTAAAATCTAGCATAGAGAAAAACACTAAACATAATATCAGGTCGACTAGTAGTCAGGTAAATTAAAGATCCAATCATCCCTCTATACTTCTTTTGATCAACAAACTTTTATTTTGGGTCCTTTTCCAACTGAACACCTGATGTCATGGGAATATTAATTAGCTGGGCTTTATCCATTTCATATTTCTTCAAGACATCCTTTATGTACTTTGAATGATTTCGAAAGGTTCCATCATCCAGTTGTCTTATGCTAAACCCCAAAAAATAGGATAACTCTCCCATCATACTTATCTCAAACTCCTTACTCATTATTTTAGAAAAATTATCACATAATCTCTTATCAAAAGATCTAAAAAGTATATCATCGACATAGATCTGAACAATGAGTAAATCATCTTCTACTTTCCTCAAGAAAAGGGTGGTGTCTATGCTCCCCTTAAATAAACTCCCTATCTAGTAAGAATATGCTAAGCATCTCATACAAAGCTCTGGGTGCCTACTTTAATTTATATAAGGCAATTTTTAATTTGAAAACATGATTTGGAAATTCAGAACTCTCAAAACTTGGGGGTTGTTCTACAAACACATCCTCTTTTATTACCCCATTTAAAAAATCACTCTTAACATCCATTTAGAAAAGCTTAAATCCATTATAACAGGCAAAGGCTAATAGCACTCTAGTGGCTTCAAATCTAGCTACAGGGGTAAAGGTCTCCTCAAAATCTATCCTTTCTATTTGGTTATACCCCTTAGCAATCAATCTTGCCTTATTCCTAACCACCACAAAAGAATCTTTCACCTTATTCTTAAAGACCCATTTGGTTCTAACTACACTTTATCCCTTTGGTCTTTCTACAAGCTCCCAAACATCATTCCTAATAAATTAGTTTAACTCTTCTTGCATGGATAAGATCCAAAACTCATCAGAAAGGGCTTAATTAATGTTAGTGGGTTTAGTCTTTGAGATAAAGGTAGAGTGGTTTACTTCTTTCCTAAGTCCATGTCTTGTCCTAACTCCTTTAGAAGGGTCTTCTAAGATCAGTTCTTTAGGGTGACTCAAAGAGTATCTCCAATTTCTAGGTAAGATGTGTGTAGATTCAACCCGTTCCTCCAGATCTACATTTTCTACTCCTTGGATAATTTTACCTGCTCCTTCAGTGTTTTAGGGCTCTACCTTCTTCTATAAATTTTTAACTCTAGTGGTAATCTCTCCAACTTCATCTTTATCCTCAACTCTAGACTTCCTAGGATCAGATTTATCAAACACTACATGAGTAGTTTCCTCCACCACTAATGTCCTCTTATTAAACACCATAAAAGACTTCCCAATACTAGAATATCCTAAGAACACTCCATCAGATTTTGGGTCAAATTTTCCTAAGTGAGACTTCTCATTATTATGAATAAAAACTTATAACCAAAGACATGGAGGTGGGAAAGATTGGGTGTTCTATCCTTAAGGATCTCATAGGATATCTTATCAAGTTTGGCTCTAACATTTACCCTATTTAACACATAACAAGCTGTGTTTACTGCTTCAGGCCAAAAGTATTTTGGAAGTGAATACTCAGCAAGCATGGATCTAGCAACTTCAACTAAGGTCTGATTCTTCCATTCAGCTACCCCGTTCTGCTGAGGGGTCCTAGGAGCTTAGAAGTTGTGGCTAATCCCCTTATCCTCACAAAAGTATCCAAATCTCTGATTTTCAAACTCCCCCCATGGTTACTATGAATGGTCAAGATCTCACATCCTGGCTTTTTCTGAATCCAAGTGAAGAAGGCTCTAAACTCATCAAAAGACTCATTCTTGTGTGTTAGAAATCTAATCCATGTAAACCTCGAGTAATCATCGATAGTCACAAAACCATAAACTTTTCCTCCTAAGCTGGCAGTGCTAATGAGTCCAAACAAATCCATGTGAAGGACTTCTAAAGGTCTAGAGATGCTAATGTCCTTAATGGAGTGAAAAGTGGAGTGGACTTGCTTTCCTAATTGGCAGGCATCACAAAGGTGACCTAGAAAGACCTAGTTAGAGGTATCCCTAAGCTTAAATTTTCAAAAGACCACCTTTGTGACATAATACTGGCATTACATAATCTCCTGTGCCATAACCAAGAATCATCAGTAGTTGTTTTTAAGAAAAATGAAGCAGCACTTTCAATATTTTTAAGTCAAGCATGTAAATATTATTGATCCGCATTCCCTGTAAAATAGTGTTATTATTTAAGCTTATAATGCAAGTATTAGACAAAAAGTTTATGATGAAGGCCTTATCATAAAGCTGATTGATGCTGAGCAAGTTGTGTTTTAGTCCATCTAAAAGAAAAATATTTTTAATCAAAAGGTTCTTAGAGTTTCCAATTATACCAGTGCCCACAATCTTCCTGGTAGTGTTATCTCTAAGAGTAACCTTACCTCTTGTTCTGATCTCCAGCAGAATGAATTGATTGGCATCTCTAGTCATGTATCATGAGCATCAACTATCTAGGTACCACATGCTCTCACGAGGCCTTTTGTGAGAGCAAGCCTACAAAATTATCAAATGTTAGATTTAGGAACCCAAATAGGTTTGGGTTCCTTCTTATGAAAAGAAGAATGAAATGCATGTGTGTTATACTGTGATTCATGCAATTTAGGTCTCCATACCTAATGTGTACTACGGTGAATTGTGCAAGTGTGTGCAATGTGTCCTAATATGACACATGAAAAATATTTAATACCAGGAAAAGGATGTACTAATCTACTTAGGTGGTGAGGCTTCGTTTTAAAGTTATGTGTAGCATGTAATGTTGATTTATTATTTTTAAAAACTTTGAGATTCGTTAATTTCTTAAACTCTTTTTCTAACTCAGAATGGGATGACTTCAAAGAATTATGTGCATCAGATAATTCAGTATGCTCTTTGTTTAATGCATAAAACTCATCAAGTAATGACATGTGATTGCTATCAATTTGGGAATGATCTTTTAATAAGATTTCATGCTCTTTTTGCAAATTGAAAAACTCCAATTTCAAGTTAGCATGCTTTTTCTTAAGTTTCTTATATGATGCATGAATTTTCTCACAAATTTTAACTAATTGATCATAGGTTGGTTCACATACTTCTTCTTGATCATATTTTTCATGTTGATTATCAGCCATTAAATATAAGTTTGTGGTTTCTTCCTCTGCTTTAGTCTTATAAGAATCAGATGCAAAATTTGCCTAGAAAGCTTTTTGAGATCGCTTCTTGTCCTTTATGTATTTGGGTTTCTCCTCACCCTTCTCCTTGCTTGGGTGCTCCTTAAGAGTAGGACAATCAGCTTTACATATACAGGCTTCCTACATTTAAAGCAAACAATATCAGAAGAACTTTTATAATTTTTGCTATCCTTATCTCTTTTCCACTTTTGATGGTCTTTTCTCTTCTTCCTTAGAAAGCTTTTAAATTGCCTAGTGATGAAGGCAACATGATCATTTTCAAATTTGGAAGAATTAGTGTCCGTGTGTTGGCCTTTAGTGCCACAGTTTTCTCCTTCTTTTCACCTACATCAAGATTTCTTTGATTCATCCCATGCTCGTAAGTAATGAGTGATCCAAGTAAGTTATCAATCAAATAAGCATTTAAAATCTTTAATTTAGTAATTGCAGTGATCTTAGCATCAAAAGAAAAAGGCAAGCATATCAAAATTTTATTGAACCTTTCATAATTAGTTAGCTCTCTTCCTAAAGCATGCAGTGAGATGACAATTTGAGTAAACCTTATATACATGTCAGAAATTGATTCAGAAGATTTCATATGAAAAAATTTGTAGTCATGCAAAAGAATATTCAATCTAGATTGTTTAACATCATTAGTTCCTTCATAAGTTATACATAATATATCCCAAATTTCTTTACCAGTTGCATAAGTTGAAACACGTATATAATCTTCAGATTTCAAAGCATAAAAAAAATAATTCAAGCATTTTACACTAAGTTATGCTAAATCTCTTTCATCAAAAGTCTATTCAGTAAAAGGAATTTCAGTTTTAATACCATTAAGTTCACAAGAAGGTGGTGTATATCCTTCTTTAATAAGCATCCACATATGATAATCAAGTGATTGTAAAAATGTAGACATGTGAGTTTTTCAAAAATCAAAAGGAATATTATCAAAGAAAGGAGGATGTGTAATAGAATAACCTTCCATTGTATTACGATTACCAAATTTAGCCATGAATTAAAATTCAAAAAGTTTTCAAACTTAATTTTATGAATCCCGCTCTGATACCACTTGAAAGTGCACTAAAGGCACTTAAAAATTTATTAGGGATGTTAAGCCCTTATGAACTAGTCCCAAGGCTAACCAAGAGGGGGGTGGGGGTGGGGGTGGGGGTGGGGGTGTATTACTCTTTTAAAAAATCTTTTAACGATCAAAACATGATCTTAAAATAAAAATCAAGATTCACCACAGAAATCAAAGTGCAAAAAATACATGTGGAAGTAGAAATAAAGAACACAGAGATTTATAGTGGTTATATCAACACAACCTACATCCACTCCCCGGAGGCACCCTCCAAGTATTGCACTAAACTCAGCGTCTCTCCTTTTGCCCCCACAGTAAGGCATAGAAGCCTATATAAACCTCCTTTCCACCAACCCAGGCGAGGAGAGAACCCAGCTCTTTTTTCTTCCTCCAGAAGTAGGCAGAGAAGCCAACTCCTTTTGCTTCCTTCTTAAGTAGGCAGAAAACCTCGATCAGATGCTGAAGCTTACCTCTTTAGAACCCCCAAGGGACTAAGGATGATGATTGGAGAAGATGATGACGAATCCTTACTTGGAACAACCTTTGTGAACTACCTCAAAAACTCCCCATCACATGATTCTCTATCTCTCTCTTTCTCTCCCTCTCCTCTTGACTCTCTTTGGTTAAAGCAGAGCAAAAGATCTACTAAAGGGTAGAACAAGAGCTCTTAAATAGAAGAGCTCTGGAATAGCTCTTTTTTAATATAAACTGACTTTATCATCCAGGCCGATAGGGATATCGTCCTGGCTGATCGGCATAAATTTTGCTTAATCAGCCCAGTTATTTTGAGATGATTAGAATATTTTTAGTCATATCGTCCAAGCTGATATAATATAATCATGGATGATTAGTATAATTCTGTGAATATCGTCCAGATAATCGCTCTGAAAGGATATCTGGATGATGAAAATTTAGCTTGATCATCCAGGCCGATCTCTTGATCTTCATGGCCGATTAGCTCAAATCTGTGAAAAACTATCTTGAACATCCCTCTAAATAGAAGTTGGCCGATGTTAATCATCTAAGATATCGTCGTAGATGATCCTACGATCATTCTGAATAATGTGATCGAGCAGTCAAACCTTAATTACTTTCCTTAATTACCATATTAATTTAGGCATAATTGAGCTGCATTGTCCAGGCCGATGTTCAGACGATGTCCAAAAATAAAGATTATCTAAATAGATCTGGTGGCTGATTCTTTTTGATTTGAGCCTATCATCCCGACTGATATAAATATCGTCCAGGATGATATTCTTAATGATGGCTGCCTTAACAAGGATACCTTAATTAGGGTTTTTATTTTTAGTTTGATCAGCCAGGATGATATGGGAATCGTCCTGAATGATATACTCAAAATAGAAAACTCTAAGTCAGACAAAAAAATTTCCCCATGTGTGTTTATGCTAGGTTACTTAGCATCAGGGATCACACCGTTTATAATAGACTCAAGAAAGGAAAACTTACAAATTGACTCAGACCTAGTATACCTAATCTTGAGCTTGTTCAAATTGCAGTCTTGATCCTGTGGACCTGAAATGTTAGTAGGTGAGGCAGTCGTAAAAAAACAGAAGTATTTACAATCATCAAAATTCTATTTCTAAAAATAGATACGCAACAACTTCAAGGAATCATCAAATACTTTAATATGCCTCTTATTTAATACATCAAACTCATAAAGTAATGACATGTGATTGATATCAAGTGTATAGTGATCTTTAAGAAAAACTTCAAGCTCTTTTTGCAATGTTAAAAATTCTAATTTCTGGCTAGCATGCAATTTCTTAAGTTTCCTATATGATGTATAAATTTTCTTAGAAACTTCAGGTAATTAATCATAGGTTAGTTTACATATCTCTTCTTCGTCAATCTGACCATGATGTTCATCTTCCATCAAACACAAGTTTATAGTCTCCTCTTTAATTTCAATCTCAGAGGAGTTAGATGCAGAATCCCCCTAAAATGCATTTTAGATCCACTTCTTATCTTTTATGAACTTGCATTTCTTCTCACCCTTCTCCTTTCTTGGGTGAGCCTTAAGTGTAGGGTAATTAGCTTTAATATGTCCCAGCTTCTTGCATTCAAAATAAATTATATCAGAAGAACTTTTAGAATTCTTGCTACTTTTTCATTTATTCCACTTCTGATGGTGCTTTTGTTTCTTCCTTAGAAAGCTTTGAATTGCCTCATTATTAAGGCAACATCATCACTTTCAGAATTAGAAGAATCGATATCTATATCGTTAGCCTTCAGTGCCATAATTTTCTCCTTCATTTTCTCACCTGAAATAAGTTGTTTTTGGTTCACTCCTTGCTCATAAGAAATGAGTGATCCAAGTAAGTTATCAATAGAATAAATACTCAAATCATTGGATTTAGTGGTAACAATTATCTTAGTATCATAGGAAGAAGGTATGCATCTCAAAATTTTATTAACCTTTTCATACTTAGCGAGTTCTCTTCCTAAGGCAAGTATGAAGGTGACAATTTATGTAAACCTAATATACAATTTAGAAATCGATTAACTAGGTTTCACGCAAAATAGTTTATAGTCATGAAGTAAGATATTCAATCTAGATTGCTTAACTTCAGATGTGCCTTTATAAGTGATACATAATTTATCCCAGATTTCTTTTCCAATGGTACAAATTAAGACACACATGTAATCTTTAGATTTCAAAGCACAAAAAAAAAAAAAAAGTTCAAACATTTGCATTAAGTGGTGCTAAATCCTTATCATTAAGAGTCCATTCAGTAAAAGAAAGTTCAATTTTTATGCCATTAACATAACATGTTGGTGCAGAATAACCTTCTTTAGCAAGCATCCACATGAGATAATTTATAGATTATCAAAATGTAGCTATGCTAATTTTCTAAAACTCAAAGGTATATTGCAAAATATGTGTGGTCAGGTAATGGAATAACCTTATGCAGTATTTTGATTACCAAATTTAACTATGGATAATATTCAAAAGTTTTCAAAAACTAGATTTTATGAATCCCGCTTTGATACCACTTGAAAGTTTGTTAGGGATGTTAATACCTTATGAACTAGCCCTAGGCAACTAAGAGGGGGGGGGGGGGGGGGGGGGGGGATGAATTAGTCCTTTTAAAAATTTTTAAACAAAAATCATAATCTTTTTGAAATATTTTAAAACACAAAATATATGATCACCCATAAGAAAATAAAGTGTAGAAAATAAAAATATAGAAATGTAATAATAAAGAGCACACCAGAATTTTATAGTGGTTTGATCAACTTAACCTACGTCCACTCTCTAGAGCCTCTCCTCTGGGTATTGCACTATACTCAGTAACTCTCCTTTTTCTCCATCAACAAGGCCGACAAGCATATACAAAACTCATTTCCACCGACCTCCGGTGAGGTAGAGAACCCAACTCCTATTGCTTCCTCCTAAAGCATGCACAAAACTCAACTCCTTTTACTTCCTCCTAAAGCAGGTAGAATACCTCAATTTATCGCTGAAATAGACCTCTCTAGAACCTCCAAGGAACTAGGGATGACATCTAGAGATGATGATACAGATCCTAGCTTGGAGCAACCTTTGTTAAACCCTCACAAACTCCCCCTCACAAGATCCTCTCTCTCTCTCCCAAGCTCTCCCTCTCCTCTTATCTCTCTCATGTCAGGATAGAAGCAAAAGATATCATCTTGAGTAAATAAGAGATCTTATATAGAAGGGCTTTAAATTTGTGCTAAATTGCAACAAACTAACAAATATTATCTTATATAATCAATATAAATTCAGCTCATTCAGCTAGGATGGTATGGTGGAGGTTGGATGATTAGAAGATTTATTTCTTCTTATTGTCTAGGATGATGGATCCTGTACGATTAGTTTAAAACATCAACTATCATCTAGACTGTCGCTATGTTAGGCCAGACTTTTCATGTCGGATGATGAAAAAATAATTTATCGTCCAGGGCGATTCTTGGATCATCTTATATGATTAGTTCAAATCAATAAATATAATCCAACACATCATTCTATTCATTTAGGATGATTCATGAAAAAATTAAGATTTGTTTAACTGATCGTCTGGGATGATCATGCAATCATCCATGATGATATGATAATTCAATCAAACCTTAATTGCTTTCCTTAATCATCAGACTAATTTAGGCATAATTATCATTCATTATACAGGATGATGTCCTATATGATGTCTAAAAATAATAACATTTCTAAAAAAGTATGCGGTTGATTCTTTCTAATTTGAGCATATGTCTAAGACGATGCTAATATCGTCCAAGATGATTTGCTTAATTCAGTAACCTTAACTAGGATTCTCTAATTAGGGTTTATATTTTTAACTTATCATCCTAGATAATTTTGGATCATCCCAAATGATATGATTAAAAATAAAAACTCTAAATAGACAGAATTTTTCCCCCTCAGTGTGTATTTGTAAGGCTACTTAGCATCATGATCAATTTTATTACATTTGACTCAAGAAAAGGTAAAAATACTTAAAGTAAACTTACAGACTAACTCAGTCCTAATCTACCCATTCTTGAGTTGGCTTGATTTGTAACTGTCCTTGTGGACCTATAACGTTAGTAGGCAGGGAAAAATAGAAATGCCATAAATGTTTGATATCATCAAAATTATAATTATTGAATCCATGTTCGCAACAGGGATAATCCGGGCATCTCTTCATAACTCCAGGAGAAATAATCTTTAAATTTTGATAGTAGTTAGATGATGTTGTTCACCTCATCATCATTTAATAAAGACTTAGTGAAGATCGAATGAGATCTTTGTTTGTACCAAAATTAATATTTTTAAATCTTAGATCATAGATTTAATCTCCTCTTCATATTAAGGTGGTGCATCCCAAACTTGAGAGTGTTTCATATTATTTGAAGTTTCTAAATAGAGTTTGTGAAAAAAATTTAACGTTCACCTAAAAGAGACTGTCAGACTCTAGATTATTTGATATAGCTAAGTAGTTTTCATCTTTATCAAACAAATACAGAGTAGTAAAGCCAACACCTAATCCTGAAGCATATTTATGATATTTTGTATTCCATAGGTGTTCAAATTGCTGGGCTTCAACTCTAGTCTAATTTGAAGGCATTAAATTGACATTGTCGTTGCTTCCTCTTAAGGAAACTTTTGAACTGTTTAGACATCAGAGCAATATATTCTCAATCCTATGGAATTGATTGATCAGTCTCTGAATAATCAATCTTGAAAGCTATATTTCCCTCTTTCTTTTTATCACCTGCATCGATATGTTTTTGATTCACTCATTACTCATAAGCAATAATTGATCCAAGCACATTATCAATAGGATATACATTTAGATCTTTAGACTTAGTTATGGAAGTTATCTTTGCATCATAAGTAGTAGGTAAATATCATAAAATTTTTTTAACTTTTTCTGATTTTGTAAGTTCTTTACCTTATATACATATTAGAAATTGACTCATTGCGTTTCATGCGAATTAGTTTATAGTCATGTAATAAAATGTTCAGCCTTAATTATTTTACCTCATTTTTCCTTCATAAGTTATGCAAAGTTTATGCCAAATTTTCTTTCAAATTTTGCAAGTAGAAACACGCATATAATCCTCGGGTGTAAAAGAACATAAAATTTTATTTTAATATTTTTACATTTAACTATGCTTATTCACTTTATTTTGCAATCCAATTAGCAAATGGTGTTTCAATTCTAATTCCATCAACCATTCTAGTAGGTTTAGTATAACTCACTTGTACTAATATCCACATGTGATAATCAACTGATTGCAAAAAATTAGACATGCAAGTTTTTCAAAAATCAAAACAAATATTATCGAATAAAGGTGGTCTAGTGATCAAATAACCTTCAGTAGTATTTTAGTTTCCAAAATTAGACATGATTGTTTTTCAAAAAGTAGTCTAAACCTTAATTTTTGAAATTAGCTTTGATACCACTTGAAAGTTCATGAAGTTTTTTAGACCTTATAGAACTATCCAAGGCTAATCAAGAGGTGGGTGAATTAGTTATTAAAAAAAATTAGGATTTTTTAAAACCTTTTTAGATCCTTTTTTAATGTTAAATTACTAATCCTAAAATATTTAGTTGATAATAGAAATAATTACCACAGATTATTTTTAATTATGAAATTTAAATACAGTAAAATAAAAATGCAGAAAAAATAAAGGTAATAGAAGAACACCAAATTTTATAGTGGTTTAGTCCAACTAGACCTATATCCACTCCCTAGAGACTCCTTCTCCAGGTATTACACTAAACAAAAGTGACTCCTTTTATCCACACAGTAAGGTTGAGAAGCCATTATAAACTCTCTTCCACTAATCTAGTGCGGTAGAGAACTATCACCTTTACACTCTCCAAGTGATTGCAATGTACCTTCTCATCCTTTTTAACCCTCCTAGTGAAGGTAGAGTACCTACACATCCTTTTTCACTCTTCTGGTAAAGGTAGAGAATTGTCAAATCCTTTTCGACCCTCCACATGAAGGCATAGTGCCTACACGTCATTTTTCAACCTCCTGGTGAAGGGAGTGAACCTTTCCATTCTTTTTCACCCTCCATGGGAAGGCAAAGAATCTTGGTCCAGTCTTAAAGATATTCTCTCAAGAACCTCCAATGATGTTAGGTAGAAACTTGAAGAAGATAAAGAGATCCTCACTTTAGGTAACCATGTGAATCCCTTACAAATTCGCTTTTCATAATCTTTCACTCTTCACTAATAAAATCTCTCCCAAACACACTCTCAAAAAGTAACTCTCAAGAGAAATGAAAGTAAGAGATACGCTAAGAGGGGGGGTTGAATTGGTAATTTTAAGAATAAATCCTAAACTGGAGTTCTATTTTTTTTTTTTTTTTTTTAATTTTAAAAAGATAACTAATCAAATATGGAAGCTACTGATTTGATAAAAATTGCAATAATGGTGATGAAATTTTAATCACACAACTGAATACTAAAAATAGATTTTCACCAAGTACTTATGGCAAAAAATGCATGAAAAGTAAAATGTAGAAAATGAAAAATGCACACAAAAAATTTTATAGTGGTTTGGTTAACCTTGACCTACATCCTACGTCCACTCCCCGGATTCCACCTCTTGGAGATTTGAACTACTCAAAAGCAGCTCTCATTCTGTTCCCACAGTAAGGCGGAGAAGCCTTTACAAAACTCACTTTCACTTCCCCAGAGTGGTAGAGTGTCAGAAGCTATGTCACCCTCCCAGTGATGGCAGTATACCTTCTTGTTCTTCACCCTCTTAGAGAAGGCAGAGAACCTTCGAGGACTTTGACCTCGAAGCCTCTCTCCCTAGCGAGATCCCATAAGACTCACCCAGGCCATAGGAGGAGCAAGCGTGCAGCTAGCTCGGAGCAATGTGATCCCCTCACACTACTTCTCCCTTACGCACAAGCTCACCTTCTCCTCTCACAAGCCCTAATCTCTTCAAAAAGCTCCCTCTCCCTCTCTAGAGTTCCTTCAGCTGTCATGTTCTTCTCTCTAGTTTTTAATAAATAACAACATTATATATGTAATATTCTTTAAGAAACCCTAAAAGTTCAAATTAGCCATTTCTATTTGCACAGTATGATCCCAAATCATACAATATGATTAGTACAAAATAACTCTCATCCTGGTATGGAGTATGAATAGGTAATAAATTTTTAAAACATCATACAATACAATATGAATATCATCTAATACAATATAATTTATTTATTCTATTCGTATGGGACGAACATTGGGATAATCGAAAATCATCTATGCTCATCATTCGATATGATCTTATTTATACAATACAATCAAGTAAGTTTATTTAGGTCATGTTATATAATGTATAAATCAAACAGTATGATTAGTTCAAAAATCAAGATTTCATCTAGTATGATCTCAGGTATGACTAAATTTGCCTCAGTTCATCATATAGTATGTTCCAATTCGTATAGTGTGATCATCAATTATTAATTAAACCTTGATTTAATTAACTAATCATGGGGGTTAATTTTAACAAGTTTTTAAATATTTGAAAAATATAATTTGCATCATGTAGTATGATGCGTTCAAAATTGAAAATTATAAAAACTTGCTAAAATTAATCTAGCAGCTAGGGTTTATGGTTGATAATAAATCATATAGTACGATCAAGATCATACAGTACAACTAGTTCCTAAAAGTTACTCATTAAGCCATATTATATCATATAGTATGATTTAAAATCATAGAGTATAATCTATATAAAAATTGAATTTTCCTTAAAAAAAACTCTCCCCCAATGTGTGTGCATGGTCACTCAATCTCCATACAATGTTTTGTGGTTAAACTCAAGAAATAAAAAAATGAAGAAAATAAAAATTATAGATTCCTTCACGTTTTATTTTACCTAGTCTTGAGTCTTCCATTATCTTGAGCGGTGTATAATCTCCTTGAAATGTTAGTACTCAAAAATAAGAGTAACATTTAAAAAATTTAATAAAGAATGAAATAATTCAATCATCATTATTTGTTATCATCAAAATCATAAATTAGGGATCCTGGATTGCAACAATCTCCCCCTTTTTTATTATGTCAAATAATGTTAGTTAATAGGAAAGAAAATAAATTTTTCTTTTTGTTTTTTTAAATAAAAGAAGAACATAAAAACATGAATATAAACATTTCATTTTGAACCACATAAACTAAAACAGAATTCAAGAAACACAATGTACAACTTAAAAGATATCAATTAAGGAGACATAACTTCTCCCCCTTTTGACATCACCAAAAATAGAAGTATCCCATAATCAAAGAAATAAAACAATATAGAAAATACATCAAATAAAGACTATTCAAATGGTGGATCCTGGTCAGGAGGTGGTGGTGGTGGCTAAAAAAATTGATAGATGGAAGAAAAGTGATGATCGATCGAGGCAAATCTCTCGCAAAACCATCACATGTCATCCTCTTGCTACTAGTATTATTCATGGATATGAGAGTTAATTTAAGTTTTGAGTCAGACGAGTCATTAAATAATATCATCTTGAGAATAGGTAGGCGCAAGTCCTCATACTGGAGCAGCCTCCACTTCTTCATCAAAATCCAGATCAGCATGCTCTTTCCCCTGATGAAACAAGATATGGAAAGTGACATCTGTATAAAAAATAGGGACATTATCAGGCTCACCAGGATATGTCAATTGGTATTTGTGGTGAAAGAATATATTCTATGAGATGCCCTAAAGCCCGATTTTGTTTCTTGCGGGTGTTAAGATGGTGAATTTGAGTCATATTCCAGATATAATCTATAATCATGTTGGCTTCATCAAATTTGGTATTGGGCAAGATTAGGTAAGCGATGACAGATAGGATTGAGGTCATGTGTATCCTATCTCAAGATTTGGGGATTATGGATATCCTATGAACATGTTGAAGAATGTGGGCATTCTATTTGAAGGACTTGACAAGAGGTTGGTGGTGGTTAAAAGCAACATTTTATAGAAGCAAATTGATGGAACTCTAATCAAATTATTAGTTATGAAGGAGTGGGATCGATGTCCTTCAATAAAAAGACCAATATGTTAAGTGTGGTCTACTTTGGTGATTTTGAAATTTTGAAGGTAGACATAAGAAGTAAGGGTCATGTTATCTAAGCTAATCCTAAGGATTATAAGGAACTCATAGAGTAGTTCATAATTAAATGAAAAGGCCAAGGTGAAAAGAAATTGAAGGGAAGTGGAAGCGAAGAGGCTCATCACCTTGAAGTTAAGTGCAGCTTGATTTAGCATGTTAGAAGGAGTGATCTTACATGTTTTGAATTCATGATAGATATCCTAATATTTAGCAAAAAATAAGTGATCTTCATAGCGATGAGAGGAAGAGGAGCTTCCTGAAACCATCCGCCCATATTTACTTCCACTAGACATTGAGTTGATAAGATTTGAGAAAGGTTAAGTGAATTAAATAGATTTTCCTTCCTATTTATAGAATTTTTTACTTTTCATATAGTATGATTCAGGATTATAAAGTACAATCGAGAAGTTAATTTTTCTGGATGACCTATCAGAAAAAGATGATCAAATCATAAAGTATGATTGGGATCTTACTAGATGATATGAAGGAAATATATTCATCCCAAGGGCTTAGTCGTACGACCTTTGATGAAAAGAATTGTACAGTATAAATGGGTGTTCTTACAGTATGAATAATAATAATATTATATCGACTAAGTTAAATTAATCATAATCCATTCTACCACTTGGATCATACAATATGAAGGTAAATATTATACAGTATGAATGGCAATAATATCATACCAAATGAATTGAATGCGTGGATGATCAGTGATATATGGATCATACAGTATGACTAGAGTATCATACAATATGATGAGCAGATCAATGATATAATCTAGATCATTGATTAAATAGAGGGTTATGATCTATGCATATGTAAATATCGTACAGTATGATATGGACAAAAAGTTGAACATTTTGGGAATACAGTGAGATGAGTGTGTGAAGATCAGGAAACATGTTAAACCATTTTTTTTTTTGGATCAAGCATGAATTTCTATAACACCTAATTTTATATTCAAGGTGCTAAAGGTGTCATAGGCTAGTGGTTTCGTGAATATGTCTACCAATTAATCTTCTATAGCTATATGGCGCAATTCTATATTTCCTTTGGCTATATGATCTCTTATGAAGTGTTGTCTAATGTCTTTATATTTTGTTCAAGTGTGTTGAATTGGATTTTTAGATATGAAAAATGCATCAGTGTTGTCACACATAATTGGGATGGTTCCTACAGGTAATCCAAGATCTAAGAGTTATTACTTCAACAATAAAACTTATGCAACACAACTTCCTACTATTATATATTCTACCTCGGTTGTGGATAGGGCGACTTAATTTTTCTTTTTACTAGACCAAGAAACTAAGGATTTTCCTATGAACTGATAGGTTCTAGAGATGCTTTTTACTATCTACCCTACACCCTGCAAAATAAGAATCTAAATACCCTAAGATTTCAAAGGAGGTACTGTGACTAGGATACAAATTCCTAATTTTGGAGTGCCTAGTAGATATCTAAAGATTCTTTTGACATCCATCAAGTGAGATTATTTTGGGTCAGCTTCGAATTGAGCACAGAGGAAAACACTAAATCTTATATATTGTTTACTAACAGTTAAATAGAGGAGTGATCTAATTATTCATCAATATTTTTTCTGCTTTAATGACTTTTCATTCAGGTCTTTATCTAGTTAAATGGTAGAACTTATGGGAGTGTTTATGGCCTTAGCATTGTCCATTTCATACTTTTTTTCAAAATATCCTTGATATATTTAGTTTGGAAAAGGAATGTTCCATCTTCCATCTATTTTACACTAAACCTAAGAAAGTAATTTAGCTCTCCCATCATGCTCATTTCAAACTTGTTACTCATTATTTTGTAGAATTCATCACATAAGATTTTATCTGAAGCTCCAAATAAGATGTCATCTATATAAATGTGAATAATGATAATTTCATCTTCTACTCTTTGTAGGAAGAGGATGGTGTCTACGCTACCCTTAACAAATCCTCTATTTAGTAAAAATGAGCTAAGTCTTTTATACTAGGCTCTAGGTACTTGCTTTAACCCATACAATTCCTTTTTCAATTTGAATACATGATTTGGAAAATGCGAGTTTTCAAATTCGCGGGGGGGGGGGGGGTGCTTAACATAAACATCCTCTTTGATTAACCCATTTAGGAAATAGCTTTTAATATTCATTTGATACAATTTAAAACCCTTGAAGCAAGCAAAAGCTATGAGCACCCTTATGACTTCTAGTCTTGCTACTAGGGAAAAGGTTTCCTTAAAGTCTATGCCCTCAATTTGGTTATACCTCTTAGCTACTAATCTGGCCTTATTTCTTACTATGATTCCTTAGTCATTCACCTTATTTTTTAAAAACCCACTTTGTTCGCACCACACTCTGTTCTTTAAGTCTCTTGACCAATTCCCATACATCATTCCTAATACATTAGTTTAGCTCTTCTTACATCGCTAGGATCCAAAATTCATCTCCTAAAATTTGATCTATACTTCTGGGTTCTATCATAGAGACAAATGTGGAATGGCAAACCTCTTTCCTAAGTTCGTGTCTAGTTCTCACACCTTCAGATGGGTCTCCAAAGATTAATTCTTTAGGATGACTAGAAGAATATTCCAATCTCTAAGAAATAGTTTCCTAGGTTCTAATTTATCTTCTATGGTAATAGTTTATACCCCCTAAATGGTCTCTACCTCTTCTTCTTCAAATTTAAGATTAAAGGTCCTATCTGATTCGTTAAATACTACATGGGTAAATTCTTCTACTACTAGGGTCCTCTTATTGAAGAATTTCTAGAATTTACATATAGATGAATACCTAAGAAAACACCTTCATTAGCCTTAGTATCAAATTTTCCTAAGGGAAATTTCCCATTTATTAAGATAAAATATTTACAACTAAAGACATGCAAGTGAGAAAGATTAACTGTCTAATCCTTAAGAAGATCATAGGGTGTTTTCTCTAACTTAGATCTAATGTTTACCTAGTTTAAAACATAATAAGAAGTGTTCACTACTTCTGCCCAAAAGTATCTAGGAAGAGTGTACTCAGCTAGCATTACTGTTGTAACTTCTACCAAGGTTCTATTCTTTCTCTCAACTATCCCATTTTGCAGAGTAGTTCTAGGTGCAGAGAAGTTATGCCCTATTCCTATCTCTTTATAGGAGAATTCAAATATTTCATTTAGAAACTCTCCACCATGATCACTATGGATTATTGAGATTTCACATCCTAATTTTCTTTGAATCCAAGAGGAGAAAGTTCTAAATTCCTTAAACAACTCACTCTTATGTGCTAAAAATCTTAACCAAGTGAATATGGAGAAGCCATCTATAATAACAAATCCATAATTTTTTCCACTTAGGCTAGCTATGCTAATAGGTCCAAATATGTCCATATGAAGGATTTCTAGTGGCCTAGATGTGTTGACATCCTTAATTATATATTATACCTTAAACTATCAACTAATAAAATGTTTTCAATTATAAATTTTTTAGAATTTTCAATGATACCTGAGCCCACCACTTTCCTGGTGGTGTTTTCTCTTAAAGTCACCTTGCATCCTATCATGGCTTATAGTGTAATGAACTGCTTCATGTCTCCAGTCATATGTCTTGAGCAACCACTGTCCAGGTATCACATGCTCTCACTAGTCTTTCCTGAGTGCATCCCTGCAATTTCATTAAAATATTAGATTTGGCAACCCAACTGAGTTTCAGTTTCTCCTTATGCTTAAGTGAATGAGATGTATATATGCTATGCTATGAGGAAATTGATTTAGGTCTTCACACGAGATGTGTCCTACGATGAATCATGCAAGTGCAGACTATATGACCTAGCACGCCATAAGAGAAGCACCTAACACCAGGAAATGGGTTCACTGACCTATGTGGGTGGTGGTACCACCTCTTAAAGTTGTGTGATGCAAGTAATGCAGAGGGGTTATTTATTTGTGTTAGTGATGGGTTATTACTTTTTTATGTTGTATTTTTTGCTTTCAGAGCATTCTTTACATATTCATAACCTACCACTTCCACTTTTAATGCATGCTCATTGTTATCTAATTGACATGCAAGTTCATCTAATTCCTTAATTTCTTTTTCTAGCTTAATATGTGATGTTCTCAAGGAGTTGTGTGCATCAGATAGCACAATATTCTTTTGTTTAATATATCAAATTCATCGAGTAAGGACATGTGATCTTTATCTAGGTTAGAATATCCTTTAGCAAAATTAGCATGCTTTATATAATTACTAAATTTGGTTTTATGGTTAGTATACATTTTATTTAATTTTCTATACGAATCATAAAGTTTTTTGGAAATAACTAACATTTCCTCATAAGAAAATTGACATACCTCATCTTAATCCGATTGATCAAGATTATCATTAGCCATTAGACGCAAATTATTTACCTCCTCCTCTGCTTATTCTTCTAATGATTATGAGGCAGAGTTGGCTCAAAATGCCTTCAATGTCTTTAACTTGCCCTTCTTTTACTTTTGCTTCTCATCGCCCTTCTCCTTGGTTGGATGGGTCATCACATTAGGGCAATCAGATCGCAGGTGACCTAGTTTTCTACAGTCAAAGCAAATAATGTCATATGTAACTTTAATATTCTTTGAGCTTTTACCTTTGCTCCAATTGTTTTGATGGCACCATTATTTTCTCTTCAAAAAGTTTTTAAATTAACGGGTCATCAAGGCTATATAGTCATCTTCCTCCACGATAGAACTAATACATTATGAATTGTTTACTTTTAGAGCCACCATTCACTCCTTATTTTCTCCTGCATCATTTTGCCTTTGACTCACTCCTTGCTCATAAGCAATGAGTGACCCAAGCACATTATCAATAAAATAAATGTTTAAATATTTGTACTAAGAGAATGCAATTATTTTTGCATTGTAAGAACTTAGTAAGCTCCTCAAAATTTAATTGACTTTTTTAGAATATGATATTTCTCTGCCTAGTGCATACAAAGATGTCATCTGGGTGAACCTTGTGTACATGTCAGATATAGTGTCGTTACGTTTCAAGCGAGAGAGTTTGTAGTAATGTGGTAAAATGTTTAATCTATATTATTTAACCTCACTAGTTTCTTCATACGTAATACACAATCTATTCTAGATCTCCTTACCAATAGCACAAGTGGACACTCTCATGAAGTCTTCTAATTTTAACACGCAAAACAAATAATTCAAGCATTTTGAATTTAATTATGCAAGTTCCCTATCCATGATTGCATGATTTGAATACATGATTTGGAAAATGCGAGTTTTCAAATTCGCGGGGGGGGGGGGGGGGGGGGGGGGGGGGGGGTGCTTAACATAAACATCCTCTTTGATTAACCCATTTAGGAAATAGCTTTTAATATTCATTTGATACAATTTAAAACCCTTGAAGCAAGCAAAAGCTATGAGCACCCTTATGACTTCTAGTCTTGCTACTAGGGAAAAGGTTTCCTTAAAGTCTATGCCCTCAATTTGGTTATACCTCTTAGCTACTAATCTGGCCTTATTTCTTACTATGATTCCTTAGTCATTCACCTTATTTTTTAAAAACCCACTTTGTTCGCACCACACTCTGTTCTTTAAGTCTCTTGACCAATTCCCATACATCATTCCTAATACATTGGTTTAGCTCTTCTTACATCGCTAGGATCCAAAATTCATCTCCTAAAATTTGATCTATACTTCTGGGTTCTATCATAGAGACAAATGTGGAATGGCAAACCTCTTTCCTAAGTTCGTGTCTAGTTCTCACACCTTCAGATGGGTCTCCAAAGATTAATTCTTTAGGATGACTAGAAGAATATTCCAATCTCTAAGAAATAGTTTCCTAGGTTCTAATTTATCTTCTATGGTAATAGTTTATACCCCCTAAATGGTCTCTACCTCTTCTTCTTCAAATTTAAGATTAAAGGTCCTATCTGATTCGTTAAATACTACATGGGTAAATTCTTCTACTACTAGGGTCCTCTTATTGAAGAATTTCTAGAATTTACTTATAGATGAATACCTAAGAAAACACCTTCATTAGCCTTAGTATCAAATTTTCCTAAGGGAAATTTCCCATTTATTAAGATAAAATATTTACAACTAATCCGATTGATCAAGATTATCATTAGCCATTAGACGCAAATTATTTACCTCCTCCTCTGCTTATTCTTCTAATGATTATGAGGCAGAGTTGGCTCAAAATGCCTTCCATGTCTTTAACTTGCCCTTCTTTTACTTTTGCTTCTCATCGCCCTTCTCCTTGGTTGGATGGGTCATCACATTAGGGCAATCAGATCGCAGGTGACCTAGTTTTCTACAGTCAAAGCAAATAATGTCATATGTAACTTTAATATTCTTTGAGCTTTTACCTTTGCTCCAATTGTTTTGATGGCACCATTATTTTCTCTTCAAAAAGTTTTTAAATTAACGGGTCATCAAGGCTATATAGTCATCTTCCTCCACGATAGAACTAATACATTATGAATTGTTTACTTTTAGAGCCACCATTCACTCCTTATTTTCTCCTGCATCATTTTGCCTTTGACTCACTCCTTGCTCATAAGCAATGAGTGACCCAAGCACATTATCAATAAAATAAATGTTTAAATATTTGTACTAAGAGAATGCAATTATTTTTGCATTGTAAGAACTTAGTAAGCTCCTCAAAATTTAATTGACTTTTTTAGAATATGATATCTCTCTGCCTAGTGCATACAAAGATGTCATCTGGGTGAACCTTGTGTACATGTCAGATATAGTGTCGTTACGTTTCAAGCGAGAGAGTTTGTAGTCATGTGGTAAAATGTTTAATCTATATTATTTAACCTCACTAGTTTCTTCATACGTAATACACAATCTATTCTAGATCTCCTTACCAATAGCACAAGTGGACATTCTCATGAAGTCTTCTAATTTTAACATGCAAAACAAATAATTCAAGCATTTTGAATTTAATTATGCAAGTTCCCTATCCTCATTGATCCATTAATTAATTGAAATTTTAGTTTTAACGCCACTCAAAAGTTGTAACCTCTTGCACCAATGATATATTGTCAAACGATATGATGTCAA
This sequence comes from Dendrobium nobile, assembly GCA_022539455.1. Classification (NCBI taxonomy): domain Eukaryota; kingdom Viridiplantae; phylum Streptophyta; class Magnoliopsida; order Asparagales; family Orchidaceae; genus Dendrobium; species Dendrobium nobile. The sequence continues at coordinate 40,717,734 of CM039726.1, forward strand.
ACAAGGGTGAATGAGATATGGAATAACCCTCCGTAGTGTTACGATTACCAAAATGTGTCATGATCATTTTGTCATGGTTTTCAAAATCACTATTTTTGAAACCTCGCTCTAATAGCAATTGAAAGTACGAGATGTGCCAAGAGGGGGGTGAATTAGTATTTTTAAAAACAAATCCTAAACACATGCTCTATTTTTTTAATTTTTCAATTATCTCAAAAATATAACTTAACTAATCAAATGAGAAAGTTAATGATTTGATAACAATTACAATAATGGTGATGAAATTTTAAATCACACAAATGAATACTAAAAATAGATTTTCACCAACCAGTTATAACAAAATTAAATGTAAGAAAAGTATAATATAGAAAATAGAAAAAGCATGCCAAAAATTTTTATAGTGGTTCGGTTAACCTTGACCTACTTCCACTCCCCGGAGTCCTTCACTCTGAGATTTGCACTATTCAAAAGTGACTCTCCTTTTGCTCCCACTTTAAGGTAGAGAAGCCTTTATAAAACTCACTTTTACCTTCCCTAGTGTGGCAGAGTGTCGGACGTTATGTCACCCTCCCAGTGCTAGAAACAAACTTCTCATTTTTCTCCCTCCTAGAGAAGGCAGAGAACCTTCAAGGACTTTAACCTAGAAGCCTCACCGTCAAGAGAGCTCACTACAGGAAATTCATGAAATACTGGTGGTCTTAACCAACGATTATGTGACCACCAGTATTAACAGCAGTTTAACTGGCGGCTAGACCACCGACATTTACCAGCAGTCTAACCAGCTTTTTTTAAAATAACTACCATCAAAATTAGCGATAGTTTAATAACCGCCAATTATTCTGTGAGCATCAGTTATTACTGTACTTTACCGACATTTTAAACTACTGGTGTTTAGTGATTTCGTTCTTGTGGTTAGAACTGCCAAAACACCATTGAAAAAAGCCCTAAAATAAAATGTCCCAAGCCTTCCATTTCATTTGCTCACAACACCCTCTCTCTCCCTTTCTACAGTCGAACCGTCTCTTTCGCCCTCTTGCACGACCAAGACTTCGGCTCCCGACAAGCTTCCTCCGGCCAAAGATCTCAATCCCGCTCCGGCATCAAAGCAAGGCCGAGGGCCTCGCCAACTCCTCCGTGCATCCGTCGTCTGCATGCGAAGGTTTACATTTTTTTTTTTTTTTTGATTTTTTTAATTTTCACCCGTAGGAGTAGATGGAAGGTTGTTAATAAGGATCGGTGATTCTATGAAGAAGTAGATGAATGCACTAGTGAACTTTGCGGTTGCAAACAAGGTTCTCTCTTTTCCGAGATGGATTTGAGTCTCTTGATGATATAAGAATATTAGAAATTGTTAATCTTCCACATGATGAACCTAAATTAGAAGCTATGATATTTATTGAAGATGTATAGAAGTTTAAAGACAAACTACTAAAGAAGTTGAAACTTTATATGCTAGACAATTTATGTTTATTCTTTTATCATCAAGAGACTCAAATCATATCTTTTGTACTAGACATGGAATGCTTACTTATATTTTGATATTATAAGCTACAAGGCTACAAATGAAGTTTTTTTCATAATTTTTTGTAATTTCAAATATTATGCTTTGATTGTTTTCTTAATTATTATGTATGATTTATAAATTAAAATGTCGTGTCCGTGTCAAACCTGTATCATGGAATTTTAAGAATTGATGTGTCCCGTATCCATGTCGTTGTATGCTTATCGGTGCAGCATAGCCATACTCTATAAAGTTAATGCTGATGTAGATGTTTAACTTTGCATTCATGTTAAAAGATAGGCTATTAGTAATTAATTATTAAACTTATTATAAGAGTAGTTGATGCTATAAATATTTACAAGAGTAAATGATCAGTTGAGCTTAGGCGAGCTGATGTGTTGTTTTTTGACAGCCTAGTCATGTTTGCTACTTGTATTGTGTTTGGGTTTGTAAACACATCAGTTAGACACATAGCTTCTTTTCCCCTCCTTCCTTAATTTCCCTAACTTAGCATTATTTTGGTTCCAAAGCCTTCACCTAGAAGTTCAATTGCCCTGAATTGCTCTCATATGTTTCTTGCATTCTAAGATATCACATAGTTAGAGTCTTACACAACTTCATAGGTTGTAGTATTTCTTAACATTATAGCTTTACGAACAACATTTTTCATTCCCTCTATCGCGTCTCAGTAGAATGAAGAATAAGTTTAATTCCTTATGGCTTTTTATGATGGTTAAACATGAAGTAATCTCGAAAGTATAACATGTTCACTTATTACTGGTGCATATCTTCTAATAATTAATTTCATAACTATGTAGGGGGACGTTTACTTAAACGTCCAAATGACTATCCAAGAAGAGAGATATTGGATGTATAACATATTATTACTGGGTCGAAGAGGATTGACAGATGAATTTATACAGGGAGTTGAGGCTTTCATTCAAGTTGCATCTCAACTGCCTTCCTTTAAGTTCAATAAAATGTTTAGATGTCCATGTTTGAAGTATAAAAATCAAGCATTCCTTAAGCCTGGTGATGTGCAGCTTGATTTTTATCATAGGGGATTTCTTCCAGACTACTGGATTTGGACATCACATGGCGAGTACGAGCCACATAGAGATACTCATACAGGTCCACCCACAATTTATGTAAACTTATTATAAACTTATTTAGTTTGATGAACTTTATTGTAAACTTATGCTGAACTTATTTGTTTTCACTTATTGTTTGGTTATGAACTTAGAAAGGATATTGATTTGTTTTCACTTATTTGGTTATCAACGTATTTGGTTTCACTTATTGAACTTAGCTATAAACCTATTTGGTTAAACTTATGAACTTTGTTATAAACTTATTTGGTTTCACTTATTTATTTGTTTTAATGAATATATTTATGAAAATTTTTATGATTGACTATAGTGGCGTGTTGCCCAAAATTGTGAAAATTATTGTATTTGTTGTGCAGGTTTAGAGTTTAGGTTGAAAGTTAGTAAAATAGAGGTGATGCTGTCAATTTTTTTTCAAATGCTACAGGTTTTCGGCAACCAACAGGTGGTTTGGCCACCAGAAACTTTGACACCGGACGACTAACTGTTACCTCCGAAAGTTTACTAAAATCATCAGTAAATACCAGCGGTTTGCCAATGTGTCCAGCGATACACCGGCAGTCTCACCGCCAAAAAATTCCTTCAATTTTGACCGCTAGTAAAATCACCGATGGTTTACCGACAGTCTACCTATAAAACTGACAACTACCATACCAACGATGGAATGGCCGGTACGACGCTAGTAAAAAATTGGTGGGGACCAGTGCTCTGACCGCCAAAAACTAACCGACGGTACAAACTGTCGGTGAAAAAAGCCACTAGAAAAATGCCACCTGAAAAGGTTTTCGGCTCAATTTTTACCGACGGTTTTTAAACTGCCGACAAGCTGTTGGTGTTTTACAGAATAGTCGGAAAACTAATGGTAACCGCCAGAACAAACCACCGGTAATGAATGATTTTCCTGTAGTGGCTCCTAAAGGACTCACCCAGGCTACAAGAGTAGCAACCATGCAGCTAGCTCGAAGCAACTATATGATCCTCTCACACTACTTCTCACTCACACACAAGCTCACCTTCTCTACTCATAAGCCCTGAATCTCTTCAAAAAGGTCCCTCTCTATAGTTCCTGAAACTATCATGTTCCTCTCTCTTGTTTTTAATGAATAAAAGTATTTTATATATAATAAGCTTCAAGAAATCCTAAAAATTCAAAATAGTCATTTCTGTTCATACAATACAGTCCCAAATTGTACGGTATGACTTGTTCAAAGCAACTCTCATCCTTGTATGAAGGAGTATGAATAGGTAACAATTTTTTAATACATTATATAGTATAATCCGAATATCACCCAGTATGATATACTTTATTTGTTCTGTTCATACAGGATGAACGTTAAAATGACCAAAAATCATCTCTATACATCATCTAGTATAATTTTATTCATATAATATGATCAGTTAGGTTTATTTAGTTTTTCTTATACGATGTATAAATCATATAGTATGATTAGATAAAAAATTAAGATTTCATCAGGTATGATCTTTGGTACAACAAAAAATCATCTTGGTTCATTGTACGGTATGATCTAATTTATATGGTTCAATCATCAATCATTAATTAAATCTTGATTTAACTGACTAAACATGGGGGTTAATTTTAGTAAGTTTTTAAATCTTCATACAATAATATTTGCATCATATAGTATGATGTATTTAAAATTCAAATTTTTAAAAACATTATTAATTAATCTGGCGGCTAGAGTTTATGAGTGATAAAAAATTGTACATTAGATCTAGATCATACAATATAGTTAGTTCACAGAAGTTAGCTATTAAGTTATAGTAACATCCCTTCACTTGAACTGCTAAATTTTCTGAATTCGGGTAAATTGGGCCTCAGACTTTCAAGCTTGTCATTTGCTTCAAACAAGTAAAAGATTTAAAATCTTAGAAGTATGTGTTTTCTATTTAAGATCGTTTCTCTTATAGGATTTCTAATATATATTTCTTATCTTTCTTAGTACTTTCTTCTTATTAATATTTCTTAAGTGAATCAGAATTATTAAGAAGAATATAATATTGAACTTCAACTTTCATTTATAATGAAATTTGTTTTTCATTAATGAATTTTTGAATCTTATACTTAAGAATAAGAAAAGAAAGACAAAAAATACTAAAAATATTATCATGAAGTACGATTTAAAAGCATATAGTATGATCTATATAAAAAATAATTTTTCTCTTTAAAAAAAACTCTCCCCAATGTATGTGCAAAGTCACTCAATCTGCATACACTATTTTGTGTCCGGACTCAAGAAAAAAAAATAAAAAATATAAAAATTATATACTCCTTCACATCCTATTATACACAGTCATGAGTCTTCCATTGTCTTGAGCAGTGTGTAATCTCCGTGAAATATTAGTACTCACAGATAAGACTAGCATTCAAAATTTTTAATGAAGAATGAAATAATTCAATCAACATTATTTGTAATAATCAAATTTACAGATTAGGGATCCTGGATATCAACAAGAAATTTGAGGTAAAAGATTAGGTGATTGTTTTTTGGACTTCATATATAGAAAATACAAGAAAAACCATCCAAAAACTAAAATATTCTAGTGAACTAACTTGTATTTGTACTGTATGATCATAGATTGTATGGTACAAACATTTCAAAAAATTAAGGGTTAGGTTGATACAAGTTGGGATGAACTTAACTTCGTACACTATCTATCATCTATACAAATTCAGATCGTACTATAAGAATAGTTTAAAAGCAAATATATTCATTTGGTATGAACTTGTATAAAATAAATTTTGTACTCTATCAATCATTTGTACGACCTCATATCATATTGTATGAACAATTCAAAAATTAATTTGTTCGTTTGATACAATCTGGTATGAATATAATTTTGTGCTATATTAGTTGTCTATATGAGTTGATATCATATAATATAAACAATTCAAAAAATTCAAGCCATGACTTGATTAAGTGCATTTTGGAGGAAAAGTATGCCAAATTGTACAATACGAATAGATATCATACAGTACGATAATACTTAAAAAGCATTTACCACTCTCCCATTATGTCTTTATATGGTTACCCAATTACAATAACACTTACTCAGACTTAAGAAATAAAAATTGTGATACACAGACCCTATTACATGAAATCATATTCTACCTTATCTTGAAGTCTTTAAAAATCTAGAGTAATGTATGATTTCGCTGAAATGTTAGTTTACACAAAACAAACAGAAATATGTAATATATGCTAGGAGAAATAATAAAATCATCAGGACAATAAAATTGTGTTATCATCAAAAGTCACAATCTTAATATTAATTCTCGAGTTTCAAAAGACCTAAACATGCGTAATTAGGCTTTGAGTTTGCTGGAATTGGATTTTTTTTATATTTAATTTTGAATTTTTTTGAATTTCAAATTAAAATTTAAACTTAAGTTAACTAGAAGTTGAACTTTTTTATTTTGAGTGATTTATGATGATTTGATATTTTTAATAAAAATTAGACCTTGCATAGAGTACAATGCCTTTGAGTTTGCTGAATTTGGATTTTTCTATATTTAATTTAAGTTTTTGAAGTTTTGACCTAATTTTGAACTATAATTAACTAGAGAGTTAACTTTTGACTTTATCATATTTCTGTTGGTTTGTCATTTTTTAGAAAAATTTTACTTCAAATGGAATTGAATGACACAATGTTTGGTCAAATTGAATTTTGTGGAATTAGTAATAATTTTTAAAATTTAATAAATTACTTGATTTTTTAAATTATTTAATTAACAAGGTTTTGATCCAAACTCATTTTAAACTGTATGGAATCACTCCAAAAGGTCATAAAAGACCCATGGGTGTGTTTTCTGGTGTTTAGAATTTATTTTGAATTTTTTAAAATTTTGATTATTTTTTTAATTAAATATTAATTTTCACTAAAACTTAAATTAAAGTTAAATTAAAGCTCCAGTGACGGGGTTTTTATTTTTCTTAAATAGAGGATCAAATTGTAGTTATCTTGGTGTATTATTTGTAATTTTTGAATTTAATTTGGATTTATTAACATTTACGTCCCTAAAGTGGATGAATTTTTACTAACTTAATTTTTTATATTAATGACCTCTAAATCTAGTGAAATTTGAACATAAGATGTAAAATGTCACTAAGTATAATGTTCCCCAAATTCACCACTATTGAGGGTGTGTACAATTTCCTAGAATTTTTTAAACTTAACTTATCATTAATTATTTTTTTCCTAGATGGCACAAGTGCTCACCTGGATTAAAACTTTGATCACCTAATCCTGACATATATATAAGCATACCATAGCAATCTAATAGCCTAATTATCCTTATTTAGAGAGTTATGAATTTTCAAAATTTTAGGTCCAAAATGGACTCATTACTTTATAAATTAACATCACATCAATACCATGAGCATCTGGACCTAAGGAAAGTGCAGAGTATGCATAAAATATTCAATTATTTTTCACCAAAATTTAGGTCCATGTTGACCACTAGATTGTGAGAAAATTAGATTTTGATCAAACCCAAAAAAAATCATAATTGAGTAATTAAAACACATTGATTTTAATTTTAACAAATAATAGGGTCAAGCCCTTTCCAATGAGCCTAAGAACACTATATTTGGTGAAAAATTGGATTTTCTTTGAATTTTTGAAGTTCTAGCTATTTAAATTTATTTTTAAAATCAATTAAAAAACAAATCGGTGGCCTAATCATTACCATTAGCAATGATTGCCTACACGGCATACCGTCGATGTTATCACTTAAACACGTCAGCATAATTCTAAATAGTCAAATCTATATTGCATGGGACGTATGGTAGAGATTGCACCATGTAGCTCAAATTTTATCAAAATAGCCCTCATTTAAATCACCTGAATGGCAAACATTTTTTAATTTGGCGATGTGGTCCCTTATGGGCCATCCAATCGCACCTTCAGCTCGATCGAACGACTCTGATCGACTAGACAGTTTTAGTTCAAAATGAACTAAATATTCAAATAGCCATAACTTTTAAAATAATCAAATAATTCAAATGAAATTTGAAACACAGGTTTAGGTAACATACTTTTCCAACACCGTAAGTTTGAAGGCTTTATGTGTTGTAGATTTTGAGATTTCAAATCAAAGTTTAAGAGAGAAATTGAAATATCTTATAATCATACAGATGGATTTGGATGTTTTTCGACTTGTTTGAATGGTAATTTGACCTATACAACTTTGCTAAAGTGTCTATGAGCTGTTAATGGCTAGATTGGATTCGATTATATCAAATATATTTTTTTCTCTCTTTATCTCTCTCTTCACAAATTGGGTTCTTATGCTTTTCAACAGGTTGGGGAATGGATGGGTGGGGATTCTCTTATAGTTATAGAGGTTGGGTTATCCATGGGATGGGTTCAAAGCTGTTGGAATTAAAATTTTTTTATCATAGGAGATATCGCCAAGGCTTTAAGTAAAAAATGCAATTATCCCTTCCCCTTATGATTGTTAGCCTTAATCTGAGAGAGAGGAAAACTTTAGGTTGTTGCTAAGTAATCCTCCTAGCCACCTAAATGCATGGATACATGGATTATTAGAATAATTTGGCTTGCTAAGGTGGCAAAGCCACCTAAGATTATATTTTAAATTGTTTGACTACTTTCGCTAGTCAACTAAGCATGTTGATTGATGAGGTGGCAAAGGAAGATATTTGAACCATGATTTGTAATGGGCTTAAGGCTTGATGACATAGAGATCATTTAAAATAGTTGTATGGAACAGTTTAAAGAACTAGTTTCACTAGATTTGATAGTTTGACCAAGTCAAATCAAGAATGATTTGACCTCAAATGGGTTTGAACATGTTTAAAACATCCTTTAAAATAGATTTGAGAACATGGAGGGTTTGATTTGGTTACATGACTAGGATTGACCCATTTAACCCTTAAGGGGTTAATGCATAAACATAGGTTGACTTGGTCAACAAGATTGACACAAGACCTAGGTTTGGGCACAATAGGTTTGAAATAATATTTTGAGACTAGTGGTGATGGTTTTAGGGTCTAGAGAGGTCATTTCAATCAAATTGGCTATTTGGACCCAAAAGGGCCTATTTAATCAACCTAGTTTAATTTGGCAAACCAGGTTGACCCAAGGCCTAGTTTGGGGTTTAAATGGTTTAATTTGATGTTTTAAATCTACTAGAAGTGGTCTTATGCAATTTGAATGTAATTTGGTTTAAAATAGTTGTTTAAACCCCTAAGGGATGTTTTGGTGAAAATTGGTTGACTTGATAAACTAGGGTTAGGGCTTGAGTCCATTGCACTCCTATTGATGACTAGGAAGCATTAGAAGAGATTTTAAGAAATAATTTGAAAAGGCCATATTGAAATCTAAGGAAAACTAAAAAATTGCCCTTAAGATACATTTTGGTCATTTTAAATACTGGTCAACTAGGGGTCAAAGTGAAAATACCAAAATGTAGTCTACTATTTAATATGTCATAATCAAGGGTCAAGATGTGATCAAAGGATTTTGAGATGGCTCCATATCCAAAATCCACAAGGTGGCATGTTTAGTGGCATTTGTCATAAATATTTGAAGGTTTTACTATCTTTGGAGTTCAATTTAGTTTTTTGAGGTTACAGGCCTAAAATTGAGCTCAAATTTAGATGGCAGATCCTAGAAATATGCCTAATCAATATACAATTGATAGATAATAAATCATGTGTCATTTGACTAGGGTTTGAAGTGTATGAAAATTTATAGAAAATGCTTTTAGGACATAGGCCTTTAGACTTGTATTTTGGTCTTATATTCTAGATTTGAGATGGGTTTTGGATTTGAATGCTTGAATTGAATTACCCAAATCATTTATAATCATCTAAATGATCATAAATTATTGAATATGATTAAAACTAGATTGGGGACTCGATGAAGGTTTAAACTAAGATTAAGATCTCGATAGATTAAATGTCCAGATATGTTTGATGTATGGATTTCATTTGAATCTGGATTGATCTAAAATCTAGATTAATTATAGGGTCTTGGTAGATCTTAGGGTGTGGATAAATCTAGCAACTAGATTGGTCCTAATGGCCTCATATAAAAATGAGGTCAACAAGTAGGTGTCGGGTGAAATCGCAGCCAAAAAAGCTTCAATCCCACTGTAATATCAAGATCTGCTCCAGTATCGTCCAGGACGATCTGGGATCGTCCTGGGACGATCAGTGGAAATTCAGTTCCAGATTTTGCCCAGTTTTGCTCCAGGTGATTTTCTGCATGCATCGTCCAGGCCGATTGGAGACATCGGCCAGGCCGATCGGCACTGTAGAAAATATCGTCCATGCAATAGCCCTGAAGGGAGACCAGGCCGATCTTTTTGGTCGGATCGTCCCGGGACGATGCTGCGATCGGCCGGGCCGATCTGTGTATATTAAAGCTGATTTCAGTCGTTTTGAAGAGAGAGAAAAATCAGAAAATTAAAAATAAATATCTGAGGAGAGAGAAAGTCGTGGGATTTTGGAGAAAAGTGGATTTTCGGACGACGCGGAGCCGTTTTCGATCGAAGTGACTGTTGAGGAAATTGCTGTGCTCGAGGTAAGGCACATTCCGCCTTTCTCAATTTTCAGAACCGTCGTGTTTGGCGGTATTTTCTGTCCGGATTTTGTTTCCGTTAGCGATTTTCGTCCGTATCTTTTGAACGGTTCAGTTTTTACCGCGTAACTTTCTGTATATTGTTGACGTGCCGAGTGTGCACATTTTGGTTATTTTCTGAAGATTTTCGTCCGGGTATTTTTGATTCGACTGTGTTTTTAGTCGACCGGATTTTTCTGTGAAATTGGAATTTATCTGTGCAGTAGAATAAAAGTTCTGAAATGTTGATATCTGTATTCTGTGTGAATTCGGTAAATTTTCTTTGCAGGAAATTTTGTGTAAATTCCGTATACTGCCGTTGTGCTGCCCGATTTTGGAGTAATTTCTGATTTGCCCGAATTTATTCTGAATTGAAATGCTATGTGTATAAGCTATAAAAAGGGAGTTATAAGGGGCCTGGATCCTATGAGATTCAGTAAGTGTCAGGGAAATCTGAAATGAGCTCAATCTAAAATTTTGATATTCGTTCTGTTCCGGATCCGAGGAAAAATATGTTTAGGTGCTATAAGCACTATTTATATATTCTGGTGCGGGGGCACACTTAGCTATTAATTACTCAGCTATTATTCTGGTGCCGGGGGCACACTTAGCTATTAATTACTCAGAGAATTTCTGGTGCCGTGAGCACACTTAGCTATTAATTACTCAGCTATTATTCTGGTGCCGGGGGCACACTTAGCTATTAATTACTCAGAGAATTTCTGGTGCCGTGAGCACACTTAGCTATTAATTACTCAGCTATTATTCTGGTGCCGGGGGCACACTTAGCTATTAATTACTCAGCTATTATTCTGGTGCCGGGGGCACACTTAGCTATTAATTACTCAGAGAATTTCTGGTGCCGTGAGCACACTTAGCTATTAATTACTCAGCTATTATTCTGGTGCCGGGGGCACACTTAGCTATTAATTACTCAGCTATTATTCTGGTGCCGGGGGCACATTTAGCTATTAATTAAATATCTGATATCTGCTATATGTTCTGATATGATTTGTTCCGTTCTGATATGATCCGTACGATTCTGATTTCTGTTTCTGACTCTGTCGATTTGTTCTGTTCTGATATGATCCGTACGATTCTGATTTCTGTTTCTGACTCTGTCGATTTGTTCTGTTCTGATATGATCTGTACGAATCTGATTCTGTTGATCTGATATGTCTGATCTGTTCTGTTTCTGATTTGATACGACTTCTGTTTCCGTACAGTTCTGTTGATTTGATATCCGTTCCGATTCTGTTCTGTTCTGATATGATCTGAATTTCTGATTTCTGTATGATTCTGATTCTGATGTGATATCTGTCCGTATCTGTTCTGATTTGTTCTGTTTTGTTCTGATAAGTTTCGATTTGGATATTTGTCTGATTCTGTTCCGATTTCTGATCGGATTTCTGTCTGATGAGTTTGGTTTTGGATTCTGAGAGTTTTGATTGGAGGTTTGTTGCTTTGCTGAGCTGTTGAGCTCACCCTTGCTTTCTGGTGGTTTTCAGGTTCTGGGAAGGGCAAGGAAGTCCAGGATTAGATTTCGGAGTCTGATCAGATTAGGTATTTTTGTACTTTTGATTTTTGTACAGTCATGGCTTTCCTGTTCTGCCTTTCTTTCTGTTGAAAGCCATGTACTGTTCTGTAGATGATTATTTTGAGGAAATGAAAAGATAGATGTTTTGTTCCGCTGCATTTGATGTTTTTAGTAGCTCTGTTGTTCTGTGTGCTTCCGTTGAGTTAAGAATTTGGAAGATCAGTTCAGTAACCTAATCCAAAGCCAGATCCTGGTTAGCTATTCTCCGTCGCGATCCGGCGCGGGCGGGATCCGTCTCGTCTCGGGTCGGGTCGTGACAAGCTTTTTTTTTTGGTATCAGAGCACTGGTTTTGGAAACAGGTTGGATTGTAAAACAGAGCTCTAGGAAGTGATCAGTGAGTCTGTCTGGGAGGTAGTTTTGGGTCGTTTGGCTTTTTGTTGTGTTATTTTGTGTTGTTTTTGTGATAGTTTTCCGGATTTTCTGGATTTTTCTGTATGGATCAGCCAGACCCAGACATGACAGACGGTCAGAGTGACGATCAGGCAGCACCAGTGGGGAGTACAGCCCCAGTGGTCGGTGCTGATACGCTTTCACAGTTTGCTTCACTTGTTGCTCAGATGATGAGCGAGACTCAGAGCAGAGCTTCGACTGTTAGATCTGAGGACATTGATCGACACCTGCAGTTATTTTTGAGGTTGAAGCCTCCGAGGTTTGAGGGCGCTGTTGAGCCCAGAGCAGCCGAGGAGTGGCTGAGGAGATTGGAGAAGACTTTTGACGGTGATGCAGTACGAGGCTGAGTTTACTGCATTAGCCAGGTACGCTCCGCAGCTGGTTAGCACGTCTGCTGAGAGGTGCTACAGATTTCTGAGAGGCTTACGAGACACTTTGAGGCAGCCTCTGATACCGTTCCGGATCACCGATTTCTCTGAGCTTGTGGAGCGAGCTCGTCTGATTGAGAATGACATGACGGCTACTCAGCAGCGGTGGACTGCGAGTAGGAAGAGGTTTGGAGGAGAGACATCTGGCAGTGGTTCCTCTGGGAAGAGGAGATTTGTTCCTGGATCTGGATCTGGAAATTCCAGGAAGAGCGGAGGATCGTCTGGTACTGCTACCAGTACGACTAGTTCTGGATCAGTCAGTACGGCACCTGTGTGCCAGAGTTGTGGACGACGACACCATGGCCAGTGCTACAGGATAGCTGGTCTTTGTTTCAGATGTGGTCAGCCGGGACATAGGATTGCAGAATGTCCACAGATGGGATATGAGCAGCGATCTGAGGGCTTTGTCAGACCTGTTGGTTCAGCAGCAGGAAGACCGATGACTGTTCCTCCACGCCCTGAGGGATTTGCTGGTAGAGGTGGTGGTTCTAGTTCTGCACCACGGAGACCACCTACGATTCAGAGGGAGCAGAGTAGTTCTGTTGCTTCAGCTCCTGTTCCAGTTCAGCCACGAGTTTACAGTCTGAGTCAGCAGGAGGCTCGTGATGCTCCGGATGTTGTGACAGGTACGGTTTACATTTCTGATCAGCCCTGTCGTGTTTTGTTTGACTCTGGAGCGAGTCATTCTTTTCTGTCCGAGCATTGTTTTGAGATTTTACATTTGGATTCGATGGTTTTACCGGTTTCTTTGTCTGTGATTTTACCGGCTGGGAATCCATTGATTGCTCGACAGTTTTGTTTGTGTGAGATCGAGATTTCTGGCAAGAAGTGGAAATCGAGTTTGATTCGATTGCCGATTTCGTCGTATGATGTGATTCTGGGCATGGATTGGCTGAGTCAGTATGAAGCCCAGATTGACTGTCTGAAGAAGCAAGTGAGTTTGCTTGTGGCTGGAGAGAGAGTTGTATTTCAGGGATTACGAGGTGTTCTCTCCAGTCTGATTTCTGCGTTGGAGGTGAGCAGGATGTGGAAGAAAGGATGTCCGGTGTTTTTAGCTTCGGTGCGGGATCTGAACCTGGAGGTTGGTTCTGTTTCTGAGATCCCTGTGGTTCGGGAGTCAGCTGCAGTTGTTTTTGCTTTGAAGATTTGGCGTCATTACCTGTATGGCGTCAGATGTGAGATCTTTACTGATCATAAGAGCCTGAAGTATATTTTTACTCAGAAGGATCTGAACCTGAGCCACCTTCTCGACTCGAGTTGATCAAGGACTACGATTTGACTATTCAGTATCAGCCTGGGAAGGCGAATGTGGTAGCGGACGCTCTGAGCAGGAAGTCTTCTAGATTCTCAGGTATTCAGCTTACCTGTGATGACTTTCTGATTCGTGATTTGGAGAGATTGCAGTTGGAGGTGGTTTCCTCCAATGATTTGAAGTTGGCTCAGATGAGTATTCAGTCTTCTTTGGAAGCACGGATTCAAGAAGCCCAGAAGTCAGATTCTGACTATTCGAAGTTGATAGCTCAGATTGGATCTGGTAAGACTCCTGAACTTCGAATTTCTGATTCTGGTGTTATTTTCTGTAAGAACAGGTTGTGGGTACCTGTGTTTGGAGACTTGAGGCAGGAGATTCTGTACTAATCTCATCTTTCTGGCTACACTGTTCATCCAGGCAGTGGTAAGATGTACGCTGATATGAAGCTTTTGTTTTGGTGGCCTGGGATGAAGAAAGATGTGGCAGAGTTTGTGTCGAGATGCGAAGCCTGTCAGTTGGTGAAGGCAGAGCATCAGCGACCAGGTGGACTGTTGCAGTCGTTGCCTATCCCTGAGTGGAAATGGGAGGAGGTAACGATGGATTTTGCGATGGGTTTTCCTCGATCTAGACAAGGACATGATGCCATTTGGGTGGTTGTAGATCGATTGACCAAGTCAGCCCATTTTCTTCCGATCAGACAGACGGATTCAGTTGATCGCTTGGCACAGATTTATGTGAAGGAAATAGTCAGATTGCACGGTGTGCCTCGTGTGATCGTATCTGATCGAGATGGACGTTTTACTTCCAGACTTTGGAAAGGCATTCAGCAAGGCCTGGGTACGAAACTGCATTTCAGTACAGCCTTTCATCCTCAGACCGACGGACAGTCTGAGAGGACGATTCAGGTACTGGAAGATCTGTTGAGGCTTTGTGTTCTGGACTTTAGCGGAAGCTGGGAAGATCATATTCCGCTGATTGAATTTGCTTATAACAACAGTTTTCAGTCCAGTATCGGTATGGCACCGTACGAGGCTTAGTATGGCAGGAAGTGTCGTACTCCTTTGACTCCGACCTCCTTCGGAGATAGACAGGTTTTGGGGGCCACTTTTGCTGATGAAACTGCTCAGAAGATCAATTTGATAAGAGAAAGATTGAAAGCCGCTCAAGATCGTCAGCAGAAGTATTACAATCAGAAGCACAGATTTGTTGAATTTCAGGTCGGTGACTTTGTGTACGTCAAAGTCAGCCCGATGAAAGGTGTGAGCAGATTTGGTCAGGTAAGCAAGCTTAGTCCAAGGTATGTTGGACCAT
Source organism: Dendrobium nobile (assembly GCA_022539455.1). Classification (NCBI taxonomy): domain Eukaryota; kingdom Viridiplantae; phylum Streptophyta; class Magnoliopsida; order Asparagales; family Orchidaceae; genus Dendrobium; species Dendrobium nobile. Next base: position 40,732,925 of record CM039726.1, read on the forward strand.
TTGAGATTTTGGAAAGAATTGGAAAAGCTGCTTACAAGTTATTGCTTTCTGAATCTATGCCTGATGTGCATAATGTGTTTCATGTATCCACTCTGAGGAAGTGGGTTTCAGACTCTGGAAGAAGGTGTCAGCTGATGAGGTGGAGATTCAGGAGAATCTGGCGTACAAGGAAGAGCCAGAGCTTATTTTGGCGTACGACGTCCGAAAGTTAAGAAATAAAGAGATTCCGATGGTTAAAGTCCAGTGGAAGCACCGGACTGCACGGGAAGCAACTTGGGAGAAGGAGTCTGATATGAGACGGTCGTACCCGTACTTGTTTTGACTGCGTTTGGACTGGATAATGTCGAGGACGACATTTTTCTGAGTTGGGGAGATTGTAATATCAAGATCTGCTCCAGTATCGTCCAGGACGATCTGGGATCGTCCTGGGACGATCAGTGGAAATTCAGTTCCAGATTTTGCCCAGTTTTGCTCCAGGTGATTTTCTGCATGCATCGTCCAGGCCGATTGGAGACATCGGCCAGGCCGATCGGCACTGTAGAAAATATCGTCCATGCAATAGCCCTGAAGGGAGACCAGGCCGATCTTTTTGGTCGGATCGTCCGGGACGATGCTGCGATCGCCGGGCCGATCTGTGTATATTAAAGCTGATTTCAGTCGTTTTGAAGAGAGAGAAAAATCAGAAAATTAAAAATAAATATCTGAGGAGAGAGAAAGTCGTGGGATTTTGGAGAAAAGTGGATTTTCGGACGACGCGGAGCCGTTTTCGATCGAAGTGACTGTTGAGGAAATTGCTGTGCTCGAGGTAAGGCACATTCCGCCTTTCTCAATTTTCAGAACCGTCGTGTTTGGCGGTATTTTCTGTCCGGATTTTGTTTCCGTTAGCGATTTTCGTCCGTATCTTTTGAACGGTTCAGTTTTTACCGCGTAACTTTCTGTATATTGTTGACGTGCCGAGTGTGCACATTTTGGTTATTTTCTGAAGATTTTCGTCCGGGTATTTTTGATTCGACTGTGTTTTTAGTCGACCGGATTTTTCTGTGAAATTGGAATTTATCTGTGCAGTAGAATAAAAGTTCTGAAATGTTGATATCTGTATTCTGTGCGAATTCAGTAAATTTTCTTTGCAGGAAATTTTGTGTAAATTCCGTATACTGCCGTTGTGCTGCCCGATTTTGGAGTAATTTCTGATTTGCCCGAATTTATTCTGAATTGAAATGCTATGTGTATAAGCTATAAAAAGGGAGTTATAAGGGGCCTGGATCCTATGAGATTCAGTAAGTGTCAGGGAAATCTGAAATGAGCTCAATCTAAAATTTTGATATTCGTTCTGTTCCGGATCCGAGGAAAAATCTGTTTAGGTGCTATAAGCACTATTTATATATTCTGGTGCCGGGGGCACACTTAGCTATTAATTACTCAGCTATTATTCTGGTGCCGGGGGCACACTTAGCTATTAATTACTCAGAGAATTTCTGGTGCCGTGAGCACACTTAGCTATTAATTACTCAGCTATTATTCTGGTGCCGGGGGCACACTTAGCTATTAATTACTCAGAGAATTTCTGGTGCCGTGAGCACACTTAGTTATTAATTACTCAGCTATTATTCTGGTGCCGGGGGCACACTTAGCTATTAATTACTCAGCTATTATTCTGGTGCCGGGGGCACACTTAGCTATTAATTACTCAGAGAATTTCTGGTGCCGTGAGCACACTTAGCTATTAATTACTCAGCTATTATTCTGGTGCCGGGGGCACACTTAGCTATTAATTACTCAGCTATTATTCTGGTGCCGGGGGCACATTTAGCTATTAATTAAATATCTGATATCTGCTATATGTTCTGATATGATTTGTTCCGTTCTGATATGATCCGTACGATTCTGATTTCTGTTTCTGACTCTGTCGATTTGTTCTGTTCTGATATGATCCGTACGATTCTGATTTCTGTTTCTGACTCTGTCGATTTGTTCTGTTCTGATATGATCTGTACGAATCTGATTCTGTTGATCTGATATGTCTGATCTGTTCTGTTTCTGATTTGATACGACTTCTATTTCCGTACAGTTCTGTTGATTTGATATCCGTTCCGATTCTGTTCTGTTCTGATATGATCTGAATTTCTGATTTCTGTATGATTCTGATTCTGATGTGATATCTGTCCGTATCTGTTCTGATTTGTTCTGTTTTGTTCTGATAAGTTTCGATTTGGATATTTGTCTGATTCTGTTCCGATTTCTGATCGGATTTCTGTCTGATGAGTTTGGTTTTGGATTCTGAGAGTTTTGATTGGAGGTTTGTTGCTTTGCTGAGCTGTTGAGCTCACCCTTGCTTTCTGGTGGTTTTCAGGTTCTGGGAAGGGCAAGGAAGTCCAGGATTAGATTTCGGAGTCTGATCAGATTAGGTATTTTTGTACTTTTGATTTTTGTACAGTCATGGCTTTCCTGTTCTGCCTTTCTTTCTGTTGAAAGCCATGTACTGTTCTGTAGATGATTATTTTGAGGAAATGAAAAGATAGATGTTTTGTTCCGCTGCATTTGATGTTTTTAGTAGCTCTGTTGTTCTGTGTGCTTCCGTTGAGTTAAGAATTTGGAAGATCAGTTCAGTAACCTAATCCAAAGCCAGATCCTGGTTAGCTATTCTCCGTCGCGATCCGGCGCGGGCGGGATCCGTCTCGTCTCGGGTCGGGTCGTGACACCCACCACGCCAGAGAACAACGGGTATGGTCTTTGGTACCAGTTTCAAAATGTGTAGTTTTTATATTTTTGTCTGCCACACTAGAGAAAAGCAAGTACAGGTCTTACCCGCCTCACTGAAGGCACCACACCTGGTTTTCTTCCCACCATGCTAGAGAAAAGATTGTGTATGGGTGGTTTTCTGGCATGACGCAAATGTCAAGTGCAAGCTATTAAGTTTGAAACTTATGCCTTTCTGTGGAGATTTGGAGACGACAACACAAAATTCATAAAATACAAAAAAAAGTTTCCCTTTCACTCTCTTTTTTCAATTTTGTTTTCCCCACTTTTCTTTTTTGGAATATTTCTCTCCCTTTTTATTTTTTGAATCCTCCTCCTCTCATTTTTTGTATACATACACACATACACATATGTACTCCGAGCGATGAAAATAATGTGCGATAAAATGATAATTCAAATAATTGGCAATGCTAGCAAATAACAACACTAATTTAACCTTGCACATTAAACATATTAATCAACAATAATACTAATATTTAATGGACGAAATTTGTTGTCCAAAGCTTTTATGGTTTGAGAGAATGTGATGTAGGTTGGGTTATTATTTGGTTAAATGTAAGTAGAGGAATGGGTTGCTGTTTGGTTTATAGTGGGTTGTTTAAGTTCGGGTTTTGAATGGGTCAGATTTTGATTTGGGTTTCAAGTGGATTTGGGTTAGATTAAATTGATTTGATGGATAGGAGAAAACATGGATATTGGGTGCAAGTGGGCATACTATTTGACTACAGGTTTATGTATGGCTTGACTTGATGGGCTTCAGAATAGTTTAAATGAATGGGATTTAGTATGAAAAATGGAGGGAGATTGAACTTTGTTGTATGGAGTGAAGAAAGCCTTAAGATATTTTTCAGTAGTTGTGTTTGGTATGAAGTGGAGGGAGATAACGAGTTGTACAATAGCTCAAAGTGGGAATGGAATTTTGACTGGTAGTGATTTGACTTGTAGTGGATTGGATGCTTTAAAAAAACAAAGAAAGAGAAGTTCTTCTTGTTGTTGTGAGGAACAATGTGGAGATGTCCACCTACTTTAATTGTGGCAAGGAGATTGAGATTGAGTACGTGTAGGAGCTTCTAATCAGTAGGTGGAGATTTGTTTGAGGAGAAGAGGTTAGTGAAGGGTGTAAAAGGTCTGGCCAGAGCTAGTTTTCACTTGTTGGAGTGGGATTAGACGACTAGTGTGGAAATTTGCTTCAGCAAAAAAGTGGGACTAACATGGTTTACGGTATTCACAAAAGAGAACAAAGTAACTAGCTGGGACGGTCAGCTTTTCCTCCCTTACTGGATGGTTTTGGGTTGTCGGCTAGATTGCAAATGGAGGAGGGAGATTTTGCATTTGGTTGGTCAAGACATTGGCTTGATGGTTCGCGTGACCTGAAGAAGACGGATGGAGGATAGAAAGCTTACGATGAATATTTTCCAAGAGTATGTAAGTGCTGAGGAAAATAAAACTTCATCTCAGCTTCTTTTAATGACAAAACATTGCTAAGGCCAGCTGTGATAAGAGATAACTATTTGATGGGAGATTTTGACAAAACAAGGTAACACTTTAATTAGCATTTAATGGATTATAGCCTTTCCTCAAATTGGCATCTAGTTTTATATAATTTTCATCAAGTTAATAGCCATATAAGTGATATATCACTCATACATTAATTAAAAATACCAGAAATTCCTTAGTAAGGTCAAAATTCACATAGATTTGCATGATTTCCTAATTTGCATGTTGATTGTCCCATTTTACATGTCAATTTCACCATAAAAATTTTAATAAATTGATAATGCATCTTAGGTATTATCGATGTTCTGGGCGCAACGACAAAAGTCTGTTTTCCATATGAGGTTTGCACTACTCAAAAGTGACTCTCCTTCTGCTCCCACTTTAAGGTAAAGAAGCCTTTATATAAAACTCACTTTTACCTTCCCTGGTGTGGCAGAGTGTCGGACGCTATGTCACCCTCCCAGTGCTGGCAGCGAACCTTCTCATTTTTCTCCCTCCTAGAGAAGGTAGAGAACCTTCAAGGACTTTAACCTAGAAGCCTCACCCTCAAGAGAGCTCACTATAGGAAATTCATGAAATACTAGTGGTCTAGACCGGCGATTATGTGACCGCCGGTACTAACGGCAGTTTAACTGGCGGCTAAACCACATATATTTACCAGTGGTCTAACCAGCTATTTTTAAAATAACAACCATCATAATTAGCGGCAGTTAAATAACCATTGATTATTCTATGAGCATCAGTTATTATTGCCGCTTTACCGACAGTTTAAACTACTGGTGTTTAGTGATTTTTTTTCTAGTGGTTAGAATCGCCGAAACACCACCGAAAAAAGCCCTAAAATGAAATTTCCCCTGCCTTCCATTTCATTTGCTCGCACCTTCTCTCTCCCTTCCAACAGTCGTCCCATCTCCTCCTCCCTCTTGCATGACCAAGACACTCCTTCGGCTGCCGACAGGCTTCCTCCGGCCGAAGATCACAACCCCGCTCTAGCATCAAAGCAAGACCGAGGATCTCGCCAACTCCTCCGTGCATCCATCGTCCACATGCGAAGGTTTACATTTTTGTTTTTTTTTTTTTAATTTCACCCGTAGGAGTAGATGGAAGGCTGTTAATAAGGATAGGTGATTCTATGGAGAAGTAGATGGATGCACTAGTTAACTTTGTGGTTACAAACAAGGTTCTCTCTTTTCTGAGATGGATTTGAGTCTCTTGATGATATAAGAATATTAGAAATTGTTAATTTTTCACTTGATGAACCTAAATTAGAAGCTATGATATTTATTGAAGATGCATAGAAGTTCAAAGACAAACTACTAAAGAAGTTAATCATAACATTCCTTCTATTGAATAGTTGAAACTTTATATGCTAGACAATTTATGTTTATTCTTTTATCATCAAGAGACTCAAATCATATCTTTTGTATTAGACATTGAATGCTTACTTATATTTTGATATTATAAGCTACAAGGCTACAAATGATTTTATTTTCTTTTTTTTTTTGTAATTTCAAATATTATGCTTTGATTGTTTTCTTAGATATTATGTATGATTTATAAATTATAATGTCGTTTCCGCGTCATACTTGTATCATGTAATTTTAAGAATTGATGTGTCCCGTATCCATGTCGCTATATGCTTATCGGTGCAACATAGCCATACTCTATATGGTTAATGCTGAAGTAGATCTTTAATTTTGCATTAATGTTAAAAGATAGGCTATTGGTAATTAATTATTAAACTTGTTATAAGAGGAGTTGATGCTATAAATATTTACAAGAGTAAATGATCAGTTGAGCTTAGGCGAGCTGATGTGTTGTTTTTCTACAGCCTAGTTATGTTTGCTACTTATATTGTGTCTTGGTTTGTAAACACATTAGTTAGACACATAGCTTCTTTTCCCCTCCTTTACTAATTTCCCTAACTCAGCATTATTTTGGTTGCAAAGCCTTCACCTAGAAGTTCAATTGCCCAGAATTGCTCTCATATGTTTCTTGCATCCTATGATATCATATAATTAGAGTCTTACACAACTTTAAAGGTTGTAATCTTTCTTAACATTGTAGCTTTACGAACAATAATTTTCATTCCCTCTATCGAGTCTCAGTAGAATGAAGAATAAGTTTAACTCCTTATGGCTATTTATGATGGTTAAACATGAAGTAATCTCGAAAGTATAGCATGTACACTTATTACGGGTGCATATCTTCTAATAATTGATTTCATAACTATGTAGGGGGACGTTTGCTTCAACGTCCAAATGACTATCCAAGAAGAGAGATATTGGATGTATAACAAATTGTTATTGCGTCGAAGAGGATTGAGATGAATTTATATAGGGAGTTGAGGCTTTCATTCAAGTTGCATCTCAACTGCCTTCCTTTAAGTTCGATAAAATGTTTAGATGTCCATGTTTGAAGTATAAAAATCAAGCATTCCTCAAGTCCGGTGATGTACAGCTTGATTTATATCATATGGGATTTCTTCCAGACTACTAGATTTGGACATCACATGGAAAGTACGAGCCACACAGAGATACTCATGCAGGCCCATCCATAGCTTATGAAACATTTAATGAAGATCAAATGAGTAGATTGTATGAAGAACTTATTTTTTTGAGTATCATACATGGTTAGATGTTGTTGAAGGAAGGCAGAGGGGGAGGATATATAGCTTGGGTTCACAAGGCTATGCATATGAAGGCAGTTCATCCACCTCAGCATTTTATAATCCTAGTGGAGTTGAAGACAGTGTAAGCCAGAGGGTTGCAGTGCTGGCGAGAGAGATGGAGAAGATGAGAAAGTTTCAAAATGAGATGCAGGTAGAGATGTGATCCTACAAAGATGAAAGTTAAAAGAAGAAAGAGCAAGAGCAAGAGTAGCCACATGCATCACCAGACAGCGAGGAATGTGGAGGAGGATTAGTACTCTTTTTTATTCGATGAACTTATTGTAAACTTATTTGGTTTGATGAACTTATGTGTAAAGTTATGCTGAACTTATTTGGTTTCACTTATTGTTTGGTTATGAACTTAGAAAGGATATTGATTTGTTTTCACTTATTTGGTTATGAACTTATTTGGTTTCACTTATTGAACTTAGTTATAAACTTATTTGGTTAAACTTATGAACTTAGTTATAAACTTATTTGGTTTCACTTATTTATTTATTTTAATGATTACATTTGTGATAATTATTGTGACTAACAATAGGGGCGTGTTGCCCAAAATTGTGAAAATTATTATATTTTATGTGCTGGTTTAGAGTTTAGGATGAAAATCAGTAAAATGGAGGGGATAATATCAATTTTTTTCAAATGCTACAGGTTTTCGGTGGCCAATCGGTGCTTTGGCCACCAAAAACTTTGATACAGGACGACTAACTATTACCATCGGAAGTTTACTAAAACCGCCAGTAAATACCGGCGGTTTGCTGACGATGTCCTGCGGTACGCTAGCGATCTCACTGCCAAAAATTCCTTTAGTTTTAACTGCCAGTAAAATCATCGATGGTTTACCGGCTGTCTACCTATAAAAATGATGATAACCATATCGGCGATGGAACGGCAGGTAGGACGCTGGTAAAAAATCAACAGGCACAGGTGCTCTGACCGCCAAAAACTAACCGGCGGTACAAATCATCGGTGAAAAAAATCACCGAAAAAATGCCACTGAAAAAGGTTTTCTGCTCAGTTTTTACTGATGGTTTTTAAACCACCGACAAGCTACTTGTGTTTTATAGAATCGCCGGAAAACTAATGGTAACCGCCAGAATAAACCACCGATAATGAGTGATTTTCTTTTAGTGGCTCCAAAAGGACTCACCCAGGCTACAAGAGTAGCAACCATGCAGCTAGCTCAAAGCAACTATGTGATCCTCTCACACTACTTCTCACTGGCGCATAAGCTCACCTTCTCAACTCATAAGCCCTGAATCTCTTCAAAAAGGTCCCTCTCTATAGTTCCTAAAACTATCATGTTCCTCTCTCTTGTATTTATTGAATAATAGTATTTTATATATAATAAGCTTCAAGAAATCCTAAAAATTTAAATTAGTCGTTTTGTTTATACAATACAGTCCCAAATTGTACGGTATGACTAGTTCAAAACAACTCTCATCCTGGTATGAAGGAGTTTGAATAGGTAACAATTTTTTATTATGTTATATAGTATAATCTGGATATCACCCAGTATGATATACTTTATTTCTTCTGTTCATACAGGAAGAACACTAAAATAACCAAAAATCATCTCTGTTCATCGTCTAGTACAATTTTATTCATATAGTTTGATCTGTTAAGTTTATTTAGTTTTTCTTATATGATGTATACATCATACAGTACTATTAGTTTAAAAATTAAGATTCCATCAGGTACGATCTTTGGTACAAAAAAAAATTATCTTGGTTCATTGTACGGTATGATCTAATTTATATAGTTCAATCATCAACCATTAATTAAACCTTGATTTAATTGACTAATCAAGGGGGTTAATTTTAGTAAGTTTTCAAATCTTCGTACAATAATATTTGCATCATACAGTATGATGTATTTAAAATTCAAAATTTTAAAAACATTTTTAATTAATCTGGCGGCTAGAGTTTATGATTGATAACAAATTGGACATTAGATCAAGATCGTACAATATAGTTAGTTCACATAAGTTAGCTATTAAGTTATAATAACTTCCCTTCACTTGAACTGCTAAATTTTCTGAATTCGGGTAAATTGGGCCTTAGACTTTCAAGCTTGTCCTTTGCTTCAAACAAGTAAAAGATTTAAAATCTTAGAAATATGTGTTTTCTATTTGAGATTCTTTCTCTTATAAGATTTCTAAGATCTATTTCTTTTCTTTCTTAATACTTCCTTCTTATTAAGATTTCTTAAGTGAATTAGAATTATTCAGATGAATATAATACTGAACTTCAACTTTCATTTATAATGAAATTCGTTTTTCATTAATGAATTTCTGAATCTTATACTTAAGAATAAGAAAAGAAAGACGAAAAATATTAAAGATATTATCATGCAGTACGATTTAAAAGCATATAGTACGATCTATATAAAAAACAATTTTTCCCTTAAAAAAAAAACTCCCCCCCCCCACCCCCACCATGTATGTGCAAAGTCACTCAATCTGCATACACTGTTTTGTGGTCGGACTCAAGAAACAAAAAAAAAATAAATAATATAAAAATTACATACTCCTTCACATCCTATTATACTCAGTCTTGAGTCTTTCGTTATCTTGAGCAGTGTGTAATCTCCCTGAAATATTAGTACTCATAGATAAGACTAAAATTCAAAATTTCTAATGAAGAATGAAATAATTCAATCAATATTATTTGTAATAATCAAAATTACAGATCAGGGATCCTGGATATCAACAAGAAATTTGAGGTAAAAGATTAGGTGATAGTATTTTGGTCTTCATATATTGAAAATACAAGAAAAATCATCCAAAAACTAAAATATTCTAGTGAACTAACTTGTATTTGTTCTGTATGATCATAGATTGTATGGTACAAACATTTCAAAAAATTAAGGTTTAGTTTGGTACAAATTGGGATGAACTTAACTTCGTACACTATCTATCATCTATACAAATTCAGATCGTACTATATGAATAGTTTAAAAGCAAATATATTCATTTGGTATGAACTTGTATAAAATAAATTTTGTACTCTATTAATCATCTGTACGACCTGATATCATATTATATGAACAATTCAAAAATTAATTTGTTCATTTGATACGATCAGGTATGAATATAATTTTGTGCTATATTAGTTGTCTTTATGACTTGATATCATATAATATAAACAATTCCAAAAATTCAAGCCATGAATTGATTAAGCTTTGAGTTTGCTGGAATTGGATTTTTTTTTATATTTAATTTTGAATTTTTGAATTTCAAATTAAAATTTAAACTTAAGTTAACTAGAAGTTGACTTTTTTATTTTGAGTGATTTATGATGATTTGATATTTTTAATAAAAATTAGACCTTGCATGGAGTACAATGCCTTTAAGTTTGCCAAATTTGGTTTTTTCTATATTTAATTTAAGTTTTTGAAGTTTTGCCCTAATTTTGAACTACAATTAACTAGAGAGTTAACTTTTGACTTTAACATATTTCTGCTGGTTTGTCATTTTTAGAAAAATTTTACTTCAAATGGAATTGAATGACACTAAGTTTGGTCAAATTGAATTTTGTGGAATTAGTAATAATTTTCACAATTTAATACATTACTTGATTTATTAAATTATTTAATTAACATGGTTTTGATCCAAACTCATTTTAAATTGTATGGAATCACTCCAAAAGGTCATAAAAGACCCATGGGAGTGTTTTTTGGTGTTTAGAATTTATTTTCAATTTTTAAAAAATTTAATTATTTTATTTAATTAAATATTAATTTTCACTAAAACTTATATTAAAGTTAAATTAAAGCTCCAGTGATGGGGTTTTTATTTTTATTAAATAGAGGATCAAATTGTAGTTATCTTGGTGTATTATTTGTAATTTTTGAATTTAAGTTGGATTTATTACCATTTTTTGAAGTTTCTGGGTCCCTAAAATGGATAAATTTTTACTAACTTAATTTTCTATATTAATGACCTCTAAATCTAGTGAAATTTGAATCTAAGATGTAAAATGTCACTTAGTTTAATGTTCCCTAGTTTCACCCCTATTGAGGGTGTGTATAATTTCCTAGAATTTTTTTAACTTAGCTAGATCTTATCATTAATTATTTTTTCCTAGATGTCACAAGTGCTCAACTGGATTGAAACTTTGATCACCTAATCCTGATATATATATATAAGCACACCATAGCAATCTAATAGCCTAATTATCCTTATTTAGATAGTTCTAAATTTTTAAAGTTTTAGGTCCAAAATTGACCCATTACTTTATAAACTTTGGGTCCATGTTGACCACTAGATTGTGAGAAATTAGATTTTGATCGAACCCAAAAAATAAATCAAAATTGAGTAATCAAAACACTTTGATTTTAATTTTAACAAATAGTAGAGCACAAGCTCTTTCAAACGAGCCTAAGAACACTCAATTTGGTGAAAAATTGGATTTTCTATGAATTTTTGAAGTTCTAGCTATTTAAATTTATTTTTAAAATCAATTTAGAAAACAAATCGGTGGCATAATCATTACCATTAGCAATGATTGCCTACATGCCATGCCACCGATGTTATCACTTAAACACGTCAGCATAAATCTAAAAAGTCAAATCGAAATTTGCATGGGATGAATGGTAGAGATTGCACCACATAGGTCAAATTTTATCAAAATAGCCCTCATTCAAATCACCTGAATGGCGAACATTTTTTAACTTGGTGATGTGGTTTCTTATGGGCCATCCAGTCGCACCTTCTGCTCGATCGAACTACTATGATCGAGCCAGACAGTTTTAGTTCAAAATGAACTAAATATTCAAATAGCCATAACTTTTAAAATACTCAACTAAATAAAATGAAATTTTAAACACAGGTTTAGGGTAACATAGTCTTCCAACACCAAAAGTTTGAAGGCTTCATGTGTTGTAGATTTTGTGATTTCAAATCAAATTTTAAGAGAGAAGTTGAAATATCTTATAATCATACAGATGGATTTGGATATTTTTGGACTTGTTTAAATGGTAATTTGATCCTATACAACTTTGCTAAAGTTTCTATGAGCTGTTAATGGCTAGATTGGATTCAATTATATTAAATATATTTTCTCTCTTTATCTCTCTCTCTCTCTTCTCAAATTAGGTGATGCTTTTCAACAGGTGGGCGGAATGAATGGGTGGGGCTTCTCTTATAGCTATAGAGGTTGGGTTATCCATGGGATGGGTTCAGAGCTGTTGGAATTAAAATTTTTTTATCATAGGAGATATGGCAAGGATTTAAGTAAAAAATGCAATTATCCCTTCCCCCTTATGATTGTTAGCCTTAATCTGAGAGAGACGGAAGCTTTAAGTTGTTGCTAAGAAATCCTCCTAGCCACCTAAATGCATGGATACATGGATTATTAGAATAATTTAGCTTGCCAAGGTGGCAAAGCCACCAAAGATTACATTTTAAATTATTTGACTACTTTCACTTGTCAACTAAGAATGTTGACTGATGAGGTGGCATGGGAAGATATTTGAACCATGATTTGTAATGGTCTTAAGGCTTGATGACATAGAGATCATTTGAAATAGTTGTATGGAATAGTTTAAAGAACTAGTTTGACTAGATTTAATAGTTTGACCAAGTCAAATCAAGAATGATTTGACCTCAAATGGGTTTGAACATGTTTAAAACATCCTTTAAAATATATTTGAGAACATGGAGGGTTTGATTTGGTTACATGGGTAGGATTGACCCATTTAACCCTTAAGGGGTTAAGGCGTAAACATAGGTTGACTTGGTCAACCAGATTGACCCAAGAACTAGGATTGGGCTCAATAGGTTTAAAACAATATTTTGAGTCCAGTGGTGGTGGTTTCAGGGTCTAGAGAGGTCATTTCAATCAAATTGGCTATTTGGACCCAAAAGGGCCTATTTGGTCAACCTAGTTTAACTTGGTAAACTAGGTTGACCCAAGGCCTAGTTTGGGGTTTAAAAGGTTTGGTTTGATGTTTCAAATCTACTAGAAATGGTCTTCTGCAATTTAAAAGTCATTTGGTTTGAAATAGTTGTTCAAACCCCTAAGGGATATTTTGGTGAAAACTGGTTGATTTGATAAACCAGGGTTAGGACTTGAGTCCATTGCACTCCTATTGATGACTAGGAAGCATAATTTGAAAAGGCCATATTGAAATCTACGGAAAACTCAAAAATTTCCCTTAAGATACATTTTGGTCATTTTAAATGCTGGTCAACTAGGGGTCAAAGTAAAAAATTCCAAAATGTAGTTTACTATTTAATATGTCATAATCAAGGGTCAAGATGTGATCAAAGGATTTTGAGATGGCTCCATATACGAAATCCACAAGGTGGCATGTCTAGTGGCATATGTCATAAATATTTGAAGGTTTTATGATCTTTGGCATTCAATTTAGTTTTTTGAGGATACAGACCTCAAATTGAGCTCAAATTTAGATGGTAGATCCTAGAAACATTCCAAATCAATATACAATTGATAGATCATAAATTGTGGGTCATTTGACTAGGGTTTGAAGTGTATGAAAATTTATAGAAAATTCTTTTAGGATGTAAGCCTTAGCCTTGTATTTTGGTCTTATTTTCTATATTTGAGATGGGTTTTGGATCTAAATGCTTGAATTGAATAACCCAAATCATTTATAATCATCTAAATGATCATAAATTGTTGAATATGATTAAAACTACATTGGAGACTTGATGAAGGTTTAAACTATGATTAAGATCTCGACAGATTAAATGTATAGATATGTTTGATGTATGGATTTCATTTGAATCTAGATTGATCTAAAATCTAGATTAATTATAGGGTCTTGGTAGATCCTAGGGTGTGGATAAATCTAGCACCTAGATTTATCCTAATGGCCTCATATAAAAATGAGGTCAACAAGTAGGTGTCGGGTGACATCGCAGCCATAAAAGCTTCAATCCCACCACACCAGAGAACGGCGGGTATGGTCTTTGGTACCAGTTTCAAAAAGTGTAGTTTTTTATATTTTTGTCTGCCACACTAGAGAAAAGCTTGTATAGGTCTTACCCGCCTCACTAAAGGCATCACACCTGGTTTTCTTCCCACCATGCTAAAGAAAAGATTGTGTATGGGTGGTTTTCTAGCATGACGCAAATTTCAAGTGCATGCTTTTAAGTTTGAAACTTATACCTTTCTGTGGAGATTTGGAGACGACAGTTCATTATTCATAAAATACAAAAAAAAAAAGTTTCCCATCCACTCTCTTTTTTCAATTTTCTTTTCCCCACTTTTTTTTGGAATATTTCTCTTTTCCTTTTTATTTTTTGAATCCTCCTCATCTCGCTTTTTTTATACATACACACATAGACATATGTACTCCGAGCAATGATAATAATATGCGATAAAATGATAATTCAAATAATTGGCAATGCTAGCAAATAACAACACTAATTTAACCTTGCACATTAAACATATTAATCAACAATAATTCTAATATTTAATGGAAAAAATTTGTTGTCCTAAGGTTTTATGGTTTGAGAGAATGTGACGTGGGTTGGGTTGTTATTGGGTTAAATGTAAGTAGAGGAATGGGCTGTTTGGTTTGTAGTGGGTTGTTTAAGTTCAGGTTTTAAATGGGTTGGATTTCGATTTGGGTTTAAAGTGGATTTGGTTTTGATTAAATTGATTTGATGGATAGGAGAAAACATGGATATTGGGTGCAAGTGGGCTTACTATTTAACTACAGGTTTATATATGGCTTGATTGGATGGGCTTTGGAATAGTTTAAATGAATGGGATTTTGTATGAAAAATGGAGGGAGATTGAACTTTGTTGTATAGGAGTGAAGAAAGCCTTAAGATATTTTTCAATAGTTGTGTTTTGTATGAAGTGGAGGGAGATAACGAGTTGTACAATAGCTCAAAGTGGGAATGGAATTTTTACTGGTAGTGATTTGACCTGTAGTGGATTGGATGATTTAAGAAAAAAAAGAAAGAGAGGTTCTTCTTGTTGTTGTGAGGAACAATGTGGAGATGTCCACCTACTTTAATTATGGCAAGGAGATTGGGAGGGAGTACGTGTAGGAACTTCTAATCAGTAGGTGGAGATTTGTTTGAGGAGAAGAGGTAAGTGAAGGGTGTAAAAGGTCTGGCCAGAGCTAGCTTTCACTTGTTGGAGTGGGTTAGACGACTAGTGTGGAAAATTTGCTTCAGCAGAAAAGTGGGACTAACATGGTTAATGGTATTCACAAAAGAGAACAAAGTATCTAGTGGGACGGTCAGCTTTTCCTCCCTTACTAGATGGTTTTGGGTTGTCGGCTAGATTGCAAATGGAGGAGAGAGATTTCGCAAACGAAAAAAGTCTATTTCGCCATCGGACATCATTTTGGAAGAGTCATGCATTAAATTCCTCGTTTTATGTGGTTATTTTGATGCATAACTTCTTTCAGGAAATTGGTAGTACATTTTAGGTATTTTGGATGTTATGATTGCAACAGTGAATTTCGTCTTGTGATTGGACATCATTTAGCTTTATGTAATTGACAGCATCCCATATTTAGATTTACGCAATGCTGACCAAAGGTCATCTGATTTAGGCAGTGTTGCATGTTAATTTCTATAATTTATGCATCGTTGCCTTGAGTCCCACATAGATTTTCATGCTAGCTCCCCTTTAAACAAAATAGCAGCCAATTTAGAGTATTGATAACACCCCATATGTAATGGTGAAGTCCTTTCATTAATCGGATGACCTTTGGTTAGCATCAAGTGAGATTTTCCTAAGAATGAGTGCTTTGCCTCGAGATGCATGCCAACTTCCTCACATGCCTTTAATTTATTCAAATTGATTGTTATCCTTATGTATTTAAGATGTTCTGAATATAATGTCCAAGTCTGTTTTGTGATCTAACTTTGTTTGGGCAGCATCGAGGCCAATTTCCTTAATAGACATGTTCTCTCCTTGGGATGCATGCTACCACATCAATCTACCCCAATTAATAAAATAAGATGTATATTTTGAATTTCAAAAACATTACAGATACAATGATAAAGTCTATTTCCTGATCGAAGGTCATTTAAATTATTTTGAGTTCCCTTTTCCTCGATATACATGTCATCACTTCATAAACTGGCGTTATAAACATGATCGAAGCACTATGATTTTTATGATAACAAATATTATTGTGTTTGTTATTATTTTCTTTTATTTCTATAATATTTTATTTTTATTTTGTGTGCTAACATTTATGAAAATCAATCCACCATTCACTTGCAATTTTGATCGGCCAAGACTAAGTTGATTATAGTCTTTTTTTTTTAATTTGTTCTATATTTTTTCCTTCTTGAGTCATATCATGTAATTGAGTTGATATCATTATTGAATAACTTTACAGACATATAAGGAGAGAGAGAACAATATTTTGAGAGAGTTTTTTTTAAGTAATTTGTATTATTCAATTTGGGCTTCGTATTATATGACTTTGGCACTATACAAGTTTGTTTTATACTATGTAATTTAATTAATATGGTACAATCTATTATGCTCTGTCAATACCCTAGTCGCCAGAGCTTAAGAAATATACTAATTATATTTTGATTGTACAAGACTTTTCCTTTTGTATGGTATGCCCTAATTAAAATCTTTCTTAAGTAATCCCTCGATATCATACAATCAAATCATGTTCGAATATTATTATAGATTGTAGTATATGATACAATTTGTATAATATGATTGATAGTGTATGAAATTGGTTATCCCAAAGATCGTATCAAACCAAATTTATGACTTTTGTATAGATCATACTATATGATGTCCACAGTACTAGATGATTAACAATGTATGAAGTTGACTATCCCAAGAGTCGTCCCAAACGAACATAAGAAATTTCTACTGTTTGTATTGTATTATATTTTAAGTGTACTGTACAAAATGTTATATAGGTTGAACAATTCATCTGCATGACCTTGGTGGACAAGTTTAAATTACACTGATCATATGGTACGATATGTGTATCATACTATACAAATAGAAGATGGAACTCTTGAAAATTAGGGTTTCTTAAAGCCTTCTACTTAAGGTTTTCTAATAATTTTTGTTAGAAAATATTTTGCTATTAAGACTTTAGAAGAGAGAGCCTTGAGGGAGAGAAGAAGGAGAGCTCTATGAGAGAAGAAAGGGAGATTTCGTGAGGTAGAAGTTGTGAGGGGATTCTCAAGGTTTCTCCAAATAAGAATCTTGCCTAATATCTACAAGTGTTTGTCTGGGTTCTTTGTGGCTCCGGAGAGGAAAATAGAGTTGTTGTTCTCTGACCCTCTCCTAAAGGGTGAAATCAGAGTCGTGGTTCCCTAACCATCTCCTAGAGGGTGAAA
The DNA here is from genome assembly GCA_022539455.1 of Dendrobium nobile. NCBI lineage: Eukaryota > Viridiplantae > Streptophyta > Magnoliopsida > Asparagales > Orchidaceae > Dendrobium > Dendrobium nobile. The sequence continues at coordinate 40,750,168 of CM039726.1, forward strand.
ATAGAGTAGTGATTCTCTACTTTTAAAAGAGTCATGATTCTCTACCGCATTGGGGTGGTTAAACATTGCCTGTACAAGTCGCTCTATCTTACTGTGAGAGTAAAAGAAGAGTCACTATTGTTTAATACAATAGTTGGAGAGGGAGTCTACATGGAGTGGATGTAGATCAAGTTGACCAAAGCACTATAAATTTTTTTGTGTTCATTATGATTATTTTTTATACTTTATATTCTGCAATTATATGTGTGGTTGAAAAATCTAATTTATTTCATTGCTATGAAATTTACTTATTTATGAATCCATTATATCAATTATCGTGTATGGATTTTAAAAGTTTCTAAAGAATTTTTTAAATATCCAATTCACCCCCCCCCCCCCCCTTCTTTGTTACTCTCGAGCTAGTTCTAAGAAGTTTAACAACCATAATAAACTTTCAAGTGCTACTAATGTGTGATTCAAAAATTAAGTTTGGGAAACCTTTTGAAAAATGATCAATTACGAATTTTGGAAATCAAAATACTATAGAAGGATATTCAATCGCACAACCACCTTTATTTGATAATATTCCTTTTAATTAATTATTGTATATGGACGTTATTTTGTGAATGATATTCTGCATCTTTATGTATAGTTAATTGCATAAAAATTGAACTTCTTCTTTTTGAATGGAGTTTAGATAGAGATTAAGTGCAACTTAATGTTGAATGATTAAACTAGTTTTTTATGCTTTGAAATCTAAAGATTACATATGTGTATCTACTTGCACAACGGGAAAAAGAATTTGGGATAGACTCTACATAACCTATGAAGGAAGAACTATAATTAAATAATATTGGTTAAATTTTTTGCTCCATGATTATGAAGTTTTTCGTAAGAAACTTAGTGAATCCATATCTGAAATGTATATTAGGTTTACAAAAAATATCACATCCCTACATGCTTTAGGTAAAGAATTATTAAATTCTAAAAAAGTAAACAAGATTCTGTGTTATTCACAATTGTTCCTATGATGTAAAAATTACTGCTATTACTGAATCTAAAGATCTAACTATTTACTCCATTGATAACTTGCTTGGCATTACCTACGAGCAAGGAGAGAGTCAAAGATAGCTTGATGTAGGAGAAAGAAACAAGGAGAAAATTGTAGCCTTAAAGGCCAATGATTCAGATAGATCCTCTGATGGAGGAGAGGAAGATATCACACTGATAACTAGACAATTTAGAAACTTTCTAAAGAAAAAGCAAAAGTGTCATTAGTAGTGGAGCAAAGGTAAGAATAAAAAAAATTCTAATGCTTCTTCTGATATTATCTGTTATGAATGCATAAGACCAAGGCATGTTAAAATTGATTACCCAGATCTTAAAAATCACTAAAGTAAGGAGAAGGTTGAAGAAAATGCTAAGTTTTATAAAGACAGCGAAGATCTCATAAAGCCTTTTTTACTAACTTTGCCTCAGAATCATCTAGAACATAAGCAGAATAGGAAGTGCTAAATTTATGCTTAATGGCAAACAACTATCTTGATTAGTCTGATCAAAATGAGGTATGCCAACTTTCATATAATGAATTACTTGTTATTTCAAAAAAGATTCATAATTCCTACAAGAACTTGAAAAAGAAGCATGCTAGCTTAAAAATTGAATGCGCAATTCTGCAAAAAGAAAATGAAATGCTTATAAAAGACGGTTTTGATTTAAATAAGGATCATATGACTTTATTGGATGAGTTTGATGAATTGAATAAGAAATATACTATTTTATCCGAAACATATGATTCTTTAATAGCATTGCATGTTGATTTAGAAAAATCATTTAAAGAGTTAGAAGGATGTGTTAACATTTTAGATCATAGTGAGCACTCTTTAAAAATTGAAATATTTGTTCTTGAAAGTGCTAATGAAATTCTGTTAGAAAAAGTAAGGAATTTTCAAAATAAATCTGCTTTTAAGCACTCATCATGTCATGCATCTCATAAACCTTAGAATAGGAATCATAACTATCATAGATTAATTAACCCTTTTCCTGATATTAGATATTATTCTTGTAGCATGTTAGGACACATAACCATACTTGCATGATCCACCATCAAACACATTTAGTGTGTAGGCCTAACTTACATTAACCATAGTATGTCATGCATTTTGATGATTTAATACAATTTAAGAAGGGACCCAGACTCACTTAGGCTCCCAAAACTATTTTTCCATGATCTTTGGTTTTAGGGCTCTTACAAAAGACCCAGTGAGAGAATGTGATTTTTGGGTTCGATATTTAGTTCCTATCACTTGAAATCAGTCATTCATGAGCTTGTCAACATATGTGTTTTGTCCTGTATTTTTTGTTTGTGACTTTATTTATTTTTTCACTTTAGTCCTTCTTATGTTATCAAATATTTTTCTTATAATAATTAAAAATGTTTTGCATTTATTTTCTATGTCAAGTGGTTCTTATATTTCTTTCAAGTAGGTTCTTGTATTTCTTTTAATGTTAAGTTTTTTTTTGTGCTCTTCGCATGAGAAATTTTCAGACAAGTAAAATGTTATTTGTATTGATCGTTCTGTACAACTTATATTAGTATTGTACAAATTAAATCGTATTGTATGACTTTGATCATACTGTATAAAGGAACTCTTACTATAATGCTCTTTTTTGTTTGTAATAAAAATACTTCTATTCTAACTTCAAAGTTTAAATAAATAATTACTGACATTTTTAAAATTAAGAGGATAAAAAATTCATGAATTTACATGTCCCTTATTATTTCCTTTACATGTTAGTTCCTTGGGTGAACTTAAAAATCTAAATTGAATTGGAATTGAGATGGTTAAAATGAAAACATATTCATTCTACTACATTTTTTTACATCATAAAGATATTCTATAAATTGACAAATGAAATTCATTATTTTTCATAAATCAGACTATTTATTCCTTTTAAATAGATTAGATTTTATTTGAAGATTATTCCTCTCTATATAAGAGAGTAAGTTAATCTTCTCCTTTATTTGGAAGATAATTTTAAAAATTGAGATTCTTAAAGATTTAGAAAGGAAGCAATTTGCAAAAAAAATCAAAAGAGGCACAAAATGAACCTAAAATTAAAAGATTCGCAATGACGCCAAAACTAAAAGATGCACTAAGTATATCAAAAATAAAAGATGCACAATATACGCTGAAAGCTTATAAAAGAGGTATAAAATGAGCCCAACTTAAATTGCTTTTCTTTCTGGTAAGTCTTTAAATCTTAGAAAAATTCTATGTTCCATAATATGTTTAATACTTGATTATAGAAAATATAGGTTCTTCATTCATCACTTTTAAAGTAATGTTCTATTCAATACATTTCATGATAGCAGTCTAAAAAGTTTAAGTTTTCCTATCAAATTTTAATTCCTAAATTAGATTTTTTTTTTAAACAAAGAACTTTAACCTGTGAAGACGTTAAGCTGGGTGTGCAAATTCTAGAATAAAAATCCTTTAGTTGCAATAATGTCAACACTATCTTATTTAGTCTTTTCTGTTTGTAGAATAAATTTATTACATTTTCAAAAATGCCCACAATAGTTATCATAGTTGTGATGTTCTTTCATTACCTTGAGTTGTTAGTCTTTTTAAATTTGTTTATTTTTCTATTTCTGTTTCTATTTCTATTTTCCCTTCCTACTACTTTCCTACTGTTTATGATGTCAAGAGGGAGAGAATTATATTTATTGTTGTTGTGTTTTTATGTGTTATTGTATTGTTATTCATTTATTGTTTACTTATGGTTATCATCTAAGGGGGAATTTAAAAGAAAGAAGCTTTTTGAAAATCTAAAACAACAATATTTGACATCATCAAAAAGTGGTAGATTGTTATAAACCTGATCTAAGCACTATAATTTTGATGATAAAAAACATTACAGTGTCTATTACTTCTTTCTCCTACTTTCAGGATATTCTATTTTTGTTTTGTGTGTACTAATGTTTCAAGAAATCAATATACCATTCACTTGAAATTTTGATTAGCTCAAGACTAGGAATACTAAGGTTATTGCCTATTTTTTTCAATTTATTATGTATTTTTCCCTTCTTGAGTCGTAATATTTAATTGGATGGATATCATTGCTGAGAAATCTTGCACACACATAGGGGGAGACAGAAAAATGTTTTTAAGAGAGTTTTTTAAGTAATTAATATTGTACGATTTGGGCTTTGTACTGTACAAATTTGATTTATATGATACGATTTTAATTCATACGTTATGATCTATTTTACTTTGTCAAAACCCTAATCTCCAAAGGTTAAGAAAGATACTAATTATGTTATAATCGAACAATATAATTTGGTTCGTACTATATGCCCTAATTAAAATCTTTCTTAATTAATCCCTCAGTATCAGGCAATCAAATCGTGGACAATTATTGTGACCAATCATATTATATTATATATTTTTGTACAATATGATTGATAGTTTATGAAATTGGTTATCCTAAATATCATACCAAATAAATTCTATGATTTTGTATTGATCGTACTATACATTGCACACACGACAGAACGATCGATAGAGTATGAAGTTAACCGTCCCAAGAGTCATCCCAAACAAAAAGAAGAGATTTCTATAGTTCATAACATATGATTTTTTTATCGTGATGTATTAAATGTTATAAAGGTTGAATAGTTCATCTACATGACCATACTAAATGATTTTTAATTACACTGATCGTACAGTATGATACTTGTATCATTTTGTACGAATATAAGATTGAACTATTGAAAATTAGGATTTCTTGAAGCCTACTACTTAAGATTTTCTAATACTTTGCATTATAAAATATTTGGCTAATGAGACTTCAGAAGTGAGAGCCTTGAGGGAGAGAAGAAGGAGGGCATTGTGAGAGAAGAGAGGGAGATTTTGTGAGGGAGAAGTTGTGAGGGGATTCACAAGGTTGCTCTAAGCAAGAATCTTGCCTAATATCTATAAGCGTATATTTGGATTCTCTGTGATTCCAAAGAAGAAGTTCTTCAATAAAGATCATTGTTTTCTGACCATCATCTAGAAGGTGAAACTAGAGTTGTGGTTCTCTAACCATCACCTGGAGGGTGAACATAGAGTCGTGGTTCTCTGATCATCACCTGGAGGGTGAAAATATAGTTGAGGTTCTCTACTAGTAATAAAGTCACAGTTGTCTGTCGCATCAGGGTGGTCAAATAACAAATGTACTGACTTCTCCGCCTTACTGTGAGAGAAAAAGGAGATTCACTATTGTTTAGTGCAATACTTGGAGAGACAGTCTCCAAGGAGTGGACGTTGGTTAGGTTGATCGAACCACTATAAATTCAGGTGTGTTCATTCTGATTATTTTTCGCACTTTATTTTCTGTAATTATATATGTGGTTGAAAAATCTGATTTATTTTTTTATTGTGAAATTTACTTATTTCTATATCTGTTGTATTGAGTATTGTGTGTAGGTTTAAAAAGGTTTTAAAGAATTTCTTTTTCCCTAAAGAATTTTTTAAATATCCAATTCACCCCCCTCTTGGTTAGCCTCGGGCTAATTCTTAGAGGTTTAGCAACCTTAACGAACTTTCATCTGGGCCACCGCTTCGGATGATCCCAATTGAACATAAAAAATGTAGTTCTTAAGTGTTGATGACGTTCAGAAAACAACAACACAATCTGTTTTGCGATCGGATGTAACTTGGGTAATGGTCGTTGTCAATTTCGGGTGCCCGTCATCCCTTTGAACCGATCTCGTCTGATTTGATTGCGAGAGGCCTTGACCTAGTAGAATTCGACGTTCTAATTCCAATGGCACAATTCGTTTGTCAATTGGAGGTCGTTTGACCCTTCAAGTGAAGCATCGCGTCAGTGCATGTGTTGCCTAATTCGCCAATTTGGTTTTCTTTCGTGCTTAGTTTGAGGTATATGGGTCAACAACACTACATTCCTAGAACATCCTAAAAGCTGGAGTGGTTTGTCAATGTCGCTAAAAACTAAATTACAAATTGAATTTTAAAAATTTAATATAAATGATATTATGATAATAATATTTATTTAATAAATATAATACTTTCATTGTACTGTTTTAAACTCGATCTGGAGAATTTTCCCATATGTTAATTAAAGTTCAATTGTTCTATTTTAAAGTTTGAAGGAATTTTAAGCTGACCAACAATACCATATAATGGTGTCTCATAAGAGCATTTTTTTCATAGAAACAATAATATTTATTAAATAAAAAATTCTGAATGACCTTTTTATTGTTTTTTTTCTTCTTGTTGGAATTAAATATATATGTAATGATAATATTTTAATTTGAAGTTTACCTTTTTCAAATAACGTTTCATTATGGGGCATTATTTTGATTGAATTTAAAAAATTTAAAATGAATATAAGAAAAATGTTCATTAAAACTTAGTAATTTTAAGTCATATATAAATGATAGTAAAATTTTTATTATCGTTAATTCTATTCAAAAAACTTTTTCTTAAAATTTAATAATATTTATTAATAAATTTAAGAAAAATGATATTTGAAATCTTATTAAACTTGCCTAATGTGACATATCTCATATTGAACTTGGGATTCATTTGGAACAACATTAGATCATTAATTTTTTAAGAGAGTTTTGTACTTAAAAATGATTTTAAAAATAATAAGAAAGCAAATCCCAAACAAAACCTTTCTATTTTATTTTTACCGCAATGATTTGATCACGTATATCAAATGTCACTTTACAACTTTTAGTATTATGTTATTGACTTTTTAGTATGCTTAACCGTAAATTTTATTGCTACTCATATAAAATTTTTTAGTAAAATGCCTGCTATTATTAAGTACATTAAGTGTAGTTAAAATTTAAATATATTGATTTCAAGCTTTTTAAGATTCTATTTTTCTATTAAATATGTTGTATCTCCATGTTCAATTTTAAGATATTTTTTTTTAGTGTTTTTCATGTAAAAAACCTAGTTCAATTTTAAGATAGTTCAATAAGAATTCTCAGCTATCATATTGAAATAAAAGGCTTCGTTTTGGACAGCTTTTTATTGATTCTTAAAGCAGCTTTTTAGTAAAAAATAAAAAAAAAATATGCTAAAAAACTGCTTTAAGAAGCAGTAAAAATGTAAAGCCTAAAATATATTATTTAAAAAATCTGGAGAAGCTTTCTACATATTAATTATAGTTTCATTTTACTGTTTTAAATTTATTGAATTTTTAATGTGACCTACAAAACAAAGCAGTGGTGTCTTGAAGGAGTATTTTCTTAAGAGAACACTTTTATTAATTAAATAAATAAATTTTAATTAAAGGATATTATTTTTATTGAATTTAAAAAGTTTTGAAATTTTGATTGTAAGAAATATGGTCTGTGAAACTTAATAATTTTTTATCATATTCAAATAATATTTAGATTTTAATTATCTATAATTGTATTCGCAAAAGTTATCCTTAAATATAATAATATTTTAAGAAAATGAAGTAAAAAATGATATCGAAAATCTTATTCTACTTGTCTTATGTGACTTTTTTTTTGGGGGGGAAATTAAGGCCTAAGCCCCAAATTCGTTATAGTAAAAAGAAAAACTAGTTACATATGTAAAAACCAAGAAAAGAGGCAAAAGAAAAGGCCTCATAGAAACCAAAATTGCCAGAGGCATCAAAAATTACACATGACAAAAATAGATAGGAGCATAAGCTCACAATGAGGGCACAGGAAAATCTGATTGCTGATCATGATAGCGACAAAATAAAACCCCCGTTTGCAGGAGCTGCCATCAATGAGAAAAGAGTTGCAAGAGCCCGCCATCCAGAGGGTAGGAGACTAAGCAAGCGGTCATCATTGCCCCACGGCAGCAGTAGCAAAAAGAACAAAACTGGGGAGAGAAAGAAGTAGTGGAACAATCATCACTTATGGTCAATAAAAAAAAACCCTCCATCAAGCAGAGCTCCACCAGGAAGATATCAGAACAAGCATGAACGTTTTCCTTATAAGAGGTGAAGAAGCTGATGCCCATCCTTCCATTTGCAGACTTTTGAAAATACAGCCTTTTTAATAAGCAAGCAGGTCGTGGTGTTAATGGAGAAGGTATTGGGGAATCTTCTCCCATTTCTCTCTTTCCAAACACAATAAACAATGCAGCAAGTGATAGTAAAATAAAACCTTTTTTTCATAGAAAAGAGGCTGGGATGTTCCTTAACCCAGTCAAAGGCCAAAAACAAGTTAGGCCTGAGAAGGAGAGAGTCAATGTCTGGGACCAAGGAAGAGAGAATGTAATGCGAGTAATTACACTCAAAGAAAAGATGAGTGGTGCTTTCAATATTAGAGTTGCATAGAGGGCAAGATAATTCCACCAATATATTCCTTTTTTTAAGCTCGGCTGCAGTTTTAAGCCTCCCTCAAAGCTAGCCAGCAAAAAACAGAGAATTTCAAAACATGCCTCTTGTACCAAATAGAGTCAGCCCAACTGCAATTAGGATGTCCTTTATAGTACTCGCTTATAAAGTAACTGAATTTAGCATTTGCCAAGGAACCCCAAGTAAGACAATTAGCATTCGTTTCATGAATAGAAATCCCCTGAAACGCTTCAGAAATTTGCACTGGGAAGTGATCAGGAAGAACCCAGTTCCCATTCAAAATGAAATTTTTGACTCTCAAATTGTAATTGCTTACAGGGCAGAAGAAGTTAGAAAGCGGGGTTTCCATCAGAGGATACCCATTAAACCAATTGTCCCAGAAAAGCGAGGAGGGAGCAGAGGGGGTGATATAAAAATTAAAGCAAGCCTTAGTAGCTATTGCAGTTTTACAAATGGCTTTCCAAAAACTGGTGGCATAAGACGGGGGGCATTCTTCCAACGGGAGATATATCTGAAGAGCAGCCAGTTGGCGAGGGGAGATTGAGAGTTGTAAATCCTGAGTATAAGAGAATAATTATACCTGAATTGAAGAGCAGGGATGGAGGGAAGACTCAGGCCACCCAACTGTTTAGGCATGCAAACCTTATCCCACGCAATCATGTGAAGTTTCTTTGTGGCAGCAGCATCACCAAAAAATTGAAACTTAGAAGCCAGATTGTTAATGAATTTGTTGATTGTTTTAGCTAAAATAGAGCCCCTTATCCAATAAACAATGGAAGTAATGATGGTGAATTTTAGAAATTGAAGATTTCCAGCAAAAGAAAGTAGGTTTGCATTCCATCCTGAAAGCTTCCTAATAATGGATTCCATGAGAGGTAGGAAATCAGCAACTTTGAGTCTTTTAAAGGATATTGGGATCCCAAGGTAAGTGATTTTTTCTCTAGCATTGTGTAAAGAAAGGGAACAACAAATCTCCACAGAATGGCAAGTATTGTGAGGCACCAAAATAGAGCTTTTCTCGTAATTAACATGTAAGCCAGAAGCTACAGCAAAGGAATTGAGAAATTGCTTGAGATTTAAGCAATTGGCAATAGAAGGGTGTCCAAAGACAAGAAGGTCATCAGCGTAAAGAAGGTGGCTAATCTTGTATCCCTCAAAAGTGAATCCAGTGAAGGGCCCCGCATCAATTAAGGATGAGAAAGCATCCATTTTTATGTGACATTTCAATATCATGTTGAATTTAGCCTTCATTTTGGCCACTTTGATTTGTGCATGTGCATCCAATATCCTTTCATAGCTTTTAGAATTACATCACTGACTTTTTTTTTATAGCCAGCCCCTGAATTTAGTACAATTCTTACAGACTTTTGGTTTAAAATGTGTACCATCATTTAGTACCTTGACTCTTGTTAAAATTTAAATAAATTAATTTTAAAATTTTAAGGCTTTATTGTTCTATTAATATGTTACAATTGAATATTCAACTTTAAGCCCATTAACTCACATAATTTCAATGAGTGGAGACTTTTTTATTCTTTTACACCAGTGAGCAACTTATTTCTTCATAAATTGTTTGATTTAAATTTTTAGAACTTCAATTAATTAACATTCTTTTGAGAGAAAAACACTGCCTTAGTGAAATGGTAACACTATCATATTCTTTTTTAAGTATAAAAATCTAGCTTTCTTGTCCTGCTAGATATTTAGTTAATCATAAGAAAGAATGTAATGCCTATTTCCTAGAAAGAAAATTAATTTTATATGCCTTATGAAAGTGAAAGTAGAGGAATATATTTATTATTTATTTTTTTTAGAAATATAAATTCAAAAGACGAATAAGATAAAACTAACCTTATTATTTGAAGATTCAAAGGGACATTCAAGCAAGTATATATATAAGCAAATTTTTTAGCAAGAAGCTACTTGAAATTTCCTCTTCCAACTGGCGTCCCTTTCTCTAGCAATCATCATTCATATTTTATAACTTTAAGGCACTTTTCAAGGGCAAAGTCTCCGTTTCTTTCTCCATCTTCGCTTATTTGTTCATGGCTAATGTTATTATACATTTAATTACTAGGTTTGGAAAAAAAAAAGTTCATGCACTAAACCTTAAACCTAGGATGACATTAAACATCGCATTATTTGCTAAAAACATTAATCGAAAGTTTTCTAACTTTGATCAAATTTTGATCACACTCTCAACCCAAAATCCAAAAGGTCATTAGACGTCACAATATCCTAAGTGAAAGTTGAAGAAAACATAATCAAACTTGACTGAACCACTTTTGAATCTTATTTGAATATTGATCATATATTGATCACCACTTGATTGAACCGTATTTGGTTGGAATCTTGTATGCATTTTTTAAGAATGTTTGCTCAATGTTCGATTAATGGTGCGTCAAATTCAAAAAAGGTTTGAAAAAATTTTGATTTGTATTCTTCTCTCAAGTCATATATATATATATATATATATATATATATATATATATATATATATATATATATATATATATATATATATATATATATATATATATATATATATATATATATATATATTGGTTGATAAAAATGTGAATACAAGTTTGATGGACTGATCTTCTTGGTTTCATCTTTCCTTCTTATTTCTATTCTATTTTAATTTTCTCTTGTAGCTATGTATGTTCATCATGGTATTAGAGATCACTTCCGATCAACATTGTATGTTTTAGTTTTTTTTCTCTATGTGCTTGATTTTATGGATCTCTTGGAGACTTTAACAATTAATCCTTCAAATTGTTTCCATCAAAGTGAATGAAACTCTTATTCCTCCCCCACCTCAACTTATATTTCCTATGAAAATAATTAAATCAACTAGTGGTCAACTAACCACTGATGAACATCCCATTTGGAAATCTCAAATATTTATACTATTTTGTGCCAATAGATTTGATGGTTATCTTGATGGTTTTACTACCAAACCACCCAAATCACTAATTTTTGCATACAACACTCTTTTTGCTAATCCTCATTTTCATACTAGGATACTTCATAACCAAAATTTGGTTGTCACTTTTTATTGTACCATAACCACATCCCTTCTGCCATTTGTCCTTAATTTGAAATCACATCATGACATTTGGCTAACTATTGTTCATCGTCTTAAATCAGCCAATTACTCTCGTATTCTTCAATTGAAAAATGAACTTCGTCAAATTTAGTTCAAAGACAAATCCATGGTGCAATACCATTCTGAAATTGAACAAAAAGTAGATGTTATTTTCGCAACAAGCTCCACCATTGAAAATATCATATTATATACTTTGAATGGGCTGACAATCTCATATCATGCTTTTAAAATTGCAGTTTGAACTCAGATGAATCCCATTAGCCTTGATGATTTCTACTCCCTTCTCTTCAGTAAAGAGCTTAACCTAGCGGCTATGCATGATCATGAGAGTTCTCCTTCAGTAACAATCGATCCAAAATTTGGTCTAATTGTTGTATGTGATTGTTTCCATTGTCGTACTTCATTTCTCACCACTATACATAGTTGCACATACATGGGCAAGGTAGCATTTCTCCTACTTCTCTGTTTTGTGGTTGTAGATCTTGTACTTTCATCAAGTGTTAGATTTATGAAAAATCATGTCACTCTTCTTTCCATTACTATCATCGAGCTGATCGCTTGTTCCAAACCTCACAGGAAACTTACATAGTGTTAGAAACATCTTCTATCATTGATGGTTCTTGGATTCCTATGCATCTTCACATCTTACCTCAAACTCATCCCATCTATAAGTTTCTCAACCATACCCTAGCTCTATGTCAGTTAAAGTTGGCAATATGTAGATGCTACCAATTACTCATTCTAGGTAGGGCATTCTACTAACCCCTTCACATAAGTTATAACTACCTAAAGTTTTACATGTCCCTTATCCATCACATAATTTACTTTTAGTTCATCAATTAACTTCCATAATCCCTTCTCAATTACCTTTGACACTTAGAACTTCACTATCAATGACACCAAGACCTACCAGATTCTTCTCTAATGTCCAAGTCTACATGGTAGGTACCCTGTTAAACTCCTCGCTGCTACTCCTAATCAAACCACTCTTATTCCTATTGATGCTCTTCACAGTAGACCAAATTTTAGGCACCACAGGCTTTGACACCTATCTTCCTCCACTCAACAACTTATTTCAGCAATACAACCTACTTGCAAGCTTACTACTTCTCTATTTCATTACTAAGCATGTGCTAGAGCCAAATGTCACTTTCTTCCTTTTTCTTTTCTTCTCCAAAGAGTACTCAATGTTTACAAATCATATGTACTAATCTATAGGGACATTCCCATATTTTATCTTGGCAATCTTAATATTATATTTTCTGAGTTGATGACTTTACTCATTATTGTTGTGTTTATTCTCTGCATTCTAAATCTAACACATCTCGTATGTTCTTCCAATTCAAATTGCTAATGGAAAAATAATTTAAAAAACCCATAAATGTTCTCTGCTCTGATTATGGTGGTGAATATGAGAATAATGAATTTTGAAACCAACTGCAACAATTTGGAATTGTTCATCAAACTAGTTGTCCTTACACCCCCAAACAAAAGGGTGTGGCTGAACATAAGCATTGGCAAATTCTAGAAACCATCCCTGTGCTATTGTTTGATGCCCATTTATCTCAAAATTTTGGGTAGATGATCTCCTTATTGCTTCTTATCTTATTAACTAACTTCCCTCTAAAACTATAAATAACACTTCTCACTATGAATGTTTATATCATCACTCTTCAAATTTTACCCACCTACAAATGTTTAATTTCTTTTGTTAATCATGGCACCCTGCCAACTTACCAATAAACTTCAACCCATTGTAACACTTTTATTTTTCTTCGTTATTCTCCTTGCTCTAAGGGTTATAAATGCTTCAACTATGTCACTGTTCATGTGCACATATCAAGGCATGATCAATTCTATAAAACTATTTTCTCATATCCAAGCTAAAAAATATTTACCATTCCTTATCCAAACTAGCTACACCTCAACCTTCCACTCTACCTACCCTTCTTACCCTATTCTTCTAGTTCCAACATTCATTATATCTTTGTTTGTGGATGGAAGTTTGAAAAGAGGTTTTGAAATATTAATCTGCTTTAAGAAATTTAATTTCTAGAATTTCAATCTCGAAGTCAAAAACATCATTATAAATCATATATTGCCCAGGAGATAAAGATATCATTCCTTCATGGGTTCATATAATGAAACTGACAATTTCATCCTGATTGCAATATTCAAATGCAAGAAAGAACTGTATATGACACCAAAGGGTCAAAATTACATTCTATCTGTATTTCTTTACTATAATCTAGATAAAATATCATTATTTTTATATTAAAAATAAATGTTATAGATTATAAATCTTCCCAAGGAAAGAAAATATCATCTATTATAGATCATCTGAGTGTGACAATAATGATCATCATTGATTTTGATTTTCCCACAGAAGGATAATTGAGTTTTGAAAACAAATTTTGAAAATTAGATGTAGGCTCTAAATTTCATACGGGCACAAGCCCTCATAGTTAATTACATCATAGGGAGGTTAAATTCCCTACGAATACTCTTGATTATAATAACGGTAGAAATGTTATCTAGAGATTTTATAAAGGGTAATATCAAAGGAAGTGAGATTGGAAATCCACTTGGGATTAGATCAAATTTTAAACATTTATTTTTGGAGGTCAAGGGAAGAAGGGTAGGAGGTACTCAAGATTCTAAAATAGTTCAGAAGTGCTTCAACCTATCCTATGTATTAGGCTTTAAATTTTGGATTGAGAAAAGTTTAGTTTAAGTTGATCAATTTGTTAGAAAGGTGGGATTTTATTCATAGAAGATAGGGTCTTAAGATTTTGAATCTACCCCGAATCCTAAGTTAAAATTAGGAACTAAACAATAATGACCCAAGACTAACTAATGCAATGCAAAACCTAGACTTACCCCAGTATAAATTGGGGAGCTTTCTAACAACATGATTTAAAATCCAACTGTCTGGTCTTTGTATGAAAGACTTGTAAGGACACTATTAATTAAAGTTTCAAGAGTTGGGGCTAACGTCTAGAGAAGATCCTAATTAGCCCCTTGATTTTATGTAGGCTAAAAATAATTAAAAATACAATTAAAGATTTTATATACTTTTAATTAGTTTCTAATATAATGCATGCTAAAAGACTCGATAAAATGCATAAAATGTATGAAGCAATTTTAAAATCAGACTTAAAATTAATTTTATCATAGAGATTGCACAACATCCCCTTGACACCCTAGTAGGTTAGGAGGCTTGCCAGAACCCGCAGGCGGGGAGGTTCCTAACAAGGAAGAGAAGGTAAAAATATACTTAAATGAGAACTCCAAGCATTCTTGGGCTTACTTCTTAGATCGTTAGATTTTTTATGTTAGCCTAAGAAAGGTTTTAATTAAAAATAATTTTTTTATTTGTACCCTCACAAGCCTCCACATATCAGGGCTAAAATTAAAATCAGCATGCAATAAAACAAACTACAAAAAGTAGGCAATCCAATATGCAAACAAAGTAAAACACTCAATTAATCAAATCAGTTGAATTAAATAAAATAAATATTCATGTGAAAAGTGCCACTTAATTATACAACCCATGGTTTGTAGAAATTAAAATGGTCGTGTACCACTAAAAATAACCTAAATTTTAATCCTAGAACTGATGCAAGTGACTTTGAGTGGGATACTCTTCAAATCTTCACTTCTTTGTTCTCCTTTGAGCTCTTTGGACTCTTCGAGTCTAGAGATCGAAATAAAAAAAAACTCTCCCTTAAAGGGATGTTTTCTTTTCTCATTGAATATTGAAAGTAATCATAACTTTGGATGTCTAAATAGAAGGAAACTTTCCCATAAGGGATGTTTCCTCTTTTTTAGGTTCCAAGTTGGATACTTGAATCCCAAATGAAAGACTCACTTTCACAACTCTTAACTTGATCAAATTAAATTACATCTCAATATAAAAGAAAATTATAGACTCACTGCATAGTTATCCTAAAAAATTAAGAAAATTTAATTTTACATCCCAAGAAGTTTTTACATATATAGAAATTCTGGTCATTTTAACCACTGGTCATTTTTCGGTCAGACTAGGTCATAAGTGTAATTTACTGATCAACATATCATATTATGGGTCATGAATAATTTTAATTGTTTTGGGTGATATCCTAAGGTCAATTTCCATAAAATGGCAAGTCAAATGGCATTGGCTATAAATATTTGAAGGTTTTGTAGTATTTGGAAATCAATTCAGTTTTTGAGGCCATAGGTCTCAGATTGAACTCAAATTTGGAGGGTTGACCCAAGAGGCACACGTAATCTATATTCAATTTATAGACCCTCAATTAGAGGTCATTTGATTAGATTTAAGGTGATAGAATAATTATCCATAAATGGTTTTAGGACCTAGGTCACTAACCGTGGGATTTGGTTTGGAATCCTATTTTAAATAGGATTTTTGGGTTTTAATGGTTGAGTTTGAAATACCCACACCATTGGCAATCAAATAAATAATTGAGATTGATTATATATGATTTGAAAGTTATTTTATATTTGATTGATGGCTAGGTTAGAGTTTGGAGTTAAGAATTAGACTAGAAATATCGTTGGAAAGTATACTTTAATTTGACTAAAGATGGACTAGAATTTTACTAGGTCCTACATGATAATAAGTGAATACCTGGAAATCATCAAGTAATGAGAAAGGAGCTCATGTTATTCCTGATGACCTCATAATGAAATGAGGTCAACAAATGGACCCCAAAAATGTGTAGTAGAACTTCGTTGACCCAATGGAATGATGGAGTTTAGAATTTTCATACTAAGGGAAGAAACGACCAAACCTTAGAGAATCAAGCTTGAGCTGGTACTAGGGCAAGGCCACAAAGGACATTATCAATCACTAGCATATGATCGTATGGTGGGGTCCAGTATGCCAATCACAAAGGATCAAAACTGGATGATTATATAGTGGGGTTAAGTATGCCCAACATAGAGGATCATTGTTGGAAGATCATGTGGTGGGTTCAAAATAGGCCGACCATAGAGGATCGAAGCTAGAAGATCATATGGTGGGGTTGAAATTTTCCCACCACAAAGGATCAAGGCTAAAAGATCATGTGATGGGGTTGAAATATCCCTACCATAAAGGATTGAGGCTAAATGATTATGTGGTGGGGTAAAAATATACCCACCATAAAGGATCGAAGCTGGAAGACTGTCGGGGCTAAAATATTCCCACCATAAAGGATCAAAGTTGGATGATTATGTGGTGGGGTCAAAATATGTCCACAATAGAGGATTGAAGTTGGATGATCATGTGGCAGGATCAAAATATGACCACCATAGAGGATTAAAGCTGGATGATCATGTGGTGGTGTCAAAATATTCCCACCACATAGGATTGAAGGTTGATAATCATGTTGTGGGGTCAAAATATGTCCACCTTAGATGATCGAAGCTAGATAATCATGTGGTAGGGTTGAAATATGCCCACCACAGAGGATCAAAACTGGATGATCATGTGGTGGGATTGAAATATGACCACCACAAAGGAACAAAATTTGATGATCATATGGTGGAGTCAAAATATTCCCATCGTAGAGGAACAAAACTTAATGATTATGTGGTGGGGTAAAAATTTGCACACCATAAAGGATCAAAGCTTAAGGGAATGTGGCACCTAACCTTATGGAAAAGAGAACATAAGATGATTAATTGATTAATTTGATTTATTTTCTTTTAAAAGTAAGAACAAAGTTGACACAACTTAATTCAGGATACCAAAAACATTTTATTGATTGAAAATTTAAGGTACATCAAGCATCATATTTCTTAAGGAAATACTTATTCACAGGTAACATAGGGTGATTTCCTTTAGAGTCAACTAACTAATATGAGGCCCCTTAGGAGACTGTCTCTATGACAAAGGGTCCTTCCCATGTCAGTTTAAACTTCCCACTAATCTTTTGATGAGCTAAGATAGGCATGTGAAGAATAAATACCAAGTCTTCTACTTGGAAGGTTCTAGGTCGAACTAACTTATCATGAGCTTGAACCATTCGGGCCTTATTCCACTTTAGACTCTACTGAGCTTAAAGATAATGTTCTTCAAGTCCTACGAATTCTTCAGTCTAGTTAATCACCAATTGAGATTCACCAAATATTTTAATCTTTTTAATTTCCATCAGGTTTGTATTTTCCATGCCAATTATCAAAGCTTCATACTAAGCCTCTTTTTGTACAAAGCTCTGATAAGTGGTAGGAAAAATGTATCATTCCCTTTTCTTATGTTATAAAAATTAGGACAATTCTGACTTTTCCAAGGATTGTAGATTTTTGGGCTTTGTTCTAGATGAGAGGAAGATGCACTATAAAAAAATAATTCTCATACATGATCATAATATTCCTTTAAACTTATGACTTGCTTGTTAGGTAAATAATCATTTAAAGGAAAATTTTCCAGTAGTGGGTATTCTACAAGGAAGTCCATAATGGCCAATCCTTTCTGAAAGTTCGTTAGGGATGTTAAGCCCTATAGAACTGGCCCAAGCTAACCAAGAGGGGGGGGTGAATTGGTATTTTAAAAATTTCTTTTCACGAAGAACAAAAATCACTTAAACCAAAATCACACCACGAGAGATATAAATGCGAAAATTAAAGTGCGAAAGCAAGAAACAAGAACACGGAAATTTATAGTGGTTCGGCCAACTTGACCTATGTCCACTCCTTGGAGGCACCCACCAAGTATTGCACTACAAAACGTGTCTCTCCTTTAGCCCCCACGGTTAGGCGGAGAAGCCCTCACAAAGAACCTCCTTTTTGCCACCCTGGCAAGGCAGAGAACCTATCTCCTTTTGCTTCCTCCTGAAGCTGGCAGAGAACCAGAACCAGATGCTGACTCCTTACCTCTACCGACCCTTCCACGGACAAGAAACTCTAGATGAAGAAGAAGCAGAGCGATCCTTGAAGCAACCCTTATGAATCCCCTCACAAGATCCTCTCTCTCTCCCTCTCTCTCTTTCTCTCCTCAAGGCCTTCTCAGGTCAAGGCAGCAGCAAAAGATTGTTCGAAATATTAAACAAGAGCTCTTAAATAGAAGAGCTTCAAAGGAGCTCATTAATTGCAAGTTGCCGACAATATCGTCCAGGCCGATATGGATAACTGCCTGGCCGATCAGTACAAATCTCAGAAGATCGGCCAGAGCATCGCCCTAAATACAAATTGGACGATTTAAAATTGGCTTGATCGTCCAGGACGATCTCATGATCGTCCCCGCCGATTAGTTCAAATCAGAGGAAATTGTCCAGAGCATTGCTCTGAATACGAGCTGGCTGATGTTTATCGTCCTGAAGTAACTAAGGTTTTTGAATAGATCGTCCTAGCCGATCCTGCGATCGTCCAGGATGATATGATCGTATCAATCATCCTTAATTACTCCCTTGATTTCCTGATCAATTAAGGCATAATTTGTGAATATCGTCCAGGCCGATCAATGATCATCCTGGCTGATTATTAAAAAATACAGTATACCTTAATTGTCTATGGCGGCAACTTCTTTCTGTTTTGAGCTTATCGTCCTGGCCGATACACGTATCGTCTAGGACAATCTGTTAATGACGGCTGCCTTAATTAAGAATCCTTATTTAGACTTTCTATTTTAAGCCTGATCGTCCAGGGCGATGTAAATATCGTCCTGGCCGATATGAGTAAAAATAGAAATTTTAAGTCTCTCAAGTGTGTGTGTAGGGTTACTTAGCAACAGTCTCTTTGACCATTACCAATAAACTCAAGAAGTGAAAAAACAAAGTACAGACTGACTCAATCCTAGACCTACGCAATCTTGAACTGGCTTCGTTTGTTCATCCGATCTTTGATTTCAGAAAAGTTAGAAGTAACAGGCAGTCCAAGAGAATCAATAGTGTTTGTCAATCATCAAAACATAAGTCATGAAAATAGATTTGCAACACTTTCATAGCACATAGGAGAATAAAAGTGATCTCGAATTGAAGTAATATCATAGACCACCGTGTCAATCATCCTACCATTATAGGCTGAGTTATAAGATATTGCAAGGGATTGACTCTGGAAATCAAGCCTACTTGATGAGAGAGAATGTAATGTCTTAGTGTTTTAGCTACAAAACCTAAAGCAAGATAATGGTTCTTGATCAAGGAGTATCTAATTTTTATAGGAAGAAGCCTTCGGCTCAATTAATAAAGAGAATTATCTTTCCCCTCATCATTAAATTGAGTTAGAAGGGTACCATGTGACTCATCGAGGGTAGTAGTGTAGAGAATAAGAGGTTTCCCCATAACATGGGCTACTAAGACTGACATATTGGTAAGATACTACTTGATGTTATAAAACATATTTTGACATTTCTTGTCCTATATGAACTTAGTGTCCATTTTGTCTTGGACAAAGAACGGTGAAATCTTCAAGAAATATTAGATAAGAACCTCCTTATATATATCAGTCTACCTTGGACAGTCCTTAATTAAATATGGCTCTTGGGAGGCTATATATTTAAAATGACTTCGATTTTGGAAGGATCAATTTTCATACAATGGAGCCTCACTACAAAGCCCAAATTTTCCTAAGGTGACACCGAAAGCACTCTTTAAAGGATTCATTTTGAGGTTATAGCAATAAATGACCCTTAAGTCTATAGGTGAGCCTCTTTGACTTTTCTCTTGACAACTAAATCAACAATATAGCACTCAATTTGATTATAAATTAAGACATTAAAGATGCAAGTCAAAGTCTGCTAGTAGGTTGCACCAGCATTCTTAAGGTCAAATAGCATTACTTTGTAGCAAAAGATTCATATAAGGTTTATGAATGCAATGTTTCTCTCATCTTCTAAGGCCATCTTAATTTGATAATTATAAGATGAGCCATCCATAAAGGAGAAAATAAGATACTAGGAGGTAATGTCCACTATAAGCTCAAGTATGTGTAAAGTAAATTCATCCTTGGGATACGCCTTATGCAGATCTCTATAGTTGACCCAAATCTAAATTTAACCATTCTTCTTTTGAACTTCCATGACACTAGCTATCCAAGAGAGATATTATTCCTCTCAAATAAATTTATCCTCAATTAATTTCTTAATTTTAGAAATAACTTTTTACTCAATATTTATGCACATTCATCAAGGAGATTATTTGACAGGGATGGAATCATGTCAAAATTTAAGTTTATGGACTACTACATTAGAAGAAAAGCCCAATATTTGTATGTATATCCAGGCAAAGCAGTACTTAAACTCAGAAAGAAGTTGAATTATATCCATAAACTCATCCTTACTCAACAAAGAACTTATGAAGGTTAGACTAGGGTCATCTTATTTTCCAAGGTTAATCTCTTGGAATTCATCGACTATCGATTTAATCTCTTCTTTGAATTCATGGGGTACCTCTCAAACTTAAAGTTCATGGGAGTCATATGAAGTCTCCAAACAAAGTCTGTTAATGGAATGGACAACTTCCATGGGGACATTCTTAGATTCAAGATGATCAATTATCATAAGACAATATTCATCATCATCAAACAAACTAACAGTGCTAAACCAGATAACACTCATCAAATTTTTCCTATTTTTTGTATGCCAGAGGCTTTCATGGTATCAAGCTTAACCCTTAGTCCATCTACTCGGTGTGAGACCTTTAGAGATAAGACTTCTAACACAACCATGAAAGTAGCCAAAAGGTAATTTCATTAGTTCATTGAAATCTGCCTCCATAATGTTTACATCCTCTTCTTTCCCTAAGGAGGAGAAGCTAGGATAGAAGTTCTAGACTTTCCTTACTTCGCCATATAGGTTAGGATCTTCCTTAATCACTAACCCTACAACCCTGCCTGCAATAAGTGGGGTTAAGGTTAAGGATTCAATTCTATTACTAACATTTTCATACATTGTTAATTCAGGCTCAACATTTTAAACTTTTGGAGCATCAACCTCAGGGTCGCTATTCTATTCTAAAGTGAAATCAAACTTTAGAGGAGAATAGATTTTTCGATAATCAAAAGAAATTGCATCATCCCATTTTTCTAGTACTTCATTGGAACTTAATTCTAGATCAATTTACACCAGTGTTTTTCTTCTTTGAAATGAAGCATATCCATAATTATGTGCCCTTTTGGACATTCTCCAACCACTTTGAGGTAACATATTTGGGGGCATAATAACCACGATATAAAGGTCATCTTGTATTTTTTATCTCTTTTTTCTCCCTTGATTATTGATTTTGATTTATGCATTGCTTACTTATTTTTTCCTCAATCTTGATCTCGCCTTTAGAACAGGTAGAGGACCCTTTAAGAGCATAATATGTAACATCCTCATAGATCCCAATCTCTTAAAAAGAAAATGGTTGCAAATCACCCTTAATCATATATTCAATGATATCTAGTTGGTACTTGATGCATTGGTCGGGGTAAAAGGAAACATTTCATATTCATGGATCTAGAGCCTACCTAGGAGTATATTTAAAGACATCACTAAATTAATTATATGATATTTTGGTTTTTTTTTAGTTCTATAATCTCTAAAAGTAAGGTGATCAAACCCAAAGCCTTCTCGCCCTTTTTTTTGAACCCGCTCTACACCAACTTGTCCTTTTTGAGCTTATATGTATCAACTTTAAGATATGCTAGAGTCTTTA
Organism: Dendrobium nobile; assembly: GCA_022539455.1. NCBI lineage: Eukaryota > Viridiplantae > Streptophyta > Magnoliopsida > Asparagales > Orchidaceae > Dendrobium > Dendrobium nobile. The sequence continues at coordinate 40,772,245 of CM039726.1, forward strand.
TGTTCATCACAATGATCGATGCACCCAAATTAACTAAAAATCTATATAACTTAAAATTTCACATATTTATAGTGATGTAAAGTGGGTGATTATGATGGGAAAACCTAGAAGTAAATCCTCATAGGAGAAAGTTACTCCTATAAATTTTTTGAATTAGAGGGCTTCATCTTGAGAGGTCAAAGCTAGTTGAGCAAAGAAAATCTCTAGATCGAGAAGTGCATTAATTAAAGATTCCCTCATCTCCATTGAGAGGATGAGGGTGTCGTAGATGCTCAATGCTTGCACATTATAGTTAACCTTAGGAATAGTGAACTCCAGACCTAGTAGATTTGGAGGAAGATTTGATATTTGAAGATGATTTGGAATGGAATTAGTGGAGATAACTTTCTTACCTTTTTCCTAGGAATGGAGTCAAGGAGGTAAGACCTTATCACCATGAAGATATACCTCTACTATCTGATTGGGATTAAAAACTACGTGAGGGTCTACACTAAGCATAGGTTGCATTTTAGTTTTTTAGAGAGGAGCCTGAATCTAAAAATTATATCACGTTCAGACTCCCACGAAAATTAATTTCAAGGGGGTTGCTACCTGATAAGATCTTAGGTTTGACTTCCTTTTGAAGGGTCAAATTAAGAGGGTCGAGTATTTGCTCTTCTTGAGTGATCTCAACTGAATTTATATTTTTCTTTGATTAAAAGTCAACTTGCAAATCACTTTCATAGTTAGTAATCAAAATTGACACAAAATGATGCTTTTTATTAAATTTATGGCCCTTTGCCTTTGATGGTCAAAGTAAAAGTCACATAATATAAGTGGTGATAGGTTTTTATGACAAAGCCTCCAAGTCAACCTCCCAATTTAGGCCATTTGCTCTTATTGGCAGCTACTAAAAAAGATGAAAAGATTTATTAAATGACTTTTAAATGCCTGGGGTAGATCAATATCCCAACCATCTTCAATTAACAGAGAAATGTTAGAATGATTACCTGAGATAGTCTTGACCGACCCCTGATTCGAGTCTACCAGATACTCTTTAGAAATAATGATATAACCTTATCTGAAATTCTTCTCTATCCAATCCATGAAAATAATATAATCTTCAATCGGTTGACTAAGCATATGGTGGTAAAGGCAATACTTGGGATCATCTTTCTTATTTGCATCATATGGCCTACTAACCTCTAGTAACTTCAAATCTCACTTTTTCAAAAGACTCCTGAAGATTTTCCTTATTGACTCTCTTTTAAATGGGTATGATCTCACCAACCACTCTTTAAAATAGGTGAAATAAGGTTCTCTAGGAGGTTGAGGGGTTATTTAGAAAGGCTGCTTTTGAACTGGTGGTGGTAGGAAAACATTGGACTGACTTGTGGAATGTTATTTTCCCTTATCTATTGTTGATAATATATTTGCTCCCTTTTTAACAAAGTTCACTGATTTAGGAACCTTCATCTTGTCAGACTGATCTTTTAAGAATGACATCCTGGGAGCCGCTACCTATAGGTTGCTTGCTTTGTTTTGAATCTTTTCAAAGGTTTTGATTATAAACCTTTTTAGGAGAAAGCAATAAGCCTGTGGATATTCTTTGGAAGGATCTTCACTATGTTTTGCTCTTGTAACAAAGGATCACACTCCATTGAGAGGTTTTTCCACCTCAGGATGTACTTAACCAAATACTCTCCTGGCTTTTGCTTTTCAATGATTAGATTATTCACGATTGCACATTGTTGTATCCCAGAAAATCTCTTTAAGAACAAATTTTTTAGTTCATTAAATGTTCTCACTAAACCATTGGGCAGATCAACATATCACGCAAAAGAGATATAGAAAGATAACTAATAAATTAATAAAATAGTAGAGCATATAACCCTCATGTGTTGCAATAAACTCACTAAAAAATGGGCCAGATGATGTCGTTACTTTTCAATACCGATGAAAATTTTAAAGGACGGTGACATAAAGCCCTTCAAATAAGGGACTAAATCATATTCCTTAGGTTAGGGTCTACCCTTTGGAATTGATGCGATCTCTTGGGAATAGGATAAGGCCTCCCTTACTTGATCCTTGATCAATTGTTTAAGATCATTTTTAGCTGGCAGTAGAGGAACTAAAGGAACTAAAGGGATTGTTGGTTGGATTGGGGAATTAAAAGAACTAGTTGTTGGACTGGAAGGACTATCGACACTAACTCAGGGACTTTTGGTACTAAACTCTGGTTTTTTAATCTGATTAATCGCTGCTTGAATGATAGGTTATTATTGCTTAAATAAATTTTATTGTGCCTTATCCAACCATTCTTGCATTTCTTTGACATATACATTATGTCTGTAACTTGTGCTTCTAGATTCTTCATATGTTTATTGTCATCTCTAGCCCTTACTAATCCATCAAAATTTAAATCAAGAGCAATTAATCCTTCTTTCTTGACAGAATGGCATTTACTTGGCTTAGTTTCCTTAACTTATCTCTTAATTTCAACCATAGTAATGCTACTAGTAACCACATCTTTTTCCGTTAATGGATCATCAAGTTCTGGGTTAAAAACTTATGTTGATTTTTTCCTCTTTAAGATATCCCTAATTTCTTAAACTACCTCATCGATCAGTCTGTCATCAATTATCTTAGAGTTGACTGGCAAGTATCCCTTATAATCTTACTGAAAGTTTGTTAGGGATGTTCCCTTATGAACTAGTTCTGAGGCTAACCAAGTGGGGGTTGAGTTAGATATTTAAAACTTCTTTAACTAAAAGAAAAAATCTTTCTTATATCTTACAGTAGAAATAAAATAAATCAATAATAAAAAGATTAAATAGAGATTTCACCCAAGCAGTTAATAATAATAAAAATAAAGTTCATAAATAATAAAAAAAAGAATACACTAGATTTATAGTGGTTCGGTCCAACTTGACCTACGTCCACTCCTCGGAGGCACCCTCCAAGTATTGCACTAAACCTTTAGTTACTCTCCTTTAACCCCCACAGCTAGGCGGAGAAATCATTACAAGATCACTTTCACCTTCCACGGTGTGACGGAATAGCCCGATCCTTTATCATCAAAGAGATTTTCTTCTTCCTAAAACTTCCCTCAAGACGAACCTTGAATCCGATGGTACTAAGATGCAAACTTGCCAGAGCAACCATGTCAAACCCCCTCCACATTCCCTCAAAAATCCCCCTTCTAAGGATCTTCTCCCTCTCAAACTCCACCCTTTCCACTCTCTTTCAAGCTCTCTCTTCAAGTTTTCTCTAGAAGAATGAAGCTTCAATGGCTGTCAAAGACACTTATCAACTGCCTTGACAAAGCTTAAATAGAGGGCTTCTAAAAACCCTAAAAATTAATCTTGATAGTAAAAATTGTCCAGGATGGTTGTAGGATCGTCCCATATGATGTGCATAAAATATGGCTTTAGAAAACCCAAAAAATTGAATTTCGGTGCCAAAGATTGTCACGTATGATGTGCAGAATTTGGCCTGATAGTCCAAGACAATCACCTGGATGATATGATCAGATTTGTATAGATCGTCCAGGATGATATTATAGATCGTCCGGGAGGATTAGAAGAAAAATTATGGTATTTTGCCTTGGATGATTTAGGAAAATCAAATATATTGACAAACATCATTTGGTACGATATACAGATCGTCCAAGATGATTTGATTGAAAATTTTAACCATAATTAATCCCTTAATCACATGATCAATTTAAGAATGATTTGTATTGATCGTTCGGGATAATTAGAATAAAAATTGAATCTTAAAACCTTGCCTAAATTATCATTGGTGGCTGATTTCCAAGATCATAAAGGATTAACCTAGACGATCCAAAATTATCTAGTATAATTAGTTCAAAACTTGAACTTCTAGTTTTGACTAAATCTTCACTCCCTTGAGTATTTGTGTGCATGGTTACCAAGCAAGCATACTTCCTTATAGGACTTGAGTCAAGAAATCAAAATTACATCAATGAATATTATAGTCCCTTTACTGCACAACCTTATTCAACCCAATCTTGAGCTCTGATGCTTTGTTTTATGTTGCATTGTACTCCTTAAATGTTAAAACATAAAACTCGTGAACTCGAGTCGCAACAATATTTCTCTTTTTTATGATGGCAAACATTACTAGTGAAGTTGCAAACTAAAAATATTTTCTCCTAAACTCCCCCTCACTATAATAAAAATTTTAAAAATAGGGGAAAAATAAAATTTCTTTATTTTTTTTTAATTTTTATTATTTTTTGAAAATAAAACAAGAAAAATTAAAAAAATAACTAGTTAAAGATAAACTAAAACATATACACAAAAATAATAATATGTTCTCCCCTTTTGACATTATCAAAAAAAAAAGAGGAGCACAAACAATCAGAACAGTAAAAAAATGATTAAAAAACAAAATGACCCCCGATCTGATGAAGATGATCAAAAATTTTAGAAATGAGAAAGTTACCTCTTGATTTTTTTCAAAAACTTAATAAGAAATATATTGACAATGCATAAACAAGAAAGGTTATAAATTTAGAAATTATTAATTCAATCTCAAGTTCTTTTAAATGCTCAAAAAACTTTTAATCCAGTATCTAAATCAAGGAACAAAATTAGAAAAAGAAACACTAATTTTTTCAAAATTTCTTTCATGAAATATATCTAATAGAAGATTAATGCAAAAATTGGTAAATCAAGAATCATGATTTTCAAACTCAAGTATCAAAAATATTTATAGATAAAAGGGTTTCTTCAGATTTAAGATGCACAAGAAAGGTAAGCTTACTTTTTGTGAACTCATTTAATGCCTCTTGTTAGTTGTTTGGCGCATATTGCATATCTTTTTATTTTTGATACACTTTGTGTAGCTTTCTAAATTTGACGTCATTGCGCATCTTTTAATCTTTGTGTATCTTTCTAAGTGTCATTGGCCTCTTTTCTTTTCAACAAATATGTTACTTTTCTGTAATTTTAAAAAACTAAAGCAAACTCATTATATTGACAAAAACAAGCTACTTGATTAAGAAAAATATGAGGTGAATTCAACAATTTGCAAAAGATTCCTATGCGATAGACAAAATATAAGGAGATGAAAAGTTCAATTTCAAAAGCAAATTGATAATATGATAAAGATTTTGAATAAAAAGTAAAATAAACTCTTTAAGAAAAGATATAGAGAAACAAAATTATGAGTTTTCTTCTTTCGACCATTTTTAGAGAAGCCAACCATAACTTACATAAGAATTCAAGAAAAACAGAGGTTAATTTTTCATTTTCTAAAAAAAATGAATTTTAAAAAAGATTTGATTTTCTAAAGTGTATACGGATCAATAAAAGAGAAGTGTGTGTTGATCAGAGAAAAGTTCACAAAAACTAAAGAATAATTTAAAATTGTAATACAAAAAAAACTAAGAAGAAAAAATAAATCCAAAGAAAATACATAAAATATACAAAAATATGCATACACAAATAAATAAACACACATGTATCAATGATTGCAAGAAAGTAAACATTCAAAATTTTTCAAAAATCAAAAGCAAAATTTTCAAATAAAGGTGGCATGGTGATTGAATAACCTTACGTAATATTACGATTACAAAAATTAGCCATTAATCAAAATTCAAAATATTTTTAAACTTAATTTTATGAATCCAGCTCTGATACTACTTAAAAGTTCGTCAGGGATGTTAAGCCCTTATGAACTAGTTCCGAAGTGGGGGTGAATTGGATATTTAAAACTTCTTTAACTAAAAGAAAAAAACCTATTTATATCTTATTATGAAAATAAAATAAATCAATAATAAAAAGATTAATTATAGATTTCCCCCAAATAGTTAAACATAATAAAAATAAAGTGCAGAAATAATAAAAGAAAGAACATACTAGATTTATAGTGGTTCGGTCCAACTTGACCTACGTCCACTCGTTAGAGGCACCCTCCGAGTATTGCACTAAACCTTTAGTGACACTACTTTAGCCCCCCACAGTTAGACGGAGAAGCCCTTATAAAATCACTTCCACCTTCCCTGGTGTGACAGAGTAGCCAGGTCTTTTATCACCAAAGAGATCTTCTTCCAAAAACTTCCCTCAAGATGAACCTTGAATCCAATGTTACTAAGGTGCAAGCTTGCCGGAGCAACCATGTGAAACCCCCTCCACTCTCCCTCAAAAATCCCCCTTCCAAGGATCTTCTCCCACTCAAATTCCACTCTTTACACTTTCCTTTTTAAGCTTTCTCTTTAATTTTTCTCCAGAAGAATGAAGCTTCAATGACTCCCAAAGACACTTATCAAGTGCCTTAACAAAGTTTAAATAGAGGGAATTAAAAAAAACTCTAAAAATTAATCTTGGTGGCAAAAATTATTCAGGATGATCGCTTGTCCCATACGATATGCTTAAAAATAATGCTTTAGAGAACCCTAAAAACTAAATTTTGATGCCAAATATCATCTAGGATGATCTCATGATTCGTCCCATATGATGTGCAGAATTTGACCTGATAGTCGAGGACGACCACCTGGATGATATGATCAAATTTGTATAGATCTTCCAGGATGATATTATGAATATCCTAAATGATTAGAAGAAAAATTTTGGTATTTCGCCTTGGATGATTTAAGAAAATTAAGTATGTTGGCAAATATTGTCCGGTATGAAATTCAAATCGTCCATGATGATTTGATTGCAAAATTTAATAATAATTAATCTCCTAATCACATGATCAATTTAGGCATGATTTGTATTGATCATCCAGGATGATCTAGATCACCCGTGATGATTAAAACAAAAATTGAATCTTAAAATATTGCTTAAATTATCATTGGTGATTATTTTCCAAGATCATAAAGGATCATCCTATATTATCCTAAATCATCTAGTATGATTAGTTCAAAACTTAAACTTTTGGTTTTTACTAGATCTCACTCCCTTGAGTATGTGTGTATATGATCACGAAGCAAGCATACTCCCCTATAGGACTTGACTTTAAGAAATTAAAATTACATCAATGAATATTACAGACCCTTTACAATATAACCTTATTCAACCCAATCTTGAGCTCTGATTCTTTGTTTGATGTTGCATGGTATTCCTGAAATGTTAGTATACCCACAAACAAATAAAGAATGAAAAATACTAGGAGATATAAAGATGTTTGTTATCATTAAAAATATAAAACTCGTTAGATCAAGTCGCAAAACTTACATTTCCTCAAACACCTTCTAATTAAACTTGGAAAGAATGTCCTATATTTTGAGTTATTTTGCATAAGACTCTTCTTCTATATGATCAGTCATGTCTTAGTCTAAATTTGGAATGGCCCCTTTGTTAAGAGAGTTGCCACTTAGCTTTTGCATGGTTTACATTTCTTACAACTTGCATAGTTTTGATGATTCCAAATATAATTATTTTAATTATTATTTTCTCCTAACGCTTTTTTGGAAGAATTAGTTTTGCTCATGTGTGGACTAATATTTCAGGATAATCAAACTCCAGACTATTGAAGACTTCAAATCAAATTCAGCATAAGATAGTTTATAAATTGAAGTTTGTATTTTTCAATTTATTGAGTTTGAGAGAGTGTGATTATAATTGAGTAACTTAGCACACACACACACACTTGGGGAGATCTTTAAAAAATCAAAATTTTCTTATACTGATCGTATGAGACAATCAGGTCAGTTATACCCTTCAGAGAGCAATGGAACGAACAGGATGTAAGAAAAAAATTTTAAGTCCTAATCATCCAGACGAATTACCATATTCATCCCTGGACGATATCCTCCGGATTCTCACTTTGAACTGTTCGTCTAGATGAAGTGTACCATTGTCCATAGACTATGTCCTCTAGATTCTCACTTATAACTATTTGTCCATATAAAGTGTACCATTCATCCCTGGACGATGTCCTCTGGATTCTCTCTTTGAACTGTTCGTTCAGACGAAGTGTACCATTAATCCCAGGATGATGTCTTCTAGATCCTTGAATTGAACGGATCGTCCAAATGATTCACCCCATTCATCCCAGGACGATGTCATCTAGATCATTAAATTGAACATATCGTCTAGACGATTCACCCCATTTGTCCCAGGATGATGTCCTCTGTTTCTTGAAATTTTGGATCATCTTGTAGTTTGGTCCAAACAAACCCTTGATATAACTGTTCGTACAAGACAAACTTAGTTCGTACGGGACGATAATCGGGTACAAAGTTATTTTGTACCAATATACATTGGGTTCGTACTCAATAGTTTTTACGCTATTCGTACAGGATGAAATCACGATAGTATGGGATGATCGAGTGCATACATAATTGAAAATTAGCAGTTTTTCTATGATTTTTTGTGTATTTCCTATATAAGGTCCACTTAAAACTATCTTGTAATCTTTTTGGTCTTTGGTCTTCGTGCTTACTAAAAGAAGTGTGAAGGAGAGAGTGAGAGAGAGTGTTTGAAGGACAGTTCTTATCATTGGAGCGTAAAGGATTCACTTGGTACTCAAAAGTAAGGATCTCAACTTTGTTAATTGTGTTACTTCACTCTTTTCTCTTACCCTTCTAAATTTCTTTTAAGAAGATCTTTCAAGGAGATCTGATTCTCTGTCGACACTTGGTGAAGTGTGAAAAGATGAAAGGTTCGCTGCTTACACTTCAAGAGTATGAACAGCTGGAAGGTTCTCTACCTACACTTGGAGAGTGTGAACAGCTGTAAGGTTCTCTTCCTACACTTGGAGAGTGTGAACAACGGGAAGGTTCTCTGCCTACACTTAGAGAGTGTGAATAGTGGGAAGGGTCTCTGCCTATACTTGGAGAGTGTGAACAGCGGGAGGTACTATGCCTACACTTGGAGGGTATAAAAGGATGACGGTTCTCTGCCACACCGGGTAGTGGTGGAAGAGAGTTCTGTGAAGGCTTCTCCGCCTTGCTGCGGGGGCAAAAGGAGAGACACTATTGGTATTAGTGTAATACTCGGAGGGTGCCTCCGGGGAGTGGATGTAGGTCGTATTTGATTGAACCACTATAAATCTTATGTCTTTTTATTTTTTGCTACTTTTCTTTTTTATTTACTTTACTTTTTTCTATTGATCTGTGGTTGAAAAATCTTTTTACAAAAAATCATTAAAGTTTTTATCGACTTAAAAAATAAAGAGGGAAATATTTTTAATTACCAATTCACCCCCTCTTGGTTAGCCGTTGGGATATAAGCTTAGGTCTAACAATCTAATTCATATTGAACAAATTTTAACAAGTGGTATCAGAGTTTTGTTTCAAAATATTAATTTTAGACAACTTTTTGATTAACGTACATGGCTATATTTAGAAACCGAAATACACCTGAGGGTTACTATATAACTAGACCTCCATTGTTCGATAATATTCCTTTTAAAAGAAAGAAAAATATTGCCTTAGGATATTTTGTGACTTACATTTTGGAAAAGAAATATGATGTAGTCCATCCAGATCAAGATCTAGAGGATCCTCTCTACTACAATGATGGATCTTTTTGAGCGATCTTTAATAAAGATGAATCACATGAACAACATGTTATTAGTAACTCAAAAGAGGAAATGGGAGCACCTCCACCTGCACCTACTGGTGAACCAAATTATCAAGATTTGGTTCACAGATTTGATCGTCTAAAGATTCACTTTGATCAACGTTTTGATTAAATTGAAACTCATCTACAAATGCAGGATGCTCGGTACCATCAGGATATGAGTTGGGTGTGAGAGCAAATAGATGGTATAATCTCAAATATTACTATGATAAGCAGTTATTTTAATTTCTACAACCAGCCACCTCCAAATCATGGCCCGTCTGAGTGATGAATGTATTTGTTTAATGTGTTTTTTCTCTACTGTAGTAGATGTGATGTCATGTGACTAGTGATAGTTTTTATATTTTTATGTTGTGTTTTAGTAAAATCTCATGTTTTCTATATTTTTCAAAAGTTAATATATTGATATCAATCATGTAAAATGTATTATCTTCTACAAATGATATCAATAAAAGTTATCTTGTCTTATTTTATTATTTTTTATTTCATTTCAGAAATGTGTGTTAGCTTATATGAACATTCTTCAAATTTTTTATCTTGAAAATGTTATATCTTGAATTGCAACATAGAATTGAATTCATTAGAAAATCTAATTTTTCAAAAAATTTAAGTTGTGATTATAACTTGATCTAGTTAAAAATATCAAAATAATATCTCTTGTTAGACTAATATAATTTTTATACTATTATTACAATTATGATATTTTCTTATTTTTGTATTTCACTTATCAATAAATATTGCTGTACTTAAAGAAATTTGAAATTTTTTATTATTAATTTTTGAAACATCAAGATTATTCTTAAAAAATATATAAATGTACAAAAATCACAAAGAATGTGCAATGATTTGCAATTTAAAAAAGAGGCATAAAATAAGCCCACAAGTAAAAAGATGCACAAAAATGTGCCACAACTATTGAAAAAACGCGCAAAGCGCCACATGTGGTAGTTAATTCTTTCCTCAATCTTTTAATCTCTTAATTCAAATTGATCTTTTGTATAATTTTATTTAGTATTGAAATTTGAAATATAAAAAAATTTTACATTCGTCTACTTTGCAATGATTTTATTTATCTAAATGTCTAAATTTATTCATGTATTTTGATATTTTTTTTCTTTGTCTATGTTATGTCTCTTCTTAAATCATATGAATTCTTCTATTTCTCTAATGATAGTCAATTGTATTTACAAATATATCATAATCTCTTTCAAGGATCAATTATCAAAGGATTATTATATGACTTCTTACATTTCTGTTTTATTTCTTTTTCTTCTTTTTTTCTTGTTATTGTCAAAAAGGGGGAGAAATACTATTTGTTGTCTGTATCATTTTCTTTTCGTATCATTTTTGTTCATATCGTATATGTTCTATTTGTATTTAAAAAAAAGAGAGAGAGAATATTGTGCAAATGCCTCCTTATTCTCACATGTTTATCAATTCAGGGGGAGTTTAGGAGATACTTTGAATTTAAAAAGTATAGAAATAATAATTATTTTGCTATCATCAAAAAGGGGGAGATTATTAAGAGAGTTTCTACTTAGCTTTTACATATTTTACATTTCTTGCAACTTGAATAGTTTTGATGATTCCAAATATTATTATTTTAATTATTATTTTCTCCTAACACTTTTTTAGAAGAATTTTTTTTGTTCTTGTGTGGACTAACATTTCAGGATAATCGAACTCTGGACTACTGAAGACTTCAAATCAAATTCAGTATAAGATAGTTTGTAAATTGAAGTTTATATTTTTTAATTTATTAAGTTTGAGAGAGTGTGACTGTAATTTAGTAACTTAGCACACACACACTTGGGGATCTTTAAAAAATTAAAAATTTCTTATACTGATCGTACGAGACGATCCATATTCGTACGGGACGATCAGGTTAGTTATACCCCTCGGAGAGCAATGGAATGAATAGGATGTGAGAAAAATTTTCTAAGTCCTGATCGTCTAGACGAATTTTTGTATTCATCCCTGGACGATGTCCTCTGGATTCTCACTTTGAACTGTTCGTTTTGATGAAGTGTACCATTCATCCCTGGACTATGTTCTCTAGATTCTCACTTTGAACTGTTCGTCCAGACGAAGTGTACCATTCATCCCTCGATGATGTTCTCTGGATTCTCACTTTAAAATTTTCATCCATATAAAGTGTACCATTCATCCCATGATGATTTCCTCTAGATCCTTGAATTTAACGGATCATCCAGATGATTCACCCCATTCATCCCAAGACGATGTCCTCTGGATCCTTGAATTGAACAAATTGTCTAGATGATTCACCCCATTCATCCCAGGATGATATCCTCTAGATCCTTGAATTGAACAGATCGTCCAGATGATTCACTCCATTCATCCCAAGACAAAATCCTCTATTTCTTAAAAATTTGGATCGTCTTGCAGTTTTGTCTAAACAAACCCTTGATATAAATGTTCATACCAGACGAACTTAGTTCATACTGGACCATAATCAGGTATGAAGTTATTTCGTACCTATATACATTGGGTTCATACTCAATAGTTTTTATATTATTCATACAGGATGAAATCACGATCATACGGGACGATTGAGTGCGTACAGAATTAAAAATTAGTAGTTTTTCGACTATTTTTCATGTCTTTCCTATATAAGGTCCACTTAAAACTATCTTGTAATCTTTTTGGTCTTTGGTCTTCGTGCTTACTAAAACAAGTGTGAAGGAGAGAGTGAGAGAGAGTGCTTGAAGGAGAGTTCTTATCATTGGAGAGTGAAGGATTCACTTGGTACTCAAAGGTAAGGATCTCAACTTTATTAATTGTGATTACTTCACTCTTTTCTCTTGTCCTTCTAGATTTATTTTGAGAAGATCTTTCAAGGATATTCGGTTCTCTGCCGATACTTGGTGAAGTGTGAAAAGATGAAAGGTTCTCTTCCTACACTTGGAGAGTGTGAACAATGGGAAGGTTCTCTACCTACACTTGGACAGTGTGAACAGCGGGAATGTTTTCTGCCTACACTTGGAGAGTATGAACAACGGAAAGGTTCTTTGCCTACACTTGAAGAGTGTGAATAGCGGGAGGTACTCTGCTTACACTTGGAGGGTGTAAAAGGATGACGATTCTCTGCCGCACTGGGTAGTGGTGGAAGAGAATTTTGTGAAGGCTTCTCTGCCTTGCTGTGGGGGCAAAAAGAGAGACACTATTGGTATTAGTGCAATACTCGGAGGGTGCCTCTGGGGAGTGGATGTAGGTCATGTTTGACCGAACCACTATAAATCTTGTGTCTTTTTATTTTCTGCTGTTTCTCTTTTTTATTTACTTTACTTTTTTCTGTTGATCTGTGGTTGAAAAATCTTTTTACAAAAAATCATTAAAGTTTTTATCAGTTTAAAAATTAAAGAGGGAATTTTTTTAATTACCAATTCACATCCCCTCTTGATTAGCCTCTGGGATATAAGCTTAGGTCTAACAACCTAATACATATTGAACAAATTTCAACACCCTTCTCCTTTGAATGTCCTTGAGTGGTGGTCAAAATGGTGGCATCCTCTACTGGGTGAGAAACATCCACCTTAGAAGGTGATGAAGGAGCTTAAAGGATAGTAGCTCCTACATCTGGTGGGGTAGAATCCTATAGAAAATGAATAAACAAACTTAGTCATGCCCATATTAAATTTAATGGAGGCTTTAGTGATTAGCACCTGTAAAAAATTTTGTTAACTTAAATCTTATTTTGCCCCTTTATTTTAGCTCTGTATGAGCATGGCCTATAGTATAAAACTCAGTGAGCTACCAGATTATTTCAAACCTAAGGTAACCTATTGTCAATCACATTAATTTACATATTGTATCAAATAAAAAAAAAACATCAATCAATCATTTTTTAAATAAGATGCAAACCATAAAAAAAAAACTTGACACAAAGTGGCAAAAGAAAAAGTAACCTTGATCTAGAGTAAGTTGCCCTAAAAAACCATCAAAAGTTTGTTCAAAAAGGCTATGAGGCTTGAATATATTCTAAACTAGATAGTTGGAATAAAGTTGTAGTGTTCGAGTTTGTTAAAGGTTAAAAGAAAATTTTAGTTTGAGTTTAAATATTAATATATTAAAGTTTATATTTTAAATTATTTTAAAGGTTAATTGGTTAATAAATTTGTTGCTCATAGGGATCATGAAGTTTATTTCACCTTCTTTGGGGCTAAGTTCATAGCTTTGTAGGCCTGGATTACCTAGTAGAAACCGATATTAATTGAGTTCATTTAATTAGTTGATGATTAATGGTTGATAAATTTTAATCAATGAATGAATTACTAAGTTAGAATTGTAAGTGAATTATTGAATTTTTTATTTATTTAAATCATTATAATTCATTAAATTAGGGTTAAAAGTTAATTTTTTTAAATTAAAGTGAATTCTAAAATTTTAGTATTTTTTCTAAATAATAAACCTTAAGATGAGTAATTATACTCTAAGTTTGTTTAATTTGGAATTTTCTATATTAAGTTATGCATTTTTAAAGTTTTGACCTAAATTTAAACTATTATTGACTAGAAAGTTGACTTTTAGACTTTGAGTTAATATTGGAGGTTTGATATTTTTTAAGGAATAATAGATTTTAATTGGAGCTGAATGGTCTTAAATTTATTAAATTTGGAATTTTTTAGAATTAATTATGAAATTTTAAAGTTTTTATATTTAATGAATTATATAAATTATTTGGTTACTAACTTTGTTGCTCATGGGAGTTGTAAAGTTTATTTCACCTTCCATGGGGCTAAGATGATAGCCTCTTAGGCCTGGGTTACCTACTAGTAATTGATATTAATTATGTTAATTTAATTGTTTGAGGATTAAGGGTTAAAAAATTTTAATCAATTGATTGAATTGCTGGCCTGAATGATTATGTTAGAATTTTTTAGAATTCTAAGTGAATTATTGAATTTTGGAATTATTTGAATTATTATAATTCATTAAATTAAGGCTCAAATGTTAACTTTTAAAATTAAAGTGAATTCTAAAGTTTTAGTATTTTTTCTTAAATAATAGACCTTAAGATAAATAGTTATACTCAAAGTTTGCTTAATTTGGAATGTTTTACATTAAGTTATGAATTTCTGAAGTTTTGACCTAAATTTAAACTACGGTTAAGTAGAAAATTGACTTATAGACTTTGAGTTAATATTGAAGGTTTGATATTTTTTAAAATACTAAATTTTAATTTGAGTTGAATGGTTTTGAATTTGTTCAATTTGTAATTTTTGAGAATTAATTATGAACTTTTAATGTTTGAATATTTAATGAATTTTTTAAATTATTTTGTCACTAATTTTGTTACTTATCGAGGCCGAGAAGTTTTTTTCACCTTTCTTGCTACTAAATTAATAGCCTCATAAGTATAGGTTACCAAGTAGTAACTGATATTAATTTAGTTAATTTAATTGGTTGAGGATTAAGGATTGATAAATTTTAATTAATTGATTGAATTACTTGTTTGAATGATTAAGTTAGAATTTTATAGAATTTTAAGTGAATTGTTGAATTTTGGAATTATTTGAATTATTATAATTCATTAAATTAAGGGTTAACTTTTCAAATTAAACTGAATTCTAAAGTTTTAGTACTTTTCTTAAAAAATAGACCTTAAGATGACTAATTAGACTCTATCTTTGTTTAATTTAGAATTTTTACATTAAGTTTTGAATTTTTAAAGTTTTGATCAAAATTTAAACTACTATTGACCAGAAAGTTGACGTTTAGACTTTGAGTTAATAATGGATGTTTGGTATTTTTTAAAAATATTTTATTTTAATTGGAGTTGAATGGTCTTGAATTTGTTCAATTTGGTATTTTTCAGAATTAATTATGATTTTTTAAAGTTTGGATATTTAATGAATTTTTAAATTGTTTAATTAGAAAGGATTTGGATATTTTGATCCAAATTAACCCCAAACTATTTGAAATCACTCCCAAATGTTAGAAATGACCTAAGGGTGTAATTCCAAGTGTTCAAGGATTTTTTGGAATTGTTAAATATTTTTAATTAATTAATTTAATTAAAGGTAAATTTTTATTAAAAAAATAGATTAACCATAAAATAATGATCTGATCGAGGGGTTTATATTTTTAATGGATGGAGAGTTCAATTATGATAAATTTTATACCTTATTTGATTTTTTAGAATTTAACATGAATTAATTATGATTTAACTAAAGCTCTAGATCAAATCTAAGGGGTGATTTTGGGTTCCCTAGTGGGTGGATCAAATAGGCTCCATTTTAATAAAAATTAGACCATAAGTTCATCTAACCTCAAGGCCCAAGCCACTGAATTTTGGCCTTGAATCTCCGTAGGTAGTTAACCAAATCATGACCCCTAAGTTCAAATTAAATCAAGCATACCCCTAAACAATTCAAACAATGGAAAGAAAATTTGGACATGTTAGAGACATGCCCAAATTTAATTCCCCAAAGTCTCAAATTGTTGGTGAGTTCAATTTCAAGAGAAAAACCTAAAATACCCCTACTACAACTACTAGAATACACTAAATTTCATGCATGTTCACAACCTAAGACCATTATACTATTGAAGATCTCCTTAAGATCTTTTCAATGAGTCTAATTACTACTAATTTGGTCAAGTAGATTATGATATATGAATTTTTGAAGTTTCTCGTGATTGCTGGATTTAATTAAACTAGAATTACGTAGTCAGCGACCCTTTTACATGTAGAAACCTTATGATTAATCTAATCATTTGGGCTAGTTGTGTAAATATGAAAATGGTTGTAGCTGTTGGATCGTTGATCAGACTACCACGAATAATGCGGCTTAGGAACCAAAGGATTTAATCCAAGCTGTTAATCAAGATCAAAGGATGGGATTGCATCATCAACCTCTCAGAGGCACCTGAAATCATAGAGATTTTCTTATATGATCTACGAGACCTCACTGGAAAATCTCAACCAAACTTTATGTGAATGATCAGGACAATACAAATCGTCAATCCAGTGATCAGATTCTAGTGGGTTGATAGTTTATTTCACTTTTGATTGACATTACCCAGCTAGGAGCTTGAGAAAAGGATCTCACCCTATAGAAAGCCCAAACAAATGAGTTTTTCCATCTCGAAGCTTTAGGAGATGAAGGAAAGTAGTTCTCTTTCTGATGTTAGTGTTGGAGGATCGTCGGAGATATGGGTTCGAGCTGAGGGCGAAGAGTTTTTGCTAGAGTTCTCTCAAGATGATGGCTGAAGATGGTTACGAAGCTGGGGGAAGCAATAGGATTGCACTGGAAGCTTTGAAGATTGATTTCAAAATGTTGGGAATAAATAAGAGCATCTGGATCAAGCTACCCTGTTTAATTAATTCCCGTGGCCATAGATTATCGGGATGGCTCAGGAAAATCATTGGATGGCCGCTAGGTGGAAGGAGATAACTTGGGGAGTCATTTTGATCTACGAGGGGAAGAGCTCGGGCCTTGGGAAAGCTTCGGCCAAGCCTCAAGAAGGGGGGACCACTGGAGCTGGTTTGATATTTATTCTAGCCACTACTGACCACTAGTCGGGTCAAGATGAGGTAAGATTTTGATTAGGGTCTGGTGAGCTTAACTATAGATTTGATTGGGTAGGAGGGAAGCCAATTCAATCAAAAGGCTCAAGTTGACCCAAAACCTATATGTTTTGGGTTAATTTGGGTGCAACCTGGGTCAAGCTAGGTCTTAAGCATGATAGGGAGGTAGGTTGGGTCATGGTGAACCCAATTATGGGTTGAATTGGACATGAGGTGGCCTAATTCCCTAGTATTGCTTGGGTTGACCCATTTCTAGGTTGGTTTGGGTCCATTTGGATCAGACCCTAATCAAGCCAGGTCGTGGGATTAATCAAGGGAGTGCATGGGGTCAAGGGGCATCCAATTAAGTGTTGGATTAACTTGAGTCGCAATATAACAAAAGATGGCTTAAGTTAAAGTAGTTTTGACCACTTTAGGCTAATCTAAGTGTTCACCCAAGTCAACCCAAGAATAGGGCTGACTAAAGTAGGTGTTCTAAACCTTGGGCCACCCAATAGAAAGGTATAGGTTGAGAAATGGCTCAACCCATTATAGTTTTGACCACTTTGGGCTAGCTCAATTCCCAACCAGACTTGACCCAAAGGCTGGGTTAACCAAGGTACATTGGGTCATGGGGGACCTAATGCGACCATTGGTTTGATCTAATTTAGCTTTGGATAGAATTTGACTAATGGGAGACTCTCTTTGGACACTTGACTCAAGCCATATGGCTAACCCAAGTTGGACCAAGGCTTGGGTCCATTAGATGAGGTCTCTTTGAGGTTCATATGAGTCAAACCACTACAGAAAATTTGCTCATTATCAGTGGTTTTTGCCAGTGGTTTACTAATAAATACTAGCGGTTCTGAATAAAACCGGTGGCTTTTCGGCGGTTGTCACACCGCTGGAAAAAATGGCATCAGAAATCGTTGCCAGAGGCATTTTTCTGACGGTTTATTTCCCCGACGGCTTTTCGATGGCATACACCACTGGTTATCGCCTGTGTTGTTACCGGCGACTTCCCGGCCGTCCGACCACCGGTACAAATACCGTTATATGACTGCCGGTACAAATACCGTCGTTCGACTGTCGGTACAAATACTATCGTTCGACCGCCGATAGACAGCCGAGAAATGTACCGACGGCTAACTGGCGATCATAGCCGAAGGCATTGCCAGTGGTTGTAGCCGCTGGCATGTCATCGAACAACCACCAGACAACGTTGGTAAACCACTGGTAAAATACCTTTGGTTATAAGAGATTTTCGGTGGCATTAATTAACCGTCTAGTATCGACGTTTTCGTCGATGTCATGCACGGGATTAGAAATAGATGTTCGTCGACGGCCTTACAGTGGGAGTTCGAGGGCGACTGGTGAGATCGTCAGCGATATGAGATAGGTTGTCGGCGGTCGGAGGCAGGTCGGTTGTGCGAGAGGCGGGCGGAGGAGACAGGCGAGCATGGCTGAAGAGAGAGATGAGGAGAAGATGAAATGAAATGGGAGGCTCAGACTAGTTAATTTTAGGGCTTTTACCGGTGGCGTTCTTACGGCTACAATAGCTGGTAATTAAATTACTTAACACCGGTGGTTTTAGCTGTCGGTATACCGCCGGTATCTTTTAAGACCGACGGTTTACCCGGTGGTTTTGTGACCGCCACTAGTTACGGTGGCATAAGCTTGCATAATAGCCGGTTATGCCGCCGGTATTAACCAGCGGCCAAACCACTGGCTAAACCGCCGTTAGTACTGGTGGCTAGACAACCATTGGTCTAGGCCGCCGGTAATAGCTGAATTTCTTGTAGTGAACCATGGGTCAAGATAGGCTTAAGAATGCCTTGGTCAAAGAGTTTGAAAAGGATTAAGGTGCGTGGGAGGTTTAGTCAAACTTGGTTAACTTGGTCAACCAAGTTGACCTTGCCTTAAGGGTTGGATCCATTTAGTTCAAATTAATCATATGAACTCGTTAGAAGTGGTTTCAAGTAAGGAGGAATTCATTTGGTTTCAAATGGCCATTTGAACTCTTAAGAGTCATTTTGGTCAACGATTGTTGACTTGGTCAACCAAGTCAAACAAAAGAGAGGGTTTGAGTCTCATGTGTCCCTAATGATGTTTAGGATGCACTATAAGAGGTCTCAAGGTTTGAAGTGGTTGAGTCATATTGAGTTTTGGGGAAAAGTCCAAAAATATCTTTAAAGAGTATTTTGGTAATTTTGACCCCTAGTCAATTCTAGGCCAAATTGGGTCCAACAAAGTGCATTTTACTGGCCAACATATCATATTAGGGGTCATGAACATGTTTAAAAGTTTTGGGAGAGATTCAAAGGTCAATTTTCACTAAAAGGCAAGTTTAATGGTATAGACTGTAAATATTTGAAGGTTCTACAACCTTTAAAAATTAATTCAGTTTTTAGGGCCAGGGATCTAAGATTGAGCTCAAATTTGGAGGGTTGTCCCTAGTGAAACTCCTAATCAATATGAAATTGATACACTCTAAATCAGAGGCCATTTGATTGGTTTTCAAGGTGATAGAATAATTACCTAGAAAGGATTTCAGGACTTGGGTCCCTAACCTTGGGATTTAGTTTGGAATCCTGGATTTAGAGTGGATTTTTTTTTATTTTTATTTCAATGGTTGAGTTTGAAATATCCACACCAATGAAAATCAAATGAATAATTGAGATTGATTGGATGTGATTTGAAAATTAATTGTAGGTTGAATGAAAGCTGGGCTAGAGTTTGGAGTTGAGAATTAGACTGGAAATTGAGTTAGAAAGTAGACTTGAATTTGACTAATGATGGATTGGAATTTGACTGAGACCTATATGATTAACAAGTGAACACCTTCCAATCATCATGTAGCTAGAAAGGTGTCCTGGTTAGTTCTAATGACCTCATATAGAAATGAGGCCAATAATCTTCTCCTCCAACTATAATACCTTTAGTTACATCTATTCCGTTCACTTCACCTACTCAAAATATCCATCCAATTACCTCTCCTTTGAATTCTATTTCATCACCTAACCAAAATAGCTATCCACCTCCTTACCTCTCACCTTCACCTACTTTACCTATAGAGCCTCCAAGACATCCTATGATTTCTTGTCTACAAATTGGCAATCTTAAACAAAAATAAGTCTTTGATCTTCATCATTGTCTTATTCCCACATCACCTACTTATTTTTCTTAAGTTATAAAACATCTTGCATGGCAGAATGCTATGTCTAATGAGCTTTTAGCTCTACAAAAGCAAGGCACGTGGACACTTATACCTCATACAACTGATCAAAACATTTTGTGATGCAAATGGTTAGTTAAAAAAAATATAATTCAAATGGATTTATAGCTCATTACAAAGCTAGGTTGGTTGCTTAACAATTTAAACAAGGAATTGGCTTAGATTATAATGATACATTTAGTCCTATCATCAAAGTCCCCATAATTCGCATTTTTTCATAGTTATTGCTCGTAAGTGGAACATTCTACAACTTGATATCTCGAATGCCTTTCTTCATGGGAAACTAGAGTTTAAAGATCCTCCCAAATTTATATGATGCAGCCTCCCAAGTTAAAAATCCTCAATTTCCTAATCATATATGTTTATTAAAGAAAGTCATTTATGGCCTCAAGCGGGCTCCTTGATTATGGTTCTCTACATTCCCTTCTTACCTTCTCTAATATAGATTCGTTATTACTACTATATTTCCATCTCTTTTATATTGTCATCATTGTTCAGTTCAAATTTTTATACGTGTTTATATAGATGATATTTTTCATACAGGCAATGACATAATTAAACTTGAGACTTTGCTTAAGAATTTACATTTTAAGTTCAATATGGGAAATCTTGGACTGGAGGTCTACTTCTTGGAATACTGGTTATACCAATAGCTGCTAGTTTTCATCATAACCATTCCCATTATGCCTCAGCTTTATTTAAAAATCTTGTATGTGGGACTCAAAACTAGTTCTTACACCTTAGCTAACTAAACTAACTATACTTGACTCAAATTTAGCTCTCTACCTCAATCATAAATTTATAGGAAATTTGTTGGATCGTCACAATATATGATAATCACTTGTCTAGATATTTTGTTTGCTGTTAATTATCTATGTCAGCATATGCATAAGCCATTTCACAATTATTCTCAGCTACTGGAGCATACCCTTCATTATATTTGGGGCACTTTATATTTTGGCTTTCCTATCTCTCATTCCAATCTAGAAATTCATGCTTATGCTGACTCCAACTAGACTACTAATAAACATGATCATCACTCCATCACCAGATATTGTGCCTATCATTATTCTACTCTAATTTCTTGGTGTGTTAAAAAATAAACTATTGTAGCTTGGTCATCCACTGATGTCGAGTATCATTCATTAGCTATAGTTGCTACTGATATTATTTGGTTATTATGTTTTCATTAGAAAATTGAAATTCCTCTCTCTCAACCTAACAAACTTCATTGCAATAATATCTCCGCACTTGCTTTGGCTAATAATTCGATTTGTCATGCTCGTACTAAGCATATTAAAGCTGATTGTCACTTAATCCATGTTTGTATCAAACCAAAGCAACTTACAGTTCATCACAATGCTTCTCAAGACCATCCAGCTGATATTTTTACAAAAGCACCGTAATATATCAGATTTGCTCAACTTAGAAGCAAGGTAACAATTTATGAACTCATTGTTAACTTGAGGGGACGTGATAAGAGATTTGGTATGCATGATAAGCACTCTACCAAAAGCTGAGAGGCCAACTCACAGCACAAAGAGTACTGCAGCATATCACTTTTTTAGTAGTCCTTTGTCATCCTCAATGTTCATTGAATTCATTTGCTATCTCAAGCATTGATCTATAACTAATTCTGATTTGTATTAAGCTCTCATATATATATAAAGAGATGGATTGATACAAATGTGAATACAAGTTTGATCGACTGATCTTCCAGGTTTCATCTTCCCTGCTTATTTCTATTTTGTTTTAATATGCTCTTGCTACTATGGAAGTTCATCATGTTATGCCTAATTGTTATGATAGCTCTCTATTGCATCTATATTATAATCTAGTGTGTTATAATGGTTATAATTTTATAAATAAGTGATTCACGATCAATATTTGATGTGTTTTGGTTTAAAACAAAAATTTGAGTATTTTTTCTAAGAAAATAAGCAACAGATATATTTCATAATTTTGTCGTTATGTCTATATAAACTAAAATATTATGTCCCCACAAAAATTATTCATTAACTTCTTTTTCCTTATTATTGAGAAAATAAAAGGATGAAAATTTGAGAGAAAAACAACAGGAGGATTGTATGAGCTTTAGAAGGTTGTTGACTTCTAATGATTGAACTCTTAACTTCTCATAATGTTCATCTTATACAATGCAATTTTTTTTTTTTTTTTTGGGCAGTTAGGAGATTCAAGCTTGGGTAAGATGGACGGAATTTCTTCCGCCACAAAGATCAGGTATGTGGCGGAAGTATAATGCAAAAATTGGTATGAAATTCAGTGATGCTTTGAAAACGCTATGAAATCTACTGATGAAAACTGCTTAAGAAGATCAGTCGAATAAATAATATTCAATCTTTGAAGCAGATGATCCATCGAACGAGAGCTGCTAGCTGTTTTTTTTTTTTAATTCCTAAGTCTTTTTTTCTATCTTTTTACTATTTTGTAATAGGAAAACAGCCATTAAAAATAATGCAGTTTTAATTGTAAGTCTTTCCCAATTTAAATACTTGATCATTAAATGTTATTTTTGAAAAATCATATTTGAAACTGTGATTAAAAATTTTTTTAAATACAAAAATAAAAAAAATATAAGCTCACCAAATAAAACTTCAATTATAATAATTTAGAATGATGGAGATATTATTTATTTAAAATAAATAATATTGAGTTAGATTTAGTTGATTTGAACAATGGTCAAAAAGAAAAGGAGCATCAATAATGCACATACACATGTTCCCACTGCTTAGTTCAATCATGACCAACTCGGCTTGTGGTGAGCTTATGATGCAAAGTTAACTCACCAAGGGACAACATATCCTCACCTAACCTTAGGACCTAGTAATCCTAGACTAAAGGACCACTCGAACAGTCCTGAGCTCAGGTGTTACACTAGCCCAAACCTTAAAAGGACACTAGCAAAAGCCTGAGAAGTCACTCGCCCGAGCAATAAGAGCTACTTACACATCACAACCAGTAGCTAGCAACTTCATCAGCAAGTTGGCATTCCCTTCAAAATATCTCTGACCTCATTTATCCAATTGAAGACTCCACTCACTCACTCACTTGCCTAAGGAGTTATCCATGTGTAATCATCAATATCTTAATAATTATTTTCAAGTGTTTGTATTTGAGCTCGGACACTTGTGTCAAGGTTTTTATAATTGTCATATTATGTATTTTGTTTATTTTTTTTATGGGATTAAGATGTATTTTCTGTAGCACTCATAATTCTATAGATATAAGATCGAAGAATAATTTTTACATATATGATCATTTCAAACATTTTGTGTTGATAATAAAATCCTTTTTGTGTCGTAATAAAATCCTCACAGCTTTTCTTCTTAGTACTTCTTCTCTCTCTTCTCTATATTCTGCTTAAATTTTATAAATCTAGCAAATATAATTATGATATTATCACTAATAAATTTGGATTCAATCAATAAGACAAATAATAAGAATATTAAAGAATTTAAAAATTAATTATTAAATAAAAGCCAAAACTAATATAAGTGGTACAAATACAAAAATCCGGCAGCACTAAAATGAATGGCCTCAAATGACTAAGTTGGGTCCTTAGTCAAATGATCATTATGATGATATTAAAGCATCTTGATATGCATACAAATATAACACTGTCACCAAAGCTGACACAAGCTGACCAAAGTACTCCCATGACTGAAAATAATTATATTGCTCTCACCTATAAGATCACCATTCATCCCCAAATATTCTGTTATCATATCTACCTTTGACTCTTTTTTCTTTTTTTTTTTTAAATTGACTCAATAATTCAAAGACCCTTTTCAACCTTTATTAGCTCACAAACAAAATAAAAGAGAGCTAATACTTTGGCTGGAGAGATTATTGGGTTCAGACATCGGATACAGGTTACCGTTCGGTACTTTAGAGTGCCGAGTAATACTGAACTCGGTACAGCAAAGTACGGAGTTTGGTACTCCACAGTACTGCTCGGTACTATAGAGTACCGAGCTCATACAGAGCTCAGTACGGAGTAGGAGGTGATGTGGCACATATTTTTTGTTGGGCTCCGGATGTCGTCCGGTGTCTGAACCCAATAATACTGGCTGAAAAGTTTCTTGATTAGAGTGAGTTCATGAGAGAATGAAAGGCATCTAAGCTTGCTCATAGGAAGATAGTTAGAACTATAGAAAACAATCTTTGCCTGGGGTTTTTCAAACAAAAAAAGGTAAAAAAGGTGTGAAATAAGGCAGAAAAGATGCTTATGTTAAGGGATTATTTTATTGTTGGATGTAAATCAAATTCATTAAAATATTTTCTATTATTGTGTAAATATCAAAATTATTCAAATTCAATCATTAGTAGTAAGTGATAGCACAATGGAGCACGATGATAGATAATGGGTAACAGGGGCAGGATGCAAGTGACAATGACCAATTGTTGGGATAACGGGTATGAAAAATGGGATTAGAGTCTGTGAATTTTTTCTGCACTTAAAATTCACCTAGTTTCAAATAAATTTTAAATTCATCATAAATACCATTCCAGTATTTTTTTTATAAATACCATTCTAGTATAATATACTTTAAATCTCCAAAAAAATATCAAATATTTGTTGTACTTCCGACCAAATATTCAAAAAAACTAAAATTAATATATCTTACGACATTCTTATCACTTACAGCTAAATAATCCTTATTTCTAAGAGCAAATCAAAGCTTAACAAAATTTAAAGGCAAACTAAGAGAAAAAACAAAAAAAAGATAGGTTGGGCTTTAAGTGCTATATTTTTTTGAAAAGCTCTGCGTGTATTGCATGATAATATCTATCCACTACACTTTGATAGATTGAAAGTACTTAACCTTTACACTTAGAATGAGAAATATTGGAATATCTATTTTTCTTTGGGACAATTAGGTCATGTTAGACAAATTCACACATGCATACAATGCATAATTGGAAGTCTAAGTTCTCAACCAACAGACCAAGATGAGCTGACAGACCTCTTAGTTGAAAGCTTAAGCACATAACCAAAAGAAGAATATTCATGTTTCAGTGATGTCATTTATAACTTATACTTAACCAAATAAAATATAATAATAATAAGATTTCATTTTGACTTTGTTTTTGTTTCAAAATTTACTATAGGGGGAATTAACATATGAATTATATGTAATTATTTATGTAATATTTTATCAACTCCACGATAAGATATATATTTCACTACAAAGAAGCTTAATATACTATGATCTCCTCATAGAATGTTCTTAAATGCATTATTTTTTTTGTTTAAAAGAACACTAATTTCAAAAAATTGCAAAAAAATAGTCAAATTTTATCTTAAAATAATAATAATAATAATAATAATAAATTTTAGTGCTATTTATAGGTAAAAAAATCATATTAGATTTTAAGAAAGAGAGTAGGCTTAAAAAATATATGATTAGAAGTATTAAAAATGAATCAGATTTAAATAAAATTTTAATTCTTAATAAGATAAAACAAAAAAATAAATTATGTAGCACATCCCACATTGTGAAATAAAGATTTATTGTTACTATTATTAACTTATTATTATATATTTAAACATATATTCATCTAAATGATACAAAGATTTCGATCTGATAATTTCAAATTAGCTGACTTTTATTGGATTTTGGCTCAATTAAAGCTTGACTTAAGTCATAATTTGCCTGCTAATTATCATATTAATTTATAACTGAAGTCTATCCAAGACAATAAAATAAAACAGTTAAATTACAACCCACCTTATTTCAGGAGCATTGGGCAGAGCATTTATTTATTTATTTTTATGAGAAGTGCTCATACAATAATCGCTCACAAAAGCCCATGAAATCATGTAAAAGATACTTAGAAGCCTAATTATTAACATCAATTTGGTACCCTATAACCTAAGTCAGTTCCACTTAGTTATTTTAAAATAAGGATAAATTTGAGTGAATACTTTGTTCTAGAAATAAAATATCATTCTGGGTGGCTTTGAGATTGAAAAGACAAAAGCACTTGCTCTTTTATTAAAAGGAGAGTGGAATAAAACAAAGACTCGACTAAATAAATATGGAACTAAGATAATATTGTAATTAACTCAATAATTAAACAAAAATCTATGAGTATAGATGCATAATGTCTCAAATCAATATATTATAAGCCATAGTATAATTTCTTACACAATTGATCATAAGCTTATATTTGTATTCATACCCTAATTAACACTGCACAAGTGAAGCTAAGGCTAAATAGATTAAGGGTCTATTTGAGATAGTTTTTTTAATGATTTATTTTTTATAATGTGATCACAATTATATTTGACTTTTTTTTATCATTTTTAAGAAATTTATGTGTTATAAGTTTTCATTTTATTGTAGCTTCTAAAAAAATTATGTTCCCCACAACAGCTTGGCAATCACCTTTGCAGAAAGTCACATACGTCTCAAACATATTCTAAAATATGTGTGAGTGAGACATGCAACTTATAAGCTCGATGTAAATGAATAACTCTAGTACACTTAGGCTTTATTTGTGACAGCCTTCTTATTGTTTCTTAAAAGAGTTTTGTATTATAAAAATTTTAATTTTTATAATATAAAACAGCTTTAAGAAGCAATAATAATGTTGTCCCAAACATAGCCTTAATAACAAAAAATGTTTACTAATTTGATTGCACACTTATAATCTAGTAATAACGTTTATATTATTTTACTTTTGAAAATAATGAAAAAGAAATTATTATTCTTTCATGTATTTAAATGGTGTAATAAAGACAACTATTATGATGGAACTCAGCAGTTTGAAAGTTGCAATTCGATGTTTTAGTTATACCATATATGGCTTTCTTTATATATATATATATATATATTAGATTGTTGAATTGACTGATTTAACAATGATATTTAGCAGCTAACTGGTGAACTAACTTGTAATGAGAACATTAATGATGGTAATCATTTACGTTTTATTAAAGCTTCATACCCTTCATCATTATGAAGACATGAACAAGTCATACTCATAGTGCGACAAAATATATGTTATTATGATAATTTTTTTTTAATATTTAGGTCAATTAAAGGAATTTTGTATATATAATGCTAGAACCTAAGACATCTTATTTTTAGCAAAAGCTCCCAATCAATAGATTAAGGCTTCGTTTGGGGCGGCTTTTTTACTGCTTCTTAAAATAGCTTTTTAGTAAAAGAAGCATTAAGAAAGCCGTGCCAAATGAAACCTAAGATTAAGGCTTCGTTTGGAACGGCTTTCTTCGTACTTATTAAAGCGGCTTTCTAGTACAAAATATTTAATTTTTTTACTAGAAAGCCGTCCCAAACGAAGCCTAAGGCTTCATTTGGGGCGACTTTCTTTCTGTTTTTTTAAAGTAGCTTCCTAATATAAATTTGAATTTTTAAACTAAAAAATTATTTTACGAAGCAGAAAAAAATTGTCCCAAATGAAGCATAAGAAGAATTGCATATTAATATGACCAGTTCAATGGTTGAATTTCCATCAAAGTTTACTTCAAAAATGAACCTATCTAACAGGATCTGCAGCTACAGATGAACTTAACATGCAATTTTAATCCTACAACTTTCAAATTTCTCCATCTGCTTCAGCAATGATGGAACTTTTATTGTTTAACCTATTTGAACGTCGGTAGCCTATAATATTTTTTTGGAGTTGTTGTAGTTGTCTATATATCTAAGAAAATTATTATCAGAAAAATATATTTTTTGAATAATACATTTTTTGAAAAGCTATTATAATGTTATAGATCTTTCCCTTTTTTTTTTATTCTGAAAGCTTTTATACTCTGATAAATTTGATTATAATAAATTTTTTCTCATCAAATAATTTTTTAAAAAAATATAAAATTTGTAGCTAAAAATGATGATCATGGCCGTATGAAAAATAAAATCAAATAAAATAACTGTTCTAACCATCTTAAACCATGGAATTGAAAAGTTTAATGACTGCTTGAGATTATTATTATTTTTTATATTTATTATATTTTATTTTTATTTTAATGTAAAATAAAATTTATTTGATATCTTAAAAATCTATTGTATTTGTTTTACTAATTAAATATCAAATAAATTAATTTATGCAATGATGAAAAGGTAATAACGATGGTGAGTGAGATATTGATGATAATAATGATCATCAGCATTTATTTAATATAGTCAGTGAAATAATTATTTTTAAAATTAAAGTATAAGTCAAAATTATTTTTGTTGCGTCCTGGAGTATTCGCAGCGATAAAGAAATATAAAATTTATCGCCTTAGCATTGTACGAAGATCTAGCACGTACACAGGTAAAAGAGAGAGTGTAGCATTTATTAGACATTAATATTTTTAAGTGGAAAATCCCTAAAAATGGGGAAAAACCACGGGGCCTAGCCTAGTTTGAATGAATCCACTAATATTGTAGTTGATTAGAAATGAGGCCCTTCCTTGAGGGAATGTCTTAGCTTGATGTACATCTTATAGAGTACATTACATAATGAGAATACAAAGAATCACTGCTTATGTATTTGTTTGATCTGAAGGACTGTAGTCGGTGAGCGACGTAAGTCGAAAGGACCATAGTCGGCAGGCGACGAAGGTCGGAAGGACTGTAGTTCGTGGGCGACGTAAGTCAGAAGGACCGTAGTCAGCGAGCAACAAAGGTCGGAAGGACTATAGTCGATGGGCTACGTAAGTCAAAGGGACCGTAGTCAGTGGGTGACGGAGGTCGAAAGGAATGTAGTCGGTGGGCGACGTAAGTTAGAGGGACAGTAGTCGGCAGGAGACGAAGGTCAGAAGGAATGTAATCGGTGGGCGATGAAAGTCAAAGGGATCGTAGTCGGAGGGCGACGGAGGTCGGAAGGACTGTAGTCGGTGGGCCACGTAAGTCAGAGGGACCGTAGTCGGTAGGTGACGGAGGTCGGAAGGACTGTAGTCTGTGGGCAACGTAAGTCAGAGAGACCGTAGTTGGCAGGAGATAAAGGTCAGAAGGACTGTTATCTGATGACGAAAGTCAGAAGGATGGCGTCAGGTAGAAATCCAGCGATGGGCATAAATCGAGAATTGAATAGATGTTCGACTAAAGTCCGACAACTGACAGAAGTTCATCGTCGAGTAGAAATTTGGCAATGAGCGGATATCCGGCGTCGGGTAGAAGTCTGATGTCAGTTGGCGGCCGAGGAGAACTCCGGTGTTAGATGGTATTCGGGTAGAACTCCGGAGTCACTTGGAGTTCGCGTGAAACTCTGGCGTCACTTGAAGGTCGGGCGGAATTCCGACGTCACTTGGAGGTCAGGCGGAATTCCGACGTCACTTGGAGTTTGTGTGGAACTTCAACATCACTTGAAGGTCAGGCGGAATTTCTGTGTCACTTGGAAGTCGGGTGGAATTTTGGCATCACTTGGAAGTAGGGTGGAATTTTGGCGTCATTTGAAAGTCGGGCGGAATTCCGGCATCATTTAAAAGTCGGGCGGAAATCCGGCGGTGGTCGAGGAGGAGTTTCTTCCCTCATATTCTTATCTTTTCCTTCTCTTCCTTCCTTCTTTCTAGGCTCCCCTATCAAGAGAAATGAGAGGCTATTTATAGTTTTTTGAGAGTGGCATGACTCGTAAATAGGAGGAGGATCAAGGGCAAATGTGGATTGGTTTGGATGGACAACCGATATTGAATCCCTTGATCGTGGACTGTTCTTTAGACAATTGAAGGTCTTAATTACATTGGAATTCGACGATCTTGGGCTCGTTGGATTTGTCTCGTCGAGCCGCTCGATTTGATTATAAGCATGTCATGTTTGGAAACCGTTTGATAATCCAAATTGTAGTTTGAACCTTCCAATAGCATTTCAAGTCTTTGATTGAGTCTCATTTGGGCTCGGATTGAGTTGAATTTTGAGTTGTTGAGTTCGAATTTTCGAGACACTCAGTTCGATTATAAGTTTGCTGAAATCGAAGTTCAGATGATTTCGGATTTAATTTTTGAAGTTTTCGGCTTGATTTTTGCCTTGAGATTTCTGTCCTATCAAGATAATTTTTTTATGATATATCAATTTTAAATATTATAAAAATAATTAAATTTATATTTTAGTTAAAAATTAATATTAATTAAAAAACACATAAAATAAAATATATAAAAAAAAATCAATTCCAAACAGTCCCTCACCAAATTCATGTAGAAGGGAAATGTACAATGAAGGGACCAGGGCCGCTCCTTTTTCAACCACAAGTGGAAACTTCATGGGACCCCTTTAGGAATGCTGTTTCATTGCCTTCTCACTTTTGACTAAGGCTGGAAGACTCATAATTTTTTGCCATTTAAATAAATGTTTTAAAATTTTTTGAGATATTTAAGTCAATTAAAATAAATTCATAAACACATTACATACATAAAATTCAAACACCGCCCCGAAACTACCTCTTAGATTTTTCTCCCACGCCTTTTGCCCCCCACACGATATAATGCTTTTATGAACGATGTGCCCAACAAACAAATTACACATATCATTAAACTCATCAATAACACTACCCAAATTTTCCCAACACTCCTGCAAGGCGAAACAGACCATCAAGCCAATCAGAATGATCATCACAAACATCATCTGCATTTAAAGCCAATTGAGCTTACAAAGATTTAGAAGACATAAGAGAAACAAGAAAATAAAATGCATGTTTTGATCATTAACAATAGGTGATCCAACAATATCAGCCGAAACAGAGTTACTAGATAGGGACACCAAACCACAAGAAGAATAAGCATAATCGACCTTAATTGTTAACGTCACAAACACCCACATTAGCATCATCTAAATTATCAAGAGTACCCATAATAGCCTTCTCAACAAGAACAAGGGAATCATGCTGAGGAGAAGAAACATGAATTAAGGACAAGCTAATATTAACACCATGTCTGACAATCCTCTTGAGCAACACACGGTAAATTAATTTAATGGGAGGCACATTGATTGTTAGGCAAGTTTACCATATATTCATTGTGGAAATCATCCATCTGAATCGTTATGCAACCATACCCGACAAAACCGGCATCACAGATGGACCCGAATCACCATCATAATGTTGCAAAGCTTAGTGTTTAAATTTTCCACATGGTCATGCAAAGTTGAAACATGAGAAGCAATGCAAAACTCAGAAACAACCATTTCTCACTTGCAATATCCAATTCTCGATCCTTTAAAGCCAAGTCCCTAGCCGACAAAACCGACTGAACATAAACGTCAGCCTTCATCAAACGAGGATGCAAATAAATACTTTCAGAGTTTCTATGACCCACAGATTTGTAATGAGAGCAAATACCATTTGAACATACCTAAATTTCTTAGGTCAAAGCCAAATCGAATAGGGATGAGGCTTAGAAATGTTCAATTCCACAAGAATACATGCAATAACTGGTCTAGAACCCACAACATTAGCATTATTCATATGAAGTTGTCTATCAAATATGGATCCTAAACCGAAAAGAATGCGATGAGAGAAAAGATACGATTGGAGATTCTTCCAATAAATCAAGAAAAGGGGTTCATTTTATGACTTCATAAAACACTCATAAATAAAATAAAATCTATGCGCAAAGACCCTACCATAATCAAGATCGTTAGCAATCTTGATCAGAACATTCTTTTGATTCAAAAGAGTTATAGAAGAATCACCCGATAGTTCGAGATTAAAAAAAATGATTCTAGAATCAGACGATGAAGCGGAAACTTCCCAACTAAAACATAATAAAATGGCTTAGCAAGATGCAAAACTTCTACCTCAGAGATCCATGACGCCGACAATCCTCTAAGCGTAGTCACTTTCATATCTGAAAATTCCACTGAAGAATCAGAACCAACTAACACCTCTTTGAAAGATTTAGAAGAGTTCTTACAAGCAAGAAAGCCAGGATCGCTGCACCTAAAGACGGACGCCATGAGAAAGGTCATGCAAGATAGAGAAAAACCAAAATGGAAAAGAAGGGAACTAGAGAATGAAAGAAAATCCAATTAAAATCACAATAAGAACTCACGAAAAACCCATGAAATGGGCGAGAGAGAGGAGGAACATAAGAGAGCAGAGAGGTGGAACTGTTGAAAAAGCCAGCTGAACCTTTTGATTGATAGTCAAAGCTCTAAACCAATAGACCAAAATAAATTATATATTTTTTCAAGTTTAACTATCATGTTAATTTCTCTATCCATATAGTAGCATTCATCAGAATTTCTACCTTGAAACACAAGGCTAGCTGCCTTAAAAGGCCGTAAAGGAGTCTGAGCTTAGGCATCTCCAACCGAGTGCTTAATACACATATGTAGTCGGGCCACTCTTCCAGCCGAACTCCAAATCTCCTGCTAATATCGCAAAGTGAACAGTGCGAAGCCAATCACCAACGCATTTTTTTATATTTTTTTAAATAAAAAGTTGGGTATTAAAAAATATGAGATAAAATATGCATAAAATTTCTATTTTGGCAAATAAAAAAGTTGGGTATTAAAAAATATGAGATACAATATGCATAAAAATTTCTATTTTGGCTCTAACAAATAGAATTTGGTTGAAGATGAGTTACTGTATTCTAGAATGTTATTATATTTTGAAGTGAAAAATATATTTTATTTGGAGATGATCTTACTTGAGCTTGACCCCTTAAGAGATCTAAAATTTTCATACATAGAAGTCATATACATGTCAAAAATTGTATATCCGAGCATACACAAAGTATACATATATATACATATAAAAAATAATTAAGTATATATTCACACATGTATATATATTTATATTTATATGTATATAAGAACACAATCCGGCTACCGTTAAGTCGAGTTAAGTCGAACAAAATTTTATTTGTATGTAACTCATAAAATTAAAAGATTTATAAAATCTAATAGAACACGAAGTAATTATCAAGCTGAGCACAATCGAACATACACACACCAACCATTTTTAGATAGCCTCAACCTTAATAATGATGAAGTCAGATAGATCTTTTACGTTGCAGAAAAAAGGCTACAGTTTTATGCTAGTGAAATCTATTTCTCCCCTTCAGTCAGCCTTAATGCATTGTTCTGCATATCTCTCCATTTCTAGTAGCATTCCTCAACCTATAATCCTTCATAAAATATTCTGAGCACTGCCCGCATGAGGTCTATCATCATTTTGAAAACAAATTCAGTAGAATCCCTTTGATGAACTCTCCAGAACGACGGCCATATATCAGCTTCCAATCTCTGAGATACTCTGCAGCGATGGTCGCCAATACCTAGTACTCCTCTGCTTCTCCCTCTCATTCTTCTCCACCTGAAACATTCCAGCCATTATATGCCTCTTCTCTTGAGAAATTATTAGGTGCGAAAAATATAAATAGCTCTATAGGCGAATAACGTGAATAGATAGTTATGTACACATTGTATACGAAGTAAACAGCTACGTATCAGCTGGGCACTGAATTCAACTATGTACTAACAATAAACTCTTTCTTTCTCTTTTTTGAAATACACAGAGCACTCAACAATATATAACATTATACTGAAACAAATGGACTACACGCATTCTTCACATGCAAAATTACTGTATGGTAGGTAGTAATAATTTCTTCCCCTGTCGAATCATAATACTAGAAAAATAAGATCCACTACCTGAGTCACTCCCTCCTCAACATTTGTACTATGTTGAAGCCTTTGTCTCTGCTTCTGCTGTTGTTCCTGTTGCTTGATCAGCTCTGCTTGATCCTTCCTCATCCTTTCTTGTTTCCTGGCGTTAAGCGCTTTTGTCACCTCTAAAATACAGATAATCCATCACAACAGGCAAGAACACCAAACTAATTGTAACAAACGGCTATATCTCTTTAATTTTAAATTTATGAAATAAATAGCATCTCATGACTTAGACGATTTCTCGTTCTTAAAGCCTTTATAAACACGCAAAATATCTTCAGCCGTAAATTTAACCTTTTATTCCAGTTTTTATGAATCTCTAACTCTTATTCTGTTTTCTTAGAGATTTCACAACCGTTATAATAATGTAGACAAATGCATAACTTGATTTTAGGGGCAAAAATTTCAGGGAAATCAGTTTTAATCTGATCTACCCTTCATGATTATTGCAAGATTTGATTGGAAGGCGTAAAGCTTAAGACAGCAAACCTTGGGAAGTAACAAGTCGGTAGACTTGGCCGACGAGGAGTATGTCCTTTTGCCTGAGAAGCCTTATGCGAGTTAGCCGGACGGTTTCGCCTGTGGCGATGGGTAAGGAAGCAGTATTTGAAGTCTCAGAGTTTCCGCGGGAGATATAGTAGGTGACTAAGGTTACATAGTGGCCGGGATTGCTTCGCATGATCTCGCCGGCACTCGTCGGCCAGTAGAGTCGCTCAACGCGGCCGTCCGGATGCTGGATAACGACGGCCGCGGCGTCAGTTACCTGACAATTCCCCATTAAAGCACCTGAAAAAACTTCCGACTTTATTTTTAGTGGAGGTGGAGGCGGAGGTGGAGGTGGAGAGAAAAGTAAAGAAGCGGCGACTAAGTTGAGGCAAGATGAGCTGCTTTGCCTCTGCCTTCTTTAATGTGCTGATGATGAGAGATAGTGTGGTGTGATTTTCTTTCGTTGTTTTTTAAAGAATAGTCTAGGAAATTTATATTTATTTTAAACATTTTTTTTCGAAAAAAAATGTTTTTTTTATCTAATTGTTATGTTTATTATTTTAATCTCAGTATTTTAGGATAATATATGATTAATGAAATCATTAGAAGTCATCATACGATCCGAAATTTGTCATTACTAATATCAAATATAAATTTTAATTTTGTGAGGAGCAATACAAAAATAATTTTTAGCATTAATTAAATTTCAAGGAAATTAAAATGTACTAATAATGATCATGATAAGGATGACAAATATCTCGGTCTGCCAACAAGGGCGGAATTAGCCATTCATTTAGGGGGATAAAATTTTCATATAACTGATCAATATTTAAAAAATAAAATAAAATAATAACATAATTCAAAACAAAATCTTGTATTACATTATAATAGATAAGTTGAAAATTATTACAAGATTATTATTCTATTTTGTATCTTTTGATAATATTGCATTATAACCTCATTAGGAATTAAATCGAACATATCTTTTTTAATGTGAGGTATCGGGCAATCAGTGAGTCAATCATCACTCATCATACAACATAATTGATGTTTAACAATCCTCATTACATAAAATGTTATTTCCATTGTAGCAATTGCAACCGATAAGGTTAATGCTAAATTAATAAATTTATAAACTAGAGGATACACACGATCCTTCTTGACCTTAATAATTTGCTTTGTAAGATCAATGATACTATTTAGGGAGGAGAACTCATCTTTAGTAACCATATCGATTATATAAGTTGACAATTAACTTTTAAGAGCCACAAGGTCAATGGAAGAAAAATCATCTCGATGTAATTTTGCTAGACGTATCGATTTCCTCTCATCATAAGTATTGAAGGAATCCGTTGGATTTAAGCATGTCAAACAAAGAAGTAACTCATAACTATATTCAGAAAAATAATTATTTAACTCTTAAAGTTACATCTCAACCACAATGTAGAACATATCAACACAATAATGATGTAGTTTTGATATTTTTTCACATCTTTGTATTGATCAACGACGAGTTTTATATGTATCATTCATATTTGAAACTTCAACTTTGCAAGCACTTTAAAAAATATGGCATTTCCTCTAATAAAACAGTCCATCCATTCTCCCTTAGAATATATAGTCTTTGTTAGTATATTTTCCACCAAATTCATTGCATTTTCTATATCTTGATCTTTTCTTTGTAATGAATGTGATAACTTATGTGTAATCATCAATATATCAATTATCAAATGCATTGAAAAATAAAATCAAATGATTCCATTATATCAATCAGAACACCTGCTTCAACCGACTTTTGATAATGTACCCCTTCTTCTTTAACAATCTCAAGTACTCCAATTACATAAGTATACATTTTTATAAGACTAATTAAAGAATAAAAATGTGAACTACATTGAGTTTTACCAGATCTTTGTAAATTACTTTATTAAGTTAAACCATGGTTACTTAGGAGATTGCCCTTTTTAAGATGTTGAAGTATTTTATCATGATAAATAGCTTTTAGAGCATTTGATCTCTTACAAGAAGCCCTAATAGTATTTCTAATTTTAAAAGTAAACTCAAATAGATGTTTTACTTAGAAATGATTCTTTGATACTACTACCAAAAGCATAGTTAAAGTTAATGGGTAAAACAATGAACATAAAATACTTGAGGATTATAATGAAGAATAAGTGCATTCAAACTATTAAATTTTACTCACATATTGGATTTTCCATTAAAATCCTGACCACGGATTCTATGAATGCTCAATGAGTGTTTCATAAATATGTTTTCAATGGTTGTCTTCAAGGTAACCACATGAGCTGAAGAAACATGTGTAATGCATGCAAACCTTTCAATAACTTGCCCCAACTTGTCTATATATCTCACTACAACAACAAGTTATTCTTTTATAGAAACATCTTTAGATTCATCAATTATGATTAAAAAATAGGAGTTACCAATTTCATTCATAATATGTGTCAAAGTTTTAGCAACAATATCAGAACAAATTTCTTTCTAGATTTTTGGTGATGTTAACTTTATGTTAGAGTTTGCATATATAAACATAACCAATTTAATTTCATCATTATGATTTACAAAGAAACCAAGAAAGCTCAAAATAATTATCTTGATTCATTGACCGGATGACTCATCATACCCACAGAATGATAATCCTTGATGTAATAGAAATTAAACATAATCTATTATAGAAGTTGACATGACCATATAATCTTTTTTGTTCTTTTTCTCTTTGCTCAGCCATAATGTAGGGAGTTTGTATTCTTGATTCTTCAATAAATCTTCACAATTTTGTCTTACCTTGTTATGCTCACCACTATGCTCTCCAACATGATCAAGTAGTTTTTTTTTATTCTTATGATTTTTTAATCATTTTCCAACAAATGAGTCTCCATAGCTTCGCTCTTACTATTTTGTTCTTAAGGCTTGAATATGTAGAAGTTAAGACATAAAATAACATCTTTTTGTACGTTGTACTCTAATCAATAAGTATATTCTTCAAATCATTTAGGATTAAACATGTGTGCAATATTGCCGATTAATATTTAAGAAAATTGATGACTTCTCGGTTGATGGGGTCTCTTCAAAAGATAAATTCTTCAAATTTTATTCATATCATTCACATCATAACTCCATATTTAAGGCCGGAGTCAAGGATCAGCCAACAGACCAGTCAAGTCGATCTCTACATGTTATTTCCTCTTTAAGTAATGTTCCATCTATTAAGTCTAGAAAGATTTTTTGGACAAAATTGAACATTAAGTATATAACAAATCTAGTAGCATTTTAAATATTAAACTTAACAGAAAAAGATCCATATGTTAAATTTAAGAGAAAATCATATATATATATATATATATATATTTCAATTTATATTTTTATATTTAACACCATTGATTAACTTTATATATTCTATAATGTCAGTTATATACATAACCAAGATAAGTTAATTTGTTTATCTTCCATTCAAAGCATTTGTTTAATGTTGTTTAATGGAATTAATTGTTTTTAATGTCTGTGAGAAAAATTTATTTAATATTGTTATAAAGTTTTTATTCTATATTATAATTTGTGGAGTCGTTGGAAACAAATATTCGTATTGAATATGGAGAATGTGAATATGCATCTCATCTAGACTTGCTTGCTAAGGTTTAAGGCCTTAAAAAGGAAAAAAACTACATTGATATTCTAATAGCATGCTCTTAAAAGGCCTTCAAAAGGCATAACAAAAAAATATGAGTAAAACAGAGAGAGAGAGAGAGAGAGAGAGAGAGAGAGGGAGGGAGGGAGGGAGGGAGGGAGAGAGAGAGAGAGAGAGAGAGGAACAAAAAAAGATCAATAATGAATCTTTTGATATAAGGAAGAGAAAGCTCACTAATCTAAATAAAAATATGAAACTTAAGAGAAGTAATAAAAATATGAAATAATAAAGAAGAAAGACTCACGCTTGCACTTCGAGGGGAGCTCCGAGCTCACGAGAGCCGTGATTCCTTCTTGCTAGCTACTGCACAAAGAAGAGGGAAGAGGGATGCGTGTGATTCACGAAGAAGAGCGAACATGAATGTGAGCTGTGAGTGGGTTGTTAGGGCAGAAAAAGGGTAAAAGTAAAAGTTTAGAGGGGGCCAATTACTTAAATGCCTTTACTTATAATTATTATTTTTTAAGGGGGGCAATTTCCTCCCTTGAACGAAACTTGCTTCTGCCTCTAACAGCAAATAAACAGAGCCGAGTCGAGTATGTTCATTTTTATGTTTGAGTTCGTTTATTAACAGATTGTTCAAGTTTAGTTCAAGTTTGATTCAAGTTTTTTTGTTGTGTTCTAGCTTCATTTGTTTAAATTAAAGTGTGTTTATATTTGGTTTATGTTCAATTCATTTTAGGCTTATTGGGCTTTAAACAAATGAGTCTTATGGAGCTATAAATGAGTCTATTCATGAACATATCTAATTAGTATTCTTAAGCTATCAAATGAGCTAGTTCATGAACATATCTAATTAGTGTTTTTGAGCCACAAAATGAGATTATTCATGAGCAAACGATCAATGGTTCTTCTTATATTTGTTTGGAGAGCGAGCTACCAATGATTTTACATGGAAGAGGTGTGAAACCCTTAAATTTTCAATTTCTGTTTTAAATTTTTTTTTGTGCTGTTAGTACGGACGAACCGTCTGGACGAACTGAAGAAAATGTTGAAAATCTGTATGGTAGTACGGATGAACTGCCAGTACGAACTGAGTAAAATGCAGGTTCGTCTGGACGAACCTGAGTTCGTCCGGGACGAGCTGAACAAAATTTTTCTCGAGAGCATCGTCCAAGGACGAAATTAATTATCGTTTGTACGCTCGTGTCCAGAGAACTTCATCCCGAGACGATTGGAGAGCATCGTCTGGACGATCGAGTTCATTAAATAGATGTTTTGAGATATTTTTGAAGAGAGAGAAAGTGCAGGAGAGAGAAAATGAAGGGAAGAGGAAGAAAACCGTATTTTGGGCGTCTTCGGTCTATTTTCGTCCATCGCCATAGTTGGGAAAGTTGACCGACTCGAGGTAAGGCACATTATGCCTTTCTCAATTTTCAAAAATGCGGATTTTGATGGATTTCTTGATTAAATTTCTGTTTCTGTTAGCGAAAATCTGGTATAATTTCGAACCGGTAAAACTTTTACCACATAACTTTTGGTATATTATAAAGATTATAATTTTGCATGTTTTGAGTATTTTCTGGAAGATTTTCACCGAGTATTTTGAATTATGCGAAGTTTTCATCGAATATGAAATTATCTGGATGTTGAAAAATTTTGCTTCAATACAATGATAGTCTTGAAATGTTGTTTTCTACGATCTCTAGTAATTTGATAATTTTCTGAAACTGTGAATTTTAATATGTTGAATTTTCATTGTCTGCCATTATACTCTCCGACGATGTTCTGATATGAATCTGATTTCTCCGTATCTGATGTGAGTTCATGTTGATGTGTTGTGCATGATATCAGAAGGGAGTTATAAGAGGCCGGAATCCTTTGAGATTCTGTCTGTGTCAGGGAAGGGAGGCATAATGGGCCAGAATCCGTTGAGATTATGTCTGGGTTCGGGAATATGAAAATAAATTCTAATCTGATAATTCTATATATATGATATATTCTGGTGCTGTAAGCACAAAGGGAGGCATAAGGGGCTAGAATCCGTTGAGATTCTGTCTGTGTCAGGGAAGGGAGGCATAAGGGGCCAAAATCCTCTGAGATTCTATCTGGGTCAGGGAAATCTATTTTGAAATATGACTTGAATGTTTTCTGAAATTTGTTCTGAAATTTGATTTGAATTCTGATTTGAATAATTCTGTGACATAAATTTGATTCAGCTCTTCTATCTTATATCTGTATTCTGTTTGATTTATGTTCTGTATGAATCTCTAAACTCTGTCTAATATTCTGATTTCTATACGAATATCTGAATGCTGCACGACTATTTGAATAAGCTATTTTTAGAGCTTCTGGTGATGTATTTTGTTATGAGAGTTTCTGGAGATTTAGACCAGCTAGTGTAGTCTTGCTGAGCTATTAGCTTACTGTGGTTATCTTTATGGTTTTCAGGTTCTTGGAAAGGAAAAGAGATTTTGGACTAGCCGTTTAGTGTCTGATCCGAGACAAGGTATTTTTGCACTTTTGATTTTTATACGATCATGACTATTCTGCTTTTCTATTCTTTCTATTTATAGCCATGCACTGTAATGTACATGATTATTTTGAAGAATGAGAAAGAAGAAAATATTGGATGATCTTGTCTGTATATTTGGATGTTTGTAGTTGCTCTGCGCTTTCTATCTTTTTTATTATTTGAAGAAAGTCTGAAAGCAAATTCCAAAGCTAGATCCTGGATTCATCCGTCGCGACTCAACGTGATGGGATTCGTTCCAGTCGGGCTGGGTCGTGACAAAATGAAAGTGGTATCAGAGCAATAGTTTTGAAATTTGGACCGTAAAACAGAGCTATAGGAATTGATTTGTAAGTTTGGTGGGATAGTTTCTTTTTGTCTGGGTTTTTCTTATTTTTATTTTATGTGCATAGTTTCATTCTGTGTGATATGGATTTGCCAGACCTATATATGACTGATGGGGAGAGTGCTAGTCAGGCAGCCCCTGTGAATAGTTCTACCCTAGTAGTTGGTTCTGATACAGTTTCATAGTTTACTACGTTGGTTACTCAGATGATGAACGAGACGCAGAATAGAGTTTCTGCTGTTAGATCTGAAGATATAGATAAACATCTACAAATGTTTTTGAGATTGAAGCCTCTAAGGTTTGAGGGCACCGTTGAGCCCAGAGCAGCTGAGGATTGGTTGAGGAGATTAGAAAAGACATTTGATGGCATGCAATGTCCTCCTAATAGAAAGGTATCATTAGTAGTTTTTCTGTTGGATGGTGAAGCAGAGCGCTGGTGGATGGGCCAGCAGGAGGAGAAACTCTAAGGTAGACTGAACTCCTTGATTACTTGGGAAGAATTTTCTAAAGTATTCAGATTTTGGTTTGTACCCCCTTCTATAAGACAATAAATGCAGGAGAATTTTTTGAGGTTGGTTCAACGGAGCAAGACAGTTATGTAGTACGAGGCAGAATTTATCGCTTTAGGCAGATATGCTCCGCAGTTGGTGAGTACTTCTGCAGAGAAGTGCTATAAATTTTTGAGGGAACTACGGGATAGTCTGAGGCAACCCCTAGTACCATTTCACATTTCTGATTTCTCTGAGCTTGTGGAGAGAGCTCGACTGATAGAGAATGATCTAATGGCTACTTAGTAGTGGTGGACTGCTAGTAGAAAGAGATTCAGTGGTGATACATCTGGCAGTAGTTTTTATGGGAAGAAAAATATATTTGTATCTGAAGACTCCAGAGGAGTGGACAGTCAGCATTTGCTACATTTTCTGATAGTGGCAGTATGGCCAGTTCTGGTTCAGTTAGTGGGGCCCCGATGTGCCAAAATTATGGACGATGACATTTTAGCCAGTGTTACAGGATGACTGGTCAGTGTTTCAGATGTGGTCAGCTAGGACATCGGATTGTAGAGTGTCCACAAGCCAATTTTTATCAATGATCTGAGTCCAGATCTGAGAGCTTTGTTACACCGGCGGGAAGGTCAAGGGTAATTCCACAACGTACTATTTCTGAAGGATCATCTGGTAGAGCTGGTGGTTCGAGTTCTGTGACAAGGAGACCACCTAGTGGTAATCAGAGGAAGCCTAGTAGTTCTGTAGCTTCAGCTCTAGTTCAGCCACGTGTCTATAATTTGAATCAGCAAGAGGCTCAAGATGCTCCGGATGTGGTGATAGGTACAGTTTACATTTCTGAACATCCCTATCATGTTTTGTTTGATTCGTAAGCTAGTCATTCATTTATTTCTGAGCGCTGTTTTGATGCTTTGCAACTGACTTTCATTACATTAACTATTTTGCTTTCTGTTATTTCGCCAGCTGGAGATAATTTAATAGCCCGGAAGTTTTATTTATGTGAGATTGAAATTTCTAGGAAGAAGTAGAAGGCCTGTTTGATTTTGCTACTGATTTCTTTGTATAATGTGATTTTGGGTATAAATTGGCTGAGTCTGTATGAGGTTCAGATAGATTATTTGAAGAAGCAAGTTATATTATTCATGAATGGTGAAAGGTGTGTATTCCAAGGGTTAAGAGGTGCTTTATCATGTTTGATTTCTGTGTTGGAAGTAAGAAGATTGTGGAAGAAGGGCTATATGGTATTTTTTGCCTCAATACGGGATATGATTATAGATGCGGGTTCTATTTCTGATATCCCGGTTGTATGAGATTTTTCAGATGTATTTTCTGAGGAGTTGATTGGTTTACCTCCGGATAGAGATGTTAATTTTTGTATTGATGTATTTCAGGGTACAGCTCCAATATCTAAAGCTCCGTACAGGATGGCACCGAAGGAACTTGCGGAGTTGAAAGTTCAACACCAGGAGCTGGTTGATAAAGGATTTGTCCATCGTAGTATTTTGCCTTGGGGAGCACCTATTCTAATTGTGAAGAAGAAGGATGGTATAATGCGGATGTGTGTTGATTACAGAGATTTAAATAAAGTTACAATCAAAAATAAATATCTGTTGCCACGGATTGATGATTTGTTTGATCAGCTTGCTGGATCTTATGTATTCTCAAAGATTGATTTGAGATCTAGTTATTATCAGGTGAAGGTATGAGAAGAAGATGTGATAAAAATCGCATTCGGTACTTGGTACGGGCACTACGAGTTTTTGATTATGTCATTTAGGGTAACCAACGCATCCTCTATTTTTATAGACCTGATGAATAGAGTATTTAAAGATTATTTGGATCAGTTTGTGATCGTCTTCATAGATGATATTCTGGTATATTTTTCTTCTGAGGAAGAACATGCCAGACATTTGAGAAGCGTGTTGGAGACTCTCAGACGACATCAGTTGTATGCAAAATTCAGCAAATGTGAATTCTGGCTGAAGAGCATTTCGTTTCTGGGACATGTAGTGAGCGGTGAAGGTATTTCTATTGATCCCCAGAAAATTCAAGCAATTGCTAATTAGCCAAGGCCTACTACGGTGTTTGAGATACGTAGTTTTTTGAGTATGACCGGATATTATAGAAAATTTGTGAAGGGATTTTCTCAAATTTCTGCACCTTTGACGAGGCTGACTCAGAAGTTAGTAGCTTTTGTTTGGACACCGGAGTGTGAAGCTAGTTTTCAGAGATTGAAAGATCATTTGACTTCTGCTCCAGTGTTAGCACTTCCATCTGGTACGGAAGAATTTTAGGTATTCAGTGACGCTTCACTTAAAGGTTTGGGCTGTGTTCTGATGCAGCATGATCGGGTAATAGCTTATGCTTCAAGACAATTGAAACCACATGAAAAGAATTATCCGATGCTTGATTTGGAATTGGCTGCTGTTGTATTTGCTTTGACGATTTGGCGTCATTACTTGTATGGCGTCAGGTGTGAGATTTTCACAGATCATAAGAGTTTGAAGTATATATTCACTCAGAAGGATCTGAATTTGAGGCAAAGAAGATGACTTAAGTTGATCAAGAACTATGATCTGACTATTCGGTATTAGCCTGGTAAAGCTAATGTGGTGGCAGATGCCTTGAGTAGGAAGTCTTCTGGATTAACACGTGTTCAGCTCACTTCTGATGAGTATCTTATACGAGATATGGAAAGATTACAACTGTAGGTGATTTCCTATACTGGTTCGGATTCTGGTATTGTGACTCAGATGAGTATTTAGCCCTCTTTGGAAGAAAAGATTCATGAAGCTCAAAAGTCAGATACTAAATATTTGAAGTTGATTGATCAGATCGAATCTGGTAAGAAACTTGAACTACAAATTTTTTATTATGGTATTATTTTTTGTAAGAATAGGCTATGGATAAGTTAGCTCAGATTTATGTTAAAGAAATTGTCAGATTACACTGTGTATCGAAAGTGATTGTATCGGACCGGGATGGCAAGTTTACCTCTATACTTTGGAGAGGAATTCAGTAAGGATTGGGCACAAAATTGCATTTTAATATGGGTTTTCATCCGCAGATTGATGGACAGTCTGAGAGGACTATTCAGGTACTGGAAGATCTTCTGAGATTATGTGTTTTAGATTTAGGAGGCAGTTCGGAAGATCATATCCCTCTGATAGAATTTGCATACAATAACAATTATTAGTCAAGCATTGATATGGCACCCTACGAAGCTCTGTATGAC
This sequence comes from Dendrobium nobile, assembly GCA_022539455.1. Lineage (NCBI taxonomy): Eukaryota > Viridiplantae > Streptophyta > Magnoliopsida > Asparagales > Orchidaceae > Dendrobium > Dendrobium nobile. The sequence goes on from CM039726.1 coordinate 40,816,918, forward strand.
AAAAAGTGTAGAACTCCTTTGACTTTGACTGAGGTGGGAGATAGACAAGTAATGGGTACAACTTTTGTGGATGATACTGTGACAAAGATCAATTTGATTAAAGAAAGGTTGAAATGTGCATAGGACAGGCAGCAGAAGTATTACAATAAAAAATATATACTATTTGAAATTTCAGACTGGTGACTTTGTTTATGTCAAAGTCAGTCCGATGAAAGGTGTTAGCAGATTTGAAAGAGTAAGCAAGCTCAGTCCAAGGTATGTCGGACTTTTTGAAGTCATTGAAAGGGTTGGAAATTCCGCTTACAAGTTGTTATTGCCTGATTAGATGTCTGATATACACAACATGTTTCACATATCCTCTTTAAGAAAGTGGATATCTGATACTGGAAAGAAACTTTCTGCTGATGATATTGAAGTTCAGGCAAATCTACAGTATAAATAAGAGCCTAAAAAGATTTTGGCTTATGATGTGTGAAAGCTGAGAAGTAAACAGATCCCTATGGTTAAGTTACAGTGGAAGTTCAGAACGGCACGAGAGGCCACTTGGGAGAAGGAATTAGACATGAGACAGTTGTATCCAAGTATGTTCTGACTCAGTTTTGCTTTGGGAATGTCGAGGACGATATTTTTCTTAAGGTGGGTAGATTGTGAAACCCTTAAATTTTCAATTTATGTTGGAAATTTTTTTTGTGCTGTTAGTACGGACGAACTGAAGAAAATGTTGAAAATTTGTATGGTTAGTACAGACGAACTTCCAGTACGAACTAAGTAAAATGCAGGCTCGTCTAGACAAACTGAACAAAATTTTTCTCGAGAGCATCATCTAGGGACGAAATTAATTATCGTTTGTACGCTTGTGTCTAGAGAGTTTCATCCCAAGACGAATGGAGAGCATCGTCTAAACGACCGAGTTCATTAAATAGATGTTTTGAGATATTTTTGGAGAGAGAGAAAGTGTAGGAGAGAGAAAATGAAGGAAAGAGGAAGAAAACTGCGTTTTGGGCGTCTTCGATCTATTTTCGTCCATCGCCGTAGTTGGGAAAGTTGAGTAACTCCAGTTAAGGCACATTGCCTTTCTCAATTTTCAGAAATGTGGATTTTGATGAATTTCTTGTTTAAATTTTTGTTTCCATTAGCGAAAATCTAGAATAATTTCGTACCGGTAAAATTTTTACCACGTAACTTTTGGTATATTATAGAGATTGTAATTTTGCACGTTTTGAGTATTTTATGGAAGATTTTCACCGGGTATTTTGAATTCTGCGGAGTTTTCATCGAATATGAAATTATTTGGATGTTGAAAAATATTGCTTCATTACAATGATAGTCTTGAAATGTTGTTTTCTACGATCTCTGGTAATTTGATAATTTTTTGAAACTGAAATTTTGATTTGTTTAATTTTCGTTGTTTGCCGTTATACTCTCTGATGATATTCTGATACGAATCTGATTTCTCTGTATCTAATGTGAGTTCATGTTGATGTGTTGTGCATGATATCAGAAGGGAGTTATAAGTGGTCAGAATCCTTTGAGATTATGTCTGTGTCAGGGAAGGGAGGCATAAGGGGCCAGAATCTATTGAGATTTTGTCTGGGTCTGGGAATATGAAAATGAATTTTGATCTGATAATTCTGTATATTTGATATATTCTGGTGTTGTAAGAACAAAGGGAGGCATAAGGGGCCAGAATCCGTTGAGATTCTGTATGTGTCAGGGAAGGGAGGCATAAGGGGCCAGAATCCTCTGAGATTCTATCTGGGTCAGGGAAATCTGTTTTGAAATATGATTTGAATGTTTTCTGAAATCTGTTCTGAACTTTGATTTGAATTCTGATTTGAATAATTCTATGATATAAATTTGATTCAGCTCTTCTGTCTTATATATGTATTCTATTTAATTTCTGCTCTGTATGAATCTCTAAACTCTGTCTAATATTCTGATTTATGTATGAGTATCTGAATGCCGCACGGTTATTTGAAAAAGCTATTTTTAGAGCTTCTGGTGATGTATTTTGTTATGAGAGTTTCTGGAGATTTAGATCGGCTAGTGTAGTCTTGCTGAGCTGTTAGCTCACTGTGGTTATCTTCATGGTTTTTCAGATTCTGGGAAAGGGAAGGAGATTTTGGACTAGCCGTTCAGTGTATGATCTGAGACTAGATATTTTTTCACTTTTGATTTTTGTACGGTCATGACTATTTATTTTTCTGTTCTGTTCTTTCTGTTTATAGCCATGCACTGTAATGTACATGATTATTTTGAAGAATGAGAAAGAAGAAAATATTGGATGATCTTGTCCGTATATTTGGATGTTTGTAGTTGCTCTGCGTTTTCTGCCTATTTGATTATTTGAAGAAAGTCTGAAAGCAAATTTCAAAGCTAGATCCCGGATTCATCCGTCGCGACTCAACGCGATGGGATTCGTTCCGGTCGGGTTGGGTCGTGCCAAGAGGGAAGTAAAAATAAATTATTAAATTGATAAATTTAACAATATTTAATTTTTAAAACTCTAATATAGTTATAATCAAGCTTCTTAGTCAAGATCCAATCGAGCTTCACAATGAGCTTATTCGCAAGCCTTAAATAATATTGTTCATGAACATAAACGAATGGAATGTCTAGCTGTTCAAGCTTGTTTATTTAGCTATCAAGTATTAGTTAAATTTGTTCAAGCTTGTTTGTTTACCTTAACAAATGAATATGAATGAGTTCTTATCGAGCCAAGCCACGAGTAGCTCGTTAAACGCTCAGTTCATTTGTAGCCCTATAAATATCGAAGAAAAATTTTATTGTATTAAGGAGTTTAAAATTATTATATTTGTCTTGTAAACAAAAATAAACTTGTTGTGGTCTAAAGTATTCACGTGGGTGGAGTGAGTAAACATTTCATCATAGCGATGTATGGATATCTAGCACACAAATAGAGAACGAGAAGTAAAAAAACTTGATTTTTTTCATGTGAAAAGCTTGAAGTGGAAAAAACCACTGGGCCTCACCCAGTTGAAAAGATTCCACTAAATTTGAGTGAATTACAAAAGTTGACACATCCCTTGACATAGAGGTGTTCAAATTACAATAGTTTGGAGAGTTAGGCAAAGGAATGGCGATGTTCGGGCAGAAATCTGATGGCATCTGGTCAGAAATTCAATTGACGGGGAATAATCTAATAAAGGTTGGGTTGAAGTCTGACGATGCTCAACGGCCGGGCGGTGGACCGACAAAGGTCAGGCTGAATATCGGCGGCGGTCGGCAGTCGGATGAAAGTTCGACGGAGGTCGGTGGCTGAGCGGTGCTCCAACGACGGTAGGGCTGAAGTCCAACGGAGGTCCGATGAAGGTCGGATTGAAGTTTGACGGCAGTCCATAGAAAGGTGGATGTCATGCGTTGGTCGGTGGCTTGGCGGTAGTCTGACGACGATCAGGCTGACGTTTGGTGTCGGTTAACAGTTGGGCTGGGGGCCGACGACGGTTGGGCTGAAGTCCAGTGGTCGTTGATGGCCGGGTGGATGTCTGGAGGTGGCCGGCGGCCGGACGAGGGTCTGATGAAGGTCAGGATGAATTCTGATGGTGGCCGAGCGGAAGTTCGGTGGTGATCAATGGTCAGGCTGAAGTGCAGTAGCGATTATCAACTGGGTGGAAGTCAGTGGTCGGAGCCCGGGCGGTGGTCTGACCATTGTCATGCTGAAGTGCAGTAGTTGTCGGCGGAGGGGTGGTGGTATGACGACGGTTAAGATGAAGTTCAGTGGCGGTCAGCGGCCAGTTGGAAGTTCAGCGGTGGCCGGACGAAGGTCAAGGGGTTCGATGGTCTGATAGAAGTCCGACTTCAGTACACAGCCAAATGGAAGTCTTGCATAGGTTGGTGGCCACGCAATGGTCCGAGGATGCCCGGGTGGAAGTCCGACGGCGGTCAGCGTCCGTGAGATAGTACAACGACAGTCGGGCGGAAATTCGGCAACATTCGACAGCGAAATGAAAGTCTGGCAACGATCAACTTCTGGGCGGCAGTTCGATGACGATTGGGTGAAAGTCTGGTGGAGGTTGGCATCCGGAAGGTTGATTTATTATGGATTATACATAAGTTTGACTATAAGTTTGATGAAATTGGAATTTAAATGGTTAGGAATTTAATTTTGAAAATTTCTAACTTGAATATGCTTCGAAATTCATGGATGACCAAAATGATTTTGGTGACAAATGTACACTAATCAATATTTTATAAAAAATTCAAGAAATTCTTATTTAATGTCTCTAAGTTTTCACAAATTAAAAAATGTTATCATAAATTCAAATTAATCTTCTAATTATTTATAAAATGTATTTTATTTATTATATATATCTCATAAATACGAACCCATCATAAATTTTATCTTTTAAAGATAAAGATGTTATTGAAATTGCAAATAATTATCTAATTAAAATTCTTATGTCTATATATAATTTAAATTAATGATTCAACTTAAACATAAATAATTATCAATAAAATTTTTCTGAGCTAATATTTTCTACGTTCACACGTGGCAGAATAACAGTGGGCTGTTTCAGTATTCTGCGTTCTGCTCGTACTGTCCACGGATTCTTCCGTGCGTGGGAAGGGGCAGCACCTCCACCGCTTCCGGGATTATTACCTCGTGTGGCGGTATTTTTTTATAATTTCTATTTTTATAATCTTAATTTTTCTTCAGCCGAGACCGATTTAGTAATTATTTAGAAAATCGAAGGTTGAAAGAAGATCCAGAGTAAAATAGAAGATTTGGTGGGTGGGACCTACGTGCGATAAGAAAGAATCAGTGATGCATAATTTTAATCAAATTATAGCTTAAAACTTCTTAATTTTTTGTCGTTAAAATCATATGGTTCTTATTGGCATATTACTACAAAATTTTATATTTAGTGATATATGCCATAATTTATATAATTATTATCAATCACAATAATTAATTAATATTTTTATATACTATTTTAAATTTTAATTATTATTCTTTATGCATCCTAGCATGAGTCAAGTCTTCTTTGCGAGACACATCAACAGTTAAACTAACGGCACATATCTCTCTTAGAACAAAACTCTTGTGATTGAATTGATGTCAAGAGCTAGATCAAGATGCTACTCGCTCCTTCTCACCTTAATAGGGCGACCTCAAGCCGGTGATCTGCTATATGTTGAGCCGATCTCCTGACTACATTCAGATACCATTAGCCCCTCTAACCTTAACGGGGTGAACCTAGATCGACTTCCTACCGACGTTGACTCGATCAGCGAGTCCATCCTACTCACACTCTCTCTCATAAGGATGGCCATTTCACTCGATAGAGATGGACGAGCTACATCAAAGACAGATAAAACGGCTACTTTGTCCTATACATGTCCATTATAACTCCCTAAGCCTTGTAAAAAGTGGGGAGGTGAATCATCAACATTTTTATCCATTTATCAAAGAAAATATTTATTGTGTCATTCTTAGTTTAAGCTCAATAACACAGGGCCTTTGCTTCTATTACACTTGTACATCTAGCTTGGGTAATATTTTTTTTTTCAAGATCCATATTCTCTCTCTCTCTCTCTTGTGTATTATGACATCATTATTTTCACCTCCAAGCTCTTAGTACATAAGTGGCCCGAAGTACGGACCAACATAATCCACTAGACAAAATAGTATTCAATATCTTCTTAAGTGTAGTGAGCGTGGATCCGATGCCGAAGGCAAGAAAATTGCCATATGTCATGCAACTTAAAAACTCGGTGAACACAATGAACCCATAATACACCACTCGCTGCAAACTACAAGAAATGGAATTGCGGCTTCTCAAGTGTATTTAGGACGCTCTATATATTGCCAGTAGCAATCTAAGAACATTCAACATACCGGAAGGATTAGTCGACCCTTGTGTTGTTCGTGAGCCACCAAAATGAGCACATGCTTCAAATCCAACCGCCAATCTTTCTCACCTGCAACAGAGAGATGAACCTCGACTGTCCAGCCAGACAAATAAGATAAATTAAATTATGGCCAACCAATAGTTTTTCTCAATCAATCTACATAGCAAGGGAACCTCCTAAATTTAAGCTAACTCACCTTGAAGCTTATAAAAGAAAGACTCATCCTACAAATCATGTGCCTCCTCGACATTAATGATTCTCTCTAGTGTTGTATATTCTTCACTACTTTAACGACTCAAAGCTATAGTAGTTCACTCACCTACTGTAACATCAAAATCTGCTCCAGGATCGTCCGGGCCGATCTGGATCGTCCCGGGATGATTAGTGTAAATTTTTGTTCCAGATTCTGTATAGAAGTTACAGGAATGATTTCCTGTAGGGATCGTCCGGGCCGATCTGGGATTGTCCCGGGACGATCAGTGGATGGCACAAGTCAGAGAATATAAGTTTTTATCGTCCAAGAAAATTAATTATCGTCCTGAGAAATCGTTTCAGGCCGATTCAGTTTTGTTCAGATCGTCCAGGACAATCGTGCGATCGGTCGGGCCGATCAGAGTAATTTAAAGCTGAAATCAAGTCATTTTGAAGAGAGAGAAATCAGAAAATATCTAAAATTCAGCCGAGGAGAGAGAAGGTCGAGGGCAAATTTGGAAAAGTTGATTTTCGGGCGACGCCGGTCCGTTTTCGTTCGACGAGACTGTTGAAGATATTGCTGTACGCAAGGTAAGGCACAATCCGCCTTTCTCAATTTTCAGAACCGTCGTGTTTGGCGGTATTATCTGTCTGGAATTGATTTTTGTTAGTCATTTTCGTCCGTATTTCTCGTCTGGTTCAGTTTTTACCGCGTGATTTTCCGTATGTTATTGACGTGCCGAGTGTGCACATTTTGGTTATTTTTTGGAGATTTTTGTCCGGGTATTTTGAATTCGGCGGTGTTTTATTCAACTGTGTTTTTCTACGATGTCTAAAAATGTTGTGGCAGTAGAATTAAAGTCTTGCAATATCGTTGTGAACATTCTGTGCAAATTTGGTATTCTGTGATTTTTCAGGAAAATTGTGTAAATTTCGTATACAGCCGTTGTGCTGCCCGATTTTTGTCTGATTTCTGAATTCGTCCGGATTTTTTCTGAATTGATATGCTATCTGTATATGCTATATAAAGGGAGTTATAAGGGGCCTGGATCCTAAGAGATTCAGTTAGTGTCTGGGAAATTTGAAATGAGCTCAATCTGAAATCTGATATCTGTTCTGTTCCGGATCCGATGAATTCTGTTCTGATACTATAAGCACATCTGTTCTGGTGCCGTGAGCATAAAGGGAGGCATAAGGGGCCAGAATCCGTAGAGATTCTGTCAGTGTCAGGGAATTTAGCTATTAATTACAATACTATTTGATATCTGATTTGATATGACTTCTGTTTCCGTACAGTTCTGTCTGATCTGTTCCGTTTAGATTTGTTCTGATTTGATATATGTCTGTATCTGTTCTGATTTGATCTGTTTCGTTCTGATCTGCACGATTTTGATATATGTCTGATTCTGTTCTGGTTTCTGTACGGATTTGGTTTGAAGTGTTTGGTTTTAGATTCTGAAAGTTTTGATTGGAGGTTTGTCGCTTTGCTGAGCTGTTGAGCTCACCCTTGTTTTCTGCGTGGTTTTCAGGTTCTGGCAAAGGGAAGGAGGTCTTAGATTAGAGTTCAGAGTCTGATCAGTTATAGGTATTTTGTACTTTTTGATTTTTGTACAGTCATGACTTTTCTTCTTTGTTCTTCCTGTCAGCCATGTACTGTATTTGTAGATGATTATTTTGAGGAAAAGAAAAATATAGATGATTTGTTCCGCTGCATTTGATGTTTCATAGTAGCTCTGTGTGTCTGTTTTGAGTTGAAATATTTGGCAGAATCAGTTCCGAAGCAAATTCCAAAGCTAGATCCTGGCCTGTTTGTTTGGCTGGTCGCGGCCCGGTGCGGGCGGGATCCATCCCGGTCGGGTCGGGTCGTGACACCTACTTAGTGGGTGATAATCTCGCTCACTGAATTCAAATAAATGTCCATCACACAGATCATCAATGCCTAGAGGCCCCCAAAATGTTTATAAGTTCAGTTAAAAGTTTCTCTCTCAATCAATCAAAACTTTATTCATCCTAGCATGAGTCAAGTCTTCTATGCGAGACACGTCAACAATTATACTAACAACACATATCTCTCTCAGAACACAACTCCTGCGATTGAATTGACGTCAAGAGCCAGATCAAGATGCTACTCGCTCCTTACCTTAAAAGGGTGACCTCAAGCCAGTGGTCTACTATGTTGAGTCTAGTAATTAGGTTGTTAAGCCTAAGTGAATGTCCCAAGGCTACCAAGAGGGGGGTGAATAGGTAGTTTAAAAGATTTAAGTCCCCTTTAAAAAATTATTGAACTGAAATAAAATTTCTTTTAAATTTTGTAGAAAAATGTTTTTCAACCACAGAGTTTTTAAAACTGAAATATAAAGTGCGGAAACGTAAAAACAGTAAAGTAAATGACACCAGATTTATAGTGGTTCGGTCTATAAACAGACCTACATCCACTCCCCAGAGGCACCCTCTGAGTATTGCACTAATACCAATAGTGACTCTCCTTTTGCACCCACAGCAAGGCGGAGAAGCCTTTACAACACACTCTTTTCACCACTCCCCGGTGCGGCAGAGAACCGTCCGTCCTTTTACACAATCCCCAGTGTTGGCAGAGAACCGTCCGTCATTTCACACTATCCCCAGTGTTGGCAGAGAACCGTTCATCCTTTTACACTCTCCTAGTGTGGGCAGAGAACCTTTCAGCTGTTTACACTCTCCAAGTGTGGGCAGAGAACCCTTCAGCTGTTCACACTCTCCAAGTGCAGGCAGAGAACCCTTCGGCTGTTCACACTCTCCAAGTGTCGGCAGAGAACCGGATCTCCTTGACAGATCTTCTCACAAGAATCTAGAAGGAAGAAGGAAAAGAGTGAAGTAATCCCAATTCACAAATAGAGACTCTTACATTTGAACTCCAAGTGAAGCCTTCTTGCTCTAGTGGTAGGAATTCTCCCTTGAATGCTCTCTTCCACTCTCTCCTTGGCTATTCTCTCAAGAGGCATGAAGATCAAATGACAAAAAGATTGGGTGGCAGTCTAATTTGGACTATTTATACAAAAGACAAGAAAAACCGCCCAAAAACTGCAAGTTTTCAATTCTGTACGCAGTGGATCGTCCCGTACGATCGTGGATCATCCTGGACGATTTTACTTAAACGATCTGAAACGACCCTAATTGAATATGTGTACGAAATGTCTTCGTACAGCTGATCGTCCTGTACGAACTAGGTTCGTCTAGTACGAACGGTTATTACAAGGTCGGTTCTAGAAACTGCTGAAAACTGTCCTAAGTCGGTTAATAGTTTGGACAAAAATTTATTCGTCTGGACGAAATTTTTACAGAGGACCGATCTTCCTGGACGATTCTTGACTTCGTCTGGACGAACATTTTCCAGAGGACCAACCGCCACGGACGATAATTTAATTTCGTTTGGACGAAAATTTTCCAGAGACTCGATCGTCCTGGACGATTTTTAATTTCGTCTGGACGAAATCTTTCCAGAGAACCAGTCGCCACGGACGATAATTTAAATTTCTCTGGATGAAAATTTTACAGTGAACCAATCGTCCTGGACGATATTAATTATCGTCCAGGACGAATAGGACTTAGAAAAAATTTTTCAAGCAAGTTCCTATTCGTTCCATATGCTCTATAGGAGATAACTGTCTGATCGTCCAGTACGAACATATATCGTCCCGTACGATCAGTATAAATTTTATATGATCTCCTTATGTGTGTGTGTATACAATCACTTTCTTTCAATTTGATTTCTAAGAAAAGTGCAAGCTTCAAATTTTACACAGTATCTCATGCTGAATTTCATTTGAAGTCTTCGTAGTCTGGAGTTCGTTTTTCCTGAAATGTCAGTACACACAAGAGCAAATTCAATTTTTCTAAAAAATGTTAGGAGATAACTACACATTTGAACAATAATATTTGGAATCATCAAAACTTCATAAGTTGCAAAAATGTAAAGCATGCAAATAGCAACTATCTTAACAATCTCCAACTTCTTGATGATGGCAAAACAATATTATTTGTATGGTTTCAATTTAAACAAATTTCCTATCTCCTAAACTCCCCATGAATTGATGAATACATGAAAATAAGGAGGCATTTTGAACCATAAAATAAAACACAAAAATTTTTGTTTTTCAAAAAAAATAAGTTTTTCAAAAAAAATAAACTAGAGACACAAACAAAACATACAAACACAATGATTTCTCCCCTTTTTGACAACAACAAAAAGTGAAGAAGAAAAAGATGAGAAATGTAAGTAATTGTATGAAATTCATTTGAAAATTTAATCTAAATGGTGATTGACACAAGGTATGCAATTTTAAACTAAAAACATTAGGTCAATCATAGAAATTCATGAAATTTAAAAAGTGATATAACATTGTAAGTAAGAAGAATTTATTAAAGACATGATTCAATTTAGACATTCCAACATAGAAAATCATTACAAGAGAGATGAAGAAAAATTTGATATTTCAAAGTTCAATAGAACATAAATGAACATAAGATCAATTTGAATTAAGAGATTGAAAGAATTTGGAAAGAAGAGAATTACCACATGTGGCGCTTTGCGCATCTTTTTCAAAATTTTTAGGCACATTTTTGTGCATCTTTTGATATTGGGCTGATTTTGTGCCTCTTTTTCATATTTGCGAACCTTTGCGCTTTCCTTTTGATTTTTTTTTTGTACTTTTTGTACAATTTTCAAGAGTAATTGAGACCAATTCTTTCCAAAATCAATAATCTAAAATTTCAAATATTTCTAAGTGCATAAATATTATTTGAGCAAGGAAATACAAAATAAGAAAACATCTAAATTGCAATAATAATATTAACTTTTATGTAGTCTAAATGAATAGACATGAATTTAAAAGTTCTAATTTCAACAAGTTATAAACAACTTTTAAATTTAGAAAGATTAGATTTTCTAATGTAGATAATCTCAAATTACAATATAATTTAAGCACTATGAAGATTAAATAATACTAATGAAATTCATAAAAATTAACCACATTTCAAAAATAAATCAAATTTGAAACAAGAACTACATGCATTGATATTAATGAAAGGATTACACATTTCATAATATCTAAAAACATTTAAGAACATACACTTAACTTAAAAGAAAAGACAAACATAAAAACAAACATTTAACATAAACACTGACACAACAAAACATGAAACAAACACGAGTATAGCAAACATAAAGAAAATCATCTCTACTGTTCTGGTGGAGGAGGAGGAGGAATGCCGCCAAAAAGGTTGAAGTAGGAAGCCATCAACATTACATTGGTATTGATTTCATGTACTTCATTTCTAATGATACCAATGTCTTGTATCTGCATGTTCTATTTCTGAAAGCCCATAGATGTGATCTATGATAAGTTGGGCTTCGTCGATTGGGTGACAATCCATAATTAAAAAGGTTAGAACAGAAAGGAGAGGGGTAATATTGATCTTATCACCAGCTTTAGGAATGATTGAAGAACGAAGGATATGTTGGATGATACGGGCATTCTTGGTCATACCGGATACTTTAGCAACATGATAGGTTACGCCACTTTTTCTAATTACCCTATTGACATCATACCATTTGAAAGTGTTTTCACTCATTAGGGTGTGGGCTCTATATCCTTCAGTTCTTAAGTTCAAAAAGGCTCCAATGTCATGCTTAGTGATTTCCACTTTTTGTTTGAAGACAAAGGAACTTATGCAAGAGTGGTCGGAGTTAAAACTCATGTTTGCTAGGAAATAGTGGAAGGTTTGCTTGTTATAAAAGTGGACGAGAGAAAGTATGAAATGAAATTGGGTTGAGGCAAAAAGGTGCATTACCTTAAAATTTATCTCGCTTTGGATTAAAATGCGAGAGAGAGTTATTTTGGCGGATGCAAAACGAGGAAAGGATTCCTCATTCGCCTTAGACAGGAAGTTTTCTGAGGCATTCCTATTGGGCTTCTTCACTAACACCTTTTGTCTCTTGCTTGAGGAGGCCATTGATAATTTGAAGTAGAAAGGGATTGAAAGAGAAGTTTGGAAGTGTGATTGTTGAGTTAGAAAGCCTTCATATTTAAAGAAAAACGATACGTTCATCCTGGAAGAAAACAGTTCGTCCTGGACGAAAATCATCGTTCGTCTGGACGAAAATATTTCGTACAGACGATCCATTTCGTCCAAAATGTAACGGCTTTTCGTAATCAACACAACTTACGATGCATCCCTTCGTACAGGCTTTTTGACTTGACCGATCATACAGACGAAATAATTTCGTACAGACGATCCAAAAGTAACTTATTTTCCTGTCTCTTGAAAACCGTCCCCTACAATGAAACGACATCTGTTCGTCTGGACGAACCAAAAATTCGTACAGATGAAATCCATATTTAAAACTGTCTTATCCACTCAACCGCTGCATTCAATCATCTCGACGTTTGAGAAAAAGAAAAATTTCGTCCTGGATGATCGTCAGATCGTACAGACGATCTAATTAAAAACTGCTCTCAAAACGGTTAAAATTCGCGCTAACCAATTTTTCTCACATCGTCCAGTACGAAACAAAAGTCGTCCCGGACGATTTCATCTAATTTTTGAATTTTGAATTTTTATTTAAGAAAATCAAACTAAACATTCAAAAACACAGAAAACATAAAGCAAAACCATAGACTCAAAAACAAATTCATTCAAAACACACAAAATTTCACAAAATCAAAAACAAAACATAAACATAAATATCAATGTTGCAAAGACATTTTGTTTAGGCATTTAAATCAATAACACCAAGCCTTGTTCTTAAAGTACTGAAGGTATCAAGGGCTAAAGGTTTTGTAAAAATGTCTGCAAGTTGATTTTCAGTTGAAACATGTGTGAGTTCAATTTCTCCTTTGGATACATGATCCCTTATGAAATGATGTCTTATATCAATGTGTTTGGTTCTAGAATGTTGAATAGGATTTTTGGAAATGCAAATAGCACTAGTATTGTCACAATAAATTGGAATAGTGCCTACACATAATCCTAAATCAATCAACTGTTGTTTTAACTAAAGTACTTGTGCCACACAACTTCCTAATGCAATGTATTCTGCTTCTGCAATAGATAGGGCTACTGAATTTTGTTTTCTACTGGACCAAGAAACTAATGAATTTCCAATGAATTGACATGTTCCAGAAGTGCTTTTCCTATCCACTCTACAGCCTGCAAAGTCAGAATCTGAATAACCAATAATTTCAAATGAAGAGCTAAACTTAGGATACCAAATTCCTAAGTTTTGAGTTCCTAGTAAGTATCTTAAAATCCTTTTCACTGCTGTCAAATGTGATTCTTTTGGATCTGATTGAAATCTAGCACATAAGCAAACACTGAACATAATATCTGGTCGGCTAGCAGTCAAGTAAAGCAAAGATCCAATAATCCCTCTATATTTCTTTTGATCAACAGATTTTCCCTTAAGGTCCTTATCCAACTGAACTGAGGAACTCATTGGTGTACTAACAGGTTTAGTATTGTCCATTTCATATTTCTTGAGGATGTCCTTAATATATTTAGTTTGACTAAGAAATATCCCTTCCTCAAGTTGCTTGATGCTAAAACCTAAAAAGTAATTTAAATCTCCCATTAGACTCATTTCAAATTCACTACTCATTGTATTAGAAAAATCATCACAAAGATTTTTATTTGAAGATCCAAAGATGATATCATCCACATAAATTTGAACAATGAGTATTTCCTTTCCAAATTTCTTTAAGAAGAGAGTTGTATCCACACTTCCTTTTTCAAAAGATCTTTCAAGTAGGAAAGTGCTCAATCTCTCATACAAAGCCCTAGGTGCCTGTTTCAATCCATATAATGCCTTTTTTAACTTAAAAACATGATTTGGGTATTTTGAATTTTCAAATCCTGGAGGTTGTTCTACAAAAACATCTTCTTCAGTAACACCATTCGAAAAGGCACTTTTGACATCCATTTGAAACAATTTAAAACTTTTAAAACAGGCAAAGGCAAGTAAAACCCTAATTGCTTCAAGTCTTGCTACAGGGGCAAAGGTCTCCTCAAAATCAATTCATTCAATTTGATTATACCCCTTAGCAACTAATCTAGCCTTATTTCTAATGACTACTCCTGAGTCATTCATCTTATTTTTGAACACCCACTTAGTTCCAACAACACTTTAATCTTTTGGCCTTGTAGTTAATTCCTAAACTTTATTTCTTACAAATTGATTTAACTCTTCTTGGCCAATATCCAAAATTCATCAGAAAGTGCCTGATCAATATTAGTGGGTTCTATGGTTGAAATAAAGGCTGAATGATTGACTTCCTTATTTAATCCATGCCTAGTTCTAACACCATCACTAGGTTCTCCTATAATCAATTCTCTTGGATGGTTTTTAGAAAATCTCAAATCTCTAGGCAAAGGGTTTTCTCTTTCCAAATTTTCTTCCACATTTAATCTATCAATCTTTTGGGAGTTTTCCTAATTGACATGCATCACAAAGGTGGTCCTTAGTAAAGTCTAGTTTTGGTATACCTCTTACTAAATTCTTTTGGATAATTCTCTTAAGATTTTTCATACTAGAATGACAAAGTCTTCTATGCCAAAGCCAAGATTCATCAGAAACAATTTTCAAACAGAAAGCAATAGGAGTATGAAATGAATTCAAATCTAGCATATAAACATTGTTTACCCTTTTTCCATTTAAAACTTCTTTCCCATTTAGGCTTAATATGCAGCTATTAGGTAAAAATTTCACATTATATCCCTTATCACATAGCTGACTTATACTTAACAAATTATGCTTTAAGCCTTCAACCAATAACACATTGTCTATAAAAAAGTTTTTGAAATTACCAATCATACCAGATCCAACCACTTTCTTTGTGGTATTATCTCCAAGTGTAACCTTGCCTCCATTCCTGGCTTCTAGCGATATGAATTGTGTAGTGTCTCCAGTCATATGCTTTGAACATCCGCTATCCAGGTACCATATGCTCCCACAAGGTCTTGTGTGAGAGCAATCCTACAAAAACATCAAATGTTAGACCTAGAAACCCAAACAAGTTTGGGTTCACCTTTTAGCAATTTATAATCAGATGCATATATGATATGTCTAGGTTTATGCATCTTAGGTCTCCACACCAAATTTGATTTCATCATCAAGGTACAGGTGTGAGCTATATGTCCCAAAAATCCACAATTATTACATTTAACATTAGAAAAAATATTCCTAAGTTTTCTTCCATGTGATTGTCTTCTAAGGGATTTCATGAATTTAGGATAATATTTAGGATTTGTAAAATCTTCAAGTCTGGGAGGTTTCCTATTATCCTCGAGAGCTCTTATAGTTAGTTTGTAAAATGAATTCATATCTTCCAAAATTCGATTGGTATAATTGATTCTATATGCTTTGCTTTCAGATTCATCCTTAAAATTTTTAAAATCTCTTTCAAGTTCTCCATAGGATGATTTTAGATTTTCAAAATTCTTATTCAAGTCATCATATTCATCAAGTAGTTTCATGTGGTTGTCATCTATTAATGCATGATCTTTCCTAAGGATTTCATGTTCCTTCTTGAGTTCTTCCAGTTCTAAGCTAACACTAGCATGCATCTTTTTCATTTTCCTATATGCATCATGCATGTGTTCAGAAACTTCAAATAATTCATCATAGGTTAAGTCACATACCTCTTCTTGATCTGAGTGATCCATATTGTCTGCCATCAAGCAAAGATTAGTGACTTCTTCTTCTTTTTCCGTCTCAGATGAGTCTGAAGCTGAGTCCGCCCAGAAAGCTCTTTGAAACTTCTTCTTGCCCTTCTTTACCATTGGTTTCTCTTCTACCCTCTCCTTACCAGGAGTGGCTTTGAGTTTTGGGCAATCAGTCTTGATATGACCTGGTTTTCTGCATTCATAACAAATCACTTCATTAGAAACCTTGCCATTTCTGTTAAACTTACCTCTATTCCATTACTGGCCTCTCTTCTACTTCCTCTTTAAAAAGCTTCTGAATTGTCTAGTCATCAGTGCAATATCATCTTCATCCTCAGGTTGTGAGTGTTCACTCTCTGACTCTTCCAATTTTAGTGCTATATTCTTCTCCTTTCGTGGTTCTCCTGCATCAATCTTCCTTCGACTTACTCCTTGCTCATAAGCAAAGAGTGAACCAAGAAGATTGTCAATAGAATAAATGTTTAAATCTTTAGACTCTGTAACTGCAGTAATTTTTGCATCATAAGCAGTAGGTAAACAACGAAGAATCTTATTAACCATTTCAGCATTAGTTAAATCCCTACCAAGTGCATGCAAAGAAGTGACAATTTGTATAAATCTTATGTACGTGTCGGAAATAGATTCATTAGGTTTCATGCGAAATAATTCATAGTCATGTAACAAGATATTGAGCCTTGATTGTTTAACCTCATTTGTCCCTTCATAAGTTATACAAAGTCTATCCCATATGTCCTTTCCGCTTTTGCAAGTGGAAACCCGCATGTAGTCTTCAGTTTTTAAAGCACAAAAGAAACTATTTAAACATTTAGCATTTAATTGTGCTAAGTCACGTTCTTCTACAATCCAATCTGTAAAAGGTATTTCTACCATAACTCCATCAACTAATCTAGTTGGTTTTGTGTAGCCATCCTGGACTAGCATCCACATGCGATAATCAAGTGACTGTAAGAAAGTAGACATGCGTGTTTTCCAAAAATCAAAAGGAATATTGTCAAACAGTGGAGGTCTAGTGATAGAGTAACCCTCAGGTGTGTTTCGGTTTCCGAAAGTAGCCATCTACGTTAATCAAAAAGTAGTTCAAACTTATGATTTTGAAACGAAGCTCTGATACCACTTGTTGAGTCTAGTAATTAGGTTGTTAAGCCTAAGTGAATGTCCCAAGGCTACCAAGAGGGGGGTGAATTGGTAGTTTAAAAGATTTAAGTCTCCTTTAAAAAATTATTGAACCGAAATAAAATTTCTTTTAAATTTTGTAGAAAAATGTTTTTCAACCACAGAGTTTTTAAAACTGAAATATAAAGTGCGAAAACGTAAAAACAGTAAAGCAAATGACACCAGATTTATAGTGGTTCGGTCTATAACCAGACCTACATCCACTCCCCAGAGGCACCCTCTGAGTATTGCACTAATACCAATAGTGACTCTCCTTTTGCACCCACTCTTTCACCACTCCCAAGTGCGGTAGAGAACCGTCCGTCCTTTTACATAATCCCCAGTGTTGGCAGAGAACCGTCTGTCCTTTCACACTATCTCCAGTGTTGGCAGAGAACCGTCCGTCATTTTACACTCTCCTAGTGTGGGCAGAGAACCCTTCAGCTGTTTACACTCTCCAAGTGTTGGCAGAGAACCCTTCGGCTGTTCACACTCTCCAAGTGTAGGCAGAGAACCCTTCGGCTGTTCACACTATCCAAGTGTCGGCAGAGAACCGGATCTCCTTGACAGATCTTCTCACAAGAATCTAGAAGGAAGAAGGAAAAGAGTGAAGTAATCCCAATTCACAAGTAGAGACTCTTACCTTTGAACTCCAAGTGAAGCCTTCTCGCTCCAGTGGTAGGAATCCTCCCTTGAATGCTCTCTTCCACTCTCTCCTTGGCTATTCTCTCAAGAGGCATGAAGATCAAATGACAAAAAGATTGGGTGGCAGTCTAATTTGGACTATTTATACAAAAGACAAGAAAAACCGCCCAAAAACGACAAGATTTCAATTCTGTACGCAGTGGATCGTCCCGTACGATCGTGGATCATCCTGGATGATTTTACTTAAACGATCTGAAATGACCCTATTTGAATATGTGTACGAAATGTCTTCATACAGCTGATCGTCTTGTACGAACTAGGTTCGTCCAGTACGAACGGTTATTACAAGGTCGGTTCTAGAAACTGCTGAAAACTGTCCTAAGTCGGTTAATCGTTTGGACGAAAATTTATTCGTCTGGACAAAATTTTTACAGAGGACCGATCGTCCTGGATGATTCTTGACTTCGTCTGGACGAAAATTTTCCAGAGGACCAATCACCACGGACGATAATTTAATTTTGTCTGGACGAAAATTTTCCAGAGACCCGATCGTCCTGGACGATTTTTAATTTCGTCTGGACGAAATCTTTCCAGAGAACCAGTCGCCACGGACGATAATTTAAATTCGTCTGGACTTAAATTTTACAGTGAACCAATCGTCCTGGACGATAATTAATTTCGTCCTGGACGAATAGGACTTAGAAAATAATTTTCGAGCAAGTTCCTATTCGTTCCATATGCTCTATAGGAGATAACTGTCTTATCGTCCAGTACGAACGGATATCATCCCGTACGATCAGTATAAATTTTATATGATCTCCTTATGTGTGTGTGTGTACAATCACTCCCTTTCAATTTGATTTCTAAGAAAAGTGCAAGCTTCAAATTTTACACAGTATCTCATGCTGAATTTCATTTGAAGTCTTCGTAATCTGGAGTTCGTTTTTCCTGAAATGTCAGTACACACAAGAGCAAATACAATTCTTCTAAAAAATGTTAGGAGATAACTACACATTTGAACAATAATGTTTGGAATCATCAAAACTTCATAAGTTGCAAAAATGTAAAGCATGCAAATAGCAACTATCTTAACATACTATATGTTGAGCTGATCTCCTGACTACATTCAGATACCATTAGCCCCTCTCACCTTAATGGGGTGACCCCAGATTGACTTCCTACCGATGTTGACTCGATTAACGAGTCCATCCTACTCACACCCTCTCTCATAAGGATGTCCATTTCGCTTGACAGAGATGGCCGAGCTACATCAAAGACAGATGGAACAACTACTTTGTCCTTTACATGTCCATTATAACTCCCTAAGCCTTGTAAAAAGTGGGGAGGTGAATCATCAGCAATTTTATCTATTTCTCAAAGAAAATATATATTATGTCATTCTTAGCTTAAGCTCTATAACACAAGGCCTTTGCTTCTATTACTCTTGTACATCTAGCTTGGATAATAATTTTTTTTTTCAAGATCCATATTCTCTCTCTCTCTCTCTCTCTCTCTCTCTCTCTCTCTCTTGTGTATTATGACTTCATTATTTTCACCTCCTATGACGCCCTAAAATCTAACTTGGAAGAATTTTTCAGTCAATCTATTAAGCCATCAACTAGCAGAGCTATCTATAATCATCAATCAATGATAAATAATCTAACAAAAATCTATAATTAAAAACATCATGTAAACATTATATTTTCATTTTTTAAAAGTTTATTTACAATACTCAAGATCTTCAACAATGATCACAAATCCATCCAGTCCTGAGTACAAAAGAATAACTATAACAAAAAGGAACAAAAACCTAAAAATTCCTTATTAACCTCAATCTCCCACTCCGTTGCCCTGACCTGAAATCATAAACCATATATAATGAGCTTCAAAAAGCCCAGCAGGTCTCAAAAAATCTGCAACTGAAATCAATGCACGGTACAGAAATAATATACATGTCAATCAGTCAAATCAATAACAGTCACTTGCATATGATCATTGAATCTCTGCAGATACGAAAATCAGTAATCAATGTATAATCAATAAAATCCATAGTCATCAGTAGGAGAATCAATAAATAGTAGAAAAATTCATAATGTTCAATAAATCAGTACATACGTCAATTCCATCATATCTTAAAATATCGATAAAATCCATAGAGAAAATCATTATATTAGTAATATCAATCAAATCAATATTGTATCAATAGAATCAATCAAATCATTGAATAAAGAAATCAATTTCGGTCAATAATATTAATCTGTATTGAATCATATAAAACAATCAAATCAATACATCATTAAGAACAGTTGAAATTAATCAATGTAATAAAATCGTATTCTATATCACGTACTCGGTGTATCACATGAAATACAATTAATCTATATCACTTGTTCGGTGAATCACATGTTGTCAGTCTTATCAGTGTATCACTTATATCAGTTAGTATTCGGTGTATCACATACTATAAGATCAGTACATTGAATCAGTAGTATCGATGAATCAATAGTATCGATGAATTAGTAGTAGAATCGATAAATAGTACGCAATATCAATGAAATCATGCAGTGACAATAAACTCATAAATCCATCAGTAAATCCATTCAATATCAATGAATAAATTCAATATCAATAAATCCGTCGATATCAATAAATTCATACAGAAATCAATAAATCTGTTCAATATCGATAAATCAATTCAATATCAGTAAATCCATAAAGAAATCATAAGAACAATATTTTACATATGCATTCTAATACAGTAGTCTTACTTAACATGTACAATCACTGGCTATTAAGGTGTTTTTCAAGGTTAGTATTGATGCTAGTAAACCGTTGGCTCAGAAAATAGAGTCTTCACCCTTGCCCGTCGGCATAGTAATCTCCTTATAATTCTCATCAGTAATCACGTGATCAGTAGAGGATAACACCAAACCCTTTTTAAAGGAAAGCCCATCGGCCCACCATCCTGTACAGGTTAATCTTTAACTAACGGTTCAACCAGTCTTTACTTGTCTTTCAGTAATATAATAGTAGTAGATTCAATCATATATCCACATTCATATACATCTCATTAATACATTGAAATCAATAAGCACGATTTAACTCAATTGAAGAAAATCCTTAAAATATCGTACAGTCGACAGAAATCCCAAACAGAGTCAAATTGCACAGTTTCAAAAAATTACCAAATTACTAGAAATCGAATAAAACATCATTTCAAGACTTTTATTATACTGAAGCAATATTTTTCAATATCCAGATAATTTCCTATTCTATAAAAATCCCACAGAATTCAAAATATCCTGTGAAAACTTTCCAGAAAATACTCAAATCGTGCAAAATCATCATTTCAACAATATACCAAAAGTTACGCTGTAAAAGTTTCATCAATACAAAGATATGCAAGAATTTCGGTAATGGAAACACAAAACTGAGCAGAAAAATATAAAAATACAAAATCTTCAAAATCAGAAATAGGATTCGTATTCCTTACAGCGAGATAATCAAGTCTTCCAACTGCGTCGACAAACAAAATTGCTCCGCGGCCTCAGAAACAAAGCTTTTCCTTCTCTTTCCTTCTCTTTCTCTCTCTTCAAAATATCTCAAAAACATCTCAAATTATCTATTTAATGAACTCGATCATCCAGATGATGTTTCTCATTCATCCCGGGACGATCTCCTCTGTACACAGATCATACAGACGATAATGGATCTTCGTCCCTAGACGATGGTCTCTGGCAAAAAAATTGTTCAGTTCATCCTGGACGAACTCAGGTTCGTACCGGACGAACTCAGGTTCGTACCGACGAACCTGCACTTTACTCAGTTTGTACAAGCAGTTTATATAGACTAACCAAACAGATTTTCAACAGTTCGTCCGTACCAAGGTCAATTCGTACAGACTAACTGCATCCAAAAAAATGAAATCTGGATGGGTTTTACACCTCCAAGCTCTTAGTACATAAGTGGCCCGAAGTACGGGCCAACATCATCCACTAGACAAAATAGTATTCAATATCTTCTTAAGTGTAGTGAGTGTGGATCCGATGCCGAAGGCAAGAAAAATGCCATATATCAGGCAACTTAAAACTCGGTGAACACAATGAACTTAGAATACACCACTTGCTGCAAACTACAAGAAATGGAAGTGAGGCTTCTCATGTATATTCAAGATGCTCTCTCTATCGCCAGCAGCCATCAATGAACCTTCAACATACCTGAAGGACTAACTGACCCTATTTCTATTTGTGAGCCCCCAAAAGGAGCACATGCTTCAAATCCAACGACCGACCGTTCTTTCCTCCAACCAAGAGATGAACCTCGACTGTCCAGCCAGACAAATAAGATAAATTGAACTATGGCCAACCAATACTCTTTTTTTTTTTGAATCAATCTATATAGCAAGGGCCTCCTAAATTTAAGCTACCTCACCTTGAAGCTTATAAAAGGAAGACTGATCCTACAAATCATGTGCCTCCTCGACATCAATGATGCTCTCTAGTGTTGTATCTTCTTCACTACTTTCAATGACACGATGCTATGGTAGTTCATTACCTACTTAGTGGGTGATAATCTCTTTCACTGAATTCAAACAAATGTGCATCACATAGTTCATCAATGCCCAAAGGCCCCCAAAATGTTTATAAGTTCAGTTAAAAATGAGATAAGAACCGGTCGAGTCACTAGAAAGCTTCATACTAAGATTTCAGAAAGGAATGCTTAACATGAGAGACCAAGAACTAGTAGTTTTCAAGCAGCTCTAACCTAAGGGTTGAGGGAATGTTCTTTCAATATCTTCCAGCATAGAAAACTAATAGTAAAAAATGAGGATACAACTGCTCATCACTCTACATTAAGCAAACTCACATGTAATGAAGGTCTTTACATCATCAAAATATAAGTCGATGTAGGAGCCTATCAACTATAAACCTACAACGAGATTAAAATGCCCATGACTTGGAGTGTTGACAACCTCAAGCTATTCTATCACATACCTTCACACGCACCATATTCTTATTCATCTTTCTTTGGATAAAAAGTTCTTTTATATCCCTAAAAATATCTGGTATTAAAATAAAAATATTGATAGTAACCGCTCGTAAAATCACCACTTCAAAACACTCGAGGAACTTAGACGTCGAGTTTGAATGCCTATACCATATGATGATAACTCCTCAAGAGATATTGCTTAGGTGAAACTTGTTTAATAATAGTTTTTCAACAACACAATAATAAACTGTGGTCACTCGAGTTGCATGGGACCATCAAGTTCCCCTTAGGGTTTGAGATGAGAGAAAAGATAAGACTACAACCTACAATGAGCCAAGGATCCTAGGCAGTCAAGACTTATAGGCATGCCAGAGCCTCCAATGTGAAGGAAAGTCATCTTTCAAGCATGATTAGATTCTAAAGCTTTGTCGAGTGATTAGCGGTAGGCTACATTTCACTTCCTAGGATAGATAAGCTCTAAACAAGTTTGCCCCGACTTAGAAATCTTTTTAAATAAAACTTGCCAAACCATATTTTCTCAACTATGTATTAATCAACTACAATCACTAGAGTAAGGTGGGACCATCAAGTCCCCCTTAGGGTTCGAGATGAGAGAAAACATTGGACTTCCCTATGGAGAGCCAAGGCCCTTAGGTACTTAAGACCTGTATGCGCTTACAAGAGCCCACTACGTGATGGAACATCATCTATTTGAGCAAAATTTTCTCCTTACTCCCTATTTAACAACTAGTGAATCACCATATTCTGAGTCCTAAAACTTGGGCACATAGATATAAAATAAAAGAAAGAAAAAATTCATTATCCTTTCACCCTATGCTCGAGGAACTAGGGCAAAGACATATGATATTTTATGCAAACTCTTATGCACATACACATATCTATTTCTTTTGCAGGAATAGAGTTTTATCAAACTTGCCCTTACACCAAGATTGTAATATCAAACGCCAACATCAGACAAGAATGAGTAAGCATTCAAACATATATATTTCTTAGTAACATCTCTCAATAAGATGATAAAAGATAAATAAAGGTAATAAAAATAACATTTATTTAATATCTTTTATTATTATAAACATCTACACTTATTCACACAAGGGACTCAATGTACTTTTTAGTAAAATATATGGAGAATAAATAAGAAGTTCTAATAAGTAGGATTGAGATGGACAAGATACCTCTACATCCATTTCACCCCACTTGATGATAACTCCTTCAGGAAAATATCTAAATCGAAAAATAAGCCTTGACACTCTCATATAAAGTGTATCCAAACTTGATTGGGCAAGTTAGATGAAAATAATGACTTCCTGACTCAACCGAGGAGATGTTGGGCTCCTAAATCTTCATGGTGATAGAATCAACTAAGGACTAATCTCAGATTATCTTCAATTGATTATGGCCACCATGAAAAGGAAAAAAGAGAGCAAATGAAAGATGAAAATAGTGTGCAATTAGTATGATGCAGCACCCACTCCATCCATTCCAATTCTTTTCCCATAGCATGGAGCCCCAACTCACCTCCTATGTAAAATAATCAAATACACATGAAGGCTAGCACTAGGAAGGAATACATGCTTTATTTCTCTTTTTTTTTTGGTCCACATATCATAGAAAGAAAGATTACCAAATTGACAAAAGCTTGCAGCCATTCTAACCATCAGAGGTATGATTTCCTTAAAAAAGAAGATCCAAGGAATGCCACCATCTCTGTAGATGCCCTCAATATGCAAGATTATACATTTAAAAGCACCAACTTGATCGATTTAAAGGCAGATGATCATGAAGCATCACATTAGAAGCCATAAATGGTAACAAAGACTCATTAAATTGAGAAGATATTGAACTAATGTTATTTCCTCATCTAGGAGAACTCCTCTTCCATCCGATTCACCTTGTTTTCATCTCATGATGAACCTTCCTCTCCTCATCCAGAGTGAAATTGGCATATCTCTTTATGTCACTTATGCACTTAATCTTGGCAATTACACCAAGGTAAAAATTGCCAAGAAGGAAAGCCTTTTACAAAAAAAAGAGAACAAGTTCATCATTGAATATACCATGCTGTGTGAGTCCAGCTCTAAAATATATCGCTCTAGTACAAAGTCATGAATAATTCTATCATTTGCAAAGAACCAACTAGATATTTGATTGTCACCATAATCTTTACTCATAGAATCCTCTCTAGCACAGAAAGTGATACCTCATCACCATTCGACATAGTATAGCTCTAGGAGCCACCATAAGCTTCAAGACTCTTAACATGCTCTTTTCCTTTATCCAAAGAAGTAACAGTCATCCCCTCATCCATTGATGATAGCTCGGTAGGCACTACCTCCTCTTTAGAGAGCTCTAAAATCTCCTTTCTCCTCGAAGATATGGGAGGACCGCTCCATTCCACAGGCTCCCTTAGTTCCTTGGTAACCAATGCCCTAAAACTTGCACCATCATCAACTTCCTTCTACTCTTAGAAAATACTTTTGGATGAACCTCTATACCAATTAAAGATGGCCTCTCTTTTGGTCTCATGTCCACCATTACAACCATGGATAATAAGACCATATCCACAAGAAAAATATAACTCGTGACTCCTACAAGGCGACAAAATATATAATGAGAATAAAGCAAGGACTTCACCTTATTGAATTGAGCAAACCACTTACTATAAAATGTATTGGAAATATCTGATAAGCAATTTGGCGAGGCATGATCAAGATTTATTCTTCACTAGCCTCAACACCGCTTCCTCCTCAATAAAAAGCTCTGGGAGGGCTAACTTCTCATTCAATGGTATTGGAGTAACCAACACTTTTTACATGGGTATGCTTAGAACCATGACAAATTTTGCTTTCCAATCATTCACCTTGTTTTCTAGGCCAACAATCTTGACCCACACATTTTAGAACTAGATGAAACATTTGTGGGAGGCCTTTTTTGTGAACATATGTTTGAACATGTTCAATGACCATGGTAGATTGCACTCCACAAAAGAGAAGCATATGATATAATCACTGCTATAAAATTCAGCAACAATTGAGCATGGATAACTCCACAAAAATTTAGAACTTCCTCTATTATGGTACACAAAGGAAATCACATCCCCAACTCAAAATGATCAACATGAATGACCAATTCTCCTTCCAACATCGAGTTGATTTGCTTTTTATCAGGGGCATAATTAGTCATTCCTTTTTAGTGGGCAATTTTGTTTTATAAATAATTAAATAAAAAAAATTATAAGACATAATTAAAAGGAAACTTTTATATTTCATAATCAATAAATTGAATAATGCTTATGAGCTTCTCAACCATTATATACATGCACACAGATATATATATATATATATATATATATATATATATATATATATATATATATATATATATATAATCGTTAAATGAGGACCTATATATCAACTATATTTACTTATTATCCAACTAGTTCTCTTCCCTACTCATTTTAATATTACTTTAGCTTTGTGAAGAGTGAAAAAAAAGTAGATAGCAAAGGTAAGGAAGCTAGCCGACGTAAAAATGAAATTGGGAAAACAGTAGATGATATTCTTCTCTACCATTACAATTTCTCTTCTCTTTGCTCTTTGTCTATGCTCTTCTTAGAGCTGCGGCTCTGCTTAGGGTTTGTTTTTCCTCAATGCTATTTTTCATTGCTACTTTGGCTTCGTGTGTGGTAGAGTTTTGAATGATTAACTTAAGATAGTTTCTTCACCTACTTCGACGAAAACAGTATTCTTGATGTATTGGAAGTAATTATGGGAGCTCAACACGAATATACCAATCATTGTGCCCATTCACACTCTTCTTTGGCTAAATCCTATAAATATTCCAAACTATATAATTTATTAAATCTAATATTTAATATAAAATGGTGAAGGAGTGGATTTAAGTTTCTCTAAGATTTAAAGTTGCCATTTTTTCTATTTAGCCAAATTTAGGCAATATCAAGCTTAAATCCTGCTCAAATCCAACATCCAAACAATCCCTATATATGGGCAAAAGAAGATTTTAGGGGAAAAGTAACCTAAGCAATTATTCTTATTTATTATAATCATAATTTTGAGTGTGGCAATTGCCCACCCTCAACTAAGTGTGGTTCCACCCTTGCTCGTCATCCTTCATCGACCTTAATGTGTAGTCAACATGGGCAAAAAAGAAAGTGTGAAATACCTAATCAATATATTTCTTCGTAAGTGGAGTACTTGACAATCCTTTCTCATTGAGTAACTTACTCACACACTTACAAAAACAAAAAATATGTGCATAACTGTGAAAATATAGAAGAAGCAAAAAGATACAAAACGAAGGTCCTATTCCTAGTGCCCTATCGCTCCTATTTATAATTTGAATCTGGTGCACATAGATCAAATCCTCTCAAATCAAAATTAATATGAAAAATCACACCATTCCCTCTCATCCTTACAAGATCCAATGAGCCTAATTGCACTCGTTCCCAACCACCGCAATGATAACTCTCAGAATCCATGGGACACCTGATGTTGTCCAATTCGATGGTACACACACATAAATAAATATATATATATATATATATAAACTTCCATAAGTTAAAATTTTCATTCAAAAAGGAAATCACCCTATATAAATATATTGTTCAAAAAAAAAAAAAAAAAAAACCTATGCAACAATTATATCAAAATGCTCCAACACATGATCTTTTCCCATACTCAGCACTAATTCTCCCATCCTGTCAAGGTACTTAATGACATATTAAGCACCCTGGAGAAACTCTCCTGATTAGTGTGGAAAAACATTATAGACCACTCAACCTCCATCAATTTTATGCGACTCCACATGACTACTTTTGTAGGTACCAGTTTGCAATTGTCTTGCAAGTTATGTTCTGGTCTAATGGAAGGAGAACCCTATCCTCTCTTAGAATAGTTAGTTCTAGGGATTCGCTTAGGAGTTGGGAATGACCTTAACACTAGAGTACGATGAAATAGCTTTAGTCACATCCTCCTTATAGTCGCTCTCCCTGATGGGCCTGACCTGAAAGTTTCCTCTCACAGTTAGACAAATATATATCCTTGGTCATAGTTAACTCCCATGAGAGACACATAAATTGTTAAGCTAACAACACAAATCTCCCCTACAAAGACATCTCTTGCAATTAGATTGAGCTTAAGACCACATCAAGGCGCTACTCGCCCCCTCCTATCTCAACGGCATATCCTCAGGTCTATTTCTTGTAATATGCAGATTCGATCTCCTGATTACATTCGAATACTACTCGCCCCTCTCACATGAATGGGGTGACCTCAGAATGAATTCCTACTTGCACATACTAGATCCACGAGTCCATTCTCTCTCTCTCTCTCTCTCTCTCTCTCTCTCTCTCTCTGGTGTATTCTGACTTCATAATCTTTATCTTTAGGCTTTTAGTCCACAGGTGGCATGATGTATGACCCAACATCATCAACTGGCCAAAATAGGATTCAACACTCCACTTTACGCTTTGGTGATAATATAATAGCTAATATTTTTTCATTAAGAGTTGGTTGCTAAATTGTTATATAGAAAATAATTTTATTAGTCTAGTCGTAAATAATAGAATTATGTCATATAAATTTCTAAAAAATAATAATAAAATAGCAAGAAAATATAGTTAAACAATTATAATTGTCATCGGAAAATTAAAGCAGCAAAAAAAAAAAAAAAACCTATCCCAAATGAATGCTAAATGCCATAATAACAAATATTAAAAATAATTTACCAATGTATGTAAAAAACAAGTATACCAATCAAATAAACATTTTTTATTCAAATAGCCTTGGCTATTGTAAACTTAGCACTCAAACGAAAAAGAATTATGTCAGTAATTGGCCTTGCTTATTGGGTCCCGTGTCCGTCAATCACTACCAGCCGCGCTACGCACTGGACTGAATTAACATTGCTTCACACATGCCATTCGGTCGGATAGCAACGCGTGATCTGAATTATTCATCATGGTGGGGCCCACGTTCTAATTTCAACATTATAATTTTCCAAATTTAGTTTATGTTATTCATCAAAATTTTTTGCAGAAGAACTTAAAAAAAACGCCTCTTAATCTATTTTCCATTAAAAGGTGTGATAACTAATATTGAATAATAAATTACATTGATATTTTTTAAAAATGAATTCATCTAAATTTAGATATTTAAATGGTTTTTAACTATATATAAATTGATTAACTTCTAGCTTGATTTATCTAATTTTAAGCAAGGCAATGTTGTAAAAAAAAAAAATAAATAAAATTATTGGACTTATAACTTAAAAGTCTTAAAATGCATGGCCAATTCGTTAATCCACTAATGATTTAATTGACATTACTCATAGATATTAATTGCACAACTTCATATGAACCTTGATACATCGTCAAAAAATTATCTTGATCGGGCACGAATCTCGATGCAGAATCAAGTTAGAAACTTCAAAAATTAATTCGGAGACCATCTGAACTCCGATTTCAACAAACTTATAGTCAAACTGAGTGTCTCGGAAATACGAATCCAACGACACCAAATTCAACTCAATCCGAGCCCAAATGAGCCCAAATTAAGGACCCGAAGCGCTGTTGGAAGCTTCATAACACTGTTTGAGTTACCAAACGGCCTCCGATTTTAACGAGCTTATACTCGAATTGAACAGCTCGACGAGACAAATCCAACGAGCTCAAGATCAAAGAATTCCAACATCATTAAAGCCTTTAAATACCCAACGAATGGTGCACGATCGTAGGATTCAATATCGGCCGTCCATTCGACCACTCCTTATTCGCCCCTGATCTCACGCCTATTTACGAGCTATGCCACTCCAGAAAATCTATAAATAGAGCCATCATTCTTCACAAGAGGGGATCCAAACAAGAAGAGAAGAAGCAAGAAGAGAAGAGAAGGAAGAAGCTCCTCCTCGACCACCACAGGAACCTCGCCGGACCACCGCCGGAACCTCGCCGGATCACCGCCGGAGCTTCGATGCACCACCACCTCAAGGCCCGACGTTCAGGCCCGACGTTCTGCTGAAGGCCCGACGTTCTGCTCAAGGCCCGACATTCTGCTCAAGTCCCGACGTTCTGCTGAAGGCCTGACGTTCTGCTTAAGGCCCGACATCTTGCTCAAGTCCCGACGTTCTGCTGAAGGCCCGACGTTCTGCTGAAGGCCCGACGTTCTGCTCAAGGCCCGACGTTCAGGCCCAACGTTTTGCTCAAGGCCCGAAGT
Source organism: Dendrobium nobile (assembly GCA_022539455.1). Taxonomy (NCBI): domain Eukaryota; kingdom Viridiplantae; phylum Streptophyta; class Magnoliopsida; order Asparagales; family Orchidaceae; genus Dendrobium; species Dendrobium nobile. The sequence goes on from CM039726.1 coordinate 40,846,743, forward strand.
TCTATTCAAGGCCAGACTACTAACTAACACCCAAACTTCCAGGTGACGCCGGGTCTAACACCAAACTCCTATCGAACAGTTGTTAGTTGTAATCCGATCACCCTTGGAGGCGATTCAGTCTTTTGTAACCGACTCAAATTCTAGTGGAATAATTTTCAACTGGGCTAGGACCCGTGGTTTTTCCCCTCTTTAAGGGTTTTCCACATAAAAAATATTGTGTTCTCTGTGTGTGAGCTAGCTATCCGTACAACGCTAAGACATAGAATTAAAACTCTATCGCCGCGTATATTCTAGCCTGCAACAAACCTAAAATAGCTCATCAAAGTTAATTAGACAATCTTTCAAATAAGCTTAGTACACATTAGATATCATGATAGACATAATATTTGTCCTTGTCATCTTAGATCAGGTGTAATTAAGGTTAATATTTTTTTTATTGCTTAGTTGTGATGTAATGATAGAAGGACATATTGTTTTAATATAATCATGTCCACTAGCGCATATATATATATATATATATATATATATATATATATATATATATATATATATATATATATATGAAGACACTTATTGCTGCTCAGCACATTGCTATGCAAGGCCAAAATCTATGTGTTAATTGTTGCATCATTTACTTTTATTTTGTATAATGTATTTTTTTTCTAGAAAAATTACGTATATTTTTGGTGGAACTAGAGTATAACTAGATGCACATCTGAACATCAAGTAGAGCTAATTTAAGACCAAAATATCTTGTTATTTATATATGAACTTAGATTATATATTTTATTTATGATAGAGAGCAATTACCTTATTATTATTATTTTTATTCGATGAGGTGATTTAACAATTACCTTATCTATTTACTCAGTTAAGGGTGCATTGTAGAACCCACGTACACCAGAATGTTACACATTCTGTTATACTTATTTTATTTTGATTCATTTGTTTACATGTGTGTTAGAATATGACATGTGATTTCTTATATTTCTTACATTATAATATGTTTGACTTTGGCTATCTTATGTTACGCTCTTTAAGAACTATATATTTTGCCCTAATATATAAATAACTTTAAAATTAATTATACAATAAATATTTTCTTATAATACTTCATTTTTTTCTTGATATTCATCATTGGAATATGAATTTGACATCGGACTCTCTAGAGGCAGTCACGACAAGGTCGAGCAACATTGTCGAATGGGACAATAGATGCCTGTAGATCAACTGGGTAGACGGCCTACCACTAAGGTAGGCAAATATGTTGCAACCCATGACCCCAAGCTTAATATTTTGATGAAGACAAATAATAATTGTCTTGAGATTCATTGAATATTATTTGTTATTGTCCGTGAGTACTAACATTTCAGGAAGATCAAAAGCTACTCAGGACGACAGGAAGACTCAAGGATGGGTAGATTAGGAGTAAGAGTCTGCAATGTATTTTTTTTTATTTCATTTTTATTTTCTTGAGTCTGGCCACAAAATGCATAAAAGCTCGAGCAACCATGCACACACACAGGGGGAGAGGTTTTAAATGTAGAATGTAATAGAATTTCTTCTATGTAGATCGTACTGTACGATGCTAATTCGTACCGTACGATCAGAGGGTTGTAGTACGATTCTGTGAACAGATCGTACCGTACGAAATTATATCGTACTGTACGATATGTTCAAATCCAAAACCCTAGCCGTTGTTTAACGTAAGTAAGTATTTTTCCGCCGTTCGTACGGTACGAACTTGTTCGTACTGTACGATTATTTTTAAATACTTACTTAACTTAACCCGTGATTAGTGCAAGAAATCCGGGCTTAATTATAATTTGAACATCGTACTGTACAAACCCATTCGTACAATACGATGAACAGAGACGAATTATAATTGTCCCGGAAGATCAGTTGTTTTTTGTCTCATCGTACTGTACGACGTACTTCGTACCATATGATGAACATAGACGATGTTTGATCGTCTCGACTATCATCTTGTACGAACTGTGTTGTCATGGATCGTACCGAACGATTTAATATCGTACTGTATGAACATTTTTGAACTGTTCGTACCACATCGTACCAGGACGAAGTCTATTTATGCATATCGTACTATACGATTGTATAACCATACTGTACGATAGTAACGGCTACTTTGAGATTTTAGGGTTTTTGGAGCCCGTTTTTATGTATCAAAACAAGTAATTTTTAAGAGAGTGTATAAGAGAGGAGAACGTGGTTAGAGAGGGATTCCAAGGCAGAGAGAGCTCTAGAGAAGTTCTTTAGGGTTTGAGAGAGGAAGGAGAAGGTGAACGTTGTGAGGGAGAAGAGGTGTGAGGGAGATCACACAGTTGCTCCGAACTTGCTGCATCTTGCTCCTCCTGTGGCCCTAAAAGAATTTGAGGGAGGATCTCCAAGGGAACGGCTCGTCTACATCCGTGACCTCGAGGCACTCTGCCTTCTCCCTAAGGGAGAAAAACGAGAAGGTTCTCTGCCGTCGCCAGGAGGACGAAAACAGAGTTTGGCACTCCGCCACGCCGGTTTGGTGAAAGGGAGGTTTGTAAAGGCTTCTCCGCCTTGCCGAGGGGGAAAAAAAGAGAACTATAGTTGGTAGTGAAAATCTCGGAGCGGAGGACTCCGGGGAGTGGACGTAGGTTATATTTTGACCGAACCATTATAAAAATCTTGGTGTGGTTTTTCCTTACTGCTTTTTCATTACTTCATGCTTTTTCAATTTCAAAATATTAGCCTTGGAAAATTTGAAAAAAAAAAGCTTGTTTAATTTTACAAATTAAAATTCTAAAAATAATGAAAAGATTTAGAACTCCTGCTTAGGTTTTAATTATTGTCAAAAAGTTTTCAAAATTCACCCCCCCCCCCCTCTTGTCCATCTAGTAATTTCAAAAGAAGCCAAAGTGCCCAAACCACCACTTGACTTAAGGTCGAGATACAAAAATATTCCAAGGAAAAAAAAGAAATGTATATTAATTACTCTACTATTTTCTATTCAATAATTTATTTATTTATTTATACACATTTTTGGGCCATATAATCAGCACACAAACGATAGTAATTAATGAAATGAAAATTACCTGAGCTGAATTTATTTAAAGAATAGATTACGTTGCTACTAGCATAACACTAACGTCAATCTACTGGGGTAGGAGGAACTTTACGTTTGTAGTAGGGAGATAAATCAACAACATTATATGTAGCAAATTCATTATAATCATTAGGTAGATCGATTTGATAAACGTTGTCACTTTTTTTTTTATAATTCAGAATAGTCCATCAGATTTAGGCTTGAGCTTTCTAAATGCAATAGGTAGGAACTGGTCCTTCCATAAGTGTATCCAGACTTTATCTCATTCTTTGTACTTGGTCTCATGTCGAGATTTGTTGGTTGTCTTGACAATTCTGATTATGTTTGTGAATAATTTATGGGACGCTTTTGTGTAGATGTTGGATTTCCTTGCTACGTTGATCCCCATTGGTGTTGTGGTGGGCAGTTTGGACATGTGGAATTAAAACAAGAGGTGTAAAAGGGTTGTTTCCATAAACTATCTGGAAGGGACTATGGTATGTGGATTGATTGGTAGAGTGATTGAAATTGAATTCGATCTGGGGTAGCATGAGATCCCATTTTCTTAGGTTCTTTTCTACATAACATATGGGAGGTTGCTAAGACTCCTGTTGATGGTTTCAATTTGGCTGTCATCTTGAGGGTGTGCCATATAGCTAAATTGGAGTTTGGTGCCTAGTTCGCCCGCAATAATTCAGAATGTGGCTTATGAACTTGACGACACTATCAGAAGTGATGGTTTTGGGTATGCCGTTCAAGTTAATTTTTTTTTTGAAAAATAAGTCTACAATATGAGTGACATCAAGTTTCATATTGCAAGGTACAAAGTGAGCCATCTTAGAAAATTGATCAACCCCAACCATTACAGAATCCTTGTTTTGTTGGGTTCATAGGAGGCCTAGAATGATGTCTAAGCTAATGTTGATTCAATGGACATTCAGGATGGGTATTGGCATATATAATCCTAATTTCTGGTTGTGAGTTTTAGCTAACACACAAACTCAACATCATTTTACAAAATGATCAACATCCCAAGGAAGAAGTAGCCAAAAGAAATGTTGCTTGACTAAGGTAAGAGTGTTATCACTTCCAAAGTGACTAGTGATACCTGCCTCATGATAGTCTCCAAAAATGGCTAGCCAATTAGAACCTTGTTGAATGCATATCTTGTTTCCCAAAAAGAGTCAATCATGTTAAATGTGATACAATTGGCAACGGGCACATTGACATTTGGCCCAAATGTCACCCAAGTCTGGATCTCAGGGATACAACTCTTTTAGTAGGTCAGATCCAGTCCTTTGGTTTGCAGGGTTGGAACTAGTGCCAATAAGGGTTAAGTGCATCTGCAACTTGGTTGCACTTCCTTGATTTGTGCATCAGGAACAAGTGGAAGGTGGACAAATATTCCACCAAAGCTATGTGCCACCCCTTTAACTATTTTTGGTTGTTAAGGAAGCGTAAGGCTTCATGATCTGAGAATAGAATGAATTCATTATGTAACAAATAGTGATACCAATGGTGCAAGGCTCTCACTATAAGAGAAAGTTTTTATCAGACACCGAATATTTTCACTAAAAAAGCAATTGGGTGGCCCTTCTGACAGATTAAAGCTCCTATCTCGACATTAGATGAGTCACAGTCTAAGTCAAACATGTCGTTAAAATTGGGTAAGGCCAAGTTCGGGTTATGGAGACTGCTTATTTGATCTGTTGAAAGCTATCAGAGGTAGCTTGGTTATAGTAAAATTTTTCATTTCTGAGAAGTTTTGTGATCGAGACAGCTAATGTACTGAAATCCTTATGAACCAGTGATAGAAGGAAGCCAAACCATGGAACTGTCAGATCTTGGTTGTTGATTGGGGAGTTGTCCATTGAAGAATGGCCTTAATTTTGGCTGGGTCAGCATCAATACTCATGGAGGAGATCATAAACCTCAGAAATGGCATTTTATCAGGCAAATACTAATATTTTTAGGGGTTGGAAAGTTGTTATTCTCTAAGGATTTTAAAAACTCATTATAAATTTAGTAGATGATCATCTACTGTGTTACTCTATACCAGAATATCACAAAAATAGACTATTACACACTAGATTGATAGTGGCTAGAAAATTTGGTTTATGAGCCTCATGAAGGTGCTGGATACGTTGGATACACTAAATGACATCACGGCCCACTCATATAACCCTTCTCACATTTTGAAGGTAATTTTCCATTCATCCCTTAGCAACATCCAAATTTGGTGGTTTCCTATTCTCAAGTTGATCTTGGAGAAGATGGTAGCTCCGAGTAGTTGGTAAAAAATGTCGTCAATGAGAGGTGTAAAAAATAATATTTTATAGTTATTTTGTTGATGGAGTGGCTATCTATGTGAAAGTTCATGAAGGTTGTTAGACCTTTAAGAACTAGCTCGAGGCCAACCAAGAGGGTGTGTAAATTGGATATTTTAAAAATTCTTTAATGAAAAAGAAATTCTTTAAAAACTTTTTAAACCCGCACAAGATAATTGATACAACATATATGAAAATAAGTAAATTTCATAGCAATGTAATGAATTAGATTTTTTAACTACACAAATAATTGCAAAAATTAACGTGTAAAAAATAATCAGAATGAACACACTAGAATTTATAATGAATCAATCAACCTGACCTATGTCAAATCCATGGACATTCCCCCTCCAAGTATTAAACGAAATAATAGTGCTCTCCTTTTGCTCCCATAGTAAGGCAGAGAATCTTGAATAGACGTTGTTTGACCACCCCGGTGTGGGAGAGAACCGTAACTCTTTTGATAGGTAAAGAAACTCAACTTTATTTTCACCCTCCACGTGATGGTCAGAGAATCACAATTATATTTTCAAGCTCCTGGTGATGTTTAAAGAATCACAACTCTATTTTTACCCTTATAGTGATGGTTAGAGAATCCCAACTCTATTTTCACCTTCATGGTGATGGTTAGAGAACCACAACTCTATGTTCACCCTCCAATTGATGGCCAAAAAAACATAATCTTTGTTAAAGAACTTCTTCTCTTAAGCCACAGAGAATTTAGGCAGACACTTGTAGATATTGGGCAAGATTCTTGCTTGGATCAACCTTGTGAATCCCCTCACAACTTCTCCCTAACAAAATTTTCCTCTCTTCTCTCACAAAGCTCTCCTTTTTCTTTTCCCTTAAGGCTCTCTCTACTGAAGTCTCAATAACTATAGATTTTTTAATAAGAGCATTTGAAAACTTTAAGTAGTGGGCTTCAAGAAATCCTAATTTTTAAGAGATTTATCTTCTAATCGTACAGTGCAATACAAATATCATACAATATGATCAGTGTAATTCAGATTTGTCCAACAAGGTCGTGCAGACGAACTGTTCAGCCTTTATATTATTTTGTATAGTACCATGCAAAAATTCTACGTTATGAATTATAGAAATTTCTTCTGTTCATTTGGGATGACCAACTTCGTACAATGTGGGAATTATGGACATCGTATAATACAATTAGTACAAAAATCATAAATTTCATTTGGTATAATCTTTAGGATAACAAATTTTATATACGGGTAATCATATATTATAAAATGTATTGTACTGTACAATTTGTCACAATAATTATCCATAATTTGATTGCTTGATATCAAGGGATTAATTAAGAAATATTTTAATTTGGGCATACAATACAAACCAAATCATGCTGTACAATCAGCATATAAATAATATCTTTCTTAACATCTAATATTTAGGTTTTTGATAGAGTATAATAGATCATATAATACGAATTAAAATCATATAGTACAAAATAAGTTCATAAAGTATGAAACCAAAATTATTCAGTACAATGTACTTAAAATAAACTTTCTCAAAAAACAATTTTATCTCTTCTCCTATGTGTGTGCAAGGTTAGACAATAAAGATATCCACCTTGTTACATGATATGATTCTAGAAAGGAAAAAATATAGAATAAAATAAAAACTATCTATAACCCTTGTTTACCCAGTCTTGAGTTGATCGGAATTACAAGTGAACGCTGGTCTTATTTCCTGAAATATTTGTACACAAAATAAAAAAAGAATATCATAAAATAGGAGAAAGCAATAACAGATATAATAATGTTTGTTATCATCAAAATTACTGTGCTTGGATCAGGTTTGTAATACTATACACATATGAAATGTACCATTATTTTTAGGAACAAGTCGGGTGGGGATAATGCATGGGCTGACACTAGGGCGTATAAATCCTTTGGTAATCAATTCATCAAACTGTCACTATAGTTCTAGGTGTTCACCTGAATGGAGTTGATAGGTATGTCTATTGGGTAGAGTAGGCCTTAGTACTAGCTCCATATGATGTTGGATATCACAAAGTGGCGGTAACCCCTTAGGTAGTTCTTAAACTAAGGCATCTTCATACAATTGTAACAAAGGACAAATGACTTTAGGCACCATTTTGTGATATTCATTTTCTTTTAATAAAATTTTTAGAAGGCCTTCTTGCACAGCTCTAAGGTCTTTTATGAATAAAGTTTGGTTAAATAATGTTGGGATTGTGGAGTCTTCTTATTCTATAGCCGGTGATCATAATAATATGATTTGTTGATTATTGTGCATGGAATATGTGTTGGTAGTTCCATTATGAATGGTGCTTTTGTTGAATTTCTATTGCCGGCCCAATAGGAGGTTACAAGAGTCCATCGAAACAACATTACACAATACCTGATCCTTGAAATGGCTAATTGAAAATTTCACAAAACATCATTTGCACACTTAAATTTCAGTATTTTTTTAAATCCATGATAGTGAATATGGCTTAGGGTGATCTATTGTATCTAGCTATTGTTTATTAACCATGAGGACAACTACCATAGTCTCGCAACTCCCGCTATTTATGATCATGTTACACACTATTCCTTTAGGATAGATGAAAACAAATATTATGGTATAACCGTGATTTTCCCTTGTGCATGTTCAAAGCATGCCTCAATATTATTAGGTTTCCCTCATTTTCTTGTAGATATGTCAACTTGGCATCAATTTGTTTTATAGATGGTATGACAATAAGTTCCTCCATTTTCAGATTCTTCAATAAGTGTTACAACCCAATGATTGGGGACATTGGAAGCTATATACTCAAATCCCTAACATTTAAAACATTTGTGTATTAGAAAAGAAGTTTGGTGCTGAGCTAAACATGGCAGAATGTGGGGTTGAAGATCTTCATGCGGTCAACTAGTTCTGGTCGCATTTTTCAATACATTCCTTGCTAGAGAATTTCTTCAATCGATTTTGTTGTTTCTCTACCTTTAAGGCTAGATTTGCAACATCATTGAAGGTTTAGTATAGTTTGAGTTGCAATATGTTAGCAATCATAGGATGTAAACCCACTATGTATTTCAACTGCAGCTCCTTTTCTTTTTTGGTTAGGATACGATCTTACTTCATCCTTCTCAATTTCTTGAACTTTTCAAATTTTCTGACCATAAAGAGGCATCTCTTTTGAGTTTAATTGCCACTAGCTTGACAATTCTATCAACTGAGATCTCCTTGAACTCAAGAATTTGCTCAACCATTTTCAACCAGCTAATAAATTCATCAGGATTCATCCTACCATCAAATTTAGGGAGTTCAATCTTGATTCCACAATCATGTGGTAGTTTTCCATTATTCCACCCAAATGCCCGCTTCATCTTTATTGGAGCTTTCTTGGTGAGAAGGGTTGACATTTTCTTTCTCATCCATATGCACCATCGATTCTCTTTGTTTGAATCTAGTGAGGCACTATTACAGTTGGACGATCTCCTGCTGTAGATCCTCAATCATCTCTTATAGAATATATCTCTGAGGATTTTGATAGGGTAGTATCACATAGCTCTAATACACTTGACACCGGACTCTTTAGAGGTAGTCATAGTAGGGTCAAACAATAAGGTCGAATGGGGTAAGAAATGCCACAAATCAATTGGATAGGCAGCTTAGCACCAAGGTAGACAAAGAGGGAAAAGTGCCCAGACTACCACCTGGCTTAATGTTAGGATATAGAAAAATTCAAAAGAAATTCAATAGAAATGTATATTAAATGCTCTTCCCTGTTCTATTTATTAATTAATTAATTTATACACATTTTTGGGCCACATGGTCTGCTACATAAATGGTAGTAAAGAAAAGGAAAAAAAAAAAAAAAAAAAACAACAACAACAACAACAACAACATGAGCTAAAGTTATTTAAAGAACCAATTAAGTTACTACTAGCACAACACCAACATCTAACATCCTTTAATGTATGCCCTTTGTTAACATCCATAATTTTAAGAAAACTATCAATAACACCAAATATTACTTAATATTTATAATTTTTTTGTATCCATCAAACCTCAATGTCCATCTCCACTTAATGTCTATTGTTTCCTAATGCATATGATGCTTTATATTAGCTTCTCCTCAATATAAACAATTTTTAGACATATATCATTGCTAATAATTATCATTATTTAATATTAATCAATGCTTACTACACATCATTGATGAATACCCATTATTATTCGATGTTCATAATTGATGAACACCATCACCCCTGATCCAACTCTTGCAAGATATCCATAATATCTAATATTTATTGTTCAATGATGTCCATTGGAAGCTTATTATCCCATGATTTTGGTTACCACTCAATATATCTAGTTACTTTATGCTAATCATCCCTCAATGCCCATCATTGCTCAAAATTCATTATAGCATGATGGCCATAATTCCCTAACTCTTATCAATAGTAGAAGTTCAAGTAATTTACTAACTCTTAGTTGTCCAATGTTCCTTTTTTTTAAAGATATTAAATATCTTAATTACTTTTAGGTCACTCATAAACTATACTTCAACTATTAACTCCAAAGCATCCACTGACTCTAGGTTGCACAAAAACTCTTTGTCATCCTTTAACTCCAGTCACTAATGGATTCCATGTTGAATCTTTCCCAAACTTCTTCTAGCAATTCTTATTTTCTACTCCCTTTCTTTTTAGGAAATGGTTACATGACCAATATTCCATTTTCTACTAACCTCTTCCCAACTCATTTCCCATTCTTTAAAGGGAAGGATTGTTCCAACCTTTGTACAACACCATCACATCACTTAGTTCAAATTCCTTTTGTTGCCACCATTAAGAGATGATAATTCGGCCACCTTCTATGGTCTCGATGACCTTTCAAGCTTCTCCATCACCACATTGAAGTCTTACTATCTCCCCCTTAAGGGAAGGATTAATCCAACCACCTCAAGTAGACTCAAAATACTTCTCACACCATTCAATCTCTATGTTAAAGATGTACCATCTTGGCACTATAAGGCGGAATAATCTAACCATCTTAGGTGGCCTTCAAGACATATTAATATCAACTTATTTGTTGCTTCAAGGTCTTAACATATCACCTTAAACTAAAAAAAAAAAGAAGAAATCAAGATAAAAGAAATTTACATAAATAAAAATAAGCTAATACTCAAAATTTGATCTTGATATATACTAATTTGATTAGAATTATAATAATCACCCTTCATCAATTATTACCCATCATGACCAAATCACACGTGCACGATTTAATAAATATTGAGCCAAAATTCTTAAAGTAAAATGGGTTCCATGTGAATAACTATCCCGTTCTCCTCTTCTACTAGAATTAAAGCCCTTACACTTTAGTATATAATCCATTAATTAATCCCATAGAGTAGTTGGATATCATCTATTCATTAAGGTCCCGTGCAATTTTCTTTTTCTTTATTTTTGAATTTAAAATTGAAAGGTATGATTAAATATTAATTTAATTAATAAAGATCTTAAAAGTTATCCTAAAAGACTTAGAACTAACTATCACCTATAATAAATTTATGCTTCCACATTTATCACCATAAAAAAAAAAATAAAATAAAATTGCATATGGCCTACACACCTAACTCAACCTATGATTAATTTATTATTAAAAGCTCATCTTAAGAGCAACACAAAGTATGGGATGGTTTGGCATCATTTCAAATTGAAAGATATATTATTCGTTTTTATATTTTATTAATTTGTATCAATAATAATGAAACTACAAATATAATATATCATTTTTCCAAGCAAAATTTTCATTCAAATAAACAATTATACATATAACCAATTTCTAAGTAGTTAGGATTAAAAAAATAATAACAAAATATTTTATTTTGGTTTAAAAACCACATATTAAAGGAAATTAAAATTATACCTTACAATGTAATATAATAAATTTTTTTGTAATTAAATTATTGAAAAGCATTGCCATTCAAATAATATTCGAATTTTATAATTATGTGATGGTCCCAACATGTTGAAGGTAGATTTTGTCATACTAAGGGACATAAGATGCTCATGAGTTGTTCTTCAAGTACATATGTCTCCAGATTTGCCTAATTGTTGGAGTTCATTAATGAAACAAATATATGGGATTATAAAGGAATAATAGATTTGCTATGTAGTTGGAGTTCTGTGAGGGAGCAATCAGATGATATTTTAATGTGGACAAAGGATGAATTAGTACTAGGAATAGACAAAATGTGGTAATCATGCATTAGGGAGGAGGTTGAGAATTATTCATTGTAGGATATGAATGGTTAATTGGAAGAAGCTATTGATTTTAATTAGTTTTTTTTTTTGGTAGTTTGAAAGATTAAGGTATATGTTGTGAAATTAATATGAGATTATGTCTTTATAAATATTTTTAAACGTTAGTTAAAACATGCAAAAAAAAAAAAACCATCAATTTCAAAATATTTTAATAATTTTATTGTTTAAAATATGATTGTATAATTTGTAAATATTTCTAAAATTCTTTATTTTTTTTCTTCTCAATTTTGCTGTTAAGTTAACCATCTTTATGTTCAATTTTGTTGTTAAGTGATCAATCTTTATATTTAATAATTAAAAATAACTTAAACTAAGGGTTTGGTTGGGAGGGTTGCAATGTTTTATAAAATTGATTGTAAAATTATTGTGGGAAAATAATTTACCTATTCTCGTTGAAAAAATTGCTTTCTATTATAGGAATCCTTAAGAAATAGTGAGAAAATAGCAAAAAAATAGCAATAAAATGAAATAGTGTTTGCTATTGAAAAAAAAAAGCAACAAAAAACTGTCCCAAACAGTTCCTAAAACTGAAATCCAATGTTAAAATTATTAAAATCTTTAAATAATCAAAGCCAACTATTTCAAATCAAAACTAAAATCAAACCATTTGGTCCTTTTCATTTTCTCTTTCCCTGAGAAAGCCCCAACGAAGAAGAAAATTATTAATAAGAAGAGCCCCTGAACAAAATTATTAATAAGAAGCCTTACTAAGATAAGCACCAATAGAGAAAGTAATAAATCTAAAAAATCGTAAGAAAAAATAGTAAATGATTACTTTAAAAGTGGATAACTTGATAATTTACAGGAGATAAAAATCTAGATAGATGGGGATAGAAGGGCTTCAGGCAATTTTACTTAATTGATTTCCTAATTCCTAAGGGAACTTATTTATAGAATACAAGAGTACCTAAGATCTGCTAATCACCTAATAACAATATAATGCCTGATGCCAATGAGGTACCTAACAACTATAACACCTATTACTTTTGTTTCTAACAGGGTGTAAATTGTAATTAAAACAATAGACTTAAGAGCAGCTCAATTAATACATATTAAAGTTTATTTAAAATTTTAATTCAATAAGTGTAAATTATTTTTAACAGCTCAAAAGTAAAACCAGCCTATCATGAATACAATCTTATCTCATTTATTTATGTTCACACCAAATTTATTTGTTGTTCATAAAGTAATTTATTAAAGGCTTGATATTAAGCTTGATGACAACTTATATATTATGTAAATAAAATTTATTTAATTATTATTAAATATTAATATAGTATAAATTTATTTATTTTTCTACATTACTTTTTGCCTTTCTTGTTTATATTTTTCACAAATCATTTTGCAATTTCACCACTTTTAATCTCCACTCGCTAGTTGTTTGAGGTTTTGTGTAATATTCGTTAAAATTTTTTGTTAATGGTTATTAATTTTATATAGGATAATTAGTGATTATGTCTTAGAATGCTTAACTGGATTTTAAATAACCAAAAATTGGGGTCTAAGTAGTAAGAATCCAAAGTTTGAAAAAAATTCTGCGAGCGTCATGGCACCAGTGTTGTCGACACACCAGCTTTGAACTTCAGATTTTTGTACAGGAAAATAGGCTTGAGCATGCACTTTGGTGCTGGGGATGCACCCCGCGACCTCAAATCTCAGGTGAGGATATTCTAGGAGAATTTGGAAAGTTATTTTAAAGTGCAATGATGTTGGGATGTTGGCTGCCATGGTGTTGGGTCAAATTAATGATTTATAAAGAATAAAAATATCTCAAACCATTTTGCCAAATCATTCCACCCAATCATTGCTAGAGAAGAAGAGAGGAGAAAGAGGAGAAGAGGAATGAGATCAAGGAGAAAGAAAGAGAGTGGATTCAGAGGTAGAATCTTGGGATTCATTTGTGGGCTAGTTCGAGATGTTGTATAGCTCAAGGTAGACTCTTAAACCCTCATCTCTAATTTTAATTTAAGTAAATTTATAAAAAGGATATGAAAAAAAAAAACGTGTTTTCTCAAATTTTATGACGTTTTTATAGCATTATTTTTAATATGTTATTGAGCTCTTTATTATGAACATTTTGGCTATATGAAACTGAATTTTCTATGGTTTTTTTCCTACACGAATATTTTAATATATTAATGAATTGAGGATTTTATGGAAAATGCAATAATTTTATAAAATTATTGAAATATTCATGTGAATATTCATCTGAAGTTAGAAATAAAAAAAGAAAATTTAGTGAGTATTGTGTTTTATAAGAAATGTGATTTTCTTTAGAAATTCATACACTTTTTGAATACTGCATTTAGTACTACTGCATTGCAATTGCATTCTACATTACAAGGCATTATAGATATTTTGTTCGATATATGGAAAAGTGCTCCCTCTTGTTGGAATCCATGATCCCTAGTTTGAGCTTTTGATGATGACAAATAATATTGTCTAAATATCTATTCATTGAATATCATTTGATTTCTGTTATTGCCTATGAGTACTAACATTTCAGGAAGATCACAAATTACTCAGGACAACAGGAAGACTCAAGACTGGTTAGATTAGGAGTGTGAGTCTGAAACAATGTAATTTTCTATTTATTTTAATCTTTCTTTTCTTGAGTCTGGCCACAAACTGCATGTAAGTCTGAGCAACCAGGCACACACATAGAGGGAGAGGGTTTTTTAAAAGGAAACAAAAATGATTTTTTTTCTCTGTTAATCGTACTGTTCGACTTTATATCGTACTGTATGATCTCATATGGTAAAATGATTTTCTGTGAACAGATCGTACGGTACAATTTTTTTTATACTGTACGATGTGATACAAATCCAAAACCCTACCCGCTAGATTAGTTTTAGTAAGTTTTATTAGCCGTTCGTACTGTACAAAAATATGTGTATAGTATAATTTTATTTGAATACTTACTTAAATTAACCAGTAATTAGTGGATTAAATTGAGGACTAATCTCTTATTGGTCATCGTACTGTACAAACCTGTTCGTACTATACGATGAACAGAGGCTGATTTTGATCGTCCTAGACGATCCCTTGATTTGGCCTCATCGTGCTGTACAAAGTTAATCATACCATACGATGAACAGAGATGAGTTTTGATCATCTCGTCTATCATCCTGTATAAACAAATGAGTGGAGGTTCATATGGTACGATGTTATATCATACTGTACAATTTATTTTTAACTGTTTGTAAACCTTCGTATCAGGATGAAGATTATTATACACATAATACTGTACGATGTCATATCATACTGTATGATAGTAACAACTACTCTGAATATTTCAAGAATTTTGGAGCCTGTTTTATGTATAAAATTAGTAATCTTTTTGAGAGAGACATAGAGAGGGGAACGTGATTAGAGAGGGAATCCTTAGGAGAGAGCTCTTGAGAAGTTTTTAGGGTCTAAGAGAGGAAGGAGAAAGTGACCTTGGTGAGGGAGAAGAGGTGTGAGGGAGGTCACACAGTTGCTCCATTCTTGCTGCATCTTGCTCCTTATGTGGCCCTAGAAGCACTTGTGGGAGGCTCTCTAAGGGGGAGACTCTTCTACATCCGTGACCTCGAAGGTACTCTGCCTTCTCCAGGAGAGAGAAAAATTAGAAGGTACTCTACCATCGCCAAGAGGGTGAAATAGCGCTTGGCACTTCGCCACGCAGGGTTGGCGAAAGTAAGTCTTGTAAGAGCTTCTCCTCCTTGCCGAGGGGGGCAAAAGGAGAGCTATAGTTTGTAGTAAAATTCCCGGAGCGGAGGACTCCGGGGAGTGGACGTAGGTTATGGTTTGACCGAACCACTATAAAATTTTGGTGTGCTTTTTTCTTATTATTTTTTATTATTTGCTTGCACTTTATTTTCATAATATTTGCTTGGTGAAAATTGTGAAAGAAGAAAAGGATTTCATTATTGCACGTTGAGTTCAATTATTTGTCTTTGTAGTAGTTAAAGTTTTATGTTAAAAATTTAAAAATAACAAAAATTAGAACTCTTACTTAGGTTTTTAATTATTGCTAATTATTGCTACAAAGTTTTCACAATTCACCCCCTCTTGTCAATCTAGTAATTTCAATTGGTATCAGAGACTGTCCTAAAAAATTGTATTTTAGAAAACCTTAAAAAATGATCATGTCGTATTTTGGTAATCGTAACACTGCGGAGGGTTAATCAATAACCCGTCCACCACTTTTTGATAATATCCCGTTTGAATTCTGGAAAATTAGAATGTCTACTTTTTTACAGTCTATTGATTACCGCATGTGGATTATAGTCAATGATGGATATATTGTACCTTTTAAAACTATGAATGGAGTGAAAACTCAAGTGCCTTTTAATGAATGGAGCAATGAGGATAGGGAATTAGATCAATTAAATGCGAAGTGCTTAAATTGCTTTTTCTGTGCAGTAAAGTCTGAGGATTATATGAGAGTTTTTACCTGTGTTACTGGTAATGAGATTTGGGATAGACTGTGCATCACATACGAAGGAACTAGTGAAGTTAAACATTCTAGGCTTAACATTCTGTTGCATGATTACGAACTTTTATGTATAAAACCTAGCGAAATAATATCTGATAAGTACACTAGGTTTACCCAAATTGTGACATCCTTGCATGCATTAGGTAGAGAAATTTCAAATTCTAAAATGGTTAACAAAATTCTTAGATGCTTACCTAGTTCCTATGATCCTAAAATTACTGCCATCACTGAATCTAAAGATCTTAATGCTTATTCTATTGATAATCTTCTTGGTTCACTCATTACATACGAGCAAGGAGTGAGTCAAAGGCAAAGTGATGCAGGTGAAAAGAAGAAGGAGCGAACAGTGACATTAAAAGCAATCAATTCAGAAAGCGACAGCTCTAAAGGGGAGGAAGAAGATAATATAACATTGATGACCCGACGGTTCAAGAACTTCTTAAAGAGAAAATAAAGGCGTCATCATAATGGCTGGAATAAATGTAAAAGCTTAAAGTTTAATAAAGTTTCATCTGATACAATCTGTTTTGAGTACTGAAAGCCAGGTCACCTTCGAGCTGATTGTCCCAACTTAAAGAGACAACCTGCTAAGGAAAAGGGCGAGGAAAAAACCAAGTATAATAAAGGAAAAATGAAGACACAAAAAGCTTTTTGCTCCGACTCTGCCTCATAATCCTCAAAAGAAGAAGCAGAGGAGGAGGTAACAAATTTGTGTCTAATGGCTAACGATAATCTTGATCAATCGGATCAAAATGAGGTTTGTCAACTTTCATATGATGATTTATTGCTTATTTTTGAAAAAAATTATGACTCGTATAGGAAATTAAAAAAGATGCATGCTAGTCTTAATATTGAGTTTAGTAGTTTACAAACTGAGCATGCTAACTTAGTCAAAGAAAATTCAGATTTAGATAGAGATCATATGCTACTTCTTGATGAGTATAATGTATTCAATAAGAAGCATATTGAACTAACTGAAGTGCATGAAACCTTGAAAATCACTCATGTTGAACTAGAAGAAGCTTTTGATAGACTAAACAAACTTGTATTAGAAGTAGATCACAGTGAGAATTTGATAAAATGGGAAGTTCACAAATTGAAATATAAAAAACATTACTTTTAAATAAAAAATCAAAGAACTAGAAAAGGAAATTGAATCACTCACATTAGCCCAACCTAGAAAACCCCCAACACAGCATGCATCACACAACTTTAGGAAGAGGAAACACCACCCCCATAGGTTAGTAAACCCATTTCCTGGTATTAGGTACTTCTCTTGTGGCATGCTAGGTCATATAGCCCGCACATGCACAATTTACCATAGGACACACATAGTATGGAGACCTAAAGTGCATCCATGATAGCATAGCATACATACATCTCATTCATGCAAGCATACAAAGGAACCCAAACTCACTTGGGTTCCCAAATATAATCCTTGAATGAAATTGTAGGGATGCTCTCACAAATGGCCTAGTTAGAGCATTTGGCACCTGGATAGTGGCTACTCGCGACACATAACTGGAGATATGAAGAAGTTCATTCTACTGGAGACTAGAATTGGAGGCAAAGTAACATTGGGAGATAACACTACCAGGAAAGTGATAGGCTCAGGTATTGTTGGTAATGCTAAAAATTTTTTAATTGAAAATGTTTTATTAGTTGATGGTTTGAAGCATAACTTACTTAACATTAGTCAACTGTGTGATAAAGGTTTTAACATTAAATTTCTATCTGACAAATGCCTGATTAGGTTAAATGAAAAACTTATTTTAAAAGGAAAATGAATGAACAATGTTTACATGTTAGACCTTGATTGCATTGATAGTTCAAATTCTTTTTGACTAAAAATAATAGTTGATGACTCATAGTTATGGCATAGGAGATTATTCCATGCTATTATGAAAATAATTAGAAATATTACTAAAAAAAACCTAGTTAGAGGCGTACCTAAGTTAGACTTTACTAAGGATCATTTATGTGATGCTTGCCAACTAGGAAAACAAGTCAAATCATCCTTTGATTCAGTTAAAGATGTGATCACCTCTAGGCCATTAGAAATCCTACACATGGACTTATTTAGACCCATTAGCATAGCTAGCCTAGGAGGGAAAAACTATGGATTTGTGATTGTAGACGACTTCACTAGATTCACTTGGGTTAGATTCCTAGCACATAAAAATGAGTCATTTGAGGAATTTAAGGTATTCTCCACATGGATTCAACAAAAATTAGGCTGTGAAATCTCAACAAACCATAGCGATCATGGTGGAGAGTTTCAAAATGATAAATTTGAATCATTTTGCCAAGATATAGGAATAGAACATAATTTCTTAGCCCCTAGAACACCTCAACAAAATGGTATAGCAGAAAGAAAGAATAGAAACTTGGTAGAAGCCACTAGGGCAATGTTAGTGGAGTACACCCTTCCAAGATACTTTTGGGCAGAAGCGGTCAACACAGCATGTTATGTTTTAAATAGGGTAAACATTAGATCTAAGATGAATAAAACTCCTTATGAACTCTTTAAGGGTAGGGCACCGAATCTTTCACACTTACATGTCTTTTGGTGCAACTGCTTCATATTGATTAATGACAAACTTTCCTTAGGAAAATTTGATCCCAAGTCTGATGAGGGTGTCTTCTTAGGTTATTCATTTGTAGGTAAGGCCTATAGAATCTCTAATAAGAGAACCCTAGTAGTAGAAGAGTCCACCAAGGTAGTATTTGATGAATCAGATAAGCCCTCTGAATATAAAATTGAAGATGATGAAATAGAGGCAATTCAAGGAGTAGAGTCAATGACCTTAGGAGAAAGGGTAGAACCTCAGTAAGATTTGCCTAGAGAATGGAGATATTCTTCTAGTCATCCTAAAGATTTAATTTTAAGAGACCCTTCAGAAGGTGTAAGAACTAGGCATGTACTTAGGAAAGAGGTTAGTCATTCAGCATTCATCTCTATGATAGAACCTATAAATATAGATCAAGCCTTAGGAGATGAATTATGGATTATAGCAATGCAACAAGAGCTGAATCAATTCACCAGGAATGATGTTTGGGAGTTAGTCAAGAGACTTAAAGAACAAAGTGTTGTTGGAACAAAATGGGCCTTCAAAAATAAGATGAATGATTTAGGAACAATAATAAGAAATAAAGCTTGATTAGTAGCTAACGTGTACGACCAAATTGAGGGAAAAGACTTTAAAGAAACCTTTGCCCCTATTGCTAGATTAGAAGCCATAAGAGTGCTCATAGCTTTTGCATGTTTCAAGAACTTCAAATTATATCAAATGGATGTAAAGAGTGCTTTTTTGAACGGGGTAATTAAAGAAGATGTCTATGTTGAGAAACCCCCCAGATTTGAAAGTTCACTATTTCCAAACCATATATTCAAATTAAAAGAAGCACTATATGGATTAAAGCAAGCACCTAGAGCATGGTATGAAAGACTTAGCTCATTCCTATTAGATAAAGGATTTGAAAAGGGTAGTGTAGATACTATACTCTTTTTACAAAAAATCAAAAATGAAATTCTCATTGTTCAAATCTATATGGATGATATCTTGGTTGGATATTCAGATAAAAATCTGTGTGATGAATTCTAAAAAAATAATGAGTAATGAGTTTGAAATGAGCATGATGGGAGAACTTAACTATTTTCTTGGCTTTAGTGTGAAACAAATGGACAATGGAACATTCCTTAGCGAAACAAAATATATTAAGGATATTCTGAAAAAATATGAAATGGATAGTGCTAAGCCCATGAACACTCCACTGAGCTCAACAATTTAATTATACAAGGATCCTAATGGAAAATCTGTAGATCAAAAAAATATAGAGGAATGATTGGATCCCTTCTCTACCTGACTTATAGTAGACCAGACATAATGTTTAGTGTGTTCCTCTATGCCTGTTTTCAAGCTAAACCTAAAGAGTCTCACCTAATTGCAGTAAAGAGAATCCTTAGGTATCTACTAGGCACCCCGAACATAAGAATTTGGTATCCTAGGCACAACACTTCCTTTGAAATCTTAGGGTACTCAGATTCTGATTTTGCAGGATGTAAGATAGATAGAAAAAGCACATCTGGTACCCACCAATTCATAGGACAATCATTAGTTTCTCAGTCTAGTAGGAAGCAAAACTCAGTAGCCCTTTCCACGGCTGAGGCAAAATATATTGTAGTAAGAAGTTGCGTTGCACAAGTGCTATGGTTTAAACAACAAATTCTTGATCTTGGCCTACCTGTAGGAACCATCTCAATCATGTGTGACAACACAAGTGCAATTTGCATCTCTAAGAACCCAATTCAACACTCTCAAATGAAACACATAGACATTAGACACCATTTCATAAGAGATCACGTTCTTAAGGGGGATATAGAATTGCATCACATCGCTACAGGAGATCAATTGGTTGACATATTCACAAAACCACTAGTATTCGACACGTTTAGTGTCTTGAGTACTAGACTAGGTGTCATAGACATTAACGCATAAAAAAACACAAAAACACAAAAGAAAAAAAATTCTTCTAAGGCTGTTCCTGATCATCACACACTCACTACACAAAACCATCAAATTTGATATTTTATTATCATACTGTATGATCCACTATCGTACTATATGATATATCTAAATCTATACAAAACATAACCCATATTTAAATTTCACCTCTGTTGATCGTACGGTACGATACCCATCGTATTGTACGATACAGCTGGCAGCCATTTGATCTGTCTGGTATGATATTATTGATCATCGTACAGTATGATAACTCCTCTTCGTACTATACGATCCACGTTAGCGAATGGATTGGGACGAGTTAACTCTGTTTGGTACGATATTATTTGTGTTCGTACTGTACGATCCACCTTAGCAAAAATGGATGAGAACGACTTAAAGGTGTTTGATACGATATAATTGTCGTTCGTACTGTACGATGCACCTGTTCGTATAGTATGAAACTTTTTGTCAAAGGTCATACCGACGACCCTCGGGACGATCGAAATCCTTCTTATCGTACTATACGATACCGATCATACTGGATGAGTTAACCACCTTTGGACAAATCGACTCAACAGAACATTTATTGCCATATCATTTTGTACTATACTAGATCGTACTATACGATGTATGAAAAATTCTATAAATTTGCTTGCTTGGCAGATCTCTTCACTCACATCTCTTCTCACTTAGTCTACTTGCCTTCCTAATAATGTCGAGTTCCAGCAAGAGGGGTCATTTGAAAGCTGGAAGCTCGTCTTCCTCTAGCCGTCACAGCACTCGCTTTCTAAATGCTAAAAATGAAGAGGCCTATCACAAGTTCAAAACCTGCAAGATTACACCGTCCAAAATGCTCAATCAGGCTGCTCTAAATTTTGAGGTACTAAACTTCTTCGCTTCCACCACTTTCAAATTTCTTCTTACTATAGCTTTCCCCTTCAACTCTGAACTCCTACCTAAATTTATTTCCTACACTTTAGATAATACAACTTTCCACTCCTTTATTTGTCGCTAAAACATAGAGATTACCAATGTTGACATCGCCCAATATATTGGGTTATCCACTGAAGGACCTAGGGTTCGTTCCTTTCTCACAAATGAATTTGACTGGAGTGATGTTAATCGTGTCCTTAGGAATGTAGCCTTCTATCAATATCATCCACTCGTCCAATCACTCAATCAAAATGCCAGAATTATTTAACATGTCCTTAGAACCTCTATAGTACCCAAAGCTGGCGACCGGATCAACATGACCCTAATTTTATCTGTCACTATCTATCTTATCATGTATAACACCAAGTTTGATGAGGTAGATTTGATTATTGACTACATTCATCATATGACTTTCATTCACCTCCCAACTACTCGCCGAAAATAAATCTAGCCCTTGGTCACCTTATAGGATACATCCTTTAAAATAAATACCAATTAACCTATCTTGGTGAACCCGATAATCTTCCAATCTTTTATACGGATGTCTCTTTCCGTATTCTTTTCCATCGGGGACAAGAGCCTGAAGAACCTAACTTTAATGATGAAGAAGGAGACGCTGCCCCCACAGCAGCTCAAGCTCGACCACGATGACATGCAGCACCCCGAGCACCTGCACCAGCTTATCCTCACGATGATTTGGTCGAACACTTCGATCAACTTCAGACTCATCTCGATACAGACATACAAGATCAACATCAGCAACATGAGGATGACATGAAATGGTTTAGAGAATGCTTCACCGTGATTGATCACCGATTTGAAACAATCCTTCAGTATTTCCAACCAAACCCACCTTCACCTCCAAGTGATCAGGATCCTTCCCTTTGAAGTGTATCTGTGTTGTATTGTTTTTCTTAGTGTTGTTTGCTCCTCTTTTTAGTGCTTTCAAAAGGGGGAGAAGTTTATTGTAGTCTGCTCTTATGTTTCCTTATGTTTAAATATAATACATTTCTTTTTCTATACCGTACTGCATTTTCTTTTTTCTTATTTTGTATTGCATTCTTTTTTCTTATGTTTAAATAACAAAAAAAAAAAAACAAAAAAATGCCATTCAAACTTGCCTATAACAAATATTATTTGACATCATCAAAAAAGGGGAGATTATTGGAATCCATGACCCCTAGTTTGAGCTTTTGATGATGATAAGTAATATTGTCTAAATATCTATTCATTGAATATCATTTGATTTCTGTTATTGCCTGTGAGTACTAACATTTCAGGAAGATCACAAATTACTTAGGACAACAGGAAGACTCAAGACTGGTTAGATTAGGAGTGAGTCTGAAATAATATAATTTTGTATTTATTTTACTTTTTCTTTTCTTGAGTCTGATCATAAACTGCATGTAAGTCTGAGCAACCAGGCTCACACACAGGAGGAGAGGGTTTTTTAAAAGGAAACAAAAATAATTTTTTTTTTCTTTATTGATTGTACTGTACGACTTTATATCGTACTGTACAATCGCATATGGTAAAATGATTTTCTATGAATAGATCGTACTATATGGTTTTTCCTATACTATACGATGTGTTACAAATCCAAAACCCTGGCCGCCAGATTAGTCTAAGTTTTATTAGCTGTTCGTACTGTATAAAAATCTTCATACTGTACAATTTTATTTGAATACTTACTTAAATTAACCCGTAATTAGTGGATTAAATTGAGGATTAATATCGGATTGGTCATCGTACTGTAAGAACCTGTTCGTACTATACGATGAACAGAGGCTGATTTTGATCATACCGGAGATCATCTTGGATGATCTCTTGATTTGGCCTCATCGTACTGTACGAAGTTGGTCATACCATACGATGAATAGAGATGAGTTTTGTTTGTCCCGTATATTGTCCTGTACAAACAGATGAGTGGAGGTTCGTATGGTACGATGTTATATTGTTCTGTATAATTTATTTTGAACTATTCGTAAACCTTCGTACCAGGATGAAGACTATTATACATATCATACTTTACGATGTCATATCGTACTGTATGATAGTAACGGCTACTTTGAATATTTTCAGGAATTTTGGAGCCTATTTTATGTATCAAATTAGTAATCTTTTTGAGAGAGATATAGAGAGGGGTACGTGATTAGAGAGGGAATCCTAGGGAGAGAGCTCTTGAGAAGTTTTTAGGGTTTGAGAGAGGAAGGAAAAGGTGAGCTTGGTGAGAGAGAAGATGTGTGAGGGAGATCACACAGTTGCTCCGTTCTTGCTGCATCTTGCTCCGCCTGTGGCTAGAGAGGAACTTATGGGAGGCTCTCTATGGGGGAGACTCTTCTACATCCGTGACCTCGAAGGTACTCTGTCTTCTCCAGGAGGGAAAAAAATGGGAAGGTACTCTGCCGTCGCCTGGAGGGTAAAAATAGCGCTTGGAACTCCGCCACGCTGAGTTGGTGAAAGTGAGTCTTGTAAGGGCTTCTCCGCCTTGCCGAGGGGGGCAAAAGGAGAGCTATAGTTTGTAGTGAAATTACCTGAGCAGAGGACTCTGAGGAGTGGACATAGTTCATGGTTTGACCGAACTACTATAAAATTTTGATGTGCTTTTTCCTTATCATTTTTTATTATTTGCTTGCACTTTATTTTCATAATATTTTCTTGTTGAAAATTGTGAAAGAAAAAAAGGATTTCATTGTTGCATGTTGAGTTCAATTGTTTGCCTTCGTAGTAGTTAAAGCTTCATGTTAAAAATTTAAAAATAGCAAAAATTTGAACTCTTGCTTAGGTTTTTAATTATTGCTAATTATTGCTACAAAGTTTTCACAATTCAGCCCCCTCTTGTCAATCTAGTAATTTCATCTCTATCATGTTATAAGGGCTTTGAATGTATTCTTCTGGCCCAATCTACAAGATGCAGATGTGGAAGAGATTCGGTCCCCACTTGCTAAATGCAGGGGTGGGAAGTTAAGTGATGTTATAAGTACTTTTTTGGCCTTATCTACCTGATACAGATGTGGGAGGGAGTATTTCCCCACTTTCTTTATGCATGTGTTGTAGGTAAAGGGAGGTATAAGTGAATGTGAAAAATAAGAAAGCATAGGGACATGTGTATTAATCATTACATTTCATATCTTAATATTATAATCTAAGAAATATTTTGAAATACACTAGTAAACTTTGAACCTCTATATGAATTCTATTTGAAAAATTGAAGGTGAAAGTGAAATGCGAGTAAACTTTTGGGAATATGTATTCTGCAGTGAAGCTACAAACTTATGTGTAGGTGGTTATACTCTTATGAAGGTATAAGAGTCATATCTAAGATTAGGTATATACTGAAACTCTGATTAATTCAAGTTTTTATTACTTTAATTATTTTACAAGTCCGTGTGCATCCTTTAATTAATTTCTTTTAGTTATTTGTGTTGGATATTGATACCGATCATTCGGGTGAAGGATAAAGTCTAATCATCTAGTTGTGCTCAATTTGCCATTTTTTATATTGTAGGACAAGAAAAGGGTATGGGGAGTCGATCAAGTCAAGAGGAGGATTCTCTGAGTTGAGTTTAAGGTACTAATTTTGTAATCCAACTTATTTTTTCCTTATATATACACATTTTTGCTATAGATTTTGTAGTTATTTTGTTGAAATGGAAGTCATTTCACTACTTTTTTGTTTTATAGTAGCTCAAATTGTTGTTATTTGTGGTTAAATTTATTATTTATAAGTTTAAGTAAGTCAAATCCTTCTATTAGATCCTTAGGAGTTACATATGACACCCTAGAATCTGAATTAGAATAATTATCTTTTCTATCTTATTAATTGTGACCAGGGCTATTATATTTCTATTAATTTAATATTTTTAGCAAATTCCACTACAAATCATATGTCATAAAATACAATTCTATATTAATTCTCTTAGAATAAGATTTATAATAGTGAGAAAATCATTGAATACATTGATATATCTTTTAGCTTCCACTACAAAATAATAAAAGAAATTATAGAGTAAAATAAAACTTGAAAATACTGATCAACCTCACTTTGTAAGATCTTGCCTCTTTCCTAGACCTGAAATAAAAAAATATATAATAAGCTTATTATTGAATCCCAATTTGTCTACTAGATGATATTAGGCCTTACTTTATGCACTACTTGTAAGTTTGCGGACTTATATGTGAAGATAATGAAGGAAAAAATAGAGGGGGGGGGGGGAGAGAGAGAGAGAGAGAGAGAGAGAGAGAGAGAGAGAGAGAGAGAGAGAGAGAGAGAGAGAGAGAGAGAGAGAGTGGATTTGGATAAAATATTTATTATCTTAGCTAAAAATACAAGAATAAGAGAGAAAGAGCTCTATCCTATAAAGCAGAGGGCTAAGCTATAGAAACAACAACAATATCTCTCTATTTCTCTTTATTTTTTGTGGTGTCCTCATATTTATTTACTCTTATTTTCCTATGAATTCAATTTATATTCATATATTTCTATCTGTTCTCTTGGTATCCCCTCCCCCTATTTATAGGGCCTGGAAAGTTATAGTATAATGCATATAGAGTATAACAGTTATACTACTGATCTTCGATGTGGCTCAGCTAGACATACTGAGGGGCCTAACAATTTTGAAGATGATGATGCGAGTGAGATATATACCCGTAAGTGATTAAAGATTAAGTTGGCATAAGATAGGGAGTCAGTTTGATGTCATTCCATTAGAATGAGAGCGGGTGAGTGATGATTTGATGTTAATCTCAGAGCTTGGTGCTGGTCCATTCATGAGAGAGGCATCATGGGAGAGATATCTTTCTTTAGCTTAATTTTGGTTTTCATGAGGAAGGCATGATTTTGTTCGAGATAAATGTTAAGTGTAAATTATGTATTATTTATTTTATTTAAAATTAGTATAAATATGCTGTTTGAGTTATGTTTGTGTAGAAACATTAAAGAGAAGGAAAAATTCACAAGTGTTGAATAGTGCCATAGCGCCTACCCTCTTAGCATTGTAGCATATATATCTTTAATGCCCTAGTGCCTAATTTTAATATTGTAGTGCAACCTCTCAAGAATTTTAATAAAATCCAGTTAAATGATGGAGGCCAAGTCAACATAACTGCGCTTTACAGTGCTATTGCAGCAAAAATTAACACCACAACACTTGAGTCTAAAAAACTTGAATGCTAAAGTCTAACTGTTAGATTCTCAAAATGCCAAATTTTACTTTTAAGTGGTGCAATGCTCAAATTTTATAGCGCCACGGTGGAATAGTTATCAAAATGAGGAGCCATGCTGATTAAGACAAAAGGCCAAACGGTTCATCCAATAACCATGCCAGGTGAGCCAAACATCGCAGCAAAGTAGATATAATAGTACTGAGGTGCTAGTTTAATTTAAACTATCACAAAACTAACTTATCGAACACTGCATTTTCTAAACCCATTTATGTACATGTATAAATAATTTTTCAGTTGTTTTATTTTGGGAGTTCTATCATTCAAATGGAGTCTTGAATTTTATAATGTATTCTTTTAGTTTCTTCTTATAGTAAAGTCAAAGGGAGGCTAGGAAAATGCAAGATATAAATTTTTGGTAAATATTAGCTTCTATTGTTTAAGAAAATATATTATAGGATGAATATAGAGAAAATCAATTGATCCTTCTGGGTGACATTTTTTGTATTCTTTGTCTTGTATCTTTTTCATATAAATGAAATTAGTATGGTTTTTGTTTTTTATTATCCATGTTTGGCTAAATCTCTATGTATTGGGCTAATGATGTAAACATATAGTAAGTACTAATATAGACTCTTGTACTTAAATTTTTTCATGGATGTTTTTAATCTCTCCAGTTCTTTCTTTAATCCATATAATGACCATATATGTAGTTAATATATAGTGTGATATATAGCCTTGACAGAAGAATTTTGGAAACATTTGAGTATGAAATTTGAATGTTGGTATACCTAGGCAAAGATGTTAAACTTTCTAGGTTATATAAAAATAGTATAATTATAAGAAGGCCTTAAAGTTTCCTTTTGCACCCCTACATGCTCAACAAAGATCTAGAAATGCATATGCTATGATTGAATGTGACTAGATTTGACTTGCTCTGATCCACATCTAAAATAAAAAGTCTCATTAGAAAAATATGTTGTCTTGCATTCATTAGTAAAAATTATTTAATTTCTATTAGTATTAAATTTTCATACAAGTTTCCATTGCATGGAAAAAAACTAAAAAATAATTATTTTCTCACCTTCAGTATGATAAATTATGCATTTAAATTAAACAATAGTAGCTTGATTATAATTAAATAGAACACTTCCTCGTGGGATTGATACTATTCTCTATTACTTTATTACTTGAATAGACATGTATGCTTGCGTTATTGATGTGTAATTTTATAAATTTTATATCAAAGAAAATCTAAGTATATTTCATCATCAATTCAAAGAAAGCACCAACTCAAGCCCACATCAAGTTTTTGGTGCAATTGCCAAGAAAGTAACATGTGTATTGTGATTTTAACTTTATTGTTGAAATAAGTGCATTTTTATAACTACTTATATCCATTATCTTTATTTTTATTCTATTTGATAAAATTTTTAAAAAGTAAAAAATGGATTTTGTAGATTTCTTAGCTTATGAAAGTTTTTAATTATTTTATCATTATTACATACTTAGTAATCTAGTTTGGAGCCATTATTGTTTGATTCTAGAATAAAAAAACCCTTAGAAAGATTTTTGAGATGTTTGACACAATACAAGATTAGGTCCATTCTAAACCTCTTAGAGAATATTTTAACCCTATAATAGAAGGAATTCATCCGAGTATCAATAGACCAACTATTTTTTTTGATGAAACTGCCAATTGCATTAAGACATAAAAGAAGGCCTAATACAAAAAACTAAGTGATAGAATTCCTATCACTTTCCTCCTTTAACAATGAAAAAAAAGAGAGGAGGAACCTTATTACTTTCTAAAACATCCCATAAGAAATCCCCTTTCAAAGCATAGTTAGCACACCATTGAGCTAAATTGTTACAACTTCTATTAACGAAATGAAACAGAATTACCTCAAAACCATTAAGAAAGTCCAAGTCTTCTCATATAAATGATCATCCACCCAATTTTCTTGCCCAACCGAGTTCAGTAAATTACTTATGGCATTAAAGTTGTCTCCTTCTATAATCAAACCTTTAACATCCATCATCTAATCATTGATGACTCTACTTAACGAACGAAATGCCAATAATTCAAAGTATCCTATGTCCCAATGCACAACCGAGAATCCAAAAGAAAGAAGCATTCTTCCTCTATGATCTCTGAAAATTCCTCCAATCCTGACTTCATTAGAATTAAGGATGCATCTATGTTCACCTTAATCGATCCGGGTGGAGGGGGAAACCAAGAAGAAGAAGTCAGCAAATAATGCTGGTTAGCACCCCAGTGGTCCGAATATAGATTACCTTTAGATGATATAGATGCATAGGTAATAGCATTAGTAACAATCAAACCAACTCCAAGCTCGTCGCCTTTATGAATAAGATTATTTCTCCTTTTCCATGAATGAAAAACCAAAGCACAATAAATTTTTGTAATAAATGGATCTAGCTTCCCTTGCTTTCTCAAATACTTTACTCATTCTTGTAAACTGTTCAAAACTGGTAAGGAAAACCCCCATCGATTAGCCATTTTAATAGC
Source organism: Dendrobium nobile (assembly GCA_022539455.1). Taxonomy (NCBI): domain Eukaryota; kingdom Viridiplantae; phylum Streptophyta; class Magnoliopsida; order Asparagales; family Orchidaceae; genus Dendrobium; species Dendrobium nobile. The sequence continues at coordinate 40,876,056 of CM039726.1, forward strand.
CTGAATTAGCTTAGAACACTTAACAACCACATGCTCCACATCTTCCTTCATATCACAACCTCTTGGATAAAGGTTGATATCTAACAATCTCCTGTGCATTAAGAAATCTATCGTAGGAACAACATTCTTCATAAGCCTCCACCAGAAATAAGATACTCGAGGATTTAGCTTAAAATCTTTAAGGCATTTCCAATCTTGTATCACCGGTTGTTTTTCTTCTTCCCAATTTGTGTTGAAGTTTCTTGCTAGAGCAGTAATTGATTTCCTTGAAAAACTTCTCAGCAACTCTAATTCATCTTCAGGAATATCCATTCCAATCTTTGCTTGATAGATAATCTTCACCAGTTCCTCACCAAAATACTCCTGTAGCTTCTCATGATTCCATCCTCCATCAGAAATAAAGCTTGACAGATTTGGCAAATCTCCATCCCCCATTGTTATAATTGTAGGCCATCTATCCAGGCTTCTGTCTAGGACCCAAATGTCCTTCATAATGTCCACTGATACCCCATATTTGATATTCCACCTCACAATTGGCCTTAAAGCCTTTGCTCCACTCAGTAGCAATTTTCATGATGAAGGATAATTCAGCCTTCTTTCCCCATCCCAACTCCTCTACCATACTTAACGATTAAGGATTTACTAAGCATAGAATCCGATTTCTTAAAAAAATTCCAAAGCAGTTTAGCTCTTAAAGGTTCAACCAAATCCACAGCTGAATGTATACCAAGTGCTCCAAGGCTTTCCAGTTTGCATATGACCTTCCACACCATATAATGAAGCCCACTGTTCCCATTTTTTTTTGTTCCATAGAAATTCCCTGCACATCTTGTCTAGCTTCTTGAAGATACTCAAAGGAACCAAGGAAATAGAAGAGTAAAAGACATGAATAGATTGCAACATCGATTTGATAAGAACCATTCTTCCAACCAAAGAGATTAGTTTCTTTCCCCAAATGTCCAATTTAGAGGCTGCTTTCTCTAATAGCTTTGAGAAGTCGGCTGCTACAAGCCTCCTTAAAGCAATTTTATTTCCCAAATAATTGATTTCTTTGACCTCCATAAACCCCATAAGTTTAGGGATATCCCTCCTCCTTCTTTCCATATTCTTGCTATAAATGATAGAAGATTTGGAGATATTTATTTGCTGACTCATCCACCTACAATACTCCAATATGATTTTCTTGATCCTTCTTAAATTTCCCTTTTTTGCATTAGAGAATATCAATATGTTATCTGCAAATAACAAATGTGAAATCCTAGGAGCCAAAGGGGCCACTTTCAAAACCAAGTTCCTTCCCTTAGATAAGAAGGCATTAATAAGTAGTTGGGAGCATAAAATGAATAAGTACGGCAATAATGGACAACCTTGTCTAAAGCCACTCCTTCCTTTAATTTCTTTCAAACGAACACCATTAATTTGCACCAAGAAGACAGGGTCAATAACACACTCCATTAAGAGGTTGGAAAACCTTTCTGGAAAACCAAAATATCTCAAAACTTGCCTAAGCGTATCCCAGGCCATACTATCGTATGCATGTTCCATATCTAGTTTGATTGCTACCAATCCTCTTTTTGATTTAGAGAACCTGAACATATGAAAATGTTCCTATACAAGAAGAACATGCTCCGATAAAGACCTACCTTTTATGAATGCTACTTGTTCCTTAGATACTAAGTATGTATCACTTTCATCATTCTATTTAGCAAAACTTTTGCCACAATTTTATAAATTGACATGCATAAGCTTATTGGCCAAAAGTTAGAAGGAGATAAGGGATTACTCACTTTGGGGATTAGCACAACCAATGTTTCTTTCCATTTGGAAGACATTTTGCCAGAAGAAAAGCAAAGTTGAATAGCTTTCCAAACATTAATCACAATGATTTTATAGTAAGCCTTGATAAAAGAATAGGTGATTCCATCCACCCCTAGAGATATGTTGTTGCCAAGATCTTTAATCACCTCTTCTACTTCTTCAATAGAAAAAATAGCATCAAGGATATCACAACTTTTTCATTTTAAGAGGTTCTCATTTAAGGGACAAATTTCCAACTAACAGTCCCTAAGCTTCCAATTGCTGCAGAAAAAATTGTAAAAACTATTTATGATAACTTCAAGATACTCTACCAGCTCACTATTATCATTCTTCAATTTCTTAATCAAGTTACCATTCCTTCTACCATTTGAAAAGGCATGAAAGAAACTAGAATTCGAATCCCCTTCATTCGTCCATTTGGCTTTAGCTCTTTGTCTCCACCATGTATTCAACCGTGCAAGAGTGCAGTTGTACTCATTTACTTTGGATCTTAATAACAGCTTTGCTGTCTAAAAACTGTTGGTCTAGAGCTTCTTCCAACTGAAGTTTATTGATCTCCTCCTTCAGTTTTTCCTTCAATTCACCCATCTTTTAATGCTTTGCCTTGCTCCAAAAGTATAAGGCTTTATGTTCCCTTGACAGTCTCAAATTTAATGCTTCCATATCATCTCCTCTCACCGGTTTAGCCCAAGAATGCTTGACCACTGAGAATGCAGCAGAATAAGATAACCAAACATCTTCAAATTTATGAAATCTGGTTCTATGATTTTGTTGATTAAACATCTATTAATAGACCAACTATTAAGGCCCATATCTTTGAACTGAAACCTATCATAATTCAAATGGTTCAAAATTCTTTGTTTGAGGAAACTCCCGTTGATAATCCCAACTTATACTTAGCTAGTTTCTAAGAAATTGGTGTAATAACTAAGCATAATGGTGTTAGTGATGATGAAATTAAATTTAAACTATTCCAATTTTCTTTTAGGGATAAAGTTGACATGTGGTTGAATTATTTTTTCCCAGGGCTCTATGACCACTAGGATTGAAAACAACATATGGTTGAATTATTTTCCTCAGGGCTCAGTTTAAAGTGTTTAATGATATTAAAAACATGAGGCAACACTTAGCCCACTTTTATGTAAGCTGCTATAATATAGGAGGATCATATGCTCTACTATTTTGTCAATTCATTAGTAGTCTCTCTAGAATCGCTTTTGAGTGGTATTCTGATATGCTGAACAGTTTGGTGAGAATATTACTGAGTTGGAGGGTCTATTCTTAAAGAGATTCTTCAAAGCTCATCATCATATAACTGTGGGCAATCTGGTCATCGAGAAGTAGAAGCAGGGAGAGTCTCTGGTTGAATACATCTTGAGATGGTAAAATATCTTGATGAAGCATGAATCATAGTTCCAAGAGCAGCACTTAGTGGAAATTCTCCTAAAGAATATCCATGGGCCTATTGATTTTCTTCTGAAAGGGTTCACTATAAAACCTTTGAAAAGCTACTCAATAAGGCAAATAACCTTTAGGAAGAGGCTTCTTGGATGCCATTTTGGAAGGATTCATCTGGTAAGAAAAAATGAAATAAGCCTAAGAAATCCTTTGAAAATAGGGCAAAAATAATATCCGTAGAAGATAAGGGGAAGAAACAAGACAATAATCAGTCGAGTGGTTGTTGACCTCTGTTTTAATCACAATTTTCCCTCGAGCCTATTTGATCAAGTTAGTGGAGTCTCGTCAAGCCTAATTTAATTCAGTTCGATGCCGATTTAGGTTCCATTGCATTGATCCAAAGTCGATTCCATTAAATTGACTTGATGGAAATCCAATCAAATTTTAATCAACTCGAAATTGGGTTAAATTAGACCCAATTATGTTCAATTAAATTTGACTTGTTAATCTTAGCCGTGTTGAGTTGGATTTGAGTTGAGTCGGCGATTTGTTTAAGTTTAATTTTGTTTGTTCGGTTGAGTCGAGCAAATGGACCTGAACTAAGCCGAATAAGATCTGATTTGAACTTGATCTTAGCTTAATTGGGTCGATTTAATTAAGTCTTGATTGACTTTCTCATGAAGTTAGATTTGTTCCTGAATTAAGAAATCAAACCAATGATAAAGATTTTATTAAAAATTCAAATTCGGAGCTGTTACCCTGATTCACTGGCATAATATACTTGCCTTTGAATGCATTAGCAAGATTGGATTGATTGTGGCTCTTCGATGGAGGGAGAGATTTATGAGATTCCTTCTTAGTCTCTTGGGAGGGGAGATGACTACACGAGCCAAAGAGATCGATGACTTCCCCTGTTCTCCTAGTGATATCTTTCAGAACTCAAGACCGAGCTGCCTTATCTGATCTCTCCCACTCCCTGGCTTTTGAAAATCCCAGACGGAACCCCTCTCATTTCCTCTCAGGTTTGCCCACCCCCGTCCCTCTCTCGGCTCTCCCTATTCTCACACCTGGACCAAACCCCAAGCTCTAGCTCCCGTCACCTCTAGTCGCCGGCCCCATTTTCTTGCAAGGTGATCTTCCTTCTTGCTCCTTCTTTGTATTCTTCTTCTTCTACTACTACTTCTTCTATTTCTTCTTCTACATCTTTTAATTCTTCTTCTTGTCCTTCTTCTTCTTCTTCTTCTTCTTCTTCTTCTTCTTCTTCTTCTTCTTCTTCTTCTTCTTCTTCTTGTTCTTCTTTTTCCTCTTCTTCTTATTCTTTATTTTTCTTTATTAATCTTCTCCTTCTTCTTTCTCCTTACCTCTATTTCCTTCTTCATTGTGTGGGAAGTCATATCAATGCCTCTCTAATGTGTTGATTTACATTGAGCATTTGGTATTTGATATTTGTTTGCGATTCATGAAATGTGATGGAATGTCCGATGTGTAGTTTGAAATGATCATGAAGGGCCTTGTGTAGATTGTGTAGATGATTTCAATCAAGTAGGTGTGCAAGTTGAATTATCATGCTAGCTTATTTCATGTACACTTATAGATATCGCAGATTAAGTGCTCGATGAAATGCCATCTTTTTTTTTTTGTGAGGTTCGGATAGTTTTACAAAATGTAATCTTGCATATGAAATGTCTTAACCAAGGGTTTTGTAAATTTTTGGGTGAAAGATAAGGATTTCAGACATTAGGCGTGCTACTATAAGTTGTATTTGCAATTTTATTTTATTTAAAGGGAAAATTGTGTTAGAATTTCATCTCCAAAATGAATATTATTGTAAGGTTGAATTCTGATGCTCAATAATTAACAATATTGTACGGTGTAATCAGCTACATTCAAGGTCTCATTCACTTAAGTTTCACAATCTCATACTTTCTTTACTTGTGCCTTTGGTTTAAAGTTATGATTTGAATGAGGCATTGAAATCGGCTCTTCTTCCATTTACCTGTGTGTGATATCCTATGAGCTTTTACTTGCTAATGTGGTATGCTTCCTCTGTTTATTGCTAAAGGGAGCATTTGAGAGGATATATTTGGATTTCTCCAATTATTATCATGGTTATTGCAGTATGTATTTGCTTACAGCTAACCATGCAATATGCTTTGTGCTCTCTCCTCATAACTCCATTAGTAATTTGCTAAGAGATGTTCCTTTGAGTTTGTTACATAGACTATATTATGCTTTTCTTTTTCTTCAGGGAAATATGATGTCTTAATCAGGTTAATGTGACCTGGATGCATTTTTTTCCTCTCTGATATGTGTCAAGAGTGAATGCCAGGAGAAGTCTTCATATCATTGAATGCGCTTTAAGGTTTTATTTCTATTCATGCATATGTGACACAAAAGAAAGTTGGGTGGCTACATGAGTAGTTTTCTTTGAGTTTTAGAAGGAAGAGTGTGTGAGAAAGATATGTGTATTTGTGAAAAGTGTTCAGGAAGGCTTTATGTTGGAGAGCAAGTGTGTGTTTTCCTTTTCACTTATGAATATTGATAAGTTTCTTATAAAATATCATAAAGATGGGTTGGCGCCATGTGTTGCATCAAGTGGAGGTGGGCAGAGACCATATCATATCTTATATTTCAAATATTTGCTTGGGCTGGAGCATATTTCAGTTTTGGAGAGATATAGTTTTGATTTTCATCCTTAAAAGATTAAGTTTTTCTTTTCTTTTTATTGAGATGGCTATGGTGGAAATGAAAGAATTCATTATTTTACATTCAGGAATCTCATTTATAATTTTTGAAAAGCATCTTCCCTTATACTTCTATAATCATTTGATAGGTCGCGGATTTTGGAGAAAGTGTTTTATTTTGCATTAGCATGTATTGTGGGGTTGTTTTAGAAAGAAGAACGATGTTTTGTCTCTTTGCATGAATAAGAATGTTTTAGAAAGAAGAACAATGTTTTGTCTCTTTGCATGAATAAGAATGAATAGTTATTTGAAATGCTTTGTAAATATTTCATAAAGGAATGCCTTATGAAACCTTCTTATTAGAAGGCTTTCATGGACATAGCCCACGCCAAACAAAAAAGCAATTGATTATTTTTGTACCAGAAAGAGTTTTTGTAGATTAATTTTTTTTTTTTAGAAAGGTTTTATATGCCATTTCAATTGGAAGTTCTTATAAGTCATTTTGTGATTTATAATTTTATGATTAGCATTGTGTTGAGAAGTCTCTTTACGTCCTTCTTGGATCAAAATAACATTCCATGCTTCTTCACTTTGTGTTTGCTTCTAGAGTCAAGTTTGGAGAAAAGAAAGCTTGTTTTGGTTTTAGTTTTGGGAGCTTGTTCCTCTTCGCCACTTTGGGCTTTATTTAAAAAATAATTTGGTTAGTTGTGCCAAATGTATCAAGTGCTTTGTTTGAAATGTGGGGATAACAAAGGGCATCAAAAACACCTTCTTCTATATCCATATTATATTGAATTGGGGTGAAGGGCATTTTAGAGGCATACTTAACTTCAATGAGGTATGCCCAAAAATAAAAATCTTACATTCATTTTATTTTTAATTTTTATTCCTTTCGTTTTATTAGATATTTTCACCTTTCTTCTTTTATTTCTTGTCTTTCTGCCTTTTGCTTTTCTACTCATGCTTTAATATCAAATGCTTATAAAATGTAGAGATTGAAATAGCAAGTGTGCTCCCCTGATATGCAAATAACAAAAGGTATGTTCTTATTTAGTTGCATATTCTCTTTTTATCATATGCTTGATATATATGAATGTGCTCTAATACAACCTCTTTTCTATGTTTTGCGAGGTGCTTCTTTTGGAGAGAAAAAGGGAAGGAGTATTGGAGCACTAGGCGAAGGAGTATGGATAGTCGGATCCGAGCATCAGTCGTCCCCTTTCAGTCTGGTGGGGGTGCTACGGGTGGAACCACTGGGTCATAGCCCCCGGTGCTGTAAGTCTTTTTAAACTTAGTAAGCCTTTAGGGGTCCTCATGGTTGTACGCTCCCTACCTTTTAGGACCCTATAAAAACTTCATTCATAACTAAGATTGCTTTCTTTTGTTTTAGATCTCTAAACCTGCTGACACATGTACGAATGTCCTAAGGGTTAGAAATAAAACTTCTTTTAGTCCTAAAAATTTGGTGACACCTAAGGATAAAAATTAAGGATTGAGTCTTTAGATAACATATACTTAGGATGCATGTTCCTTTTAGGATAGAGACTTTAAAACAAAGAAAACTTAGTGATACATTTTCCTAAGATTTGTGTCTTAATCTATTAATAACTAATCAATAAAATCAATAATACTCTAAGTCAAAAAAATGCTAAACCCATATTAGATTTATGATTCAAGGCTACTACATTGGGTGTTTCGTAGTGTGCCTAAATAGTGGATAAGTTCCTTCTCTCCAAGGACTATAAATCATACTTATTTACGTCACATAGACGACACCACTTCTATACTTCCCCTCTGTATATCTTGAGTGTATAATTTTTTGTTTCTCCATAACTGCCTCAGTCCCTCGGAGTGTGGTTATGAGCCTTGCATGTTGATTAAACAATTTGAACCTGTCTTCCCTTTGAGTAGGACTTTCGAGTCTCCTTTGTGTGCCAATCCCATTTTGGGAAGAATAATATTGGATCCTTAATCGAGAGTTTTCTCGGGCCCTAGGCTCAAGATGTAATTAACCACGGGGGCTTGCGTCCATGGGAAATGGAATTCCACTATCTAAAAAACCCCACTTTTGAGCTGATGTATCGAGTGGGGGAAACTCATTATTTTGATTAGGTCATGTATATTACTTCCCATCGGGGTGCACTGGCGAGAGATGCTATCCTCAATAGTCAATCGTATGCATGATCTAATCTGCCCTCCCATTGGCCCATTTGTGAGGAGCGCGGAGGCTTGCGATTGTCTCTTTCCCTCGGTGTAGTTGCGATCGCATAACCCTTTATAATCCTATAGCCGTAGCGGCGTCCTTTTGAAGGTCCACAGATTTCTAGCAACCATGGTGGGACCCATTTATCTCTCCATCTTTGGATCTTATATTATTCTTTCTTGTGTGTAGTTTATAATCGACACTCCTTAGATTAAGTTTATCCTACTCTTAGTTAAGATCCTTTATTAGTTAGATTCACTGCTTAGCTAGGGTTTCCCCTAGCTACGATCCCTTTCCTTATGGCATTTTAGGCCATTATGTACCTTATCAATTCTCTTCTTCCCGTCGAGTTTCTGTGTTCGCTCGGTTCTCTCATCATGAGACCATCGAGCAAACCCCGACACCTTCTTACCTTTTATTGTACTTGATACCTGATAGTGAATTAGTTGTTGATGGTAGCTCAGATGAGGAGGGAGACTTTTGATGTCAGAGTACTAGCAAGCAACCTATTCCCCATTAGATTTATGGAATGAGAGTCAAGGATTCCTATTAAGGACCTTCTGGCACTCATTCCACTAGTGCTAGTGGTTCACTATAAACTAGTGAGCCTCCCCACATTATGTAAATATCCCTTTATATTTATACCCTCTGAAGGGATCCTTTTTACTTTTTGGCAGTTTGTGTGGCTATGACAATTTATTCTCTGCCACATGATGTTCGCCTTGAAGAGAATAAGGATATCCTTAAAGGGGATACATTGATATATCATAGGGATATTTATATTCAAATTTGTGCACTCTATCACATTGGTACGAGCACATTAATTCCTTGAGAGGACTTTTCTTCCAACCAGTTTTGCTTATCACCCCAAGCATAGTCTAGGATACCAAATCAATAATTTAAATCCATTTTCTATTGGTGATACTGGGTCCATGCCCACCTAGGTAATTAGGTGTTGTGATGTTAATCCAATGTCCCTAATTTAAATCCATTATTTATAGGTAATATTGGGTCCATACCCACCTAGGTTAATCAGGTGGGGTGATGTTGATCTAATGTCCCTAATTCAAATCCTTTTTAATAGGTGATACTAGGTCCATGCTTACTTACGTTAGTCAGGTGTGGTGATGTTGATCCAATGTCCCTATGTGTATTTCTTTCTTCTATCAGTTATGATATGATAGTTCATTTTACCCAAGTTTCACTTGACACCCCCAAGTGTGGTTTGTCATATCAAAACTAATAATTCAATTCCATTTTTCTAGAGGTAATACTGGCTGGGTTCATGCCCACTTGTGTTAGTCAGGTGTTGTGATGTTGATCTAATGTCCCTATTTGAAGTCTTTTCTTCTATATATCATTATACGATAGATGTTCTTACCCAGTTTTGCTTGTAACCCCAAGCGTGATCTGGGATATCAAAACTAATAATTTAAATATATTTTCTATAGGTGATACTGGTCCATGACCACTAAGGTTAATTAGCTGTGGTGATGTTGATCCAATGTCCCTAATTTAAATCTATTTTCTATAGGTGATATTGGGTCCATACCCACCTAGGTTAATCAGGTGGGGTGATGTTGATCCAATGTCCCTAATTCAAATCCTTTTTTAATAGGTGATACTGGGTCCATGCCTACTTGCGTTAGTCAGGTGTAGTAATGTTGATCTAATGTCCCTATGTGTATTTCTTTCTTTTATCAGTCATAATACGATTGCCCTAGTTTCACTTGACACCCCCAAGTGTGGTCTAGGATACCAAAACCAATAATTTAATTTCATTTTTCTAGAGGTTATACTGGATCCATGCCCACTTGTGTTAGTATGGTGTGATAATGTTGATTTAATATCCTTATTTGAATTCCTTTCTTTTATCTATCAGGATACGATAGATGTTCTTACCCAGTTTTGCTTGTCACCCCAAGCATGGTATGGGATATCCAAAGCAATAATTTAAATCTATTTTTTATAGGTGAAATTGGGTCCATGCCCAACTAAGTTAATTAGGTGTGGCGATTTTGATCCAATGTCCTTATTCAAAGTTCTTTCTTCTATCAATCATGATATGATAGTTGATCTTACCCAGTTTTGCTTGCCACCCCAAGAATGGTCTGGGATATCAAAACTAATAGTTCAAACCCATTTTTGAGATGGGATATTGGGTCCATGCCCACCTACATTGGCAATGAGTGGTTATGTTGATCCACTATCCCTAAGCTAATTTCTTTCCCCTATAAGTTTCATTATGACTATCTCCCTAGTTTGTTCACTCAAGTTGAACGGGGTCGGGATATCAAAACCATTCACTCAAACTTCTCTATAAAATGTGATATTGGGTCCATACCAACTCACGGTAAGTTGGGGGTGGCAATGTTGATCCACTATCCATATAAATTTCATTCATAGATTCAAACTTTGTTATGATTGTGCTCTCTAGTTCCACTTATTACTCCTTTTACGTTGTTTTAATATGATGATAAAGTTGTCTGAGGAATTTCGTCTGCATTTTGATACTCGTGGCCACGATGATTTGTCCTTTACCATGTGGTACTTGGAGTCAGCTTGAGAATTCTTAAACAACTTTTTCCTTAAAATTCCCTACATGTATCTGTGTCAGATTGGTGTTAAGGAGACTTTCACCTTCTATCCTGCTGTTTCGAAATAGTTAGGCAATTAGTTGGTCACTTACTTACCTAGTGGGGTGCCCGAGGGGGTCCCTGGGAGGCATACCCCCACCTAATTTACCTTTACTTTTTTCGCTCACATCCTTACACAGAGCTATGTTAGGTTGGTGTTGAGGTGACTCTTTCCTCTTCACTCCTTTTAAGGAATATGCGCCGAGTGATTGTGTTGAGTGTTTCTTCTTTATCCTACTGCAGGCATATGTGCCGGGTAGGGACTCTACTGCAGGCACATACACCGGGCAGAGGTGACTTTTTCCTTTTGTCCTACTATAAGCATATGCACTAGGTGGACATTTAATTTCTTGGTTTAGAGAGCCCGACATAGTCCCTGGGAGGCATTCCTTGCAACTCTTTCCTCTTCACATCATTACAGGCATATGCGCCGGGTGATTATATTGAGTGTTTCTTCTTTATCCTACTACAGGCATATGCGTCGGGTAGGGACTCTGCTACAGGCACACACACTGGGTAGAGGTGACTTTTTTCTTTTGCCCTACTACAGGCATATGCGCCGGATGGACATTCGGTTTCCTGGTTGAGAGAGCCGGATAGAGCCCCTGGGAGGCTGTCCTCATCACTCTTCCTCTTTACATTATTGCAAGTATATGTGCCGGGTGATTGTGTTGAGTGTTTCTTCTTTATTCTACTACAGGCATATGCGCCGGGTAGGGACTTTGCTGCAGGCACATATACTGGGCAGAGGTGACTTTTTTCCTTTTGTCCTACTACAGGCATATGCACCAGTGGGACAATAGGATTTCTGGTTGAGAGAGCCCGACAGAGTCCTTGGGAGGTATTCCTTACCACTCTTTCCTCTTCACATCATCTCAGGCATATGCATTGGGTGATTGTGTTGATTGCTTCATCTTTATCCTACTATAGACATATGCACTGGGTAAGGACTCTGCCGTAGGCCCATACACCAGGCAGAGGTGACTCTTTTCTCTTCACATCATTGCAGGCATATGTGTCGAATGATTGTGTTGAGTGTTCTTACTTGTACTACTTTGGCATATGCGCCAAGTAGACACCTTGTCATAGGCACATACACTGGGCAGAGGTGACTTTTTCATTTTATCCTACTACAGGCATATGCGTCAGGTGGACATTAGGTTTCCTGGTTGAGAGAGTCTGATAGAGTCCCTGGGAGGCATTCCTCACCACTCTTTCCTCTTCACATCATTACAGGCATATGCACCGGTGATTGTGTCTAGTGCTTTTTCTTTATCCTACTACAGGCATATACGCCGGGTAGGGACTCTGCAGCAAGCACATACACCGGGCAGATGTGACTCTTTCCTCTTCACATCATTGCAGGCATATGCATTGGATAATTATGTTGATTGTTCTTACTTGTATTACTTTGGCATAGGTGCTAAGTAGACACCCTTCTGCAGGCACATACACTAGGTAGAGGTGACTTTTTTACCATTTTGGTGATCCCCTACTAATTTTCTCTTTGGTTCTTTCCTCGGCTCTACCCTTGTTATAGGGTAAGGCCAGGAGTGGATCACACTACTTGATCACCCCTTAGTAATCTTCCACTTGGCTATCTTACTCTTTGATTCTCTTATAGGCTCAGCCCTTATTATATGGTAAGGCTAGGAGAAGATCCCACTGCTTGCTCACCATTTGGCGATCTTCTGCTTTACTACTTTGATCTTTGAATCTCTCCTAGGCTCTACCCTCGCTATAGGATAAGGAAGGGAGAGGATCCCACAACTTTTAACCTTTGGTGCTCTTTGACTTGTACTCTTTACTATACTTTTCTAGTCACATTCGATCAACGCTAACACGCGCGGTTTACTACTTTGTTTACTGCACCTATTAGGGGTCCATTTATTGACCTTGGTTTTAATCATAATTTTCCCTCGAGCTAGTTGATCAGGTTAGTGGAGTCTCATCGAGCCTAATTTAATTCAGTTCGATGCCGATTTAGGTTCAATTACATTGATCCAAAGTCGATTCCATTAAATTGACTTGATGGAAATCCAATCAAATTTGAATCGACTCAAAATTGGGTTAAATTAGACCCGATTACATTCACTTAAATTTTATTTGCTCATCTTAGCCTCGTCGAGTTGGATTTGAGTCAAGTTAGTAATTTATTTAAGTTTAATTTTGTTTGTTTAGTCGAGTCGACCAAATGGACCCGAACCAAGCCGAATCAGATCTGATTTAATCCTGATCTTAGCTTAATTTGGTCAATTTAATTAGCTCTTGATTGACTTTCTCATGAAGTTAGATTTGTTCCTGATCAAGAAATCTAATCGACGACAGAAATTTTATCAAAAATTTAAATTAGGAGCCGTTACCCTGATTCACTGGCTTGATATACTCGCCTTTGAATGCGTTAGAAAGATTGGAGTGATGGTGGCTCTCCGATGGAGGGAGAGATTTATGAGATTCCTCCTTAGTCTCTTGGGAGGGGAGATGACTATAGGCACTAAAGAGATTGACGAATTCCCCTGGCTCTCCCAGGGATATCTCTCAGAACTCAAGATCAAGCTCCCCTATCAGATCTCTCTCGCTCCCTGGCATTCAAAAATCCTAGGGAGAACCCCTTTTGTTTCCTCTCAGGTTTGCCCCCCCCCGTCTCTCTCTCGGCTCTCCCTATTCGCACACCTCGACTGAACCCCAAGCTCCAGCTCCCGTCGCCCCTAGTCGCCGACCCCATTTGCTTGCAAGGTGATCTTCCTTCTTCCTCCTTCTTCATATAATTCTTCTTCTACTACTACTTCTTATATTTCTTCTTCTACATCTTTTACTTCTTCTTCTTTTCCTTCTTCTTCTTCTTCTTCTTCTTCTTCTTCTTCTTATTCTTTGTTTTTCTTTATTATTTATCTTCTCCTTCTTCTTTCTCCTTACCTCCATTTCCTTCTTCATTGTGTGGAAAGTCATAGCAATACCTCTCTAATGTGTTGATTTACATTGAGCATTTGGTATATGATATTTATTTGCGGTTCATGGCATGTGATGCAATGTCCTATGTGTAGTTTGAAATGATCATGAAGGGTCTTATGTAGATTATGTAGATGATTTCAATCAAGTAGTGTGCAAGTTGAATTCTCATGCAAGCTTGTTTCATGTACATTTATAGATATCGCACGTCAAGTGCTTGATGAAATGCCATCTTTTTTTTTTGTGAGGTTTGGATAGTTCTTCCAAACATAAGCTTGCATACAAAATGTTTTAACCAAGGTTTTTATAAATTTGTGGGCAAAATATGAGGATTTCAGACATTAGGCTTCCTACTGTAAGTTTGTATTTGCAATTTTATTTTGTTTAAAGGGAAAATTATGTCGGAATTTCATCTACAAAATAAATATAATGTAAGGTTGAATTTTGATGCTCGACAATTAACACTATTATACGGTGAAATCAGCTACATTCAAGGTCTTGTTCACTTAAGTTTCACTATCTCACACTTTCTTTACTTGTGCATTTGGTTAAAAATTAGGATTTGAATGAGGCAATGGAATCAGCTCTTCTTCCATTTACCTGTGTGTGATATCCTATGAGCTTTTACTTGCTAATGTGGTATGCTTCTTTTATTTATTATTGAAGGGAGCATTTGAGAGGATAGATTTGGATTTCTCCAGTTATTATCTTGGTTATTGCTCTACGTATTTGCTTACATCTAACCATGCAATATGGTTTGTGTTCTCTCCGTATAACTCCATTAGTAATTTGCTAGGAGATGTTCCTTTGAGTTTGTTATGCAGACTATATTATCCTTTTCTTTTTCTTCAGGGAAATGTGATGTATTAATCAGGTTAATCTGACCTGGATGCATCTTTTTCCTCTCTGATATGTGTCAAGAGCAAATGCCAGGAGAAGTCTTCACATCATTGGATGCGCTTTAAGGTTTTATTTCTATTCATGCATATGTGACACAAAAGAAAGTTGGGTGGCTACATGAGTAGTTTTCTCTGAGTTTTAGAAGGAAGTATGTGTGGGAAAGATATGTTTATTTGTGAAAAGTGTTCGGGAAGGCTTTATGTTGGAGAGAAAGTGTGTGTTTTCCTTTTCACTTATGAATATTGATAAGTTTCTTATAAAATATCATAAAGATGGGTTGGAGCCATGTGTTGCATCAAGTGGAGGTTGGTGGAGACCATATCATATCTTATATTTCAAATATTTTGCTTGGGCTGGAGCATATTTTGGTTTTGGAGAGATATAGTGTTGATTTTCATCCTTAAAATATGTATGTTTTTCTTTTCTTCTTACTGAGATGGCTATGGTGTAAATGAAAGAATTCATTGTTTTGCATTCAGGAATCTCATTTATGATTTTTTAAGAGCATCTTCCTTTATACTTCTATAGTCATTTGATAGGTTACGGATTTTGGAGATAGTGTTTTATTTTGCATTAGCTTGTATTGTGGGATTGTTTTAGAAAGAAGAACGATGTTTTGTCTCTTTGCATGAATAAGAATGAATAGTTATTTGAAATGCTTTATAAATGTTTCATAAAGGAAGGCCTTATGAAACTTTCTTATTAGAAGGCTTTCATGGACATACACCACGCCAAACATAAAAACACTTGATTATTTTTGTGTCGGAAAGAGTTTTTGTAGATTGCTTTCTTTTTTTTAGAAAGGTTTTATATGCCATTTCAATTGGAAGTTTTTATAAGTCATTTTGGGATTTATAATTTTATGGTTAGCTTTGTTTTGAGATGTCTCTTTATATACTTCTTGGATCGAAATCACATTTCATATGTGAGTTATTTTTTTTCTTCTCTTTGTGTTTGCTTCTAGAGTCAAGTTTGGAGAAAAGAAAGCTTGTTTTGGTTTTAGTTTTGGGAGCTTGTTCATCTTCACCACTTTGGGCTTTATTTAAAAAATAATTTTGTTAGTTGTGTCAAATATATGAAGTGCTTTGTTTGGAATGTGGGGACAACAAAGGGCTTCAAAATAACCTTCTTCCCTATTCATATTATATTGAATTGGGGTGAAAGGCATTTTAGAGGCATACTTGACTTCAAAGTGGTATGCCCAATAATAATAATGCCTACATTCCTTTTATTTTTGATTTTTATTCCTTTCTTTTTATTGCATTTTGTCACCTTTGTTCTTTTACTTCTTGTCTTTGTATCATGCTTTAAAATCAATTGCTTATAAAATGGACAAATTCAAATGGCAAGTGTGCTCACCCGATATGCAAATAACAAAAAGGAACGTTCTTATTTAGGCTCATTTTCTCTTTTTATCATTTGCTTGATATATATGAATGTGCTCTAATACAACCCCTTTTATGTATTTTGTGAGGTGCTTCTTTTGGAGAGAAAAAGGGAAGGAGCATTCGAGCACTAGGAGAAGGAGCATGGATAGTGGATCTGAGCATCAGTCGCCACCATTCAGTCTGGTGGGGGCGCTACGGGTGGAACCACTGGGTTATAACCCCCAATGCTGTAAGTCTCTTTAAACTTAGTAAGCTTTTAGAGGCCCTCATGGTTGTATGCTCCCTACCTTTTATGACCCTATAGAAACTTCATTCATAACTAGGATTGCTTTCTTTTATTTTAGATCCCTAAACCTGTTGACACATTTACGAATGTCCTATGGGTTAAAAACAAAACTTCTTTTAGTCCCATAACTTTAGTGACACCTAAGGACAAAATTAAAGATTGAGTCTTTAGATAACATAGACTTAGGATGCATGTTCCTTTTAGGATAGAGACTTTAAAACATAGAAAACTTAGTGACACATTTTCCTAGCATTCGTGTCTTAATCTATTAATAACTAATCAATAAAATTGATAATACTCTAAGTCAAAAAATGCTTAATCCATCTTAGATTTAGGGTTCAAGGCTTTTACATTGGGTGTTTCTTAGTGTGCCTAAATAGTGGGTAAGTTCCTTCTCTCCAAGGACTATAAATCCTTCTTATCCACATCACATAGATGACACCACTTCTACCCTTCCCCTCTGTATGTCTTGAGTGTATGAATTTCTATTTCTCCTCAACTACCTCATTCCCTCCAAGTGTGGATGTGAGCCTTGCATGTTGATTAAACCCTTTGAACCTATCTTTCGTTTGAGTAGGACTTTCGAGTCTCTCTTTATGTGCCAATCCCTTTTTGGGAAGAATAATATTGGCTCCTTAATTGTGAGTTTTTTTGGGCCCTAGGCTCGAGATTTAATTAACTATGGGGGCTTGTGCCCATGGGAAATGGAGTTCCACCATCTAATAAACCCCACTTCGAGCTGATGTATCGGGTGGGGGAAACCCATTATTTCGATCAAGTCGTGTATATTACTACCCATCGAGATGCGTTGGTGAGAGCCACTATCTTTAATGGTCAGTCGTATGCACGATCTAATCTGCCATCCCATTGACCCATTTGTGAGGAGGGCGAAGGCCTGCAATTGTCTCTATCCCTTAAGGTAGGTGCGGTCGTATACCCCTCTGCAATCCTGCAGCCATAGTAGTGTCCTATCGAAGGTCCATAGTTTTCCTCCACCACAACCATTTCATGTTACCCCTCAACCTACTAGGAAGACTTACTCAATATCTTTTAAAGAGAGATTGGAGAAAGTTTGTCCATTTAAAGAGAGTCAGTAAAGAAAATATTCAAGAGTCTCTTACTAAAGCATTCTTCAAATTATTAGAGGCCAAGAAGTCGGAAGAGGTAAACAAGAGGGATGATCCCATTTTTTTTCCTACTATAGTATGTTGGACCACACAATCAAAGATTGCCTTATCTTTAAGGACTAGCTTGAGAGAAATTAGAAGTAGAGTGACATCATAATTCCTGAGGAATATTTGGTAGATTCAGATTAGAGGTCTATCAAAATGATTTTAGGTAAACACTTTAACATTTCTCTAATAATTTATGATAGTTGGGATATTGATTTATCTTCATATTTAAAAAACGTTGATTAAAAAATATTTTTATCTTTCTCAATAGTTGCCGATGAGAGATTGGGGCTCAATCTTGGAAGTTGAGCTGGATGCATTATAGGAGGATGTTGAGATGATTTTCTCTCTAGTAGTTGTAGGAACTAGTGTAAAATAAAAAGAAAAAGAGTAAAAAAATTATAGAGAAGGAACATGTAGATGATAGATGTATTCAGGCAGTGGATGGTGACATAAAAACTCTATCACCTCTGATGTTATCTGACTTTCAATTTACCCCATCAAAGCTAAAGTCTCAAAAATTAATAAGAAAATATCCTTCTGCACATATTTTGATGAGTAATGATGAGAATAAGACACAAAATGAATCTTTCATAGAGGAAAATCAGAACTTAGCAGTGATCAATCAATATCCACAAAAAGTTGAACCTTCATATTTGAGCTCTAAAGGGGGAAACAAATGTGAGATCTTATTAGATCGAGACAACACCAAAGTTACCTTTTAAGGGATTCTAATTATGATAGATTTTTTAAATTCAGCCTCCCCATCCAAAAATAACCTTGCATCATCTGAGGAGATCATGAAGGTGCAACTTCATGGTGGAATATTCTTACCCCTAGGCTCCCTCCTAAGGAAAGGGGAAAAAGTCATGTCTAGTGATCCCATTCAAACTACACCTCTATAATCAAATCTTCCTTCCAATCCATTTGTCTTGATTATGATGTTCCCAAAGTCAATTATAACATCTTAGCTCATCTTAAAAAGTTGTCGGGTAAATTGAGTATCTATAATGCCCTCATTCTCTCAAAAGAGATGAAAGAATCCTTAATCAAAGTACTTATCAACCTAAAGGTTTACTTAGCTCAATTT
Organism: Dendrobium nobile; assembly: GCA_022539455.1. Taxonomy (NCBI): domain Eukaryota; kingdom Viridiplantae; phylum Streptophyta; class Magnoliopsida; order Asparagales; family Orchidaceae; genus Dendrobium; species Dendrobium nobile. The sequence goes on from CM039726.1 coordinate 40,894,580, forward strand.
GCTTCAACTTCACAAGATGATGCTTTATAATTTAAGGAAATCCTAAGGATAACCTTTTCCAATGAGGATTTACTTCTAGGAAATGTCAATCATAATCTTCAACTTTACATTACTATAAATATAAGAAATTTTAGATTATCCAGAGTCCTAGTTGATCTGTGTGCATTGGTCAATGTGATGAATTTAAAGGCTCTCACATACCTTAAAGTGGACACATGTAAGCTCACCACCAATAAAAAGATGTTATGAGGTTTCAATGAGAAGGGCGAGAATGACTTAGGTTCAATCATACTCCTATTAGAAATCAAAGATTTGAAAATATAAGCCAAATTTTATATAATTAATTGGATGATGTCCTTTAATGCACTTTTAGGTAGACACTGGATCTACGAGTATAAGATGGTTCCATCTACCATACACAAATGTGTTATGAGATTGCATTGAATATGTGATTAAAGGTGATCTACAACCATTATATATTCACAAGGTTGTGATCTATAAAGATGCTGCATGCTATACCCCCGAAGGGTCAACTACTTATCCTAAAAATGAGATCATAATCAAAGAGGAGAAAGAAAATGAAGAAAAGTCAAAAGAAAATGAAAAATCAAAAGGAAAAGAAGGATAAAAAGACAAAAATAAAGTAAGAAAAGAATCGAATAGCAAGGATGATGTTGAGGCATGATCTTTAGGTCTCCAAATGTTTACATCAAAGAGATGGGATGATGTCTCAAAGAGCACGTGATAGAAGTCATTCCTCACTTGAAAGAAGTACAGCCCTAATGTACATTGATTTGGAGTCAAGTTTAGATGATGACTCAATAGCATGAGGAGCAAAAATTCCTTTCTATTACAATAAGATAAACCATCTTCTAAAATTTGATCTCACTTAAAATTAAGAAAGTGATCTAGAGGGTAAAAGTACAAAAGTTCAAAGTGACGAGCGTGAATTAATTATGTATGAAAAGTTTAGTAGAAGAATCAAAGCCTTAACTTTAATCCCACTATTTATTGGAATGGTTACAATGTTAGTAATTAAGGACCCTCCTAATTTCGATGGTAAAGCAAGGAAAGTTCAGAAGTTTTTTCCTTGCCCCTCCACCATAAGGAAGGAAGATGAATTAATCCTTGAGGAATCATATTTATACAAATTAATGAAATAACCTTTGGTCTACTTTCTTGTGTACATAAAGAATTATATCTCTAATGGTCTCAGACCAGGTTAATGGAACAAGGGTCAAGTTAGATACCATGAAAGCCTCTATCATAAAAAGAATAAATGAAATATTAGTGTTGGTATCAGCACTGGTAAAGTTAGTTCTTTTTATGTTGACAAATATTATGTTGTGATAATTTTTTTTTTGAATCTAAGATGGTCCCTACTAAAATCGTCGACCCCCTCGACAAGATTTTTTTGGAGACATCAGATGGTCAGGATGAACTTCAAGTTCAAGATGCACCCCTTGAATTTGAAGAAGAAATTAAATTGATAGTAGACGAACTTAAAAAAATTAAACTTAGAACAAAGGATGACCCTAGTCCTACCTTCATTAACTCTTTATTGAGTGAAGCTTAATCAAACGATCTAATTCAATTTCTCTTTGAGTTTCAGGACTACTTCACGTAACCATATGATGAAATATTGGGCCTATCAGCTAATGCAGTAGTTATTAAACTTGAAAAGATAATGATATTTCTATTAAGCAAACTCCTTGACACATGTCTATAAATCTAGTAATAAGTCATTTTTGATACCAAGAAATTAGTTTAGGCTAGATTTATTTGAGAGGAACAATATCCCTCTTATGTAACAAGGTTATATCGGTTCAAAAGATGAACAATTAAATTCAAATATGTGTCGACTATATGGATCTGAATAAGGCATGTTCTAAGGATGACTTTCCTTTACCCATAATCAAGCTCATGGTGGACATTTCCTCTTCACATTTAATTTTATGAATTATGGATGGCTTTTCTGGTAATAACCAAATCAAGATATCCCCAAAAGATGATAGGAAAATTGCATTCATAACCCTTATAGGGATCTTTTAATATAAGGTGGTCTCATTTGTTCTAAAAAATGCTAGTTCAACCTACCAACATGCGATGACCAAAATTTTTGATGAATTAATTCATAATCAACTTAGAATGCTATATCAATAATTTAATTATTAAGAGAATAGTCAAAGAGGCTCACCTGTATGACGTAAGAATCATCTTCAAGCGATTGGACCATTATGACCTCAAAATGAACCCATTAAAGTGTGCTTTTAATGTTATTTTAGGGAAATTTTTGGGATTCATCATGAGTCACCATGAAATTGAGATTGATTATGCTAAGATAGAAGCCATCTTAAATTTGACACCTCTTAAAAGCCTTACCCAACTAAAGTCTCTTTAAGATAGGTTGGCATATATAAGGTGGTTTATTTTTAATCTCTTTAGAATATGTCAGCCCTTCTTTATCGTAGCTCAAAAGGAATCAAAATTTATATGGGAGGAGAAATGTCAATGTATCATCAAGAATTTTAAACAAAATTTTACCAATCATCTAGTGTTGGAAGCCCCTATTTAGAGGAAGCCTCTTAAGCTCTACAGTACGACTTTAGATGAGTCACTTGGTGCCCTATTTTCTCAGTCAATGATGAGGTAAAAGAAAATTACCTCTACTATCTAATCATGTGAATTCTCCCTATAGAAATCTGGTATCCTTCCTTTGAGAAGCTTTATCTTGCTTTAGTTTTTACAGCCCAAAAGCTAATGCACTACATGCTCTCTCATTAGGTAAGATTAATTTAAAGAGTGAATCTATTGCAATATCTTATGACCTAACCAACATTGTCAGGATGTTTGGTATGGTGGTCTGTAATTTTTCTTCAATTTGAAAGAACTTTCATTCTCTTGGATGCTATAAAAGGACAAACCATTATTGACTTCCTTGCGACACACCCACTGCTGGTAGAATCTCCTCCAAATGATGATTTACTTTATGAGCAAATCATAAGTTTTGAGGAATCTAATGATCGTGTCTGGGAATTATATTTTAGTGGTGTAGCATCAACCCAATGAGGCAATGCAGAAAAATATTCAATTCCCAAAAAAGCCGTAATTGGCCTAATTTTTATAATATAAAAAAAGGAAATGATTCATTTATTCTACCATTTATTAGATACTTGTATATGTAATGAGACAGAGTATAAAGCTCTAATATCTAGTTTGGAACTTGTAATACTGATGGATATAAAAGAAATGAATGGTGATTCTATACTTTTTATCAACTAGATTGTAGGAGCCTATAAGGTTTTTAATCCAAAACTCCTGAAATTATATAAGTACATAAAACACTTGCTCTAGCAGATTCTTGCTGTGACTATATATAGAATTCCTCATGGTAGTAATTCTACGATAGATTCCTTAACAAAGCTTGTAAAGAAATTTTTACATCTAGAAGAAGACTCCATTTCTAACAAAACTCAGGGTCGTCAGATCTTATCCCCAATAGATTTGGAGCACATTAACAAGAAATCTTCCCAAGTCATATCTGCCTCTTCTACAGCTGAAGAATAAGGAAATTAGGGATAATCACTCATCAATTATCTTCAAGAAGGAAAGCTCTCTCATGCTAGGTCCCTTGCAATTAAAATCAATAAACATGCCATCTCATATGCATTGGTGAATTACACTTTATTTCTTTGATTATTTGATTAGATGTGGATATATTATCTAGAAAAGCAAGAGGCCCTAAAGATCTTGAACAAGGTCCATTCCATAGTATGTTGTGCTCATCAATTGGGTCCTAAGATGAAAATGAATATTAAAATACTTGGATACTTTTAGCTCATGATGATTGAGGATTGCTTGAATGTTTTAAAACTCTATCATAAATGCCATGTTCAAGGTGTGGTTTTACATTAGTCACCTAACTTGTTGCATTCTACGATAGCTTTATGGCCCTTTAATAGTTGGTCCATTGATGTTATTGAGCCTATTTAATGTCCTTCTATAAGGGGTCATTGCTTCATTTGAGTTGCGATTGATAATTTCTCTAAGTGGGAGGAGACAGTTCCCCTACGCCATGCAACATCACACTATGTCATGAAATACTTTCATGGCCATATCATATATCTATTCAGCGTACCCTATAGGATTATATCTGATATTGACTCTTCATTCAAGCATGCAAAAATAATATAATTTTGTAAAACATTGGTATAACAGATTGGATGAGGCGTTCAATAAAACCTTGGTGCAAATCATCAAAAAGACCTTAGATGACAATAAATTCTAGTGAGATAATAGGTTGGTGAATCCTTGTGGGCCTATCAAATGAGTTTTAGGACCATCAATCTACTCTTTTTGCATTAGTGTATGGGTCTTAGGCTTTTCGCCTTTCGGAGGTACAAATCCTTTCACTAAGGATTTTAATATAGAACAAGATCATGAGAGAATAAAATGCAGAACTATGGTTAGAAGAGTTTGAAGACCTTGAAGAGTGTCACCTCTACGCTCAATAAAACTCAGAGTTGTATAAAGCTCGAATGGTTCAAGCTCATGATAAGTTAGTGCAACCTATAACCTTCAAAGTAGGAGACTTGGTCATGATTCTTCAAAGGCCTATCTAAGCCAACCAAAAGATTGGTGGGATGTTTGAGCGAACATGGGAATGACCTTTAATTATAGAGACAGTCTATGAAGGAGGCTTCTGTTAGCTTGTTGATTGTAATGGAAATCACCCGATGCTTTTGGTTAAATGAAGTTTCCTTAAGAAATACTATACTTAGTGTAGTTATAATTTCAAATCAATGAGAAATTCTTTAAGTTCTGAATCAAATTGAATCAGAATTATCCAAATCTAATATTCCAAAAAAAAAAAAAAATCATTTCCAATCCTCATGGTCAAATATGAGTTATCATGCTTTCTTTCCATAAGATTAATCCATTAGTGGTGGAGCACACCCATCATGGAATAAACCTAGTATTAATTTAATTTCTGATCAACTATGGTTAGCTGTGAGTCCCACCTTAGGTTTCCTTTCCATTTGATCATCTTCCAGTTGTGGAATATGCCCTTTATGAGAAAACTTTGGCTTTCCAATCCTTAAAGTTAAATGTGAGTCACCCCACTTTCTTTTCTTAAGATTAGATCCATTAGTGATGGAGTTCACCCCTCGTGTCACTATCCAAGTTTTCTTATCCAAGAATCAATATCCCATTCAAGTTTATATCTACTAGTGGTGGAGCATACCCCTCGCGGTACCACTCTAGCTTCTTATCCTGAAGGTTAGATGTGAGTTATCGTTCTTTTTTTTTGTAAGATTATATCCACTAGTGGTGGAGAATTCCATCTGTGGCACTGCCCTAGTCTTAAAATCTTTTTGTTATTTCATGGTCAGATGTAAGTCCCCACCTCAAGCTTCTTTTCTATACAATCATCTACTAGTAGTGGAGCATGCCCTTTGTGGCACCTCACTAGCTTCCAATCCTTAAGTTTTGGTGTGAGACATCATGCTTCCTTCCATTTAAGTTAGATCCACTAGTGGTGGAGAACACCTTTCGTGCCACCACCCTAGTATTAATTCAATCTTGATCCTCTATGGTTAGGTGCTCCCTTTCCTTGGAATCAAAATTTTAGATTTGACCATTCCATTTGGTCAATGCCAATATATACAATATAACTTTATACTTCTACACATAATGGGGGGCCATTTGTTGGCATTGTTCTTATCATGAGGGCGATATAACTCAAACTCAATCAATCAAATCTAGAGTCCAATTCAAATCCAAATTTCTAAACCAAAAACTAAGGTTAAAGACCCATATCTTATAACCATTTTTTGGTGATTATTCAATCACCTAAAAATTAAATCAAATGACCCTCGATTTATGATTTATCAATTATATATTTAATTGGCATATCCCTAATCCTCCAAAATTAAGGCCAATATGATACTTTTAACCTTAAAAACTTGATAGAATTCTAGAGGCTATAAAATCTTAAAATATTTATAGTCTAAGTTGTTGCACCTTCCACCTTATATAATTTGACCTAGGGACCTTTCCTAAAACCATTGAACATGGCCATAACCCTTATTATGACATGTCAAAACCAAAAATGCACTTTGGTAGACCCCGGTAGACATAGAGTTGACCAAAATGCACGTAAGGTCAAAACTGATATTTTCTCAAAACTTAAACATGGCTTAATAAAACCAAGACATGGAACATCTTCCAATGCATCATAAACATTATTAGGAGTGTATTGAACCAAAACCTAAGTTTTGGTTTGACCAAGTTGACCAAGTCAACTTTGGTTAACCAAAATGCCCCCTTAAGGGCTCAAACATGCATTTCATGTAAGGAGACCTCACCATTGCATGGGACCACCACCATTAAGCCTAAAATATCATTTTGAATTATTTTGGCTCCAACCAAAACCTTTGATTTGATAAGGTTGACCAAGTGAATCAAGGCCAAATTTAATATTCCAAATAATTTCAAAATAATTTACCACTCAAAATTGTTCAATTGGACATCCCAAGCATGTCTATTATTTTCATAAGTCAAATCCCCTTGATTTGACTTGGTCAACCCAATTGGAGGAGTCAAAACCCACTCCATTATCATGTATTTGACCGAGACTCCAATCTCTTGGCTTGAAAAACTTGGCTACTAAACTAAGTAGCCATGTACATCCCCTTATCAACAAGCATTTAAGTATGCTTAAAATTGTCAACTTTAAACACCAAAAATATTTCCCTTCATGTCCTCTTTAAAATTTACTTTAAAATTGTCCAAATAATCCCTTTATCCCACCCTAATGCAGCTCTTAAACCAAGCCAAGCCTTGGTTTAGCTTAATAAGGAAAAAGGGTGTGCTCACCCCATCCCATAAACTAAGAGAGGTCTCACTCAATCCCATGCCCTCTTTTCTAGCGTCTAATAGCCTTGGACACATGGAAATAATCAAACCTATGCCCCAAATTAATCCCATCCCTCCATTTAAAAAGTAAGGGGATGTGGGGGGGGGGGGGTTGGAATCTAACCTATGGGCATCATTCACTCAAGCACACTATCCCAGCATCCTCTAGCTCTCAAAACTTCTATCTTAGCTCCTACAACAATTTATCTAGCCATTCCAAGCATTTCCCCACCAATTTCCACCATCCAAACATTATTTTGGTGAAGAAAGATAGATCAGATGAGAGAAATATTGAGAATATGCATCATGTGTTTGTCTCTGGTCCTGTGGCTATTAGAACTTGGGTCTATTTTGATGATTTTTTTCAATTAAATAGTTTTAATGCTCATCTACCCCTTAATGCCTTACTTAAGTCTTGGTTAGTTGATACTAAAGGTCATATTCACAATATCATCCCTTCCCTTATTCTTTGGTTTATTTGGCTGGAGAGAAATAACTCCATGTTTAATGGAGTTAAGATGAACCATCTCAATGTTATCCAAAGGGTTAAAGACAAGATCTTATATCTTGTGGCTGTCAATTTACTTAATGTTAAAAGTTTTAAGAATTGTTTTCATATTACCTCTTCTTTGGGGATTGGTTGGAAGAAGGCTCTTCTTGCTATCAATGTGATTTACTGGATTAAGCCTCTTTTGAATGTTTTAAAACTTAATGTTGATGGTTGTCATTCTGAGTATGGTGCTGGTTGTGGTGGTTTGATTAGGGATTTTAATGGCCATGTGGTTGTGGCTTTTGTGGGGCCTGTTCACAATGGTAATATTGATTATGCTCTTAGTATTGCCATTCTTTATGGTACCCAACTTTGCATCCCTCTGAATTTACTTAATTTTGTTGTTGAGGTGAATGAGGATTTTATCATCACCTCTTTTCAGGTTATGGAAGAAGTGTGCTGCAGCCCTAATATTTTTTATATTGTTAGGGAAGTTAAGAAGTTGCTGGTTTTTATGAATACTTCTTTCTCTCATATTGGTAATGCTGGTAACTCATGTACTCTTGGCTTGTGAATCATGGGTGTAACCTTAAGTGTTTTACTGATTTTATTAAATCTTCTATTCCTGCCCAGCTTAATGGTCTACTCTATCTTGACGCATGTGGTATACCCTATGTTAACATTTAACTGTTTGGTTATCCTTATGTTGTTGTGTCCTATGGATTTATTATTTTCTGGTAGTTGGTTGCTATTATTTTTTTCTATTATGTTGGGATGTTTTACTTGTTTTGATTATTGGGCATGGCAGGTTGGTTGTTGGTTTTTAACCTGGATGGTTTTGGGTTTCTTTTGTAATTATTTATTTTTGTTTGTTGGCCTCTATGTTGCTTTTATTCCAGATAATTTAGACGGAAGCAATGATTTTCTAAGTGTGGATGCTGAGGTTTTGTCCCATTGTTGCTCTCTTACCTGATGGTGTTTTGTCAATTTTGTTAGGCTGCAGATCCTCTTCTCTGGCTGCTTTTTTTGCTCTTTCTGTGTGACTCCCAAGCGCTTGGTTTTGCAGTTTATGAACCATTTTTTTGTGGACTCCAGGGTGTCTTTGCCAGGTTGGTTTGTTTATGCTGGATTTCTATCACTGGACTGTGGGGTGTAGTTGGTTGTGCCAGCTTTGGTTTGCTGGTTCTTGTGTGGCTATCTTCCTTCCACTTTATAATGCTCTGCTGTTTGGTACTATTTTGAATTTCATGTTTTTCTTTATCTCTAATCTATGCTTGGTCAGTGAGACTCTTACTAGGTGTTGCTGGACTGCATTTGGTAAGATTATGTGGGTTGTGGACAATCCTAATGAAGCTATGGTTATTGAGAAGAATCTGAGCTCTTATGATCTATATTCTGAGACGGGCTTTACTTGGTTCTATTTTGTCTTTTGTTTATTTACTTATTACTCTTTTTAAATATGTTCTGCTAATACTCTTTTTGTGTGTAGCCTTTCGTTTTGCTGTTTCTCTTTTTTGTAGAGGAAGCTGGTTAGAAAGGACTTTAAATTTTTTGGCAGAAAGATTGAGCTATATTGTTATATTCCGATCTTTCTTTTTTGGATGCTGATATTTAGCATCAGTAGAAAGTTATTAGGTTTCTCTATAATATTTGGTAGTGGAGACAATTGGCTCGTAAGTTTTCTTTACTTTTATTTTGTAGCTCGTTTGAGTAGTAGTGAGCCGATGGTTTCCTTTAAGGACTCTGTAACTTGTTTTTTTATATTAACGTGTAGGCCCCTCCATGGGTTTAAAAAAAAAAAAAGATCAAATGAGAGAAAGTTAAGTTGGGAACACAACAATCAATACAGCCACAATCAGCTTGGGAGTCCTCTAAAAAGTTGTAGAGGTTATCACCAAGAGTAAAACGAGTCTAAGATCATCAAAATTCATCCACTCATTATTGAGATATCAACACTTTATCTAAAACTTCAATTTGAAACCACTCAAAATTTACAGTGCAAGAAGCCTCCAAACTCTAACATTAGAAGATTAGGACACCATGAGTTTATGTTAAATTTATTAAAATTTTGTTGAGTATTTTAAAAGTTATAAGAATTGATTATCTTAGTTCATTTTGAACTAAATTGACATGGATTAATCATAGTCATCCCATATTCTTTATACCATAATTGGATAGCTCATGATACATCAAACCATGTGATTTATTCGGCTAGGTTTGAACCCACACCATCTCAAAATTGCATGTGTCCTCATGGTCTAATCCAAACTATTGGATCTCCTATGATCGAATGAAGGTGCTTATCACCAACCAACCCACATATGTGGAAAACCTGGCTTTGCCATGGGTCAACATCAAGTTCCATTGCCATTTTGACACTAATTATTACAAATGATAAGTGCTGGATAATGAGGATTTAATAAATTAAAAAATGCTTAAAAAATTCTAAAATTCGTAAAAATTTCATTTTTTTAACCAAACTTAATTATTTTGGTGTCATTGGAATGGTCTTGAATTAATTTCAATGTGTTTTTATCAGTGAATTATGAGAATTTTGTGTTTGTTTGAAATTAGTTTTTAGCATTTTCCTCATAATTCAGTGGTCAAAATGGATGTACTTTTTAGTGAAAATTTTGTGATCATCTTAGGAATCCCCTGCATTTTTTAAAGGACCAAATTCTCTTAGAATTTTTGCGGTGTGAATTTTCAAAGTCATAGGTTTATTTTGAACCCAAAACTTTGAAAATTTATAACTCTTAAAATTAATTAGATATTATTGTGATTTTTTGTGGTGTGCTTACATATGTTTCGGGGTTAGTTGAACAAAATTCAGACCTTTTAGAACTCTAGTGACACCTAGGAAAAGTCATTAAGGTCAAAGTCTAGGTGAATTAGAAAATTTCAAGAAAATTCCATACACACCCAATAAGGGTGAAACTTTGGCATATTAAACTTTGTGACATCATACACCTCAGGTTTATATTTCACTTAAATTTGGGGTCACTAGTTCAAAAAGTTAATTAAATAAAAAACATCCAAACTTTGAAAATTATTTCGAGAAGTTTGGAGTGCGTTTGGGGCAAAAACATCAAAACATCCTTTACTAAATAATTATATAATTAAATTAAACACCAAAACTTTATAAATTTGTATTTAATCTAGAAAACTCCAAATTGGGAAAAACTCAATGACCTTGGACTCCTTTTAGGGTCTAAAACGTATTAAAAATATTAAATTTTAAGAAATCACTAAAAATCAAAAAGTTAACTCGTTGGTCAACTTTAGTTCAAAAACACATCCAAACTTTGAAAATTTACAACTAATTGTAGAAAAATCTAAAACTAGAAACTTAGTGTCATTTTATTCATTTTAGTGTTTAAAATTTTAAAAAATGTTAAAACTCATGAATTTAATCTAAATTAAAATGTCAAAATTAAACCCCTTTATTTAATGAATTAAAATAATTCATAAAATTCAAAAAATAAACAAATGAAAAAAAACTCTAGCAAACATTAATCCAATATGTAAATTAAATAACCAAACCAAAAATTCATGATAAATACTCCATTGATGAAATTTTAGGGATAAACTACCTCGAGGTGTGGGGCAACATATCTTAAGGAGGTATGGTTCCTCGAACTTGTTGTGCCAACAGCACAAACTAAATCAATGTAGTGTAAAATTATAACATCAAGTAATTATTAATTACTTAATCAAGTTCAATTCATTTAAACAACTACATCAACTTGGTTTTTAGGATATACTACCTCGAACCCGTTGTAGCAACACCATGAATCAGTTGATGTCAAATAAAAAAATTTTAACCTAATGAGTCAAATTAGTAATCAATTAATTAAAAATAATCAAGTCTTAATTTAAAAAAATTAAATCAATTAAATAATATTGGTTACCACTAGGTAAGATGAGCCTATGAGCTCATTAACCTAACGCCAAGGAGGGTGAAATAAATCTCATAGCCCTAGTATAAACAAAGATAATAATCACTGAACACTTCAAATTTATTCTTAAATGAACATTAAAACACTAATACATAAATTGAAATTATTTCCACTTTGAATCATAACAAAAAAAAAAAAACTAGAAAACTTCAACAACTACCCAACATAAGACACATCTAAGCCACACATCGTGATGCACATACTTCACATGGTTTGTTAGGGCATCCACTTCTAGTTTTATGCTTGGCTGATGTTCTTTTTTTTATGCTACTTATATGCCAAGGTTTTCCATGGATTTCATTATATGCTAATTATAATGAATTGATTGATGTAATGTATATTAATGTGATGATTTTATTATGTTATATATGTTTTAATGTGATGGGCGCTAAATTTATATTAGGTTATGGATGCTCATAATATTTTTTGCAAGTGGCCATGCTCATCTAGGACTATAAAATAAGGTGTTAAATTAAAATTTAATTACTAATTTTTTTGAAGGTGCTAAAAATTGCTAAGCCCCCTAAAATAAAAGAGTATGTCCAACTGATTATGATTGGCTTAAATGTAAGCAAATGAAATTACATAACTACTTGGGATGATTTTGATGACTTTGATTATAACTGCGTAGGATAACATAAAGGCTCTCTTAAGTCTTTTAAAATTTTAATATGTAATTTATATTTTTGAGTTAAGAATTTAATTTTAAATGGGATATTACCCATCCAATTTGAAGTTTAAAGAGAAGGGAAACATCCATTAAGGGAGAGTTCCTTTCATTTAATGATTCAAATTAAGATGATTTGAAAATACAAAGAGAAAAGAAATGCCCCTTCATGGACGAGTTCTTTCCTTTTGGATACTTAGACTTAACAAATCCAAGGAGCTCATTTTTTTTTGAAGAAATGCTAAATGCAATAATAATTAAGAAAATTATTACAAAGTACTATGTGATATAATACCTCACAATCCTCCTTTAACAATTTAAGAAACAAAGGAGGAATCTTATTGCTACACAAGTCTTCCTAAAGAAAATCACCTTCTAAAGCATTGTTAGCACAAAAATTAGCTAACTTATTACAATTTCTATTTGAAAAATGAAACGAAACTTTGTCGAAGCCATCCAAGAATGATAAAGCCTCACCTTCTTCATTATGTACATTTTGATTCACTTTATCCATAGATTTTTGCAAATAGTTGATGATGTTGAGATTATCCCCTTCAATAAAAATCCCTTTTGCATCCAACATCTCTTCCATAATGATTTTTTTCAATGACCGAAAAGCAATAAACTCCAATACTCCAATATCCCAATGAATGCACTTGAATCCAAGGAGCTCATTTGAGGGAGGAATATGAAGAAATTAAGACTTAAAAAATGTCCCATTTAAAAAATTACTTACGTCATTCCTAGGAATAAAATTTAGGTTATTTTTAGTGATACTCTGCCACTTTTAATTTATTCAAACCATGGGTTGAAATTAAATGCATTTGCCACATGAATCTTTTACCTTTACTTGAATCATTTTGATTATATAATTTGATTATTATGTTTAATTTTAAATAATAGGAGTTTTGTAATATTTATGAGTTTCTTACTCTTGCAAGCACTTCTATTTTAGCCTAGATGTAATTAGGCTATCTAAGGACAAACTTTTTTTTACTAATAATTAAATAAAAAATTTAGGCCAACATAGAAAGATAAATTATTTTAAGATGTAATCTTGGGCTCCTCGAGGGTTTGATGCATGCATCTTATCCCTTCTCTTCCTTGTTAGACACATCCCCTCCTGCAAGTTATAATAGATCACCAAACCTATTAGAGTGCAGCTCTATCTAGGAGATGTTGTGCAAACTCTATTAAAAATCTATTTTCTAAAACAATTTTTTAAACAACTTCATATTATTCATGTGTACTAGGTTAATCAACAGATATTGCATTAGAAATCAAATAAATTAATAAAATTTTAATTGCATTCAAGCGTAATCACCCTACATAAGTAAAGGCATGTTTGATTAAAAAAGTGTAATTTTAAAAAAAGTTTAATTTTCTTTGAAAAAGTTTAATTTCTAGAAATATAGTTTTAAAATCAAACATGTCATCATGAATAATATATCGTATCTGGAAGCGAACATATTGTTCCCTAATGGGTTCAAATTTCAAAACTTTGAATTCAACCTGATTATCATTGTCAAATTCAGGGAAGAAATACATATGATCCCAAAGGGTAAAAATTAAATTCAATTGAGTGTTTGACTATAATGATCCGGTTAGGAGATCACTAATTTCATAATTAAAGTAATGATAAGAAAGCAATATATCTTCCTGAGGAAAGAGGATATTGTCTATTATCGATTATTTTAGTATGATGATAATGATCGCCATTTTTTTTATTTCCCAAAGAGAATTAATTGAGAATTTTGAAAACTTGATTTTTGAAAATTAGATATGGGTTTCTTAATCTCCTATGAGTGCAAGCCTTTATAGTTAATTACATTATAAGGAATTTGGAGTTTCCTATGAATACCCTCGATTAAAATAATTATAGAAATTTTATTTAAGATTTAATTATCGATCTTAAAGGAGGTATAGATTGGGATTGTAGGAATTTTCAATCGGGACTAGATCAAATTTAAACACTTATTTCTTTAGTCAAAGGAATAAGAGTAGGAGGTGTCTTAAGATTCTGAATTACTTCAGAAACACTCCAAACTATTCTAAGTGTTTGACTTGAATTTGATTGAAAGAGATTTAAGTTTGAGTTGTCATTTTACTAGAAAGTTGGGATTAGATTTTTTGAGGTTGAGATCTTATAACCTGAGCTTGCTTTAGAACCTAAGTCTAATTTGGGTACTGAAATTTAGTGACCCGAACCTAGGTAATGCAATGCAGGATCTTAACTTACCTCGACCTGGATTAGGGAGCCAACTAAAATGCCTAATGCTTCAAAACCATGAGTTCAATCTTTTATTTGAGAGTGTTAGGGATATTATATTAAGTTAAGTTTGAGGAAAGCGGGGTCGACATCTAGAATAGATTTTAATTGGCCTCTTAACTTATGTTAGGTATTTGATGCTTAAGTAAATGAAATTAAAGTTTTAGACATTTCTTTAATTTATTACTAATATGATGCATGCTAGTTGACTTGATTAAATACTTAAATAAAATAAGAAGAAATTTTAAAAAGGATTAAAAGTAGATTTTATCCTAGAGATTGCATAGAATCCCCTTGATAGATTTGCACCCTCATAGGCCAGGTGGTCTGCCATAATTTGCAATCAGGGAGAAGCCTAACAAGGTTGAGAATATTTAATATGATGCATGAAAACCCCTTGGCGAGTCTATGATTACTTCTTAAGACCATTAGAGTTTCCATGTGGGATAAACTTTTAACTTGTTTAAGTAAAAAAAAAATTATCGCATCATTACGTGCCTCTGATCGGGTTCTAGGCTAAATCAAAGATAGCATGCAAGAAATAAAGCTAGAAAAGTATAAAATTTCTACTACACAATTAATTACATTAATTACTAAAATTTAATGTCCATATGGCAAGCGCCACTTAATATTACATCCTAGGGTCTACAGAAAAGTAGAGTGGCCGAGCGCCACTGATTACAACCCAGATTCTACTTCTATAACTCAAGTGAATTTGAGAATGGGTCTTCTCATTATCCAATTTTTCATCCTTCTATGGGGCTCCTTAGATTGTCTGGTATGGATAACCAAATGAAAAGAAACTCCCCACTCAAAAGGAGTATTATCTTTTCTCTTTAGATATTTTGAAGTCATCCTAATTTGGATCTCCAATTGGATAGAGATTCTCCCCAAAAGGGCCTTCCTCTTTGGACACTTAATTAGATGTTTAAATCCCATCTCAAATTTTCACATTGACATTTACAACTCAATTAAATTTAAATTATATTTGAATAAAAAACAAAAATCTCGACTCAAACACAACCTGTAGGGTTATCTTAGACAGTTATAATCAAATTCAAAATCTCAAGCAGTTATATATTAAAATTTAAAAATGCTCAAACTCACAGCCACACTTGGCCATGCTTTTTTAATTTTTAAAGGGGGACTTAAGCATTTCTAAAGCACCTGTATAAAACATCATTAATTAAAGCTTAATTATTTTACCTCCTTTAATTAATTCCCTGTAAGAGCATGGGCACTTGCATAAGATTGAATTAGAATAAATCATCTCTTATATAAGGGTAATATATCATACAATCAATCACATCATAGAGTGTAGAAAATTAAGTAAACAATCACATCAACATCATCAAACAATATGCAGTGATAACCATGAAAACTCGAAACATAACAGAAAAGTAAATACCAGTCTAGCTTGAGACTAGAGTTAGTTGTCCTAAAAAATCATCTAAAGTGTATGAGTTAGGCTCTATGGCTTGGATGTATCCTATGTAAGTAAATTGATTAAAGTTGTTGAAGTTCTAGTTGGTTGAAAGGCTTAAGGAAAATATTTAATTAAAGTTTAAGTATTAATGATTTAAAATCAATATTAAGATATATTACTTAAAATTAAATGGCTACCACCTTTGTTGTTCACTAAGGCCACGAGGTTAACTTAATAGCCTCATAAGCCTCGGTTACCGAGTGGTAATTGATATGTTTAAGTGAATTAAATTAATTAAGATTTAAATGTTGATTAATTTTTAATTAAATATTTTTGGTTGCTGGTTTTCATGTCAAATTAAGGTTTTCTTGATTTTTAAATGATTTTTAAATTTTAGCAAATTTTAAAATTATTTTAATCATTTAATTAAGGGGTCAAAAGTTGACTTTTTGATTAAGCATGATTTATGAAAAGTTAAGATTTTTTATAAAATATGAGACATTAAGGTGATCAGTTAGACTGTAAGTTTGATGGATTTAGTTTTTTTAATATTTAGTTATAAAAGTTTGAAGTTTTGACTTAAGTTTGTTTGTATTGTTGATTTTTTTGACTTTAACTTATTTTTGGCGGTTTGAAATTTTTGATAAGTATTACATTTTTATATGAGTTGAATGAATTTGAGTTTGATCAATTTAGAGTTTCCTGAAATTAGTTATAATATTCAAAGTTCGAGTATTTATTTGAGTTTTTAAATTGAGTTAATAAAGGGCTTTTTATGATTTTTTAAAGTTTTTTTTAAGTTTTTTGAATTTATTTTTAAAAAAATTTAATTTTAATTTGATTATTTAGTTAATAAATTAAATTAATTAAAAATATATTAGATATTTTAAATTAATCTTAATTTTAAAATATTTAAATTATATTTTTTGATTAATTAAAATGTTTTATTTTTTTTTAAATTAAGACAATTTAATTAAATATATAATTAAGTATTAATAGAGTATTTAAAAATTTAAATATTAAAAATAATTTAAAATTTATAGAATATATTTAAAATTATTTTTTAAATTTAAAATAATTATCTGATAAGAATTTTTTTTTTTGAAATTAAATTTTGATAATTTTTAATTAATTAAATCATTTTCAATTGAATATTAATAAAAAAAATCAAAATTAAATCTATTAAATATTTTAACTTTATTTGAATTTTAAAATAAATTGCTAAAAAATAATTTGATATATTATGCTAATTTTTTGGATTAGTATTTAATTTTTAATATTTTGTTTTGAAATTTTTTGGTTTAAAAATATATTAAAACTAATTTAAATTTAATTATTAATTGACTCGATGACTGGGTGGTGACGGAAAGCCAAGGGGCATGACGAAATTGGACCATCAAAATAACGGCAAAAATGCAACATTTAATACCAATGATTATTGCTACTGGCAATCATTAGAATTAAATAAGTCCGCGGTGGCGGATGTGATTTTAACTTATCCATGTTAGTGCCGTTGCAAAACTGTATGATCTCCGCTATTTTGAAATGAGCGGCCAACTAGTAGCTGGACAAAAGGATTAACCGTGGGATCGGATCCACAGTTACTCAAAACCGCTGAACAGCTTGATCTGGACCACTAATCATGTGATCAATGGTTCAAATAATTCAGACTTACAGCAGACTACGAGTGATGCCCTAGCAGCAATTTTCTCTTTGTTCTCTCAATACTGATCGTCAAAAAAACTTATGAAATTTTAAACATAGAGTTCTTAGATGAACAAAAATTTTGGGGAATATTTTTTTTTGGCTGGAAAAGTGCTTAAATGAAAACTATTTTACTATAAACTATGTGATATAGGGTAAGGGTTTGAAGGAAATCTAATTGTTAAAACTTTAGGAAATCGATTTGATTGAGTTTTTAGATTATCCTCGTACATCTTCCTAGTGTAAAGTGCGGTCAGATAAGATCTAGATTGAATAGATGAAGCATTGGATGGAACTAAGCTTCGGTATGCCCGAGGATCGCCGCTGGTGAGGTCTCGATGGTGGGTTTGCTTGGGATTTTGAGAGGGACGAGTTTGGAGCTCAAAGGAATTGGTGGTTATATCTGAGATTTCTTGAATGGAGAGAGAGTAGGGTTTGAAGAATAAACTCTCAAGTGAAGGTTTTACCCTATTCAAATGTTCTTAGGCTAAATGGATGGATGAAATTGATAAGATAGGCTTCATAATGGCTGCCAAGTGTCCTGGAGGTTGTTGGGAAAAGGAGCATCAAAGGACATAAGGACATCCTAGGTGGAAAGGTATGCTTGTCCTCATAGAAGCATGTGGGGATGCTTAGGGCCATTTGATCTAGATCTAAATGTTGAGAGGCAGCCTAGAAAGGTTCAAGAGTCCCTCCAATAACTAGAGTGGTTTAGATTAGAGGGGATTAGGTTTAAGGGGTCATTTGAAAAATTTTGACCACAAAATTTTGACCACATTAATAGAGAACCACAACCAAAAGCAAAACTCCTTACCTCTACCGACCCTTCCACGGACGAGAAACTCCAGACGAAAGACAAGCAGAGCAATCCTTGAAGCAACCCTTGTGAATCCCCCTCACAAGCTCCCCCTCACAAGATCCTCTCTCTCTCCCTCTCTCTCTTTCTCTCCTCAAGGTCTTCTCAGGTCAAGGCAGCAGCCAAAGGTCCTCTAAAATGTTTGAAGAAGAGCTCTTTAAATAGAAGAGCTCAAGAGGAGCTCATTAATTGCAAGTAGCCGACTTTATCGTCCAGGCCGATATGGACATCGGCCTGGTCGATCAGTACAAATCAAGGAAGATCGGCCAAAGCACAGCCCTGGGAACAGTCCTGGACGATTGAAATTTGGCTTGATCGTCCAGGCCGATCTCACGATCGTCCTGGCCGATTAGTTCGAATCAGAGGTAAATCGTCCTGAGCACAGCCCTGGGAATAGTCCTGGCCGATTGAAATTTAGCTTGATCGTCCAGGCCGATCTCACGATCGTCCTGGCTGATATGATCGTATCAATCATCCTTAATTACTCCCTTAATTTCCTGATCAATTAAGGCATAATTTGGTAATTTCGTCCAGGCCAATCCGGGGATCGTCCTGGCCGATAATTTAAAATATAGTATGCATAAATTGTCTAAGGCGGCTATCTCTTTCTATTTTGAGCTTATCGTCCTGGCCGATACACGTATCGTCCAGGACGATATGTTAATGTCGGCTGCCTTAATTTAGAATCCTTAATTAGACTTTCTGTTTTAAGCTGATCGTCCTGGACGATATAAATATCGGCCGGGCCGATGTAGGCAAAAACAGAAATTCTAAGTCTCTCAAGTGTGTGTGTGAAGGGTTACTTAGCATCAGTCTTTTTGGCCATTACAATTAGACTCAAAAGGTAAAAAACAAAAGTACAGACTGACTCAACCCTAAACCTACGCGATCCTGAACTTGGCTTCTTCTTGATCGTCCGATCTTCGATTCCTGAAAAGTTAGAAGAAACAAGTAGTCCAAGAGAAATAGTGTTTGTCAATCATCAAAACATGAGACATGAAAATAGGTTTGCAACAATCTCCCCCTTTTTGATGATGGCAAACACAAGTAGGAAAATTTCATTAAAACAGCAAGGTTACAAAACCTAAGACCAAATAGCTTTTTCCTACACATACTCCCCCTTTTGTCATCACAAAAAAGAGGGTCTAGAAAACAAAAGAAAAACATCACAAAAGATTAATCAAGTAAACTAAAAAAGAACAGGAAACAAACAACACAAAGTACAGACTAAAAAAGCGAGGGATCCAGATCATCTGATGGAGGTGGTGGAGGTGGCTGCTGAAAGTAGGTGGCAAGTGTGGTGAACTGAGCATTGAACCAGGCGATGTCCTGGTCATGCTGCTGCTGCTGCTGAGTAATGAAACTGTCAAAACGAGCTAAATCCTCAGTGCGGTGCTGCTCGTAGCGGGTAATATCCTCAAACTGTTGTTGCTCCTGTGCAGCAACGTAGGCATCAAATCAAGTCTCCCAACGATCAAACCTCTTAATCAACTGATCAAATGGTGAGTGCTGGTGGAGAGGGACAGGATCCGGAACGGGAGCGGGAGCCTCCTCCTCTCTTGCCCCCCGACCTTCCCCATCTCCTGGGTGGAGACGAGTACTATGAAGTGCAGTGAAGGAATTGTTTGAGTAGTAGGTAGGGTGACGGTCAGGATGATTAGGGTATTGGAGATTGTATTTGGTTTCAAGGATATAGGCTATGATATGTCCTAAGGCTAGATTGGGCTTTCTCTTATGGCCTGGGTCGCGAATTGTAGTTAGGTGATCGATGTAGCGAAAGAGTAGATTAGCGGCATTGAATTCTCTTTGGGCCATAATGTAGAAAGTAGTGAGGGACAGTAGAGGGGTGATGTGAATCCGGTCCCCGGCTTTTGGGATTATGGATGTGCGAAGGACATGTTGGATTGACCTAGCATCTTTGACCAAAGAGCTAGTCTCTCCAACATGGAAATGTGTATTGGTCTGACGAAGGAAGTGATTCGCCATAGACTAGTCAAAATCAGGATCAGAGGCTATTTGGTGCAGCTTATCCCCAGTGGTGGATAGCTGTAAAAGATCAACACAATCCTGATATGTTATTTCGACAGGGCGTCGATTCACATAGGAGGTCATGACTGTGAAGGTGTGGTTAATGCGCAGGCTAGCAAAAAATTCAGTGAGAAGTTTGGAAGAGAAAGGGAAGGCGAGAGTGAGTATAAAACAAAGAGAGGTGTGGGCAAAAAGGTCCATTACCGGGTATGAGAGATATGCAGGATTAATTATCCGGGAAAGGGTGATGCCACTCTCCTTGTAGTGATGATAGGCAGCCTGATCTTCTGCCTCCCTGAATCAAGGGTCCAGAATCGCCCTCAAAGAACTCCCAGATGCCTGAAGAATACGTTTCCCACCAGCCATTTGAGAGAGGTAGCAAGGAAACACACAAGAGCTGAAAGAAGAGGGTGAGAAAACATGGCTGGAATAGGCCTGAATTTAAAGAAACGGCCCTATCGTCCTGGCCAATCGCAGAATCGTCCAGGCCGATAGGGTACAATAATTGCGTACAGGCCGATTGGTCAAAAAGGCGGTCCGATCGTCCGGGCCGATCAGATATCGGCCAGGCCGAATAGACACAGGTGATCGGCCCGAGGAGTCAGGCCGAACGACCGTTGAAAAAGCAGATTATCCGGGCCGATTAGGTGTATCGTCCAGGGCGATGCACAATAATTGATCGTACCGGCCGAAGTTAAAACGTTTAAAATGCTTGCCACGTGTATCGTCCAGGACGAACAGTGGATCGGCCCGGCTGATTGTCCAATAATGGATCGGCCGGGGCCGAATTTAAAGATCAAAACGTACGGACACGTGAATCGTCCAGGACGATCTAGTGTATCGGCCAGGACGATGCACATAAAATGCATCGGCCAGACGAAATATACTATCGGCCAAGACTATCTCCATGAGTTTGATCAAATCGTCCAGGACGATATGGGATCATCCGGGATGATGAATTATAGCAAGCACATAAATAGGTCATCAGATGGATTTTGAACAAAAGTTGTCATATCGGCCAGGACGATAAAGATATCGGCCAGGACGATAAAGATATCGGCCAGGACGATAAAGATATCGGCCAGGACGATAAAGATATCGGCCAGGACGATGTGACTTGAAATTGAAATCAAAAGATGAAGACTGATGATCAAGTCCCTCAAAAATAAAACAAAAGAAACAATAGACAAAACACAATAAAAGAAAAATAAAAAACACGAAGAGGAAAAACAAATATTTCTGGATTTTAACCTTTCTAATTTTTTTATTTTTTTATTTTTTTTTTATTTTTTATGGAGGCATCATATGAGAATTCTTTTCAAAAAATTAAACTTTTCAAGTTTCAAGAGATCAAGAAGTTTAACAAATCTCAATTAGAAGAAGGTAGAACATCTGATTTTGTTAACCCTTGATCGGACATTCTTCAGGGTACAAAAATTCTTTTTGGAAAATAAAGATCTAACTTAGAATAACTAATAGGATAATAAGATCCATTCAAGACTTGTTTACAAAGAAAATATCTCATATTTAATAAACCAAAGTAATTTTTCTCAATCATGGAAATTGAAATCAAGTTTTTGAAAAATCACATAATTAATGAGTTTTCTAAGTTTTAAGTGTTTTACCAAAGAGAGGATAGCTTGCATTTAGTGGGCTTATTTTATGCATCTTGTCATTTTGATTTGCTCTTTTGAGCATCTTTTGATTCTTTGATACACTTTTGTGTATATAGCATTCTTTTCAATTTTGGCTTCATTGACCTTTTTCCTTTTTAACTTTTGCAAACTAGAAACTCTTTAATATACCCTTAAAAAAAACTTAGTTGTGAGTATATCCTCCAAATATTAGAGAATAGGAGCTCTCTCTCTAACATAGGGAAGAACAATCCACAACACAAAATCAAAATCATGTGATAAATGCAATGACAAGATTTCAAAAAGCTTGAATGATATCTAAAAACTTTGGCTATTATGCATAAGATAAATTAATGTAGCAAGATAAGAAAAAGATCTTAAATAACAGGCCATTGGTTAAACCGAGTTTAGACTTTTGTTTTAGAGAAGAAAATCATACCACTAAACAAAGTCAGAAGGAGGGAAAACATCAACAATATTACTCCCTTTAACCAATTTAGAAAAGCTAAACCCTATCTCCAAAAACTCCAATATCTAAAAGTTTGAAAGGATTAATCATATGGAAGGCCATAATTAAAGAGCAACAAGTAGACAAAACAAAATAAAATAAAACAAATGAAAATAAAGCAAACTAAAATCAACACACAGTGAGCACAAAAACTAGAAAAAAAAATAAAAAGACACAAAAAAAACTAATGTTTCAAGCAAGTGATAAAGCAGCGAGTTTAAGCAATTTTGAGCTGCAAGCCTCCTTATGTCCAGTTATCCTATGCTCCCACGAGGGCTTTGGTGAGAGCACACCTGTAAAACTCAACAACAGTCAGATTTAGGAACCCAAACAGGTTTGGGATCCTTCTTAGAAAAAGTAGAATGTAATGCAGGTAAGGTATGCTGTGAATCATGCATCTTAGGTCTCCACACCCAATGAGTACTACGGTGAACGGTGCAAGTGTGTGAGATGTGTCCTAGCATGCCACATGAGAAACATCTAACTCCAAGAAAGGGATTTCTTAAATGATTTGAGTTATAATGCCTCTTCCTAGGTTTTGGCAATTGATCAAAAGTAGATGTCATCCTAGTTTTCTTACATGCTTCTAAATCATTTTGAATCTTCAAATTTGTGCTTTTTAAAAATTCATTTTCAATCCTCAAATTCTTTTCTATCTCCTTAGATTTCTTAAAATCAACTTTAAGTGAGGTGTGTGAAGCTTTTAATGCATTATGTTCATCAACTAATTCCAAATGCTTTTTGTTCAACTCATCAAATTCATCAAGGAGAGCCATGTGATTTGAATCAATCGTTGTATGATCTTTGAGAAACACTTCATGCTCTTTTTGTAGATTTGAATGTTCTAATTTTAGGCTAGCATAAGTTTTCTTAAGTTTTTTTATATGATGCATGGATTTTTTCACAAATTTCAAACAATTCATCATAGGTTGGTTTACATACCTCTTCCTCATCACTTTCATTTTCTCCCATGAAACACAAATTTGTAGTCTCTTCCTCTGGTTCAGTCTCAGAGGAATCAGTACTAGATTCTGCCCAAAAACCTCTTTGGATTTTCTTCTTGTCCTTCCTTGACTTGGCTTTCTCCTCACCTTTTTCCTTTTCTTTGCTTGAATGATCTTGAAGTATAGGGCAATCGGCTCTCACATGTCCAGGTTTCCTGCATTCAAAACAAACAACATCAGAAGATCCCTTAACATATTTGTGATCCTTACCTTTCCTCCAATTTTGATGATGCTTTTGTTTCTTCCTTAGAAAGCTTTTGAATTGCCTTGTGATGAAGGCAATTTCATCGCTTTCAGACCCGGAAGATTCGGAATCCGATTTGTGCGCCTTTAGTGCGATTGTTTTCTCCTTTTTCTTCTCACCTGTATCAAGATTTCTTTGATTCACCCCTTACTCGTAAGCAATGAGTGAGCCAAGTAAGTTATCAATAGAATTGGTGTTCAAATCTTTGGATTCAGTAATGGCAGTAATTTTTGCATCATAAGACGAAGGCAAGCATCTCAAAATCTTGTTAACTTTTTTATAATTTGAAAGCTCTTTTCCTAGTGCATGCAATGAAATAACAATCTAAGTAAACCTAGTGTACATGTCAGAAATCGATTCATGAGGTTTCATACGAAAAAGTTCGTAGTCATGTAAGAGAAAGTTCAAATGGGATTGCTTAACTTCATTAGTACCTTCATAGGTGATGCATAATTTATCCCAAATCTCTTTACCAGTTTTGCAAGTTGAAACACGCATGTAATCTTCAGATTTTAAAGCACAGAAAAAACAGTTCAAACACTTTGCATTTAATTGAGCCAAATTACGTTCATCGAAAGTCCATTCAGTAAAAGCAACTTCAGTTTTAATACCATCAATTTCACGAGAAGGTGGAGAATATCTTTCTTGAATAAGCATCCACATGCGATAATCAGTAGATTGTAAAAACGTTGACATGCGGGTTTTCCAAAAATCAAAAGGTAAGTTGTCAAATAGAGGAGGTCGTGTAATCGAATAACCTTCAGTAGTGTTCCTATTTCCTAAGTTATCCATGGATCAAATTCAAAAAGTTTTCAAACTTAAATTTTCGAATCCCGCTCTGATACCACTTGAAAGTTCGTTCGGGATGTTAAGCCCTATGAACTTAGTCCCAAGCTAACCAAGAGGGGGGGTGAATTGGTATTTAAAAAAAAATTCTTAAGACAAAGAAAGAAAATCACAAACCAAATCACACCACAAGAAATTAATGCGGAATTAAAAAGTGCGAAAGCAAAAAATAAGAACACAAGATTTATAGTGGTTCGGTCGACTCGACCTACGTCCACTCCTTGGAGGCACCCTCCAAGTATTGCACTACAAAACATGACTCTCCTTTAGCCCCCACGGCTAGGCGGAGAAGCCCTTACAAGAACCTCCTTTTGCTTCCTCCTGAAGCTGGCAGAGAACCACAACCAAAAGCAAAACTCCTTACCTCTACCAACCCTTCAACGGACGAGAAACTCCAGACGAAAGACAAGCAGAGCGATCCTTGAAGCAACCCTTGTGAATCCCCCTCACAAGCTCCCCCTCACAAGATCCTCTCTCTCTCCCTCTCTCTCTTTCTCTCCTCAAGGTCTTCTCAGGTCAAGGCAGCAGCCAAAGGTCCTCTAAAATGTTTGAAGAAGAGCTCTTTAAATAGAAGAGCTCAAGAGGAGCTCATTAATTGCAAGTAGCCGACTTTATCGTCCAGGCAGATATGGACATCGGCCTGTCCGATCAGTACAAATCAAGGAAGATTGGCCAGAGCACAGCCCTGGGAACAGTCCTGGATGATTGAAATTTGGCTTGATCGTCCTGGCCGATCTCACGATCGTCCTGGCCGATTAGTTCAAATCAGAGGTAAATCGTCCTGAGCACAGCCCTGGGAATAGTCCTGGCCGATTGAAATTTGGCTTGATCGTCCAGGCCGATCTCACGATCGTCCTGGCCGATATGATCGTATCAATCATCCTTAATTACTCCCTTGATTTCCTGATCAATTAAGGCATAATTTGGTAATTTCGTCCAGGCCGATCCGGGGATCGTCCTGGCCGATAATTTAAAATACAGTATGCCTAAATTGTCTAAGGCGGCTATCTCTTTCTATTTTGAGCTTGTCTTCCTGGCCGATACACGTATCGTCCAGGACGATATGTTAATGTCGGCTGCCTTAATTTAGAATCCTTAATTAGACTTTCTGTTTTAAGCTGATCGTCCCGGACGATATAAATATCGACCGGGCCGATGTAGGCAAAAACAGAAATTCTAAGTCTCTCAAGTGTGTGTGTGAAGGGTTACTTAGCATCAGTCTTTTTGGCCATTACAATTAGACTCAAAAGGTAAAAAACAAAATTACAGACTGACTCAACCCTAAACCTACGCGATCCTGAACTTGGCTTGTTCTTGATCGTCCAATCTTCGATTCCTGAAAAGTTAGAAGCAACAAGTAGTTCAAGAGAAATAGTGTTTGTCAATCATCAAAACATGAGACATGAAAATAGGTTTGCAACAGGTTAGGTTTGACAAAGTCAAAGTAAGCATGATTTGACTTAGGGGGAATTAGAATTTACTTGAAAAATCTTTTGGAATGGGTTTGAAATCTTGAGAGGTTTGATTTGGTAAAATGGGTTGAGATTGACTCATTTAAACCCTTAATGGTTATTGAGTCAACCTGGGTTGACCTGGTCAAACATTTTGACTTAGGACCTGAATTTGAGCTCAATGGGTTTAACATGATTAATCGGGTATGGTACAGGCATTTTTAGGAATTTGATTGGTCAAGATGGTTAATTTGATAATTTGGGCCCTTAAAGGGCCATTAGGTCAACCAAGGTTGACTTGGTCAACCAGGTTGACCCAAGAGCTAGATTTGGGTCAAACAGGTTTAGTTTGATGTTTGAAAATTGCTAAAAGTGGTACCAAAAAATTGGAAGGTTTTGGTCCCAAGAAATTGGGAGGTCATTTGATTTGGAATGCTTGTTTAAACCCCTAAGGGGCATTTTGGTCAAAACTGGTTGACCTGGTAAACCAAGCTTGACCAGGGTCTAGGATTGAATCTAATGGACTTCTAATGATGATTAGAATGCAATGGAAGAGGTTTTGTTGTTTGATTTGAAAAGGCTATGTTCAAGTCTATGAAAACTCTAAAATTGCCCTTAAGGGGCATTTTGGTCATTTTGACCACTAGTCAACTGGGGGTCAAAATGGATCCACAAAAAATTTAGTTTAATGCCTAATGAGTCATAATCAAGGGTGTGGAAGTGGTTGGAGGATTTGGATAAAGCTCCAAGGCCAGGATCCACTGGGTGGCATGTCTAGTGGCGTAGGCCATAAATATTTGAAGGTTTTATGGTCTTCAAATTTTAATTCAATTTTTGAGGTTAGAGGTCTCAGGATGAGCTCAAATTTGGATGGATGCCTTTAGAGACATGTCTTATCAATATGATATTGATAGACTCTGAAATCAGAGGTCACTTGATTGGGGTTTGAAATATTTGAAAATTCATTGGAAAAGGGTCTCAAGATCGGGCCCCTTAACCTTAGATTTGACTTGGAATTTTTGAGTTTGAATTTGGTTTTGGGTTTGAATGCTTAGATTTAAATTATCCAAATCATTTATAATCATTTGGGATGATCATAAGTGATAGGATATGATTGGTTTTTGATCAGAGGTAAGATTAAGGTTTAAACTTGAGTTGGAATCACGAAAAGTTTAAAGTCTGGGTAGGTTTGTAGTTTGGATTTAATTAAAGTTTGAATTAAATTAAGGTCTAGATTGGCTTGATATTGGGATTGATTTTAATTTTTAATAGATTTAAAATCTAGATGGATTTGAGATATGGATTAAGATTTAATCTATGATTTGAATTGATCTTAGAGTTTAGGTTGGTCTAAGATTTGAATTAGTCTATGATATAGGTTAGTCTAAGATCAAATTTAATCTTAGGGTATAGATTGATTAAATTTTTAGGTAGATCCCAGGCCCTAAGAAGATCATAGGCTCTGGAGTCTAACATAATCCTAGGGTCTAGGATGGTCCTAGGGTCTGGAATCTAGAAAAATCTTACGGTCAAGATAGATCCTAAGGTCTGGAGTATAGGAGAATCCTATGATCTAGAATCTAAGAGAACTCTAAACTCTAAGAAGTCCCAGGGTATGGGATCTAGAAGAATCCTAGGACCTAGATAGATCCTAAGGTCTAGATTTGTTTAAAGGAATCCTAGGGTCTAGAATCTTTGACGATTTTAGAGTCTAAGAAGTCTTAGGGCCTGAGGTCTAGAAGAATCCTAGGACCTTAATGGAGCTTAAGGTCTAGATTGGTCTGGAGGAATCCCAAGGTCTAGATAGATCCTAGGGTCTAGATTCTAGGAGGATCCTAGAGTCTAGATTGGTCTAGAGGTTAAATTGATCTTAGGTCAGGATTGGTCTAAGTAACCTCATAAAAAAATGAGGTTAATATGGGGATAATTAGGATATTCTATAAATGTTCGCCCCAATTTCTTAAAAACTTAAATTATAGCCTACCCATATTTCATAAAGAGCATATGCAGATTTAAAGAGCCTAGGTGGTTTAGCTGGCTCCCCAATCCTGGCTGGAATAAGTCTAAATTTTTATACCATTAGCTAAGTTCAGGCCATTATAGTTTAGTGGCCAAATATAATTTAAAATTTGGGGTAGACAGAAAATCTTAAGTCCCCAATTTTAGGAATCTAATTTCAATATTCTAATAAAATGATAGCTAAAATTAAAAATCTCCTCTAAACCAAAATATGAAGCCAAAAAAATAGAATAGATAGAGATGTTTTTGAATTATTTCATAATCCAAAGGCACCTCGTACCAATCCTCTATTAGCCTAAAAAATAACTGTTCAAACTTGCTCCAGTCTCTGTTTAAACTCCAACCTTAGTTCTTTGAGATCACTCCTGGAAATCTCAAAATAAAAATTCTATCATTATTTTAATTGAGAGTATTCATAGGACACTTGAGGTTCCTATGATGTTATAACTATGAAGGCTTGCCTTCGTAGGATATTTAAAGACCCACCTAAATTTAAAAATTAATTAATTCTCTTTGGAAGAATAAAAATGAAAGATAATCGTTATCGTCATATTCAAATGATCGATAATAAATAATATTTTATTTCCTTAGGAAAATATATCATTAATTATCATGGCTATGAATAAGAAATTAATAATGTTACATCAAGTCTATCATTGCTAAATACTCGATCGAACATTATTTTTACCCTTCAAGGTCATATGTAGTTTCTTCTTGAATTTAATTATGATAATTAGGATAAAGCTTATAATTTTGAAATCTAAATCCATTAAAGAATGATAATTTTACCTTCTGATATAAATATTGTTCATAATAATATGTTCGACTTCAAAACTAAAATTCTAAAAATTAATTTTTTTTTAAGAAATTACAATTTCAGTTGCTTTGCTTATTTCCAAAGCATAAAATTCCTCCAGTCCTTTAGTTACATTTTCCTTTGGCTTGAACTCTAGGGTGCCCCTAAATCCTTAATGGCCAACCTCCCAGAGGGCAACATTTCTTTTAGTTATTTTTTTGATTTAAACTATATAACTTTTGGTATAAAACCCCTTTAGAGAATGTTACATTTTCTCCCTAATAAAGGAGAGGCTGCAAAAGCTTGTTCCCCTTCAATTATCTAGTTTCTTAGTAGCCAGCCTAAGCACTCGGTCATCCCATTCATGTTTTTTTCAACTGGTGTGCACTGTGGCTAGACAGCTAGTGCTTAGGTCACAACCTGCTCAACCTTCACAACTAATATCCATGCGACATGTACTTATATTTCCTATAGTTCAGATATTTCTATCCCCTTAGTGTTGGTATATAATGATTTCTTTACATGTTACTTTAGTGGAGGTTGCTCATGTTTGGGTTCCTCCTTCTCCTTCCTCCTCGAGGAGGACAAGGGCCTAGAAAAAGCTCTCTTCCTCTTTCTACACTCACTAGATTTCTATTTTATCCTAACTCTCTACCTTTGAGATTACCTGGTAGACTGTAATTTTCACTTCCCTAATAGCTCTTGTAATTCCCATTACTCAGGTAGTTGGTTTTACTGTAAAGTTTTCCTCCACCTCTGGCCTTAAGAGAAGGGCTTGGAGGAATAAGAATTGGAGTTTACACTTAAAGTGTCTAATGACATTATATAATAGATTGAATATACTTTGGCTCAGTTAAAGCTAACAAAGATGAGGGTGGTTCCCTTAAAGTGAGAGCAACACCGACAACTAAATCCATAGGTCTTTAAGGTGGTAGATACCCCAGAGATTCACATTGTTTAGGGAAGAGGATTTTCCCTATTAGTATATAATGGGAATAAGGAGAATTCTGTTTGTATTATAGTAGCCAATCCCCACTACCCTTTCACATGCAAGATTCCTAGTAATAATGCTGCTAAGATCCTCTCTCATTGGATTAGGAGTATACTTTTTAGAAAAAGTTACACCATCAGATCTTGTAGATTCAAACTTAGTATTAATATCAACTAGCCTATCAGAGTTTCAGAAAGTAGAGGGGATAGACACCATGCAAGTAATTTTGCACTATAATTGCTATAGTTAGGCCTTAGATAGGTGATCCTAGCCTCAGCTCAATTCTATCATTATTATTCCCTCTCCACAGTCTAACATTTATATTGGGTACCATCATGATATATGGTTTGGATGTGTAGGCAGACAAACAAGTCTATCGAGACAGTGTAGGTAGTTACCACAGCTCAATTGTCAAATATATTTCAAACATCAATGTCCATCGTAGTTTTAATTGTTTGTGATACTTCTATAGATCTTGATGATACCATACATTCATATTGTTCCCTGACTCCATTGGAGTCAAATCATGCTCTCTGTCCTTATAGGATCACTTTATGTATGGGTTTGTATAATAATACCATTTATCAAACTTTCTTTAAGGATGACTTAATAGGAAAAGAGTTAGGCAACGATATCCATATCCATCATGTTTATGTTGTTATGAGGCGAGGTATATTAGATGGACATGGAGAGCCAGATATTGAGATGGAAGAGCATGGACAGGCTAATGTACATCCTACTTTCATGCAGGAAGGTTGTTAGCAGTCTATCGACATGGAGGCTATAATTTCAAAGTCAGAAGCTTAGATGGATGAGATTGATCAATCTATGGCAGCGATGAACACCTAGTTGATAGTGTTGGGGTTGGATATAAACACACATATGTCATTCATGGATGATCTCGTAGTGCTACATACTTTAGCAGTACAACCAATAATTTATCAGAATGCCCCATTTACACCTTATTTCTTCATGTTAGAGCCTGTAAAAGAAGATAATGTCTATGTTGTAGTTCTAATAGTACCCCCATTAGTATCCTTTAGTGTTCTAATATAAAGCTAGTCAGTATAGTTTTTTCTAATAAGATACATAATATGATTTCACATAAGGCTCAAAAAGTTTGTAGATTTAGTTGGTAAAGGTTATCCTTACTCGATAAAGTATAAGAGGGTATCATTAACATTATCGTTGACATGTCCCAAGTCCTAGATGAGAAAAGTGGAGGGTTGCATTAGGTAGTCGACAGCCAGCGTAAAACTTATTGAATAATAATGACATGAATCCTTTAAGAAATTGTGTTAATGCTAGGGCGTCCCATGGAATCGATGAGTTGTATAGCCTGAATACAATGACAAGTGTGCAAGGGTCACTGCACCGGCACCCGGGTATAGTGTTAAATAGGCAAGGGTTACCACATCAAGGACGAATGTGAGCAAAGAAGATAGTCCATGAAACTAAAATTAGGATAGGAACTTGGAATATAGGTTCCCTTACATGAAATTAATGGAATTAATAAATATTATGATTCATAGGAAGATGAATATTTTGTGCATTCAGGAAACTAAATGGGTTGGAGAGAAGGCTAAAGAAATTGAAAGTTTAGGATTTAAACTTTGGTATTTGGGTAGGAGTCATACTAGAATTGGTGTAGGTGTTATTATAGATAAGAATTTGAAGGATAATGCTGTAAAAATTAATATGATTGGAGATAGAATTATAGCTCTAAAGATTATTGTTGATGATAAGATTGTTAATATTATAAGTGCTTATGCTCCTCAAGTAGGTTTGAATATGAGTTCTAAATTAAAATTTTGAATTACTTAGAAGAATTATTATAAAAGATACCCCTAGAAGAAAAAGTTTTTATTGGAGGAGATTTAAATGGACATGTTGGTAGAGAGGTAGATGGTTTTAAAGCATTCATGCTGGCTATAGTTTTGGAACAACAAATGAAGGTGGCAAGACCATATTAGATTTTTGTTTAGCTTATGATTTTTCAATTGCTAATACCATATTTAAGAAAAGAAATGAGCATCTCATCACTTATAAAAATAGATATGGTACAACCCAGATTGACTATTTTCTTATAAGAAAATTAGATCATTTGAATTGCAAAGATTATAAAGTTATTTCGAGTGAAAATTTATGTACCCAACATCGATTATTAGTTTTGGACTTTAAGATAAATGGGCGGATAATAAAAAATTAAGTAAACCAATATTCTAGGATTAGATGGGGGCATTTAAAGAACATTAACCAAAATATTTTTGAGAGTAAGATTTTAGATCTTAAGATTTTATCTATGCATGAGGATGCTAATGCTATATGGGAAAAAGTGGCTAGTGATATAAAGAATATTGCAAAAGATATGCTTGAAGTATCAAAGGGAAAAGTTCCTAATAGTAAAAATAGTTGGTGGTGGAATCCAAATGTGCAAGAAAAGATTAAGAATAAGAAGATTTGTTATAAAAATTGGTTTAATTTTAAAAATTCTGATAATTGGGAATGATATAAAGAGGCTCGTAAGGAATCTAAGAAAGCAATATGCGATGCAAAGACCTTAGCTTTTAGTGATTTATATAATAGATTAGATACTAAGGAGGGAGAAAAATATATGTATAAATTAGCTAAACAAAGAGTAGCAAGGATTTAGTTCAAGTGAAGTGTATTAAGGATGAAGATCAAAAAATATTTTTCTTAGAAGATGATATTCCACAAAGATGGACGAGATATTTTGCTAAACTTTTTAATGAAAATTGTGAAAATAAGATTTACTATAATGACCTTAGTACCCTAAATGAAAATAAAGACTTCTATTTTTATTGGCATATTAGTAAAACTAAAGTTAGAGAGGCTTTAAAGAAAATAAAGGGTGGAAAAGTAGTTGGACCTGATGATATTCCATTAGAGGTGTGGAAATGATTAGGAAATGAAGGAATTTCTTGGCTTACTAAACTTTTTAATACTATTTTAAAGACTAAAAGGATGTCCGATGAGTGGAGAATGAGTGTGTTAATTCCTATTTTTAAGAATAAAGGTGATGCACAAGATTGTGCAAATTATAGAGGAGTTAAGTTAATGTGTCATACTTTAAAACCATGGGAACGAGTTATGGAGCATAGGTTGCGGCGTGATTCTAATGTTTCTCAAAATCAAATTGGATTCATGTTGGGTAGGTTGACTATGGAAGCCATACATTTATTAAGAGGTTTGATGGAGAAATATAGAGAAAATAAGGAGGATCTACATATGATATTATTGATTTAGAATAAGCTTATGATAAAGTTCCAAGAGAAGTGCTATGGAGAGTTCTTGAAAAGAAAGGAGTTAATAATGCTTATATTCAAATCATTAGAGATATGTATGCAGGAGCTATTACTTGTGTTCAAACATAAGGTGGTTTGACCAAGTATTTCCCTATTTCGGTTGGGTTACATCAAGGATCAGCCTTAAGCCCATATCTTTTTTGCTTTAGTTATGGATGTTCTCACTAGACATTTATAAGATGATATACCCTGTTGTATGCTTTTTGATGATGATATTCTTCTTGTTGATAAGACTAGAGAGGGAGTTGAAAGTAAACTTGAATTATGGAGGTCAACATTAGAGGCTAAAGGTTATCGCTTGAGTAGATATAAAACGGAATATATGGAGTGTAATTTTAGTAGTAATAGACCTAGTGAGGGGTTTGTGACTTTGCGTGATCAAGTCATTAATAAAAGTAGACGTTTTAGATATCTTGGATCTATTATTTAGAGTGTTGGCGAAATTGATGGGGATATTATCAACAGAATTCAAGTTGGATGGTTTAAGTGGAGGAATGCATCAGGCTTATTATGTGATAGAAAAGTACCCCTCAAACTTAAGGGAAAATTCTATAAGATGGTAGTGAGGCCTGCAATGCTTTATGGTGCTGAATGTTGGTCATTAAAAGAGAAGCATAATACTAAGTTAAGTGTGGAAGATGCTCAGGTGGATGAGTGGCTTTACCCTTAGAGATAGGATAAGAAATGAGCATATACGTGAAAAGGTTGGAGTAGCTCCAGTAGAAGATAAGATTAGAGAGAGTCTCCATAGATGGTTTGGTAACATAAAATGGTGGCCTTCCAATGACCCGATTAGGAGAGTAGAGATATTAGATTTGACTTATGTTAAGAAAGGTAGAGGTAGACCTAAAAAGTCTTGGTTAGAAAATATTAGGAATGACCTTTCTTTATTAGATTTAAATGAGAATTTGGCCATTAATAGGAGACAATGGAGAAAAAGGATTCATGTAGCTGACCCCATATAGTGGGATAAAGGCTTGATGTTGTTGTTGTTGATGATGATGTTTCACCCAGGCAATACATGGCTGAGAATAGGGTCATATATTATAATTTTCAATAGAATGACACACTTAATCTCATATTATTTGCTAGTAGTTTAGATTGTGTGGTCGTTGAGTGATATATAGATCTTGAAAGTTCATTAGGGATGTTAGGCCCCTTATGAACTGGCCCAAGGCTAATTAAGAGAGAGGTGAATTGGTATTTTAAATATCTTTAAAACAAAACTCAAACCAAACCGAACTTCACCACAGAAATCAAAGTGTAGAAATTAAATTCAGAAATAATAAAGGAAAGAACACACCGGATTTATAGTGGCTCGGTCAAACCTTGACCTACGTCCACTCCTTGGAGGCACCATATGAGTATTGCACTAAACTAAGTGTCTCTCACTTAGCCCCCACAGCTAGGTGGAGAAGCCCTTACAAAATCACTTCCACCTTCCCTGCACCCTTCCCCGGTGCGGTGGAGTCGTTGGGTCCTTTGACACCAAATAGATCTTCTTCTTTTTTGAACTTTCCTCAGGAAAAGCCTTGAATCCGATGGGACTAAGGTGCAAGCTTGCCGGAACAACCGTGTGGAATCACCCTCCATACTCCCTTGAGTCCCCCCTCATAAGATCTTCTCCCTCTCTCAAACTTTATCATTTCCACACTCCCTTTCAAGCTTTCTCTTCAAGTTTTCCCCAAAATATCAAAGCTACAATGGCTACCAAAGACACTTACAAAAGTGCCTTGTCAAAAGCTTAAATAGAAGATTTCAAAATGAGCTCAATAATGCAACTTGCCAACTTTATCATCCAGGCCAATATGAATATCGTCCTGGCTGATCAGTATAAAATAAGCTCAATCAGCTGGGATGATTTGGGACCATCAGAAGAAAATTTATTACAACGTCTAGGACGATACAATATCATCCTGGCCGATTAGTTCAAATCCAAGTACAATCATCCTAAACATCGCCCGAAATAGAATCTAGCCGATATTAATCATCCAGGACATCATCCTAGCCGATCCGGTGATAGGCTTGGCTGATGTAATCATATCAATCAGCCTTAATTACTTTCCATAATTACCAGATTAATTTAGGCATAATTATGCTGCATCATCTAGCCTGATGTATAAATCGTCCTGGTCGATGTCCTGAAATAAAGAATACCAAAATTGATCATGGCAGCTGATTCTTTCTGATTTGAGCCTATCGTTCTGGCTGATACAAGGATCGTCCAGGCTGATCGGCTTAATGACGACTACCTTAATGAGGAAGATGCCCTAATTAGGGTTTCTATTTTTGAGCCAATCGTCTAGGCCGATATAAATATCATCCCGGGCGATGTTAACAAAAATAGTAAACTCTAGGGAAAAGATAGAAAAACTTCCAAGGTGTGTGTGCAAAGTTACATAGCATCAGAAGCCACACCAAATACAATAGACTCAAGAAAGGAAAAAGTGGTACAAATTGACTCAGACCTTGTCTACCCAATCTTGAGCTGGTACCAAATTACATTCTGATGTTGTGGACCTAAAATATCAGCAAATAAGGCAGTTGTAGAGAAATAAGAGTATTTGCTATCATCAAAATCATAATCCATGAAAACAAATCTGAAACAATCTTCTCCTTTTAGATGATGGCAAACATTATAGGTTGAATTTGCAAAAAAGAAATCATGTTCTCATAATCTCCACCTCACTAGAATAAAACTTTAAAAAATATGGGAATTCAATTTTTTTTTTAAAAATTTTTGAAAGAGAAAAAAAAAGATACAAATACAACAATACATTCTCTCCCTTTGACATTATCAAAAAAAGAAGGGGCACGAATAATCAGAACAATAAAAACCAAAATGATCTCAGATCTAGTGAATAAATTAAATATTCTTAAAATGAGAAAGTTACCTCTTAATTTTATTCAAAAAATTAGTAAGGAATGTATTTACAACGCATAATCCAGAAAAGGTTAGAAATTTAGAAATTGATAATCCAAGTTCAAGTTCTTTTAAAGGATCAAAAACTTTTTAATCCAATATCTAAATCAAGGAACAAATTAGAAGAAGAAATACTAATTTTTAAAAACTCCTTTCATAAAACATATCTAATAGAAGATTAATACAAAAATTGGTGAATCAAGAATCATGATTTTCAAGATCAAGTATCGAAAGAATCAAGGGTTTTCTTAAGCTTTAAGTAATACAGAAAAAGTAAGCATACTCTTTGTGGGCTCATTTTATGCCTCTTGTTAGTTTTTGGTGCACTTTGTGCATCTTTTACTTTTTGATACACCATGTGTATCTTTCTCAATTTGGCGTCATTGCGCATCTTTTGATTTGACATCATTGGCCATTTTTTTAATTAAATATGCTACCTTTCTGAAATTTTTTAAAAAATAAAAGTAAACCCATTCTAATGACAAAATGAATTACTTAATTAAGAAATTTATGTGGTAGATTCAACAACTTGCAAAAGATTTCTATGCGATACATAAAATGTAGGGAGATAAAAAAAGACCAGTTTCAAGATCCAATTTATAATATGATGAAAATTTTGAATCAAAAGTAAAATAACCTTTTTAAGAAAAGAGATAGAGAGACAAAATCAGGAGTTTTCTTTCTTAGACTATTTTTAGAGAAGTCAACAACGATTTACATAAGAATAAAAAAAAATTAGAAGGTAGGTTTTTCATTTTTAAAAAGGTGAACGTGTGTGTTGATCGTAGAAAACTTCACAAAAACTAAGTATGAAAGCTAATTAAAATTTTCAAAGCAATAACAAAAATGAAGAAAAACACAACCGAAGGAAAATAAAAAAAACACAGAAAAAAAAAAACAAAAGACAACACAAACAAATAAATTCACAAACAAATTTAAACAACATCTTGCTCCTGGTTTGATGATTCAGAAGTTAGGTCTGCTTAGGAGATTTTTGCTTTACATTACTTTCCCTTTCTATAATTTGCTTAGCTTTAGCCTTTTCTCTTTCAGAATGAGTTCTCAAATTAGGGCAATGATTTTTCATATGTCCAGGCTTCCTGCATCCAAAGCAAACAACGTCAAAAGAAATCTTACCATTCTTACCATTTTTACTTTTAATCCACTTTTATTGATGCTTATGCTTTGGTGAGTTTTTTAATTTGCTTCACAAGATATCAGATTCGTCACCAACTAAGCCATTTTGCTCCATGCCTTCAGCATTTAGTACTATCATTTCTCCTGCATAAAAAAGTCTTTGACCCAAACTTTGCTCGTAGGCAATGAGTGAGCAAATCAAATTATTAATAGAATACTCATTCAAATTCTTTGATTCATAAATAGTAACAACTTTTGCATCAAACTTATCAAGTAGACAACGAAGAATTTTATTAAATTTTTCAAAGTTTGAAAACTCCTTTCCTAAAGTACGTAATGATGTAATAATTTGAATAAACCTAGTATACATGTCTAAGATCATCTCATAAGGTTTCATGCAAAAATGTTCATAATCATGCATTAAAAAATTCAACTTGGATTGCTTGATCTCACTAGTGCCTTCATTTAAGGTGTGTAATTTATCCCAAATTTCCTTGCCAGTAGTGCACGTGAAAACAAACATAAAGTCTTTAGAATTTAAAGCCAAAACAAATAGTTTATCGATTTTGCTTTCAGTTAAGTATTGATTTTTTCTTCTCTATTCCATTGATTAAAAGGAATATCAGTTTTAATTCCATCTATAATACGTGATGGTAAAGAATAACCAATTAAAATCATATGCCACATTCGATAATCAATAGACTGCAAAAATGTTGACATGAAAATTTTCCAAAATTTAAAAGTAATATTTTCAAACAAAGGTGATCTGGTGATTGAATAACATTCTAGAATATTACAATTATAAAAATTAGTCATGGATCAAAATTCAAAAGTTTTCAAGAACTTGATTTTATGAATCCCGCTCTAATACCACTTGATAGTTCATTAGGGTTGTTAGGCCCCTTATGAACTGGCCCAAGGCTAATTAAAAGAGAGGTGAATTAGAATTTTAAATATCTTTAAAACAAAACTCAAACCAAACAAAAATTTATTACAGAAATCAAAGTGCGGAAATAATAAAGGAAAGAACACACCAGATTTATAGTGGTTCGGTCAAACCTTGACCTACATCCTCTCCTCAGAGGCAACCTATGAGTATTGCACTAAACTAAGTGTCTCTCCTTTAGCCCCCACAGTTAGGCGGAGAAGCCCTTATAAAATCACTTCCATCTTCCCCGGTGCGGCAGAGTCACCGGGTCCTTTGACACCAAGAAGATCTTCTTTTCTATGAACTTCCCTCAAGACAAGCCTTGAATTCG
Organism: Dendrobium nobile; assembly: GCA_022539455.1. Classification (NCBI taxonomy): domain Eukaryota; kingdom Viridiplantae; phylum Streptophyta; class Magnoliopsida; order Asparagales; family Orchidaceae; genus Dendrobium; species Dendrobium nobile. The sequence goes on from CM039726.1 coordinate 40,933,035, forward strand.
ACGGTACTAAGGTACAAGCTTGCCAGAGCAACCATGTGGAATCCCCCTCCACACTCCCTTAAGTCCCCCCTCACAGGTTCTTCTCCCTCTCTCAAACTTCACCCTTTCCTCACTCCCTTTCAAGCTCTCTCTTCAAGTTTCCCCCAAAAGAACAAATTTACAATGGCTGCCAAAGACACTTACAAAAGTGCCTAGTCAAAAGCTTAAATAGAAGATCTCAAAATGAGCTTATTAATGTAACTTGCTGACTTTATCATCCAGGCCGATATGAATATTGTCCTGGTCGATCAGTACAAAATAATCTCAATCAGCTGGGACGATTTTGGATGATTAGAAGAAAATTTGCTACATCGTCCAGGCCGATACAATATCAACCTGGACGATTAGTTCAAATTTGAGTACAATCATCCTGAATATCGCCCATAATAGAGTGGCCGATGTTAATCGTTCAGGACATCGTCCTGGCCAATCTAGCGATCGGCCCAACCGATGTGATCGTATCAATCAGCCTTAATTACTTTCCATAATTACCAGATTAATTGAGGCATAATTGTGCTACATCGTTTAGGCTGATGTATAGATCGTCCTGGTCGATGTACTGAAATAAAGAATACCTAAATTGATCATGGTGGCTGATTCTTTCAGATTTGAGCCTATCATCCTAGCCGATACAAGGATGGTGTAGGCTGATCGGCTTAATGACGACTGACTTAATGAGGATGATGCCCTAATTAGGATTTCTATTTTTAAATCGATCGTCCAGGCCAATATAAATATCGTCCCGGATGATGTTACCAAAAATAGTAAACTCTAGGTAATAGACAGAAAAACTTCCAAGGTGTGTATGTGTAAAGTTATATAGCATCAGGAGCCACACCAAATATGATAGACTTAAGAAAGAAAAAAGTGGTACAAACTGACTGAGACCTAGTCTACCTAATCTTGAGCTGGTTCCAAATTGCAATCTAATCTTGTGGACCTGAAATGTTAGCAGATAAAGCAGTCGTAGAGAAATAAGAGTGTTTGATATCATCAAAATCATAATCCATGAAAATAGATTCGCAACAGATCTCCCCATTGTTTTAATGGATACAATGGCAGTGTTCAAGAAGATATTTATTTAGATGTTTATAAATATTGAACATAATCTTATTGTTGGTGATTTAGTAGTGACAAAACAATATTATCATGAGTCCTTGCCTAACTATTTCATTATGTTGAGGAACCGTTAGCCTTTAGTGTTACTCTTAACTCCAGGAGCAGCATGTAGTTGGCATCTTACTAAAGAATATTGAAAGTTTAATTACTCCTTTTCTAAAGGGTTTATTTATTCAAACCTTTCACAATTTATTGATCATGATCACCTATTTATAGAACAATGTGCCCATTAACATCCCTTCTAAGACTGAGGGTCAACCTTCAAATAGACCTCAAATATAAGGGTTTTTATTAGCACCACCTCCTAGGAATGTAGAAGTTCATTTTATTTCTGAGTTTTAGTATAAGGGAAATATGCTGTTAGTCTAGCTACCATCATGACCACAAGCACAATAATAAACATAGTTATAGTCAAAGGCCTAACAACTATCTAGACCCTCATATAGGTTTTCAAAGAGTCAACAATCTTTATATGATAAAATTAATAAGGAATAACCCTTTAAGAGGAAAAATGTATAGAAGAACTTCAAATTCTTTATTAGGAAATTTATTTTGACATTTTTTATTTAATAAGAATGCAAGTGAAGAGGGATAGATAGAGCATCCATTATATTGCCCCTTCCATTAGCATATTGGGCATGTCCTTGAGGATTATGTTATTTTTAAGGAAAACATAAAGAGTTTCTTTACTAGCAAAACCATGCACTCATAGGAAAGTGATCTAATACAAACTTTAAATAAGGCATATCAGATCGTTCAGGTTATTACAGACTCTAGTCAATGTGATAATCAGAGTTGTGATAACAATGCGTCCCTTTGGGTTGGTGGAAGTAGCAACTTGAACTCTGTCATAAGATGAGTGGTATGATTAGATAGGCAATACATATTTCAAAAAAGTTGAGAAGGGTCTTATGCAAGCTAAGTTAGTTGTTGTCTGTTCACTTATTATACCTATTTCTTCTACTTATTCCATTATAGTGCCTACTTTGCATATTTTCTTACTTTCATGTACCAAAAAAAGTATGAGAGGGAGAAATTTATAGTGACTTCATAAGGAAAGGTGAGATCTCTTCTGACAGTTATGCTGAAGGATTTTATCCCCTCTCCTTCAAATGGCAAATGAATGGAAGAAGATGATTCTGGATACTTCTGGTCTTTTGTTCCTTCTACCTCTACCCTTCATATCATTTCTTCTTATGATATTTTACACATTTTTTATGGTGATAATAACCTTTCACATGAAGAAGAGTTTGAATGCTAAGAGGAACATGTTTTAATTTATTTTTAGGGTGGTTGTTACTTAGACTTTGGAGTTGTGTATGAAGACATTCCCCAACCTCTTCTTATGGAGCTAACACAAGCAATTATTCATGAACCAAATGAATTTCTATCAAGTTTGACTTAATGTAGGAGGTCTAATTACGTTCAGGGAAAATTATTCATCCTAGAATAACTAAGAATAATAAAGAAAATGATTGCAAATATTATTACCTAATAGGATGATCATACCCCTCTTTCCTAATCATAGGCTAAGGAGAAAAGGAAAGGCCCATTGTTGTATGTTGATTATAATGTGTTGGCCTATTTGAGGATGATTTCATCTCTTTTTTAACATTAATAATGAACTTATTATATTTTCTAACTTGAGGGAGACTATGGTGAAAGCTTTGCTAGTGCTAGAGTACTTTCAAGCTTCCTTTGCCTTTAAATCTAGTAAGAATGCTTGTTATTTTAAAAAAATATCATGCATCACCTTCTTAGATTATGATATTCTCTTATGGAACACTGAGAATAATCATATATCATCGCTGAAGTTAATGGTTATGAGTTGAATGGGTCCTCATTAATTAAGGGGCTTCAATTAATATACTTAATTATGTCGCTCTAAAGAGTCTCTCCCTCGATAACTTAAAGCTTACCTAAAATAAGATGATGCAGAAGGGCTTCAATGATTAGGACCAACTTGCTTTAGAGTCTATAACCTTGCAATTATAGTATGGAGAGCTTTAAATTGAGGCAAAATTTCATGTCATTGAGATAGATAGCCTATATATAGCTTTCTTAGGAAGGCCTTGGATTCATGAGCTTGAAATGGTTCCCTATACATTACACTAATGCATAGTATATGAGGAATGTCTTAGAGTATTCCATTCTTAGGGATACTCATCCCTTTACAAAACATGAGATCTTTATTTATGATGATGTTGAGCATTATGTTCCTTTGAAGATTCATATACCTCCCATCATATAATTATTAATAAGACCTACTGCATTATATAGTGTCCTTTGTAGTCATTCACATGGGGTCCTATGCATCCACTAATGTAGGGTCTATCACAGGTTTGTACTTAGGCATATGTTTTTGTTGTAAATCATGTTAGACCATCTTTTCAATTTGTAGTAAGGTATGATGTTCCTTGTAGTAGAGGCAGGAGAAGATGAGGTAGAGGCCAAGGTAGAGATTCAAAACTCCCATAAAAAACCTCAATGTTAGAATTTATTCTCCTCTAAGTCTTTGCACTACTACATTGATTGTTAAATCTTATTCCTCTAGAGATGAGATGGACTATACTCATCATTCAACCCCCTTTATAGTTTTTAGTGTTCATGGTTCTAATCCCTATCTTCATTCCATATGGATCTTATACCTTAGGGTGGCCTATCTATTAATAGTGGTTCAGACATTACATAATTGTAGCATGTCAGACTACTGATAGAAAATCCCTTTTTCATAAGATTTATGGACGAGGGTTGAAGGATAAAGAAAATAGACTCATCTCAAAACTTTTACTAGTACACTTGGTCCACTTAACTTTTTTAAACATTTTGTGCTTAAGTTGCACACTTTTTATATGCCACTATAACTTAGTAAGCACACAACATTGTTTCATAAAGTGTGTGACCCGTAAGGTCTTGACATACTGAGTCACATGGAACCCACCATGGATGATGAGATCTTACATATTTTTTTTCTACTTTTCTCCTTTTATGAATTGCTATATTGAGTGGGGAGTTTTTCCCTCAACTTGGTTTATGGGGCAAGCTCCACAGTAGGCTCATATTTGAGGAATAGATCTACCTCAAACTAAGAAAGGCTTAGGATATTATGAGAAAGATCAATGTCCTTCTATTGACATTCATATTATCTATTATTTTTGTCCAATTTTTTGCTATCTGATATGATGAGGACTTAGATGATGATAAGGACATACCCCTTGATTCACCTCATAAATTCAATAATGGCACTAGCTTTGGCATTGATGAATTATGTGAAATTAACTTGGGTATTGAATTAGATCCAAGATATAGTTATTCAATAACCTCATAATCTATTATAGCTCATTGTATCCTCTTGGCCATTTATGTGTTGGGGAATGGCCATAGTGGGGCTTATTGACCCTCTTTCCCCTAGTGGTCATAGGTTTATATTAGCCAAAACTAATTACTTCTCTAAGTGGGAAAATGTTACTCCTCTTAAAGAAGTCAATTTAGAGGATGTGATGTGCTTTTTTAATGATTATATTGCCTACTACTTTGGCATTAAACATCAAATGATTTCAAATAATTAATCATTATTTAGGAGCACCAAAACTACTAGATTTACCTGCCGCCATAAAATAAATTGGCATTATCCCTCCATTTATTATCCCAGATCTAATGGGTTGGCTATGGCTTTTAAAAAAATCTTAGTCTAGTTAATAAGAAAAATACTTGTGGGAAATAAATAAGAATAGCATGATATATTATTTGAAGCATTATGGGCTTATAAGACCATATTTTATACTCTTACTCAGTTCACTCAATGTGCCCTATCCTTTGGGCTTGAAACAATCCTCCAACTTGAGGTCTAGCTCCCCTCGTTATGTATGAAAATAAACAACAATGTCTCTCATGAGGTTGAAGTTAAGATGATCACACAACATTGATAAAATTTTATTATAATAACAGCTTCTAAGAAAGTATTAGCTTGGGTATGTATGCAACTATATATTACAGAAGGTTTAGAACCCTATTATCTTGAACTCTGGCAGAAGGAAAATGGTTGATTGGTTCTAAACTGGTGGATAATACTACGGAAAAAATAAAACTAATAAAAAATTGGTTGGAGCTAGCTCATGACAGGAAGAAGAAATATTTTGACCCAAAGCATAAATATATAAAATTTTGAGTTGGTGATTTTGTGTATCTAAACTTTAACTCAATGAAGGGTGTAAGCAAATTGGACAAAGATAACAAATTTTGTCTTCTATATATTTAACCATTTGAGATAAGTGAGAGGATTTGGAAATCTGCTAGACCATATGTCCAATATTCATAATGTGTTTCATTGGTCATTAGTAAGGAAATTAATATCAAATATTGACTTAAGATCTCTAGAAGCTGAAGTGGAAGTGCAACCCAATTTGACATATAATGAAGAACTTAAGAATATTCCAGCTTTTATTGTTCAAAAATTAAGAAATAAAAATATTTCTAGGGTCAAGATTCAGTGAAAATATAGACAAGAATTAGAATCAACATGAGAGAAAGAGGTTATGATGAGACAATAGTATCCAGACCTAATCTAAGTGTATTATAGATCTAAAATATTGACAATGATATTTTCTATAAAGAGGGAAGGATATAATATTTCCTATAAAAAATTAGGTAATATTTTTAAATGAAGATTAAATTTTAATTAATTAGTGATTATGAGTCCTAAAATGTTTAATTGGATCATAAATAAAAATGGTTTGGCATCCGCGAAGTGAAAAATTCAAATATGAAAAATAATTCTACGAGAACTATGGCCCTAGCGTAGTTGGCACGTTATGTTTGAGCTCTTAGGTTTTTGGATAGGAAATAGGTCTTAGTGTGCTTTGTAGCACTGGGTCTCCGGTGAGATATTTTATGTGAATATAGAAGATTCTCTTGGAGCATAGTGGCGCTAGGATGTTTTGTGTTATGATTCTATGTCAAATTAGGGGCTTTTAAATATTAAAAATATCTCAAAACATTTTACTAAATCATTTCCCCTAGCCATTGCTAGAGATGAAGAGAGGAGAAGAAGGCGAGAGAGGTTTTAGAGGCTAAATCTTGATAGTCATTCGTTGGGTCAATTTGGGATATTATAAAGAGTTTGAGGTAGGCTGGTAAACCTCTCTCTAATTTTAATCTTAGTAATTTATAAAATGTTATTAACAAAAAATGTATTTTTTAGTGTTTTACAAATTTTTACTATGTGATTTTTTTATATGTTATTTTACTCCTTATTATGAACATTTTAGGTATATGAAACTAAATTTTTGTTAGTTTGATTTTCCTACATGAATTTCTAAATAAATTACTAAATTGTGGTTTTTCTGGCAAATTCAATTATTATATTAAAGTCTTGAAATATTCATATGAATATTCCTCTCGAGTTAGAAATTAAAAAGGGAATGTTGAATGAGCATTCTATTTAATAAGCCATATGATTTTCATCAGCATTTTCATGCACTTTATAATTACTAAATTAAGTATAGTTGCATTGTAATTGCATTTTGTATTACATGAGATTGGATGTATTATATTTTGACATGTGGAAATGTACACTCTCTATTATTTTATGGGGACCCAAAATATATTCTTCTAGCCCCATATGATTAATACAGATGTGAGATGGATTCTAGTTCCACTTATTGAAAGCAAGTGTGAGAGGTTAAGTGACACTATAAGTACTCTTCTAACCCCATATGCTTTTTGAGATGTGGCATGGATTCTTGTCCCACTTATTATATTCATGTGTGGAAGGTGAAGTGAGGGATAAGTTTAACTACTGGTATAAGCAAACATTGGGACTAAAGTGTTATAATTATTACATTTCATATGCTAATGTTTTAATCTAATAAATGTTTTGAAATACGCATTAGTAAACTTTTAGCTTATATACAAATTCTATTGGGAAAATTAAAATTGAAAGTGATATGTAAGTGAACCTCTAGGAATAAGTATTGTGCACTACATCAAGAAACTTTTATAAAGTTGGCTATGTGATTTTGAAAGTGTAAGTGCTAGTTCTCAGATTAGGTATATTTTGGAACTATAGTAAATTTAAGTTTGCTTATACGAATTATTTCAGGACTATTTATTTTTCCATTAATTAATTTTTTTAAAATATTTATAATTGATATTGATTCCTATGAGGGGCAAAAGGAGGGGCCCTACTAAGCATGTTTAGCTCACTTTGCCATTTTTTTTATTTTAGGCAAAGGAAAGGATCAAGTAGATTAGCTCAAGTATCAATGAGGATTCTATGAGTTAAGTATCAGGTTCTGATTTTGTAATCCAACTTACTTATTCAGATATAGATACATATTTTCATTGTATTATATATTTATGTTTAGATGAAATGAAAAGTGATTATAAATCTTTTACATTTTGGAAGGTGTAGTATCTCTTGTCATTGTTACCAGTGGATCAGTTAATTAATTATAGGTTTAAGTAAGTCCAATCCTTCCATTAGATCTTGGAGCGTTGCATCTTGAGAGATGAGCTTGCATGTGCATGCAACTAGGACTACATTAAGGCCCCATTAGTTCGTTATGTGTAGTGTGATGCTTAATATTGTAAATTTAACTTTTAGTCTTCATTTCATAATAACATCATAACATAGATCTTGTAATTAAAGGGTTTTAAATGTTAGGCATATCAAAAAACACATCTTGAGATTTGGTAAATAAAAAAACTTTAACTAATTTTTTTGTTAATTGCCCTCTAAAATTTATATTATTTAATAAATCACCAAAAATTCTATTTGATCAAGTACAAATCTTGATACAATATTTAAATTAAACATTAATAGAAATAAAATAATATGAACTTCAATTTCATCAAAGTTATAGTTGAATTATATGTTTCAAAGAGATGTACCCAATAGCACTAAAAATATTTGCAACATGACTACAAATGTGCCTAATTCAAAGACCATAAAGTATAATAAAAGTTTTTGTGATATTAATTTTAATGACCACACAATCTTTCAATTTTTCTTGCATATAGTTAAAATGAACATTTTGATAAGAAGAATCCAAAAAGCCCCAAATAACTTAATTTTGAAATCATTGCATTAGATATTTTAAGAGAAGTTTAAGATCAAGGGAATCAACATGGACAACTCCATGGGATGTTCCGGGATTTTGACTAATTTTAGTAAAATTGAAATTGACCCTTATTCTTTATATGAGAGAGAACTTGAAAATTTAGCTAATTTTGGATAGACCTTAGAGGCTAAAGAAGTCCAATGCCCTATATGAAGATTAGTATCGATGACCACATCTAGCAACTATTATTACCCACCACTATCCCTTGATATTAGTTGCTAACACCGTTGTACATACTACATTGTTGACCACCATATATTGACCATGTTTGCTTAACCATCATTATTAGATCACCATTATCCAACTATCATTACTTGAATATTGTCACCCTATAAAGATTACATGATTGACATCACCTTACTATCATCTCTTGAGTATTGTTGTCTAACTATCATCACCCTTTATTACTTCTTAGACAATCTCAACTATAATTATGGGGAACCAAACTAGTATTCTAAATTTTATAATCTCATTATCTCTAATTGAGAGAAATAGCAAACTTATATAAACTTATTTATACAATGTACCATTTTAACTAGGCTAGTCTCCATGACTTTTTCCTTTTTTAAATTTCTTACACACTATTTTGACATAATCTATTAAAGTTTTATTTGTGTATGTTAGATCTTTATGAAAACCTAAAAAATAAAAAACTCTCTCTCTACTATCAAAAATATATAAATTCATATCAATTTGGCATCAATTATGAGAAATATTCCTAGCATTCCATAAATATTTCTTCAATTTATTGACAAAAAATCTTTTAATTAAATTATAACATAACTTTGATAGTGAAGTATAACCTATCTTGATTATGGAGGATTGTATATAAATGAATGAGAAGTATCATTCTCAAATCCTTGAACACTTAGAGGAGGTTGTATAATTAAGAGCATCTTTGTAGTTTGATGGAGTTCATTCACTATAAAATGAATAATAATTCAGGGCTAATCAATTTGATAATACCTATGTAGGTCCGTTTTGTAGTAATGTTGAAGTTCCTCCAGAATAGTCTCATTATAATCACTTTGATGAACATAATTGAAAATATTCTTATCATGTTGTCTGAATCTCCCACCATCACCTAAGAACATTGGAAAACTTGATCCAAACTTGCCTTTTTACTGCCTCTTGTAATGTCAGAAGAGATGAAATTTGGCAGATTTTTTAAAAATATATATATTTTTTGGATTAGGAATTGGATTATTTCTCTTTGTATATTTAAGTAGTCTTCATTTTTTAACTAAAGTTATTATATAGTTTCCCATTCTAATGGGGTTTAAGTTACTTGATATCAATTCATATGATTGGTCTCATAATCCTTATCAATATATAACCACTATTAGCCTTATGAATATTAAAAAGACCTTCGATGAATTTCTTCTCCAAATCTTTCCTAGAAATTAAGGGGTAGTCTAATCATGGTTATATTGTATCTTTGAAAAGAATAATAACACTTTTGTTAACCTCACAAGGATTTTTATCAACCATCTTAGCATAAATTAGAGGATTTTCAAGGACTCCCTTTATCTTTTTGAGATTAGCCCAAGTGAGAGAAAGACCCTTAAAAAGCACTTCCAAATATTCTCTTTTAAGTTTTATCAAATTTTAAGAATAAATCTTGGGGTTTTGTGAAATATTTTTCAAAGAAGTCTCAACTCCATATATTTTAGACTTATCTAATGCAAGAGAAAGAGTGTTTCAAAGATGATTACATCCACCGAATAGAAATACATATAATTATTATTGATGTTGCCAAATTCCATCAAAAGTAAATATAACAATCCTCACAAAAATATTAAGTATTTAGGATAAAATATTGATTGGTTGCCTTAATGAAGAAAGTAAGAGCAATAAAAAGATCAGAGTTACCCTTCACAAAATTTAATATAATTCGTCATATTACAAAAGTGTTATTATTCTAATATGCATCTTTACAACATTAAGTTTGTTGCGGGCTAGAATATATGAGGTGATAGAGTTAAAATTGTTTATCTTAGCATTGTACATATATCTAACATACAAATAAAAAAAGGAACATATTTTTTAGGTTGAAAATCCTGGAAATGGGAAAAACCATGGGGTCATGCCAAATTGATATTATTATAGTAGTGTTTAATTATATTACAAGTGAAAAACTCATCCCTAAAATTAAGGACAATTATATTATAATAATCAACCATTGTGTTAAAATCCAATTACAAATAAAGATGAAAACCCCGATGATATTTGGTGAATGGAAGGAAATCCATCATTAATTGATTGTTTGGCAGAAATCCAACATTAGTAAGAAATTAGGTAGAAGTTTGGTGTGAGTCAGAGGCTGGGCAGAGATCCGATGGTAGTCGGTGGTTAGACGGAAGTCTGATAGTGGTAGAGGAAGAGTAGTGGCAAGAGAGATCCAGTTTCTCTTCTTCCTTTGCTTCCTTCTCTTCATTCCTTTTCTTCCTTCCTTTCCTTCCTTGGGTCTACTCCCATGAGAAATGAGGGGTCTATTTATATTTTTTTGAGAGTGGCATAGCTAGTAAATGGGAGGAAGACTAAGGGTGAATTGGGAGTGGTTTGAATGGACTGTAGATGATAAAGCCCATGATCATGGACAATTTATTAGTCATTTGAATGTCTTAATGATATTAGAATTTGGTGATTTTAAGCTTGTTTAATTTATATCGTTGTGCTGCTTAATTTAACTATAAGCATGTCACGATTGGAAACTATTTTGTAATACAAATTATGATTTTAACCATCCAAACATGCTTCACGCCTTTGATTTGGACCTATTTGAGCTCATATTGGGTTGGTGTTGTTGGGTTTTACTTTTGAGATGTTAAGTTTGACAATAAGTTTGCTTAAATTGGAGTTTAAATGTTCCCAAGTTTAATTTTTGAAGTTTCTAGCTTAATTTTACCTGAATTCATGCCAGATTAAGATAATTTTTTGATGATATATCAATTGCATGTTAATTTTAAACGTCGAAGCTCCAGAAGTCTAAAAATACATATCACAGCATTTCAAAATTATTAAATTGCAATAAGGTGGAAAATTGCCTTCTTAAATATTAAAATAGCCCAAAATTGATTATATAGGCTAGATTATGCTCCAAAAGTGCAAAACATTAGTCCAAAATGTTGCGAAATGGTTCTACGAGCCCTAAAAGGATCTGATTTGGAAATTCGTGCCAAAAATTGGGGCCTAGATGTGTTTTAGTGGCCAAATTAGCAGGCCGTCTTGCTGGACATTTCTGTTGGTGACCCATGGGTCGGCGTGCGAAGAGGCGAGCCCTTAATGGGCATTTTTTTAACTCCTTTTTTTCTACATTGGCATATTATGCCTCCACTTTTTAAAATAGTAGGGCAGCAAAGGCCCCCCCTTTCACCCTTTTTTTAATTATTTGTATACATGACCCATAATTTTTTTTTATAATTCCAAAGATTCCATGATGGGGATAAAAAATTCTTTAAACAACTTCAAGAAAAAATTTAAAGAATTTAAAATATAATTAGAGGCAAATTTCATAGAAACACCCTCACTAGGGCAATACAAGAATTTCTCCTTCCTCTTTCTCCCTCTAACTTTCTTATAGTTGAGGCCTTCCACTATTTTTAATAGGTGGCATCCCCTACTAAAATTATATGCCCCTCTCTTGTATAGAAGTTAGAATTTTTCAGCCTTTCCTTCTGTTTCTCCACCACTTTTCATCTTACTATATAGGCTTTCCATTATTTTTGATATGTAGGATCCTCTACTAAAATTCAACGCTCCTCTTTAATGTAGAAGTTTAAATGAGTGATCACAACTCCAACAAAATCCCTCCAGCCAAAGGAGATCACCTTGTTATCTAGTCTAAGCATCTGAAGAAGGCTTAAGAAGTGGCCAAAGATGATGATGTTGCCTCCACCATTACCAGCGACTTCTTGACCTTTTTTAGGAAGAAATTTCACTTCCCTAATGATCTTGAAATGAAGGTACCTAAAAAGTTAGATCATGCATGCTCTCCTCCTCTAAGATTTTTTATAGTGTATGCATTCAGTTGGTGAGCATGACTACGATTTCAACCTCCCCCAGAGGTGATTGATATTTCAAGAACATTTGTAGTGAGTTTGTCCCAGTTTTCTTATAGGGGCATGTCAATCATAATGGGATTGATCATGTTTTTTAGGGATCATGTGGTGGTGTTATCTCCATTGTGTCTTTCTAAGTTGGGTTGACTTACTTGATATACTTAGGGTTGTAACTCTCAGATCCAAGTGGTTGGATATTCATACTCGAGAACCATCAAAGAGCAAGGTTAGTGGATTATTCTTCATATAGAATGATTGGCATTTGTTGGAGAAATTGGGGAAGATGAAGGATTTACCCATCCACCTTCACGTTGGAGTAGAAGATTTATTGAAGAAGTTAAATCTTCCTGACCCTAAACACTCTTCACTATGAGGTATAATATTTGAGTGGATATGTAGATGTAGAGTATTTATTCAAGGTAAAACTTTCTACTCAAGAAGGAAGAACACATGTCTATATGCTAAAGAAGTTAGCTAAAATCTCAGGGGTAGTTGTGAAAACTTTGAAGGTTCCTCCTAAATAATCAAGGAATGAGGGTGATCTATAGACACCCTAGAAATAAAGTTGGAGAAGATTTTGATAGTTTATGGCAAAGCCACCATGTCTCTCCATCTAAGTCACAAATTCTATAAGATGTTTTTAAACATCATTGTGTTGGCTGTTGATAGGTTGAGGAGTTCATGAGTTTCCATTTTCTTTTTTGCCTTTTTTTTTACTTTTTCATAAGGATATATTGGTTATGAATCATTTTTCTTATTGTTTCAGATGATGCAATGTATATATCTTGAAATTGAATTGACCAAGACCATGAATGACTAAAAAAAGTGTACAAGAAGAAGTATGATGGAAAAATTAGGGAGATGAAGGTTGAAGAGGAGCAGCTAGTAGAGTTGGCTACTTTAGCCATTTCAACCTCTTTATAGAATCAACAGATGGATTACCTGCATATTGAGTTGGTGGATGCACAAATAATGATCAATCAATATGTGAAATATTAGTAAATACTTTTAGAGAAGATTACATCTATTAAAAAAGAGATGAAGATGCTTAAAGTTTATTTTATGAGAAGGAAGCTAAGTCCAAATAAGAATAATCAACCTCAAGAGTCATAAAAGAATTCAAGGAGTCTATTACTTTCAAGATAATTATCCAGGATCAGATTCAGAAAGCTTGTGATCATATATATGATGTAGAGGTGAAGGCCTTGGTGTTGGAGTATACGGAGGAAGGCTTTATCAAAGGTTTTCTTAAAGTTGTTCATTTAGTGTAGTTCAGCACTGGAGTTGAGGTAGAGGGTCTGACACTTAGCTTGGCTTCTGGCGATTCTTTTTTCAGATTCAGATAGTGATAAGATCAAGAGTGAGTTGCATAAGGCTTTAATGATTAAGGATGATTATGTTTAGATTCTATAGTATTTTTCTATTGCTGGTTGTACCACTTTATATGTTTTAGTGATTATTGTTTATATCTAGAGTTGATATTTTTCATATGATGTGTGTGTTATGTTTAGTGATTTATCAAGATGTTGTTGATGATGTTTTATTTTCTTTCTCATATGTATATGAAGTTTTCTTAATTTCATTTCCAATTAGATGTTGAGAAATGTTTTAGTAGGATCATTTGACCTGAGAGAATTTGAGAGACATCCTCCTTTGATGTTTACCCTATTCGAGATTGTTTATCAAGTATTTGTTTGATGACATTAATCTGTATTGAGGAGGTTATATCAAATCACCTTGGGATTGATTAACAGTGATTGAGATAAAAGACATTCTCCTAGGATGTCTGACCTTTCCTAGGTTGTATGTTAAAGCGTTTACTCGATGATGTTAACCTATATGGAAGAGGTCAGATAGAATCCCCTTTGGATTGATCATCCTGTGATTGAGACATAATAAAGATTATATATTTCTCAAATTAAAAATTTTAAGATTTGATTGACATCCTCCTAGGATGTTTGACCTATTCGAGGCTATATATTAGAGCACTGCTTAATGACATTAACTTAAATAGAAGATGTTATATTGAATACCCAAATAATTGATCATCTAGTGATTGAGACACAATAAAGATTTTGTATTTGTCAAATCATAGATAAAAAGATTAGATTTGTTATTAATTGTCATTTTTTATCCTCTTTAAAGAAGGAGATAATATCAGAAGAGAATGAGAAATACATTACTATATTTTATAAGATAATACAACAACTCCCTAACGATTTTAGAGTTACACCATAATAACTTGGGAGAAAGTACATGACACAAGATAAGTGTTGCTATCAATAACTACTGATAATACCAATAACAAAAATAATAGGGATACTCGAGCTACACTATATTCAATATAGAAGTGATAGAGGATAAAATAAGAGCTGTAATAAAAAAGTCCCAAATTGTATAATCATTTAAGGGCGCACTTCTGATATGGATATAGAAGTGAATTCTTCCACGGGAGAAGCCTTCTGAGGGATCTCTTCATTTTGAAGATCTAAATCCTCGATGCTTAAGGTAACTGATGGGTGTGGTTGAGCCTACTTAAGATAGCAAGATTGCTCCACTTGTTGGTCTCCTTGCACCATACCAATCCTAATAGGAGTGAAAAATATTAGTTTCAAGTGCAAAATAGAGGTGACAACTCCAAAGATTGACTGGAGGGGTCTTCAAAAAATAGCATTATAAGCTAACCTAATTTCACCACAATAAATTGTATTATATGAAAAGTTGGTTGAGGAAATTCTCTAAGTACAATCGGGAGACTAATTATCCCTTCTACTTGTATAGGTTGATTATCAAATCTATATGTGGTCCTACAATGGGTTGAAGGTTTTCTCTAGTGAGACCCATATTGAAAAAAGTATAGTAGAATAAGGAATCCATGGAGCTCCATTGTCCACCAAAATTATTTTAATGTTGTAACACGGGTCACCTATCCCCATATTAATTGTGAGTGGATCTTGATGAGGGATTTTTTCTGCCTCAAAATTAGAATCATCAAAATTAATGAATGGTCGATACGAGACATCTTTAGTATTAATTTTTCATCTATATCCAATATGACTTAATTTGGCAATAAGGGCCCGCCATGAATGGTTTTAATCTCACCCATCATTTAATTATTATTCAACAATTATCTTTATTGTTGTTGATTTTGGCCCTCAGTGGGATGAGTGTCATCTCAAAAAAGTGAATTTTGGATAAACTATCAAAGATATCCTTGTTGAATAAGTCTCTCAATTTTATTCTTGAGCGGCTTATATGCTTAAGTGGTGTACCCATGACTATAATGGGAATGATAGTATTGATCCTGATTTCCTGTATTTAGCTTCAATGGATTAGGCCACTTAATATTTTTTTGATCTAGAATGGATATCTGTACATTGGCTCATGATGCATTGAGTCGTATATACTATTCTTCTTATCAAAACTCGTGCCATGGCAATGGAGGTCTAGGAGGCTGGATATTCTTCCCTTATTTCTTTCACTAAAAGAAAGAGTTATTTGTTATAGGAGCTTTTTTGTACTTTTTGGAAGGTTGCTCAAATTTCTTCCTAGGAGCACTAATGGATTCATCTGCTGATATTTTTGCCTCCACATGATGAATCAAGTTAGCATATGAAAGAATTATTTCTCGTATAAGTGCCAAGTAAAAGGGATCATAGCAGAGGCCTCCAAGGAAAACTCCTCTCAGTAATTCTAGATCCACACCTAGAATTTATTGAGTTTTAGTTGAAAAATTATTCAAAATACTACTTAAGTGATTCTCCTTCATTTTGGTGAATCTTAGAGAGGTGAGAAAAATCCTTAGCAATTCTTTTATTGGTGATAAATTATTTGACGAATACATTGGCCAATTTAATGACTATAGGGATCATTCATGTTAGAAGTGAATAGAACTATATTTTAGCTTATCCTTTGAGCGTAGTAAGAAAAACCTGGAAGAGGAGTGCATTTGAGGCTCATTGAATATGCATAATGGTTCTATAGTGAACGATATGGTCGTGGGGTCGAATGTCCCATGGTAGCAATCCATGCTTGATAGCTTGAATCTTTCTAGAATGGGGTAATGAGGATGGCTTCAGTCAAGGGTGATGGATCATGGAAGTTCCACTGATGAAGAGATTATATTCTACCTTCAGCTGGGAAATAATCTCAAACCAATTGTCATCGTTTATGATGTAGAGTGTTACAAGGGAGCTCAGCAAAGTGCGTTTGGGCGTGTCCCTTCCAGTCAAGAATCAGGGCCTCATAATCACTAGAAAATATTTCTCTCATACCTTTCTTCTTTCATGATTAAATATTTTGGTGTCCTAGGCATAGAGGAACCACACCAATCCATCACAAACTTGGTGGTTATACTCTACTGTGGTGATGATATTATAAGGGGTTGTGTAGAAAACTAGCTCAATGCCAGAATAAGACAAAGCTTTTCCTTCCTTTTGTTAGATTTATCTCAAAGGGGTGAAGGGAGATAATGTATCAAGCTATTCGTAAGGTAAAACTTGATCCTCTTTCCTAGGGATCTTAGATGAGTTACCCTAGGAGAGCTACCGATTCCAACTATCGTCCATATACAACTCCAACTATTATCCATTTTATTTTTATCTTTCCATATATAAACAAAGAATGAAAAGGATTCTTCAAGAGTTTCAGGACATAGTAGTGTATAATAGGTACCGCCAAAGCCTAAGACTGCAGAAGAAATTAAGTAGAGTACTCCAGTTACAAAGTATTGAAATGAGTTAATAACTTCTCCCACCAGACCTGCTCCTCACCCTAGAGTAGCTAAGTATGAAAGTAAAATCAATCCTTGTTCGTATAAGGGTTTCTCTAGTACAAAATAAGCCAAGTCTTCAGGGATGTCCGGAGGAATGTGAGCTTGCTGACCTGTGTGCGAAGGATGAGTAGAACTTTTTGTGTGAACAAGTTTGTTTTCTTGATGTGATTGTAGATGCCTCCTTAGTGGAGGAAAAGGAATCTCTACTTGATGATGTTTGGGTTTAACACCTTCGGCTAGTGGTGGATCTCGAGGAGGAAGAATCTCTTCTTGTGGTGCTAGCTTTAATTGCCGAGTTTTTTGTAGGAGTTGAAGGATCTCATTTTGAGATTCTTCCATCTTTTGGATTAGATTGTCAAGGAAAGGTCCTGAAGTTCCTTCTCTAGAAGTGTTTTTCCTCCCAGGATAAAAAGAGGAAGATACTTGACATCCATGATCCATAGACTGATTCTTGGATTGATGGGTGTTGGTGCATGAGTATCTTAAAATGTGGTTGCTATGCCTATTAGCCATTGAAAAATTATTTAGGACAGTGGGATTGTGTTCCCACATACAGAGCCAAATTGTTGCATGCTATAGAGCTAAATTTTTTTTCTCAACATTGAATAAAAATCCAACACACAAATAGAAGAAAAAAGGAACACTATAATTTTTACTTGGAAAACACTGGAAAAAGGAAAAACCATAGGGCCGCGCCAAGTTGAAATGACACTAGTGTTTGATTAGATTAAAAGTGACTGACTCGTCCCTGAATTTTAGTATGATCAGATTATAATATTCAGCCATCGGGTTGAAATCCAGTTATGAATGGAGATTAGAAGTAAGGCAAAGTTTGGTGGTCGGGTGGAAATCTGGCTTCAATTGATGGTCAGGTTGAAATCTAGTTATGAATGGAGATTGGGGAAATGAGGGATCTATTTATAGTTTTTTGAGAGTAGCATGACCAGTAAATAGGAGGAAGATCAAGGGAAATGGAAAATTGGGAGTGGTTTGAATGGATGGCCAATGTTAAATCCCTTGATCATGGACTTTTTATTGGGCATTTGAATGTCTTAATTTTATAATAATTTGGTGATCTTGGGCTCATTGGATTTGTCTCATTGATTCGCAAGATTCAACTATAAGCATGTAATGTTTGGAAACCGTTTGTTAATCCAAATTATGGTTTGAACCTTCCAAATGCACTTCAGGCCTTTGATTTGGACCTATTTGAGCTTGGATTGGGTTGAATTTGGTGTCGTTTGGTTCATATTTTTGAGAAATTTAGTTCAACCATAAGTTTGTTGAAATTGGAGTTCAGATGGTCTCGGATTTAATTTTTGAAGTTTCGAACTGGATTTTGCGTCGAGATTCATGTTAGTTCATGATAATTTTTTTGATGATATATCAAAGTTATTGTCAAAATTTTTTATCAATATATATATATATATATATATATATATATATATATATATGGAGTTTGCCATATAAGTAAAGCTGAGAAGCTACGTTAGATAAACACTCATATGAAATGAAGTTTTGTTAAGTCATATTACAAAAAAATATAAACTAAACCTTTTAGTACCCGTAAGAATTTTGTAAATATTTATGAAAGCAAAATTTTGTAAATTTAAATAATAATACACATTCAAATCATTGATAAGAAATATAATATTTCTATAGCAAAACTCATAACAAATCAAACAAATTATGTAGAATTAAAAATGTAAGGATTTGTTTGGGGCATTTTTTTCACTGTTTGCTTTTTTAGATAATAATAATAAAATTTTTATTACTATTTTTCATTGTTTTCTCATTTAAAAAAAATTTTGTTGAAAACATGTTTTTACATCGAAAATAGCTAAGATGTTTTCCCTATAACAACTTCGATACCAAATTTATAAAAAATTGCTCCCGGATTGCTACAACAATTCCGTCTATCACCTCCCGCTTCATTACTAATTCATCTACATCTTCACGGGGTGTGGGATCAGCCAGGTTCAACTTCTTCAATGGGCCCTTGGTAATCAGAGAACCAAACGAGATCAAATTTACTTCCCCACCACCGATTTCGGGTAAGGGAAAAGAGAAACAATATGTTAATGAAATTCAGGCTTTTTCTCCTCATAAGAGTGATTTGTCTAAATCTAAGGATTTTGGATCTTCTTCCTCAAACAATTGTCAAGAGGTTTGGCAACATTCCCAAATCTAATTCAGGTTTGGCGGGAACTCTTTCAGTCCAAGTTTAGGATTTTATTCCTTCAACTATTTGTGAAATTGCTCCAACAAGAAATATTGATGCTGAAATTCTAGAAGTTAATGATGGTATTAAAGTGGGAGATAAAACATTGAATAATCCATAGAATAAGAGGCCTTATATTAAAGTTGATTTGTCCATGGGGAACAATTTTTATCTGAAGATGGTATGGCCATTAGATTGTTTGAACCAAATGTGAAAATTAATTCAAAGAAGCTTCAATGCTTGGTGGTGGTGAAGGTATTTGGCAAGTTCATTTAAAATTAGGTGGTAGCTGATGAATTGTGATTTTAATGGTCCAAGTTTGGTAAATTCCATTTGGCAGTGCTAGTTTCTGGATGGGTGCTATGTTCATTTTTTTCTAATGAAGCGCTGGAGAATGTCTTATCTAGTGGCTCCTGGTTTGTGAACGGACTCATTGTAGGTATTGACAAATGAAGCAAAAAATTCTCACCGGATTCTTTACGAGGCTTGTCTTCTCCTATTTGGGTAAGAATGCCCAAACTTCCTCTTTATTGCTGGGATGAAATTAATGTGGCAAGGATTACTTCTTTGATTGGAACTCCTCTACAAATTGATGGTGTTCTGTTTTAATGGGGGAGAAAGGAAATCTCAAGAGTATGCGTCAGAGTAGAGCTTGTCAAATAACTACCCTTGGGAGTTTGGGTGGAAGGAATGAATGGACGTTTTATTCAAAAAGAGGAGTATGAGAAGATTTCAACATTTTGTTTCAAGTGCGGTAAGGTTAGTCATTTAAATAGCGCTTGTTGTTTGAATGTGGAAATAGGTGAGAAGAATGTGAAGGTGAAGCAACAAGAATCTGTAATTGACCAAGGTACATATCAGTTAAATTATAACACTAATGAGACATCTTATGGGCCTTGGATGTTGGTAAATCATAGAAGGAGTAGAAGAAATTGGGGAACACAAAAAATAGTGGATCTGCCAAAAACTAAACTTGTATTCAAAATACATGAACAAGATGTGTTGAATCCAGTTCATGAAGAAGTTCAGGAAGAAGTGATTGAAGATCTAATGGCTAAAATGTCTAAAGTGACTATGGCAAAAATAGCTGAACAAGGTGGATGTGACCAGATTATAAAGGAGATTATTACATTGCCAGATTTAATGGTTTGAAATTCTATTGATAAACAAAGGAAAATTCTTCTAGCAAGGAAAAAAATTTGTGTCCCCCTTGCAATGTTGCTGAGAATAATTGTAATAGCTTTAATATCCTTGCTTCTATGGATGGAGAAGAGGCTTCTATGGGTGAAATTTGGGCTTTGTTATAGCAGAAGTGGAAGAAGGTGAATTGATTGGGATTTTTTAATTGCTTAATGAGTTCCTTCCCTCTTATTGGCTTAATGAGTACCTTAGCTTTTTGGAATGGTATGGGAGCGAACAAAAGAGAAGCCTCCTTGTATTTGAATGATTTTGCTAGAGTGTGGTACATTTTGTTGGTGGGAATAGTTGAAACTAAAATATCTTCTATTAGTAGATGTGAGTTTAATAAATTCATGGGAGTTGATTGGGATATTTTTTTTTTCCTTCGGTTGGAATGTCAGGAGGTATCTTGGTGATTTGGAGGACAAATTTATCTTCTTTTACTTTATTGGAAGCTTCAGATCAATGTGTTATAGGGGATCTGAAAATTGCCAATAAAGGTAGATGAATTGTTTCTACTATTTATGATAGTAAAGACTTATGCAAGAGGAGGAAGTTATGGGAGTCTGTGGAGAGGCATTCTACTTTGGACTTGCCTTTAGTAGTTGGAAGGGGGGGGGGGACTTTAACTGTATCTTGTCCCAAGAAGATAAAAGAGGTGGAAAGAAGTTTAATTTTTCTCAAGGCCCACTAGAAATGAAAAACTTTATGAACAAATGATTTGCATAACATAGGGGTTGTTGGTCCGAATATCACTTGGTGCAATAATAAGAAGGGTAGGGCATGGATTTTGGAAAGACTTGATAGATGTTTGCTTAACTCCAAGTCGTTAGAAGTGATTTACCAAGCTTCAGTTAGGCATTTGGCAAGGGACACCTCTGGCCATTGTCCCATTATTTTGAAGATCTTTGTTCAAGAATTCTTTCATAACAAAGTACTAAGATTTGAGGATGTTTGGTTATCTTATATGGCATCTGTAGAAATTGTAAACAAATCATGGACCAAATTTGCTAGTGGAAATGCAATGGAAGCCCTCAATAAAAAAAAATTATAGATCTCTTAGAGCTTTGTTTTTTGGAGTAAAGTTAAACACAAGGATCTATTGGAACTGAAAAAGAATTTGAAAAAGTAAATTAAAGAATTACAGCTTCAAGAATCAATTGGTAGCAATTTTTCAGAAGAGAAAATACTATTGTTGAGATCCAAAGTCAATGACTTGAATGCCACTCTTGTCCGTTTGAACACATGGTGCAAATAAATAGCCAATGTAAAGTGGCTTACAGAAGGAGATATATATTCAAGTTTTTTTCAAGCTTGTGCTAATGGAAGAAGTAATGGCAATATTATTAATCAAATAAAGAATGAGGAAGGACTTCTTGTGGAGTATCTCTCGTCCCTTAGAGAGGTTTTTTTCAATTACTTTGAGGAAAAATGGAGATATAGAGAATGTTGCTTGGAGGGATGGCCGTCTTCACCGAAAATTTTAAGCCAAGAGGATTGTGATCTCCTTGATCATGACTTCTCCTTTGAAGCGGTGGAAACAGTGGATAGAAGCCTTGGTCATAATATTTCACCTGGGATGCATTAAATCTCTTATTCATTTATCAAATCTTATTGGAAGTTGATTGGTAAAGACATTTGTCAAGCAATTTTTCTCTTCTTATCTACGGGTAAGATGTGCTCGAAATGGAAGGAAACTTTGGTAATTCTCATTCCAAAAGAGGGTAACCCTCTTCTTCCATCAAACTTTAGGTCAATTAGCCTTTGTTTGTCAATATATAAGATTCCTACAAAAGTATTGTTAAGTGGATTGATGAAAGTAATTAATTGCTTGGTTTCAGATGTTCAATCAGCTTTTGTCAAAGGGAGATCTTTATCGGATCACATCCTTCTTGCTCAAGAAATCTTCTACAAGTTTAGATTATCTAAACTAAAAAAGGTTTGGTTGCTATTAAAGTTGACATGGAACAGGCTTATGACAGTATTGCATGGGAGACTCTTAAGCAAGTTCTAAAGTATTTTGGCTTTCCAATGATGTTTTTTAAATTATTGATGGAGTGTGTTGTGAATCATTCTTTTTCTATTCAAGTAAATGGGTGGGTTCAGATTGGATCAAAGGGAGGAGTGGATTTAGACAGGATGTCCACTATCACCGTACCTCTTCATCACATGTTCTCAGCTTTTAACCAATGACTTTATGTTGAAGGGAAGAAATTTGGGAATAAAAACTGCACCGTCGGCTCCCAAAATTTGTCATCTTATGTTTGCTGTTGACATCCTAATATTTTTTGAAGCTAAGATTTGTCATTTGTGTAAAATTAAGAAAATTTAATTGATTATTGATGTTAGACGAGTCAGCTCATTAATATGAAGAAATCATCCATTCTTTTTTGAAATTCAACGGAACAAAACCTGAGAAGAGGTGTTTCTAATTTATTGGGTTTCAAGCAAGCGAAAGATAAGCCCTATTTGGGTATCAAAATGTCTTTGAGAAGTATGAAATCTTTGGATTTCCTACATATTCTGGAGAAAGTATCGTCTAAATTGGATGTGTGGGGAAAGAAGTATATCTCTTTTCTAAGAAAATTGGTTCTAATTAAATATGTTATTCTTTCCATACCTATATTCTACTCTTCCCACTCTATGATTCCCTTAAGCATTTTTAAGGAATTGGATAAGATGTGTAGAGAATTTTTATGGAGAAAGGAAGATTGCAGTCATGGTATTCATTATATGGCATGGGAAGATCTTTCCAAATATTTGTGTGATGGAGGACGGGAATCCACTCTTCAGTTGCTACAGTTGGACCGTTGAGAGAAAAATTCATTGGGAAATTCATAAAGAATCCTGATTCGTTACTAAACAAATCGTTGGCAGCTAAATATGGTGAGATGTCATGGGTGCTGATATTAAGAGATACATTTCATCAACATGGAAAATTATTATCAGTGGAGCTAAAGTTCTCAAACCTATAGTGAGATACAAAATTGCTGCAAGGAACTCTATCAACATTTTAAAAGATATATGGATATTGGATAGAAGATAAGATAATTGGCCAACATTCATTGCTACGGTGGAAGGTGATTTTCCTACCTTGAATAATTTTATTTTGAATGGCTATTGGAATAAGGTGGAATTACTTTAATACTTTGGTAATTTGCTTGTTGGTGTCATTTTATAAATCAAAATTTATCCAGATCAATCAAACAATGAACTAGAATTAATCAATAAATTTTTTGGTAAAACAGTAGTTGTTTTAGCTATGTGCTATACAGAAAATAAGTCAGACCATTAGAGCTAGTTTAAGAAACTAAAGCTAAATCCTTGTGTTGAATGGTTTTGGTGGGATTTGTTGAGGAATGCACTACCAACAATGGATTTTCTAATGTACATACAAAAGGTTACTAAATGTTAATTTGTGTCCTAGGGGCTATGATTTGATGGAGAATTTTGAATATATTTTGATGAAATGTTCAAATTTGCTTCAAGCAATCGCACTGGTGAATAGGAGGGGTTTCTCTATTACTACGTTCTCCTCCCTGACGAAATGTATTATGAACTTGAAAAGCAAATCAAAGGTTAATCCGTTCACTTCAAATTTATATTTCTCCTTGGTGTTCTTCTCTTGGAAAAGTAGAAACAAGTTGGTTCATGAAGGGAAAGAGCTTGGTTTGACATTTGTGGTGTCTAATGCGATTAATATAGCATCTATTTCTTTGAATTTTAATCTCTTTTCAGATCACTGGGGTGCTAACTAGTTGATAAGACTGAATTCCTTTATTTGGCATCCCCCTCCACCCAAATGGATTAAAGTTAACATTGATGCTACTTTATTGAATTCTAATGAAGTAGGAGTTGGTAGTGTATTTAGAGATCATAAATGAAGATTTCTTCTTGTTTTTGGAATTAAATGTATGCATTGTTAAAGAAGATTATCAAAGAATGGATGATGGACTCAAAAGGTATTATTATTTAGGGTGATAGCTATAATGTTATAAAGTACTTGAAAGCTTCAGTTGGTAAAGCTTATCCGCTCCAGAATGATGAATTTGAAGGCTTCTCATTCCTTAAAGATTTTGGTAGTTTCTTATTTCATTGTGCTAATAGAGAATCTAATAAGTTAGCCGATTGTTGTGCTAACTTGGCCTTGTTCGGTGATTTTTTTTTTGGAAGATCTTTTATGTAATAAGTTTCCTCCTACTTTCTTGTCTTTGTCAAAGGAGGACTATGATAGACTTTCTATCACTTAGTAGTTTGTTTTAGGGGTTTTTTTTCTTTATTTAATGCATTTTGTAGTTTAAAAAAAAAAAGAGTTTCTAAAAAGAAAATAAAAATAATAAATATTAAAAAATTATAAATCACTCCCACTATCCCAAATGAACCTTAAAAGCTCGTTTGAATTGACTACTATTTTTTTCGCTTTCTAGACCAAGATATTTAGTACAAAAATTTCTCATTTAGAAATTTTTTATTTGAAAGATGTTTTAGAAAACAATAAGAAAGTTGTCACAAATAGCTTTTTTATAGTTTCTTAGGCTTCGTTTGAGATGGCTTTTTTATTACTTTCTAAAATGGAGTTTTAGTACAAATTTTTTTATTTTTGTACTAAAACTCCGTTTTAGAAAGCAATAAAAAAGCCGTCCCAAATGAAGCCTTAAAGTGGTTCTCTAGCACTACAAAACTTCTTTAAGAAGCAGTAAAAAAGCCGTCCCAAACAATTCCTAAGCTTAAGTAGAGAAAACCAAATGTATTAAATTAACAGACAACATCCCATTAACAATTTCTCCATAATTTCATGATAAATATTATCTATAGATTATGATAAATTAAGAAAAAATTATGTGATAAAAAATTAAAATAAAATGAAATTATGAACAAATGGCAATGAGGCCATCTACAATTTTGAGTTTGTTAGCTGTCACACTCCAAGGAATGAAAGAGCTCAATGAATATTGACAGAAATCTTTACAATATTTCAGAAATTTGTATCCTTTTAGTCAATTTCTTCATGCATATTACTTCAAAATTAATGACTAAAAGAAGGAAAATTAAAGCTGGTAGTTCAAATTCAAGATCAAGCATTGAATGCCTGATTCTTCAAAGGATACTTTAGATAAAAAAATTAAGAAAAAATATTGGTATCTTAATTGCCTGAGATTTGTACTTTATGCATACTAACATGTTAATGGAGTCATAGTCAAATTTCTTTTGTTTTATAGAGATAAGAAAATATGTAAATAAATTATTAAATTCATCATTAGGTATCGAATGTAATTAAAAGAAATAAAAAATTGTTCCATGAAAAAGTTGAAATGGTTTTTTTTTAATTATTGTAAGAGAAAAGATAAATACAACTGAATTATTAGACATTCATAGATATAAACATGGTAGATAACCATTTGAGAATAAAAAGAATTATATAAAATTAATGGAAATATAGAAGTGGAATAAAATTAGCCACATCGCATATCGAGACATAATTTTATTCCTAGTTATTTTTTTTAAATAGATGTCTCAAATATAATGATTTTATCAATATGTATAAAATGAATAAAAAAAATTTATCTTTTTGTTTTTTCTTGAAAGGTATTTTATACCTTCGAACAACTAAATGAGTCTTAAATGAAAAATAAAATGTATAAGACATGCCATTTCGAAAGAGAAATGTAACCCAACGAATCAAAACTTGTACATGACAAATTGGCTCATTTAGCAAAATTAAATGACTTTAATTTGTAGAATGAGATTTGAGCCGGTAAATATTATTGTATTTTTTGTATATACAAAACCTCAAAAAATAATAACATATTCATTTCAAATTTATTTAATAACTCTTTTCATAATGTTTATGAAAATCAATCTCCATCTATGCATTTGACTCTGAGGTGTGTAAGTTAAAAAGTATGAAAGCTTTTCTTAAATGAATTATCAAATTGAGGATGAACATGGATAAATGCAGAAGAAATAAATTTTATATTATAGTATTTAAAATAAGTAGAACATAGTTAAGATTTCTCTTAGTGGCAGATAACAAAAAATATGACCAATCAAAGGTAAAAAAGGGTCAGTAAGATTGTGCTATGGCTTTGCTTGTCTTTTGCAGGTCTACAGGCGCTGGAGTTGATCATTTGAAGTTTTGGAAGCTGTAGCTTTTTTGAGTAGCTTTTTGATGCTCTGTATGCAAGCTCCTTTTTGTTTTAGGAGCTTTTTAGTCATAGCATTTTGATTTACTTTTTATATGTAATTGCAATTTCTTTTTAGCTTATTAATATACAGGCCAAGCCCAAATTCCCCCCCCCCCCCCCCCCCAAAAAAAAAAAAAAAAAAAAAAAGATTATGGTACAAGTATGTAATCACAAAATCAAAGTATAACTTCTTAATTATATTATAACTAATATAGATTAACAATATAAAGTAGATATTTTAATAGCAATATAAAGTAGATCAATTTCTCTTTTTTATCGTATGAAATGTAGAAAATTGTTATGAAAATAACACAATAACACTTCTAGACTAGATGCCTTTTCAAGAGGACAACTAGTAGCATGACCAACTATGAGTTGCTAGGACTCAAATTTAAGGAAAGGGGAATAGATAAACTTTAAACTCATAACCATACTAAGGATTTATCTTGGGTTTACATCTTGATTTGAGTTCCATCAAAATGAAATTCCATAAATCTAACTATTCTCATTCAAAAAATTATTATTTTCTTCATTGCTTAACTTTTAGTCTCATTTCAAGCCACTAAAATCTAAATTAAGAATAAAACTAAACCATCCAATCACCCCCTTAAACTAAGCGATCAAGATCAGGGTGCATTGATTAGAGGTCACCTGAAAACATTACAAATAAGTTATATGTTTAACCATTTAGGATGGTGTACCTAGCTCTAGGCATCTTCTCTCAATTCTGCTAGTTTTCTTTTGGTTCCTCAAAGAACCATTTGTTCAATAACTTTCTTGAATCAATTCCTTTAAAATTTCCCTCTAAAGTGATGTCCATTATTTATTCATTATGGTTGGAAGTCCCTTCGGCATGAAATGTAATGCCCACATATCCATATTGCTATATTCACATCATAAAGTTATTTCTCTTATCTCGTTGCTCTATCTCTTTGTGAGGCCTTATGTGCATAATTACTCACTTAGAGCAATCTCCACAAATGAAGACTATCACTTTGATCACATAGGCTTAATCCATGAGACTGAACTTACATCTTTAATTGAGTGTTTTCTTTGGTGTCATAACTAAGATGTAATTAATTATAAGTGCCTACATCCATAAGAAACTAGTACCTTACAATAGTTTAGATTTCCTTTGACATCTCTTGACACTGTAAGGAAATCGTTAATAGTTCCCTCTGAAAGTTTGTTAAGGATTTTAAGCCCTTATGATCTAGCCCGACGCTAACCTAGAGGGGGTGAGGGGGGGTGAATTGGTGTTTTAAAAATTCTCAATCAAAAAAAAAATCACAACCAAACAATCACCACAAAATAAAGTACGAAAATTAAATGTGAAAAATGTATTAAGAAAGAACACACCAAATTTTATAGTGGTTCATTCAACTTGACCTACATCCACTCCCCGGAGCCTCTCCTCTGGGTATTTGCACTAAACTCAGTGTCTCTCCTTTTTCTGTCACAGCATGGCGGAGAAGCCCGTACAAAAACTCCTTTCCACTGACTCCGATGAGGCAGAGAACCCAACTCCTTTCGCTTCGTCCTGAAGTAGGCAAAGAACCTTGATCAATTGCTGAAGTAGACCTCTCTAGAACCTCTAAGGAATCAAGGATGACGATCAGAGAAGATGACTTAGATCCTTTCTTGGACCAACCTTTATGAAACCCCTCATAAACTCCCCCTCACAATATCCTCTCTCTCCCTTGGTCTCCCTCCCCTCTAGGCTCTCTAAGGTCAGGATAGCAACAAAAGATACTCTCTTGAGTAAACAATAGATCTTAAATAGAAGGGCTTCAAATTTGCCCTAATTTATAAGTAATCATTAAAGATTGTCCTGGATGAGCGACCGATCTTCCTGTATGATCAGTTCAAATTCAGCTCAATCAGTTAGGATGATCTGAGAGAGTCTGGACGTTTAGAAGGTTTCTTTATTTTGATTGTCTAGGATGATAGGACATCATCCTGTATAATTAGTTCAAGGCATCAAATATCATCTAGAAATTCACTCTGTTCGTCCTAACTTTACCTGGCTTTGGAAAAATAACTTATCGGCCAGGATGATTTTAGATATCATCCAAAACATTGCCCTGGTTACATGTTTGGATGATGGAAAAATTAACTGATCGTCCCGGATGATTTGAGATTGTCCTTGATGATTAGTACAAAACATCAAGTATCATCCAGAACATCACCCTGACCGATTAGGAAGAAACTAAGGTTTGTTTAATTGATCATCCCGGATGATCATGCGATCATCATTTAGGATGATATGATCGAGCAATCAAACCTTAATTAATTTTCTTAATTATCTGACTAACTTAGGCATAATTATAATGCATCATCTAAGATGATGTTCTGGATGATGTCTAAAAATAAAATATGCCTAAAAGATTTGGCGACTGATTCTTTTTTATTTGAGCCTATCGTATAGGAAATAAATAATATTATCCCGAATGATTTGCTTAATTGCAGCTGCCTTAACAAGGATGCCCTAATTAGGGATTTTATTTTTAACTGTTCATCCAGAATGATTTGGGATCATACCAGACAATATTATCAAAAATAGAAAACTTTAAATAGACATAATTTTTCCCACTGAGTATGTGTGTGCAAGGTTACTTAGCATCATGACCCATTTTGTTACATTTGATTCAAGAAAAGGAAAAGACCCTTGACATACACTTACAGACTAACACAGTCCTAATCTACCCAATCTTGAGCTTACTTGATTTGCTATTTGATCTTGTGGACCTGAAATATTAGTAGGCAAGATAGTCATAGAAAATAGATGTATCAGAAATGTTTACTATCGTCAAAATTATAATTACTAAATCCATATTCGCAATAATCTCTTCCTTTTTAATGATGACAAACATTCGGTAGAAAAGTCAATTTAAGCAGTTTAATTGAAACATCATAAGGAAAAATAATGTGAATCAATAAGGTCAAATTTTAGTAGAAACAAACAGATGGTACAAACACTAAACAAAAAATAGTACAATAAAATAATATAAAACACTACCACTACTGCCTATTTTGATATCAAAAAAAGGAGGAGGGGACTATAAAAAAAAAACAAAATAGAAACTACCAAAAAGAAACAAGCTACATCACAGAAAAAATGATTCAAGGAAAAAAAAACTATAAGTATGATAGGGCCTGATCATTAGAAGGAGGTGGTGGTGGCAGCTGAAAGAAGTTAGAAAGAATAACAAACTGCTCCGCAAACCAGGCCATGTCCTGGTCATGCTGCCAATGCTGGTGAGCCACGTATGAATCAAATTGAGCAATATCATCCGTATGTTGCTGCTCCTGTACAGAAACATATGAGTTGAACCAAGCCTCCCACTGGTCAAATCGCTCCACCTATTGATCCAGCTACGAGTGCTAGTGAAGCAGAGCAGGTGCAAGAATAGGTGTAGGAGCCGCTTCCTCCTCAGCTCCATCATCTTCCTCATGCTTCGAGTGGAGATGATTACTATGAAGAATGTGGAAAGAGTTGTTGATGTAGAAGGCAAGCTAAATATTAGGTGTGGCAGGGTATTGAAGGTTGTACTTGGTTTCCAAGATAAAGGTGATGATGTGTACTATGGCCAGATTGGGCTTCTTTCAGTGCCCTGGATCCCTAATGCAAGTGAGATATTCAATATATCTGAAAAAAAGATCTGCATTATTAAATTCATGATGGGCCATGATATAGAAGGTGGTGATCAAAAGGAGAGGAGTGATGTGGACATGATCACCAGCTTTGGGGATAATAGAGATACGAAGCACATGCTAGATTATCCTAATATCCTTAACTAAGGTGTTGGATGCCCCATCATGATAGGAGACAAAAGTGTTTCACAAATGGTGCTTGGTTGGAGCCAAGTAAAAATTAAGATCTTGAGATAAGATGTGAAGCTTATCTCGTGGACAATTGAAAGAGCTTATAATAGTCTTGATAAGTGATTTTAATAGGATTTTTGTTGACATAAGATTGAAGTTCAATGTAAGAAAAGTTAATCCAGAGGCTTGCAAAAAATTCAAAGAGTAGTTTTGAATTGAAAGGAAAGATCAAGAATATCATAAGTAAGTGTACGTGAATTGACAGTCTGGGATAAGGTGATCCCGGCTGTCTTGTAGTGCAGGTAGGTAGCTTGGTCGGCTGCCTTAGTGAAATAAGGGTCAACATTGGCCCTAGAAGAGTTTCCAGCCAGCATTCAGGATCGCTTTCCACCTACCATGAATAAGAATATGAAAGCTTGAGGGAGAGTAATGAAGAAATGGAAGATTTGAGGTGAGAAAACCCATTGAAACCTATTATTTATACAAAAATAGACCTATCATCCAGGATGATCGCAGAATCATCCAGGATCATCAGGTGAAATTATTGCATTCGGGATAATTCATCAAAAAGGTGGTTATATTGTCCAGGAAAATTAGACACATGCGATCATCTCGAAGAGTCATACCAGATTATCTAGAATAATAAAGAATAATGGATCATACAAGCAAAATTTAAATGTGTAACTACTTTGCCATGTAGATTATACAGGATAAACAGGTGGAGCATCTAGGATGATCACCAATAATTGGGTAGAAAAATAGAAGATTGTTTAGGATTAAGAGGATCGTCCAAGGAGATCATAAATAATTGAAGCATAATACGATCAAATCATTCAGGATGATTACAATCTTAAACAGAAAAGTCATATCATCCATTAAGTAGAAGATGAAGGGTGGGTTAAAGATATCATCCAAGATGATAGAAATATCATCCAGGATGATGAGATATAAATTTAAGTTTTTCTGGATGGAGAGAGATGAATAGAGAAGGTCAAAAAATAAGAAACAATAATAAAAAGTAAAGTTAAAATAATGAAAAAATATTAGAAAATTAATATAAAGGTTGAAAACATGTTTTCTTAAATCAAAGTATAAATATAATAAATTTTCCATTTGACTGAATTAAAAATTTATAAGAATTAATGAGTTAACATCATCAAAATCCTAAAAATAGTAGAGTAGTTGATCATGTTAGCTCTAGCTCAGACATCTTATAGGGCAACCCATCTTTTGAAAATAAAGATCTAACTTAAAGAAATCAATTAGATAAGAAAAAAAAATCTATTCAAAACTTGGTTACATTAAAATATCTTATAGAATAATATACCAAAGTAATAAGGCACAATCAGGAATTTCGAAATCAAGTCTTTAAAAATATCAAGTGACACATGAATTCTTCTAAGATTTGGGCTCATTTTATGCCCTTGCCATTTTTTCAAGGTAGATCTCTTTCAAAACTTTTAAATATAATCAATTATGAGAATACATTCTAGGTATTAGAGAAAAAAAACTCACTCTCTAATATAAAAAAGAGTAAACCACAAAGCAGATTCAAATTTATATGATAAGTGCAACAATATGATTATGAAAGCTTGAAAGTGTTTTAAAGACTTTGAATATTATTTGTATAAGATAGATTACTATAGCAAGATAAAAAAACATCTCAATCATAAAGTCCAATTATTAATTTGAGATAGACAAATATTTAGAAAAGAAAATTATAATGCGAAAAGAAGTTTGAGGAAGGAAAATAATTAATAGTGTTTCCCCCTTTAACTTATTTAGGGATGTCAAATATTAACTATAAAATTTAAGAAACAAAAATAAGGCATAAATATCATTTCAGGAGTAACCAAAAAAAAAAGAAAAAATGAAAAGAAAGAAAGCTAAAATAACAGAAATGAAAATACAAAAAGAAAAATATAATAAAAATCAATAAATAAAACTAATGAAAAAAGAAAAGTTAGAAACAAAAGAAAGAAAATAAAATAACAAGTAACATATCAGAAAATATAAAATTCAGAATTCAGTAAGCATCAAGCTCATGCATTTATGTCATTCACACTCAATCTGGTACTTAAGATGATGAATGTGTCGAAGGCCAGTAGTTTAGTAAATATATCAATCAGTTGTTTCTCAGTTGCCACATGGTGAAACTTATTGAGTCTAGTGAATAGGTTGTTAGACCTAAGTTAATGTCCCAAGGCTACCAAGAGGGGGGGTGAATTGGTATTTTTAAAACTTAACCCTCTTTGAAGTTTTATTGAACCGAAATGAAATTTTTAATGAAATTTTTTTTATAGAAAAGTTTTTCAACCATAGAGTTTTTTTAAACAAAAGTAAAACAACAAAAAGAAATAATAAAAAAAATAAAGTAAAAGACACAAGATTTATAGTGGTTCGGTCTAAACCAGACCTACATCCACAACCCAGATGCACCATCTGAGTATTGCACTAATACAAATAGTGCCTCTCCTTTTTCACCCACAGCAAGGTGGAGAAGCCTTTACAAACACTCTTTTCACCACTACCCAGTGCGGCAGAGAATCGTAGTCCTTTTACACAATCCCCAGTGTTGGCAGAGAACCGTCCGTCCTTTCACACTCTCCTAGTGTTAGCAGAGAACCCTTCATCCTTTCACACTCTCCTAGTGTGGGCAGAGAACCCTTCGTCCTTTCACACTCTTCTAGTGTGGGAAGAGAACCCTTCGTCCTTTCACACTCTCCAAGTGTCGGCAGAGAACCGGATCTCCTTGACAGATCTTCTCACAAGAAATCTAGAAGGAAGAAAGAAAAGAGTGAAGTAATCCCAATTCACAAGTAGAGATTCTTACCTTTAAACACCAAGTGAAGCCTTCACGCTTCAGTGGTAGGAATCTTCCTTTGAATGCTCTCTCACACTCTCTCCTTGACTTTTCTTTTAATAGGCACGAAGATAAAATGGAAAAAAGATTAGGTGGCAGTCAAATTTGAACTCTTTATACAAAAGACAAGAAAAACCGCCCAAAAATTGCAAGTTTTCAATTTTGTACGCAGTGGATCGTCCCGTACGATCGTGGATCGTCCTGGACGATTTTACTTAAATGGTCGGAAACGAACCTTATGTATATTGGTATGAATTATGTTCGTACACGCTAATCGTCCCGTACGAACCAAGTTCGTCCGGTACGAAATAGTTATTACATAGGTTGGTTCACAAAATTCTTCAGGACGTAACTAACTGATGTAAGTTGGTTCAGTTCGTCCTAGGACGAATAGGTTTTGTCTGGACGAATAGAGCAAGCTTCAATACAGAGAAGTTCGTCCTGGGATGAATTTTATTTTTCATCTGGACGAACAGGGCATGGTGAGAATACAGAGACGTTCGTCCTGGGACATACCATTGATTTCGTCTGGACGAATAGGGCATGGCGAGAATACAGAGACGTTTGTCCTGGGATGAACCTATAATTTCATCTGGATGAACAGTAGAAAGTGAGAATCCCGAGACGTTCATCCCGGGAAGACTATTAAATTTGTCCTGGACGATTAGGACTTAAAAAAACTTTCTCTCCGCCTGTTCAATCCATTGCTCTCCTTAGGGGTAATTGACATGATCGTCCCGTACGAATTAAGTTCTTCTTGTACGATCAGTTCACAAAAAAGTTTCCCAAGTGTGTATATTGTGATTTTTCACTCAATTACAATTACTCCCTCTCATATCAAAACTTACGAAAATTTATTGAATTTGGTTACAAGTCTTCAATATCTTGGAGTTGATTTTCTTGAAATGTTAGTACACACTAGAGCAAGAAATAAATGTTCCAAATAGTGTTAGGAGATATATGTAAAACAATAATAATTAAAATCATCAAAATAATACAAGTTGCAAAAATGTAAAACATGCAAAACTTAACAATCTCCCCCTTTTTGATGATGGCAAAACAATTATTGTTTATAGGAATTCCAATTCTAAATATCTCCCTAAACTCCCCCTGAATTGATGAATACATGAAATATAAGGAGGCATAAATGTAAAAAAAAAAATTTGTTTTTAATTTTGAAGAAGCAATCAAAACACACACTCAACTACAATAAGAACAACCAAAACCCAAAAAAAAATAGAAAACAAAACAAAAACAATAAAACATGAACAATAAAACAATAAAACAAGAACAATAAACAATTTCTCCCCCTTTTTGACAACAGCAAAAAGTGAAGAAGAAAAGAAAGATAGAAATGTAAGTAGAAGTATGAAATTCAGTTTATAATTTAATCTTGAAAGTGATTGAAAGAAGATATGCAAATAAAATTAAGACATTAGAGAAATCATAGAGATTCATATAATTGAAAAAGTGTTATAACATAGAGAGTAAAAAAAATTTATCAAAGGCATGTGTCAATTTAGACATTAAGATAAAGAAAATCATTGCACGAGGGATGAATAAAAAATTTTATATTTCACATTTCAATGTCAAGTATAAATGAACATAAGATCAATTTTAAGAGATTGAAAGAGTTTGAAAAGAAAGAATTACCACATGTGGCGCTTTGCGCATCTTGTTCATATATTTTTTTAGCACATTTTTGTGCATTTGTTTACTGTGGGCTTATTTTATGCCTCTTTTTGTCATTGCAAATTTTTTTTTTTGCACAACTCTTTTGATTTTTGTACATTTGTACACTTTTCAAGAGTAATTGAATTCTTTCCAAAGTCAATAATCTAAGATTTCAAATTTTTCTAAGTGCATAAATACTATTTGAAAAGAGAAATACAAAATAAGAAAATATCTAAAATGCAATAATAATATTAGTACTAGAGTAGTCTAAATAAGAGATATGAAATTGAAGATTCTAGTAATATCAAGTTATAAGCATTTCTTAATTGTAGAATAAATATATTTTCTAATGAAATTATTTTTAATTTACAATTTAAATAAGGCACTATTAAGATTAAAAAAAAATGAAAGTCATAAAGTCTAACATATATTTCCCAAAACAATAGACAACAAAACATTGCAACATTTATTGATATCAAATGAAGATATTACAATTTAAGGTACATGATATCAATAACAATAACTTTAAAACAAGGAAAAAGATAATAATCTAAAATACATCACAAACACATCAACTAAAAAAGAGACACTTAAACAAATACTACAATCATTCTGAAGGACACTGATCTGGAGGAGGAGGTGGTGCAGCATTAAAAAAGTTGAAATAACTACTCATCACAAACATATTGGAATTAATGAAATTAATCTGTTCACGCATGAATCCCATATCTTGATTGTACTGAAGGTCTTGCTGCTGTAGATGAGTTTCAATTTGAACAAATCTTTGATCAAAGTGAGCCTCTAAGTTGTCAAATCTTTGAACCAAATCCTGATAATTTGGTTCAGCAGCATGTGAAGGTTCACCCTCTTCTTCTGTTTCACTCAATACTACATGAGGTTTTCTTGGCTCGTCCTTATTGAAGATTGCCCTAAATGAACCGTCGTTATAGTAGAGTTGTTCTTCAAAGTCTGAATCTGGGTGAGTTAAATCTTACTTCTTCTCTAAAATGTAGGCAATCAGATGGCCTAAGGCTATGTTCTTTTTCCTTTTATGATCTCCATGACCAATTTCAGAGAGACCATAAATATAGTCGATTAGGAGTTGGGCCTCATCTATGGGTTGCCTGGTCATTATCAGGTTGGTAACTGTAGAGAGAAGTGGAGTGATGTTGACTCTATCACCAGTTTTAGGTATAATAGAAGATCTAAGAACATGCTGGATGATTTGGGCATTAAGAGTTAAATAGGCTACTTTTGACAAATGATCCTTAACTTTTATTCCTCTAAGAACATGGTTAACTTTAGTCTAGTCAAAGCTAGTGGTGGTAAAGGTGTGTGCTCTAATCCCTTCAGTCCTTAAATTTAAGAAGATACCAAGGTCAGCCTTGGTGATTTCTATTTTCTTTTTGAAGACAAAAGAACTGATAACAGAGTGGTCGGAATTAAATGACATGTTTGCCAGAAAATAGTGGAAGGTTTCCTTATTGTAGAGATGGACTAAGGTGAGGATTAATCCAAATTGAGTTGAAGCAAAAAGGTGCATTACCTTAAAGGTCAACTGCTCATGAAGAAGAACTCTATAAGGAGTGATTTTTGCAAAAGCAAACCTAGGAAAAGATTCTTCATTGTCTCTAGACAGGAAGTTTTCGGATGTATTCCTTGGAGGGCCCTTAGCCAAAGTCTTTTGGCGCTTGCTAGAACTTGCCATTGAAGGATTTGAAAAGATGAAGTCTTTGAAAGTGATGTGTGAGAGTGACTGTTCAGTAAAAATTACCGTCAATTTAAGGAAAAAAATGATGTTCGTACCGGACGAAATTCTGTTCGTCTCGTACGAAATTAATTCGTCCCCGTACAAAAACATTTCGTATGGAAGAATAAATGAGTTAAAAAAAATGGCTTTTTGTAATCACACAATTTACGAAGCATCCTTTTGTACAGACTTTTGACCAAGATGATCGTACAGACGAACATGTGTTCGTACAAACGATCAAAAGTTAACTCATTTTAATGGCAGTTGAAAACCATCCCCCGCTATGAACCGACATCTGTTCGTCTGGATGAAGTTCATAATAAAAACAGTTTTATCCTTTCAACTGCTGCAATCAATTGTCCCGACGTTTGGGAAAAAGATATTTCATCCTGAACGATTGTGCAGATCATACAGATGAACTACATTAAAAAACTGCTCTCAAGACAGTTTGAAATCACGCAGATTGACATTTTACACACATCGTCCCGTACGAAAATTTTTTGTCCCGGACGATTAACACAATTTTTTGAAATTTTATATTTTTATCAAAGAAAACTAAATGAGCATACAAAACACAATAAACAATGACAAATGTACATACTCTAAATAAAAAAATCACTCAAAAATAAATAAAAATAACAAAAACAAAATCATAAAAACATAAACTACGAAAACAGAAACATCAATGTTGCAAAAACATTTTTATTTAAGCATTTAAATCAGTTACACCAAGCCTTGTTCTTAATGTTCTGAAAGTATCAAAGGCTAAAGGTTTTGTAAAAATGTCTGCAAGTTGATTTTTAGGTGAAACATGGGTAAGTTCAATTTCTCCCTTGGATACATGATCCCTTATGAAATGATGCCTTATGTCAATGTGTTTGGTTATTGAATGTTGAATAGGATTTTTGGAAATGCAAATAGCATTAGTATTATCACAATAAATTGGAATAGTGCCTATAGTTAATCCTAAATCAATCAACTGTTGTTTTAACCAAAGTACTTGTGCCACAAAACTTCCTAATGCAATATATTCTGCTTCTGCAGTAGATAGGGCCACTGAATTTTGTTTTCTACTAGACCATGAAACTAATGAATTTCCAATGAATTTACATGTTCCATAAGTTCTTTTCCTATCCACTCTACAGTCTGCAAAGTCGGAATCTGAATAACCAATAATTTCAAATGAAGAGCTAAACTTAGGATACCAAATTCCTAAGTTCTGAGTTCCTAATAAATAACTTAAAATCCTTTTCACTGCTGTCAAATGTGATTATTTTGAATCTGATTAAAATCTAGCACATAAGCAAACACTGAACATAATATCTGGTCGGCTAGCAGTCAAGTAAAGTAAAGATCCAATAATCCCTCTATATTTCTTTTGATCAACAGATTTTCCTTTAAGGTCCTTATCCAACTAAACTGAGGAACTCATTGGTGTACTAACAGGTTTAGCATTGTCCATTTCAAATTTTTTGAGGATGTCCTTAATATATTTAGATTGACTTAGAAATGTACCTTCCTCAAGTTGCTTAATGCTAAAGCCTAGAAAGTAATTTAAGTCTCCCATTAGACTCATCTCAAATTCACTACTCATTGATTTAGAAAAATCATCACAAAGATTTTTATTTGAAGATCCAAAAATGATATCATCCACATAAATTTGAACAATGAGTATATCCTTTCCAAATTTCTTTAAAAAGAGAGTTGTATCCACACTTCCTTTTTCAAAAGATCTTTCAAGTAGGAAGGTGCTCAATCTCTCATACCAAGCCCTAGGTGCCTGTTTCAATCCATATAATGCCTTTTTCAACTTGAAAACATGATTTGGGTATTTAGAATTTTCATAACCTAGAGGTTGTTCTACAAAAACATCTTCTTCAATTACCCCATTTAAAAATGCACTTTTCACATCCATTTGAAATAATTTAAATCCTTTAAAACAGGCAAAGGCTAGATTAACCCTAACTGCTTCAAGTCTAGCTACAGGGGCATAAGTCTCCTCAAAATCAATTCCTTCAATTTCATTAAACCCCTTAGCAACTAATCTAGCCTTATTTCTAATGACTACTCCTGAGTCATTCATTTTATTTTTGAACACCCACTTAGTTCCAATAACACTTTGATCTTTTGGCCTTGAAGTTAATTCCCAAACTTTATTTCTTACAAATTAATTCAATTCTTCTTGCATGGCCAAAATCCAAATTTCATCAGATAGTGCTTGATCAATATTAGTGGGTTCTATAGTTGAAATAAAGGTTGAATGATTGACTTCTTTGTTTAATCCACTCGTAGTTCTAACACCCTCACTAGGTTCACCTATAATCAATTCCCTTGGGTGGTTTTTAGAAAATCTCAAATCTCGAGGCAAAGGGTTTGCTAATTCCAAATTTTCTTCCACATTTTCTTTCAAATTTATTTTATCAAATTTTTGGGAGTTTTCCTCAATCTCATCTTCAACAACATTTGGCTCTTCCAAATTTCCAGGTTCATCAAATACAATATGTGTGGTTTCTTCAATGACCAAAGTTCTTTTGTTGAATACCCTATAAGATTTTCCAACACTTGAATATCCAACAAAAATTCCTTCATCTGATTTTGGATCAAATTTTCTTAAGGCAGATTTTCTATTATTATGAATGAACACCTTGCAACCAAAAACATGCAAATGAGACAAATTAGGTGTTCTACCTTTTAGCTACTCATAGGGTGTTTTATTTAAATTTGATCTCACATTCACCCTATTCAGAACATAACATGCAGTGCTAACTGCCTCAATCCAAAAATATCTAGGAAGTGAATATTCTGCCAACATTGCTCGGGCGGCTTCTATTAATATTCTATTTTTCCTTTTAACTACCCCATTTTGTTGAGGGATTCTAGGTGCAGAAAAATTGTGATCAATTCCTTTTTCTTTACAAAAATTTTCAAATCTTTCATTTTCAAATTCTCCTCCATGATCACTTTGTATAGAAATTATTTCACATCCTAATTTCCTTTGAATCCAAGTCGAAAAATTTCTAAATTCCTCAAATGATTCACTCTTATGAAATAGAAATCTAACCCAAGTGAATCTTGAATAATCATCCACTATAATAAATCCGTATACCTTCCCTCCTAGACTTACAGTTCCTACTGGTCCAAAAAGATCCATGTGTAAAATTTCTAATGATTTACTAGTCCTAAGATCCTTATTGGATTTAAAAGATGACTTCACTTGTTTTCCTAATTGACATGCATCACAAAGGTGATCCTTAGTAAAGTCTAGTTTTAGTATACCTCTCACTAAGTTCTTTTGGGTAATTCTCCTAAGATTTTTCATACTAGAATGACAAAGTCTTTTATGTCAAAGCCATGATTCATCAAAAATAGTTTTCAAATAAAAAACAGTAGGAGATTGAATACAATTTAAATCTAGCATATAAACATTGTTTACCCTTTTTCCATTTAAAACTTCTTTCCCATTTAGGCTTAATATGCAGCTAGTAGGTAAAAATTTTACACTATAGCCCTTATCACATAGCTGACTTATACTTAACAAATTATGTTTTAAGCCTTCAACCAATAACACATTGTCTATAAAAAAGTTTTTCAAATTTCCAATCATACCTGATCCAGCCACTTTCTTTGTGGTATTATCTCCAAGTGTAACCCTACCTCCACTCCTGGCTTCCAGCGTTATGAATTGAGCAGTATCTCCAGTCATATGCTTTGAACATCCGCTGTCCAGGTACCATATCTCACGAGGTCTTGTGTGAGAGCGACCCTGCAAAAATATCAAATGTTAGATCTGGGAACCCAAACAAGTTTGGGTTCACCTTTTAGCAATTTTTAATCAGATGCATGTATGATATGTCTAGGTTTATGCATCTTAGGTCTCCACACCAAATTAGATTTCATCTTCAAAGTACAGGTGTGAGCTATATGTCCAAATAATCCACAATTATTACATTTGACATTAGGAAAAGTATTCCTAGGTTTTCTACCATTTGTTTTTCTTCTAAGGGATTCCATATATTTAGGATAATATTTAGGATTTGTAAAATCTTCAAGCTTGGGGGGTATCCTATTATCCTTAAGAGCTCTTATTTTCAATTTATAAAATGAATTCATATCTTCCAAGATTCGATTTGTATAATTGATTCGATATGTTTTGCTCTCAGATTCATCCTTTAAAATTTTAAAATCTTTTTCAAGAACAGCCTAGGATGATTTTAAATTCTCATAATTCTTATTCAAGTCATCATATTCGTCAAGTAGTTTTATGTGGTTGTCATCTATTAATGCATGATCTTTCCTAAGGATTTCATGTTCCTTCTTAAGCTCTTCCAATTCTAAACTTACACTAGCATGCATCTTTTTCATTTTCCTATATGCATCATGCATGTGTTCAGAAACTTCAAACAATTCATCATACGTTAAGTCACATACCTCTTCTTGATCTGATTGATCAACATTATCTGCCAGTAAGAAAAGATTGGTGACTTCTTCTTCTTTTTCAGTCTCAGATGAGTCTGAAGCTGAGTCTGCCCAAAAAGCTCTTTGAAACTTCTTCTTGCC
This sequence comes from Dendrobium nobile, assembly GCA_022539455.1. Classification (NCBI taxonomy): domain Eukaryota; kingdom Viridiplantae; phylum Streptophyta; class Magnoliopsida; order Asparagales; family Orchidaceae; genus Dendrobium; species Dendrobium nobile. Next base: position 40,974,403 of record CM039726.1, read on the forward strand.
CTTCTTTACAATTGTTTTCTCCTCTACCTTCTCCTTGCTAGGAGTGGCTTTGAGTTTTGGGCAATCAGTCTTGATATGACCTAGTTTCCTGTATTCATAACAAATCACTTCATTAGAAACCTTGCCATTTCGGTTAAACTTACCTCTATTCCATTGCTGGCATCTCTTCTACTTCTTTTTCAGAAAGCTTCTGAATTGTCTAGTCATTAATGCAATATCATCTTCATCCTCAGGTTCTGAATGTTCACTCTTGGACTCTTCCACTTTTAGTGCTATATTCTTCTCCTTTCAAGGTTCACCTACATCAATCTTTCTTTGACTAATCCCTTGCTTATAAGCAATGAATGTACCAAGAAGATTGTCAATAGAATAAATGTTTAGATCTTTAGACTCTGTAATTGTAGTAATTTTAGCATCATAAGAAGTAGGTAAACAATAAAGAATCTTATTAACCATTTCAGCATTAGTTAATTCCCTACCAAGTGCATGCAAAGAAGTGACAATTTGTGTGAACTTGTGTACATGTCAGAAATAGATTCATTTGGTTTCATGTGAAACAACTCATAATCATGTAACAAGATATTGAGTCTTGATTGCTTAACCTCATCAGTCCCTTCATAAGTTATACAAAGTCTATCCCATATGTCCTTTCCACTTTTGCAAGTGGAAACCCGCATGTAGTCTTCATATTTTAAAGCACAAAAGAAGCTATTTAAACATTTGGCATTTAGTTGAGCTAAGTCACATTCTTCTATAGTCCAATCTGCAAAAGGTGTTTCTACCCTAACTCCATCAACTAATCTAGTTGGTTTTGTATAACCTTCTTGGACTAGTATCCACATTCGATAATCAAGTGACTGTAAGAAAGTAGACATGCATGTTTTCCAAAAATCAAAAGGTATATTATCAAACAGTGGTCTTGTAATAGAGTAACCCTCAGGTGTATTTTGGTTTCCGAATGTAACCATCTACGTTAATCAAAAAGTAGTTTAAACTTATGATTTTGAAACAAAGCTCTGATACCACTTATTGAGTCTAGTGAATAGATTATTAGACCTAAGTTAATGTCCCAAGGCTACCAAGAGTGGGGGTGAATTAGTATTTTTAAAACTTAACCCTCTTTGAAGTTTTGTTGAACCGAAATGAAATTTTTAATGAAATTTTTTTATAGAAAAGTTTTTCTACCACAGAGTTTTTTTAAACAAAAGTAAAACAACAAAAAGAAATAATAAAAAAAAAAGTAAAAGACACAAGATTTATAGTAGTTTGGTCTAAACTAGACCTACATCCACTCCCCAGAGGCACCCTCTGAGTATTGCACTAATACCAATAGTGTCTCTCCTTTTGCACCCACAACAAGGCGGAGAAGCCTTTACAAACACTCTTTTCACCACTACCCGGTGCGGCAGAGAACCGTAGTCCTTTTACACAATCCCCATTGTTGGCAGAGAACCGTCCATCCTTTCACACTCTCCTAGTGTGGGCAGAGAACCCTTCGTCCTTTCACACTCTCCTAGTGTGGGCAGAGAACCCTTTGTCCTTTCACACTCTTCTAGTGTGGGCAGAGAACCCTTCATCCTTTCACACTCTCCAATTGTCAGAAGAGAACTGGATCTCCTTGACAGATCTTCTCACAAGAAATCTAGAAGGAAGAAAGAAAAGAGTGAAGTAATCCCAATTCACAAGTAGAGATTCTTACCTTTAAACACCAAGTGAAGCCTTCACGCTTCAGTGGTAGGAATCCTCCTTTGAATGCTCTCTCACACTCTCTCCTTGACTTTTCTTTCAATAGACACGAAGATCAAATGGCAAAAAGATTGGGTGGCTGTCAAATTTGAACTATTTATACAAAAGACAAGAAAAACCGCCCAAAAACTGCAAGTTTTCAATTCTGTATGCAGTGGATCATCCCATACGATCGTGGATCGTCCTGGACGATTTTACTTAAATGGTCGGAAACGAACCTTATGTATATTTGTATGAATTATGTTCGTACACGCTAATCGTCCCGTACGAACCATGTTCGTCCGGTACGAAACAGTCATTACATAGGTCGGTTCAGTTCGTCCTTGGACGAATAGGTTTCATCTGGACGAACAGAGCAAGCTTTAATACATAGAAGTTCGTCCTGGGATGAACCTTATTTTTCGTCTGGACGAACAGAGCATGGTGAGAATACATAGACGTTTATCTTGGGATGAACCATTGATTTCGTCTGGACAAATAGGGCATGGTGAGAATACAGAGACATTCGTCCTGGGACGAATAGTAGAAAGTGAGAATCCTGAGACGTTCGTCCCGGGACGACTATTAAATTCATCCTGGATGATTAGGACTTAGAAAAATTTTCTCTCGGCCTGTTCGATCCATTGCTCTCCTTAGGGGTAATTGACATGATCGTCCCGTACGAATTAAGTTCGTCCTGTACGATCAGTTCACAAAAAAGTTCCCCAAGTGTGTATATTGTGATTTTTCACTCAATTACAATCACTCCCTCTCATATCAAAACTTATGAAAATTTGTTGAATTTGATTACAAGTCTTCAATATCTTGGAGTTAATTTTTCTGAAATGTTAGTACACACTAGAGCAAGAAATAAATGTTCCAAATAGTGTTAGGAGATATATGTAAAATAATAATAATTGAAATCATCAAAATAATACAAGTTGCAAGAATGTAAAACATGCAAAATAGCAACTCTCTTAACAAAACTTAATGTCTCCTTTGTTCACATTATCTCTAATAAAGTGATGTCTTATGTCAATGTATTTGGTCATTGAATGTTGGATAAGATTCTTAGAGAAGTAGATGGCACTAGTGTTGTCATAAAGGAATGGAATTGTGCATACAAGTAATCCTAAATCCAAATTTTATTTCTTTAACCAAAGGACTTGGTCCACACAACTCCCTAAGATAATGTACTCAGCTTCAGCAGTGGAAAGTTCAATATAGTTTTATTTTCTACTGGACTAGGAGACTAAAGACTATCGTATAAATTGATAAGTCCCATAAGTGCTCTTTCTATCCACCCTTTATCCTAAAAAATCAGAATCAGAATATCCAGTAATCTCAAAAGAAGTGCTATACCTAGATACCAGATTCCTAAGTTTTGTGTCCCTAAGAGATATCTAAGAATTCTCTTAATTGTAGTTAGGTGGAATTCTTTAGGATCAACTTGAAATCTAGCATAGAGACAAACACTAAACACTATATCACGTAAGCTAGCAGTCAAGTAAAGTAGTGATCCAATCATTTCTCTATACTTCTTTTGATCAATAGATTTTCCATTTGGGTTCTTATCCAACTAAACATTTGAGGTCATGGGAGTATTTATTGGCTTGGCTTTATCCATTTCATATTTCTTCAAGATATCCTTAATATACTTTAATTTATTTAGAAAGGTTCCATCATTTAATTATCTTATACTAAATCCCAAAAAGTTGGACAACTCTCTCATCATATTCATCTCAAACCTCTTACTCATTATTTTAAAAAAATCATCATATAGTTTTTTATTAGAAGATTCAAAAAGTACATCATCAACATAGATCTGAATAATGAGTAACTCATCTCCTACTTTCCTCAGAAAATGGGTGGTGTCTACGCTCCCCTTAATAAACTCCCTCTATAGTAAGAATGTGCTAAGCCTCTCATACCAAGCTCTGGATGCATGTTTTAATCTATATCAGACCATTTTAATTTGTAACGTGATTTAGAAATTGGGAACTCTCAAAACTTGGGGGTTCCTTTATAAACACATCCTCTTTTATTACCCCATTTAAAAAGGCTATCTTAACGTCCATTTGGAAAAGCTTAAATCCCTTATAATAAGCAAAGGCTAGTAACACTCTAATGGCTTCCAATCTAGCTACAAGGGAAAAGGTATCATCAAAATCAATCACTTTTATTTGGTTGTACCCTTTAGCTATCCAATCTCACCTTATTCCTAACCACTACACCATAATCATTCATCTTACTCTTAAAGAACCATTTGGTTCCAAATACACTTGGTCGCTTTGGTCCTTCTACAAGCTCCTAAACATTTTCCTAACAAATTGATTTAATTCCTCTTGCATGGCTAAGATCCAAAAATAATCAGACATGGCTTAATTGATGTTGGTGGGTTCAATCATTGAGATAAAGGCAGAGTGGTTCACTTCCTTCCTAAGTCCATGCCTAGTTCTATCACCTTTAGAAGGGTCTCCTAAGATTAGTTCTTTAGGATGACTCAAAGAATATCTCCAATCTCTAGGAAAAGTGTGTCTAGGTTCTATCATTTCCTCCAAATTTATGTTTTCTACTCAAGTAATCTCACCTACTCCTTCAATGTTTTGGGGCTCTACCCTCTTCTCCAAATTTTCAACTCCTTGGGAGATCTCTCCAACTTCATCTTCATCCTAAACTCTAGACTTCTTAGGATCATATTCATCAAACACTACATGAGGTAGTCTCCTTCACCACCAATGTCCTCTTATTAAACACCCTAATGGATTTCCCCACACTTGAATATCCAAAGAACACTCTTTTATCAGATTTTGGGTTAAATTTTCCTAAGTGTGACTTCCTATTAGTAAGAATGAAGACCTTATAGCCAAAAACATGGAGGTGGGAAAGGTTGGGTGTCATACCCTGAAAGTTTTTATGGGATGTCTTATCTAGTTTGGCTATAACATTCACCCTATTCAACATATAATAAGCTGTGTTTACCACTTCAGCCAAAAAATATTTTGGAAGTGAATTCTTAGCAAGCATGGCTCTAGCATCCCCAACTAAGGTTATGTTCTTCCTTTCAGCTACCTTGTTCTACTAAGGGGTCCTTGGAGCTGAAATGTTATGACTAATCCCTTTATCCTCACAAAAGTCTCGAAATCTCTCATTTTAAAACTCTCTACGTTGTTCACTATGGATGGTGAAGATCTCACAACCTAGCTTTTTCTGAATCCAAATGAAAAAGGATCTAAACTCATCAAAAGTCTCACTCTTATGAGACAGAAATTTAATCCAAGTAAATCTAGAGTAATTATTAATAATCACAAATCCATAGACTTTTTCCCATAAGATGGCATTGCTAATGGGACCAAAAAAATCAATATAAAGGACTTCTAAAGGTTTAGAGTTCTAATATCCTTAATGGAATGGAAGGGGGATTAGACTTGCTTCTCTAGTTGATAGACATAACACATGTGGTCTTTAGTGAATTAAAGCTTAGGGACACCTCTAACTTTGTCCTTTTGGATCACTCTCCTAATAGTTTTCATACTGGCATGACATAACCTCCTATGCCACAACCACGACTCATCAACGATAGTTTTTAAGAAAAATAAAGAAGCACATTCAATGTTATTTAAATTAAGTGTATAAACATTATTAATTCACTTTCTCTACAAAATAATATTGTTATTCAAGCTAATAATGCATGTATTTGTCAAAAAATTTATGATGAAGCCCTTATCACAAAGCTGACTGATGTTGAGCAAATGGGTGTTTTAAGCCATCTATAAGCAAAACATTTTCAATCAAAAGATTGTTGGAGTTTCCAGTTATACCTTCGCCCACCACTTTTCTTATGGAGTTGTCACCAAGAGTGACCTTAACTCTAGCCCTGGCCTCCAACGAAATAAATTGGTTGGCATCTCTAGTCATGTGTTATGACCATCTGCTGCCCAGGTACCACATGCTCTCACGAGGTCATTTGTGAGAGCATACCTAAAAATCATCAAATGTTAGATTTAGGAACCCAAACAAGTTTGGGTCCCTTCTTATGGAAAGAAGAATGTAATGCATGTGTATTATATTATGAATCATATAATTTGGGTCTCCACACCCAATATATACTATGGTGAACAGTGCAGGTGTGTGAAATATGTCATACTATGCCACATGAAAAACATCTAACACCAGGAAAAGGATTTACTAATCTACTCGAGTGGTGATGCTTCTTCTTAAAGTTATGTGATGCATGCAATAATGGTTTATCATTTTAAAAAGCTTTGAGTTTTTCTTTCAATGCTTTATTTTCATATTCATAAGCTGCCACTTCCACTTTTAACTGATGTTCAATATTATTTATTTCCCATGCAGGTTCCTCTAACTTCTTAAACTCTTTTTCTAACTTAACATGAGATGACTTTAAGGAATTAGGTGCATCAAATAATTTAATATATTTTTTGCTTAATGCAACAAACTCTTTAAGTAATGACATGTGATTGCTATCAATTATAGTGTGATTTTTAAGTAAAGTTACATGTTCTTTTTTTGCAAATTTAAAAATTCAATTTTCATGCTAGCATGCAATTTTTTAAGTTTCCTATATGATGCATGAATTTGTTTAGAAACTTTAAGTAATTGATTGTAGGTTAATTCATATACCTCTTCTTGGTCAGACTGACCAAGATAATCGTCCACCATTAAGAACAAGTTTATAGTCAGTCTCCTCTTTAGCTTCAGTCTTAGAGGAGTTAGATGAAGAATCCACCCAGAATGCCTTTTAGAACCACATCTTACCCTTCTTTAACTTGGGTTTCTCCTTACCCTTCTCCTTGCTTGGGTGAGTCTTAACATGTCCTGGCTTCCTGTATTAAAAATAAATCACATAAGTAGAACTTTTAAAATTCTTACTACCCTTGCCTTTATTCCACTTCTTATGGTGCTTTTTCTTTTTCCTTAGAAAGCTTTTGAATTACCTAGTGATTAAGGCAATATCATTGCTTTCAGACCTGGAAGAATTATATATATTGTTAGCCTTCAGTGCCATAGTTTGCTCATTCTTCTTCTCACCTACATCAAGTTATTTTTGTTTCACTCCTTGCTCGTAAGTAATGAGTGATCCAAGTAAGTTATCAATAGAATAAGTATTCAAATCCTTAGATTCAGTTATTGTAGAAATCTTAGCATCAATGGAATAAGACAAGCCTCTCAAAACTTTATTAACTTTATTATAGTTAGGGAGCTCTCTTCCAGAGGAATGTAGTGAAGTGACAATTTGAATAAACATTGTTTACATTTTAGAAATTGATTCACTAGATTTCATGCAAAAAAGTTCATAGCCACACAATAAAATATTCAACCTAGATTGCTTAACTTCATTTGTTCCTTCATAAGTAAAACACAATCTATCCCATATTTCTTTACCATTTGCATAGGTTGAGACACATGTAATCTTCAGATTTCAAAACACATAAAAAATAGTTTAAACATTTTGCATTCAGATGTGCCAAATCCCTATTATCAGATATTCATTCAGTAAAAGGAAGTTCAGTTTTTATGCCATTAACTTCATGAGACGGAGGTGAATAACCTTCTTTAACAAGCATCCACATGCGATAGTCAATCGATTATAAAAACATGTACATACAAATTTTTAAGAAAGGTATATTATCAAACAAGGGTGTTCGGGTAATAGAATATCCTTCCATAGTATTATTATTATCGGAGTTAGCCATGGATAAAAATTCAAATATTTTCAAAAACTAGATTTTATGAATTCTGCTCTGATACCACTTGAAAATTTGTTAGGGATATTAAGCCCTTATGAATTAGCTTGAGGCTAACCAGAAGGGTTGGGAGGTGAATTGGTGTTTTAAAAAAATATCAATAAAAAAATAATCACAACCCAACAATCACCATAAAATAATCTGTGAAAATTAAATGCAGAAAATGCAATAAGAAAGAACACACCTAATTTTATAGTGGTTCGGTCAACTTAACCTATGCCCACTCCTCAGAGCCTCTCCTTCGGGTATTGCACTAAATTTAATATCTCTCCTTTTGCTCCCACAGTAAGGCAGAGAAGCCCGTACAAAAACTTCTTTCCACTGACCCCGGTGAGGAAGAGAACCTAACTCCTTTTGCTTCATCCTAAAGCAGGCAGAGAACCTTGATCAATCATTAAAGTTGACCTCTCTAGAACCTCAAATGAACTAGGGTCAATGATTAGAGAAGATGACTTGGATCCTTGCTTAGAGAAACCTTTGTGAAACCCCTCATAAAATCCCCCTCATAAGATCCTCTCTCTCTCTCCCTTGCTCTCCCTCTCCTCATGGCTCTCTCAGGTCAAGACAACAGCAAAAGATACTCTCTTAAGTAAACAAGATTTCTTAAATAGAAGGGCTTTAAATTTGCCCTAATTTGTAATTAATCATCAAAGATCATCCAGGATGATCGACCGATCATCCAGTATGATAGGTTAAAATTAAGCTCAATCAGCTAGGATGATCTGGGAGAGTCTGGACGATTAGAAGGTTTCTTTATTCTGATCATCCATGATTCTATATGATTAGTTCAAGGAATCAAATATCATCTAGATAATCACTATATTTGGCCATACTTTACCTAGCTTGGACGATAGGAAAATAACTGATTGGCTAGGATGATTTCACGATCGTCCTAGATATTTAGTTCAAAAAGTTAGATATTATATTGATCATCTCCCTGGTTACATGTTTGGACGATGGAAAAAATAACTAATCATCTATGATGATTTGAGATTGTCTAGGACAATTAGTATAAAACATCAAATATCGTCCAGAACATCGCTTTGGTCGTCAAGGATGAAACTAAGGTTTATTTAACTGATCATCCCAGACGATAATTGATCGTCCAGGATGATATGATCGAGCCGTAATTACTTTCCTTAATTATCTGACTAATTTATACATAATTATAATGCATCATCCAAGAGAATGTCCTGGATGATGTCAAATAATAAAACAAGCTTAAAATATTTGTTGGATGATTCTTTTTGATTTGAGCCTATCATCTATGATGATGCTAATATCGTCCCGAATGATTTATTTAATTATGGCTGCCTTAACCAGGATTCCCTAATTATGATTTCTATTTTTGACTAATTGTCTTGGAGGATTTGGTATTGTCTCGGGTGATATGATAAAAAATAGAAAACTCTAAACAAATAGAATTTTTCCCCGAGTGTGTGTTTGTAAGGTTACTTAGCATCAAGACCAACTTTGTTATATTTGACTCAAGAAAAGCGAAAGACCCTTGACTTACACTTACAAACTAACTCAGTCCTAATCTACCCAATCTTGAGCTGGCTTGTTTTGTTGTTTTACCATGTGGACCTGAAACGTTAGTAAGCAAGGCAGTTGTGAAAAAATAGAAGTATCATAAATGTTTGTTGTTATCAAAATTATAATTCCTAAATCCAGATTTGTAACACCCTCAATCTATATTACATCAAATAACTTATTGGAAGAAAAGTCAATCATTATTTTCATCATTCAAGATTACTTTATCTAATCTCTTCTCGCTAAATATAGAGGTCTCATTTGAGCACCATACTCACCAAACTAGTATTTTTTATAGTAAGAACATTTAATGTAAAATAAAATATATATAATTTAACTTTTTAATGCATATTGTTGAGTGTATAGCTCACTATAAAATATTACAAAAAACATAAAATGAGGGGCTCTACTAATCAACCTTATTCATTGTGTAGGTGATCATGTTAATACACCCAACTACATGAAATATTTGAACACTAAGGCTATGACAACATAAGTCAATATTGCCCAATGAGAGAATATGTTATATCATGATGGATGGTGAAAGAACATGTATAATACCTATTGTGGTAACACATAGTTATATATATTTTAACCTTGACTTGTTAGGGTAACTTGTTGAAATCTCTACATACATACCTTTTGAATGTGTCTATGAGTATTCTATACGCATGTAGGTAATTGAAGCTATTCTAAAGTGAGCCTTAGAGGTCTATGTGCATGCAAGTAAAATTTATAATTTTCATCTAGGTGTGTCATAACGTTATTCTAGCAGCATAGTGACTTTAAGCTCTCATATAATTCTTGGAAAATTAATAAGTGTTATTGTATTATGGACAAGCATTATAACATTATAGGGTCAAGGGACATTATGATAAGTTAAATGTTTATACAAATATCAAATTTCATTTTCATTTAATTAACAAAAATTAAACCCCCTTTAGGCTTATATAAAGATAGAAGCTTGGATTTGGGAGACTCTGGTTCATTTTTTACATTTAGCTGTTAAGTTAAAAGTGAAAATTATGTAATATTTTATTGTGTAAAAAATTAGTGAATATAGTGATCTTAGTTAAAATTGTGCAAGAATATCTCTGGGGTTCGAGAAAAAAATCAAAGTATCAAACTAATGCCACATCACCAAAACCATCAACCCCACAACATCGTTATTTCCATATTGCCATACCAAAGAAATTTAGCATTGGATTATTAAAAATGCCTTTTAATTAAACACCCTTATGGATTAAAGATATGATATATAGTACTTCATAATGTCAAAGCTCCAAAAATTAGCATAATTGAATGCTAGAGCAATGAACTCAAAAGCCCTGCAGTGCTTAATAATGTAAGTGAGCACTATAATGCCTATTGATATAAGGATGCACCATAATGCCAAAATTTTGTAGTTTCATGGTGAACGCGGTTAAGTAAAAGAAGATCCATGCTGAATCAATTACGTCAGATTAGTGAACAACCATGTTTGGTTTACTTAGAACTGTAGTAGAGAACATGTAGTAGTGTTGAGATGCTAATTCATCTTGTATCATCATGGTGCCACCTTATCGTGTGTCACAACATATGAGTCATTTCTATAAAAAGCATATATATTTTTTTTAATTTTAGTTTTTAAGTGCATCCTGATGTTTTGAATAGACGAGAGGCCAGAGGAGTGTAAGGTGTAAAATTTAGAGAGGCTTGCTAATCTTGTAATTAGCAATAAAAACTTTGGAGATAAAATGTTTGTAGATTTAATGTTCATTAAGGTCGTTAAACCTTAAAGAGCAAGCCCAAGGCTCACAAAGAGGGGGGGGGGGGGGGGTGGGAATTGGTCATTTTATTTATATTTTAATCCAAAATAATAATAATAATAATTTTTTTAAAATTAAAAATACTAAATTCTAATTAATTATAGAAGCAATTGAGTTTATAAAAAAATATTGATTTTACTATGATAATATTTTGATCTATGAAAAAAAGCAATAATCATAGAATTTCCCAAGCACTTATAACAAAAATAAAAATGTAGGAATTATAAAAGTTTGAAAAGGAAAAAATACACTAGAGATTTTTATATTAGTTCAGTCAACCTTGACTTATATCCACTCCCCAGAGTCCTTTGCTTCGAGAATTATACTAAAATAAAGTGACTCTCCTTTTTATCCCATAGTAAGACAGAGAAGCCCTTACAGACTTTCTTTCACCAAACTTGAAGGGGTGGAGTGCTAAATGCTATATCATCCTCTCGGTGATGGTAGAAAACGTTGACTCGCTTTCTCCCACTTAGAGATGACAGAGAACCTTAAATCCTTTTTCTCTCTCTTGGAGAAGAAAGAGTACCTTGAGGTCTTGACCTAGAAGCCTCTCTCCCTAGAGAGTTTCCAAAGACTCACCAAGGCCACAGGAGGAGCAACGTTGTTACTAACTTGGTGCAACCATGTGATCCCCTCACACTCCTCTCTCACGCTCAACCTCAGCTTCTCTTTCCTCTCAAGCCCTAGATTTCTCAAAGATTTTCTCTCTGATTACCTTCGGTTGTCTCACAATCCTGTCATAATTACAAAGAGAATCTTTAAAATATGCTTAAGTAATGGGCATCAAGAAACCCTAAAAAATTAATTTAGTTGTCACTATTTGTACAATGCTATTAAAGTTCGTACAGCACGATCAATTCAAAACTAGTCCCATCTAATATGATGTAAATAATCATTCAAATAAACTATTTAATTAATTTGAACACATCATATAATATGGTATAAAGATCATCTAGTATGATCTATTTAATTTCCTCTATTTATACAAGATGATTCCTTAGATGAGTGAAAATAATCTCAGCTAATTGTCCCGTACTACTCTCATCATACAGTATGATCAGTTGATTTCAAGTAGGTTATCCAACATGATATTTATATTGTACAATTAGTATTGATTTCAAATAGGTCATCTAGCATGATAGTTTTGTTTAGTATGATCTTTGGGATGAACAAATTTTATCTCTACTAATTACTTAGTACGAACAAAATAGTAAAGTACAATCAACTATCATTAATTAAACCATGATTTTGTTGACTAATCATGGGGGTTCATTTTAGCTATATTTTAAATATTTGTATAGTACTATTAATGTCATATAGTATATTTAGTTCAAAATTTAAATTTTAAATCTTACTTAAATTAATATAGCGGCTATGGTTTTTAGATCATAATGAATCTTATAGTATGATCACAATCGTATAATATGATTAGTTCACACAAACTATTTTTTCTATTAGCTATTAAACCCACTATTTTTTTTTCTGATCGTACAATATGATTGTAGGTCATACAATATGTTTAGTTAAAAAAATTTAAATTTTAAAATTCAAATCACTCCCCCTATGCGTGTATACATAGTCACCAAATTGCATACACTCTTATGTAGCCAAACTCAAAAAATAGAAAATAAAGAAAATTAAAATTATATGTGGGTGGTTACATCAATTGCATTTTGTTCCAAGATGATAAAAGAGGTGGAAAAAAATTTGTTCTCTCTCAAGGTTCTCTTGATATGCTTTTATTTATAAGAGATGGGGATTTTTATGAGGTGGGGGTGATTGGTCCTTAATTCACTTGGTGTAATAACAAAAGTGGTAAAGCTTGTATTTGGGAGAGATTGGATCGGTTCATTCTCAATTTGGCTACTTTAAACTCAATTCAGTTGGCTTTTGTTAGACACTTGGCTAGAATAGCCTCGGATCCCTGTCCCATTTTACTGAACATTGTCTTGACTGGCTTTTAGAAATTTAGAGATATAAAGTTTGAAAATGTTTGGATTTCTTATTTCGCTTCCTTCTCTATTATCTTTCATTCTTGGAAGAAGATTTTCTACGGAGATGAGGTTAGTATCCTTTCCAAAAAGTTTAGAAGAGCTTTGAAATCTCAGTTTTTTTTTGAAGTAAACTGAAACACAAGGATCTTTATGCTTTGAAAGATCGTCTCAAGAAGGAGATTCTCAAATTACAATATGAGGATGAAAGTTTATTAGGGATGTTAGGCTCTTATGAACTAGCCCGAGGTTAACCAAGAGGGGGGTGAATTGATGTTTTAAAAATTCTTAAACAAAATCACGATTTAAACCAAACAATCACCCACAAAAATAAAGTGTAGAACTTAAATGTGGAAATACAATAAAAAAGAACACACTAGATTTTATAGTGGTTCAGTCAACTTGTCCTACGTCCACTCAACAGAGCCCTCCTCCAGGTATTGCACGAAATTTAATGACTCTCCTTTGCTCCCACAGTAAGGTGGAGAAGCCTGTACAAAATATCCTTTCCACTGACCCCAGTGAAGTAGAGAACCCAACTCCTTTTGCTTCCTCCTAAAGCAGGTAGAGAACCAAACTCCTTTTGCTTCCTCTTGAAGCAAGTAGAGAACCTCGATCAATTTCTAAAGTAGGCCTCTCTAGAACCTCCAAGGAACTAGGGACAACGACCAGAGAAGATGACTCGAATTAATTACTTGAACCATTGTGAAGCCCTTACAAACTCCTCATAAGATCCTCTCTCTCTCTCTCTTTAAAGCTCTCCTTCTCCTCTTAGCTCTCTCAGGTCAGGACATCAACAAAAGATCTCACTTGACTAAATAAGAGATCATATATACAAGGGCTTCAAATTTTCCCTAAATTATATATAATCAATAAATAACATCCAGGATGATCGATGAATCATCATGTATGATCAGTACGAGTTTAGCTCAATTAGTTAGGATAATCTGTGGGAGGCTTAATGATTAAATGATCTATTTGTTCAGATTATCCAGGATGATAGGATATCATCATGTATGATTAGTTTAAAATATAAAAAATTGTCTAGGCCATCACTCTGTTCGGCTAGACTTTTCCTGTCTGGATAATGAAAGAATAACTTATCGTCTAGAAAGATCTCTAGATCATCATGTACGATTAGTTCAAAATGTCAAATATCATCTAGAACATCGCTCTATTTGGCCAGACTGTACATGTTTGGATGATTAAAAAATAACTGGTCGTTTAGGATGATTTATCAATCATCTTGTGCAATTAGTTCAAATCAATACATATCGTCCATAACAGCATTCTTATTGTCCAGTAAGAAAATAAGGTTTGTTTAACTATATGTCCTGGATGATCCTGTGATCATCTAGGATGATATAATCAATTAATCAAACCTCAATTTCTTTTCTTAATCATCCAACTAATTTAGGCATAATTGTATTACATCATCTTGGATGATGTCTTGGATGATATTTAAAAATAATAACATGCCTAAAAGAGTTGGTAGTTAATTCTTTCTAATTTGAGTATATCGTCCAGTACGATGCTAATATCATTCAAAATGATTTTCTTAATTTCACCTGCCTTAACTCGGATGCCCTAATTAGGGTTTCTATTTTTAACTGTTTGTCCAGGATGATTTTGGATCATCCCAGATGATATGATCAAAAATAGAAAACTCTTAAAAAGATAGAATTTTTCCCACCAAGTGTGTGTGTCCAAGGTTACTTAGCATTAGGACCCACTTAATTAAATTTGAGTTAAGAAAAAGTAAAATACTTGACGTACGCTTACATACTGACTCAATCCTAATCTACCCAATCTTGAGTTGGCTTGATTTGGAATTTGACCTTGTAGACCTAAAACATTAATATGCAGGGCAATCATAAAAAAATAGAAGTGTCAGAAATGATTGCTACCATCAAAATTATAATATATGGATCCATATTCATAATATTCTCCCCCTTTTTGATGATGGTAAACATTTGATAGAAAGTTAAACTTAAGCAGTTAATTGAAACATAATGTAAAGAAAAACATTGTGAACAAAGTAATTCAAGTTTTACTAAAATCAAATAGATGGTACAAACACTAAATAGAGGTAGTAAAATAGTACAACAAAATAACACAAACACTACCATTACTCCTCCTTTTAACACCATAGAAAGAGGACGATACTAGAAAAGAAAACATAGATCAAAATAATACAAAAAGAAATAAATAACATCATAGAAAATAAGGAAAATAATCTACAAGTATGAAGGGCCATGATTATCAAAAGGAGGTGGTGTTTGCGGCTGAAAGAAAATAGAAATAACACTGAACTGCTCCCCAAACTAGGCCATGTCCTGGTCATACTGCTACTTCTGGTGAATCACATAAGCATCAAATTTAGTAATATACTCTGCATACTGCTACTCCTGTATAGCAATGTAAGAGTTGAACCTGGCCTCCCACTGGTCAAATCAATCTACCAACTAGTTTAGCTATGTGTGCTGGAAGATCAAAGCAGGTGTAAGAATAGGTGTAGGAACAACTTCCTCCTCAGTTCCCTCAGCCTCTTCATGCTCTGGGAGGAGATGGGTACTATGAAGAAATTGGAAGGAGATGTTGGTGTAGAAGGCTGGTCAAAAACTAGGTTGGGCAGGATATTGAAGATTGAACTTGGTTTCTAGGACATAGGTTATGATGTATCTTAAGGAAAGGTTAGGCTTCCTTCTGTACCTTTGATCCCTAATGCTATTGAGATGTTCAATGTACTGAAAAAGAAGATCAACATCATTAAACTCTTTATAGGCCATGATGTAGAAGGTGGTGATCAAGAGGAGAGGAGTGATGTGAAAATGATCACCAATATCTAGAATACTTGAGGTACGAAGTACATCTTGGATTATCTTAAAATCCTTGACTAAGGTGCTAGATGACCCATCATGATAAGAGACATGAGTGTTTCTCAGAATGTGATTGGCACGAGCCTAGTCATAATCAGGATCTTAAGATAAGAGGTGAAGCTTGCCTCTAATATTAGACAATTAGAGTAGTTCATGGCAGTCCCGATAGGTAAATTCAACAGGGCATTTTTTGACATAGGATTAAAGGGCAGTATAAGAAGAGTTTATCCTAAGGCTTGCAAAAAATTAAAAGAGAAGTTCAAAATTAGAGGGGAAGGTGAGGGTAAGGATGAAGGTGAGGGTGGTGTGAGCAAAAATATTAAGGATAGGGTAAGTGAGCGTAAGAGGATTGAAAATTTTGGACAGAGATATCTCGACTGTCTTATAATGAAGGTAGGAGGCTTGGTCAGTTGCCTCAGTGAAATGAGGGTCAACAGTGGCTCTCAAAAAACTTCTAGCGAGCATTCTAGAGCATTTGCCACCCGCCATGAACAAGAAAATTTGAGCTTGAGGGAGACGAATGAAGAACAAAAAGGTTAAAACTAAGAAAAAACTTTAAATTCTGTTGATTATAAAGAAACAACCATATCTTCTAGGATGGTCATAGAATCGTCCAAGACGATCAGGCGAAATTATGACATCTACACGATTGGTCAAAAAATGGTTATATCATCCAAGAAGATTAGACATCATCCTGGATGATTAGACACATGTGATCATCCCGAGGAGTCATTCCAGATGACCATTTAAAAAGTAGATTATCAAGGAAGATTAGGTGGATCTTCTTGGACAATTGATAATAATGGATCGTATATGATGAATTCAAAACATGTAACATCTTTGCCACATAAATCAACCATGATGAACAGTGGATCATCCATGATAATTATAGATAATTGAAGCATACTTTGATCAGATCATCTAGAATGATGTGGTTCATCTAAGACAATCACAGATAATTGAGTAGGATTTAATCAGATCGTCCAGGATGATAGGGATTGTCTGAGATGATAGGTATCATCCAGAAAGATCTTAAATGATTGTGTCAGATCAACTGTCAAATAAATGTGGAAGGTTGTATTAAATATATCGTCCAGGATGATATGACAAAAAAAATAAAATTTTATGGATGGATGGACGTGATCAGAGAAGGCCAAAAAATAAGAAAAAATAGTAAAAAATAAAAAGAAAATAATAAAAAATATAATAAAAATGACAAAAAGAACAAAAACAAAGTTTTTCTTTAATCAAAGCATGAATATGATAAATTATCCATATGATTAAATTAAAAATTTATAATAACAATGAGTTAATATTGTTAAAATAAAAAAAATTATAGAATAATAGATCCTATTAACCCTAGCTCAAACTTCTTATAGGGAAAACCATCTGTTGAAAATAAAGAACTAACTCAAAAAAAATAATTGGATAAGAAAAAGAGATTCATTTAAAACTTGGTTCCAGAAAAATATCTTATAGAATAATATACCAAAGTAATTAGTGATAACAATGAATTTCGAAAACAAGCCTTTGAAAATATCAAGTGGCACGCGCATTCTTTTAAGATTTAAAGGTTTAAAAAATAAGGAAGCTTGCTTTCTTTTAGGCTCATTTTGTGACTCTTGTTAATTGTTGGCGCACTTTGCGCATCTTTTGATTTTTTATACACTTTGTGTATCTTTCAATTTTTTGCCAACATTGCATATTTTTTCAGTTTTTGTTATTTTTGGGCTCATTTTATGCCTCTTATCATTTTTGTAGGATAGATCCGTTTCAAAACTTTTAAATACTTCAGTTGTGAGAATATCTTCCAGATATTAGAAAAGAAAAACTCACTCTCTAATATAAGGAAGAGAAAATCACAAAGTATAATCAAATTTTAATGGTAAATGCAACTACAAGATTATGAAAGCTTGAAAGTGCTTTAATGACTTTGAACATTATTTATATAAGATAGATTACTATAGCAAGATAGAAAAGATCTCAATCATAAAGTCCAATTGTTAATTTGAGATAGACTTTTATTTAGAAAAAAAATTATATCGCTAAAAAAAGTTAGAGGAACGAAAACAATCAACGGTGTTTCTCCCTTTAACTAATTTAGGATGTCAAACATCAACTACAAATTTTCAAAAATAAAAATAAGGCATAAAATATCATTTCAATAGTGACAAAAAGGAAAAGAAAAAAGAAAAAAGAAGAAAACTAAAATAATAAAAATGAAAAAACAAAAAAATAAAAATAAAAAACAACAATTAAAACTAAAGACAAAAGAAAAGTCAGAAACAAAAAAAAAAAGTAAAGAAAATGACAAGAAATTGATTATCAAACATAAAATTCAAAATTCAGTGAGCATTAAGTTCATGATTTTATATCAGTCACACCCAATCTAGTTGTTAAGATGTTGAATGTGTTGAAGGCCAGTGGTTTAGTAAAGATGTCAGCCAGTTGATTCTTAGTTTCCACATCGTGTAACTCAATGTCTCCTTTGGTAACATGGTCTCTAATAAAGTGATGCCTTATATCGATGTGTTTGGTCCTTGAATATTATATAGGATTCTTAGGGATACAGATGGAACTAGTGTTATCATAAAGGATTGAAATTGTGCCTATAGGTAATCCTAAATCTAGAATTTGTTAGTTCAACCAAAGGACTTGGGTCACAAAACTTCCTAAGGCAATGTACTCAGCTTCAATAGTGGAAAGTATAATAGAGTTTTGTTTTCTACTAGACCATGAGACTAAGGACTATCCTATGAATTGGCAAGTACCAAAAGTGCTCTTTCTATCCACCCTACACCCTACAAAATTAAAATCAGAATATCCAATAATCTCAAAAGAAGTGCTGTGCCTAGGCTACCAGATTCCTAAGTTTTGGGTCCCTAAGAGATATCTAAGGATTCTCTTAACTATAGTCAGGTGGGATTCTTTAGGATTAGCTTGAAATCTAGCACATAGACAAACATTGAATACTATATCAGAACAGCTAGCAGACAGGTAAAGTAGTGATTTAATCATTCCTCTGTACTTCTTTTGATCAATAGATTTTCCATTTAGGTCCATATCCAACTGTACACTGGAGGTCATGGGAGTATTTATTGGCTTGACTTTATCTATTCCATATTTCTTCAAGATGTCCTTAATGTACTTTGATTGATTTAGAAATGTTCCATCATCCAATTATCTAATGCTAAACCACAAAAAGAAGGATAACTCTCCCATCATACTCATCTCAGATTTCTTACTCATTATTTTGGAAAAATCATCACATAATCTTTTGTCGGATGATCCAAAGAGTTTATCATCATTATAGATCTGAACAATGAGTAACTCATCTCATACTTTCCTCAGAAAAAGGGTGGTGACTAAGCTCCCCTTAACAAACTCCCACTCTAGTAGGAATGTGTTAAGTATCTCATACCAAGCTCTGGGTGACTATTTTAATCCATATAAAGCCTTTTTTAATTTGTAAATATGATTTGAAAATTGAAAACTCACAAAACCTTGGGGTTTCTATACAAACACATCCTCCTTTATTACCCCAATTAAAAGGCACTCTTGACGTCCATTTGGTAAAGCTTAAATCCCTTATGACAGGTAAAGGCTAATAGCACTCTAATGGCTTCCAATCTAGCTACAGGGGAAAAGGTATCCTCAAAATCTATCCCTTCTATTTAGTTGTACCCCTTAGCCATCAATCTAGCTTTAATCCTAACTAGTACACCTGAATCATTCATATTATTCTTAAAGACTCATTTGGTTCCAACAACACTTTGTCCCTTTTGTCTTTCTACAAGCTCCGAAACATCATTCCTAGCAAATTGGTTTAATTCCTCTTGCATGGCTAAGATTCAAAATTAGTCAAATAGGGCTTGATTGATTTTGGTGGGTTCAGTCATTGAGATAAAGACAGAGTGGTTCACTTCCTTCCTAAATCCATGCCTAGTTCTAACACCTTCGTAAGGGTATCCTAAGATCAGTCCTTTAGGATGACTTAAAGAATATCTCCAATCTCTAGCTAAAGTGTGTCTAGGTTCTACCCTTTCCTCCATATTTATATTTTCTTCTCCTTTGGTAATCTCATCGCCTCCTTCAGTGTTTTGAGGCTCTACCCTTCTCTCAAAATTTCAACTCCTTGGGTAATCTCTCTAACTTCATCTTCTTCCTCAACTCTAGACTTCTTAGGACCATATTCATCAAACACTATATGAGTAGTCTCCTCCACCACCAATGTCCTATTGTTAAACACTTTGAAGGATTTCCCCACACTTTAATATCCTAAAAACACTCCTTCATTAGAATCTTGGTCAAATTTTCCTATGGGTGACTTCCCATTATTAGTAATGAAAAACATACAGCTAAAGACATGAAGGTGGGAAAGATGGAGTATCCTACCCTAAATGATCTCATAAGATTTCTTATCTAGTTTGGCTCTAACATTCACCCTATTCAAAACATAATAAGCTATATTTACTGCTTCAGCCCAAAAGTATTTTGGAAGTGAATACTCAGCAAGCATGGTTCTAGCGGCATTCACTAAGGTCCTATTCTTCCTTCAAGCTACCTATTGGTGAAATTTTGAAAATAAGTTTAAAAAATATTAGTTTTCTTTAGAAATTTAAAGTCAACTTTTAGATTCGAATTTTGAGATTGAATGTCCCATTAAAAGTCATACCACTTTGAGAAGTGGGAATAAAATTTAAAAAATGGGGTTTGAATCTAAAATTATGAATCATACTGAATATCATAACCAGATTCGAGATAAAACCACATATAACCTTGAAATGTCAAAGTGGAGTCCAATTTAATTTCTAGCTATAGTATTCTAAGTAAATTATCATTGATCTCATGCCTAAAACCTTATTAATAAATGATATATCTCCCCTAAAGAAGAAAATACCACTTTTTGACAATTATTCAGGCATGATGATAGCGATCGTCGTTGATTAAATTTTTCCAAAGAATACTAATTTGAGCTTTAAAAATTTCTTTTGGGAAGTTTGGAATTAGGTCTATATTTTAATTTTGAAGTCAAATAAACCATTAGAGAAGATATATCACCTCAAAAGGCGGAGATAAAATCTCCTAATAAGTTCAAGTATAGAATTATAAATTTTCTCTAGGCTATCATAGAGTGATTTAAGGGAGAACAACATTTGACCCCGGGAGGATCAAGATAGAGTTCAATCTAAAATAGGACCATGATAACCAAGAGGGGATGATCATTAACTTCATATTAAAATTGATGTTAACACATAATAAATCTCCTTAGAGAAAGAGAAAACCATTTTTTAGTAATCTTATGATTATGACAATAACTTGTTATAAGTTAGATTTTCCAAAAGAAATATCAGATGAGTTTTGAAAACTAATTTTTAAAATTAGGTGTGCATGGTTCTAAATCTGTTACGAGCGCATGCCCTCATAGTTAATTACATCATGGGAAGACAAAGTCTCCTACGAAAACTCTCGATTAAAATAGTGGCAAAATTTTGTTTAAGATAATCTAGGAGTGATATCAAAGGAAGTGAATTTTGTAATTTCAAAAGGGAAACGATCAAGATTGAACACTAAAGAGTATGGGACACTTTGAGATTTTGAAACAATCTAGATATGTCCCAACTTAATCTAAATGTTGGGCTATACATTTTGGATTAAAAAAAGATTTAGTTAGAGTTGAATGTTTTATTAAAAATTTGGGATTATATTCCCGGAGGTTGGGGTCTTATGATCCAAGATCTGCCCAAGATATTAAATCTAAATTTGGACACTTGACCATAGTAGACCGAACCTAACTAATGCAATATAAAATTTGGACTTATGCTGGCCTTGATTGGGGAGCCAGCTAGACAGCTAGTCTATTTTAAGTATATGAGTCCGATCATTTTTATGAAAGAATGGTAGGGATGTTTTTATTAAAGTATTGGAGAGATGGGGCCGACATCTAAAGATTGTCCTAAGTGGCCCCTTTAACTTATACTAGGTGAAATTCTAAATACTGAAGCAATTAAAATTTAGACTCCTTTAAATATATTTTTAAAGTAATGCATGCTTGTCAACATATTCAAATAACAAATGATGGAAATTTCAAAAGGCTTAAAAATAATTTTTTATAAACTGGGCTTTCCTAGGTCCAACACCTCATCCTCATAGGTCAGATTACCCAAGCTCTACCCATAGGCAGGGAAGCGTCTAAAATATGGAGAGAAGATGTGCAATAATATGCATGCGACCCAGAAGGCGATCCCCTGCTAATTCCCTAGATGCATTATCTTTCTATATTTCTTAATTCCTAAATTTTCAACTTTTAATTATGACAAGAAAACTTTCACACCCCCATGAGCCTCACGTATCTAGGCTAAAACAAAAAGTGGCACACAAATGACAAAAAACTAATAAAATAGGTAATTATATTCGCAATCACATTAATACATCAAATATAATTAAATTAATTAATAAATGTCCATAGAGAAATAATCTTGCTTATTACAACCCAAGGTGTACCGAAAGTAAAGTGGTCAGGCACCACTGACATTAACTTGAATTATAATCCTAATAAAGATGCAAGTGACTTTGAGTGGATACTCTTTATCTTCAATTCTTCAATCTTCCTTCCTTCAGGCTCCTTAGATTCTTCATAGTAGGCTACCTAATTAGAAAAGAGAGATCTTCATTTAAGGAAAAGGCCACCCTTTCTACTTTGGGTATGAAAAGGTGATCCAAATTTGGACTTCAAAATAGAGAATGGCTATCCCCCTAAGGGGGTATCCTTTTCTCTTTGGAATCCTTCCTTTAGATCTATGCATCCTGACTCAATTATCAATTATCACAAAATTTAACATCTTACACAAATTAAATTTGTTATAAAATAAAAAATCTAGACTCTCCTATATGGTTTTCATAAGTATTTAAATATTAAAACACATTCCGAAGTAGTTATATATATATATATATATATATATATATATATATATATATATATATATATATATATATATATATATATATATATTATATTATATATATATATGACTTTTACCAAATTTAAAGGCTTTACATTTTTGGAAAATATTAGGCTTTAATTTGAGTTATATGCCTTCTAGTTAGATTTATTTGGAGTTTACTATAATTAGTTATGATTTTTAAAAATTTTGTATTTAATGGTTTTTTAATTTGTTTCAATTAGGGACCCTTTTAAAGATTTAAACCCAAATAAGTCCCAAACTCCTTGAAATCACCTCCAAATATTAGAAATGATATAAGGAGTGATCAGCATTTGTTTAAATTTTTTTTTGGGATTTTTAATTATTTTTAATTAATTAAATTGATTAGATATTGATTTTCACTTAAAATTAAATTATGGTTAAATTTCATGTCAAATTAAAGTGGTTTCAACATTCACTGATTAAGGATTAAATTATGGTCAAATAAGGTCCTTATATAGTTTTTTGTATAAGAACTTTTAATGAATTATTTAGGGTTCTAGGTCAATTCTTGGGAATGATTTTGAAGCTCCTAATTGGTGGACCAAATGGACACAAAATCTAGTGAAATTTGGGACATGAGATAACCTGATCTCAAGGCTCAAACAACTCAAATTTCAATCCAAATGGATTTCTCTATGGTGGCTAACCAAGCCACCTAATGTGATCTCTAAGTCACCTTAGAAAAATCTTAGAGAGCTATTCGAGGGTTGGATTGGGGCAAAATCTATGGCTCTACACTCCCTATACTAATCACGACCATTACACAAAAAAACAATTCCTAATTCTCATTGGAAATATCATGGTTCAAATTTGAATTTAAGGGTCAAACCATGACCCTTGAATCCAAATTGGAATTAAAATGGCCTAAAATACCTCAAACAAGGGAGGAAAATTTTGGACATGTTAGGGACATGTCCAAATCAATTCTCCCAAAGTCCCAAGCCCTGGTGACTTCAAATTAAGAAATAACTACAATAGTAGATATGAAATTCAAATTGAATTTAAAGTTTACATATATTTCATTAGGGCCTAAAAGCATAGGACTTTTGTAGATCTGCATGTGATCTTTCCAATGTGCCTAAGAACACCAAATTTAGCCAAGTGTATAGAGAGATACAATTTTTTGAAGCTTGGAAGAATTCTTTATAAAATTAATTCCTTAATTACCCAGTCAGCCTATGCTTTACACGTGACACTCTCCGATTGGTGGGGCAATCATTAGCGGCTGGCTAGATAATGGTAAGATTAACCACAACCATCAGATTGAAGATCGGACAGTCTGGATATAACAACCTACAGAACCATGGGATTTAATCTGAACTGCCGATTAATATCAATGGCCAGGATTATGTCTTCAACCTCTTGCGTGGACCCGATGCCGTGAAACTTTTTTTTCATGATCCGAGTGATCCCACTAGCAAACTCTGATGAAATTTCATAAGGATGATCAAGAAGATGAAAACTTTCAATACAACGGTGCAAATGTGTTGGTGTGAAAGTTTTCTTCATACTTGACTGGAACTACCCATCTAGGGATCTTGGGATCAAAATATTACCGTAGAGAAGTTCTCAATGAATTAGTTTCTCTATCAGGAAGCTTCAGGGGTTGATGGAGAGCGGATCTCCATCAGAAACTAGGTCTAGAGGATGGCAAGAGTTGTGAATTTAAGCGGATTACAAAATGTTTTTGGTGAATTTCACTCTAACAGATGGACGGGAGCCTCTAGGAGACTAAGAAATGAAGGAGGATAGTCGAGGGAGCTCTAAAGAATGATTTTGAAAGCTTGGATGTGAATTTTGGGCTTTGGAATGAGCTTGGATGGCCGGGATTGATTGGGACAGGCTTTGGCTGGATGCCATATGGAAGGGGACATACTCCCAGAGAGATGGTGAGCCTGAAGTCGATGAGTTGAACCTTTGGAAGGTTTTGAGTAAGGCCCGAAGTGGAGGGGGGACCATCGGAGTTGAAACTCCATTAGTTTTGACCTCCACAGGCTAGGGCCTAGGTCAATTTAATCTGGAAAGGATAATGTGGATGTGATGTGCTCAATTGTAAGCTCAATTGCACTTGGGGGAGTCCAATTCGATTAGATGGCTCGGGTTGACCCAAACCTTCTTGGTTTGGGTCAAATTGGGGTCAACCCGGGTTTGACATGGGAAGTGGGTCTGGGTCTGGTGCACCCAATGCAAGTGGCAATTAGTTTTAAATTGGCCTGAGCTGGAAAACGGCTCAGGTCAATATGGTTTTGGAAACTTTGGGCTAGCACAAAAGTTAACCCAGGTCAACCTAGGACTTAGGCTAGATGGGGGAGGTGTGTTGGACCTAGGGCCACCTAATGGAGGTATTAGTTAGGCTCAATAGAGCTTAGGGTGGGAGTTGGCTCAATCCTAAGTGGTTTTGGCAACTTTGGGTTAACCTAACTCTTCACCCAAGTTGAATCAATGGTTGGGTTGGCTAGGAAAGGAGTATTGGGTCAAGGGAGACTCAATGGAACCTTAGGTTAGATTCAAATTGGCTAGGGTTAAAAAATGGCTCAAGAGGGATCTCTCTTTAGGAACTTGGGTCAAGCAAAATGGCTAAACAAAGTGAACTCAAGGCTTGGGACTCCAAGAGGGGTCTCTTGGAGGCTTAAGGGATCACACCATGGGTCTAAATGCGATTGCAATGATCTTGGTCAAAGGTATTGGATGAATATGGGTGCATGGAAGATTTGGTCAAACTTAGTTGACTTGGTCAACCAAGTTGACCCAGGACCAAGAGTTGGGCCCCTTGAATTCAATTTAATCATATAGACTTAATGGGTGGGGCCTCATACGAAGGAGAGGGCATTTGGTTTGAGATTGGCAATTGATCCCTAAGGGGGGTACCTTACTTAACCATGATTTTCTTGGTTAACCAGGTTGACCCATGGGCCTTGAGTGGGTCTAATATATCCCAAATGATGTTTGAAAATGATTAGAGTTGGTTTCAAGGGTTGATAATATTAAATCACATTGAATTTTAGTCAAAAGTTCAAAAGCATCCTTAAAGGATATTTTGGTTATTTTGACTTCTAGTCAACTCTGGGCCAAAGTGGGTTCAAACAAATATAGATTAATTCTTAACATGTCAATATCAAAGGACTGGAATAGATAAAAGGGTTTGGAGGGGACTCCAAGGTCAAATTCTATTGGGTGATATGCCCAATGGCATAGGTCATAAATATTTGAGGATTTTGTAACCTTTCGAAAAAGGTTTTGTTTATGGGCTTAGAAATATCAGATTGAGCTCAAACTTGGAGGTCTGACCTTAGAGGCATGTCTTATCTACATGCAATTGATATACTCTAAATTAAGGGTCACTTTAATGTGTTTTAAAGTGTTTGAAAAAACACTAGGAAAGACTTTCAAGACCTAGGCCCTTAGTAGTTAATTTTGGTTTAGATTGGCATAAGATCTAAGTTAATCCTGGGATCTCAAGACTAGAAGGATCCTAAGATCCAGTGTTTAGAAGGAATCTAGGATCTAGGAAATCCTAGGGTCTAGGTCTAGGAGGGATCAGTATGACTTCATACAAAAGTGAGGTCAACACTACCCCGTTCTGCTGAGGGGTCCTACGAGCTGACAAGTTGTAACTATTCCCTTTATCCTTACAAAAGTCTCCAAATCTCTCATTTTCAAACTCTCCACCATGTTCACTATGGATGGTCAAGATCTCACAACCTAGCTTTTTCTGAATCTATGTGGAGAAGGATCTAAATTCATCAAAATACTCACTCTTACGTGACTGAAATTTAATCTAACTGAACCTCGAGGAATCATCGGCAAGCTCAAATCCATAGACTTTTTCCCCTAAGTTGGAAATGCTAATGGGTCCAAACAAATCCATATGAAGGACTTTTAAAGTTCTAGAGGTGCTAATGTCCTTAATGGAATGGAAAGAGGATTGGACTTGCTTCTCTAGTTGATAGAATTCATACAGGTGGTGTTTAGTAAACTTAAGCTTAGGACACCTCTAACTAGGTCTTTTAGAGTCACGCTTCTTAGGGTTTTCATACTGGCATGACATAACCTCCTATGCCACAACTAAGACTCATCAGCAATAGTTTTTAAGTAAAATGAAGTAGCACATTTAATGTTATTTAAGTCATGCATGTAAACATTATTAATCCCTTTTCCCTACAAAACAATTTTATTATTCAAGCTAATAATATAACTATTTTCCAAAAAGTTTATGATATAAAGCTAACTTATGTTGAGCAAGGCATGTTTCAGTCTATCTATAAGAAAAACATTTTCAATCAAAAGGTTCTTGGAGTTTCCAATTATACCTATGCCCATCTCTTTCCTAGTGGTGTTGTCTCCAAGAGTGACCTTACCTCCAACCCTGGCCTTTAGAAAAAAGAATTGGTTGGATTCTTCAATCATGTGTCGTGAGCATTCGCTGTCCAGGTACCACATTCTCTAATGAGATCTTTATGAGAGCCCACCTACAAAATCTTCAAACATCAGATTTAGGAACCCAAATAAGTTTGGGTCCCTTCTTATGGAAAGAAGAATGTAATGCATGTGTGTTATGAATCATATAATTTGGGTCTCCACATCCATATGTACTATGTTGAGCAGTTCAAGTGTGTGAAATATGTCATATCATGCCATATGAAAAATATCTAACACCAGGAAAGGGATTTACTAATTTATTCGAGTTATAGTCCTTCTTCCTAAGTTTCAAAACTTTAGCTTTGGATCAGGATTGAAAAATTATTCAGGTGTTAGTGGAGTCCTATTTTTCTCAAGTGCTTTGAATTCAACTTTAAAAAATAAGTTAGTACTTTCTAAAATAGCATTATCAACTTTTAAATAATACTCCATACTTTCAGATTCATCAATATATATTTTACAATCATTTTTAAGTGCAATGTGGGATGCTTTCAATGAATCATGCTCAAAGACTAACTCAGAAAGCTTTTTATTTAACTCATCAAACTCATCATGTAATGACATGTGATTGCTATCAAGTGTAGAGTGATCTTTAAATAACACTTCATGCTCTTTATGCAAATTTAAAAATTCTAATTTCAGACTAGCATGCAATTTCTTAAGTTTCTTATATAATGCATGAATTTTCTCAAAAACTTCAAGTAATTAATCATAGGTTAGTTCACATACCTCTTCTTTGTTTGACTAGCTAGATTAGCATCCACCATCAAAAATAAGTTTATTGTCTCCTCTTTAGTTTCAATCTCAGAGGAGTCAGATATTGAATTCGCCTAGAATGCCTTTTGAATTTGCTTCTTATCCTTCCTAAACTTGGGTTTCTCCTCACCCTTCTCCTTGCTTGGGTGAGTCTTAAGTGTATGATAATCAACTTTAATATATCTTGACTTCCTGTATTCAAAATAAATTATATTAGTAGAACTTTTAAAGTTTTTACTAACCTTACCTTTATTCCACTTTTGATGGTGCTTTGCTTCTTACTTAAAAAGCTTTTGAATTGTCTAGTGATTAAGGCAACATCATTGCTTTCAAATGTGAAAGAATCACTATCCATATTATTAGCCTTCAGCGCCATAGTTTTCTCCTTTTTTTCTCACATGCATCATATTGTCTTTGGTTCAATCAATGCTCGTAAGCAATGAGTGATCCAAGTAAATTATCAATAGAATAAGTATTCAAATTCCTTGATTCAGTTATTTCAGTAATCTTAGAATTAAAGGAAGAATGTAAACTTCTCAAAATTTTATTAACTTTTTCATAGAGAAAGTTAGTGATATCTCTTCCGAAGGAATGCAATGATGAGACAATTTGAATAAACTTAGTATATATTTCAAAAATTGATTCCCCAGGTTTCATGCAAAAAAGTTCATAGTCATGCATTAAGATATTCAATCTAGATTACTTAACTTCATTTATCCCATCATAAGTAATACACAGTCTATCCCATATTTCTTTACCAGTAGCACAAGTTGAGACACACATGTAACTTTCTGATTTCAAAGCACAAAGAAATATTGTTTAAATATTTTGCATTAAGTTGTGTTAAATCCCTATCATCAAAATCCATTCAGTAAATGAAAGTTCAATTTTTAAGTCATTGATTTCATGAATTAGTGGTGAATATCCATCTTTAATAAGCATCCAAATGTGATAGTCAATATATTATAAAAATATGGACATGCAAGCTTTCCAAAAATCAAAAGATATGTTATCAAACAAAGGTGGTCGGGTAATAGAATTCACTTTCGCAATATTACGATTACCAAAGTTAGCCATTAATCAAAATTTAAAAGTTTTCAAAAACTCAATTCTATGAATCCCGCTTTAATACCACTTCAAAGTTCATTAGGGATGTTAAGCCCTTAGAACTAGCCCAAGGCGAACCAAGAGGGGGGCTGAATTAGTGTTTTAAAAATTTTCAAACATAAATCACGATTTAAACCAAATAATCTCCCAAAAAAATAAAGTGCAGAAATTAAATACAGAAATAAAATAAGAAAGAATATACCGGATTTTATAGTGGTTCGATCAACTTGACCTGCGTCCACTCCCTAGAGCCTCTCCTCTGGTATTGCACTAAACTTAGTGACTCTCCTTTTGCTCCCCCAGTAAGGTAGAGAAACCTGTACAAAAACTCCTTTCCCTCAACCTCAATGAGACAGAGAACTCAACTCCTTTCACTTCCTCCTGAAGCAGGTAGAGAATCCAACTCCTTTCGCTTCCTCCTTAAGTAGGTAGAGAACCTCATCCAATTACTGAAGTAGACCTCTCTAGAACCTATAAGGAGCCAGGGACAATGATTGGAGACAATGACTTGAATCCTTGCTTGGAGTAACCTTTGTGAAGCCCTCTCAAACTCCCCCTCACAAGGTCCTCTCTCTCTCTCCTCTTGGCTCTCTCAGTTCAATACATCAACAAAAGATCTCATCTTAAGTAAATAAGAGATCTTACAAAGAAAGGCTTCAAATTTTCCCTAAATTATAATTAATCGACATATATCATTTATGACAATCGACGGATTATCCTATACGATCAGTACAAATTCAGGTCAATTAGATGATCTAGGGGAGGCTAGATGATTAGATGATTTATTTGTTCAGATTGTCCTGGATGATAGGTTATCATCATGTAAGATTAGTTTAAAACATCAAGAATCTTCCAGACCATCAGTTTGTTCAGTGAAGACTTTACCTATCTAGACGATAAAAGAATAACTGATTGTCCCGAATGATTTCTAGATCATTCTGTATGATTAGTTCAAAATGCCAAATATCATCCATACCATTGCTCTGTTCAGCTAGACTTTACATGTTTGGACGATTAAAAAATATGTAATCATCTAAGATAATTTATCGATATACTGTGCAACAAATTAATACATATCATCCGAAACATCGTTCTGGACATCCAGGAAGAAACTAAGGTTTATTTAACTTATCATCCCAGATGATCTTGTGATCATCCAGAATGATATGATCTATCAATCAAACCATAATTTCTTTCATTAATCACCCTACTTATTTAGGCATAATTATAATGCATTATCCATGATGATGTCTTGGACGATGTTCAAAAATAATAACATTCCTAAAAGAGTTGGCGACTGATTCTTTCTAATTTGAGCATATCATCCAGGATGATGCTAATATCATCCGGGATGATTTGTTTTATTTTGGTTACCTTAATCAGGATGCCCTTATTAGGGTTTCTATTTTTAACTGATCATCTAGGACACTTTTGGATCATCCCAGACGATATGATTCAAAATAGAAAACTCTTAAAAGAGTTAGAATTTTTCCCCCGAGTGTATCTATGTGTGCTAGGTTACTTAGCATCAGGACCCACTTTTTTACATTTGACTCAAGCAAAAGGTAAAAACACTTAACGTATAGTTACAGACTGACTCAGTCTTAATCTACCCAATCTTGAGCTGGCTTGATATACAATTTAACCTTGTAGACCTGAAATGTTAGTAGGCAGGGCAATCATAGAAAAATAGAAGTATCAAAAATATTTTCTATCATCAAAATTATAATATCTGAATCCAAATTCATAATAGATGAAGCAGAATGTGGAGGTCTTTCAGATCGTAAGTGCATTCTGCTAAAATCTAAGGTTAATAAATTTAATTGTTCTTTGGGCCATCTCTCTTCTTGGTGGAAGCAAAGGGTGAAAGGGCATTGGATGTATGTTGGAGACACTATTTTAAAGTTTTTTCATGCATATGCTTCGGCAAGGAGGAATGGAAACTGGATTAATCAAGTGAATGATAATATTGGCTTACTGATAAAAGACCAAGATCGAATGAGGTCAACTTTTTTTTTTAATTCTTTAAAAATAAATGGAAGGAAGGGAGGTGCGTTTTTCATGATTGGCCTTGTCCTTTGATGGTGCTTGAAGTATGTGACAAAAAAATTTTAAAAATGATTTTACTGAAGAAGAATTGGAGTTAGTGGTTATCCAGTTGGAGATCAATATTTCTCCAGGTTGGGATGGTATAACTTACTCTTTCATTAAAGTGTATTGATCCATTATTAAAGATGATGTTTGGTTAGCTTTAAACTCTATTTTTATTTCTAGAAGGTTGTGTTCTTAGTGGAAGAAAACTTTAGTTGTGCTGATTCCTAAGGTGAAAAATCCTCTAACACCATCAAATTATCAACTTATTAGTCTGTGCTTAAATATTTATTAGTTGGTGGCAAGAATTTTACTTAACAGGTTGAGTCGCTCTATTCCTAAAATTATTTTAGAAGATTAATCTTCTTTTGTAAAGGTCTGATCTATTTCAGATCATAGCTTAATTTCTCAAGAGGTATTTCATATATTTAGATACTCTAAGTCGAAGGAAGGGCTTATGACAGTCAAAATAGATATGAAACCGGCTTATGATAGCATGAGTTGGTTGAATCTTAAGCATGTGTTGGAAAGTTTTATTTTTCCTTCGAAATTTGCTTCTCTCATGCTGGAAAGTGTGGAGAAACAGAAGTTTTCTAGTAAAGTGATTGGTGAAAATTCAAATTTGATCAAGGCTAGGAGTGGTTTTATACAAGATTGTCCCTTGTCTCCTTATCTTTTCATTAGGTGTTCACTATTATTATCATATGCATTTTCTTGTAGAGGGAGAAATATTAGTGTCAAGGTAACTCCAACTTCATAGAGAATTTCTCACTTACTTTATGCGAATAATATTATGGTTTGTTTTAAGCTAACCTCAGGAATGCATGGAAGGTGAGAAATATTGTTTGTAAATATTGTAGATGGTCGGGATAGAAAATTAATTTCTAAAAATCATCTTTGATTTTTGGAAAGTCAGTTAGGAGGAAAATGGTGAGATGTTTTTCTACGGAAATGGGTGTGAAGGTGGTTGATGAAATGGAATATTTGGGTGTGAAGATTGCTTTGATAAGACTGGTCTATTTTAATCTTCAATGTAAGTTGGAAAGAATTTCTAATAGATTAAATGTTTGGGGGAATACATTTATTTTTCTTGCAGTGAAATTCATTCTTGCTAATGCTGCTTTCCTTTATATTCCTATATATCTATCAACTCATTCACTAGTTCCTTTGGAGTTGTTGAGTGAATTTGATAAAATGTGAAGGAATTTTTTGTGGCATAAGCTTTATGGTAGTAAACGTCTTCATTATGTTTCTTGGGAGGTATTGTGTAAATCCAAGAGGAGAGGTGGTTGTGGGTTGTATTATGTTGTTTGTAAAGTTCGCTCTTTGAGAGCCAAATTGTCATGGAACTTCAAATATAAACCTGATTCTTTGCTTAATAAGACATCATTTTCAAAGATAGTGTTCACGTCTTCAATTTTGATCCAAAGAAAGGTGCTTCGTCTACTTGGAAGATTATATTGGATGGAGCTAAGTCTCTTTGTTCACTTGTTAGATGGAGGATCTCGACTGTGTCTAGGATTAAAATTACTAAAGATACATAAATTTTATATAAATGCATTGATAGATGGACTACATTTGGTGTAAATATGAATGAAGAGTTTGGATGTCTTTCTTGCTTTATTAAAGATGGTAAATTGGATGAAAGCTGGTTTAAACAGGTATTTGGATAGCATTTGATAGATCTTGTGTTATCCTCCCTATTTTTTCAGAAAATCAAAAGGATTCTTTTGAATTATATTTCAAGTGTTCCAGGAAGTCTATTTCTGCTTTAGCTTTTGAAAAGTTGATTGAAGATGGTGATGAGGATGATCATTGGAGATGGATAAAAAACTTAAATTAAGACATGCTGTTGAGTTGTTTTGGTGGAGTCTGAATAGGAATGCTTTTCCTTCTAATAGTTTTATGGTTAATAGAAGACTTATGGAATTTAATGGCTGTCCAAGGGGCTCTTTAGAAAGTCAAGATTTTGATCATATTGTAGGTTGATGTTTGAAGATATCTTAAGTTGCTCTTTTTCGTAGTAAATGGGGATTCTCTTTTCCTTTAATTAGATCCCTTACAGAAGGTATAAATTCCATTAAAAAACTTGCTATTTTAAATCCTTCTTATGGGATTTGTATTTTTCAGTTGTGTATTGGTATTGAAAAAGCAAAAAATTAGTTCATGAAAAAATAGAGGATAACTCTTCTTTTATAGTAGCTAACTGTATTAGTGTTGCTGTGGCTTCTTTTGGAAGGATCAAACTTGGGAGAATTGGGATTTTAATCAGCATTGTTAGCTGTCTCGCCCTTATTGGCATCCCCCACCTCTCAATTGGATCAAGGTCAATATGGACGCTTCATTGTTTAGTTCGAACAAAGAAAGAAGGTGGTGTGTTTCGTGATTTTAAAAATAGATTCTTGGGTGCCTTTGGATTTAGTTGTCAACATTGGGATGACTCTTAATTAGAAATTCATTCTATTCATTCTTTAAGGAGATTCATTCAAGATTGGATGCTTGAGGTTAATGGTCTTATCATTAAAGGAGATAACAACAATGTCATCAAATTGTTTCAGAAAGTTATGTTCAATAAAGATGAAGCCATGAAAGAGATCATTAATATGAAGGATATTGTTTTTTTAATGTCTTCAAACAAGTTTTATTTCTTTTTGTTAGTAGATATTGTAATAAGTTAACCGATATGTGTGCTAACTTTACTCTTTTTTTAGATTTTCTTAGGGAAGATGTTAGTTGTAATAATATTCCTTCTCCGTTTATTTCGTTGTTAAAGGAGGAATGTGATGGGTGTTCTCTTAGGTTGTATTTTTCTTATTAATAAAATTTTGCCTAGTGCATTTCTTCAAAAAAAGAGTTACAAATACAATGGAAATTAGTGAGTTGCTCCCATAAAACTTTTCAAGTATTATGATAGGAGGCAACATAGACAAAAGAGGCACAACAGTTCAAATTTAAAACTTCAATATTACAATGCAAAACTTGAGTGAAATCTTTAATAACATCTATCCAAACAGGATCCTTCCATAACACCCAAATATTATTATTAGAATTCAAAACAAAATGCTTAAAAAAAAAAAAAAATCTAGCAGTACTATGTAATTTAGCAGAAGTAATGAGAGGTTCAAGAAAAATAAGAATAGAAACATTAAAATACAGCATAAGTTCTTAACCCTTAGAAGAGGGGAATCCGATGCCGCTAACATTCCAAATAATAGATATAAACATAAAAAATGTGCTAATGACTAGTTTGTGAATAGGTGGTCCTAGAAGATTGTATTATGATGTTCTTGTTTTTCCTACCTCTTCTACTTTAAAATTTTTATAACTATTGTTATTATCATCTTTAGCAAAACATTTAGCCATAATATCCATATCCTCCTCAGTAAAAGCATCACTATGATAATGAAAGTTTGAGGGAAGCTTACTATCATTGTGTAGACCTGCCTGCCTTTCCTCCAATGGCAATTCACCCTCCTCAAAGGTATAGCCATCCTCCACACTTTCTTTACAACTCATGTCAATACCAGCATTTTCTTACAAAAAAATGAGCTGGCCATCCTTCTAATCATTCACAATAGATTGAGAAGTCACAATATTAGTATAAATATTATTAATCATCTAAACACCATATGAGGAAATTTTTTTTTGAGAACATAAGGACTAATAGAAAATGATGTAATGATATTTTTATTAGTAGTGATAGCAAAAATTTTCTCATGAACATTTTCACAATTGGTAGTTAAGAAAGAGATAGATTCAATATTGTCTCCCTGTACACAAATAGGGTAGTTGACATTGGTGGAAGGTGGTTCACTACGAGCAAAGGAAAATTGTATCGGGTCCTCAATATTATCCCGTGGTTTAGAAATATTGCCCTCAACCACTCCATGATTAGGAATCCCATTATCATGAGAAGCAGATGGAATTGCATTTCCTTGCGCTTGTTTGGAAGAATCATTCTCCTTACAAAGATGAGGATGTAACCTGTAACACTCATTTAAACCATGACAATTCATTTTACTGTGAGAACAAAAAATTTAGAGTTTTTTAATATCAACTTTTTGGAAAAAAATCATTCAACTCCAACCAATCCAAATCTCATTAGAATGTATCTTAGATATATTCAAATCGACTAAAACATAAGCCACTAGCGAACGTGAGATAGAAGCAGTAGCTTGATCTGTCTGTAGAGGCCTACAAAAAAATAATGCAAGACCAAATAATTTTGAGAATTAAAAAAAATGAAGTATTAGATTTAGGATGGAGATCACATAAGAGAAATAGGGGATTACTGAAGAACATTGAAATTTGGGGTTCGTTTGAGCAACCACATCTAACAAGCTTGAATATAGTAAAATCTCCAGTAAAAAATGTGGCCATAATAAAGATCATTAGAGAGTTGAATCGCATTGTGTCTCTGATCCATCAAACCAATATGAAAGAAACCCAAAAGTTTCAGTTTAAAAAAAGATTACGTATAACATCCAGATTTGGTCATCTAAGAAGAAACTTGCCAACAAATGTTAAAGCAAAAGGAGCGGCCAACTGAGAAACCACGGAATTGTGAACATCAAAGAAGGGAAACCTTTAAAGGAAGTTTGAACAAATTGAAGTTTATAAGTTGAAGAAGAAGAGCCAACCAAAAAATCTTTAAAAGAATGAGATTTTCCATCAGGAAATAAAGTAGACAAAGGGATCAATGACGACGAATCCCAAAGACAAAAAAAAGAAAAAGAAACTCAAACAAAACACAAAACATGCAAAGAAAACAAAAAGGAAACAAATCAAAGTAAAAAAAGAAAGAAATCCATGCCAGGAGAGGGGAAACTGGAGCACGCACGAGGAAACATTAGATCGCCAAAGAGTCGCTAGAGAGCAAATTAGTAATCTTACTCTTTTTTTAAGGGGAACCCCATGGAGGAGCATACACATTAATTAGTAAAAAATATTATAAAGTCCTTAAGGGACCTAAAGCTCACTAATGCTCAAAAGATCTACAAATAGAAAACAAAAAAATACTAAGAGCTCGAGTTCCCTACTAAGCAAAAATATAATCCAACCTAGGTACATTCTATGTTGTGCAAGAAAGAGCACCCAAAAAAGGAAGAAACCAAAAAAATAGCATTTTTCTCTAGCTTCCCATTCAAAATGGCATCACGATGAACACCTGCAATGCGAACAATCTGTATTAAAAGATGATGTCCATGGAATAAAAAGCACAACTAAAAGCAATAGCTAGCAGGTTGATAGATCCAATATATATACATAAAAGGAGGAAACAAGAGGCAATAAGAAGAACCAAACCATTATCAGCCAAGCAACAGGGGAAAAAAGCATCAACCCCATAATCCACAGTAGCAAAGATAGAATAAATGCTAGAAGGGTCACAACACTTGTTCACCTTCGAAAAAAGTATAGTTAGGCATACCATCAAGAGTTAAATAGCAATAGACACCATTAAAACTAATATAATAGCAAGAAATAAAAGGGATCCATGCACGGGAAGCAACAAGAAGCAAGCCAAACAAATTAAAATAAATAGTAAGATAGTATAAAGATAAAAGATAACCCACCTGGAAGCCCTGGTTAGAGGCCACCAAAATGGAACACATGGGAACCATGATTCAAAAATAGCTCAACATAGCCAAACTATATAGCCAGACTGCTATGCTTAAACTCAAGGTATAAATAAGACCCCAAAAAATACTAATATTAAGGATACCAAATAGAGAGACACAATACCCATCATCAACAAAGACCTAGAAGCACTTGGAAATTCCAGGCAACTAAGTCACAAATACACCCAATAAAAGCATACAATAACAGAAAATACATGCCATAATAGAGTAGCACAGATAATTAATTTTGGCATCCAAATAGAACCAGAAAAGTAAAAGAAACCAAAGCCATAGAGATAATCTTTAGGAGACCAACTAAGAGGTAATCCCCAAACCAACAAAAGGCTCCAGGAAATACCTACCAGTTAGGCACCAAAATACCCATAAAACAAATAATTCTGGGCATCAAAGTGCAGCAGAACCCACACCAACCAACCATATCATGCCTTAGATAGAAAAAGCCAAATGCAAAGGGAACCAACAATCAATAAAATAGAGTAGCATGATAAGGCCACCCGAGCACCCTAAAAACCAAACATGACAAGGATATAAAGACCAAGAAAATTAGAAGACATAAAACTAGACTGAGCAGCATAGTAGCAACCCATTCATAAACATAGTGTCAATAAGAAAAATAGCAGTGTATAAATAATAGCCAAGATAAAAATTGAGATCCAGCCCCTAGAGCCAAAGAAAATAGGACAAAAATCTCCAGATAATAACCATCATTAAATTCTAATATAAGGCATACAAATTTTATCTAATCTTAAAAGGCCTTTCAATGGAGAAGGAAGGTTAATGGTAGCAAATTATGATAAACACTCCAAGGTACACCCCCAATTGGAAAGCCAATTAGCACACGCATTTCCCTCCTTGTGAATAAGAGAAAAAGAATAGTTCATAATGATCAACAAGTTATTAATATCCCTGACCAGATAAAAAAGAGTAGAATTTCACACTGTATTCTTAATAGAATTTAAAAATTGAAAACAATAACTAGATTGAACTTCAATACCAATATTAGTTAAGTTAAGAGAAATGCATAATCTTAAACTATGGAGCATATCCAAGATGATAGCATAATCAACATCACAATTGTGTAAAGGACCAGAAAAAGCCATAATTAAACTATGATGATAATCACAGATGACCCCACCATAACCCAAAGAGGAACCAAGGATATCATCATCCACGTTCAATTTATAAGAGTTAATAGGGGGTTTGGTCCAATAAATAAACCTAGGTTCTTTAGAAAGATGATCATCCTCAAACTTAAGACCTTAATCAAATGCAACATAATATTAGTTTTTAAAAATCTTGATAGAGAGTAACTTAACAGGATAAAGATCCACAATGTTGTCTTTCACATTCAAGATAATCCTATAGTGCTTCAATCCCACACCACTAAAAATAGAATATTACTATCCAACCATAAAGACCACAAGATGAGAGAAGGAATAACATTTGTTATATGGCCTTTGGACTTATTAAACCAAAAATTAAGCATAACATTAATAAACAATATAGAATTAAAGTAATTCAATTAAAAAATGTCATCAAAATAAGTCCAAGTTTTAATAGGTAATGGACCAGAGAGAAAAACATGATGCATATTCTCCACATGATAAAAACATTGGCACTTTAATGGTAAAATAATTAAATGATGGAGAGCAAAACATAAAAGTGTTGCAGTGCTTGATGACATCAATGAGCATCGCAGCACCCAACTTTAGTAGCATAATAGAAATGTAATTAAAATAAAGAAGCAACATGCTTGATCAACAAACTGTTATGCCATATTATTAAATAACCGTGTTGGGTTAGGCTTACACTACAATGTGAAACATGTAGCATTATTGAAGTGCTAGCCAATATTATAACGTTATGGTGCCACCTTGTAGAGCATCATAATGCTTGATCCAATTTTGTAATAAGTATAAATAGTTTTTCTATTTTTTATGTGTGCGTACTGAAGTTCTAAATAGAGGAGTGACCATATGAGAGTTAGGTTCATACTTTACAGTGCCTGGCTAATCTTTTAATAAGTAATAAAATATTTGAAGATGAATGAAGTGTGGAGAGAAAAATTATAAGGAGATATTGACTTTAGGAAGGGTTCATCTATAGAATCGATTATGAATCCTTCATTTTTGGTGATATATTTGTACTCTATTCTACTTTTATTATCTTTTTATTGAGCAAGAAATGGAAATTGGGATGTTATACTTTTATTCGGTGGCTAACTAAGCTCATAATTTTAGTTTAATTCCATGGCAATTACTTTTCTAGGCTCTTGTGCTTAAGATTATGAATGGTTGTTTCCAATATCTCTTCGTCCTAATTTAATTTATGCAATGGCCATGTATAGAATTAAAATCTAGAGTGATATATTGCCTCACCAGAGGAATATTTCAACCATTAAAATCTAGAGTAATCAAAATAAGGATAATATTGCACAAGCTAAACTTTCATTATGTGACTTTATTTATATTTTAAATACAATTAATCTGAACATTTATCTATTTTTCTAAAAAATGTTTATTAAATAATTTTAAAATTACATCATTCTTATCAATTTAAAAAATAAATTTAATCATAAAAAATAAGGATGTAGTAGAATTTAAACTTAATAATAGCAATTTGAATAGACACTAATATGAATAATATATATTTATGTGAGATGTACATAGAAAGTGAAATACTATTATGAAGCTTCATAATAGCTTTACAAAGCTTCATCTAGCAAAATTATGAAACTATGAAATTCTACTCAATAATTTAATTTTTTGCCTATTGATAACATATTTGGTGACATATTAACATTTCTTTTACTACAATGTAATGATATCTACACATATGGTTTGAAATATGTGATTCTCTTAAGCTCTGATGGTAGAGAAGTTTTATTATGTGTGATGTACAAGGAGTAATAGGGGTATATTTTTTGATGTGCTAGCATAGAGAGTCATAAGGGCTTAAATTCTAATATATATTTCTCATGGAAGGTATAAAAGCCTCAAGGAAAAATTACTTTTTTCTACTCTAATTTATAGAGTACTCATTTATTACCTCTTCTTGCATTATTATTTATTTTATGATAATCATAAGTATTATTTTTTTAGTCTAATAAATTATTGTTAACTATTTTTAAAATTGAGATAAATGTGTAATAAGTGAAATATTTAAAAATTTAGATCAATGGATTTGACCACATGCATTTTGTTGGTTAACACCTATTCTTTATTCCATTTTATGTAAGGCTTAGGGGAAAGAGTTGCTTAATTTATTATAGTCCTAGGTTTTGACTTATTTGAGTCTATATAAATATTTTATAATTTTTATACTGTAATGGAGATTTATTTATTTATTTATTTTCTTTATAATGTTTAGTGGTTGTAGAGACACTTCGATGATGAATAACAATAATATAAATTTGTGGATGATTTTTTTTTATTGAAAGTTAAATAGATGTTTTATGGTTTGTTTAATTTAATGAGAATGATCTAAAAAGTCCCATAAATTTGAGTCTTTGGCTTGACCTTTCAGCATTTAACATTATATAATTTGTCCTATTTTTGGGTTATATTAGGTTGGGTAACGATACCAATACCAATATCTATGTTTTATAGACTTGTCATATTTCTTTCAAATATTAACAAACTATAAAGCTACTAATTTACTTCCAACAAGAACTAAAATAAACTCAACCACAACTTTGTTTACATTGCTTTCATCTTCATAATATATATATGAACAAATATATACACTATAATACAAGGCTACAAACTCAAACTAAAATAGGGCAAAGAATATAAATGAATGTAAAAAAATTTAAACTACTTATCCGAACATGAATAGGTGAAAACCCAAAACCTCATCTACTCAACTGGCTCCTTCCTCCATCCTTGACCTAAAATAAAATGTAAAATAGTTGTGAGCTAACACAACTCAGCAGGTCACTTCCATCAATATAAATTTTAATAATTAAACCATTTAATATGTAACTAAAATTAAAAGTTCATATTTGTAACAATTATATGGAATACAAAAGTGGTTCTAGATAATTGAAATTTATTTAACTTTTTATTGAATATAAATAAACAAGTACATTATGTTTTATAGGGAAAAGTAATAGAGTTCCCCTAGGCACTTCTACTTCAATCATAAATAGATATCGACATTCAATCCTTATTGACTCCCAATACAAGTATAACAAAAAAGGCCCTTATGACTCCCAAATGCTTAGCACTTCAAATAATTAAATTTCTAGGGAAGAAGGGCTTCCAAAATTGACCTTAACATAAAAAACTGGCCATAGTCACCTAAACTTTATTTTCTCTCTATATAGTCTCTCCCTTTCTTTCTGTATGTCATAAACAAGCCCAATATGACCACAAATAGGATAAGTCTAATTGTTTTGAATTGTCATTGAACAAGCCTAAGATTGAAGTTTTGGAATATTTTAAATTTTCATTTTATTTAAACAAAGAATAGAACTTCAAATTGACTTTTAGTATGCAAAAAATTAAACTCATCCATAAATTTCTTTTCATTCATCATCAAAATGTATATACCATAATATCTACACAATAATATATGGCTATACACTATGACATTTAAAATAAAAATAAAAATATATAAATATATAAAAATAAGAAAATGCTTATACATATTCAGATAGATAAAAACATTGGACTTCCACTACTTAACTATGTCCCTTTTTCTAGTTCTAAAACAAAATGAAAAATTGACGTGATTAATAAAACTCAATAGATCACTCCTATAGATTTTAATTTTCAATAATATTTCATTAGGTAATTAACTATGAAAGTTCGTTAGGGATGTTAGGCCCTCTTGAACTTAGTCCAAGCTAATCAAGAGATAGGTGAATTGGAAAACCTTAAAAGCAAAGATAAAGTTCCAACCAAAAACACCACAAACAAAGTGCGGAAGAAAAATAAATGTGGAAGCGATAATAAGAAAAGAACACACCGGATTTATAGTGGTTCGGTCAAACGTTGACCTACGTCCACTCCTTGGAGGCACCCTCCAAGTATTGCACTAACACAAGTGTCTCTCCTTTAGCCCCCACAGCTAGGCGGAGAAGCCCTTACAAAATCACTTCCACCTTCCCCCGGTGCGGCGGAGTCGCCGGGTCCTTTGACACCAAAGAGATCTTCTTCTTTGGTGAACTTCCCTTAAGACAAGTCTTGAATCCGATGGTACTAAGGTGCGAGTTCGCCAGAGCAACCGTGTGGATCCCCCACCACACTCCCTTGAGTTCCTCCCCCTCACAGGATCTTCTCCCTCTCAAACTCCACCCTTTCCTCTCTCCCTTTCAAGCTTTCTCTTCAAGTTTTCCCCACAAGAACGAAGCTACAATGGCTGCCAAAGACACTTACAAAGTGCCTTTCTATAGCTTAAATAGAGGCTCTCAAAATGAGCTCATTAATGCAAGTTGCCGCCATTATCGTCCTGGCCGATATCCAAATCGTCCTAGCCAATTAGCACAAATATGAGGAAAATCGTCATGAATATCGCCCTGAAATGAAGATGGATGATGTCTAATCGCCCCGGCCGATCTTGCGATCGGCCTGGACGAAATCCCCATTGATTGCTTTCCAAAACTGCCTGAGAAATTTTGGAAAAATTGCTCTGGATCGGCCGGGACGATATTTTATAGTCCAGGACGATCCACTAGGACGATGTCCAAAAATAAGTATTTCCTAAGTAGA
Source organism: Dendrobium nobile (assembly GCA_022539455.1). NCBI lineage: Eukaryota > Viridiplantae > Streptophyta > Magnoliopsida > Asparagales > Orchidaceae > Dendrobium > Dendrobium nobile. The sequence continues at coordinate 41,016,822 of CM039726.1, forward strand.
TATGGCGGCAGATTCTTGCTGAATTGAGCAGATCGTTCCGGCCGATATAAAATCGTCCAGGACGATATGTTTTGCATAAAGACAGCTGCTTTAAAGAGGATGCCCTAATTAGGATTTCTACTTTTGTCAGATCGTCCAGGACGATATAAATATCGTCCTGGACGATATAAATATCGTCCTGGACGATGTTACCAAAAATAGAAACCTTTTAGGGCACAATAGAAAATCTTCCAAGATACAAGTCATCAGATGCCACACCAAATACAATAGACTCAAGAAAGGAAAAAGATTACAAACTGACACAGGCCTAGTCTACCCAATCTTGAGCTGGTTCTAGATTGTAGTCTGATCATGTGGACCTGAAACGTTAGCACATAAGGTAATCGTAGAGAAAAAAGGAATGTTTGCTATCATCAAAATCATAAACCATAGATCCGTAACAATCTCCCCCTTTTTGATGATGGCAAAACATTTCAATTTGAATTTTCAAAAATGACTATTTTCTCCTAATCTCCCCCTTACTAAAAACCTTTTAAAAAATAGGGGAGATAAAAATATTTTTGTTGTTTTTAATTTTTTGAAAACAAGATACAAACACGATAACAATACAAAAATTCAACAATACGTTCTCCCCCTTTGACATTATTAAAAAGAGAGGAGGCACAAACAAAAAAAATAAAACAAAAGACAAAAAACGTGTTCTGATCTAGTGAAAAAAACAAATATTCTTAAAATGAGAAAGTTACCTCTTAGTTTTAATCAAAAACTTAGTAGAATTGGATTGACAACGCATAGCCCAGAAAAAGGTTAGAAATTCATAATTTGATAATCCAAACTCGTTCTTTAAAAAGGCTCAAAAACTTTTTAATTCAATATCTAGATCAAGGAATAAATTAGAAAAAGAAACAATGATTTTTCAAAAACTCCTTCCATAAAATATATCTAATAGAAGATCAATGCACGAATTTTTGAATCAAGAATCAAGATTTTCAAACTCAAGTATCAAAAGTATCAAGGGTTTTCTTGAGTTTTTTAAGAAATACAAGAATGGTAAGCATTAACTTTGTGGGCTCATTTTATGCCTCTTGACAATTGGTTGGCGCACTGCGCATCTTTTGATACACTTTGTGTATTCTATATTTTCAATTTGGCGACTTTGCGCATCTTTTATTTTTGGCATCATTGGCCAATTTTTTTTTTTTTTAATATGCTTCCTTTCTTAAATCTTAAGAACAAAGGAAAACCCATCTTAGTGACAAATCAAATTTCTTGATTTAGAAAATTATGAGTTAGATTCAAAAGCTTTGCAAATGATTCCTATGCGATAAATAAAATGTACGGAGATAAAAAAAATTTGTTTCAAAAACCAATTTAAAAGATGAAAAAGATTTTAAATCAAAAGTAGGATAACCTCTTTTAGAAAATAAGGATTTGAAAAAAAATAATGAGTTTCCTTCCTTCGAGTGTATTAGAGAAGTAAAAAAAAAATCTACCAAAGATTTCAAGAAAAATAGGAAGTAGATTTTTCATTTTTAGAAAAGTGAGTGTGTGTGTTGATCAGAGAAAAACTTTCACAAGAAAAAGAAATTCAAAGAATAAACAAAACTAAAAAACAAAAATACAAAAAAAAGAAGGAAAAACACAAAAACACAATACAAAAAATACGAAAGGCTCTTAACCATTATCTTTCTCCTGGTCCGATGCTTCAGAGACCAGATCTGCCCATGAGATTTTTTGCCTTTCATTATTTCCCCAATTTAATTTTTTCTTTGCCTTGCCCTTTTCTTTCATAGGAAGAATTCTTAGATTAGGGCACTGATTTTTCATATGTCCAGGCTTCCTGCATCGAAAGCAAATAACATCAGAAGAAATATGGACATCTTTACCACTTTTACCTTTTTTCTACTTTTGCTTATGCTTTGGTGAGCTTTGTGATTTGCTTGACAAGTTATTGCTTTCATCACCAACTAAGCTTCCTTTTTCCGTATCTTTAGCTTTTAGAACGATCGTTTCACCTGCATCAAAAATTTCTTTGACCCAACCCTTGCTCGTAGGCAATGAGTGAGCCAATCAAATTATCAATAGAATAATCATTCAAATCTTTTGATTCACAGATAGCAACTACTTTAGCATCGAATTTTTCAAGTAAACAACGAAGAATTTTGTTAACTTTTTCAAAATTTGAAAAATCTTTTCCTAAGGCATGCAATGATGTAGTAATTTGAATAAACCTTGTATACATGTCTAAAATCATTTCAAAAGGTTTCATAGAAAACATTTCAAAATCATGCATTAAAATATTCAACTTTGATTGCTTGATTTCACTAGTGCCTTCGTATATGGTGTGCAATTTATCCCAAACTTCCTTACCAGTAGTGCACGTGGATACTAACATAAAATCTTCTGAATTTAAAGCACAGAAAAAGCAATTTAAAGATTTTGCATTCAATTGAGCATTTACTTGTTCTTCCTTACTCCATTGATTAAAAGAAATATCAATTTTAATTCCATCTAAAACTCGTGACGGTGAAGAATAACCATTTAAAATCATATGCCATATACGAAAATCTATCGATTGCAAGAAAATAGACATGCGAGTTTTCCAAAAACCAAATGACATATTTTCAAATAAAGGAGGTCTGGTGATTGAATATCCTTCCGCAATATTACGATTTGAAAAATTAGCCATGGATTGAAATTCAAAAGTTTTTAAAAACTTATTTTATGAAAACCGCTCTGATACCACTTGAAAGTTCGTTAGGGATGTTAGGCCCTCTTGAACTTAGTCCCAAGCTAATCAAGAGATAGGTGAATTGGAAAACCTTAAAAGCAAAGATAAAGTTCCAACCAAAAACACCACAAACAAAGTGCGGAAGAAAAATAAATGCGGAAGCGATAATAAGAAAAGAACACACCGGATTTATAGTGGTTCGGTCAAACCTTGACCTACGTCCACTCCTTGGAGGCACCCTCCAAGTATTGCACTAACACAAGTGTCTCTCCTTTAGCCCCTACAGCTAGGCGGAGAAGCCCTTACAAAATCACTTCCACCTTCCCCCGGTGCGGCGGAGTCGCCGGGTCCTTTGACACCAAAGAGATCTTCTTCTTTGGTGAACTTCCCTCAAGACAAGCCTTGAATCCGATGGTACTAAGGTGCGAGTTCGCCGGAGCAACCGTGTGGATCCCCCACCACACTCCCTTGAGTTCCTCCCCCTCACAGGATCTTCTCCCTCTCAAACTCCACCCTTTCCTCTCTCCCATTCAAGCTTTCTCTTCAAGTTTCCCCCACAAGAACGAAGCTAAAATGGCTGCCAAAGACACTTACAAAGTGCCTTGCCATAGCTTAAATAGAGGCCCTCAAAATGAGCTCATTAATGCAAGTTGCCGCCATTACCGTCCTGGCCGATATCCAAATCGTCCTGGCCGATTAGCACAAATATGAGGAAAATCGTCCTGAATATCGCCCTGAAATGAAGCTGGACGATGTCTAATCGTCCCGTCCGATCTTGAGATCGGCCTGGACGAAATCCCCATTGATTGCTTTCCAAAACTGCCTGAGAAATTTTGGAAAAATTGCTCTGGATCGGCCGGGACGATATTTTATAGTCCAGGACGATCCACCGGGACGATGTCCAAAAATAAGTATTTCCTAAGTGTTGCAACTCGGGCTTCCGAGTTTATGATTTTGATGATAACAAATAATATTTATTAATCTTTTATTTCTCCTAGTATTTGCAGTGCATATGTCTTTCTATGTTGACTAATATTTCAGGTACATCATGCACCGTTCTTTGAAGATTCAAGGCTCAAGATTGCATAGAATTGGTTGTATTAAATGAGTCTGTAATGTTCATTTATTGAGTCAAGTCTTGTATTGATGTATGTTAGTTTGTTGATCAAGCACACAAACAGAGGGAGCAAAAAATGATTATAAATATTTTAACTTTTCTGTTCATCGTACTGTACGAATTTATTTCGTACTGTACGATCTGGTGTAACAGAAATAAATTAAAATATTTTATTTTTCCTGGAAAAATTATTTTTGAATATAACTAATCGTACTGTACGATCACCATATCGTACTGTACGATTTGTTATAATAAGAAAGCCCGCCGTCTATTAAATTAGGCAAAAATTTGAATTTGAAAGGTTGTATAATCGTACTGTACGATCATAATCGTATTGTACGATGTTTAAAATATTGCCTAAGTTAATCCTGAGATTATTCAATCAAAACGGCTGAAATTTGTCATTTGGATCGTACTGGACGAACTGTATCGTACTGTACGAACTGGATCGTACAGCACATCGTACAGGACATCGTACAGTACTAACAGGTCAATTTCTGCACATCGTATTGGACGATCTTGTGATCGTACAGTACGATATTTGACGGCTGAATTGAGTATTTTTAGGGTTTTTTGAAACCTCTATTTAAGCACTCTCATAAGACTTTGTAAGAGTCTTTTGGCAGCCATTGTGTCTTCAGTCTTTTGGAGAAAACTTGAAGAGAGGACTTGAAAGGGAGAGAGGAAAGGGTGGAGTTTGAGAGAGGGAGAAGAACCTTGGAGGGGGTTTCAAGGGAGTGTGAAGGAGAGTTCACACGGTTGCTCCGGCGAGCTTGCACCTCAGTACCATCGGATTCAAGGTTTGTCTTGAAGGAAGTTTTGGGAAGAAGAAGATATCGTTGGTGTCAAAGGACCCGGCTCCTCCGCCGCACCGGGGAAGGTGGAAGTGATTGTGTAAGGGCTTCTCCGCCTAGCTGTGGGGGCTAAAGGAGAATCACTAAAGGTTTAGTGTAATACTCGGAGGGTGCCTCCAGGGAGTGGACGTAGGTCATGGTTTGACCGAACCACTATAAATTGGTGTGTTCTTTCCTTTATTTTTCTGCACTTTATTTCCGCATTTATTTTTATTATGATTAATTGCGTGGATGAAATTGATTACATATCTTTTTATTGTGAATGAAATTCGCTTCCGCATAGAGTTATAAAAAGAGTTCTTTCATTAAAGAAAGTTTTTAATCATCCAATTCACCCCCCTCTTGGCTCATCTAGTAATTTCACTAAGTAGATATGGCGGCAGATTCTTGCTGAATTGAGCAGATCGTTCCGGCCGATATAAAATCGTCCAGGACGATATGTTTTGCATAAAGACGGCTGCTTTAAAGAGGATGCCCTAATTAGGATTTCTACTTTTGTCAGATCGTCCAGGACGATATAAATATCGTCCCGGACGATGTTACCAAAAATAGAAACCTTTTAGGGCACAATAGAAAATCTTCCAAGATACAAGTCATCAGATGCCACACCAAATACAATAGACTCAAGAAACGAAAAAGAATACAAACTAACACAGGCCTAGTCTACCCAATCTTGAGCTGGTTCCAGATTGTAGTCTGATCGTGTGGACCTGAAACGTTAGCACATAAGGTAATCGTAGAGAAAAAAGGAATGTTTGCTATCATCAAAATCATAAACCATAGATCCGTAACAAACTAAACTTTAAATGTAGATATTAATAATTCATTGTACTGAGAAGAACAATGCTTTCATGTATCATAAATTTAAATAGTAATGTTGGAAAAGTAAATAAATAAGTCCTCCATATATCATAGTAGAAAAAAATGAATTTTCTTCAGACCCTTATTCCTCCCATCAAAAATAGATATCAAAATTTAGTCCCTTATGACTCATTATGGTAGGATATTAGAAATTTGGCTCTTATGACTCCCAATAATTATCACATATCAGATATTTAGAAATTTAGTCCCTTATGACTCCTTGTGCATAACACACAACAAAATGTCCTACAACATCAAAGTTCCACAAAATCACACATTTCAATACGATAAGCATATATATATCAATGCATTATTATAAAAGAAGTGGAAATAAACTAATTTTAGAAATTCATTTTACTCTTTATTGATTGACAACAGATTAACTACTAAGCAAAGTTTTGTAATTTCAAAGTTTCACCAAATTATAAAAAGTGTTCATAATAAAATATTGAATCTTTATTTATATTATAACCTTGTTTTTTGGGACCATAGTAATTTTTTAAATAGATAAAAATGGTGCACTTTTTAATTTACCCAACAAAAATTTTCAACAAAAATACATAAATGTGCAAAATAGACATGCCTACAGCATACAAAAAGTTACATGATAAAAGTTTTATGTGTGTGAATTTATCTTCAGTATTTTGCTTTAAAATTTTAAATTAAATTAAAAAAATCCTAAAAGTTTAATATTTTGAAAACCAAAATATGTTTAATGCAGCCTATCTTATCTAAATAACTTTTTGAACATTTGGTCTATAATAGAAAATTGAGAAGAGTCGCCAAACTTAACTTTCTCACTCTAAAATTCCTCTATCTTTCTTAAGCTTATTTTCTCAGGGAGAAATGATTTTGGATAAAAATAAAATTTTAGTGGAAAATGATATTTTTTATATGATTAAGTCCTACAGAGTCGTAGTGCTAGCTCTAAGAAAAATATCTCTAAACTTTTTATTCATGTATGTAGACACTTGGGACCTACCTTAGAATATATTTAGGCACCCACATACATACAAATTACTTATGGACACATGCAAAAGATGCAAATGCTAAAATTTTAGTGCGTTACCATTACCAATAATTATATAATTATGCATTATTTCACTGGATATTATACTCTAGGCCCTTGCTTAAAGGGGAGAAATGATGTTGGCAAATGGGAATCTCAGTGGAAAATAATAGTTTTATAAAGTTTTTACCTAACACCCTAGTCACACAAAATAGAGATCATGGCACCGTAGGGCCTGGGATAATGCCACAATACTCCCATAATTTTACAAAAAAGATAGATAGCTATATGTCACAGTGCCAGTACCCCAATGTTGTGGCATTCCCAATAGAAAAAAATTAAATTTCTAGTTCAAGCAAACTGACCTATATGACCCACTTTAGATAAATTTAGATATTCTCAAGCATGTAAAACTCTCAAAGACAATTGTAAGAGGTAGTGGTAAAGAAATTTCTTTATAATTGCTTGATCGAGTAATTATAGGTTCAACCATATACTATTTGAGTGAGTTTTACAATCCTTCTCTTCCTAGAAAATATCTTCATCAGAATTCAAAGCATTGATTAGGAAAAACATATCAGGAAAAAATTATCTCATCTCAAATTTTTCCGCCTAAGTTGATTCTCATTCTATTATGCATTTCTGCTGCCCCTAAATTATTGTAATCTACTTATTCTAGAATTTTCCAACATCATGGTGCTGAAATTAGAGAGCCTCACTATGAATTTTGATAATTACAAATTTTATTAGTGTGCCTATTTTTTAGTTCTTACTTTATATACATTGCATGTATCTTTTATGTGCTATTAATAATTTAATGTACAATAAATATCATGCTAGATTAAAGAAGTAGACTCAAGATAATATATGATTTTGGTCTAGTCCATTTGTATTAAAAATAAATATTACTTTTTCTTTTCTTCTATCATTTATGTAAGTAGGTGTATGTTGGCAAAATAACTAAGCACACAGTCATAAGTAGAGATAAAAAATTGAATACTTAAACTTTCTTTTTAATTATATTATTTGAACTAATTCGTATTGTATGATATATTAATTCAAATATTTAATTTAATTAAATTAAGTTATTAATAATCATTTAATATTATTATTAATCATATTATATGAGCTTTAATTATATTGTATGATTTTTAATCATATAGGGTGATTAGCTATTTTGATAAACCCATCATCAAACATATGTTACCAAAAATAGATAAATTTGAAATTTAAAATTTAAACTAATTTTAGTGTACAAATATTTATGAAGGTTACCTAATTTTCTCCTATAAATCAAGTAATTGAATCTTGATATAATCCTATTTAATAATCATACCATATACTCCATATAATGTAGACTGATTAAATAGAGAGCTTATTAGCCAAACCTTTGTTCATCCTGGATGATGCTTGATTTCATATAAATAATTATACTATATGAATATGAATAATATAGGATGATTTGTGATGGAAATTAAACTATTCAAATAACATAATCATATAATCATATTGTATAATTTTAAATATTAAATTGAAAGCTAGTGTTCGATTTAAATATCCCACTCTATGTAATAAATACTAGGCTTAAGGGTTTACTTTGAGTAGTTAGAGTTTTTTTTTTAGGATGAGAGAGCTATAGATATAGTGAGAGAGAGAGAGAGAGAGAGAGGGAGAGGTGTTTCTTTTCTTATAAGATAGTTCAAAACACTTGGGATGGAGAGTAGATGAGGTTTGATGAGAGTTTCATTGAGGGAGTAACATGGTTATTACCTACACCTTGGGTCATCCATGTTATGGTTATGGAGGTCTTGGAGAAGAGTTATAGTAAAACAACTTTGGGTAAAAGATTCTACTAGCCATAGAGGCTAGGGGTTACATCTGCATAATGGGAGGAGAATAAAGATGGAGTGGTATGTCCACTGTGTGAGGAGTATAGGGAGGGATTGACATCTCCATCATGCGAGGAGCAAAAGGAGGGAGCGATATCTCCACCATGCTGGGAGAATGAAGAAGGGTGACATTTTATAGATAAAATAATTTATAAAGGTTAATTTGAACTGATAAGTGAGAAAGGCTTCTGTAGTTAGCTGAGTGTTAGTTGAGCATGTTATTAAAAGAGGGGGACCTTTGGAGAGTGGATGTAGGTCGATTTTGACAGAACCACTAAAAAAATCTTGTTTGCATTTGTTTTACTTTCTTGTATTTACTTTCTTGCATTTTTGTTTACCTTCTCTTATCTTTGTGAAAGTTGTGGTTGAAAAATTTCTCACTGTACTCAATTTCAATATTAAAAAAAAAAATTAATATTATAAATCAAATAAAATTTTCTTTTTGTTTATGGTTTGAAAATTTTATTTTCTTAAAGCTTCCACACATTACTCTATTTTTGAGAAAAAAAATACCAACAAATTCACCACACCTCTTGGTGTGCCATAGAATTTTCAAATGGTATAAGAGTGAGGTTCGTAATTTTATTGGTTTAAACTTATGAATATATCCATATAGCACATTTTGGTAATAGTAAAACACCGCAAAAGTATATTTATTACTCATTTTCCACTTTTTGATAACATCCCACTTAAGTTTTGAAAGATTCAAATGTCCAATTTTTCATAAATTATTGATTTTTTTATGTGACGCATGATACAAACTAGTTACTCTTGGCCTTTTGGAATTATTAATGGTGCTAAAGTGCAAATAATATTTTATAAATGGATCTTATAAGATCATGATCTTCCTTAAAGGAATGCAAAATGTTTTAATTATTTGTTTTATGCTTAAACATTTGAATTAAATAGATGTGTTTACTTATACAAGTGGGAAAGAAAATTTGGAAAGGTTATGTATTACATATGAAACAACGAGTGGAGTCAAACAATCTTATATGAATTTAATTTTTTAGGAATATAAACTATTTTTCATGCAATATACCAAAAATATTTTTAATATGCATACTAGTTATTAAAATTATTACATTACTGCATACTCTAGGCAGAGACATCTCTAATACTAAAAAAGTTATTGAAATTTTGCATTATTTACCTGAATCTTAGGATGCCAATATTACTGTGTTTTTTTTTAAATATGAAGATTATAATTCATATTCTATTGATAATTGACTTGGATTTTTTTATTTTCTATAAGAAAAAGTTAGACAAAAAAAGTAGATATAGGTGAAAAGAAGAATAAAATAATCACACTAAAGGTTGATGATATAGAAAGTAGTGATTTTTGCACTAATAAAAATCGGATATTGCACTAATGACTAAGTCGTTTAAGAGATTTTCAAAGAACAAGAAAAAGTTCCACAATGATAAACATCAAGGTAAAAATAAAACCTAAATAATTTTTCTAATAATGTTTTATATTATGAATGTAAAAAAACTAGGATATATCTGATATGATTGCCTAAACCTAAAGATCCCCTTAGAAAAAGAAAAGGGTGAAGAAAAAGGCAATGAAGAAAGGGAAAGAAAAGAAATAAGATGGCTTTTTGGGCAAATTTAGTTTCAAGTTCATCAGAGACAAAAACAGAAGAGGTGGTAACTTATTTGTGTGTCATGGCCAAGAATATCATTTGTAATTGAGACATTGATCATGTATGTAATCTTACTTATAAAGAATTACTTTCCTAAAAGAACCATTCATATATTAAAAGTAACACTCCACACTAGATGATCATAATAATATCATTAATAATTTTTAAATTTAAAAGCTAATTAAATTGCCATAGAATAGAAGCATGAATTTCATAAGACAACAGTGCCCTGATTTTAAGTGAGAGAGAATCCTAGTTTTTAGTGAGAGAAACTGAGTTTTTTTTTTCAAATTTTCCTTTTCCTAATTTCCTATTTTATTTTGTTATGGAGGTGGAGGGTCGCCAATCACCGTCAGATGAGCGTAATACCTCTAATCCCTTATCTGCTAGGTATCCTAATGGTTTCAAGGTTTTTTATGAATTTGGATGATTTCAATAAGACATTGTTTAAAAAAAAAACCTTTGGTCATCAATGAAGGGCACATTACCCCTATTTGTGACTCAATTCATGTGGTTGGAAAAGGCAAAGAAGTTATGTATGATGATGTCCTATCTAATAAGAAGAAGGTATTAACTTCAAAGGCGTTTCTTTAATCTCCTCTGAAAGATAAGGTATATGGAATGGAACCTCTAGCAAATGATTTTGAAGCTTTAACATCTTCAAGTCTTAAGTTAAAGGTAAATCATTTTTTAATCCTTCTACTATTGCTGAAAATCAAGAATTTTTAAACTCTATTATGAATATTTCTTTTCTTTATAAGAGTCTGAATTCAAATGCTAAAATGATTTCTGAGAAAAGTAAGATTGATTTTTTGAATTATGTTAATTCTGAAATCAATAAGGATGGATTAATTAATGCTTGGGAGAAGACTCATCATATTAAAATAATTCATCTAGAATCGGTCTCTAAGGAATCAGAGGATGGTGATGTTATTAAACTTAATATGGAGGAGTGTGAAAATGTTCAATTACTACAGAAGTCTCTTGTTGTGAAAGTATTTGGTAAATTTGTTCCTTTTTCTCTATGTAGTATTGAATTGAGACATCCATTGAATAAATTTGGAAGATTTTATCTTACTTCATTGGGATTAGATTGGATATTATGTTCTTTCCAATCATCTAATGCCAAGGAAGAAGTGCTAAGTGGAGGACCACAGTATGTGGGAGGGCATATAATAGGTATGGATAAATAGACACCTCATTTTTTCCCCTTGTCTCTTAAAGGGTTATCCTCACCTATTTTGATATGGTTGCAACATCTGACCTTACATTGTTCGGATGACATTAATGTTACTAAGATTATTTCAAAGATTGGAGTTCCTATGTTTTTATATGGAAACATTTTTAAATAGGGATGGATAGAATTTGCTAGAGCTTGTGTTCGCATTAATTGAAATTCTAAATTATCCCATAGAGTTTGGATTGAAGGATTATATGGAAAATTCTTTCAAAAAGTGGAGTACTGAAAATATACTTTTTTTTAAATGTGGGAAATAGGCCATAAAGTTGATATGTGTCCTGATATTCAAGCTAATGTTAATAAGAAGGCAAAGAGAAACGGTTGCAAGGAAAATGTCTCAAATTTTCTAGGAATTAATACTGATAAGGTCATGGAGGGGAATGTTACAAATTTGATATGGATTCTTTGTATGGTCCTTAGATGAAAGTGAAGTTTAAAAAAATAGATGAAAATTTTCAACATAATTGAATAATAGCCTAAATGCTGAAATAAAGCATCAAAATTTAGGATTTCAATCAAATTATGTTAAACCATTGTCTTATCAAGAATAAAATATTGAAGTACCATCTTCCAATAAGTTTGATTTAGTATCTCATTTTTTGGATGAGATGGCTGCTGCTGAATTAATGTCTGATGGAATTCCTAAGCAGGTTTATATTAAAGAAAAACTTGTTATGGAATCAGGTTTTGAAAATGCTATTGCTAAAATTCAAAGTAATATTACAGATGTCATCAAGATAGTTCTGATAGTTGATGTAGACTCTATGGATCAAATGTGTGCTAAACAAAAAAATATTGTGATAATTCAAGATATGTCTGAACTTGATGATAAGCAGGGTCAATAAGTAAGCTGTGGTGAGGGATCTATTTAGAAAAGAGAAGAATTTATGACTTCACCTCCTAATCATGAGGATTCTAAAATTTTTAAATCTTTGGTTCTTGTCAATAGTAATAAGAATATAAGTTCTTTTAGTGTTAAAAAAAGCACTAAACAACTCAAATTCTTAGGACCTATTAAGGATGTTCCTAGGAAAAAGAAAGTTGATTGTAATTTGAAAGGAGGTGGTGGGGATTCATTCTCAATTGGTACTTGATGATTGGGCTTATGTTTTGGAATGGGAGAGGTGTTTACAATTTTGAGGATTCTCTTTATATCAGGAAATTCATTATGAGAAATGGCATTTGCATTATTGGGTTGGATAAATCTAAAGTTCAGTGAACTTCTTTGGTTATCAAGTTCCCCTTTGTTCAAGATCTTATAAAAGTTAGTCAAAGAACAGTTTGCAATACTTTGGCTAATATTAGCATTTAGAATTAGCAAATGGCTATTTTAGATGATAGGAAACCACAACCTACGGATTCACCAGATGCCCTTGAAGCTTTTTTAGACGTTATTGTGGATTATGGTGTTGTTTTTATTTATTTTCTAGTTAAATTGTATTATTTTTTTATTTTGTTCCTATTTTTTATTTATTTTATGAAATTATAGTAATTAATTATGGGATCAGTACTATTTTTCATTTCTACCCTTTTGGGAATTATGGGATGCTAACCAACCTTTTAGGTTGTTTAATATTTGGTATCCCCTCCACCCCAAGGGTTTTAAAATAAGAAGTAGTGGGTCTCATTTCTATTATGATAGTTTAATTTTAACAAATAATTTCTTAAATAAAGTTCCTATCCTTTTGTTTGGATTAGGAACTCTTAGTTTTATTTTCTTTCTAGTTTGTGTTATGGTCTTTTTTTGGCTTTTAATCAAAATTGCATTTATTCAAAAAAAAAGAAAATAAATAAAAGCATCAGATTTTAAATATAAGGTATATTGAGCTAGAAGATGCATTTAAGTATATAAAAAAAGAGGCATTGTATGTAAGAAAAGATGAACATACATTACAAGTAGTGGTATTCATGTATAAAATTACTAATGAAATCTTAAGAAAAGAAATCATAACACTTAAAGAAATTACATTAGGACTTACACATATTGTTCAGCTACACATTAGAACACAACATGCATCACCATCCCTTAGAAGGAGACATCATTCTTCATATACGTTAGTGCATCAATTTTTGGGAGTAAAGTATTTTTCTTCTAGCATATTAGGCATATTACCTCGCATTTGCATACATAGAATCCACCATAGGTCATATTTGGTTTGGAGCTTCAAGACATAATCTAGACATATAGTATACATTCATTATAATTTAAGGTAAGACACAATCCGAATTGAGTTCCAAAAATTAAACCTTGATTAATTTTATAAGTGTGCTCTAAAAAATGGTCCAATGATAGCATGTGGTACCTTGATGATGTATGTTCATGATATATGATTGGAGACATGAAGAAACTTATCTTGTTGGAAGCCAGGAGTGAAGAAAACGTAACACTTGGAGACAACACTATCAGAAACGTAGTGGGAGCTGATACAATATATAAAACTAATGGGTTTTCAAATGAATGTATTTTACTTGTATGAGGTTTAAAATATAATCTACTAAACATAAGTCAGTTTTGTGATAAACTACTTGACATAAAATTTCTTTATAGAAAGTACTCACTAATGCTGATATTGGAAGGCTTAAGAATTAATAATGTGTACATGATTTATTTAAATTCCTTTGATAATTTTAATAATATTTGTTATTTAAAGTCTACTATTGATGAATTATGGTCATGCCATAGGAGACTATGTCATACAAGCATAAGGACTCTTAAAAAGATTATCGATTTAGAAATTATTAAAGGCATTGACAAGCTAGATTTTTAAATGAACATCTTTTTGATGCATACTATCTAGGGGAGCATGTTAAGTCAACAATCAAATCTTTTAAAGATTTAGTCACCACTGGCTATTAGAAGTACTTCATATAAATTATTTTGGACCTATTAGGATAATGTGCCTAGGAGGGAAATCTTTTGGATTATAATTGTTGATGATTATTCTATGTTAACTTGCATTAAGTTCTTTGTAAATAGAAGTTATTCATTTGAGGACTTTAGAATATTTTCAGTCATGATTCAGCACAAACTAGATTATCTAATTTCTACAATCCATAGCAATCATGAAGGCGAATTTTAGATTTAGATATTTGGATTATTTCATCAAGAATCTAGGATAGAACATAATTTCTTTACCCCTAGAACTCCACACAAAAATGGTATATCCCAAAGGAAAAATAGGACACTAGTAGAGGCTGCTATAATGCTTCTTAGTGAGTATGGTCTACTCAAATATTTCTGGATGGAGGTAGTAAATACAACTCAATAAGTTTTGAATATATTAAATGATGTGGATAAATGTGGTCTTGTTGGTATAATGTATTTTTCTATTATTACACTTTTGAAAAATGTATGTATGGATTTAAATATGCTTAAGTTTTCTTTAATCTTAAAATTACCTACTAGATAAATAAATATACGTGTTGATCGAGTAATAAAGTAATTGAGTGAGTGTCAATCCCACGAGAAAGTGCTCTATAAATTGTAACTATTCATGTTTAATATAGATCCATACTTTATCCTACTAAATAAGAGTGAAGTGTTTTAAGTTTCTATCACTTATATAGAATTCAAATTTATGTAGTGATACCTATATATACAATATATTTTGGACTAATGATTATAAATGATAATGTTCCCTAAAGTGACTCTTAAATATTGATATGGATCAGAGCTTATGAATCTTTAGACCTCTATCAATCTTGTTGCGGTGAAAAGGAAGATTCAAGATCCTTCTAAAATTTTAATATCTCAATAGCACTTAGAATCTTAAACATCCTATGTATGATATGCTAACATTTCATTCCAATATTCTTATTTGTTCCAATATTCCTCTATCGAGGTAATGTATCATACTAAATATTAACTACATATATGGTCATTACATGCATTAAATGAAGATTGAGATATATTGAAAACACCCTTAATTTCATTCAAAGCATAATTTTCTACATTAGTATTTGTATTATGTTTACATCATTGACCCAAAACTCAGAAATTTGTCAGACATAGGTTAAATTTAAAGCAAACTCATTTTTATTTCACTCATAGAAGAAAAAATAAAGGAGATTCAATAAGAAAAAAACTTTTCCATGATAATACAATTGACTTCTCCAAACTCCTTCCTCCTCCATGGTAGGATTATTTAGATAATATAGGCTAATATCTCTAATAAAAGTATCTTGCACTTTCTTAACCTCCCTTAGACTTTACTCTTAAGGGGACACTAAAGAACCACACCAATTAATATAGAAATCCATTGAAAGTGACATAACTAACTAGCAAAACAACTTACAAAACTATTTGTTATATGTGTGAAAATGGTTGTAGGTACATCGATGCTTGAAATGGTGGCACTGCAGCATTAACAATTGAACTAGTATCTCAGTGCTATTAGGCTTGCTATGTTGTGGCATTATACTGACTCAATGAATATGTTGGCTCAATTGGTATGGCTCCATGTTTTATGAACAGTTTTGCGATGGCACAAGAAAAGTTAAGCCCTATAGTAATTGAATGTTGAATTTAGCGTAGTGGCAATTTGATGATCAATGCTTTGACTTCAAATTCCTAAGAATCATGTACTGTGGCATGGAATTTTGATACTATGGAACATTGGAGAAATATGACACTAAACCATGCTCAACCGAGGCATTAATTTTCCTTAAATTCCATAGCAGTGGGCACTGCATGAAGGGGGCTGTGGAGTGAAATTTTGAATTATATAGAAATTTCGGGTTATATCATTCCTAAATAATGCTTAGATTTTTCTTATATAAATAATAACAAATCTCACTTAATGGACATAACTATACCTGCCAAATTAATAAAATAAAGTGATAGAATAGAATATAAAACTCACAAGAAATTAATCTTAATCTCAGTAAGCTATTGTTATTTACTCTAATTACAATAATTATCCTACTGAAATAAAAATGATATTTTTTGAAGATTTGATCACTTAATAAAATAGTAAAATATTTTATATAATATTTAATTAAGTTGTTTTTGATTGATGAGTATAAGTTGCATATCATTCCTAATGAGTCTCTTCAAAGTATTCTGATTCATAACATACACAACTCTAGATCTTTATCGAGCTTATAGGGGTAAAATTCCTATATGATGACATCCAACAATTATAATATCTCCTTAGGAATCTAGAATATTTTGCATCTTATGTCTAGGCATTCAAACATCTTTTCTCAATACACTTTGTAGTTCATGTATTCCTTTGTCAAGGAAATACATCACACTAAATTTTAACTATAAATATAGCCACTTTATGAATTAAATAAATAGTAGGATAATAATTAAAACAATTTTTAATAGTGATAGAATAAGAGTCTGAATTAGTACTTAACATACATTTTGTATCATCAATCCAAAATAAGAGAATTAGCAAGTCATAGAAAGAATAACTAACAAACTCATTTTTATTAAATGCATATAGGAATAAAAAATACTAGAGAGTGGTATCATTAGGATTGATCAAGTATCTTCTATACACTCCTCCCTTTAACTTATAGAGTTTCTTTAAGAAATAAAGGTTGAACACACCAAATGATTATATCTTATACTCTCCTAACCACCCTTAGATTTTACTCTAAGAGGGAACTAAAGAAGTACTCTAAAAGTACCTAGTTTACATAAGCGAATGAACTATCCTATAAATATAACAATACAAATACTTACAGAAAAAACATAAAAAAGGAAACTAGTGTTATGATACTCAAAATAATGGCGTCACAATGCCCCTGAAATAAATTAGCACTGAAGCTTTTTCACTAGCACAAAGCTTGCTAGTGTGGATGAGTTACTTTGTGAACAGTCATGACTCTTCACTGATAGAATGTAGCTCTTAAAATTTACTACTGCATTGTAGCAGTGCTATAAACATTTGAGTGCTACGGGGCTCAAGAAAAAAAATGGTTCCAAAGCATGAGAAATTATTGCGTTGCGGCATTTGAAAATAAAGAATTTGGTGCTGCCAAACTAACTTTTTGGCACTAGAGTACTGATGATGTTGTGGTTCTTTTTGTGCTCGTGTAAGAGTTCTTACAAATAGAGAAGTTTACATTGCCATATCATAATTTTAGCATCTCAGTGGTATTTAAGTAAGTGTTATAGCATTATTTTGTCAGAAGTCACAGCACTATTAACTTCTTAGAATTTTTTTATTTTTTCTGCAAGAAAATTACTGAAATAATACATTTTTAGTTAAAACAAAAAATATATAAAATAATATGTAATTTACACTTATTAAATTCTCCCTATCTGAAACTCTTCCTTGTCCTTAAGCAAATAAAAAAAATCTAAAATTTTTATTAATCAAATAACCAAAATAAAAAATGATAATTTAAATTTATTAAAATATAGGATAATATATCACGGTCTAGAAGTAGTAAAAATAAACAAAGTTATAATTCTAGTTTGAATATGTTTATAATTATACTTACTATCATTCTTATTATTATTTAATTTGAATTCATATATTATAAATATAATAATTAACTTTTGAATTCTAAATTTAATAATATAGCTTAAAGATTAGAAGTGTTTTTTTGTTAAAATTAAAATTTCATGAATGCACCAACATTTGTACTAATTATCCTATCTTGTCTTTTATGAATTTATGTACAAGATTGTAGTCTGAGTCTAAGCTTTTATCTAATACAAATCTTTTATTCTGCACACTTTCTTTTTCTTCTTTTCTTTACTTCTATTTTTCAAAACTTTTTTATTTTTAATTTTTTGGAGTACATATTTAATGATTTCGAATATCAAATTTGCTTTAAATCTTTTTACAATCTTGATGAGTTTAATGTGAGGATTTAATAAGATTGCTAATTTCAAATTTGGGTTGCTTATGATAATCAATTTTAATGTACACATACATATTCTTTAAACTTAATTATTCATCTTCAACTAAAAGTTTAATGAATCAATGTATAAATAATAAATTTAAGTTAAGTGATTAATTTAAATGTTCGAAGTTACTAAATTATTAATTTTCTAATCTATGAATTATATAAGCAGAGTTCATTTGAACTATGATATAGGATTTTATTATTATCCTAACTTTATATAATTTTTAATTATCATTTTTATTAGGGTTAATTAAATGATCAGAATGCAGAGATATTAATAGAATACAATATAAAAATTTAAGCATGAGGGAATTTAATCAAATGTAAAAAATAATAACATAAATATTACTAAATAACATATATTTTCATATGAATGATAGAGAGGTCCAAAATATGTGATATATATAATGAAATATAACATAACATACTTGATAACTAGTGCATAATGAACCACTCTAAAACATCACCATAAGTTTACTAAAGACACAAGTAGGTTACATCCCTTAAACGTTTAGTTTATAGCCTTCAACTAGGCTATACAAATGATGTTGTTTCATGATGAAGTAATTCAGTTATATTTCATAATAGATCAATGTCTCCACCTAAATAAGGTTTCAATTTATGGCCTTTCAGTTTGAAAACATGCATGATTTTCTCTTTTCTTGAATTTTCTTAGTTCCACAAGTAAATGTTCTTTTTAAAATGAAAGTTCCAGACAATTTGGAGTTTAAGTTTCATTGGAAAAGCATAAGTCTCGAAATAAAAATATAAAACCTCTTTTCTAAGAGTGAATTCTTTCTTGAGAATTTTACTATCATACATTTTTTAACTTTGTCCTTATAAATCTTTGGTTTTTCATAAGTTTCATTTTTTATTTCTTCCAATTAACTCAACTATATCAATCTCTTTTCTTTTATACCTTCAAAATTATAATTAATTCTTAATTGCCATGAATGCTTTGTACTTCAATTAAATAAGAAGGCGGAAAGCTTTAAAAAAAAAAACAATTTATTGGGATTCATACCAATCTAGGTCTTAAAGGCAATTCTATGGGCACATAATACATCCTCTAATTTAATTTCCCAATTCTTCTTATTATAATTGACCATTTTTTCCAATATTTATTTTATCTCCTTATTGCTAATATCAGTCGGACCACTAGTTTGGCGATTAGCTACCCTATGATAAATTATATATATATATATATATATATATATATATATATATATATATTTAAAATGGTTTCTATTCTTTTATTATAGAAATGTCTTCTTCCATTAGTGACTTATAATCTTGGACTTCCAAACCTAAAAAAAATAGTTTTCCTTAAAACCTTGATCTAAACTTGAGCATCAATTTTAGAGGTTTCCACACCTTCAATCCACTTTGAAATATAATCTTAAATAATAAGAATATTTTAATTTTCATGGGATGGCATAAAAGGTCCCATAAAATTTAATCCCCAAACATTAAATATTTCTATTTCAAAAAATATAGTTTAAAGAAATTTCATTTGTTTTTGAAATGTCTCCTATTCTTTGACATTGATTGTATTTTTTAATCAATTCATTTACAACTTGGAATAAAGTAGGCCAAAAAATTTAGATTGAAGGATTTTAGAAGCAATTATAAAACCTTCAAAATGTCCTCTATAATGAGAATCATGCCACTCCTTAATTATGAGCTCTATTTTTTCTTTAGAGACACATCATCTTGTAATTTGATTGTGGAAAGATTTAAATAAATAAGGATTATCTAAAAAAAAAAAGTTGGTATCATGTAGAAACTTCTTCTTTTGAATTGGTGATAAATCTTAAGGATGTATACCACTAACAATACAATTAGCAATGTCAGCATACCAAAGTGATTTGTTCAAATGAAGAGCAAATAATTGTTCATCACAAATTTTTTTTTTATTAATTTTACCTTCATAAGATGCATGCTTTCAATAGAAATTCTAGAATGTTGATCAATAATTTGATTTTCAGTATCCTTTCTATAAAAAAATTCTAACAATATCTTGTAATAGAATAATCCACTAAACTAGTCTAGGTTTTGTATCTTTCTTTTTCATAAGATATGTTATAGAAAAATAATTAGTATAAATAAATACCTTACTTCCAATCAAGTATGACCTAAATTTATCAAAAGCAAAAATAATAGCTTGAAATTCTTTTTCAATAGCTGTATAATTACATTGTGCATAATATAAAAACTTTGATAGCATAAAAAATGGCTTGGAATTTTTTCTCTTTCTTTTGTCCAAGAACAACACCTACAACAACGTTGCTAGCATCACAAATCACTATAAAAGGTAATGAAAATCATGAGCAATAATAATTGGGGCAGTAGTTATATGTTATTTTAAATTATTAAAGGCTTCAATGAATGCATAATTAAATACAAAAGGAGCATCTTTCTCCAATAATTGTCATAATGGATTAAATTTTTTAGAGATGTCCTTAATAATTTCCATATAAAATTTTGTATGACCCAAGAAACTCATAAATCCTTTAAAAGAATTAGGTGGAGGTTTTTTTTCTGTCAACTGAAAGTTCGTAATGTTTACATCAAACCCTTTCTTAGAAATCTTATGCCCTAAAACAATGCCTTCAATTACCATGAACAAACACTTCTCTCAATTTAAAACTAATTTCTTTTATGTACATCTTTTCAAAATAGAGGTCAAATTCTAAAGACAATAATCAAATGTAGTGTCAAATACAATGATGTCATCCATAAACATTTTAATACCATGCTTAATTAAGTTTAAAAAGATTGACATCAAAAATATTTGAAAGTAGTAGGAGCATTACAAAGGCCAAAAGCCATTTTTCTAAAGTAAAAGTTTTATAAGGGCTATTGAAGGAAATCTTATCCTAATCATCACATGTAATATAAATTTTATGATGTCCATAATATCAATCTAGAAAATATTAAAATGAATGTACTTCTAATATATCTAACAAGTGATCAAGAAAAGGCAAATGAAAATGATCATTTTTAGTAGCTTTATTTAATTTCTAATAATCTATATGAATCCTCCAATCTGTAATAATTCTTGTGGGTATAAGCTCATTTTGTTCAATTTTATTACAGGTAATACACCTTTTTTAATAATAAAATGAATTGTGCTCAACGAACAACAATCAAAAATAGGTTAAATAATCCCAGCATCAAGCCATTTGATAATCTCTTTCCTTACAACATCTTTCATGGAAGAGCTAGTTCTTCATTGAGGGTTAGCTTTATGCATTAAATTAGCTGTCATCAAAATTTTATTCAGGCAAATTGTGGGACTAATCACCTTAATGTCAACAATTTTCCGCCTAAAACATTTTCTAAATTTACTTAAAACTCTAATCAATTCACTGTTTTGATGTGGTTCTAAATTTGCAGAAATGATTACAAGAAAAATAGAATTATTACTCAAAAGGCATACTTTAGATGGCAAGGTAAAGCCTTATGTTCTAATTTAGGGCTCTCTATAATGGACGATTTTAAAATTTTTTCAAAAGAAAAAGTATGTAACAATCCAAATTTTTATTGATAAAAAGTACATTCCCTTCATTTACTTTAATAAATTTTTGTAATATATCTTTATTCTTTTTATCTTCTTCCTCTTTCAAAAGGTATCATTCCATTAATTCTTCTTTTAGACTCTCTACTACAATAACTTTCAAATCCATCCTAAAGAAATCTTTATTTATTTCTTGAGGGAATTTGATTGATTTAAGAGCATCAATTTTAACCTTCTGATCTTGAACCCTCATAGTCAATTCACCCTATGACACATCTATCATAGATTTTAAAGTAACTAAGAAAGAACTTTCTAAAATGAGAGGTATTTTCCTACTTCTTCCACGTTGAAAATAACAAAATCAACAGGGAAAATGATTCTATTAACATTAATCAAGATATCTTCTATTACCCCTCTTGGATGAGTGAAAGATCTATTAGCCAACTAAATAGTAATAGAAGATGGATCAACCTCTTTTATATCTAATCTTTAAAAAATAGAAATTGGCATGAGGTGGATATTAAAACCTAAATCACATAAAGCTCTCCCTTATAGTTCATCACCAATAGTTAAAGGAATGATAAAACTCCAAGGATCTTCATGTTTTTTTGGAGGTTTCTTTTGAATTATAGCACTACACTTTTCAGTTAATGATACAATTTCAAATTCTAAAAGATTCATTTTAATATTCAAAAGATCTTTAATAAGTTATTCATAAGTGGGCATTTGTTCTAAAGCTTTAGAGAAGGCTATATTAATGGTAAATTTTTTAAAAAATATTAAGAATTTTGAGAACTGTTTGCCAAGATTTTATGCAATTAACCTTTAAAGAAAACCTTCCTAAATAATTTTTCAGGTTCCTTTATATAGTCAAGTTGTTCAGCTGAAGATTTATTTTCTACTTGTCCATATTCACAATCATTCTTTTGTGGTAGATCTTTATCTTTGTATGGGTCTCCCAAATCCTTCCCATTTCTATGTTGTTTATTACAACATTATTCTTCTAATTTTGATGATTAATTAACCTAGCAATATGCCCTATTTGGTCTTCAAATTTTCTAAGTGCATTAGGTTGATTATGCAATTGGATTCCTAGTTACATAATAATATTTTTTAAGTATATTTTTCCATTCCGGTCATAATGGAGTTGTTAAAAATCTAAGTGATAATGTTGTGGTGCTACACGATATGATGCTATAGTGCTTAAATTTCTAGGATCTATATTGATATTATTAAACCCATTTATCAAAATTTTAACTTCTAAGTTATCCAATTTCATAGAAATTGTTGTAACTTATGCAATCAAAATTAATAAAGCATCAGATTCATATATTTTTGCCTCTCTCTTAAGATTTATCTTATTAGCAGACCACCAAAAATTTTTAGTAACCATTTTTTTTATTAAATATAATTTCTTAAATGGATTAGACATTAAAGATCCTCTAGCTCAAGTGTTTATTATTTCTCTAAGATATCCTACTAATCTATTATGTAATATTTAAATACCAACTAATCAATTAAAGAATGGTGAGGGCATTTCTTAAGATTTTCCTTAAATCTAACTCAACTATTATACATCAATTCTCAATCAAACTGGATAATAGAAGTGATATCATTTTTAAGTTTTGTAATCTTTCAAGGTGGGAAATAGTTAGCATGAAACCTATGACCCAACTCATTCCAAGTGGTTATAGAGATTGGGGGTAAAGAATTCAAACATATCCTCACTTTATCTCAAGGAAAAGAACTAAAATAATTTAAGTCTAATAGCATAATTACTAACACCATTATATGTAAATGTTACTAAGAATTGGAATATGTAATAGGAGTTCCCAAAAACTAGGAATTTTGAACCATTTGAATTATAATTGGTTTTAATTCAAAATTATTAACTTGGATATAGGTCTATTAATACTATGATTAATTCTTTCTAAGGGTTATCAGAATCCCTAGAAGGTTTAGATTAATCTTGATACAATATAGCTTTAGCTATCTTTATTAACTTTTTGTTTTTTCAAAATTTTTGAAGGGTTCTTTATATTTTAGCATCAATTAACAAAAAGTTGCTTTCCATGTTTGTGAAGCATGTAACCATGCCTATGTTATTAGCAAATAAAATAAAAGATACAGTTAGGTCTAACTATGTAATTAAAATTTATAAAAAGCAAAATACTTCCCCGACAATGGCATAAAAAATTGATGGGGGCTTTGGGGCGAACTTTTGAATTGTATAAAAATCTTGGGCTATATTACCCCTAAATAATGTGTAGTTTTTATTTGATATAAATAATAACAAACCCCCACTTAATATATATAAGTATATTTTTTGATTAAATTAATAAACTGATAGAGTAGAGTATGAATCCCACGAGTAAGTATGCTTATTTGTAACAAACTACTACTAATTTCTCTAATTGCAATAATTATCCTACTGAAATAAAAATAATATTTTTGGATATTCTATCACTGAATAAAATAGTAAAATATTTGATAAAGTATTTGATTAAAGAGTTTTGGATTGATGATTATAAATTGCATACCATTCCTAGTGAAACTCTTTAAAGTAACGTGATTTAAAGCATATACAACCCTAGATCTTTATTGAGCTTGTTGGGTAGAAAAGGATATATGCTAACCTCAAATAGGATAATATCTCCTTAAGAACTTAAAATATTTTACATCCTATGTCTAGCCATACAAACATCCTATCTCAATACTCCTGATTGTTCTTGCATTCATTCGTGTAAGCTATAAATCAAACAAAATTTTAATTACACATATGGACACTATGTGCATTCAATAAAAAAAAATATTGAAAATAGCTTTTAACGGTGATAATAAAAAGCATTCATTAGTTTGTAACATATATTTTATATCATCAAAATAACTCAACACTCCAAATGATTATATCTTGTACTTCCCTAGCGTCCCCTATATTTTACTCTAAGAGGGAATAGGAGAACTAATCTAAAAGTACATATTTTATACAAGCGAGTAAGCTCTCTAATAAACATAACATCATAACTATTTATAAAAAAGTATTTAAAAGTAACTAGCACTACAACCTGATACGTTGATTGATGGAAAAAGAGAAGATTTTGTTGAAATTCAGTTGGTGGTTCCAATAGATAATGGAAATTATTCCATGGATCAACTTAGTAATGCTGGAACTTCGGGTATTCAAAATTCCAAATTTCAAATCCCATTTGTCATGGAGGCAGGTAAGGAAACGATAATAGATGTAGATAACATGGATCCGGCTGTTCAAAAGGTTGTTGAGGAGCTGAAGCCGGCTTCTTCTCCAACAAATCCAGCTGGGCAATTGTTGAAGGACGGTATAATTGGAAGAAATAATGAAGCTGCTATTATTTCAGAGGATCATCCAAAGGTAGTTGGAGATTTGGAAATTCAAATTCCACTTATGAAGGAGGCAGTTAAGGAGAAATCTGAGAAGAAGCAGGATTTGGATTCAACTCCTAATAAGGCAGCAAATATTTCTGAAATGTCTATTAATATTGATGAAACAAATGATGGTTTTTCTAAAACCATTTCTCCTAATTCATCAATCAGTTTGAAGTTCAAAAAAACTGTATTAGTGAAGAAGAAAAAAGTCTCTTCTTCGGAGCTTGGATCTTCAAGTTCTAAACACAAGCTGTTCAAAGAATTACAAGATCTTGGACCGGTGAAAGATCAAACTAAAAGGAGGATTACTAATCTCAGAATGAAGAATGATTTTAGAAGTACTTCAAAATCATCTAAGTGATATGAGACCCGAAATTCTCATTGCAAACAGAAAAGTTGGAAGAAACATAAGGTTGGAAATTCTATTCAAAGAATTTTCCATATCTTTTGCTTGGTACCCCATCATTGGTAATTGGAAAAGACATCTAAAATACCTATTATCATTTTTCATAGGTGTTTTAAGACTGTCATGTTATCTTTGTATTTTTCTTTTGATTATCTTTTATAGCTTCTTTTTTATTTGGGCTTTTTTGTTTTTTAAACTTAATATATTTGCTTATGGAATCGTTACTAGATCCTATTCTCTAACCGGATTGGGAACTCTGGGATACTAATCAACCCTTGGGTTGTTTCAAACTTTGGTATCCCCTGCATCTCAATGGTTTCAAAATAGGAAACAGTGGGTTTCATTTCAAAAATAATAAGTTTAATATTAACAAAATTGCTTTCAATAAGGATCCTTTTTCTATTGAGCAAGGATCTATTAGTTTTTAATTCCTAGTTTGTATTAGGTTGTTATTTCTTTCTTATTAATGCAACTTTGCATTCTCTCTCTCAAAAAAAAAGACCTACAACTAGTTCCTTATTAAAAGATGCTAGAACCATCCAGCACATTCTTAGCACTGCCATTATTCCTAAAGCTGGGGATCGAATCCATATTACCCCAATCCTGTGACTCTCTACCTACTATATAATGGTGAATGTTCATTAGGGGTGTTAAGCCCTTATGAACTAACCCAAGGCTAACCAAGAAGGGGGTTGAATTGGTATTTTAAAAATTATTTTGAATCAAAAAACAATCACAAACCAAAATCACCACAATGAAAAATCAAAGTGCGGAAGAAATAAACGGGGAACATTAATAAGAAAAGAACACAGAATTTTATAGTGATTCGGTCAACTCGACCTATGTCCACTCTCCGGAGGCGCCCTCCAGGTATTGCACTAAACACCATGACTCTCTTTTTGCTCCCACAGCAAGGCGAAGAAGCCCTCACAAAAACTCCTTTTTACCGACCTCGGTGAGGCAGAGAACCCAACTCCTTTTGCTTCCTCCTGAAGCAGGAAGAGAATCTTGATCGATTGCTGAAGAAGACCTCTCTCAACCCTCCAGGGATAACAGACTCTAGTGGAAGAAGGAGAAGTGGAACAATGTTTAGAGAAACTCTTGTGAAACTCCCTCATAAGCTCCCCCTCACAAAATCCTCTCTCTCTCTCTCCCTCTCGCTCCCTCCAGACTTTCTCAGGTCAAGACAACAACAAAAGATTACCTCTAAGGTAGAGCAAGAGATCTTAAATAAAAGAGATTCAGAATAGCTCTTATTTTATACAAATCGACTTTATCGTTCGGGCTGATAGGGGTATCGGCCTAGCCGATCAGCGTATATTTTGCTCAATCAGCCCGATCGATTTGGGACGATTAGACAATTTTTGGTCATATCATCCAGGACGATAGTATATCGTCCTGGCCGATTAGTTCAAATTAGAGGAAAATCATCCTGAACATCGCCCTGAATAGAAGCTGGCCGATGTCAATCGTCCACGCCATCATCCCGATCGATCCTGTGATCGGCCCGGCTGATGTGATCATGCAATCAACCATAATTACTTTCCTTAATCACCTGATCTATTTAGGCTTAATTGTGTTATATCATCCAGGCCGATGTCCTAGATGATGTCGAAAAGTAACTAATGCCTAAATAGATATGGCGACTGATTCTTTTTTATTTAAGCCTATCGTCTCGGCCGATGCAATATCATCCAGGCTGATCAGCTTAATGACGCCTGCCTTAGCTACGATGCCCTAATTAGGGTTTCTATTTTCAAACTAATCGTCCAAGCCGATATAAATATCATCCAGGATAATGTTACCAAAAATAGTAAACTCTAAGAAATAGTAAAAAACTCTCCCAAGGTGTGTGTGTGCATGGTTACTTAGCATTAGGAGCCACATCTTTTACAATAAACTCAAGAAAAGGAAAAAACTACAAAGTGACTCAGACCTAGTCTACTCAATCTTGACCTGGTTCCAATTATCGTCTGATCTTGTGGACCTAAAATGTTAGTAGGCAAGGTAGTTGTAGAGAAATAAGAGTATTTTCTATCATCAAAATCATAATCCATAAAAATAGATTCACAACAATCTCCCTCTTTTTGATGATGACAAACACACAACGAATAATTCTAAGTAGTTAAGACAACAGTGTATTGGAAATAAATGAATCAAATATCAGAATAGAACAATACAAGTACAAACATACAACACCCCCTTTTGACATCTCAAGAAGGAGGAGATAAACAAAAAATAATGCAAAAACTAGACAATAGAAGAAAAATAGAAACTAATCAACAAAAAATAAAAACAAACAAAAAAAACTAGTAAAAAGATGGGCCCTGATCATCTAAAAAGGAGGTGGTGGTGGAGGCTGCTGAAAGTAGCTAGTCAGTGTAGCAAATTGTGCATCAAACCAGGCTATGTCGTGGTCATACGGCTGCTGCTTGTGAGCAACGTAGGTGTCAAAATGAGCTAAGTCCTCCATGTGGTGCTGCTCATAGTGGGTTGTGTCCACAGCATTTTGCTGCTCTTCTGTAGTAACGTAAGTATTGAATCAGGCCTCCCGCTGGTTAAAGCGCTCCACTAACTGATCTAACTAAGAGTACTAGCAGAGCGGAGCAGTTAGAGGAATAGGTGTAGGAACAGGTGCAGGAGCCTCTTCTTCCCCTACTTGTGCTTCCCCATCCCTTGGGTGGAGACAAGTACTATGAAGAGTTTGAAAGGAAATGTTAGAATAGAAAGCAAGTTAGAGGTTTGGTGGAGCAGGATATTAGAGGTTATGCTTTGATTCTAAGACATAAGAAATGATATGTCCTAGGGCTAGATTTGGTTTCCTCCTATGACCTGGATCCCAAATGGTAGTAAGATTGTCGATGTAGCAAAAGATCAGGTCGGTAGCATTGAATTCATGATTTGCTAAAATGTAAAAGGTGGTGAGTGAAAAAATGGGAGTTATGTGAACAAGATCACCAGCCTTAGGAATTATCGAGGTGTGAAGGACGTGCTGTACTGTCCTAGCATCCTTGAGTAAGGAGCGTCTTGTCCATGTGAAAATTAGCATTAAAATTGCAAAGAAAATATTTCGCCATAGCCTAGTCAAAATCAGGATCAAAATACAGGGTGTGAAGTTTATCCCCTGTGGTGGAAAGCTGCAAAATCTCCACACAATCTTGATATCTGATCTCGACGGGGTGTAGATTCACATATGAGGTAATAGATGTAAAAGCAGAATTAATGTGAAAACTTGGAAAAAATTCATAGAGCAATTCAAAGTTTAATGGGACAGCAAGAGTTAGAAGAAAGCACAAGGAGGTATGGGCAAATAAGTCTAATACCAGATAAGAGAGAAAATTTGGATTGACTGTTCGGAAGACTGATTCCAGCCTCCTTATAGCACTGGTAGGCGGCTTGATCATCTGCCTCTAGGAAACAAGGGTCTAGAGTGACCCTCGAGGAACTTCCGGACGAGTGACGAGAGTGCTTTCCTCAAGCCATTTTCACAAAATTGTTAGAAAATAGAGAGCAGGAAGTAAATATAAGAATTTGGTGTGAAGAAAATGGCTGGAAGGGCTCACTTTATAAACAATTGGCCAGATCAGCCATGCCAATCGCAGGATTATCTAGGCTGATATGGTTCAATAATTACGTATAGGCTGATTGGTCAAAAAGGTGGTCCGATCATTCGAGCCTATCAGATATCGGCCAAAACAATTAGACATAGGCGATCGTCCCGAGGAGTCAAGCCGGACGACCGTTGAAAAAGTATATCATCTGAGCCAATTCAATGGATCACCCAGGATGATTTCTAATAATGGATCGTACCGACCAAATTTAAAAAGTTTAAATCATATGCCACGTGTATTGACAAGGCTGCATCAGTGGATCATCCAGCTGATTGTCCAAAAATGGATCGTCCCAGTCAATTTTAAAGATTTTAAACGTACATCCACTTGTATCGTCAAGGATGAACATGTGGATTGGTCAGGACAATTATCCATAAAGAGGATAACATCGTCCGTGCCAAAAAATGGATCGGCCTGTCCGATATAAATGATTAAAGTAAAAGATGATCAGATCATCCAGGCTGATCAGAAGCAAAAAGTCAAATCCATCGGCAGAGGGGAATTTTTAGAGAAAATTGATTGGATCGTCCTAGATGATAGGGGTATCGGCCGGGATGATGTGAGAAAAATTGAGAATCAAAGAATGGATGGAGATGATCATAGAAGGCCCAAAAGCATCAAAATCAAATGAAAATGATAAAAGTATGATATGAAAAAGACATATACACAA
Organism: Dendrobium nobile; assembly: GCA_022539455.1. NCBI lineage: Eukaryota > Viridiplantae > Streptophyta > Magnoliopsida > Asparagales > Orchidaceae > Dendrobium > Dendrobium nobile. The sequence continues at coordinate 41,046,651 of CM039726.1, forward strand.
ACAAAACAAGGATTTTTTTTAAGGCATGAATATAACATAGTCTCCATGTGATTGATTTTAAAATTTTATAAGGATCATTGAGTTAACATCGCCAAAATCCTAAAAATAGATAAAACAACTGATCCTGTTAACCCTAACTCAATCTCCTTCAAGGTAAACTGTCTTTTTGAAAATAAAAAATCTAAATAAGAAAAGCCAATTGATTTAGAAAAGGAGATCCATTCAAAAACTTGCTTCCAAAACAATATTTTATAGAATAATATATCAAAGTAATTAATTACAATTAGAATTTTTTAAATCAAGTCTTTGAAAAATATCAAGTGACATATGAAGCCTTCTAAGATTTAAAAATTTTAAAGCAAGAAGAAGCTTGCTTTTGGTGGGCTCATTTTATGCCTCTTTTCAATTTGATTGGCGCTTTGCACATCTTTTGATTTTTTATACACTTTGTGTGTGTGTGTGTGTTTGTGTGTGTGTGTGTGTGTGTGTGTGTAAATATATACATATATATATTTCAATTTGGCATCATTGTGCATCTTTTATTTTTGGCATCATTGGCCACTTTTTTTTCATTAACTTTTATGCAAGCTACCCTTTCAAAAAAATTCTTAAATATTCTTAATTGTGATTATGACTTCTAGATATTAGAGAAGAAAAACTCACTCTCTAATATAGGGAAGAATGAATCACAAAGTAGAATAAAAAAACATATGATAATTTCAATAACAAGATTACAAAAATCTGAAAGTAAAAGTAAAGACTTTGAACATTATATTTATAAAATAGATTACTGTAGCAAGATTGAAAAGATCACAGTTTCAAAGACCATTCGTTAATTAGAAATAGATTTTTGTTTAGAGAAGAAGATTACACCACTAAAAAAGGTTAGAGAAAAAGACACAATCAACGGTATTTTCACCCTTTAACAGATTAAGAGATGAAAAAACATTTACTCGTAAAATTTTAAAATAAAAAATAAGGCATAAAATATCAATTTCAGCGATGATTTCAAAAATAAAAAATAAGACAAAAGTAGTAAAATTAGCAAGAAAAAAAAGTTAAAACAATAGAAATAGAATAAACAACAGAAAATTAGATCAGAAACTAGTATGAATCAAGTTCATGTATTTATGTCAATCACACCCAATATGGTTCTTAAAGTACTAAAAGTGTTGAAGACTAGTGGCTTAGTAAAGATGTTAGCCAGTTGATTTCCAGTTGCCACATTGTGTAACTCATTGTCTCCCTTGGTCACATGGTCTCTAATGAAGTGATGACTTATGTCTATGTGCTTGGTCCTTGAATGTTGGAAAGGATTCTTTGAAATACAGATGGCACTAATGTTGTCACAAAAAATTGAAATTGTGCCTACAGATAATCCTAAATCCAAAACTTACTGTTTAAACCAAAGGACTTATGCCACAAAACTTCCTAAAATAATGTACTCAGCTTCAACAGTGGAAAGTCCAATAGAGTATTGCTTTGTACTAGACCAGGAGACTAAAGACTGTCTTATAAATTGGTATGTCCATGAAGTGCTTTTTATATCCACCTTACATCCTATAAAATCATAATTAGAATATCTAATAATCTCAAAAGAAGTCTTATACCTAGGGTACCAGATTCTTAAGTTTTGAGTTCCTAAAAGATATCTAAGAATTCTCTTAACTGCAGTCAGGTGGGATTCCTTAGGATCAGCTTGAAATCTAGCACAAAGATAAATACTAAACATAATATCAGGTTTGTTAGGAGTCAGGTAAAGTAAAGATCTAATTATCCCTCTGTACTTCTTATGTTCAATTAATTTTTTATTAGGGTCCTTATCCAACTGAACACTTGATGTCTTGGGAGTATTAATAGGCTTGGCTTTGTCCATTTTATATTTCTTCAAGATATCCCTTATGTACTTTGATTGATTCAGAAAGGTTCCATCATCCAATTATCTTATGCTAAACCCCAAAAAGTAGGACAACTCTCCTATCATACTCATCTCAAACTCCTACTCATTATTTTAGAAAAATCATCACAATGCCTTTTATCAGAAGATCTAAAAAATATATCATCGACATAGATCTGAATAATGAGTAAATCATCTCCTACTTTCCTCAGGAAAAGGGTGGTGTCTACGCTCCCTTTAACAAACTCCCTCTCTAGTAAAAATGTGCTAAGCCTCTCATACCAAGCTCTGGGTGCCTACTTTAATCCATATAAGGCCTTTTTTAATTTGAAAATATGATTTGGAAATTGGGAACTCTCAAAACTTAGGGGTTGTTATACAAACACATCCTCTTTTATTAGCCCATTTAAAAAGGCACTTTTAACATCCATTTGAAAAAGCTTAAATCCCTTATAATAGGCAAAGGCTAATATCACTCTAATGGCTTCCAATCTAACTACAGGGGCAAAGGTTTTTTGAAAGTCTATTCATTCTATTTGGTTGTACCCCTTAGCTAATAATCTTGCCTTATTCATAACCACCACTCCAGAATCATTCATCTTATTCTTAAAGACCGAATTGGTTCCAACTACACTTTGTCTCTTTAGTCTTTCTACAAGCTCCCAACATTATTCCTAACAAATTGGTTCAACTTCTCTTGCATGGCTAAGATCCAAAACTCATTAAAAAGGGCTTGATTGATGTTGGTGGGTTCAGTCATTACGATAAAGGCAGAGTGGTTCACTTCCTTCCTAAGTTAATACCTAGTCCTAACTCCTTCATAAGGGTCTCCTAAGATCAGTTCTTTTGAGTGACTTAAAGAGTATCTCTAATTTCTAGGCAAAGTGTATGTAGGTTCAACCCTTTCCACCATATCTTCATTTCCTACTCCTTAGGTAATATCTCCTACTCCTTTAGTATTTTGGATGACTACCCTCTTCTCCGAATTTTCTACTCTAGTGGTAATCTCTCCAACATCATCTTCCTCAACTCTAGGCTTACGAGGATCAGATTCATCAAACACTACATGAGTAGTCTCTTCCACCAAAAATATCCTCTTATTAAACACCCTAAAAGACTTCCCAACACTAGAATATCCTAAGAACACTCCATCAGATTTTGGGTTAAATTTTCCTAAGTGAGACTTCCCATTATTGTGAATGAAAACCTTACAACAAAAGACATGAAGGTGGGAATGATTGGGTGTGCTACCCTTAAGGATCTCATAGGATGTCTTATCTAATTTAGCTATAACATTCACCCTATTCAACAAATAGCAAGCTGTGTTAACAGCTTCAGCCCAAAAGTATTTTGGAAGTGAATACTCAGCAAGCATGGCTCTAGCGGCTTCTACTAAGGTCTGGTTCTTTCTTTTAGCTACCCTGCTCTACTGAGGGGTTCTAGGAGCTGAAGAATTGTGGCTAAACTCCTTATCCTCCCAAAAGTTTCCAAATCTCTCATTTTCAAACTCTCTCCATGGTCACTATGTATAGTCAAAATCTCATAACATAGCTTTTTCTAGATCCAAGTGAAGAAGGTTCTAAACTCATCAAATGACACATTCTTGTGTGACAGAAATCTAGTCTAAGTGAACCTCAAGTAGTCATTGACAATCACAAAATCATAGACTTTCCCTCCTAAGCTGGCAGTGCTAATGGGTCCAAACAAATCCATGTGAAGGACTTCTAAAGGTCTAGAGGTGCTAATGTTCTTAATGGAGTGAAAAGTGGAGTGGACTTGCTTTTTTAATTGGCAGGTTTTGGAAAGGTGGTCTTTTGAAAACTTAAGCTTGGGGACACCTCTAATTAAGTCTTTCTAGGTTACTTTCCTAAGGATTTTCATACTGGCATGACATAATCTCCTGTGCCACAACCATGAATCATCAACAGGAGTTTTTAAACAAAATGAAGCAGCACATTCAATATTATTTAAATCAAGCATGTAAACGTTGTCGATCCGCTTTCCCTGCAAAATAATGTTATTATTTAAGCTGATAATTCATCAATTTGCCAAATTTTTTTTGATAAAGCCCTTATCGCAAAGCTGACTGATGGTGAGAGAGTTGTGATTCAGTCCATCTACAAGCAAACCATTTTCAATAAGAAGGTTCTTAGAATTTCTAATTATACCTGAGCCTACCACCTTCCCGGTGGTGTTGTCTCCAAGAGTAACGTTGCCTCTTATTCTGGTCTCCAGTAAAATGAATAGATTGGCATCTATAGTCATATGTCAAGAGCATCCGCTATCCAGATACCATATGCTCTCATGAGACCTTTTGTGAGAATTTGCCTGCAAAATTATCAAATATCAAATTTAGGAACCCAAACCTGTTTGGGTTCCTTATTATGGAAAGTAAAATAAAATGCATGCTGTGAATCATGTAACTTGGGTCTCCAGGCCTAATGTGAACTATGGTGAATGATGCAAGTGTGTGCTATATGTCCTAGTATGCCTCATGATTAACATCTAACTCCAGGAAAAGGATGCACTAATCTACTCATGTGGTGATGCTTCTTTTTATGTGATGCAAGCAATAATAGTTTTTTATTTTCAAAAGTTTTTAGATTTTCTAACTTTTTAAACTCCTTTTCTAACTCAGCATGAGATGATTTTAAGGAATCATATGTATTAGATAATTCAGCATGCCTTTTATTTAATGCATCAAACTCATCAAGTAAAGACATGTGATTGCTATCAATTGTAGAATGATCTTTTAGAAGAATTTCATGCTCTTTTTGTAAATTTAAAAATTCTAAATTTTAAGTTTCCATGTGTTTTCTTAAGTTTCCTGTATGACGCATGAATTGTTTCTGACACTTCAAGTAGCTGCTCATAAGTTAGTTCACATACCTCTTCTTGGTCACCATGACCAAGATTATTGTCTGCCATTAAGCACAAGTTTTTTGTCTCCTCTTCAGGTTCAGCCTCAGAGGAGTCTGATGTAGAATTCACCCAAAACACCTTTTGGAATATCTTCTTGTACTTCTTGAACTTGGGTTTCTCCTCACCAATTTCTTTGCTTGGGTGAGACTTGAGTGTAGGGCAATCAGCTTTAACATGTCCTAGCTTCCTGTATTCAAAACAAATCACATCTTTAGAATTCTTAAAATTTTTGTTTCCCTTACCATTATTCCACTATTGATGGTTATTTTGCTTCTTCCTTAAAAAGCTTTTAAATTTCCTTGTGATTAAGGCAACATCATCGCTTTCAGTTCAGTGTCCGTGTTATTGGCCTTTAGTGCCATAGTTTTCTCTTTCTTTTTCTCACCTGCATTAAGATTTCTTTGATTCACCCCTTGCTCATAAGCAATGTGTGAGCCAAGCAAGTTATCAATCAAATAAGTATTCAAATCCTTAGATTCAGTAATTGCAGTGATTTTAGCATCAAAAGTCGAAGGCAAGCATCTCAAAATTTTATTCACCTTTTCATAGTTAGTAAGTTCTCTTCCTAAGGCATGCAAATATATTATAATTTGAGTAAACCTTGTATACATTTTAGAAATTGATTCAGATGATTTCATACAAAAAAGTTTGTAATCATGCAACAAAATACTTAATTGATATTGCTTGACTTCTTTAGTTCCTTCATAAGTAATGCACAATTTATCCTAAATTTTTTTACCACTTGTGCAAGTTGAAACACGCATGAAATCTTTAGATATTAAAGAATAGAAAAAGTAGTTCAAACACTTTGCATTAAGTTGAGCTAAATTCCTATCATCATGAGTCTATTCAGTAAAAAGAAGTGGAATAGTAACGTCATTAAGTTTACCAGTTGAAGGTGTATAACCATCCTTAACAAGCATCCACATGTGATAATCAATCGATTGTAAGAACGTAGACATACGAGTTTTCCAAAAATAAAATGGGATATTATCAAATAAAGGTGGTCGGGGAATTGAATACCCTTTCATAGTATTATGATTACCGTTGTTAGCCATGGATAAAAATTCAAAAAGTTCTCAAACTTAGTTTTTATGAATCCCACTCTGATACCACTTGGAAGTTTGTTAAGGATGTTAAGCCCTTATGAACTAGCCCAAAGCTAACCAAGAGGAGGGGCACGGGTGAATTGGTATTTTAAAAAATTTTTTGAATCAAAACACAATCACAAACCAAAATCACCGCAATGAAAAATCAAAGTGCGGAAGAAATAAATGTGGAAGGTTAATAAGAAAAGAACACATAATTTTATAGTGGTTCGGTCAACTCGACCTACATCGACTCCCTGAAGGCGTCCTCCAGGTATTGTACTAAACACCGTGACTCTCCTTTTGCTCCCATAGCAAGGCGGAGAAGCCCTCACAAAAACTCCTTTCCGCCTACCTCGGCGAGGTAGAGAACCCAACTCCTTTTACTTCCTCCTGAAGCAGGAAGAGAACCTTGATTGATTGCTTAAGAAGACCTCTCTCAACCCTCCAAATATAAGAGACTCTAGTGGAAGAAGAAGAAGTGAAACAATGCTTGGAGCAACCCTTGTGAAACTCCCTCACAAGTTCTCCCTCACAAAATCCTCTCTCTCTACCTCTCTCTCCTTCTCTTCTAGGCTTTTTCAGGTCAAGACAACAGCAAAAGATTACCTCTAAGGTAGAGCAATAGATCTTAAATAGAAGTGCTTCTTAGTAGCTCTTATTTTATACAAACTGACTTTATCATCCAGGTCGATAGGGGTATTGGCCTGGCCGATCAGCGTAACTTTTGCTCAATCAGCCCTGTCAGTTTGGATCAATTAGAGAATTTCTTGTCATATCATCCAAGATGATAGTATATCGTCTTGGACGATTAGTTCAAATTCGAGGAAAATCATCATGAATATCGCCCTGAATAGAAGCTGGCCGATGTCAATCGTCCACGCCATCATCTCGGCCGATCCTGCAATCGGCCCGGCCAATGTGATTGTGCAATCAACCATAATTACTTTACTTAATCACCTGATTTATTTAGGCATAATTATGCTACATCGTCCAGGTTGATGTTCTAGACAATGTCTAAAAATAACTAATGCCTAAATAGATTTGGCGACTGATTCTTTCTTATTTGAGCCTATCGTCCTGGCTGATACAATATCGTCTAGGCCGATCAGCTTAATGACGGTTGCCTAAACCATGATGCAATAATTAGGGTTTCTTTAATTGAAATGATTGTCCAAGATGATATAAATATCATCCCGGACGATGTTATCAAAAAATAGTAAACTCTAAGAAATAGTCAGATATTCTCCCAAGGTGTGTATGTGCAAGGTTACTTAGCATTAGGAGCCACATCTTTTACAATAGATTCAAGAAAAGGAAAAAAGTACAATGTGACTCAAACCTAGTCTACCCAAACTTGAGTTGGTTCCAATTGTCATCTAATCTTGTGGACCTAAAATGTTAGTAACCAAGACAGTCGTAGAGAAACAAGAGTGTTTGCTATCATCAAAATCATAATACATGAAAATAGATTCACAACAAATGGCTTATTGAGATTTTGATGTTGTTGATCTTCTAATTTGCTACATTGAACATCTAACCAACATTAGGGATCTTAGCAACAAAAAAAGACAAATCTAGCCTTAAGATATATCATAGCCTATATCCTTAAAACCAAATAAAACTTTCTATATCCAGGCCCACCAGATCACCTCCCTAATTCCTACTAAAATAGATCCATCCATGTCCTTTTACTGTAAACATCATCACACTATCCATGATGATGTTGCGGTAGAAGAGGAAGGACATATTCCTGCACCTATCCCTATCAACCAGCATTCCTAGATCGATTAGCTAGTTCAGAGGTTTGAATAATGAGAAGCAAAATTTAAGTCATATATCACCGAGTAGCAACAACAGCATGATCTGGATGTAGCTCACTTTCAAGCATATGCAGCCCAACAGTAGTAGCAGCACGACCAAGATATGGCCTGGTTTGGCGAGCAATTTGTTTCTTTTCATCGATACTTTCACCAGCCACCACCAGCACCTCCACCTTATTAGGGCTCTTCTTATACTAAATTTTTAGTGTTTAGTTCTCTGTTCATACTGGTTCTCTTGTTTGTATTTTATTATGTGTAGTATTTTTCTTATGATGTCAAAAGGGGGAGTAGTGTGTTAATGTGTTGTTTGCTTTTTTTTAGTGGAATTTATTTTGTTTTATTATTTTTATTTTTATATCTAAATTTTTTTCTTTAATGGAAATAAAATAATTTCTTGCTTTATATGAAATTTTTAACAATAATGTTTGTCATCATAAAAAAGGGAGAGATTGTTAAATATCTAGATCCAAATACTATGATTTTAGTGATAACAAATATAATTTTTTCTGTGCCAGTACTATTATTGCATATCTATTTTAATAGCCCTTCTTACTGACCTTTTATGTACAAAAAGATCACTTACGATGCAAATCAGCTCATGATCGGAATGATTAGGGTTGCATCTACATTTAATTCCATTTCAATGTATTTTTTTTCCTTTGTTGAGTCGAATCATAATTATGATCGACCCCAAGCTAAGTTACCTTACACATACATACACACTTAGTATTGAAACTCGATCTTATGAGTTTATGATTTTGATGATAATAAAAATTATGGCTCATATCAAGTTGTCTACTTATATTTACATTATAATTTTATTTATGGGTGCATTAACTTTTTAGGAATATCATGTACCATCCAATAAAGATTCAAGGCTCATGATTGGGTAGAATATGTTATGTTGTAATAATTTTGTAATATTCATTGATGTATTTTTTATTTCTTGAGTCAAGTCCTATTAGGGTGTATGCTTGCTTGGTGGCAATCCACATACATATACTCAAGGGGAGTGAGATTGAGTCAAAACCAAAAGTTAAAGTTTTGAACTAATCATATTGGATGATTTATATCATCTAAGATGATCATCTCATATAACTAATCATATTGGATGATTTCCCTCATCGAGGATGATTCATTATGATCTTGGAAAATAGCTGTCAATGATAATTTAGGCAAGGTTTTAAGATTAAAATTTTATTTTAATCATCTTAGATGATCTAGATTGTTCTTGATGATCAATACAAATCATGCCTAAATTGATCATCTGATTAGGGGATTAATTATGATTAAATTGTTCAATTAGATCATCCTAGACGTTATGTATATTATACCGGATGACATTTGCCGACATACTTGATTTTCCTAAATCTTATAAGAAGAAATGCCATAATTTTTCTTCGAATCGTCTAGGACGATCCACAATATCATCCTGGATGATCTATACAAATTTGAACTAATTATTTAGGACTATCCTGATATCATCTGGGACTACTAGGTACAATTTTACACATTGTACTAGACAATCCTGCGATTGTCCACGACAATATTTGGCACTAAAATTAAGTTTTTAGGGTCTTCTTAATCCCTCTTTTTAAGCACTTTGTATAGGATGATCCTACAATCGTCCTGGATGATATTTATCACTAAGATTAATTTTTAGAGTTTTTTAAAGCCATCTATTTAAGCTTTATTAAGTCACTTGGTAAGTGTCTTTGACATCCATTGAAGCTTCATTCTTCTGAAGAAAACTTGAAGGGGAAAGAGGAAAGGGTGAAGTTTAAGAGAGGTAGAATATCTTTGGAGGGGATTTCACACGGTTGCTCCAGTAAGCTTGCACCTTAGTACCATCGAATTCAAGGTTCGTCTTGAAGGAAGTTTTGGGAAGAAGAATATCTCCTTGGTGTCAAAGGACACGGCTACTCCGTCGCACCGAGGAAGGTGGAAGTGATTTTGTAAGGGATTCTCCGCCTAGCTATAGCGACTAAAGGAAGGTCATTAAAGTTTTAGTGTAATACTTGGATGGTGCCACCGAGGAGTGGACGTAGGTCAGGTTGGACCAAACTACTTTAAATCTGGTGTGTTCTTTCTGATTACTTTTCGCACTTTATTTTTACTACAATTAACGGCTTGGGTGAAATGTCTAATTAATCATTTTATTATTGTTTTAATTTATTTTCTTTGTAAGATCTAAAAAGATTTTTCTTTTAGTTAAAGAGTTTTTTAAATATTAAGTTCACCCCCTTCTTGGATAACCTAAGGACTAGTTCATAAGGGCTTAACATCCCTGATGATCTTTTAAGTGGTATCAGAGCGTGATTCATAAATTATGTTTTTGAAAACTTTTAAATTTTGATCAATGGATAATTTTTATAATCATAATATTACATATGGATATTCAATCACTTGTCCACCTTTATTTGAAAATATTACTTTTGAGTTTTGGAAAATTTTAATATCTACATTATTAAAATCAATTAATTATCTAATGTGTCATATGATTCTAATTGGTTATTATGTACCATCACATGTTATAGATAGAATTAAAATTAATATTCCTTTTAATCATTGGAGTAGGGTAGAACAAATGAATGCTCAATTAAATGCTAAATGTTTGAACTTTTTTTCTATGCTTTAAATTCTGAAGATTTTATGTTAATATCTCCATGCACTATTGGCAAGGAAATTTGAGATAAATTACACACTAGATATGAAGGTACTAATGAAATCAAGCAATCTAGGTTGAATATTTTAATGCATGATTATTAACGTTTTTGCATGAAATTTTATGAGATGATCTTAGACATGTATACTAGGGTTACTAAAATTGTGACATCATTACATTCTTTAGGTAAAGAATTTTCAAACATTGAAAAGATCAATAAAATTTTGGGTTGTCTACTTGATAAGTCTGATACTAAAGTCATTTCTATATATGAATAAAAAAATTAATGATTATTCTATTGATAATTTGATTGGCTCACTCATTGCCTATGAGCAAAGTTTGGGTCAACGACCATTGGATGTAGATAAAATGATAGTGCTAAAAATTTAAAACATGAAGAAAAGTGGCTTAGTAGATGATGAAAGTGATGACTTATTAAGAAAATTAGAAAGACTACTAAAGCACAAGAAAAAGTATCTACAAAAATGGAATAAAGGTAAAAGTGGTAAGAATGTTAAAATTTCCACTGACATTATTTTTTTGGATATAGGAAACCTGGACATATAAAAAATTAGTGCCCTGATTTAAAAACTCTTCCTACAAAGAAAAAAAGGTAAAGCTAAGCAAATTGTAGAAAGGATAGATGATAAAAAGTAAAAAATTTCCTAGGCAGACCTAGTTTTTGAATCATGGAGCAAGGTAATGAGTTATAAAGTTTTGTTTGTGTGGTTATGTGTTTAGTTATTGTATGCATGTATGTTCTTTTTTTGTTCATTTTAAATATTTTTGTGCTTTTTTATGTTTTTTTGTCATCATTCTATTTTATTTTTCTTATATATTTTTTTATGTTTTATCTCCGATCTATTCATACAAATCACTATTCATATTGTATTTCCTTAAGAGAATCAATTCACTTCACTCAATTTTTTTTTAAAATGAAAAAATTTACCTCCTTTTTACCTAAAAAATTAGTTAGCAGTGATTGACTTTCCTAAATCAGTTAAAGAAAGAAATATCGATGATTGTCTCTCTTCTTCTAACTCCATTAGTATTGTATTTCCTTTTTCAATAAAAATATATTTCATATTTGAAGTTAAACTTTGAAATTGAGATCTATTTTATCTTCTTATAGTAATTTATCTTATATGAATAATATTTAAAGTCATTAAACCTCTTTCAAGTTTTCATGATCAGGTTGTTGAATTTATCATATGAATAAGATTCTATTTTTTTGTTTATTCATCCTTATATTAGAGAGTAAGTTTTCTTCTCTTATATCTAGAAGATATTCTTATAAATGAGAGTCTTTAAATATTTCAAAAGGGATCTAGCTCGCAAAAATCATAAGAGTCATAAAATGAGCCCAAAAGAAAACAGAAAAGATGCACAGTAATCACCAAAAAAAATTGAAGGATACACAAAGTGTTTCAAAAATCAAAAGATGTGTAAAGTGTGCCAAATAACTAACAAGAGGCATAAAATAAGCCAACAAGAAATTAAGCTTCTTTCTCTTTCAAATATTTAAATCTTAGAAGAATTTATGTGCTACTTGATATCTTAAACAAGTGATTTTTGAAAATTATGATTTTGGTTGATTATTTTATAATATTATTCTATCATATATTTTTTATGAAAAAAAGTTTGAATATACCACTTTTCTTATCTGATTTCTGGTCTGAAATAAATTTTTATTTTAAAAAAGACTTTAACTTGTAAAGAGCCTGGCCTATGGTTGATAAAATTCAAAATTTTAACCTTTTTGGATCTTAGTGGCACGTCAATTTATTGCTTACTGCTTTTTTTTAATAAAATCAAGATTTGACTTTCTCATTTTAAGAAAATTTGCTAAAATTAATTAATTCTTCTTAAACATTACCATAACACAACTATTCAAGGGTCAGATTGATCTTTTGTGTTTGTTTCATTTTTTATTATTTGTTTCTTTTTTTGTGCTTCTCTTCTTTTTGATCATATCAAAGCGGGAGAACTGGTTGTAATTGTATTTAAGTTGCATATGTTCATCATGCATTTGCTTTAGTTTATCTATTTTGTAATTTTATTAAATCTTTTTTAAAAAAACTTTTTTAATTTCCCCTGCTTTTAATGTAATTATCTTAATGAGGGGGAGATTAGGAGAAAATGTTTTTAAATTTACAAATTCAAACAGTAATATTTTCCATCATAAAAAAGGTGGAGATTATTGTAACTCGAGCTTATGAGTTTATGATTTTAATGATAACAAATATTATGGCTCACATCTTGTTGTCTAATTATATTTGCAACATTTTTTTAATGTGTGTACTAACTTTTTAGGAATACCATACACCATCCAATAAAGATTCAAGGCTCAGGAATAGGTAGAATATGTTACGTTGTAACATTTTGTAATATTCATTGATATATTTTTTATTTCATGAGTATAGTCCTGTAATTTATATCATACTGAATAATTTATATCAAGAGGGAGATTGAGTCAAAACCAGAAGTTCAAGTTTTGAACTAATCATACTGAATAATTTATATTATCCACGATAATCAACTCATTGAATTAATAATATTGGACGATTTCAATCATCTAGGATAATTCATTATGATCTTAGAAAATAGCTTCCAATGATAATTTAGGAAAGAATTTAAGATTAAAATTTTATTCTAATTGTCTCAAATGATCTAGATCATCCTGGATGATCAATAAAAATCATGCCCAAATTGATCATGAGATTATGAAATTAATTATGATTAAATTATTTAATAAAATCATCCTGGACAATCTGTATATCGTATTAGATGATTTTTGCCAACATATCTAATTTTCCTAAATCGTCCAAGACAAAATAACATAATTTTTCTTCTAATCTTCTAGGATGATCTACAATATTGTCTTGAATGATATGTATAAATTTGAACTCATCGTCCAAGACTCTTGATATCGCCCGGGACTATCAGGTCAAATTCTACACATAGTACTGGATGATCATGGATCATCTAGGATGACATTTTGTATCGGAATTGAGTTTTTATGGTTTTTATGCCCTCTTTTTAAGCACAACATACAGGATGATCTTGCGATCGTTCTGGATGATATTTGTCACTAAGATTAACTTTTAGGGTTTTTTAAACTCCTCTATTTATGTTTTGTCAAGGCACCTGGTAAGTTTTTTGGCAGCCATTAAAGCTTCATTTTTCTGAAGAAAACTTGAAATGAGAACTTGAAAGGGAAAGAGGAAAGGGTGGAGTTTGAGAGAGGGAGATGATTTTTGGGGGGTTCACTTGAATGTGGAGGGGGTTTTACACGGTTTCTTCAGCAAGCTTGCACCTTAGTTCAATCATATTCAAGATTCATCTTGAGGGATATTTTGGGAAGAAGAAGATCTCTTTGGTGCCAAAGAACCTGACTACTCCGCCACACCGGGAAAGGTGGAAGTGATTTTGTAAGAGCTTCTCCACCTAACTATGGGGGCTAAAGGAGAGTAACTAAAGGTTTAGTGTAATACTTGGACGTTGCCTCTGAGGAGAGGATGTAGGTTAGGTTGGATTGAACCACTATAAATCTTCTATGTTCTTTCTGATTATTTTTTGCACTTTAGTTTTACTACTATTAACTGCTTGGGTGAAATCTCTAATTAATCTTTTTATTACTGATTAAATTTATTTTAACTGTAAGATATAAAAAAAATTAGTTAAAGAATATTTTAAATATCCAATTCACCCCCCTCTTGGTTAGCCTCATGACTAGTTCATAAGGGCTTAACATCCCTAACAAACTTTTATGTAAGGTGAGAAATTTGGAAAGTTAAAGTATTTTCTATTTTTGACCTAATCATATAGGATGATTTTATATCGTACTAGATGATCAGCTAAAAATAAAATTCCTAATTAGGGTATCCATGCTAATTTTGAGTGATTAAACTAATCATACTAGATGATCAATTTCATCCATAACGATCAGTTTAGATGATGAAAATAGTCGCCAATCATAGTTTAAGTAATATTTTTATTTTTATATTTTGTTCTAATCGTACAAGATGATACACATCGTATCGGATGATTTATAAAAATTATGCCTAAATTGATTCAGTGATGAGGGGAATAATTATAGTTAAATTATTCAATAACATCATACAAGATGTTTAATTTGGATTATACTAGATGATCTAATATATTTTGTAGGATGACCCCCTATCCTCCAAGATGAAAATTCATAATTTTGTTAAAATCATCAAGGAGAATCATACTAGACATCCTAAGATGGTTGCGGGATGATATAAAGATCTCCACCCATCTTCCCATGTCATACTAAATTATTAATATAATATATTGAACTAATAGTCATGGACGATCGCAGAATCATACTGGATGATCTGTACAAAAACTTGTATTAATTGTACAGAGCAAAGGTGATCATCCTGGCTAAAAGGCTCGTTTTGTACTAATCATATAGGATGATCTATTGCTTAGAATTGAAAATTAGGGCTTCTTTTGGAGGCTCTTTATTTTAGCTCTCTAATTATGTCCTGAGATAATCTTTTGTTATGGAGTTGATCCAAGAAGGAGCTTAGAGATGGAAGAGGGACAACTTTAGAGAGAGAGAGAGAGAGATCCATGTGTGGGGGAGTTTGTGAGGGAATCATAAAGGTTGCTCCAAGCAAGGTGTTCGTCATCTTCTTCATGTTTCTCCACTGGTTCCTTATTTTCTCTAGGGAGATCATCTTCAGCATTAGATCCTATTCTCTACCTACTCTAGGAGGGAGTAAAAGGATTCTCGGGTTCTCTGCCTTCACTAGATGGGTGAAAAAAGGATTTACAGGATCTCTACCTACTCCAGGAGGGAGTAAAAGTTTTTAAAGGTTTTCTTCATCACTGTATCGGTGGAAAGATTTTGAAAGGCTTCTCTGCCATGTTGTGGGAGAGCAAAAGAAGAGTCAGATTTGAGCGAAAGACTATAAAATTTTGTGTACACTTTCTTTTACATTTACCATATTTTATTTTTGCACTTTTTTATGATTTGTTCTCTGATTGAAAATTTTGATTGTATTGTTATCATGAAAATTATTTTTCTTTAACATCAAGGGTTATTATTTTGTTTTAAAATATTTTAAAAGATCAAAAATATTTTCTTTTTCTTTAAGAATTTTATAAAACAACCAATTCACCCCCCCCCCCCCCCCCCACACACACACACACACACTCTTGGTTAGGCAAGTTCTTTAGTTCTTAACAAGCCTCACGATCTTTTAGAGGCTTGAGAAATTGAGGTACGACAAAATTAAAAAATAGAGAAACTGGTACTGCCAAGCTAACTTTCTAACGATGCAGCACTGTAACTAATATAACACATTTTCACTATAATTTTAACTCAATATGTAGTACACAATAAACACTTAAGCAACTACCCCAAACTTAAGTTCTTGGTTGTCCTCATGCAATGGTGTAATCACCAATTGATTAGCTTAATAACCTAAAAACAAATTGGCAATTTAAAATTACTAATATTTTATATAATAATATATCATTGTTTAGAAATAATTTTGAATGAATAAAGTTGTAATGCTAATTTGAAAATTCATTATTAATTGGCCTAAGTAATCATCCATTTTAATACTTGAATTAAACTTATCTACTATCAGTGTATGTGTAAGATTGACTTCTAATTCTAGAAATGTTTAATTTACTTTTTAGAGATTAGTTTTTTATTTAAATATGCATTTGCATTAAAACTATATTGAACCTAATATGAACTACTAAAAGAAAGCAATGCAATCAGATTCCTACCTTAATCAATTAAGAAAAGATTGAGGAACATTATTACTACTAAAAACATCCAAAAAAAATGCCAATAAGATCATAGTTAGCACAAAAATCAATTAACTTATTACATTTTCTAAAAGAAAAATTAAAAAGAACTTGGTTTAAATATTTTAAGAAAGCAAGATCTTCCACCAATTGGCCACCATTAACAACATCCACTTTCCTCATAGAATCTTGAAGAATCTTGATGATATTATAGTTGTCCCCTTTAATGATAATACTTTATACTAAAACATTAATCCTTGTAAAATCTAGCCCAATGAATGAATAGCTAAAAGTTCTAATTGAGAAACATCCCAATGTAAACAATTGAACCTGAATGTTAACAAAAATATCCCTTTGTGGTCTCTGAAGACTACACCAATCCTAGCTTTATTCAACTTAATAATGATGCGCCAACATCGACATTAATCCAATTTAGAAGAGGAGGGTACAAATGATTAGAAAATAGTTGAGAAGGCTGATTAAAACCTAGTGGCTCGAATATGAATTACAATATAAAACATAAGCATAACTAATTGAGTTAGCAGTTTTTACCAGATTAATGTTTTTAGAACCGCAATGTATGACTTTATTTAAAGCTTTCCAAGATAAATTAACCACTGAATAATATAATTTAGCTAAAAAGGTATTTTTGGAAGCAAGGAATTCCAAACCCATACAACTTTAGGTAAATGATAAGAAAGTAGTAATATGAAAATTCCATTTATTTAAGCATTGAATCACCTTAGTAAGCTTTAAAACTTCACTACCATATGTTCATAGTCCTCTAATGCACTACAGCCTCTTGGATAGGTATTAACATTCTATAATCTTCAATACATTAGGAATTAATATGTAGAAATTGCTTTATAGAAAATACACGACCAGTAGACTTCAACCTATGATTTTAGCTTTAATCTCTTCAGCCCTTTCCATTAATTAACCTATGTTTGTTCGTAAACTAAAGCTTCAATTGCCAATACCAAAATTGATTTTCCTGAATTTTGGTATATAAGTTCAACTAATCATTACCCAATTCAGGATAAATCTAAATTTGATGAATCATGTTTACCTGCTATTCTCCAAAAAGATTCCTATGCTTTGCCTCATTCCATTCTGCATCCAAGATGAATTTATCTATTTTAATCTCACTATTATCATACACAACAATAAATGTAGGCAATTTATTAAAGATCATATCCAATATCCAATCATCCTTGAACATATTAATAGAATTTCCTATAAAGACATTACAATAGGAGAGAGAGATTTGGCACCATCATGTATAATTCACCATGAAGAAGAGAAACCATTCATCAACTCATAATACCAACTACATGATTCATATTTTGCAAATAGAATTTGGGTAAGAAATGAATCAGGATTCTTTATAAACTTCCATGCCAATTTAGCTATGAAAGGGCCCACTTTGCTTGCACCTAAAATATTCCCATGGCCTCCCATATTTTTTTTACTTACAAAGAACATCCCAAGCTATATAATGAAGACAACCATTACCATTTTGCTTATGCCAAATGAAAATTTTTCACTTCATATCTAATTCATTCGAAACTCTCCTTGCAACTAGTGAATGAGTTAATAAAAAAATGGAAGCAAAAGAATAACATATTTAAGAAGAATAAGTCTGCTAGAAAGTGAAATGAATTTATTCCCCCAAGCATTTAATTTTCCCAAGGTAATGTCTAATATGTTCTGAAAATCATATACAACAAGCCTTCTCAACGCAATCTTCACACCAATATAATTCATCTCTTTAATTGGTTTAAAACCATATTTCTCCTTTTCACTAATTTGCCAAAAAGAATAAAATATTTTTTTTTTAAATTAATTTTTTGGCTAGAAAAATTAGAAAAATCTACCATAATTCTCTTTATTTCCTTCACCACATTAATATTTACATCAGAAAAAAAAAATCAGAATATCATCTTCATGTAGTAAAATGGATATTCTCAGAGCATTTGGAAAAACTTTAATTCCAATAGAATCTTTTTTTGAATAAAAGCATTTGATAACAATTGAGGGCATAAAATAAATAAGAATGGGGACAAGGAACAACCTTGTCTAAATCCACTCTTTGCTTTTATCAAGTTAGAAGAATGGTCATTCAGCAAAATAGAGAATCTAGGATATTTAACACATTCCATAGTAAGACTTTAAAATTTTGAATAAAAGCTAGAATAACCCAAAACTTGCTTTAATGTTGACCACCCTATACTCTCATATGTTTGTTCTACATCAATTTTGAAAGAAATTAAACCTTTCTTATATTTAAAAAATCTAAATTTATGAACACTTATTATGCCATTAAAATTTTATCCAATAATGAATGTCCTTTCATCAATACAGTTTTTTCTTCATAAATTAATTTTGGAAGAATGAATTAAAATCTATCCAGTAGTACTTCAGCCATAATCTTATAAGTAGTCTTACAAAGACTTCTAGATGGGACCAAAGGATTAGTAACTTTAGGAATGAGAGCTATTAGAGTATCTTTCCAATCACTTTCATTTCCCTAGAAGGAAAAATATTGTTAATAACATTCCATATATCCTCCTTTATAATACACCAACACAACTGAATGAAGAAATAATTTATTACATCATTACTGGGAGATTTGTTACATCTGAGTTGCTTCACAACCTCAAAAACTTTTGCCTTTCCTAATTCCACTTCCAATATGGCCCTGTTAGCATCATTCAACAAACACAGCAAAGAAGGCCACCCATGAAGCAAACATTTCCTTCCCTTCCATTTATCCTTAAAGAAATAAAAAAAAAAAACTTTTTCAAGACCACTTTGTTCTTCTATAATCAATCCATTAGCAATATTAATTTGAAACATCCAATTTTCATTCCTTATATCTTTTGTAAAAGAATGATAAAAATTAGAATTGGTGTCACCCTTAACCATCCACTAAACCTTAGCTTGTTGTCTCCACCAAGTGTTTAAATGAGCAAGGGTAACATTTAGTTTGTTCACTTTAAATCTTAGTCACAAAACTTTATCATTAGAAAGGCCTCTAGCATATGACTCCTTCATTTGCAACTCCAAATTCTTCTTCTTAAGACAATCCTTCAACTTAATGTAGTCTTTAAGCTTGGATTTACTCCAATAATACAATGCTCTCAATGACCTTTTAAACTTCATATTAAGAATTTTAGCATAACTACCAACAACCCTTTTCATCTAAGACTGAAACACAATAGCCGAAGAAGCAAGATATGAAGCCCAAACATCTTCAAATCTAATAACCTTTTTTTAAGGAGGGTTATATTTGAATAGATTAAAAATGATATGATAATGTTCCAAATAAACCATAGCAAGATGACGCACCACGATCAAATGGAACAAATCTAAACCTATATAGTTCAAAGAATATCTATCCAACCTTTCCAAAATATAAGCCCCTCCTTCCATATTGTTTCACCATGTGAATTTAGGCCCAGTAAATCAAATTTATGGCAATCATTATTAGCCATAAAGTCTTCATCTCATGAAGCCCTTGGGAAAATAAGATTTTTTTTCCCTCCTATTTTACATCCTTAGATAATATGCAATTGAAATCCCCACCTACCACAGAAGAAATATCTTTTGAAGAGTAAAAGTCAATTTTACTAAATAACACCCCTCTTTCGTGAAATTACAAGATGCGCCAAGAGGGGGTGAACTGCGCAAAATGTTGCAATAAAAAATTGTAAACAAGAGTTCTAATATATATATTTTTATGTTTTTTAAATTTTAAACATAAAAATTTAATGTGAAAACAAGCACTTGAACTCAATTTGCAATAACAAATTTTACCACAATTTTCACCAAGTAAGTATAATGAAAATAAAATACAAACAAAAATAAAAGCGGTAAAGGAAAAATCACACCAGAGATTTTATAGTGGTTCGGTCACTTGACCTACGTCCACTCCCCGGAGTCCTCCACTCCTGGAATTTCACTACTAAACAATAGTTCTCATTTTTCCCCCTTGGCAAGGCGGAGAAGACCTTACAAGATTCACTTTCACTAACCTGCCATGGTGGAGTGCGAAGCGCTTTGTCACCCTCCTAGAGACGACAGTGTACCTCCTCATTTTTCTCCCTCCTAAAGAAAGCAGAGTACCTTGGAGGACACAGATGTAGAAGAGTCTCCTCAGAGAACCTCCCATAAGATCTTCTCGGGTCACAGGAGGAACAAAGTGCAGCAAAAATGGAGCAACCGTGTGATCTCCCTCACACTACTTCTCCCTCACCAAGCCCACCATTTCCTTCATCTCTCAAACCCTAAAATCTTCTCAGGAGCTCTCTCCCAAGAAAACCCTCTCTAATCTTGTTCCCCTCTCATAGTCACACTCCAAAAACATAACTTTTTGATAGTTAAATGGGCTCCAAAGAACCATGAAATTTCAAATTAGCTGTTACTATTGTACAACATGATACAACATCGTACAATACTATTAACACAAAACATCCTTCGTCCTGGTACGAAGGTTTACAAACAGTCCAAAAACTCTAAATACAATTATACAGTACGATTTAAACTTCTACGGTATGATATGAAAATTTTTACTATTCATAAAGGACAATTACCGGGACGATTGAAACTCATCTCTGTACATCATAGGGTACGATCTACTTTATACAGTATGATTAGTCAAAATCAATGGATCATCCAGTACGAAGTCTTGGATGATTGAAAATAACCTTGGTTGATCATACCGTGCAATGTTCTTCATATAATATGATAACCAATTAGAAATTAAACCTTGATTTGTCCACTAATCATGGGATTAATTTAGGTAAGTATTCAAAATAAATCGTACAATATTAATATCTTTGTATAGTATGAAGGGCTAATAAACTTACTTAAACTAATCTGGTGGCTAGGATTTTGGATTAGTAACACATCATACAGTACGATATAAATCGTACAATATGACATATTCACAGAAAGACATTTCAGCCAGATCATATCGTACAGTATGATTTAAACTTGTCCAGTATGATCAACAAAAAATCTACATTTCTTAAAAAACTTCTCCCCTATATGTGTGCATGGTTGCTCAGACTTATATGAAATTTGTGTCCAGACTCAAGAAGAAAAAAAATAAAATAAATGAAAAATTATAATATTATAAACTCACACTCCTGCTATATCCAATCTTGAGTCTTCTTATTGTCCTAAGTAACTTGTGATCTTCTTAAAATATTAGTGTTGATAGATAATAGTAGAAATCAAAGATATTCAATGAATAGTAAGTCAGACGATATTATTTGTCATCATTAAAATCTCAAACTAGGGGTCATGGATTGTAACAATCTCCCCCTTTTCATGATGTCAAATAATATTTATTATAAGCAATTTTACATGGCATTTTTTGTTTTTATTTTTGTTTTTTTTATTATTTAAAACATCATGACATAGACAGAAAAAGAAAAATACATTTCATCGAAACATAAGTAAACATACGTAACTTAATTGAACATAAGCATAAACAAACAAGACAACAAACTACAACCGACTACTCCCCCTCTTGACATCACCAAAAAGAGGAGGCACAAACCACACTAAGAAAAACATCACAAAAAAACATACACTTCAGAAGGGAGGATCCTGATCACTTGGACGTGGAGGTGAGTGTGGTTAGAAATATTGAAGGACTGTCTATTGTCTATAAGTTTTGTTCGAGAGTGTTGAATTGGATTTTTAGAAATACAAATTACACTTGAGTTGTCCCACATGATTGAGATGGTTCCTACAGGTAATTTAAGATCAATAATTTATTGCTTTAACATAGTACTTGTGCAACACAGCTTCCTACTGCAATATATTCTTCCTCAGCCTTGGAAAGGGCTATCGAATCTTAGTTCCTACTGGACCAAGAAACTAAATATTGTCCTATGAATCGACAAGTACCAGAGGTGCTTTTTATATCTACCCTACATCCTATAAAATTAGAATTTGAGTACCCTAATATTTCAAAGGAAGTCCTGTGCCTAGGATACCAAATTCCTAAGTTCGGGGTGCCTAGTAGATATCTAAGAATTCTCTTGATAGTAGTTAAGTGAGACTATTTAGGATCAGCTTGAAAATGGGCACAGAGGCACACACTAAACATTATGTCTGGTCTACTAGCAGTCAAGTAGAGGAGAGATCCGATCATTCCTCTATATTTTTTCTTATCTACTAATCTTCTATTCGGGTCTTTATCTAATTAAATTATAGAGCTCATAAGAGTGTTCATGGGCTTAGCACTATCCATTTCATATTTTTTTTAGAATATCCTAAATGTATTTTGTTTGGCTAAGAAATATTCTATTATCCATTTATTTCACACTAAAGCCAAGAATGTAATTAAGCTCTCCCATCATGCTCATTTCAAACTGATTACTCATTATTTTTGAAAATTTATCACATAAATTTTCATTTGAAGATCCAAATAAAATGTCATCCACATAAATCTGAATAATAAGAAATTCATCTTTAATCTTTTTCAAAAAGAGTGTAGCATCTATAGTACACTTTACAAATCCTCTATCTAATAAGAAAGAACTAAATCTTTCATACCAGGCTTTAGGTGCTTGCTTTAACCCATATAGTGCCTTTTTTAATTTGAATACATGGTTTGGAAATTGTGAACTTTCAAATTCGGGGTTGGTCAACATAGAAATCCTCCTTGATTTCCCCGTTCAGAAAAGCACTCTTTATGTCCATTTGATATAGTTTAAAACTTTTGAAGCAAGCAAAAGCTAAGAGCACTCTTATGGCTTCTAGTCAAGCTACTAGGGCAAAGGTTTCTTCAAAGTATATTCCCTTAATTTGGTTGTACCCCTTAGCTACTAGTCTGGCTTTATTTGTTATTATGGTTAATGAATCATTCACCTTATTTTTAAAGACCGATTTTGTTCCAACTACACTTTGTTCTTTAGGCCTCTTGACTAATTTCCAAACATCATTCCTAGTGAATTGGTTCAATTCTTCTTATATTGTTAGGATCTAGAATTCATCTCCTAAGGCTTGGCCTATACTCGTGGGTTCTATCATAGAGATGAATACTGAATGACTAACCTTCTTTCTAAGTCCATGCCTGATTCTTACACCTTCTAAAGGGTCTCCTAAAATTAACTCTTTAGGATGACTAGAAAAATATCTCCATTCTCTAGGCAAATCTTCTTGAAGTTATACCCTTTCTCCTATGGTCATTATTTCTACTCCTTGAATTGCCTCTAATTCAACTTCCTCAATTTTAGATTTAGAGGGCTTATCTGATTCATCAAATACTACATGGGAGAACTCTTCTACTACCAGGATTCTTTTATTAAAGATTCTATAGGCTTTACCTACATATGAATAACCTAAGAAGACATCCTCATTAGACTTGGGATCAAATTTTCCTAAGGGAAGTTTGTCATTAATCAGGATAAAGCACTTACAACCAAAGATATATAAGTGTGGAAGATTCGGTGTCCGACCCTTAAGGAGTTTGTAAGAAGTTTCATTTAATTTTGACCTAATGTTCACCATATTTAAGACATAACCCACCGTGTTAACCACTTCTGCCAAAAAATATCTAGGAAGGGTGGACTCTGCTAACATTGCCCTAGTAGCTTCTATTAAGATTCTATTCTTTCTTTCTGCTATTCCATTTTACTGAGGTGTTATAGGGGCTGAGAAATTATGCTTTATTCCTATCTCTTGACAAAATGATTCAAATCATTCATTTTATAACTCTCCACCATGATCACTATGGATTGTTGAGATTTCACATCCAAATTTTTATTGAATCCTAGTGGAGAAAATCTTAAATTCCTCAAATGACTCATTCTTATATATTACGAATCTTACCCAAGTGAATCTAGTGAAGTAATCTACAATTAAAATTCCATAATTTTTCCCACCTAGGCTAGCTGTGCTAACATGTCCAAATAAGTCCATGTGAAAAATTTCTAATGGCCTAGAGGTGATCACATCTTTGATTGAATGAAAGGATGATTTGATTTATTTTCCTAGTTGGCAAGCATCGCATAGATGGTCCTTAGTGAAGTCTAACTTAGGTACACCTCTAGCTAGGTTTTTCTGAGTGATGTTTCTAAGTGTTTCAAACTAGCATGGCATAGTTTCCTATGCCATATCCACAAGTCATCTACTATTATTTTCAAGCAAAATGAATTTGAGCTATCAATGCAATCAAGATCTAATATGTAAACATTGTTCATTCATTTCCCTTCTAAAACTAGTTTATTATTTAAACTAATCAGGCATTTGTCAGAAAGAAATTTGATGTCAGAACCTTTGTCACATAATTGACTAATGCTGAGTAAGTTATGCTTCAAACCATCAAGTAATAAAATATTTTCAATTAAATTTTTTTTAGCATTTCCAGTAATACCTGAGCCTACCACTTTCCTGGTAGTGTTGTCTCCCAATGTTATTTTGCTTCTGGTCTTGGTCTCCAATAAGATGAACTTCTTCATATCACTAGTCATATGTCATGAGCAGCCACTATTCAGGTACCACATGCTCTCAGTAGGTCTTTTGTGAGAACATCCCTACAATTTAATTCATGGGTTATATTTGGGAACCCAAGTGAGTTTGGGTTCCTCCTTATGCTTGCATGAATGAGATGTATGCATGCTATGTTGTGATGGAAGCAATTTTGGTCTCCATACTAGGTGTGTCCTATGGTGAATCATGCATGTGTGGGCTATGTGACCTAGCATGCCACAAGAGAAGCACCTAACACTTGGAAATGGATTCACTAACCTATGTGGGTGGTGATGCCTCTTCCTAAAGTTTTGTAATGCATGCAGTGTTGGGGGTTTGCTAGATTGGCCTAATATGAATGAAGCCTTTTCCTTTTCTAGTTCTTTGATTTTTTTCATTAAATGTATTGTTTTGATATATTAATCCGTGAACTTCCCATTTTAACAGATGTTCATTATGATCTACCTCCAACGCAAGTTTGTCTAGTCTGTCAAAAGCCTCTTCTAGCTTAATATGTATTGTTTTTAAGGATTCATGCACTTCTGTTAATTCATTATACTTCTTATTTAATGCATCATACTCATCAAGTAGGGGCATGTCATCTTTATCTAAATTAGAATGTTATTTTAACTAAGTTAGCATTCTCAGTTTGTAAAGTACTAAAATCAATATTAAGACTAACATGCATCTTTTTCAATTTCCTTTATGAGTCATGGATTTTTTTAGAAATAAGCAGTAGATCTTCATATGAAAGTTGACATGCCTCTTCTTGATCTGATTAATCAAGATTATCGTTATCCATTATACACAAATTTGTTACCTCCTCCTCTGCTTCTTCTTTTGATGATTCTGAGGCAGAATCGACCCAAAATGCCTTTTATGTCTTCATCTTCCCCTTTTTGTAGTTAGCTTTGTCCTCGCCTTTTTGCTTAGCTGGTTGACTCTTTAAGTTGGGATAGTCAGCTCAGAGATGATCTCATTTCCTGCACTCAAAATAAATTATATCAGATGAAACTTTAGTAGTTCTTGAGCTTTTACCATTATTCCAGTTATTCTGATGACGCCTTTGTTTTCTTTTCAAAAAGTTCTCGAACTGTCAGGTCATCAAGGCTATGTCATCTTCTTCCTCTTCTATAGAGCTTTTACTTTCTGAGTTGTTTACTTTAAATGCCACCATTCGCTCCTTCTTTTCACCTGCATCACTTTGCCTTCGACTCACCCCTAGCTCATACGCATTGAGTGACTCAAGCAAATTATCAATAGAATAAATGTTTAGATCATTAGACTTAATGATGGCAATAATTTTAGCATCATAGGAACTAGGTAAGCATCTAAAGAATCTTGTTAACTTTTTCATAATTTGAAATTTCTCTACCTAATGTATGCAAGGATGTCATAATTTGGGTGAACCTACTGTACATGTTAGATATTATTTTGCTAGGTTTCATACGGAAGAGTTCATAATCATGCAATAGAATGTTAAGCCTAGACTATTTATCTTCACTAGTTTCTTCATATGTGATGCACAGTCTATCCCAAATCTCCTTACCAGTAGCATAGGTAGATACTCTCATGTAGTCCTCAAATTTTAAAGCACAAAAGAAACAGTTTAAGCACTTCGCATTCAATTAAGCTAAATTCCTATCCTCATTATTCCATTCATTAAAGATACTTGAATTTTCACTCCATTCAAAAGTTTAAACAGTGCAGCGTAACCATCATTAACTAACATCCATATGTGATAATCAATGGACTGTAAAAAAGTAAACATTCTAATTTTCTAGAAATTAAAAAGGATATTATCAAAAAGAGATGGACAGGTTATTGAGTAACCCTCCACAGTATTATGATTACCAAAATGAGACATGATCAATTTTCAAGGTTTTTTAAAACGCTATTTTTGAAACCCCGCTCTGATACCAATTGAAATTACTAGATGCGCCAAGAGGGGGGTGAATTACATAAAATGTTGCAATAAAAAATCCTAAACATGAGTTCTAATATATATATATATATATATATATATATATATATATATATATATATATATATATATATATATATATATATATATATATATATATATATATATATATATTTTTAAATTTTAAATATAAAAATTTAATACTGAAGTAAGCACTTGAACTCAATTTGCAACAACAAATTTTATCATAATTTTTACCAAGATAATATAATGAAAATAAAAGCGGTAAAGGAAAATTCACACCAGAGATTTTGCAGTTGTTCGGTCACATGACCTACGTCCACTCTCCAGAGTCCTCCACTATGGGAATTTTACTACTAAATAATAGTTCTCATTTTGTCCACTTGGCAAGGCGGAGAAGCCCTTACAAGACTCACTTTCACCAACCCGGCGTGGAGGAGTGTCATGCGCTTTGTCACCCTCCTGGCAATGGTAGCATACCTTTTCATTTTTCTCCCTCCAGGAGAGGGCAGAGTACCTTAGAGGACATGGATGTAGAAGAGTCTCCCCCTCAAAGAACCTCCCACAAGATCTTCTTGGGGCATAAGAAAAAAAAGTGTAGCAAGAATGGAGCAACCATTTATCTCCCTCACACTACTTTTCCCTCACCAATCCCACCTTCTCCTTCCTCTCTCAAACCCTAAAATCCTCTCAAGTGCTCTCTCCCAAGGAAGACCTCTCTAATCTCGTTCCTCTCTCACAGTCACACTCCAAAAATATAACTTTTTAATACTTAAAATGGGCTCCAAAAAACACTAAAATTTCAAATTAGCCATTACTATCATAGAGTACGATACAACATCATACAGTATGCTTAGCACAAAATAGCCTTCATCTTGGTACGAAGGTTTATGAACAGAACAAAAATTCTAAATATAATTATACAGTACGATCTAAACTCGTACGGTACAATATGAAAAATTCTACTATTCAAACAGAACGATTGCCGGGATGATCGAAACTCAGCTCTGTACATCATAGGGTATTACCTACTTTGTATAGTATGATTAGTTAAAATCAAGGGATCATCCAATACGAAGTTTGGGACGATCGAAAAATAGCCTCAGTTGATCATAGCATATGATGTTCGTCATATAATATAATAACCAATCAAAAATTAAACCTTGATTTGCCCACTAATCATGGGGTTAATTTAAGTATTCAAAATAAATCATACAAAACGAATATCTTCGTATAGTATAAATAACTAATAAGCTTACCTAAACTAATATGGTGGATAGGGTTTTAGATTAGTAACACATCGTACAATATGATATAAATTGTATAGTATGACCCGTTCATAGAAAGACATTTCAGCTAGATTAGATCGTATAGTACGATTTAAACTCGTATAGTATAATCAATACAAAAATCAAAATTTCTTAAAAAACATCTTCCCTTGTATGTGTGCATGGTTTCTTAGACTTATATATGCAATTTGTTATCATACTCATGAAGAAAAAAATAAAATAAAATAAAAAATTACAATGTTATAAACTCACACTCCTACTCTACTCAATCTTGAGTCTTCTTATTGTCTTGAGTAACTTGTGATCTCCCTGAAATGTTAGTACTCATAGACAATAGTAGGAATCAAATAAATTCAATGAATAGTTAGTCAGATGACATTATTTGTCATTATCAAAATCTCAAACTAGGGGTCATGGATTGCAACATTTTGTATACATCCTTATTCCTATATATAGAATAAATCATCCACTCAAATAAAAAATGGAAGTTGTTGTCAAGCATAACATGAACACAAAATCTAGAAACTTCTCTCCTCCCCTATTAAAAAATATTCCCATCAATCATATAAGGTTATGCCATCTTTAGATGCTATTCTTCTAACATTAAATAAGTTGCTGTTTAGAGAGAGAAGTTCCCATTTTCTAGAGAAAGAAAGACCTTATTTTTCAAAATTTTTGATTTTATGCATTCTAGAGGAAAAGTCTTATATGGTGGAGGAAGGCCGATGCTCATCATCGGCCATAAGTTTGGTGGTGCCTCCGTAAGGTGGTGCTCATAGCTTTAATGGAAGCTTGGTTGATCATTCAAATGGTGGTCGAATTGGTCCGATAGATGGAGCAATAAAGAAGAAGGATGGTCCGCTTGTGAGTAGAGATAATGTTTATCGTGAAACAAATAATTTGAAGATTATAGAGGGGAAAGGTAAAGAGGTTGTTCAGGATGTGGAATTCAATTTTCCTATTTCAATTGTGGATGCAAAATTAAAGTCTAGTATTCCTTCATCACCCAAAGGATCCTGAAGTTTCTTCGTCAGGCATGAAGATTTTCATTAATTGATTTAGTAATTCTAACTCCTTTTTCTAGTGTGGATTCAAATCTTGTTTTTAATCAATTTAACTCTTTGCTTGATTTGAATGTTATGAATGAACCTAATGTGGAGAAATTGGTAGTGGAGGATGCAAATGGGGTTAGAGAACTTGCTTCTAATCAAGTTGTTAACAATGTTGTTATTAATCCTTGGTCTAAGCATCCTTTCATAAGTATTAATTTTGAGGCACATGAATCTTTTTATATGGAAGAAGGTACTGTGAGATTAAAAAATGATAATCAAATGACAAATGTTGATAGATTATGGTTTACTATGGTTGTAAAGGTATTTGGAAAAGATTTACCTTTTCATATTGTGGCTACTGAATTAAGGAGGCAATGGGTGAATTTGGGCAAGTTTCATCTTACTATTCTTTGAAAAGGGTGGGTGTTTTAATCATTCCAAACTACTAAAGCAATGGAGTCAATTTTTTCTGATTGTCCTAGTTTGTGAATGATCTCGTTATTGGGCTTGACAAGTGGTATCCATATTTTTCTTCTTCCACATTGAAAGGTTTATCATCTCTAGTTTGGATATGAATGCCTCGTCATTGCTTTCAATGTTGGGATGAAGAAGATGTAGCTAGAATAGCTTCTAAAGTGGGAAAACCAATCATGTTAGATGGAAATATGTTTCAGTGGGGAACATGTGAATTTGCTAAAGTTTGTGTGAAAGTCTTTTTGGAGGACCAAATCCCTTTAGGAGTGTGGGTTGAAGGAATGTACGGTCATTTTTTCCAAAAAGTAGAATATTAGAAGATCTCTACTTTTTTCTATGAATGTGGTAGAATTGGTCATTTTAGTAAAGATTTCCTTTATAGACTATTTCATGTTGAAGATCAAGAGGTTATGGTTAATATTCTTGGACAGGAAAAGTCAGCTGATTCTTTTATGAAGGATGATAATTCTTATGGTCCATGGGTGCAAGTGAATTATGGTAAAAAGAAGAAACTTTCCTTGGGTAAAAGGCAATCAGAATGAAGGAAGTGAGAAAATGGTCTGAAAATATTGCAGTTATGGAAGATATAATTAAGCAAGTTGATCCTTTAGCTAGTAATATTGATTCTTATTTGAATATTGATAGAAATGTAAAGAAAAACATTGGTATGTTAGAGTTATAAAATGAGGATGTTGTTGTTGTCTTAGAGGAAGGTGAGGTTGTTGATACAGATATGTTTTTTATTGCTTTAGTAGAGGGTGTGAATTCTGATTCTATCTCTGATGTCATTACCATTGCTTTAAATAAATTTGAGGTGTTAAATGGGTGAGGTAATGAAGTGATTACTGGTGAAGATCGGGAGGAAAAGTGTTTGGAGTTAGCCTATGAGGCTAAGTTATCAAGAAGGCATGTTGAAAATATTGTTGGTAATGGAAGCTCGATCATCAATAATTCAGTTGATTCTGAAGTTGTTATTAAAAGCAAAGTGATTGAAGGGAGTTTGGGTGCAACTAATTTTAAGTTGGCAAAGGAACTTAAGTCCTTGGGACATGTTAGGATTCTTTCTCGTAATAGAAAGTTTAAAGGTATGTGCTCTTGTAAGGGTGGGAGCTCTATTCATCAGGTTATTTAATGAGTTTCATAGCATTTTGGAATTATAGAGGTGTGAAAAAAAGGGAAGCTTATATATACTTAAAAGAATTTGTGAAAGATATGTATGTGTTTTTTGTGGGAATTGTGGAGATGAAAATTTCTATTTTAGATAGGATAGAGTTTAATAGTTTTATGGGTGTTGAGTTGGATTTCTTGTTATATCCTGCTGAAGGTATGGCTGGAGGGATTATGGTTATTTAGAGAGCTGAATTGGCCTCTTTCTCAGTTTTACATGCTTCTTCCCAATGTGTTGTTGGTGATCTTAATGTTTTCAATAAAGAAGTGTGGATGGTTTCTACTATTTATGGTAGCAAGGTTATTAGTAAGAGAAGGGAGCTGTGGGATTATTTACAGTCATTCTCTAATAAATACTTTTCTTCGATTTTGGGTGGTGACTTTAATTATCTTATTTTTAAAGAGGATAAGAGAGGGGGGAAGAAATTTTTTTTCTCTCAAGTTCCTAAAGATATGAATTTTTTAATGAATAATAATGATTATCATGAAGGAGGGTTGGTAGGACCTAAATTCACATGGTGTAATTACAAGAGTGGGAGTGGTCGTATTTTGGAGAGATTGAATATGTGATTATTGAATTCCATGGCCTTAGAGAAACTTAATGTTACATAGGTAAGGCATCTGGCAAGGATTGCTTCAGACCATTGTCCTATTATCTTGAAGATCTTTAATTTTTTTAAGAGGATGAATAATTTATTGAAATTTGAATATATTTGGATCTCATATCCTGCTTCTACTGCAATTGTGGAGAATGCCTGGAATAAACCAATAAAGGGTTTTACTGATAAAGATGCAGCCTATATTCTGAATTTTAAATGCAAGAGGACTTTGAGAGCTTTTTTTTTTTTTTTTAGTAAAGCCAAATTCAAAAACTTCTTACCATTAAAGTAAGATCTTAAGAAGGAGATGCTGAAGCTTCAATAGGAAGAGGTGGATAATGGCTTTCTTTCTAATGAAAAATTGCTGTTGTTGCATTCAAAAGTTAGTGAGTTGAATGTTCATTTGGTTTGATTGAACACCTGGTGGAAACAAAGATCTATAGCACGTTGGATGAAGGACAGGGATTCCAATTCTGGATTTTTTCAAGCTTTTACTAGTGCTAGAAGAAATGGAATTTGGATCAATCATGTAAAGAATGTTCATGGAGTCATGGTTGAAGATCAAAAAGGCATTAAGGAAGTGTTTTTCAATTACTTCCTTGATAAGTGGAGAGATAGGAATTGTATTTTGGATAATTGATTGTTTCCTTCTTGTAAGCTTCAACAGTAGGACAAGAAGTTACTGGTAGCTGATTTCTCCATGAAAGAAGTTTTGGATGTTATTAGTAACTTGGGAAATAAGGTATCTTCGGGTATTGATGATATTTCTCATTCTTTTATTAAACCTTATTGGAAGATAATTGGTGGAGACTTCTGCAAGGCTATTAATAAAATTTTCACTCCGGGTAAGATCTTATCTGATTGGAAGGAGACAATTATTTTTTTAGTTCTTAAGGTTACAAATCCATTGGATTCTTATAATTACATCCTATTAGTATTTGCAAATCTATATACAAAACTGTGGCAAAGGTTTTGTTAAATAGATTACTTCTTATTATTCCTATCATCATATCAGAGGAACATGTGGCTATTATTAGAGGATGTTCTATCTCATCTCATATTCTATTGGCTTATGAAGTATTCAATAAAATTAGAGTTTCAAAGGCTAATAAAGGGTTTCTGGCTATCAAGGTTGATATGGAACAAGCATACGATAGTATGTGTTGGTCTACTTTGAGACAAGTATTGGATTACTTTGGACTACCTGATAAATTTGCAAATCTAGTAATGGAATGTGTTGTGGATGCTAAGTTTTCTATTATGATCAATGTTTTTAATTCAAAATGGATAGAGGAAAGACGTGGTTTTGGTCAAGGGTGTCTGTTATCTCCCTTTTTAATGACTATCTATTCTCAATTACTTTCAGATGCATTTTCTCAAAGAGGCAAAAATATTGGGATTAAGATTTCATCTAATGATCAGAGAATTTCTCACTTATTATATGTAGATGATATCTTATTGCTTTTGAATGCTAAGTCCAAAAAATTTGAACAAAATGAGGAAAATTTTACTTGACTATTGTAATTGGTCTAGAAAGATAATTAATTCCGAAAAATCTTCTATTATTTTTTGTGAGATAGTTAACATGTGTAAAAGGAATTGTATCTCAAATTTGTTGTTATTAATGTTGTCAAAGAGCTAGACTATCTTGGAGTGAAGATGTCTATGTGTAGGCTGGGGAAATCAAATTTTCGACATTTGATTGAGAAGGATTTATCTAGATTGAATTTTTGGGGAAATAGGTTTATTTACTTAGCTGGTAGGATTATTGTTGTTAAAACTATCTTTCTTTCCTTTCCTTTATTTTTTTTTACTCATTCTCTAGCTCCTAAGAGTATTTTAAAAGAATTTGACAAATGTGTAGAAATTTTACTTGGAACAAGCATAATGGTGAGCATGGTCTTCACTATGTTGCTTGGGATACTTTGTATAGATCAAAGGAAAGGGGAGGAAGTGATTTTTTTTCTTTTGCTATAGCCAAGATTGGTCCTTTGAGGGCTAGATTTACTTGAAATCTTATTAATAATCCTTGTCTTTAATGAATATATTTCCGATTGCTAAATATGGTGAAAAATTTTGGTTTTTGGAACCAAAGTGATATTGTTCTCCCTCTTGTAAGATAATTATGGATGGAGAAAATTATCTTTGAAATATTGTGAGATGGAAGGTCTCGTCTGGTTTTTATACTATTGTATTAAAAGATGTTTGGATACTTGATAGAAGTTCAGATAGGTAGCCTACGTTTATTGCTGATTTTGAAGATGATAAAGCTTTCCTGGATTATTTTGTTTCAACTAGAGATTGGAACATCGATAGGTTAGAGTAGTACTTTGATTATATAGTGGTAATACTCCTCCTACATATCTAAGTAATGAGGTTTCCATTTGCTACTTTTCTTATAGAACTCAGTCACACCTCCATCTACTCCCTCAACTCAACCACCTTCATAACTAAATATTCATGAGTTCTTGAACTCCAATTTTTGTTGTTGCTAGGCTTAATAGTAAAATGAGGCTCACTAGGGACACCTGCATTTGCACCTAGTCTTTTAAAGCTCTCAAATTTTCTTTTGGCTAGGGCTGAAATAGGAAAAAAAAATACTTCATTAGGTTCTCCCCCCAAAGTAGCATTAATACAGAAAATATAAATTAAAGATGGAAATCCCAAACCTACTGAAGTAGTGTCTATGGTAATGTAATTCAAGAAAGAGTGAATAAGCTTTCCCATAATAAAAGTTTAACCAATATGAATAGCTTAATTAAGTATAGTACAATTTGAGGTTACCTTGCTAATTTTTTACTTAGTAATGAACTGTAGAAATGAGATAGTATAAAGCTTTTGATGATAGGGTTATGCATGATGCAAGAAAATTAATAATTTTATGTCTCTATTCTTCTACATAGTTCCATTAAGAGGCTTAAATAAAATTATGAAATTTCATTGAAATCATAGGCCTAACAAAATGGGTTGTACTAATCAAATTCAAAATCTCTAAGCTTGTAAAGATGATTAATAGTCATAAATTCAAATGGTACCCACTTACCTCCCACATAACACCAATTATCCATAGCCTCCTCCCATTTGAAAAAAAACCCCTTGCCACATTAACCACGGTTGCATAAGGCTCCTCACACAATAGCTCCCAAGCTTGATTGACTATAATCTTCATTACGTGCTCACCTGGTTTAAAAGTCTCTCTAAGTGATCAGCAATTTATTCTCCACTATTGCCCCATAGCTTTGCTCAGCCACAGTAGAGATGAACATGCTCTTATTAAAATATGATGAAATATACTGCTTGTTACCAAAATCATTTTATGCCATTCCTCATAAAGCATAATATTTGCAACTTTGAGAATGTGCAGTAAATTTGATTATCTTTTTACGAATAAAAAATTAATATAGACTTTTAGATTTTTAATTTTGAAACTAAAAACACCATTATAAAGGATATATCACCTCAAAAGGTGAGAATAACATTCTCTAATAGGTTCAAATTATAAAATTATAAATTTTATCAAGACAAGTATAGCAAATTCAAGAAGGGACTATATAAGACCCTGAAAGCTTAAAATGATGTCCTTCATGTATTTAGTTGCGATAATCTACATGTATTTTTATTACATTCATAATTAAAGTCATAACAATAAATGATAATTTTTTCCAAATAAAGAAAATAAAATCTATTATTAATCATTTGAATACGATGATAATGATTGTGTCTAGTTTTAATCTTTTCCAAAAGAACAATTTTCCCCCATTCTATTTAGGAGTTAAATAGAATGGGGTTTCTTTTATCTAGGGTCTTGAATCTTCTATAAAGGCAAGCCTTTATAGTTATTTACATCATAGGAAGATTAGGCTTCATATAAATAATGTCAATTAGAATAATTTTCAAGGAGTGACATGAAAAGCAAGACTCTTTTAGAATTTTAATCGGTATCGGATTAAAGAAACACTTACTTTTGGAAGACAAGTAAGGAAAGGTAGGGAATTATTTGGGATTTTGAAAATATTTAGAAGCACCATAGTGTCAAAATAGCCATCTTGGTAGTGGTGTGTTCAATATCATCAACAAATGTAGCTTCACATTATATAAGGACGTGGTGCCAAATTTTCCATTTGGGCACCATGACGTAGCAGTTGCAACTTTCAAAGGACACAATCTACCAGCAAAGCGATGTGACTTCTCACTAAGTAAATATTCAACATTAATAATTATCACGGTGATGAATACGTTCTACTATCGAGCGGTTAATTCATTTCATGGGTGCCACATCACCACACTTTCAAGTGCCATAGCGCCACCTACTATTTTTGTGTTATATTATAAGTAGTAGTGATGTTATGTTTGTAAGAGAGTTTAGTCAATTGTGTAATTTCAATACTTTTCATAGAATTGTTTTAGAACTCTCTTAGACTCAATTCTAAGGGAGGCTAGAAAAGTATTAGATACAATTATTTGAGTGTTTTGTCAGTGTTTTCTTGAGTAACTCTATATATTGATCATACCAAGTTATATCATTCTCTTTTATTTTTATTCTTCCATGATTTTAATAAGAATGAGTTTGCTTATCTTTTCTTCATTATATGGCTAACATTCTAGTTTTAGATTGATGATGTGGAGAACCTATTAAATATAAATGAAGATTCTTATTCTATAAAGTTTAATGATGATTTTAAATTTTTCTAGCCTATATTTATTGGACATAATGACCATTTTTATGTAGTTAAAACCTAGTGTGATGTATAGCCTCAATGGAAGAATATAAGAATAATTAAGAATATTAAAATATTATGTTTTTATATCTAGACATAAGTTATAAAATATGCTAGGTTCTTAAGTAGATGATTTAATTGTAAGAGGTCAACAAATATCCTTTTCACCCCTACAAACTTGATAGAGATCTAGGGAGGCATATGCTCTCAATCACATTACAAATAAGAGTTTTATTAGGAAAGATATGTAATTTGAATTCATTAAAAAATAATTTATTTAAATGTGGTATCCACTCAGTTTATTATTTTAGTTAGTGATTCAATCTCTATAACCAACATTTTTATTTCAATAGGATAATTTTATAATTAGAGCAAACAATAGAAGTTGATTTCTAGAAAGCATATTTTCTCATGGGTTTAACTCTCTACTATTTCACGTTATTATTTAATTCAGCACGTATACTTGCATATATTAAGTAGGGTTTGCTTTTTTTTATATATCAAAGAAAACCTAAGTTTTTTAGGGGAGATAGAACCTTAATTATTTTTATAATTAAAAATTGTACTCCATAACCCCCATAATCAACCTTAACAACAGTAAAGTTTTTCCTCCATGAACTTAAGTTGCAATTAAAGGAAAATAAATGATAAATAATCTAAAAACTGCAAATCAACCTCAACTAGTTTAAACTTTAGATGCTATGAATGTAAATCCTCAAACTGGATTATAATGTCATAGCACATCTCAAAAAATTTCTTGAGAAATTAAATATTTA
Source organism: Dendrobium nobile (assembly GCA_022539455.1). Classification (NCBI taxonomy): domain Eukaryota; kingdom Viridiplantae; phylum Streptophyta; class Magnoliopsida; order Asparagales; family Orchidaceae; genus Dendrobium; species Dendrobium nobile. The sequence goes on from CM039726.1 coordinate 41,083,349, forward strand.
TGAAGCTTTGCTTCTTTCTAAGAAAATGAGGGAAGCTTTAAGGAATGCTTTACTCAATCCAAACATCTATATGGATAAAATATAATCATCATAGTGAGAGAAAGCATTATATATTAAGGATTTTCTAGGAGTCACATTTTATATGAATATTTACTACTTGGAATGACATATTGTTATCAACTGTTATATATTTTTATGAATATAAACAATTTTAAATTATCTCATGCCCTTATTAATCTGTGTGCATATACATATTTGAAAGTGGATCCTCAGAAACTTACCTCTGATAAAATGATGTTGTGAGGATTCAACGAAAAGGGTGAAATATCTTTGGGTTTGATAACCCTTCTCTTAGAAGTAGAAACCTTAAAAATTGATGTCAAACTAAACTTTATAGATTCTGAGGCTTCTTTTAACATTCTCTTGGGTAGACCCTTGTTCCATTAATATAGAATTGTGCCTTCCACTGTTCATCAATGTACGAAATACTCTTGTAAGGGATTCGAGTACCGTATTAAAGGTGACTTGCAACTATTTTCAAATCATCAAGTCGATATATATGAAAACACTTCATACTATCTACCTAAAAGTAAACTATCTTTCCACGAAATTTCAAACATGTTGAAATAAAAGAAAAATAAAAGAATGGAAAAGAATTAGGAAAAAAAAAGTATGAAAGTGTTTAACTCAAACATGATGTTCATTTGCATCCTTCTCATTTTTAACGAAGTGGTAGTAAAATTGTCAAATGATCTAGAGGGAGAGGTCAAGGATGATGAAATTAAATGATAAAAAAACTTAAAGAGAGTATATAAAAATAAAGGAGCATGTAATCCATATTGATTTGAAATCCAACATAGAGGACAAATTATAAGTGTTTGAGAAAAACTGTCATGTATAAAATTATGTAAACATTATCAAATAGCCAAAGTTTAAAATATTTATAAAAGTTAATAGTGATGATGACAGTGTAAAATTATGACAGAAGATCATTTTGATATATGTAAATGAAAATTTTTAAAAAGTATGTGGAAAATATAAAATTAACTCTATCTTCCCAAAGTGATATAAAAAAGATAGAGGTGAAACTTTCTCCTCGAACACAAATTTCAAAGCCAATACTTTTGTACCTTTTACTAGAAAAATGATAGAAACTAATAAAATCCTTTATGATCCATTTATGGATGAGAAAATATAACTTCCTTTTGACTTGTATTCTTTTTTTTGAAGAAATTGCAACAGTTGCAATAAATTTTATTACCAATTACTTACAAGAAGATTCCTCCTTCAATAAATCTAAAATCGAAGGAGGAACATTATTCGTAGAGAAATCATCCCAAAAGAAGGATGAACAATGGGCATAGTTAGCACAAAGATGAGCTAACTTATTACCATTTCTTTTAGCCAAAGAAAAAATAAAATGTTTAAAATTCATAAGAAAAACTAAATCCTTAGTCTTTAGAAATTCTTCATCAATCAATGGATTTTTTAAGGCATTTTGAAATACCTTAATAACATTAGAGTTGTCTCCCTCAATGATTAAACCTTCAACTTCAAGCATCCAATCCTGAATATAATTCCTGATAGCAAGGATAGCTAATAGCTCCATTTGTGCACTATCCCAATGCTGATATTGAATCCCAAAAGTAGCTGTTCCTCGGCCTTTGTAATCTCTAAAAATTCCTCCAGTACCTGTACTATTATTTTTAAGAACTGAGGCATCTACATTTATCTTGATCCAACCCGGGGGAGGAGGATGCCAAGAAGATTTGGACAGCTTGAACAGCTGATTAGCATCCCAGTTTTCCCAAAACAAGAAGGAATCAAATGAAGACACTGATTGAATAATTGATCTAGAAGCAATAGTAGCACAACTTTCATCTTTACCTCCATGAACAAGTTTGTTTCTGCTATTCCAGCAATAGAAAATTACAGAGCATATAAGATTACCCAAGAACGGATTACAAGAAGCCAAATTATTCAAAATTTGATAGCAGCTCTCTAAGGAATCGAAATCTGGTATATAAAACTGCCATCTAGCCAGCAAATTGAACACCTTTTTGATAAAAACACATTTAGAAGATATATGTTCTGTATCCTCCATTTCAAGTCAACCTCTAGGACATCCTCCATGATCCGCAAGTCTTCTATATAAGAGAAAAGCAAATGTTGGAATATCATTCTTGCTTAATCTCCACCAAAAGAAATGTATTTTTGGTTTCAGTTTTAGAGCCTTTCTCCATTTATAATCTGCATCTATATCAAAGTTTTCAAATTTTTTTTCATAAACTGATGTAGCAATCGATTTACCTGATAGCTTTTTAATACATTCCATTTTATCTTCAGTTTGTTCTGGTTGGATGGGAATAGAATTGATCAATTCTATTAAACTTTCTCCAAAGCAAACTTTTAATTTCATCATATCCCACTTCCCGTCTGTAATGAAGTTTGAAATTTTGCTGAAATTAGGAGCAATAACAGTAACAAAAGTCGGCCACTTATCCAAGGTCTTATCTAGAATCCAGCAGTCTTTAAAAGTGTCAATGCAATCTCCATTTGATATTGTCCATCTCATAATAGGTAACAAAAATTCTGCACCATTTAAAATAATTTTCCACGTTGAAGATAGACTGAAACTATTTTCTTCTTTCCATAGCACTTTTCCAGATTTGGCACTTAACATTTTATGAAGAAGAGAATCAGGATTGTTGATAAAGTTCAAAGCATGTCTTGATCTCAAAGGTCCCAGCCTTTCTACCAAAGATAGAATACCAAAACCTCCTATTTTCTTTGGTTTACATAATGCATTCCAAGAAACATAATGCATACCATTGTTACCATCTTTTTTATTCCAAAGAAAGTCTCTACACATTCTTTCTACTTCATAAAGAATTCCCAAAGGGATCAAAGAATGACTAGAAAGATAAGTAGGAAGAGAAAGAATAGAAGCTTTGATCAAGGAAATTTTACCTGCTAAAGATAAGTGTTTAGATCCCCAAATATTAATTTTAGTTGCTGTTTTCCCAATGATTTTGTAGAAATCAGATTTTACCAATCTCCTAAGAGCAATCTTAACTCCCAAATACTCCATTTCTTTAACCATGTTCATGTTAAGCACTTTGATTAAGCCTTTACATTCTCTTCTCTTCATTGATTTGCTGAATAACACTGCAGATTTTTTGTAGTTGATCTTCTGACCAGTCCAACTACAGTAGTTCTTTAAGATTTTGTTCACCTTCTTCAAGCAAATCTTATTAGCTTTAGAAAAAATCAAAATGTCATCTGCATACATTAAATGAGAGATGATAGGAGCATTTGGATTGATTTTGATGCCAATATTCTTTCCAATATTCCCAAATTCTTCTGTTAGCAATTGAGAACACATGATAAACATGAATGGAGACAAATGGCAGCCTTTTCTAAATCCACATTCAGCCTCTATCCATTTCGATCTTTCTCCATTAATCAAGATAGAATATTTTGGATATACAACACAATCCAAAATTAATTTAGAGTAAGCCATAGGAAAACTGAACCAATCCATTACTTTTTCAAGAGTTGCCCAACACATACTATCATAATAGGCCTGTTCCATGTCAACTTTGATAGCTGCTAAACCTTTTCTAGCTCTTGAATGTCTAAATTTATTAAACAATTCTTGAGCCAGGAGAACATGTTCTGACATGTTTCTTCCTTTGATAAAAGCATTTTGTTCAGAAAACTCATTATATTTAAAAGCATTTTGGCCACTATTTTATAGATAGCAGTGCATAAGCTGATTGGCCGGTAGTTAGTAGGATTCAGAGGAGAATCTACCTTTGAGATTAAGGCAATTTTTGTTTCTTTCCAAATCGGATAAAGAGATCCTGAAATAAAAAAATCTTTGACAGCAGCCCAGACATCTTGTTTTATGATAGGCCAATAAGATTTTATAAAGGAGTAGGTGATGTCATCCACACCAGGCGAAATATTGGATCCTAAGCTTGTAATAATATTCTCCAGCTCTTCCAAAGAAAATTCCTTGCAAAGAATTTTACAATCTTCCTGATTCAGTTTGTTGGAGCACTCCGGCCACCCATCTATTTTACATCTCCTTTCTTTCCATTTATTGCTGAAAAATTTGATAAATACTTCTTCTACGCTTTGTTTATCTTCACAAATAACTCCTTTTTCATTTTTCACAAAGTTGATCTTGTTAATATTTCTTCTAGTTGATGCAAATGTGTGAAAAAACTTTGTATTAGCATCACCGTCCTTTAACCAATGGAATTTAGCCCTTTGCTTCCACCATATACTCAGCCTTCCCAATGTGTTACTGAATTCAACAATTTTGGATCTCAAATAGTGCAGTTTCAGATTAGAGAGACCTCTCGAAGTAATTTCTTCTTCTTGCAGCTCCAATATTTCAATTTTCAGCTTTTCTTTGACTTCTACCAGATTTTTATGTTTTTCCCTGCTCCAAAAAAATAAAGATCTCAAAGTTCTTTTAAATTTGGAATTAAGAATTTCATTAACAGATCCTCTAGCTTATTTTCTCCATGAAGCTAACACCACTAAGTGCGAAGCTTTATATGTTAGCCATATATCTTCAAACGTGAATTCCTTCTTTTTTGAAACTTTGTTAGCCAAAATCTTGATGGATATAGGACAATGATCCGATGCTATCCTGGCAAGGTGCTTCAAGACTGTCGTTTGGAGATGAATTAAAGCCATACTATTTATAAGACATCGGCCCAATCTTTCCAAAATCCTTCCTCCTCCATTTTTATTGTTACACCAAGTGTATTTAGGCCCCATGTATCCAACTTCATGAAGATCTCCTCTAGACATGAATGAAATCATATCTTGAGATCCTAGAGAATGTACAAACTTCCTACCACCTCTTTTACCATTTTGGGAAGTTATACAATTAAAGTCTCCCCCTATAATCCAAGGGTATTTGTCATCATAAAGCCTTTCCAAATCACTCCATAGCTGTCTTCTTTTTATGTATTCCCTGCTTCCATAAACCGTGGCGAGCATCCAAGTTTGTTGATTTTTGATTTTGAGTCTCCTCACAACTACCTGATCATTTGCTTCTACAACTTCAAAAGAAGCCAAATCTTTTCTCCAGCATACCATTAAGCAGCCTGAAAGTCCTGAAGCCGGTTGAAGAAATGAATCCCACATATCATCAATAAATTTTTTTAACTCATTAGGGTCCATAGAAGAAACTTTAGTTTCCATAAGACCCACAAACATAGCATCATTATCTTTTACTATCTCTTTCAAATATCTGGAGGCTACCATCTTCCTAGCCCCCCGACAATTCCAAAAAATGAGGGAGCTCATTTTTTCTTTGAGGTGGACTGCGGTCCACCACAAATATTTTTTGCTTCACCTTTCCTTATTTTGGAATTCATGGTGTAATTTCCCAAAGATTTCAATTCTTTTTGCAATTTGAATTTAGTTTCTCCATATGAAGACTTGTCTCCCAACTCCTTCCTATCATTGTTGTTTTTAACAGTTGTATCATCTTGCTCCACTTCTTTTCCTTCTTTGCCATTTAAAGAACTCTCTTTAAGTGATTTTTCCATGTCTTCCACATTCTCATTTTGAAGTCTAGAGAATTTATTATTGCTGCTTTTAAGAACATAATGCTCTTTTTCTTTTTCCACTTTATCTGTAGCCAAACCAGATTTCTTCTTCTGCTGTAAGTTGTCTTCAAATAAAGCATGTTTCTTTTCTTCCATCACTAACATATCTTGCATTTTTAATTGCTTCATTGCATTTCCCAGATTCTTGTCTTCAATGTTTTGATAGGGAATACTTGAGTTCGCAGATATTCCCTTAGGAAATATATGAGTTCGCAAGCAACCCATCCCTTTATAGTTGAAATCCTGCATATGAAAATCAGAACCTTTCTCCATATTTACTCAATCTGTGTTTTGATAGGGAATACTTGAGTTTGCAGGTAGTCCCTTAGGACATGCCTGAGTTCGCAAGCAACCCTTCCCCATGGAGTTTAAATCATGCAGCATTTCAGAATTGTTTATCTCTCCATCTTCTATATGTTCCTCAACCACCATTGGTTTCCTTGTAGAAATTTGTTTAGGCTGTTTTGCTGAATTTGCTTCCCCTTGATACTAAGAGTTCTTATCAGGAAAAGTTAATTTTTTTGGAAAGCTGATGTAATTTGGGTTGAACCATTTATTGCTTCTAATGGGGATCTTTTTCTTCTTATTACCAACCAATATCCATGGACCATAAGTCGTTTCTTTTGATTCTTTATGTTCATTTTCCATAGCTATATTGGATCCTTGATTATCTTCCACATTTTTAAGGACTGTTGTCATATGCAAACAATCCTTCTCCTTATAGCCTACCTTCCCGCAATCAAAACAAAAATTTGAAATCTTCTCGTACTCCACTTGTTGAAAGAATCTTCCACATGAGCTATCAACCCAAACGCCTAGGGGAAGTGGTTGATCAAGTTGTATTCAAATTGTGTAAAACATTTTTCAAGTAAGGTTTAAAGCCGTAAAATTGGACTAGAGAGATAGCCTAATAATTTGAACACTTATAAAACATGAAATGCAGCAAATTCTCAATATCACTAGGTGTTGTCTTAACTTCTCTATGTCCATTTTATGATAATGAATATTGCTTAATCATATCAAATAATCTAGAGTATGATACTCTCTTTTTACTGAATATTAAACCTTTCAACAAACTCTATTTATATACAACAGATGATATGGATGACTCTCAAGTTAGGGATGCACCTCTAAATCATTAAGAGGAGGTTAGATTTATAACTAAAGATTTAAAATAAATAAATTTGAGTAACAAAGAAGATCCCTTTTTTTTTTCATTAGTTCTTTATTGAATGATTACAACTGAAATATGAATGTTTAATAGATATCTATCTGTGAAGCAAATTTAACTGTGGAATGACCATGTGGGGGTGAATTAGTGTTTTAAAATATATTTTAAATTTTTTTAAAATTTTTAAATTAAAAACAAATTTATATAATTATGAAGAAGCACTCATATAATTCATAATAATAATGCCAAATTGTTGCGGATCAATGGTTTATGATTTTGATGATAGCAAACATTCTTATTTCTCTACGACTGCCTTATATACTGACATTTCAGGTTAACACGATCGGACTGCAATTTGGAATTAGATCAAGATTGGATAGACTAGGTCTGAGTCAGCTTGTACATTTTTTTCCTTTCTTGAGTCTATTGTATTTGGTGTGGCTCCTGATGTTTTATAACTTGGAAGATTTTTTGTTTCTCCCTAAAGATTTATGTTTTTTGTAATATTGTCCGGGATGATATTTATATCGTCCTGGATGATCTGTCCAAAAGAAGAAATCCTAATTAGGGCATCCTCATTAAAGCAGCCGTCATTATGCAAAACACATCGTCCTGGATGATTTTGTATCGGCCAGGACGATAGGCTCAATTCAGAAAGAATCTGCCGCTAGATCTACTAAGGAAATACTTATTTTTGGACATCGTCCAGATGGATCGGCCTTGCCTATCAGGATCAGCCTGGCCGATCCAGAGTAATTTTTCTTAAATAAATCTAGAGATTAAGGAAAGTAATTAATGGTGATTTGCATGATCACATTGGCCGAGATGATCGCAAGATATTCCAGGCCGACTGGACATCATCCAGCTTCATTTCTGGGCGATGTTTAGGATGATTTTCCTCATATTTAAACTAATCGGCCAGGCCGATATTCCTATCAGCCTGGATGATTAAGTCGGAAACTTGCATTAATGAGCTCATTTTTAACTCTCCTATTTAAGAGATGTCAAGGCACTTTGTAAAGTGTCTTTGGCAGCCATTGTAGCTTCATTCTTGTGGGGGAGACTTAAAGAGAGAGCTTGAAAGGGAGTGAGGAACTGGTGAAGTCTGAGAGGGAGAAGATCCTATGAGGGGGGACTCAAGGGAGTGTGGAGGGGATTCCACACGGTTGCTCTGGTAGGCTTGCATCTTAATACTGTCGGATTCAAAGCTTGTCTCGAGGGAAGTTCACCAAAGAAGAAGTTCACTCTGGTGTCAAAGAACTCGGCGACTCCGCCGCACCAGGGAAGGTGGAAGTGATTTTGTAAGGGCTTCTCCGCCTAGCTATGAGGGCTAAAGGAGAGACACTTAATTTAGTGCAATACTTGGAGGGTGCCTCCAAGGAGTGGACGTAGGTCAAGGTTTGACCGAACCACTATAAATACGGTGTGTTCTTTTCTTATTATTTCTTTCACATTATTTTTCTGTGGTGATTTTGGTTTGAGTTTTCTCTTTGGTTTTAAAGTTGTCCAACTCACCTCTCTCTTTGTTAGCCTTGGTCCAGTTCTATAGGGCTTAACATCCCTAACAAACTTTCAAGTGGTATCAGAGCACTTTCTAGTGTCATCTAAGCACTTTCAATTTGTATCAGAGCTGGTTTCAAAAAATAAGTTTTTAAAAGCTTTTGAATTTCTATCCATGGCTAATTTTAAAAATCATATTGTTGTGGAAGGTTATTCAATCACCAGACCACCTTTGTATGAAAATATTACATTTGATTTTTGAAAAATTCGTATGTCTATTTTTTGCAATCAATTGATTTTTGCATGTGGCATATGATTTTAACTGGTTATTCATTACCGTCACGTATTGTAGATGGAATTAAAACTGGCATTTCTTTTAGTTAATGGAATAGAGATGAACGAATCGATGCTCAATTGAATGCAAAATCTTTAAACTACTTTTTCTATGCTTTAAATTCTATAGATATTATGTTAGTATCCACGTGCACTACTGGTAAGGAAGTTTGGGATAAACTACACACCATATACGAAGGCACTAGTGAAATCAAGCAATCCAAGTTGAATATGTTAATGCATAATTTTGAACTGTTTTCCATGAAACCTTAAGAGACAATCTTAGACATGTATACTAGGTTTATTCAAATTGTGACATCATTGCATGTTTTAGGAAAAGAATTTTCAAATTTTAAAAAAGTTAACAAAATTCTTCGTTGTCTACTAGATAAGTTTGATGCTAAAGTAGTTGCTATTTGTGAATCAAAAGATTTGAATGTATATTCTATTGATAATTTGATTGGCTCACTCATTGCCTACGAGCAAGGTTTGGGTCAAAGACTTTTGGATGCAGGTGAAACGATTATTTTAAAAATGGAAGATATAGAAGAAGATAGCTTAGTTGGTGATGACTTGTCAAGCAAATCACAAAGCTCACCAAAGCATAAGCAAAAGTGGAAAAAAGGTAAAAATGGTAAGGAAATTCATATTTCTTCTGATGTTATTTATTTTCATTGTAGGAAGCCTGGACATATAAAAAATCAATGCTCTAATTTAAGAATTCTTCCTACAAAAGAAAAGGGTAAGACAAAGTTAAATTTAAATTGGGGAAATAATGAAAAGCAAAAAATCTCAAGGGCAGACTTGGTTTCTAAAGCATCGGACCAGGAGAGAGATAATGGTTAAAAAGTCTTCGTTGTTGTGTTTTGTCTTTATTTTTTTTTATTTTTTTTCTTTTCTTATTTCAAGAAATTTTTTTCTCTGATCAACACACACATTCACATTTCTAAAAATAAAAAATCTACTTTCTGTTTCTTCTTAAAATCTTTGATAAGTTGTGATTGACTTCTGTAAAACAGTCATAGGAAGGGAACTCATGATTTTGTTTTTCTTTCTCTCTTCTTAAAGAGGTTATTTTACTTTTGATTCAAAATCTTCATCATATTTTAAATTGGTTTTTGAAATTTTTTTCATCTCTTTATATTCTTTCTATTGCATAGGAATCTTTTGCAAGATTGTTGAATCCACCTTAAAATTTTCTTAATTAAGTTGTTCGTGTTGTTAATAATTTGGGTTTACTTTAGTTTTGAAAATATAAGAAAGAAAGCATATTTTTTGAAAATAATAAAAAAAAGTGGCCAATGATGCCAAGCCAAAAGATGCACAATGACGCCAAATTAAAAAATAATAATAATAATACACAAAGTGTATTAAAAATCAAAATATGCTCAAAGAGCCATTCAAAGGGCATAAAATGAGACCACAAAAAAAATATGCTTATTTTTTTCTTATACTACTAAAAGCTTAAGAAATTCCTTGATATGTTCGAAACTTGTGCTTGAAAATCTTAGTTCCTAATTCAGCAATTCGTGTATTGATCTTCTATAAGATATGTTTTATGATAGGAGTTTTGAAAAATTAATGTTTCTTTTTCCCGTTTATTCCTTGATTTGGATATTGGATTAAAAAGTTTTTTGAGCCTTTAAAAGAACTTGAGTTTGAATTATCAAATTATAAATTTTTAACCTTTTCTGGGCTCTCCGTTGTCAATCCAACTCTACTAAATTTTTAATTAAAACCAAGAGGTAACTTTCTCATTTTAAGAATATTTATTTTTCACTAGATCAGGGAATGTTTTTTTGTCTTTTGGTCATTTTATTTTTTGTTTGTGCCTCATCTCTTTTTGATAATGTTAAAGGTGGAGAACGTATTGTTGAATTTTTATACTATTGTCATATTTGTATCTTTTGTTCAAAAATTTTAAAAATAACAAAAAAAATGTTTATCTCCCCTATTTTTAAAGTGTTATTCTAGTGAGGGGGAGATTAGGAGAAAATCTTCCTTTTTTGAAAATTCAAATTGAATTGTTTGCCATCATCAAAAAGGGGGAGATTGTTGCGGATCAATGGTTTATGATTTTAATGATAGCTAACATTCTTATTTCTCTACGACTGCCTTATGTACTGACATTTCAGGTTCACACGATCGGACTGCAATTTGGAATCAGCTCAAGATTGGATAGACTAGGTCTGAGTCAATTTGTACATTTTTTTCTTTCTTGTGTCTATTATATTTGGTGTGGCTCCTGATGTTTTGTAACTTGGAAGATTTTCTGTTGCTCCATAAAAATTTCTATTTTTGGTAACATCATCCGGGATGATATTTATATCATCCTGGATGATCAGTCAAAAAGCAGAAACCCTAATTAGGGAATCCTCATTAAAACAGCCGTCATTATGCAAAGCATATTATCTTGGACGATTTTGTATCGGCCAGGACGATAGGCTCAATTCAGAAAGAATCTGCCGCCAGATCTACTTAGGAAATACTTATTTTTGAACATCATCCCGGTGGATCAGCCTGGCCTATCAGGATTGGCCTGGCCGATCCAGCGCAATTTTTCATAAATAAATCTGGTAATTAAGGAAAGCAATTAATGGTGATTTCCATGATCACATCGGCCTGGACGATCTTAAGATGTCTAGGCTGATTGGACATCGTCCAGCTTCATTTCAGGGCGGATGTTCAGGATGATTTTTCTCATATTTGAACTAATCGGCCTGGACGATATTCCTATCGGCCTGGACGATATTCCTATCGGCCTGGACGATAAAGTCGGCAACTTGCATTAATGAGCTCATTTTTAACTCTTCTATTTAAAAGATGTCAAGGCACTTTGTAAAGTGTCTTTGGCAGCCATTGTAGCTTGGTCCTTGTGGGGGAGACTTGAAGAGAGAGCTTGAAAGGGAGTGAGGAATGGGTGAAGTATGAGAGGGAGAAGATCCTATGAGTGGGGACTCAAGGGAGTGTGGAGGGGATTCCACCCGGTTGCTCTGGTAGGCTTGCATATTAATACTGTCGGATTCAAGGCTTGTCTCGAAGGAAGTTCACCAAAGAAGAAGTTCACTTTGGTGTCCAAGGACTCGGCGACTCCGCCGCACCAGGGAAGGTAGAAGTGATTTTGTAAGGGCTTCTCCGCCTAGCTGTGGGGGCTAAAGGAGAGACACTTAGTTTAGTTCAAAACTTGTAGGGTGCCTCGAAGGAGTGGACGTAGGTCAAGGTTTGACCGAACCATTATAAATCCAGTGTGTTCTTTTTTTATTATTGCTTCCGCATTATTTTTCTTCCGCACTTGATTTCTGTTGTGATTTTGGTTTGAGTTTTCTCTTTGGTTTTAAAGTTATCCAACTCACCTCTCTCTTTGTTAGCCTTGGGCCAGTTCTATAGGGCTTAACATCCCTAACGAACTTTCAAGTGGTATCAGAGCACTTTCTAGTGTCATCTGAGCACTTTCACAAATAACTTCTAATCTTTCTATATTCTTTATTTTATAAAAAAGCAAATAAACGAATTTTTTACTTTTTTTTATATTCTTATTTTTTATGCAAACATCACTTATGATCAACCATAATGATTTTCATAAAATAATGATCACCAAAACTAAACGAAATTGCGAAAAGTAAATATGTAAGAATGTAATGAACCAAAGTAAATGCAAAAAAAGATAAAGAAAATGTAAACTTGATTTTATAGTAGTTTTGTCAACATGAACTATGTCTACTCCCAAAGTCATCCTCTTTGGATATTGCAATAAATAGTTTGAGACCCTACATCAACACTTATGGATATTTGGAGAATTCCTTATAAATTCACTTCCACCTCCTTAGTGCGATGGAGAATTTGAATCACTTTCATTCTTCTGGTGCAGTCGAGTAACTTAAATCACTTTCACCTTCCTAATAAGGCGGAGTAGTCCAAATCACTTTTACCTCCCTCGTGTGGTAGAGAGCTAGTTCTCGTTGGCTTTGAAGTCTTCTTTAACAATGCTTCCCTCAAGGCAAATAATGATATAATGAGGAAATTAGGTGGATGTTGGCCAAAATCTTGTAAAAAACCTTTCTCACACTCTCCCAGCACACTCAATACTCTTATCCCTCTCACACAACTTCTCCCTTTCTCTTATTACTCAAAGCCCTCTCTTCAAGCTCTCTCAAGAATAAACAACCTCTTAAGGATCACCAATAGATAATCTAGGATAACTAAAAAGATTCTATATAGTCTATTATGAAAGCTTAAATAGCGGACTTCCAAAAATCCTAATAATTTTATTCTATCATTTCTGTTTGTAATGTATGATGAATGGATTGTGTAGTATGATTAATTATATTCTAAATTGTTATAAATGTATGATAAAAAATAATACAGTATGATCCATTTGATTCCCTCGGTGATTGTCCAGAATAATTAACTCAACCAAATTATAGTTCGTACATGAAGAACATTAGGATGAAAAAATATCAACTATGCCGATCATCCTAGATGTTTAAGTTCATAAAGTACAATCTTAAATCTTAATTAATAAATATTCAATTGATTATTCATAAGGATTAAATTACAATCAAATGTAAATTATCATACAATATGATTTAGTTTGTATAGTATAAGTAGACTAAATTTTCAAATTTTAAATGGCCACTATGATTCTTGAATATAGAAGATCATCGTGTATGATGTAATAATCTTACAATATGATTAGTTCAATTTTAATTTAAAATTTTATTTAACTTAATAAAAAATTTTGATTAGTTTTTTATTACACAAAGTGATCGAGATCATCCAGTATGATCATTAAAAAAATTAAATATTTAATTTAACTCACCCTTATATGTGAGTGCATGGTTGCTAAACCAACACACACCTTTACATGTATTAACTAAAAATAAAAACAAAAATCACATACTTTTTAAAATAATGTCTAACCTATACAACCCATTCTTGAGCTCGTATTCTTGAGCGATGCTTGGTGTATGTTGAACCTAAAATGTTAGGGATGAACACATAAATATATGTAGTTTATAGAGCAGGAGAAATTAAGTAAACGTCCAATAATATTTATTATCATCAAAATATATTATTCTCATAAAGCTAGCACCTCAACAAATGTGACTTAATTTCAAATAACTTGTTATAATTGAAGTTAAGAAACAAATTCATGATGGCTTCATCAAGAAAGAGAAATACCCAACATGGTTAGCTAGTATTATCTTAACAAAGAAAATAAATGGTTTAATTCATATCTGCCTTGACTATAGAGACATAAATAAAGCTTACCTATAGATGAGTTTTTATTTCATCACATATAATATTTTCCTCTATGGATGGCTCATCTTGACAAAACCAAATAAAAATAACCATTGAAGTTAAAAGGAATATAATACTCAGAATAAAGATATGAGTCTGTCGCTACAAAGTTATGTCGTTTGGATTAAAGATCACTAGAGAAACTTACAAGTGAACAATAAGGAGGATTTTTTATGACCTCATATGGAATCAAGTGGAATCTTACATTGATGATCTAGTCATTAAAAGTTTTGAAAAATATGATCTTTTATATGACCTAAAAGTTTCTTTCAAAGATTACATCAAAATAACATAAAAATGAATCCTCTGAAGTGTGTTTTCTACGTCACTTCATAAAAATTTTTAGTTTTTTTGATCCATCATCATTGAATTGATATTGATCATAAAAAAATAAAAACAATATTAGAAATGCAACCACCTAAAAGTTTCACCCAATGGAGATATTTTCAAGGTTTATTAGCATACCTTAGAAGATACATATGAAATCTTTTAGGAAGATGTCAACCATTTGTATCTATATGCAAGTAAGATTTTCGTTTTTAGTGGGATGAAAATTTCCATATAGTGTTCATCAAAATAAAGCAACATCTAACAAATCCTCAAATCTTGGCTACTCCCATTCCATGGAAGAAATTAATTTTATACACGACAATTTTAAATGAACCTCTTGGAACCATGTTAACTCAAGTTAATTATAAAGGAAAAGAGAATGTATTTTAGTTCTTAGTAAATATTTACTCTCAATTGAAATAAATAATCCTCTAATTGAGAAACATTATTTGGCCTTAATATTTGATATTCAGGAGTTAAGGAACTATTTGCTACCTCATATAGTAAATTTTATCACTTGAGTAAATTCCCTTCAATATTTGTTGGTTCATCTTATGTTGTCAGTAAGATTAGCCTGATGGTCCATGATTTTATTAAAGTTTGAAATCACATTTATTCCCCTACATATTATGAATGCACAAATTATTATAGACTTCTTAGCAACTCATATTGCTTAGGAATATTATCCAATAAATGATAAATTTCCATATGATCAAATTATGAAATTAAAATAAAATGAAAAATTTATTTGGGATTTCTTTTTTGATGGCACTACCTCCAATCAACTAGGAGTGTCTAATGACACTTCCTTATTGAAAGCTATAATCAATATAGTATTTATAACTCCAGATGAAGTTTTAATATATTACTCATGCCCCATTTCAGAACTTTATATGGTCAATGAAGCTAGGTATGAGGCATTGATAAATGGGTTGGAGTTAACAATCTTAAATAAAATCCAAGGGATTAAAATCATTGGATATTCACAGCTGGTGATCAATCAAATAACTGAAATCTAAAAAGTTTTATAGGAAAGTATGATTCTCTATTATCAGTATACAATGAACT
The DNA here is from genome assembly GCA_022539455.1 of Dendrobium nobile. Taxonomy (NCBI): domain Eukaryota; kingdom Viridiplantae; phylum Streptophyta; class Magnoliopsida; order Asparagales; family Orchidaceae; genus Dendrobium; species Dendrobium nobile. The sequence continues at coordinate 41,098,688 of CM039726.1, forward strand.
TCTTAAACAAATTCCATATGTGACTTTATATAGAACTCCTCATGTAAAAAGCTCCATGTTAGATGCCCTAGAAAAATAGCTAAAGTTTTTTTTTTTCCTTGAAGAAGATTTAATTATAATAGAAGTACAAGGTCATCAAAAGTTGTCATCTATAAACAATGAGTATATATAAAAAAAAATCTTTAACTAAGGTGAAAAGTGTTTTTCTAGTACTTGATGAAAATGTGGATTGGAGAAAATCCTTCATTGAATACTTGTGATAAAACAAGCTCCCTTATAATAAATCAATAATTGATAAAATTAAAAGAATATTAGTTTCCCAAGCCTTAATCAATATCACCCTAAACAGAAGATCATTTGATTATATGTGATTGTCTTATTTGGATAAATCAAAAGTAATGAAAATCATAGAAGAAGTACGCACTGAATTGCATTATGCATATTAGTCTGGACTAAAGATAAAGATTAAAATAAAATGAATGAGATATTATAGGTCATCAATGATAGATGACTATATTAGAGCATGATATTTTTATTAATGGAAGGTATATGGTGTAGTTCTAAATCAACCACCCAACATCTTATAATCAATAATTGCTTAATGACCATTCAAAATCTAGGTTATGGGTATCATCAATCTCATTGATTCACCATCCTCTAGAGGTCTTAGATTTATATTAGTAGCTATAAATTACTTCTTAAAGTGGGCAGAAGAATTATGTTCTAAGCTTTTTTCTAAGACCATGTTCTTTATTGATTTGGTTTTCCATATTAGATTATATCAGATGATGGTCCTTGATTCAAGAGTACTAAAATTAATATTTTTTTAAGATATCATAATATTGATTACATATATTAAATAATTTATTACCATCAAGTAAATGGATTAGCTGAGACCTTTAATAGTTCAACTCCTAAAGAAAACCTTAGCATAAGCATCAAAAGCACAAAATATAGGTGAAAGCTTTATCGGTGTATCAAACCACGTATAAAATTTCAACTCAATCTAGGCCTTATACTTTAGTCTTTATTGTAGAAGCTATTAATCCCTTAGGGGTACAATTACATTCAATCAAAATTATAATAAACTACATCATAACAGAAGAACAAACACTAAAATTTGATTGGAAAAGGTCAAAGGTCTAAACTGGAAGCCACTACAAGCTCAACAAATCCTTGAGTTATACAAAGAAAAAATGATTTAATCTCAGGATAAATTGTTTCATCCAAGAAATTTTCAAATAGGAGACTTAGTCCTTATTTTTGGAAGACCCATTTTGTCCCATCAAAAGATAGGCGACAAATTTAAATTGACATAAGGTCTCTTGATGGTGGAAAAATTCTACCCACGATGTTATTATCAGTTGGTTGATTTTAAAGAAGATCATCCCATGTTACCTATTAATGTTTAGTAACTCAAGAAGAGTTATAAAGGATGAAATTTTAAAAGAATTTTTCAAAAATGAAAAAGAAATTTTATAGTTTAAATTCCTAGTGTTATTAAAGTTATATAAATAAATTGGGCCAGATGATGAGACCATGTTTAGATAATTACATTAAAATTAATGGATTCTTTCTAAAATTCCCTAAATCTCATTTAAATAGTTAAGAGATTCTTTAGAATTGATGTGATCTTTTGATTGCGCCTCTTCTTTTGAATTCCAATCGATTGTGGATATAATTTCCAGGATCATTTTTACCTACCTAAAAATATCCATTAGGAGTAAATTCATCTTCAACATGGTATCCTATATATTCTAGTTGATCTTATAGTTATCTTGATCTAACCATATAATCTACTTGTTTGGGAATGATAACCCATTCAAGTTCAAATGATATTCTCTAAAATTGATTAAGTTACATAGAGGAATCTTTTCCTATTAAATTTTGATATATCAGATAGTTATCATCATCTAACCTTATAAATGTTCTGGTTTGGTATCGACATACCATATGAGTTTAAATCTTATTCTCTATATTGGTAAATGTTATTAACATCATCCTTTCCTTTTGAATTCTAATTGATCAAGTTGTTATTCTAATCTAACCATCTAAATCTTCTTGTTAGGAGTCAATATCACATTCAAGATTAAATTTTATTCTCTAAAATTGGTGTAAGTTACCGAGTGACATCCTTTCCATTTGAGTTTTTGTTGATTAGGTAACTATCCAAATCTAACCATAAAAATATTTTTGCTAGGGATCAACTTCTCATTCGATTTCAAATCATATTATCTTTAATTGTTGTAAGCTACCTAGTAGCATCATTTCATTTTGGATTTTATTAATTCGGTAGTTGTCCCTATCTAACCATCTAAATCTACATATTTGGGATCAACATCCCATTCGAGTTTAATTGTTATTATCTAAGATTGGTTAAAGTTATCTAGTGGCATCTTTTCCTTCTAAATTCTAATTAACCATGTACTTTTGAATTTCAATTGATCAGGGTTATGATTCAAGATATCATTCTAATCTAAGCACTCAATACTAATGTAAGATCATTTCCTTCTCAAGTATCTATCTCAACTAAAACCAAAACAAATTTCAAATAATCTACATTCAAATTCAATAACCAAATAAATATTATTGATTTAATTCATCACTTCAGTCAATGCTAACACGTATGATTTACTTTTCAAATTTATCACATCTTTTGGGGGTTCATTTGTTGATCTCACTGTTTTATGAGGTCAATCAAACACTCAAATCCTAAATCATAATAAAAATGATAAACATAACACTCCTTATGGGGAATTGACTCCTTGAATTTAATAATTGTTCAAATTTTACCATTTGGAGCTTCATATATTAAACTCATCAACACTAGTTCCATAACCAATTTTTTTGAAAGTCTGAATAGGTTATTAGACCTAAATCAATTATCCCAAGGCTAACTAAGAGGGAGGGGGGGGGGGGGGGGGGGGGGGGGGGGGGGGGGGGGGGGGGGGGGGAATAGAACTCATAATTTAAAAATTTTCTTGGAAAGTTTGAAAAATAATTTTATATTTTTCATCTCAATGATAAATTTTTAAAAATATTTTTCCAACCACAAAATTAAAATTAGGAGAAAAATGAAAATGTAGTAAAAAAGTAAAAAATAAATGAACAAATAATTTTATAGTTGCTCGGTCAAACTAGACCTACGTCCACTCCCTGAAGACTCCATCTTTAGGTATTGCACTATACCAAAGTGAATATCCTTTTGATCCCATAGTAAGGCGGTGAAGCCCTTATAATTACCCTCTCTTTCACCAATCCATGATGTAGTAGAGTATCGTCATCCTTTCTCACCCTCCTAGTGACGACAGAGAACTGGCATCCTTTTATACCCTTTTGGTGTTGAAAGAGAACCAGTGTCTTTTCACACTCTCATGGTGTCAGTAAAGAACCATCATCCTTTCACACCTTCTTAGTGTCAGCACAGTATCAGAGTCCATTCATACCCTCTTGGTGTCAGCAGAGAACAGTCATCCTTTTACACTATCATGGTGTTAGCAGAGTATCAGATCTCCTTTAAAATTTTCTTTTAAGATCCTTCAAGAAAGTAGGGAAGAACTTTGAATAAAAATTAAGAGATCCTCACTGTTGGGAAACCTTATTAATCCCATCAAAAATCCCTCTTAATAAATCTCTCACTCTCCAATCCCAAGATACTTTCCCCAACACTCTACAAGTGCACTCTCAAATTCTACTCACAGTAGGAGTTCTATAAGAAATAGATTGTTAGGACCCTATATAAAAAGGATAAGAAAAACCATCTAAAAAACCAAAAATTTTAATTTGACCATCTTGGATCATAAAATATGATCATACTTCATACGTATGAACAAATCAAAAAATCATTGTACGAACTAATTTCATACTCTGGCAGTTGTATGTATGAAATGACATCGTACAGTATAAATAGTTCAAAATTGAACAAATTCATCAAGTACAATTTTGTACGAACCCATTTAATAGTCTGATCTTCATCTGTATGAACCCCCATATCATGCAGTATAAACTATTTTAATCAAATCATGCTTTATATGGTACAAACATGGATGAACCCATTTCGTACTTTAGATGTCATCTATTAAAAAGTAATTTTGTACAGTACAAACAATTCAAAAAATTTACCTGTATATATCGGACTAATTGGTACATACCCATATCATACTCTGGATGTCATCTGTAAAAAACTCAGTTCATACAGTATGATTAGTTTAGAAAATGGTGAGTTTGATTGGGACTAAATGGTACATATATATTTCCTACTCTATTCATCATTTGTATGAACCAATATTCATATAGTATAAATAGTTCAAGTAAAATTTCTAAGGCATGATTCGATTAACTCTTTCTGAAGGAAAACAAAAGTCAAATCATCCTATATGTTTCAAGAATCATACAGTATGATTAATTTCAAAAATTTAAGTTTTGACTCACTCCCCTAATGTGTGTGTGCACGATTACCCAAGTACAATCACACTCTCTCAAACTCATGTAAGAAAAAGTACAAACTTCAATAAAAAAACCTCAATCTAATCTATCTTGAAGTCTTCGACAATCTATAGTATGATTTTCCTGAAATACTAGTACACATAAATAACATAAACAAGATTTTTCCACTATGTATTAGGAGAAATAATAATAATAAAAATAATATTTTGGTATCATAAAAAACTCAAATAATAATAAATCATAGATTTGAAAACATAGTCACAATATCTTTGACATATTTGACCTAGTTGAGCTAGTTGAATTTATCAAACTCATTAATTGAACCATTACAAACCCAAATTCTCTCCAAAACTTCACCAAATCATCTCAAGATCAACTCTTAGTAGATTGAATATGTTTGGTCAATCTAATGAAGTGAAATGATAACTTAGTCAACACTACTTAAAATTGGTCAAACTAGATTTCTTTGGGTCTAATCACTTATTGCAATAAAATTAACCCTTCTAATCACACTAACTCACTCCATTAGATGTCCTTGATTAACCCAAGGTATGGGTGAGTCAACCCATGGTGGGTAAACTTGTTCAACTCACCTAAATTGGTCAAATTCATTACATATAACATTAAAAAATCATACTTACTCAACCAAAATCTTTAGATTTAACCTAACAAACACCAAAAACCTTCCCATAGTTTATTCTAGTCCCCTTGATTAAGTTGATTAGTCAACATAGTAAAAGAATATTTAAATTCTTCAAATGGTCAAGTCCCTAAAAGCTCATATTTCTAATCTTCACTAGCCATTGTGGCTGATTCAAAATAATTCTAAAAAACACCTAAACCCAGCCCATTGCTTAGGATAGCTTGGACCTGACCCAATGGTCTCACTACTAAAAATGACTACATGTTTTTCTCCATTGCACAACCACTCTCCTATATAAGGAATGTTTGCATACCCTATCAGCCACTTGGAAATTATCTTGGGAATGCTCTTGAGCAATCCTAAGCATTGGTGAAGGCTCCAAAGCCTAAATTAGGGAATACCACCAAAGGCATTTATTGCAACTTTATTCTCAATCCAATGCACATCTAGAGCTCATTATATTTTATTTTTTCTTTCCTCAAAATCCTCTACTCTCTCCAAGTACTTTTTGTTTATTGGAGGCTACCACCAGCAAGAATAAAAGCTAATTGAGCCATTATCCATCCCAAGCATTTAAACACCTTTTTTTGACGTTCAACCTTGGTGCCTTCTACAAACTTGTGTTACTCATCTCAAGTAAAAAAATAAGCCATTAAACATCTCCTGAGATCAATTATGTTGAGGTAAAGACTAAAACTTAGGTTCCTAAAATGCTCTCATAAATATTGTATGGAGCTTCCAAACTTCATATAATGTTTGTCTAGGCCAATAGGAAGCTCTGTCAATATTTTGATTACATATTGAGCCTAAATGAATTTAAGAGATTTTGGTTTGTTGTTTTTTTAGGAAGAAGATAAAACACATCCATTTATTCATTCAATTTATTTTGGACAAATGAGATTTTATTGTGTTATTATTTAATCCAAAACCCTTTAAGTCAATGGGGGGTAGTCACTCATCCGAATAAATAAAGTTCATCCATCAAAACCATGTAGCATTCAATGAATGCTGAGGATGCTAACATGGTCAAGTAGGTTTATATAGCTAATTGTTGCCTTTTGTGTGTCTTAAAACTACACTAAAGTGTAGAATGTTTTCCACATCAATTAATCATTTTAAAACCCATATGAAATAAATTATAAAATAATTTAAATACCAAAACTTTAATAAATTATATAAGATCAACCACCTAACTATTTTTCAATATGTTAGGCACTATGAAATCATGGTGATGAGCAATTCTATTAAAACTTAATTTTAAAGCATGATGACCAATGTATAAGAAGTATTTTATGTTCAAATACCGCTGTTTTTGAATTATTATTCCCTAACCACTGTTCACCTAGGGTTCATCTATGGTCTTGGTGAACTTGGGGATGTTCCCTAAATCCTCTAATTTTCTCTAGGCTTGTTGATAAACCTAAGCTTTGTTATTTAATTTTCAAAGTTATGTGACATTATTTGACCTAAAATTGATTAATCTAATGCATATGGAATCTAACAACTAATTTCTTGAGAAATGATTACATTATTGTAATGCCTAGACATAATTAATTGTCAACTCAATTGATTACTAGTGAGATCTATGAAAATTAACTTAGGGGTAGGTTTAGTGAAATTAGAAAAAATCTAGTAAATTTCCTTGATATTCAATATAAACGAAGCTCAAACCTAGCACACATAGTGACATGATGAATCATAGAAATTAATTTTACCCTAATTGGAGTTCATTAGGTCAGTTAATTAAAATACCCAAAATTCAACCCTTATTTTGGGGCTAAAATTTCTAAACTCAATTGGGACATGTTTAATTAAAGAAAAATCATAAAAGTACAAACAAAATTTAAAACAACTCAAAATAAATTATACAATCAATGAAATTAAAAATATCCTTTAATTTTAATTAAAATTAAATTGATCTAAAATTAAACTTTAATTAATTATAAAATAAATATATTAATATGAGATATATTATTAATCTAATTAATTCCAAATTTTTAGGGATTGATCCGAGGGTTATCCTTAAATAATAATTTCAATCTCCTAAACATTTGAAATTGATTTAATTAATCAAACCCAAAAAAAATTCGTTCTATAAGTAAGGAGTTAAATAAATAAATAAAAATAAACAAAAATTAGAGAAATTTATATCAAAATTGAAAACATTAAAATTAAACCAAATTAATCAAATTACCTCATTTAAACTCAAATCAACCCAATTAAATAACTAAAACTTAAGGTTAATACCCCACCTCAACTAATAAAAACTTAAACTAACTTATGAAGACCTCTATGTATTATGTTATATTCCTTTAGAGGACACAAATACATTAAATTTATAGGTATTTTAATACATTTCAATAAATTAAAGGTCATTTATGTATATGCTTAATTTATTTGAGAGGGCATACATGCATTTGATTTATAAGGTTTGGATATGGGGTTAAGAATTTTAAAGTAGTTTGAGGTATTTAATTAACATATTATTTATAATAATATTAATAAATCACATAATAAATGATTACAAAATTTTAAGGACTTTATGCAATTACTTTATCCTATATAAGGACTAATTGCGTTACACATATAAGCATTAGGACTTATAGGTTAGTGGCTTCTATACTTTGAAAACATTAGCTTACATTATTCCTTAAAATTAAAAAATGAAACTCAAAATATTTTAAAATAAAACACTAAATCATCAAAACTTAAAAATCAAATAAAAAACACCTTTTGGATTCTAATAAATAAATAACTTCAAATCCAAACAACTTAAACTATAAAACCTCTTAAGTCATATCAAAGAAACACAATTTTATTTACACATTACTAATGGTTAGCTAAAACAACTTACTTTAGCTTAAACTAGGTTGATAATGTTGAGATAGTTACTACTTAGTTCTTGTTTGTTCATATCCTTGCAACTTGTATGCTTTTTATGATTCCAAATATTATTGCTTTTATTAGTACATCTCCTAACATATTTTACAAAAAGTTATTTTACTCTCTTGTGTACTAATATTTCAGGAAAACCATACTCCAGATTATTGAACACTTCAAATCACATCAATTTAGGGTTTATTATAAATGAAGTCTATTTTTTTATTGTGTCTAAGAGAGTGATTGTAATTGAGTAACTGTCACACACTACTAGGTGAGAGTTTAAAATCTAAAATTTTTTAACTGATCATACTGTATGATTTATTTTAGTATGGGAAGATCTGATTAGTAATTTTCCCTTTTGAGCAGTCAAACGAATAGAAATAAAATTTTTCTAATTATTAACATACCATACGATCACATTTCATACATACATTCCAGAGTACGAAATGGATGAATTCTTGGTCATACAAAAAGATTTTTTCTAAGTAAGGATCGAGTTGTATGATCATAGTTTATACATGCCTTCCAGAGTACAAAATTAAGAGGTCCCTCTTCATCCCAACTTTTCATTTATGCATTTTTTTTAAATTTTATGAACTATTCATACCATTTGATGTCGTCATCATACGTATGCTATTCAAAGTACAAAATGGATGGGTCCTTTCATCCTGATGAACTTGAAATATTTCATAATTGATTATACCGTACGATGTCATCATTGTACGTACATCATTTAGAGTACAAAATTATGGGGTCCCTCTTTATCCAGATGAAGATGAAAATTTTTTTAACAGATTGTACCTGACGAACATGGTTCGTAATAGATAATAATCGTATATGAAATGGTTTTGTATTGATTCATAACAGGTATGTACACAATAGTTTTGAACTATTCATATGTATAAAAGCTGATCATACTGTACAATCGTGTATGCTCAAAATTAAAAATTTTAGTTATATGTATGGTTTTGCGTGTCTTTAGTATAAAAGGACCACTAAAATTGATGTGAAAAAGTTTTGTCTTCATGTTTTTTCAAGGAAAATTGAAAGAGAGAGTGTGAGAGAGTGTTTGAGAGAGATTTTTTGCAAGTGGAGTGTGAAGGGTTCACAAGGTTACTCAAAGGTAAGGATCTCTTTGTAATTTTTGTTATCACTTTTCCTCTTATCTTTCTAGATTGCTCGTAAGAAGATCTTTGAAGAAGATCCAGTACTCTGTTGACACTTGGAGAGTATGAGAGGATGGTGATTCTCTTCCGACACTTGGAGGGTGTGAATAGACGATAGTTCTCTGCTGACACTTGGAGAGTGAAAGGATGACAGTCCTCTACTACACCAGGGATTGGTGGAAGAGAAGATTTATAAAGGCTTCTCTGCCTTGTTGTGGGGGAAAAAAGGAGAGACACTTTGTTATAGTGCAATACCTGAAGAGGTAGTCTTCAGGGAGTGGATATAGGTTATTTTTGACCGAACCACTATAATTTTTTGTATCTTTTTAAATTTTTACATTTTATATTGTGCAAGTTATCTGTTGTGGCTGAAAAGTTCTTTTAAAAACTTTAATTAACTTGCTATAAAAATCCAATTGATTTTCTATCTAAAAATGCAAGAGTAAATTTTTAAATTACCAATTCACCCCCACTTCTTGTTATCCTTGGGACAATAGCTTAGGCTTAACAACCTAATAAAAATTCAACAAGTTGCATCAGAGCTTTATTTCAAAACCATAAGTTTAGACTACTTTTTGATAAATGAGAATGGCTCTTTTGGAAACTGAAGCACACTTAAAGGGTATTCGATCACTAGACCTCTGTTATTTGATAATATCCCTTTCAATTTTTTGAAAAAATGCATGTCTACATTTTTATAATCATTAGATTATCGTATGAAGATTTTAGTTCAAGAAGGGTATACTAGGCCAACTAGATTAGTTGATGGCATTAGAGTTGAAACACCCTTTTCTAACTGGACTATAGAAGAATGTGACTTAGCACAACTAAATGAAAAATGTTTAAATAGTTTCTTTTATGTACTTAAGTTAGAAGATTACATACAGGTTTCCACTTACAAAAGTGGAAAGGATATATGGGCTAGAATTTGTATTACTTACAAAAGGACTAATGAAGTAAAGTAATCTAAATTAAACATCTTATTACATGATAAATAATTATTTTGCATGAAACCTATTGAATCTATTTTTGATATGTATATAATATTCACTCAGATAGTCACTTCTTTGCATGCATTAAGTAGGGAATTAATAAATGCTGAAATGGTTAATAAAATTCTTCATTATTTTCGTACTGTTTATGATGCTAAAATAACTACTATTATAGAGTCTAAAGAATTAAATGTATAATCTATTGATAATTATCTTTGATCACTAATTACTTACAAGCAAGGAGTGATTCAAAGGAAGATTGATGTATATGAATAGTGAAAGGAGAAGAACATTGCACTGAAGGTGGAGGAGTCGGAGAGTGATCAGTCACAACATGTGGATAAGGATGACATTGCCCTATTGACTAGGCAATTCAGAATTTTTCTTAAAAGAAAGCAGAAGAAATGTTTGCCGTGGAATAGAGGTAAGTTCAATAAAATTCTTAAGGTTTCTAATGATCTAATTTACTACAAATGCAAGAAACCTAGACATATAAAATCAGATTTCCCAAATCTAAAAGCCACACCTAGCAAGGAGAAGGTAGAAGAGAAAGAAAATGTGAAGATGGGAAAGAAGAGATTTCAAAGGGCTTTTGGGTGGACTCAACTTCAGATTCATCGAAAACAAAAAAGGAGGAGGAAGTCACCAATTTGTGCTTAATGATAGATAATCTTGAGCAGTTAGAACATGAAGAGGTATGTGACTTGACCTATGCTGAATTGTTAGAAGTTTCTAAAGAATTCATGATGCATATAAAAAACTAAAGAAAATGCATACTAGTTTGAACCTAGAAATGCTAGAATTGTAGAAAGAACATGAAATACTTAGGAAAGATCATGCACTGGTAGATAATAATCACATGAGCTTACTTGATGAATTTGATGACTTGAATAAAAAGAATGATCTTTTAAAATCATCTTATGCTCAATTGAAAAAATAATTTAAGGATTTTATGGATGAATCAGAGAATATTGAGCATTATTTTAATTTTGATAAAAATGTGTTAGAAGATTTAAATAAATTTCTTAAATTGAAAGTAAAGCTCTTGAAGAAAATAAAAAACACCCAATACATGAAGATTTTACAAATCCTATTTTGAGATCAAAAATTTTAGAACCCAAGAAGAGACAGAGTAATAATAGAAGATTAAGGGAAGAGACAGAGTATTTATAAAAGATTGAGAAATCCATTTCCTGGAGTTAATTTTTTTTCTTGTGGGATGATTGGACTTATTGCACACACTTGTACGTTATATAGAAAAACGCATCTAGTGTGGAGACCTAAGATGCATAAACCTAATCATATCATACATGAATCATTTTTAGTTTACTAAGAGGAGAACCCAAACTTATTTGGGTTTCCAAGTCTAACATTTGAATGTTTTGTAGAAACACTCTCATAGAAGGCCTTATGAGATCATTTGGTACTTAGAAAATAGTTGCTCAAAGCATATGACTAGAGATACTACACAATTTATGTTGCTGGAAGCCAAAAATGGAGGTATAGTTATATTGGGAGATGATGCCACTAGGAAAGTGGTTAGCATAGGTATGATCAGAAACTTGCAAAATTTTTTCATTGAAAATGTGTTACTTGTAGAACGCTTAAAGCATAATTTGTTAAGTATTAGCAAGCTATGTGATAAAGGATACAATGTAAAAAAAATTTCCACTAGCTGTATATTTAGCCTAAATGGAAATGATGTTTTGCATGAAATAAGGATAAATAATATTTATATGATAGATTTGAATTATATTAAAACTCCTAATGCTTTTTGTTTAAAAATTATCTCTGATGAATCATGGTTATGGCATAGGAGACTTTATCATGGTAGCATAAAAAAACCTTAGAAAAATTATTCAAAAAGATTTTGTTAAAGGTATAGCAATACTAGACTTTATTAAGGATCTCCTTTGTGATGCATGCTAGTTAGGAAAATAGGTGAAGTCCTCATTTTATTTCAATAAGAATCTTAGAACTAGTAAACCTTTGGAGATTTTGCATATTTATCTTTTTGGATTTGTTAGCATTGTAAGTCTAGAAGGCAAGGTATATGGAGTTATGATTGTTGATGATTTCTCGAGATTCACATGAGTTAAATTCTTATTTTATAAGACTGAGTCATTTGAGAAGTTTAGAGATTTTTCTACTTGGATTAAGAGGAAACTAGAGTGTTAGATTTTAACAAATCAAAGTGATCCTGGAGGAGAATTTGAAAATAAAAAATTTAAAAACATTTGTAAAGAAAAAGGAATTGATTATAATTTTTCTACACTTAGGGCCCCTTAGTAGAATGGGGTAGTCAAAAGAAAGTACAAAACATTAATTGAAGCCGTTAGAGCCATGTTGGCAAAATATTCTCTTCCAAAATATTTCTGGGCTAAAGCGGTCAATATTATATATTATATTCTAAATAGGGTGAACATTAAGTCAAAATTGAATAAAACACCATATGAGCTTCTTAAGCGAAGAACATCTAATTTGTCATATTTGCATGTTTTTAGATGTAAGGTGTTCATACATAATTATGAAAAATCTACCTTAGTAAAGTTTGATCCAAAACTATATGAAATAATTTTTCTTGGATACTCTAATGTTGGAAAATCTTATAAAGTATTTAACAAACAAACTTTGGCAGTTGAGGAGACCACACATGTTGTATTTGATGAATTTGAAATTTTGGAAGAGCCAAATTTGGAAGAGGATGAAATAGAAAATACCTCTAAAAAGATTGAGAAAATTGATTTGGAAGAAAATTTAGAGAATGAAAATCTTATGCCTAGAGATTTGAAATTTTCTAAAAACCACCCTAAATAAATTGATTTTAGGTGAACCTAGTGAGGGTGTTAGGATTAGGCGTGGACTTAGAAAAGAAGTCAATCATTCTACCTTTATTTCAATAATATAACCCATAAATATAAATCAAGCACTTTTTGATGAATTCTGGATTTTGGCAATACAAGAAGAATTAAATCAATTTATATGGAATTATGTTTAGGAATTAATTGTAAGGCCAAAGCATCAAAGTATAGTTGGAACTAGTTGTGTATTTAAAAATAAAATGATTAACTCAGGAGTTGTTGTTAGAAATAAGGCTAGATTAGTGGTAAAGGGGTATAATCAAATTGAATAGGGTGATTCAAGATGATATTTATGTTGAACAACCTCTAGTTTTTGAAAATTCTATGTACCCAAATCATATTTTTAAATTGAAAAATGCATTATATGAATTGAAATAGGAACCTAGGCCTTGGTATGAGAGGTTGAGCACTTTCGTACTTGAGAGATCTTTTGAAAAAAGAAATGTTGATACCACTCACTTTTTTAAGAAATTAGAAAAAGATATATTCATTGTTCAGATTTATATGGATGATATCATTTTTGGATCTACTAATAAAAATCTTTTTGATGATTTTTCTAAAATAATGAGTAGTGATTCTGAAATGAGTCTAATAGGAGATCTTAGTTACTTTCAAGGTTTTAGCATTAAGCAAATTGAGGAAGGAATATTTTTTAGTCAGATGAAGTATGTTAAGGACATCCTCAAAAATTATGAAATGGATAATACTAAACTTGTTAGTAGACCTATGAGTTCCTCAGTTCAGTTGGACAAGGACCCTAAGGAAAAATCTGTTGATCAAAAGAAATTTAGAGGAATTAAGATCTTTGCTTTATTTAATAGCTAGCATACCCGATATTACATTTAATATTTATTTGTATGCAAGATTCTAATTAGATCTAAAAAATCAAAATTGAGAGCAGTAAAAAGAATTTTGAGATACCTCTTGGGAACTCAGAACTTAGGTATTTGGCCTCCTAAGTACAGCTCTTCAATTAAAATGGTTGGATATTCAGATTCAGACTTTGTAGGTTATAGGGTTGATCGAAAGAGTACATCTGGAACTTATCAATTTATAGGAAATGATTTAGTTTCTTGGTCTAGTAGAAAACAGAATTCTGTAGCCCTATCTACTGCTAAAGCTGAATACATTGCCTTAGGAAGCTGTCTGGCACATGTTCTTTATTGAAATAATAATTGATTGATTAAAGATTTACAATAGGCACAATTCCATTTTTTGTGATAACAATAGTGCCATTTGCATATCAAAAAATCCTATTCAATATTCTAGAATCAAACATATAGACATAAGGCATCATTACATTAGGGATTATGTATCGAAGGAAGAAATTGAATAGAACCATGTTTCTACTGAAAATCAACTTGCAAATATTTTTACAAAACCATTAGCTTTTGATACTTTTATCACATTAAGAACAAGGCTAGGTGTGATCGATCTTAATGCTTAAACAAAATCTTCTGTGAACTTGATATATTTGTATGTGTTTTTTTGTGTTTTTCGTTGTTTGTGTTTTGTTTTTATGTGTATGTTTCTATTTTTGCTTTTTCTGTTTTTCTGTGTATTTTAGACATGTTTTCACACATCAAAATTCCTATTTCTAAATGATCATGCAAATTTTTCTAATTGTTCTATTCATACTGTATAAAATTATATTCGTCCCGTATGAATTTCTATAGCATGTCAATTATTATTTTGGACTGAATGCGTAAAGTTTTGATTTTTCCAATATATATCATACTGTATGATATTTATATCATCCCAAATGATTTGTATTACTTCTTCTGTACGCGCATAGACGGTTATACAGGCAGAATCAATTATTATAACTGATTATATGTATGAAACTTTATTTCGTACATACAAACCATGTGTCATTCAATGTGGGGGACGAACCTAACCTTCATTAAAATGATATAAAATAACAGATCATCCCGAAAAAACACATGGTCATCTGTACGATCGTCTAGTCAAAAAGCCTGTATGAAAGGATGCTTCGTAACTTGTGTGATTATGAAAAGTCATTTCATTTTGAACGTATTCGTTTGGACATACAAAATTATTTTTGTCATGTACAAACCATATATCATACTATACGAAGCCTTTTTCATACATATGAAATGGTTATTTTTCTTTAAATATGAGGTATTAGATTTCATTTTCATTCACTTCAATTGCCTCTTTCAATCCTTCACTTCTTAGTAATGGCCAGTTCTAGTAAGCACGGGAGAGTCACTAAGGGTTCATCTTCATGGGGTGTAGACGATAACTTTCTATCCAAAGAAAATTAGGATTATACTTTAGGTTTGTCTGTACTAAAATCACTCCATCTAAACTCTTGCTCCAAGAAGACATTCACTTTCAAGTAAAGCCTCTTTTTGCTACCACCCAATTTGCCTTCATTCTGACTTTAATTCATGCCTAAAATAAAGAAACCTTTCAATATTTTCTATGAAATATATCTTTATGTTCGAACGAGAGTATGATAAGATCTTATGTCTTAAAGAAAAGGGTAGAAATCATAAAAGATTATTTAGGAACCTTTTTACACTTAAGAACTCCATGAATTATAGCACACACATTGACCTCCAAATCTGATTTTGACTGGTCTGAAATAAACAAGGTTATTAGAGGGGTTTCTTAGGTAGGTCATTTGCTTAGGGTCTATACCATACACCAAAATACAAGGATTATTCAGCATGTCCTTAGAACTTCAATAATTCTTAAGGATGGTGATCACATTAACATTACTCCTCTTCTGTCCACTTTTATCTATCTTATCACGACTGAACAACTAATAGATCAAGCCCAACTTATTCTTAATTATATTCACGGCTTTTTTGAAATTGGGCATGTTTCTTATATAAGGAAGAAGAATATTTCCTTAGGACATCTAGTGACCTATGTTTTAAAAAAGAAGTACAATATTTATCATCCTAAGAGTCCACTTAAATTACAAACTACTTCATCGATTCTTTATTTTGAGCACTTTTTGGGAAAAATGAAAAATCAAGTGAGGATACCGAGGAAGAAGGGTGAGCACCAGCACTTGCACCTACTCAGGGATCTGACTTTTAAGAGATGATCTAGCGCTTTGACTGATTAGAAAGTCACTTTGATCTACATTTTGATCAAATTTAGACTCACCTTAACCAGCAGGATATGTAGTACCAGCACGACATGGGTTTGATTCAAGGATAGTTTGAATCTGTGAACACTAACATATCTATGATGATTAGTTATTTTTCTATCTTCAACCAGCCTCCTCCTCCAGACTAGGACCCTTCAAAGTTCTAAATGTACTTCTTGTGTGTTGTCTTGCCAATCCTTTGAGATGTGTTGATCTTAGTGATTTTTTCAATGCTTTGTGTACTTGTATTTATTTAGCCTTTGTGTTGATGTTTTAGTGTCTTTGTGTTATGATTTAATATCAATTGTGTTTTAATGTATTTCATCTTTAAATTGATATCAATAAAAAATGCCTTGTTTTGATTAGTTACTTTTGTTTGTTATTTGAAATGTAAGTTTGCATATATGATATTCTTGTGTTAATTGATCTAAAAAGTTTTATAAATTAACTGTAATATAATAATTAATTTAATTATGAAAACTAATTTTTTCAAAATATGCTAAGTTAATGTATAACTCGATCAAGTTAAAGTTATCAATCTCATGTTCTTTTTATGCAAACATAATTTTAAATATTATTATTGCAATTTTGATGTCTTATTATTTTTTTATTTTCTCTTTTCAACATAATTATCCTTGTAATTAGATGAATTTGATTTTTTAGATTATTGATTTTGGAAAGATCAATTAAAAAAATCAAAAAGAAATCTATAATGTGTATAAAAATTGAAAGAATGCGCAATGGTTTGCAAATTAAAAAGAGGCACAAAATTAGCCCAACTACAAAAAGATGCACCAAGTGTGCCAAAAAATATTTGTAAAGATGCGCAATGTCGCCAATTGATAATGTTCTTTCCTCTATATTTTAATTTTCAAATTCAAATCAATCTAATTTTTAATTATGTTTTATATTGAAAATTGAAATTATCTAATTTTCATTTCATCACTTTTGCAATAATTCTCTTTATCTAATTATAAATAATGCTTCATGACCTTGATTAATTTTTCTTCTCTATGTTATACTTTAATTTACATGATTTGAATCTTTATTTTTCATCTAATGATTATTAAATTTGTTATTGCTATTATAGTTCAATCTCTTTCAAGATCAATTACTAAGATTTCTCATATGACTTCTTTCATTTTAACTCTCTTTCTTCCCTTTTTATTTTTGTCAAACGGGGGAGTAATATTGTTTTTTTGATTTGGTGGTTGATTTTGTTTTTTTTACTATGTTTTGAAGATTTTTTTTATTGTTTTTATGTTTTTGATTTATGAAAATTTTTAAAAAATTATTCTTCAATGAATTCCCTTAAACTCACATGTTTATTCATTCAGGAGGAGTTAAGGAGAAATTCAGGGTACTCAATTTTATTCAAACAATAATTACTTTGCCATCATAAAAGGGGGGGGGGGGGATTTTTGAGATAGTTGCTACTTAGTTATTATTTATTCATATTCTTGCAACTTGTATTTTTTTATGATTCTAAATATTATTGCTTTGATTAGTATTTCTCCTAACATACTTCGCAAAAATTGTTTTGCTCTCATGTGTACTAATATTTCTGAAAAATCATGCTCTAGATTATTGAAGACTTCAAATCAAATCAATTTAGGGTTTATTGAAAATGAAGTCTATTTTATTATTATTATTATTATTGAGTCTGAGAGAGTGTGAATTGAGTCATAGTGCACACACATACCAGGGGATAGTTTAAAATCAAAATTTTTTAAACTGATCGTACTGTACAATTTGTTTTTGTGTGAGATGATATGATCAATAATTTTCCCTTTCGAGCAGTCAAATGAACAGAAATGAAACATTATCTAAATATTAAGCGTAATATATTATCACATTTCATACATGCCTTCTAGAGTACATTATGGATGGATTCTTGGTCGTGCAAAAAGATTTTTTCTAAATATGGATCATATTGTACGATCATATTTCAAACATGCCTTCCAGAGTACAAAATTGTGAGGTCCCTCTTTGTCCCAACTTTTCATTCAGACATTTTTTAAAA
Source organism: Dendrobium nobile (assembly GCA_022539455.1). NCBI lineage: Eukaryota > Viridiplantae > Streptophyta > Magnoliopsida > Asparagales > Orchidaceae > Dendrobium > Dendrobium nobile. The sequence continues at coordinate 41,116,829 of CM039726.1, forward strand.
TTTTCTAAACTATTTATACTATATGATATCATCATCATACATACGCCATTCAGAGTATGAAATGGATGGGTCCCTTTTCATCCTGATGAACTTAAAATGTTTCATAATTAATCATACCATACGATGTCATCATCATACGTATGCCGTTCAGAGAATAAAATTGCAGGGTCCCTCTTCGTCCCAATGAAGATGAAAAATTTTCTAATTATTTATGCCGGAAAAACTTGGTTCATACCAGATGATGATCATGTACGAAATGGTTTCGTACCAATTCACAATAGGTTCATACCCAACAATTTTTGAACTGTTCGTATGTATGAAATTTGATTGTACTATATGATCGTGTACACTCAAAATTGAAAATTTCAGTTTTTTGTACAATTTTTTGTGTCTTTGTTATAAAATATCCACTAATATTGATGTGAAAAAGTCTTGACTTCATGGTTTTTCAAGGGAAATTGAAAGAGATAGAGTAAAAGAGTGTTTGAGAGAGATTTCTTATGAGTAGAGTATGAAGGGTTCACAAGGTTACTCAAAGATAAGGATCTCTTTGTAGTTTTGGTTATCACTCTTCCTCTTGTCCTTCTTGATTTCTCATGAGAAAATCTTTGAATAAGATACGATATTCTACCGACACTTGGAGAGTACGAAAGGATGACAGTTCTCTGTTGACACTTGGAGAGTGTGAAAAGATGAAGGTTCTCTGCCAACACTTGGAGGGTGTGAATAGACGATGATTATCTATTGACACTTAGAGAGTGTGAAAGGATGATGGTTCTCTATCACATTAGGGATTCGTGGAAGAGAAGATTTGTAAAGGCTTCTCTGCCTTGCAGTGGGGGTAAAAGGAGAGACACTTTGGTAATAGTGCAATACCTAAAGAGAGAGTCTTCAAGGAGTGGATGTCGGTCGTGTTTGACCGAACAACTATAAATCTTTGTGTCTATTTAAATTTCCACATTTTATTTTATGCAAGTTATATGTTATGGTTGAAAAGTTCTTTTAAAAACTTTAATTAACTTGTTACAAAATTCCAATTAGTTTTCTATCTAAAAAATCGAGTAAATTTTTAAATTACTAATTCACCCCCCCTCTTGGTTAGCCATGGGGCAACAGCTTAGGATTAACAACCTAATCAAGATTCAATAGATAAGTATTTTTATGTGTTTGCAGTTGCCTTGCTTGGAGGGTATCTTATATCTGTTTACTTACTTTGAGTACTTTATATAATTATTCATGTTTACTCACTTTTACCTATATAGTGCATTAAATTTACTAGTTGAATTTGGGATTAAATTATACTTTTATTTCATACTTACACTTTTAGCTTATAGTATAGAGATTTTAGAATATACTTAGGCTTCCAATGTAAATGTAAAGATAAATGTCAAATGTAAAGTGTCTAGAATGTATCAAGATGGAGATGTAAAACTTATACACACAAGGTCCTAAAAGGAAATGCTTTATCTTACTTAGAGAAGAATTTTATTTTGAAATCCTATAAAAGACATAGAGCCAGTTAATAATAATCAAATACATTTAAACTTATATTCATAGGAATGGAAATCCAAGCCTACTGAGATGGAACTTGGTCACCTTACTTTTCAGCAAATCCTAGTTCCATTTTTATTTCAAATAAATGAATAAATTGTTTTTATACATTACACTTTTATATAATAATTCATATTACATGCATTGTATTTATATGGGATGTAGATTTGCATTAGAGGGTTGCCTTTTCATAAGTTTCTTTTGGTGTGCTTGTTCCAAACTTTATTGGAATATGTATGCTTGTTCTTGGATGAAAGGATAGTGGTACCACATATAAGAACACCTTTACCCATTCATGCATCTTTTTTTTTTCTAATATACACTAAACCAAAGCTCGCAAGCCAATGGTAAGCTATGAGGGGCCTAAGCAATGGTGTTACCGAAGTATTCCTTATGATTTGGGCTTATTATTCTCCAGAATTTTTCAACAAAAAATTAACTTAGACACTTATACAAGTTTAGTTTCAAATTAGAATAAAATTTTATTTTAGGGTCTTTTTGAGTCAAAATTGCATTAGTTATATGCATCTAACCCTATTCATCTTAAAAAAATTGATTACAAAAATTAACAAGAATCCTTAATTTCAATGTTAACAATAATTATCTTACATGCACGCAATAGACCTTATAATTATGGTTTAAATATAATATTCTTAAGTGGTTAGGTTATTTTGCACTCCAAGTGAGCATAAGCCTATATGTATTTGCACCCCTCAAACTTCCTTCTGGTAGGATTATAGTAACATTAAAATAAGTTTTATAAATCCTATTTTTTTCCCAAAATGATTTATTGAAATCATTAAATATTTAAAAATAATTAATGAAATTTTAAATCTAAAATAAGTCTAACCTCAACTTTTATCAATGTTTTCTCTTCGAAGATAAAATTAACTATAGACGGTTCCCTCTAGAAGAGCCAAAGAACTAGTTTGCTAATAATATTTTGAAAGACATAAATGTTGTTTTACTATCATTTTGAAAATAGAAATACATCTTATAATTTAATTATCAAGCAAACTTACCTAATACCTCACAAGATTAGATCATATTCCATTATCATTTTGAAAATAAAAATAAACCTACATAAAACTTTTATACAACCCAAAGATTTTTCTCCAACTTCAATGAACTAAAGTATGGTTGATTTTTTTATTAGGGTTTTAATTTCACCATAAAGGAAAAACTATAATGGTTAATTACATCTCAAGATAAACTCCTAAAAACTTTTGATTAAAGTGGAGACTAAATCTTTATTTCTTTACAAAGATTGCATGCAAAGGATTTAAATTAGGTTTTTATCAATAGGGAATGGATAAAATTTGAACAGTTATTTCTAAAATTCGCATTAGGGAAATTAAAGCGTGCTTTAAGATTATGGAATACTAGAAAAACTCTAACATAGATTATAGTTTTGTTTTAATGAATCTGGATAAGATTTAATTTATGTTTAAGTTGACCATTTATTTGATAGATAAAATTTTACTCTGAGAAGAAAACATAGAATTTGAGCAACTGTACTTATATTTTTCTATAGTGGATAGCCAACTAACCACCTAAGTGCTTTAAAAAATATATAACTTTAAGTCTAATAAAATGGAGGAGATACGGGCTATTCTTTACTAAGGAATAAAGGGTGGGAAATGATTTTGAATCACTCAAGAGGATCTCACAAGGCCCAAGGATTAAAAAAATTGGAACATATATTCTCAGAGAAAATTAGAGAATTTATAGGCTAATTGGAAATGAAACTAGCTAGAAATTTATGGTGGGCTTGATATTCCATGCTGTTAGGCTAAAATTAGATAGTCCAATAGAGTGAAAAAGTTATCAGAATAAGACAAGGAAAAATGGAGTGAACTGAGGTAGTTATAGTTGAACCTAGAATTTTCTAGTTTGTTTCTCGAAGATTTTGACTACTTTAGGCAAGGATAAAGGTTAGGCTGGGCTAGGCCAATTCTTTATGTGGAGGGGAAGAGATTGTATGTAATGATTTAGTCTAACTTGGCCAAGATTACCAAATGGTTCATTTAAATTTATTTTCATGAACTTGGGTTAACCAGTTTGGCTAACCCAATCCATCCTAAAAGATTGGGAAGACTAGGGATAGTCGTGGGGGTTTATGGATAGGCTATGCATGCATTGGATCTAGTTAATTTGATCTAGGTTAAAAATTGGCTCTAGGAAATTCCTTTAAAAATACTTGGGTTAGCATAATTGGCTAATCTATGTGGGCCCACAGAGTGGGCAAGCTTGGGTAAGTTCATATGGATCTCATGGACATATTGGCAGACATTGGGATAAAAGTCCAAGAGTTTGAGGTAAATACAAGAGAATGGTGCATTTGATTAAACTTGCCTGACTTGGCTAACTATGGTCAACCTAGACAAATGATTGGGTCCCTTGGGTTTAGGAAACTTCATAAAGATGTATGAAAATTATGGGAGGCATGCCATGGTTATAGTATGCATGAAATACAAAATTAAAGAGAAAGGTGTTAACATATTAATCATAGTTAGCCATGGTAAACCATGTCACACCATGGCTTATAATAGATCAAATTTTATACTTGATCTGTCCAACTAGACCTACATCCACTCCCTGAAGACTCCTTCTTTAGGTATTGCACTAAATAATAGTGACTCCTCTTTTGCTCCTACAACAAGAAGAAGAAGCCCTTATAAACTCTCTCCCACCAACCCAAACTGGTAGTGAACAGTCATCCTTTTCACCCTCCCTGGTGAAGGCAGAGAACCGTCATCATTTTTCACCCTCTTGGTGAAGGAAGAGAACTATCATCCTTTTTCACCCTCATTGTAAAGGTAGAGAACCGTCATCCTTTTCACCCTCCTAGTGAAGGCAGAGAACCCTCGACCAATGTTGAAGAACTTCACTTAAGAGCCTCTAGAGTAGATGGGAAGAAACTTGAAGAAGACAAAGAGATCCTCACTTTGGGCAACCTTGTGAATCCCTCATAACTCTCACACTTCACTCTGACAATCTCTCCCAAACACTCACACTCAATGGCCACTCTTAAGAGAAATTCACAACAAAGGTATTTAGTGACAGTTTTTAGTACTCCACATATATAAAGGATATGAAGTACCATCCAAAAACTAAAAATTGTAAGGAAACTATCCTACAATTGTACTATATGATTGAATATAGTCTCGTATGATTCTTCTATATGAACGTATAATGACACATACGAATAGTTCAAATTTCTCTGTATAAACTTGTACAAACTCAATTTTATCATCCGTATGAAATGTATATCATCTTGTACAAACAATTCAAAAATCCATATACGATCATATACGAACCTGAATTAGTACTCAGTCAATCGTCTATATTTATTGACATCATACTATACCAATGGTTCAAAAACTAAACAAGTCTGTCTGATACAGTTATGTATGACATCATTACTTACTCTGTGAGCTGTCTGTATGAACCATACATCATACAGTATGAACTACTTAAATAAATTTAAAGTTTCCACTCACTCCCCCAATGTGTGTGTGTGCACAGTTACCCAATTACAATCACACTCTCTAAGATTAAAAAAAAAAAAAAAAAATTATTGACTTCATTACAAGAAACCCTAATCTAATCTATCTTGAAGTCTTCTGTAGCCTAGATTATGATTTTCTTGAAATATTAGTATACAAACAAAAGAAGTATAGAATGAAAAATACTATGAAACATAAAGATGTGAGTTATAATGTTTGTTATAATCAAAAAAATAAACTCATGAGCTCAAGTCATAATTAATAGAGGTTTGGGAGAAATTGAGTTGGGTTATGGGCCATGGATTTATAAGAATGAAGGAAAGGGGAATGTTAAAATTTCTTGCCAGGATGGGAGCTATGGGTTATGGTAGGATGTCTGGTGTGAAGCATATCTATAAAGCAGTGGAGGGTGGTGTTTGTGAGGGTATTGTTATGGGTAGTGGATCTAGTGTAGGTGCTAAACTGCATGGCATTATTGGGACTGCTGCTTGTGCTGTGGTTCCTAGAGTTTTGGAGGAAGTTGTTGTTCATGCTATTGCGATTAAATCTAAGATGGAGGTATCTACTTTCATAAATGATATTGAGATTAAATCTGGTATGAATCAAAATTCTTATAAATCTAGTGTTTCCTCTATGGTTAATAAATTTGATTCATTAAAAGGAATTGGTAAGGAGGGGGGATGATGTGGGGGATGATTATGATGGTCATAGGGAAGGAGTTTTTGGTTCTCCTAAGTTGGAAATGATTGAAAAAAATCAAAAGTTTACTTGTAATAATGTAATGTTAGATGGTGAATCTTCATCTATTACGAAGCTTTCGAATAAACTTAAGAGACTTGGTCTTTTTAAGATAATTCCTAGAAATAGGAAAGTTGGTATAGGTGATGTGGTGAACAAAGGAAGGATGGAGGATTCCTCTCCTTTGACTGATTAATGTCTTCCATTGCATTTTGGAAATGTAGAAGAGCTAGGAAAAAACAAGCTTATCTATTATTAAGGGAATTTGTAAAATAGCGTGATGCCTTTTTTTTTTTTTGGTGTGGGATTGTTGGAAACTAAGTTAACTTCTATTGATGGGAGGGAAGTTAATTTATTAATTGGTTTGGAGTGGGAGTTTTTTTGTTTTCCATCTGATGGGGCTATCGTGTGGAATTCTTATACTTTGGAATACTAGTTTTGCTTCATTATCTATTTTGGAGTCGTTGTATCAGGATGTATTAGGGAAATAACTATCATGAATAAAGGAGTGTGGAGGGTTTCTTTGGTTTATGGGTACAAAGATGTGTATAAAAATGGGAGCAGTGGAATAAAATTGAAGGGTGTTCTTCTAAAATTTTTCCATCAATAGTAAGTAGAGAATTCAACTGTTTATTATCTTAGGAGGTCAAAAGGGGAGGGAAGAATTTTATTTTTCCCAAGGACCCATGGAGATGAAGGAGATTTTGGCCAATAATGATTATCATGAAATTGCCTTTTTTGGCCGAATTTTACTTGGTGTAATAATAAAGATGGAGGGGCTCATATACTGGAAAGGTTGTATAGATCTTTTGTGAATTCTGTAGCTTTGAATTCTTCTCATTTGATGGTGGTATGTCATTCTTCAAGGATTTAGATCATTACCCTATTATACTAAATTTTTTTAATCATAATCCAAAATTTAAAAGGATTACTATATTTGATGATGTTTGGACTTCATTCCATGCTTTATCAGCTAATATTCTTAAAGCTTGGTTGTATAGGGCTGTGGGAAATTTTCTTATTATTCTTAACGCCAAGTTTAAAAGGGCTTTGAGGGCATTATTTTTTTGGTGTAAATCCAAGCTTAAAACTTTATTAAATTGAAGGAGGAACTTAAAATAGAAATATTGGAGCTACAAATGGAAAAGGCATATGAAGGAGGGATATGGGTTGAGAAGATTTTGCTTCATAGGTCCAAAGGGAATGATCTGAATATCACGTTGACTTTGTTGAGTACATGTGGAGGTAGAGAGATCAGGTGCAATGGATGGCTGAAGGTGACTCCAATTCCATGTTTTTTTTCATTTCTTTACACGTGCTAGGAGGAATTCAAATAAGATTTATCAAATTAAAGATGGTAATGGGGTGATGGTAGAAGATCAATATGATGTTGAAGAAGATTTTTTTTTTTTTTTAAGTTTTCAAAGATAAATGGAGGGAGTGTTTACTTGAAGGATGACCAACTCCTTAGTGTTCAATAAATGATGATTATATATCAATGCTTCAATCATAATTTTTTATGGAAGAGTTAAGTGATGTGGTTAATCAAATTGGTAGTCGTAAATCTCTAGACAATGATGGAATTTCCTATTCTTTTATCAGTTCTTATTGTGGTATAATAAAGGAAGTTGTTTTGAATGCAGTTAATGAATTCTATCATCTTGAAGGATGAATCTATAATGGAAGGAGATGCTCATTGTGCTTATTCCTAAAATGTTGAATATGTTGGTTCCATCTAACTTCAGGCCAATCAGTCTTTGTAAGATAATTTATAATATTGTAGCAAAAATACTTCTAAATAGATTCAAATTTATTATGCCAAAGATTATTTAGAAGAGCAAGTAGCTTTTGTAATAGGAAGGTCCCTATCAGAACATGTTTTTTTAGCTCAAAAGGTATTTCATAAATTTAGATTTTCTAAAGCTTCAAAATGTTATGTTTCTTTCAAGATATATATGGAGTATGCTTATGACATTATGGGGTGGGATACTTTGAAGCAAGTTTTAGTGTATTTAATCTTTCCTTGTAAATTTTCTTGGCTTATTATGGAATGTTTTTAAGATCTAAGATTTTTTTATCATGGTTAATATAAGTTTTTTAGATAGGATTTATGCTAGAAGTGGATTTCGACAAGGTTGTCGTTTGTCTCTATATTCATTCATTTTATGTTCCCAACTTTTATCTAAAGCTCTTATTCAAAGTAACAGTTCTATTGGGATCCAAATTTGGCCAAATGATTCTAGGATTTCTCATTTGTTGTATGCAAAGACATTCTATTTTTTTTATGCTTTTATGAAGATGGTAAAGGAGATTAAGAGTATTCTTAAAGAATTTTGTAATTGGTCTGGAAAAAAGATGAATGTTCAAAAGTATGTGATTATTTTTGAAAAATTAGTGAATAGGAGGAGGAGGAAAAGTATTTCAAAAATTATGAGATTTATAACTATTAAAGAAATGAGTTACTTGGGTGTGAAAATTGTTGTAAGGAAGCTTGTAAGTGCTAATATTCATAATATCTTTGACAAAACTTTGGGGAAAATTAAAGTTTGGGGAAATAAATTTATTTCCTAAGCTGGTAGGTTTATCTTAATTAAATTCGATATTCTTTCACTTCCCATTTTTTGTTTCTAGTCACTCTCTTGTGCCAATGGGAGTTTTGAAGGCTTTGATAAGATGTGTAGAAATTTTATATGGCATAAACAAGATGGAAAGAGGGGGCTTCATTTTGTTTTGTTGGGATGCATTGTATAAACTGAAGAAGGATGGTGGTCATGGTTTGTATTCGTCTACTTGAAAAGTGGGTCCTTTATGGCCAATTTTGCATGGAGTTCTTGAACAATTCGAATTCTCTTCTCTATAGAATTATGGATGCTAAGTATGGAGGTTGTAATCGTCAGCTTAATGAGAGTAGAGGTTCTTCTTCTTCTTGGAAAATTCTTTGTGATGGAGTTAAGTCAAATGCTCCCATTATAAGATGCAAGGTAGGAGGTGGTGATTCCAGTAATGTTTTAAAGGATGTATGGGTGTTGGATAGGAGCTTTAATAAGTGGCCAACTTTCTTTGCTGATTCAATTAATAGCCATATGATTGTAGTTAAGTTTATCATGGATGGAATCTGGAATAAAGATGAACTTAATAAATTCTTTGGTGAACAATTTGTGTTGCTTATTTGTCAAATTCAAATTATCCTGGAGTTGGATAAGAATTAGATGGAGCTTGTTCGTAAATGGTCTGGGAAATCTATTTCTTTATTGGGTATGGAAGTTACGGTGGAGGAGAACGTAGGAAATGGATGTTGAAAGTGGATTAGGAGGATCAAGCGTAATCCTTGGGGGGAAGTATTTTGGTGGCATTTTTTAACAATGCAAATCCTAATTGGTGGAGAATAAAACTTGGTGAAAATAGCCAATTCTCTACCCTTAGATGATATAGAGAACCAATTATCCTTTCCTTATCTGAGAGGAAGATAAAGTTTAAAACCTTACTCAAAGGACTCATCCATAACTATGTGTCCAGTCTCAAGTAATTAAAAGAAGAATTTTTAAGGTGCATAAAATGATTAATTACTGATAGAGCAAAAGTTTATTTTGTTGAGAAAATAAGACCTTTCTATTTCCATAAAAGAAAACTAAATTTTAAAGAACATAAATCAATCAAGCTTGTAATTATTATTAACTATCAATAAGAACTTAAGAAGTTCACAAATTTCAAAAATAAAATAGTGGTGATCAATTGTCAATTTATAAAGTTTCTAGGGGTTTTTGTTACAATCAATAATTCATCCCATATGGGTTATACAATATAATCTCCACCTATATCTTATCATCATCAAAGTAAAAATCTAACTAAAGTTTCTCATTGCACTTGTGTTCCTCAACACTAAGAGTAAACAAGCACCTTCTAGAAGGTAGCCAATCATCTTCTTACCATGATTTGAGGAGGTTAAAATAAATAAATCATATGACTTTTGATATCTACTAAGAAGAATGTTTGGCATCTTAACATGAAAGTCACTCCAATTGCATTAATCATAATTAACGAACATTTAGTAAAGAAATTGAGAAGGATAAAGGGTAAAGGGTAAAGTTCTGAGAAAATTTGGAACACTTATTTTTACCAGCCAAGGAAAGAAAGGAATGGAACATTTCAGATTTTTAAAACTATTCAAAAGTGGCCTGGCCAGTCTTATGTTGGGCTTTAAATTTTGGAGGAGAGAAGATTTAGTTTGAGTTGATATATTATTAGAAAATTTAGATTAAATTCTTGATATTGGAGACATAAGATTTTGTGTCTACCCTAGAACCTAAATCAAAGTTGGATCACGTATATATTAAAAACTAATGATTAATGCACATTGGACTTACATCGACCCAGATTGGAAAGCAAGATAAACCACTTAGGTACTTTTAAACTATGATTCCAGACTTATGAAAGATGGGTTAGTTGTTATTTAGGTTTTTGACAAATTAAGGTCGACGTCAAAAGAATTTCCTAAATGACCCCTTTACTTATGAATTATTGGCTATGCATGATGCAATTAAATTTTAATTAATTTTTATTTATTTATAATAAAATGCATATAAATTGACTTTTTATGCAAAAAAGAAATATATTGTGAACTTTTAAAAATGACATAGAAAATAGGGTTTTTCCTATAGAACACAATATTCTTAGAGAGATCTACACCCTTATAGGTTAGGTGGTCTGCCACGAGCCACAGGAGGGGAGGTGCTTAACAAGAAGAGAAGATAGATATGTATGCATGAGAACTCTACATGAGCCCTGGCTTACTTCTTAGAAATTATTATATTTTTATGTGAGCCTAATTCTTTTAAGAAGTTATAAGTAGAAGCATTTATTTTGTCCTTATGAGCCTAATAAAATTTAAGCTAAAATAAATCATGAAAGAAAGATGTTAAGATAGTTGCTATTTGCATGCTTTACATTTTTGCAACTTGTATAGTTTTGATGATTCCAAACATTATTGTTCAAATGTGTAGTTATCTCCTAACAATTTTAGAAAATTTATATTTGCTCTTGTGTGTACTAACATTTCAGGAAAATCGAACTCCAGACTACGAAGACTTCAAACCAAATTCAGCATGAAATACTTTGTGAATTTGAAGCTTATACTTTTCTTTAAAATAAACTTGAAAGGGAGTGATTGTAATTGAGTGAATAAAAACATACACACACACATAAGGAGATCATATAAAATTTATACTTATCGTACGGGATGATATCAGTTCGTACGGGACGATCAGACAGTTATCTCCAATTAAGATCACTTGGAACAAATAGGAACTGGTCAGAAAAATTTTCTAAGTCCTATTCGTCCGGGATGAAATTAAATATCGTCCGGGACGATTTGCTCTTTGTAAGAATTTCGTTCAGACGAAAATAATTATCGTCAGAAAATGATTTGCTCTCTGTAATATTTTCGTCCAGATAAAATTAAATATCGTCCAGGACGATCTGGTCTCTATAAGAATTTTGTCCAGACGAAAATAATTATCGTCAGAAAACAATTTTCTCTCTGTAAGATTTTCATCCAGACAAAATTAAATATCATCCAGGACGATCTGGTCTCTGTAAGAATTTTGTTCGGACGAACAAATCTTCGTCCTAACGATACAACTAACTTAGGATGGTTTTCCTGCAGTTTTTGGAACCGGCCTTGTAATAACCGTTCGTACCAGACAAACTTGGTTCGTACGGGAAGATCAGCTTGTACGAAAACATTTCGTACACATATACAAAGAGGTTCGTTTCAAGGCTTTTAAGTAACATCGTCCAGGATGATCCACGATCGTACGGGACGATCCACTGCGTACAGAATTGAAAATTTGCAGTTTTTTGGGCGGTTTTTCTTGTCTTTTGTATAAATAGTCCAAATTAGACTGCCACCCAATCTTTTTGTCATTTGATTTTCGTGCCTCTTGAGAGAATAGCCAAGGAGAGTGTGAAAGAGTGCATTCAAAGGAAGATTCCTACCACTAGAGCGTGAAGGCTTCACTTGGAGTTCAAAGGTAAGAATCTCTACTTGTGAATTGGGATTACTTCACGCTTTTCCTTCTTCCTTCTAGATTCTTGTGAGAAGATCTGTCAAGGAGATCCGGTTCTCTGCCGATACTTGGAGAGTGTGAACAGACGAAGAGTTCGCTACCTACACTTGGAGAGTGTGAATAGCCGAAGGGTTCTTTGCCTACACTTGGAGAGTGTGAATAGCCGAAGGGTTCTCTTCCCACACTAGGAGAGTGTGAAAGGACGGACAGTTCTCTGCCAAAACTGGGGATTATGTGAAAGGACGAACGGTTCTCTGCCAACACTGGGGATTGTGTAAAAGGACGACGGTTCTCTGCCGCACCGGGTAGTGGTGAAAAGAGTGATTTGTAAAGGCTTCTCCGCCTTGCTGTGGGTGCAAAAGGAGAGTCACTATTGGTATTAGTGAAATACTCGGAGGGTGCCTCTAGGGAGTGGATGTAGGTCTGGTTTAGACCGAACCACTATAAATCTTGTGTCATTTACTTTACTGCTTTTTATTTTCCGCATTTTTTTTTTTGTTTAAAAACTCTGTGGTTGAAAAATGTTTTCTATAAAAACTTAATTAAAATTTTCATTTCGGTTCAACACATTTTCAAAGAGGGCTTAAATTTTTAAAATACCAATTCACCCCCCCCCCTCTTGGTAGTCTTGGGACATTAACTTAGGTCTAACAACCTACTTACTAGACTCAATAAGTGGTATCAGAGCCTCGTTTCAAAATCATAAGTTTGAACTACTTTTTGATTAACGTAGATGGCTACATTCGGAAATCGAAACACACCTGAGGGTTACTCTATTACTAGACCACCACTCTTTGACAATATTCCTTTTGATTTTTGGAAAACACGCATGTCTACTTTCTTACAGTCACTTGATTATCGTATGTGGATTCTAGTCCAAGAAGGTTACCCAAAACCAACTAGATTAGTTGATGGAGTTAGGGTAGAAACACCTTTTGTAGATTGGACTATAGAAGAACGTGACTTAGCACAATTAAATGCCAAATGTCTAAATAGTTTCTTTTGTGCTTTAAAATCTTAAGACTACATGCGGGTTTCCACTTGCAAAAGTGGAAAGGACATATGGGATAGACTTTGTATAACTTATGAAGGGACAAAAAAGGTTAAGCAATCAAGAATCAATATCTTGTTACATGACTATGAGTTGTTTTTCATGAAACCTAATGAATCTATTTCTGACATATACACAAGATTCACACAAATTATCACTTCTTTGCATGCACTTGGTAGGGAATTAACTAATGCAGAAATGGTTAATAAGATTTTTCATTGTTTACCTATTGCTTATGATGCTAAAATTACTGCTATTACAGAGTCTAAAGATCTAAAAATTTATTCTATTGACAATCTTCTTGGTTCACTCATTGTTTATCAGCAAGGAGTAAGTCAAAGAAAGATTGATGCAGGTGAACCACGAAAGGAGAAGAATATTGCACTGAAAGTGGAAGAGTCAGAGAGTGAACACTCACAACCTGAGGATGAAGATAATATTGCATTAATGACAAGACAATTCAGAAGCTTTTTAAAGAGGAAGCAGAAGAGACGCCAGCAATGGAATAGAGGTAAGTTTAACAGAAATGGCAAGGTTTCTAATGAAGTGATTTATTATGAATGCAGGAAACCAGGTCATATCAAGACTGAATGCCCAAAACTCAAAACCACTCCTAGCAAGGAGAAGGTAGAGGAGAAACCAATGGTAAAGAAGGGCAAGAAGAAGTTTCAAAGAGCTTTCTGGGCGGACTCAGCTTCAGACTCATCTGAGACTGAAAAAGAAGAAGAAGTCACCAACCTTTGCTTGATGGCAGATAATGTTGATCAGTCAGATCAAGAAGAGGTATGTGACTTAACCTATGATGAATTATTTAAAGTTTTTGAACACATGCATGATGCATATAGGAAAATGAAAAAGATGCATGCTAGTGTAAGTTTAGAATTAGAAGAGCTCAAGAAGGAACATAAAATCCTTAGGAAAGATCATGCATTAATAGATGACAACCACATGAAACTACTTGATGAATTTGATGATTTGAATAAGAATTTTGAAAATCTAAAATCATCCTATGATGATCTTGAAAGAGATTTTAAAAATTTTAAGGATGAATCTGAGAGGAAAACATATCGAATCAGTTATACAAATCGACTCTTGGAAGAAATGAATTCATTTTATAAATTGACAATAAGAGCTCTTGAGGATAATAGGATACCCCCCAAAATTGAAGATTTTACAAATCGTAAATATTATCCTAAATATATGGAATCCCTTAGAAGACAAACAAATGGAAGAAAACTTAGGAATACTTTTCCTAAAGTTAAATGTAATAATTGTGGATTTTTGGGACATATAGCTCACACCTGTACATTGAAGATGAAAACTAATTTGGTGTGGAAACCTAAGATGGATAAGCCTAGACATATCATACATGCATCTGATTATAAATTGCTAAAAGGAGAACCCAAACTTGTTTGGGTTCCCAGGTCTAACATTTGATATTTTTGCAGGTTTACTCTCACACAAGACCTCGTGGGAGCATATGGTACCTGGACAGTGGATGTTCAAAGCATATGACTGGAGATACTGCTCAATTCATAACACTGGAAGCCAGGAATGGAGGCAAGATTACACTTGGAGATAATACCACAAAGAAAGTGGTTGGATCTGGTATGATTGGAAATTTAAAAATCTTTTTCATAGACAATGTGTTATTGGTTGAAGGCTTAAAACATAATTTGTTAAGTATAAGTCAGCTATGTGACAAGGGATATAATATAAAATTTTTACCTACTAGCTGTATATTAAGCCTAAATGGGAAAGAAGTTTTAAATGGAAAAAGGGTAAATAATGTTTACATGCTAGATTTAAATTGTATTCAATCTCCTACTGCTTTTTGTTTGAAAACTGTTTCTGATGAATCACGGCTTTGGCATAGGAGACTTTGTCATTCTAATATGAAAAACCTTAGGAGTATTACCCAAAAGAACTTAGTGAGAGGTATACCAAAACTAGACTTTACTAAGGACCACCTTTGTGATGGATGTCAATTAGGAAAACAAGTGAAGTCCTCTTTTAAGTCCATTAAGGATCTTAGGACCAGTAAACCATTGGAAATTCTTCACATGAATCTTTTTGGACCAGTAGGAACTATAAGTCTAGGAGGGAAGGTATACGGATTTGTTATAGTGGATAATTTCTCAAGATTCACTTGGGTTAGATTTCTTCTTCATAAGAGTGAATCGTTTGAGGAATTCAGAAATTTTTCAACTTGGATTCAAAGAAAACTAGGATGTGAAATAATTTCCATACAAAGTGATCATGGAGGAGAATTTGAAAATGAAAGATTTGAATTTTTTTATAAATAAAAAGGGATTGATCATAATTTTTTGGCACCTATAACCCCTCAACAAAATGTGGTAGTTGAAAGGAAAAACAGAACATTAATAGAAGACGCCCGAGCAATGTTGGCAGAATACTCACTTCCTAGATATTTTTGGGCTGAGGCGGTTAGCACTGCATGCTATGTTCTGAATAGGGTGAATGTGAGATCGAATTTAAATAAAACACCCTATGAGTTGCTAAAAGGTAGAACACCTAATTTTTCTCATTAGCATGTTTTTGGTTGCAAGGTGTTCATTCATAACAATGGAAAATCTTCCTTAGGAAAATTTGATCCAAAATCAGATGAAGGAATTTTTGTTAGATATTCAAGTGTTGGAAAATCTTATAGGGTATTCAACAAAAGAACTTTGGTCATTGAAAAAACCACATATGTTGTATTTGCACCTTCCTACTTGAAAGATCTTTTGAAAAAGGAAGTGTGGATACAACTCTCTTTTTAAAGAAATTTGAAAAGAAAATACTCATTGTTCAAATTTATGTGGATGATATCATTTTTGGATCTTCAAATAAAAATCTTTGTGATGATTTTTCTAAAATAATGAGTAGTGAATTTGAAATGAGTCTAATGGGAGATTTAAATTACTTTCTAGGCTTTAGCATTAAGCAACTTGAGGAAGGTACATTTCTTTGTCAAATTAAATATATTAGGGACATCCTCAAAAAATATGAAATGGACAATGCTAAATCTGTTAGTACACCAATGAGTTCCTTAGTTCAATTGGATAAGGACCTTAAGGGAAAATCTGTTGATCAAAAGAAATATAGAGGAATTATTGGATCTTTACTTTACTTGACTGCTAGCCGACCAGATATTATATTCAGTGTTTGCTTATGTGCTAGATTTCAATCAGATCTAAAAGAATCACATTTGACAGCAGTGAAAAGGATTTTAAAATACTTACTAGGAACTCAAAACTTAGGAATTTGGTATCCTAAGTTTAGCTCTTCATTTGAAATTGTTGGTTATTCAGATTCTGACTTTGCAGGCTGTAGAGTGGATAAGAAAAGAACTTCTGGAACATGTCAATTCATTGGAAATTCATTAGTTTTATGGTCTAGTAGAAAACAAAATTCAGTAGCCCTATCTACTGCAGAAGCAGAATACATTGCATTAGGAAGTTGTGTGGTACAAGTACTTTGGTTAAAACAACAGTTGATTGATTTAGGATTAACTATAGGCACTATTCCAATTTATTGTGACAATACTAGTGCTATTTACATTTCCAAAAATCCTATTCAACATTTTAGAACCAAACACATTGACATAAGGCATCATTTCATAAGGGATCATGTATCCAAGGGAGAAATTAAACTTACTCATGTTTCAACTGAAAATCAACTTGCAGACATTTTTACAAAACCTTTAGCCTTTGATACTTTCAGTACATTAAGAACAAGGCTTGGTGTAATCGATTTGAATGCTTAAATAAAAATATTTTTGCAACATTGATATTTATGTTTTAGTAGTTTATGTTTTTCTGATTTGTGTTTTTATGATTTTTTTTGTGTTTTGAGTGATTTTATTTGTAAAGTCTGTAAATTTGTCATTGTCATTTGTGATTTGTGTGTTTAGTTTGATTTTCTTTTATAAAAATTCAAAAATCCAAAAATGTGGAAATCGTCCAGGACAAAATTTTTCGTACGGGACGATGTGTGTAAAATTCAGTTTGCGAGAATTCTAACCGACTTAAAGTAGTTTTTAATGTAGATCGTCTGTACGATCTTAATGATCATCCAGGACGAAATTTTTTTTCAAACATCGGGATGATTGAATGCAGCAGTTGAATGGATAAGGCAGTTTTAATTGTGAACTTCGTCCGTACGAACTTTTGGTTCATCCAGACGAATAGACGTCGATTCATAGTAGGGGACGGTTTTCAACTGACATTAAAACGAATTAACTTTTGATCGTCTGTACGAAATTTTTTCGTCTGTACGATCGGTCAAGTCAAAAGTCTGTACGAAAGGATGTATCGTAAGTTTTGTTGATTACGAAAAGCTGTTACATTTTGGACGATTTTGATCATCTGTACGAAGCCTTTTCATCCAGACGAACGATTATTTTCGTCCAGGACGAACATTTTTTATCCAGGACGAATGTATCATTTTCTTTAAATAAGAAGGCTTTCTAACTCAACAATCACTTCTCCAAACATCTCTTTCAATCCCTTTCGACTTCCAAATCAACAATGGCCTCCTCTAGCAAGTGACAAAAGGTGTTAGCAAAGAAACCTCATAGGAATGCTTCTGAAAACTTTCTTTCAAAAGCAAATGAGGAATCCTTTCCTCGATTTGCTTCTGCAAAAATCACTCATTATCGCATTCTGATTCAAAGCGAGATAAACTTCAAGGTAATACACCTTTTTGCCTCCACTCAGTTTGGATTTATCTTATCTCTCATCCACATCTACAACTGACAAACCTTCCTTTACTTCCTAGCCAATATGAGTTTCAACTCTGATCACTCTTCTGTCAGTTCTTATGTGTTTAAACAAAAAGTTGAAATCACTAAGCATGACTTAGGTGCTTTTCTTAACTTAAGAACTGAAGGTTTAAGAGCCCACACCCTTATGAACGAAAACACCTACAAATGGTTTGAAATCAATAGGGTGATTAGAGGAAATAACCTAGATTATCATATTGCAAGAGTTTCTGGAATGACCAAAAATACTCGAATCATCCAGCACATTCTTAGATCTTCTATTATTCCAAAAGCTGGTGATAGGATCAACATTACTTCACTCCTTTCTATTGTGACTTTTTTAAATAAAAGTCCTATTGATGAAGCCCAACTTTTCTTAGACCATCTTTATGGGCTTTCTGAAATTGAACATGCTGATCAGAAAAGAAAAAGGAATATTTCATTGGGTCACTTGATTACATATATTTTGGAAAAGAAATACAATCTAGTGCATCCTGATGAAGAATATGAGGAGCCGGTCTACTACAATGATGATTCTTTTAGAGCTATCTTCAAGGAGCAAAAAGAGAAAGCACCTGTCAGTGCTTCTGAAGAAGAAGAAGGAGAACAATCATCTGTACCTCAATCAAATTATCAAAATTTGATTGGGAAATTTGATAGACTTGAGACTCATTTTGATCAACGATTTGATCAAATTGATTCTCAACTTCTACAGCAGCAACATGACATTGGTAGTATAAGAAATGAAGTTCATGAAATTAATACCAATGTTATGTTGATGACTTCCTACTTCAATATATTTGGTGGCATTCCTCCTCCTCCTCCAGAAGAATAGAGATTTGAGTGATGATCTTCTAGATGTTTGTTGTATTAGTGTTTGTTCTAGTGTTTGTTTTAGTTGTGTTTATTTGTATTTGTTTTAAAAGTTCAGTGTATTTTTCTTTTAGTATTTTTGTATTGATATTATGAAATGATCTTGTAATCTTTTTCATCAATATCAATATATGTTGTATTTGCTTTAAATTTGGATTGTTTTTGAAATGTGTTTAGTTTTTATGAATTTCATTAGTCTTTTTAATCTTAATTGTGCTTAAATTAGATTGTAATTTGAGATTAATTTCATTAGAAAATCTAGTCTTTCTAAATTTAAAATTTATTTATAACATGTTATAATTAGAATTTTTAATTTTATGTCTATTCATTTAGACTACATAAAAATTAATATTATTATTGCAATTTAGATGTGTTCTTATTTTGTATTTCTTTGCTCAAGTGATATTTATGCACTTAGAAAATTTTGAAATTTTAGATTATTGATCTTGGAAAGAATTGGTTTTAATTACTCTTGAAAATTGTACAAAGAGTACAAAAATCAAAAGGAATGCGCAAAGGTTCGCAAATGTGAAAAAGAGGCACAAAATTAGCCCAATGTAAAAAGATGCACAAAAATGTGCCAAAATGTTGAAAAAGATGCGCAAATCACCACATGTGGTAATTCTCTTATTTCCAGATTCTTTTAATCTCTTAATTCAAATTGATCTTATGTTCATTTCTATTTCTATTGAACTTTGAAATATAGAATTTTTATTCATCTCTCTTGTAATGATTTTCTATATCTCAAATGTCTAAATTGAATCATGTCTTTGATAAATTCTTCTTACTTACAATGTTATATCACTTCTTAATTCTATAAATTTCTATGATTTCACTAATGTTATTAGTTTTAGATTGCATACCTTATGTCAATCATTCTTTAGATTAAATTTTCAAATGGATTTCATATAATTACTTATATTTTTTATCTATTTCTTCTTCACTTTTTGTTGTTGTCAAAAAGGGGGAGAAATTATTGTGTTTGTATGTTTGTATTTTGATTATTTTGTGTCAATTGGCTTATGTTATTAGTATTATTTATTTTTTGTTAAAAATTTTTTTTGAAAAATAAAAAATTGTATTCTTTAGTTCAAAATGCCTCCTTATTTTCATGTATTCATCAATTCAGGGGGAGTTTAGAAAATATGTTTAAATTGAAATCATACAAACAATAATTATTTTGCCATCATCAAAAAGGGGGAGATTGTTAAGATACTTGCTATTTGCATGCTTTACATTTTTACAACTTGTATAGTTTTGATGATTCCAAACATTATTGTTCAAATGTGTAGTTATCTCCTAACAATTTTAGAAAATTTGTATTTGCTCTTGTGTGTACTAACATTTCAGGAAAATCGAACTCCGGACTACGAATACTTCAAACCAAATTCAGCATGAAATACTTTGTGAATTTGAAGCTTGTACTTTTCTTTGAAATAAAATTGAAAGGGAGTGATTGTAATTGAGTGAATAAAAACATACACACACACATAAGGAGATCATATAAAATTTATACTGATCGTACGGGACGATATTAGTTCGTTCGGGATGATCAGACAGTTATCTCCTATTAAGATCACTTGAAACGAATAGGAACTTGTCAGAAAAATTTTCTAAGTCCTATTCGTCCGGGATGAAACTAAATATCGTCCGGGACGATTTGCTCTCTGTAAAAATTTCATCCAGATGAAAATAATTTTCGTCAGAAAACGATTTGCTCTCTGTAAGATTTTCGTCCAGACGAAATTAAATATCGTCCAGGACGATCTGGTCTCTGTAAGAATTTCGTCCAGACGAAAATAATTATCGTCAGAAAACGATTTGCTCTCTGTAAGATTTTCGTCCAGACAAAATTAAATATTGTCCAGGATGATCTGGTCTCTGTAAGAATTTCGTCAGGACGAACAAATTTTCGTCCAGACGATACAACCGACTTAGGACGGTTTTCCTCCAATTTTTGGAACGGACCTTGTAATAACCGTTCGTACCGGACGAACTTGATTCGTACGGGACGATCAGCTTGTACGAAAACATTTCGTACACATATACAAAGAGGTTCATTTCAAGGCTTTTAAGTAATATCGTCCAGGACGATCCACGATCGTACGGGATGATCCACTGCGTACAGAATTGAAAACTTGCAATTTTTGGCCAGTTTTTCTTGTCTTTTGTATAAATAGTCCAAATTAGACTGCCACCCAATCTTTTTGTCATTTGATCTTCGTGCCTCTTGAGAGAATAGCCAAGGAGAGAGTGTAAGAGTGCATTCAAAGGAGGATTCCTACCACTGGAGCATGAAGGCTTCACTTGGAGTTCGAAGGTAAGAATCTCTACTTGTGATTTAGGATTACTTCACTCTTTTCCTTCTTCCTTCTAGATTCTTGTGAGAAGATCTGTCAAGGAGATCCGGTTCTCTGCCGACACTTGGAGAGTGTGAACAGACGAAGGGTTCGCTGCCTACACTTGGAGAGTGTGAATAGCCGAAGGGTTCTCTGCCTACACTTGGAGAGTGTGAATAGCCGAAGGGTTCTCTGCCCACAATCGGAGATTGTGAAAGAACGGACGATTCTCTGCCAACACTGGGGATTGTGTGAAAGGACGGACGGTTCTCTGCCAACACTGGGGATTGTGTAAAAGGACGACGGTTCTCTGCCACACCGGGTACTGGTGAAAAGAGTGATTTGTAAAGGCTTCTCCGCCTTGCTGTGGGTGCAAAAGAAGAGTCACTATTGGTATTAGTGCAATACTCAGAGGGTGCCTCTGGGGAGTGGATGTAGGTCTGGTTTAGACCAAACCACTATAAATCTTGTGTCATTTACTTTACTACTTTTTATTTTCCGCATTTTTCTTTTGTTTAAAAACTCTGTGGTTGAAAAATGTTTTCTATAAAAACTTAATTTAAATTTTCATTTCGGTTCAACACATTTTCAAAGAGGGCTTACATTTTTAAAATACCAATTCACCCCCCTCTTGGTAGCCTTGGGACATTAACTTAGGTCTAACAACCTATTTACTAGACTCAACAAAAGAAACCTATAAAATAAGATAATTTTTAATACATGAGTAATGTAAAAAAAACTCATAAATCCCAAATCAAATCAAGTAATAGAATTAAAATGCCATGTAGAAAGTGTTACTAAATATAAAAATCAAGGTCTTCTAAAATTTAAAATGGGCGGGCTCCACTAACAACACTCCAAATTCTAATCCTATAGAATTACACAAGTTCAACTTAAAAGGAAGGCATTTGTTTTGGTCTTTGAATGTTCTTAGCTTTTCTTTTCATTCATTGGGCTCCCTGTGCTTTTTCCAAATTTAAACATCCAAATGGAAAGAACTCTCCACTAAGGATATTTAATTCTTCTTTGGATTTTATATTCCTAATTTAATGCCTCTTCTTAAGTGATATTTAGAACTCCTTTAAGTTTACGCAGTCAATCAAATATTTGGATCATTTATTGATAGAAATATTTGGATCATTTTTTGATTGAAATTGTGCTCTGGTCTAGGAGCAGGAGTAGTAGCAGGTACAAGTGCTATAGCATGTCCTTCTTTTTCATAAAGTTAATCTCTCTCATCCCCTTGATCCCAATGGGAAAGAGTACAAAATGAAGCATCAGTAAAATAGACAGGAAGATTATTTGGGGGATCAAGATGAATTAGATTGTATTTCTTTTCGAGAATGTTGACAATCAAGTGTCCTAAAGAAACATTATTCTTCTTTCTAGTGGCAGGAAGTCTAATGTTAATAAGGTTGTGGATGTAGTCCATAATCAAATGTGCTTCATTAAATTGAGTGTTTGATAAGATATAGTATGTGACTATACTAAGCAAAGGAGTGATATTGATTAGATCACCAGTTTTAGGAATAACAGAGGATCTTAAAACATGCTAGATGATCCTGGCATTTTTATTCAAATATTGAATGAGGGGTAAGTGTTGGATTGAAGGTGTTCCCCTAAGAGTCAAATTAGCAGTTGTACAATTAAATCACTTCTAAAAGTCTTCGAATGAGCCCTGATTCCTTCAGTTCTAAGATGCAAAAAGGTGCCCAAATCCTCTTTAGTGATTTCAACACATTGGCAAAAGACATATAAGGACATAATGGTGTTGTTTTCTCTCATTCTCAAATTGGCAATAAAATAATAAAATGTTTCAGAATTAAAAGCATAGATAAAAGTGAGAATGAATGAAAACTAACTAGAGTTAAAGAGGGGCATAATAGAAAAGTTGATATCTTATTGAATAAGAAGATGAGGAGTAATCTTAGTTTGAATAAACTGAGTTTAGGCTTGTTGATTTCCCCTTAAGAGAAAATTATCATCTTGTACGGAACGAGATGAACTTCCCTTAAAAGGACATGATCATTTGCTACTGCTTGCCATTTAAGAAGGATTAAACACAAGGATTGAAAGGGACTGAATATGGAATCGATTGAATAAATTCAAACAATATCTTCAAACTTATAAAAATTGAATGATTTTGTATAGTACAAAATTAAGTAATAAAATATGAATAATACGAATTAAAAAGCCTTAATCCAGAAGTTATTATTTTAACCATTGAACCTATGCCACACAATTTACTAAGGCTATATATTCTACTTCAATAGTGTAAAGGATACTGAATTATATTCTCTGTTAGACGAAGAAACTGAAGTGTTTCTAATAAACTAACAAGTTTTAGAAGTACTTTTTTGATCAACTCTATATCCTATAAAATTTGAATTAGAATATTTAATGATTTTCAAAAGAAGTGCAATTCCTAGGATACCAAATCCCTAAGTTTTATTTTCCCAAAAGATATCTCTAAATTCCTTAAATAATAATCAAATGGGATTCCTTTGGATCAGCTTGAAATCTAGCATAAAGATAAACACTAAACATGATATCAAGTCTGCTAATAGTTAAATAAAATAATGGCCCAATTATCCCTCAAAATATCTTTGATCAACAATTTGCCTTTAAAATTCTTATTTACCTGAACAAATGAACTCATAGGTGTACTTCTTGGTATAGCTTTATTCATTTCATACTTCTTAAGGATGTCTTTAATGTATTTTGATTTACTATGAAATGTGCCATTCTCTTTTTATTTTTTGCGAAAACAAGAAAGTAACTCAAGTCTCTCATCAAACTCATTTCAAATTTCTTATTCATTATTTTTGAAAAATCATCACAAAGATTTTTATTAGTGGATCTAAACAAGATATCAACAATATATATTTGAGCAATAAGAATGTTATTTCATACTCTTTTTAAAAAGAGAGTTGTGTCCACACTCCCTTTAACAAAAGATCTTTTTAGTACAAATGTACTTAGCCTTTCATACAATACCCTAGGTGTATATTTTAGTCCATACAATATCTATTTCAATTTAAACGCATGATTAAAAAATTTTGAATTTTCAAAACCTGGAGGTTTCTAAACAAAAACATTTTCTTTTATCACCCCATTAAGAAAGTCAATCTTAACATCCATTTTAAATAGTTTAAATCCTTTAAAAAGGAAATGGCTAAAAGTACCCTTATTGCATCAAGTCTTGTTACAGGGGAAAAAATCTCCTTAAAATCAATCACTTCTATTTGATTGTACCTATTAGCCATAAATCTTGCCTTATTTCTAACCACTACACCTGAATCATTTATCTTGTTTTTGAAAACCCTCTTAGTTCCAACAACACTATGATTTTTATGTCTTTTTACCAACTCCCAAACATAATTTCTAATAAAATGATTTAACTCTTACTATATGGATAAAATACAAAAGTCATCAGTAAGTGCTTGATTTACACTACTAATTTCAATCATTAAAATAAATCTGGAGTGGTTCACTTCTTTGTTAAGTCCATGCCTAGTTCTAATCCTTCACTTGGATCTCCAAAAATTAGTTCTTTAGGCTGAATTTTAGAATATTTCTATTCTCTAGGCAATGCATAATTTATTCTAACCTTTTCTTCAAGATTTGCATTTTCAATTCCTTAGAAAATCTCTTCAATATGTTTTTCTTCCAACCTAAACTCTTCAGAATTATCATATTCATAAAAAACTTCATGTGTGGTCTCCTCTACTACTAATGACCTTTTGTCATAAACTCTATAGGATTTGCCAACACTCCAATATCCTAGAAAAATTTCCTCTTCAGATTTAAGTTAAATTTTCTTAAAAGAGTTTTACCATTGTTATGAATAAACACCTTACATCCAAAGACATGTAGATGTGAGAGGTTGGATTTCCTACCCTTAAGAAGCTCAAATGGCATATTATTCAACTTAGATTTAATGTTCACCCTATTAAAAAAATAACAAGTTGTTTTAATAGCTTCAGGTCAAGAATATTTAAGAAGTAAATATTTAGCCAATATGGCTCGAGTAGCTTCTACCTAAGTTTTGTTCTTTCTTTCAACAACCTCATTTTGTTGAGGGATCCTCGGAGCTGAAAAGCTATTATATATTCCTTTCTCTTTACAAAAAACTTCAATTTTTTTATATTCAAACTCTCCATCATGATCACTATGAATTAAAAGAATTTCATAACCTTACATCTTTTGAATCCAAGTAGAAAAATTTTAAACTCATCAAATGATTCACTCTTATGTGATAAGAATCTAATTAAAGTGAATCTTAAATAATCATCAATAATTACATACCCAAAAACTTTCACTCCTAGACATATAGTGCTAACAGGTCCAAAAAGATCTATTTGAAGGACTTCTAAGGGTTTTCTAGTACTAAGATCTTTAAATAGATGAAACAAGGACTTGACTTATTTTCCTAATTGACACGCGTCACACAAGTGATCCTTAGTAAATTCAAATTTGGGAATGCCTTTTACCAATTTTTTCTGGGTAATTTTCCTAAGATTCTTTAAGCTTGCATGACAAAGTCTTCTATACCATAATAAAGATTCATCATCAATAGTTTTTAGGTAGAAAGCATTAGAATATTTAACACAATTTAATCAAGCATCTAAACATTATTTACCCTATCTCCATGCAACTCATTTTAGCTAATAATGTAGCTTGTAGGAAAAACATTTATGTTAAAAACCTTATCAAAAAGCTGGCTAATACTTAGCAGATTATGTTTTAAACCTTATACCAATAAAACATTTTCATTCAAAATATTTTTTGTGTTACCAATCATACCTGATCCTACCACTCTACTAGTGGTGTTACCTCCAAAGGTCACTTTGCATCTATTCCTGACCTCCTGCAAAATAAATTGATTTCCATCTCCAGCCATATATTTTAAATACCCGTTGTCCAGGTACCAAATGATCTCACGAGGGCTTGTATGAGAATGATTCTACAAAATTATCTAATGTTAGACTTGGGAACCTAAATAAATTTTAGTTCACCTCTTGACAATGGTAATCCAAATGCATGTTTAACATGTTGTGATTGATGCACTTTAGGTCTCCATACTAAATGTGTTCTGTTATGAATAGTGCAAGTGTGGGAAATATGCCCCAACATTCCACATGAAATATATTTAACACTAGAAAAATGATTTACAAATTTATATGAGTTATAATATCTTTTTCTAGATTTTGAATGTGTAAGCTTTTGATTATGATTGTTAAATTGTTCAATTATGGGTGGTATCATATTTTCTTCAAAAGCTCTTAGTTTTTCTTGAAGATATGAATTTACATTTTCCAAAATTGAATTTTTAATCTTCAAAATATGTTCCTTTTATTTTGATTTATCTATAAGCACCTTAAAATCATTTACAAGTTCATTATAAGATATTTTCAAAAAATCACAAATCATTGAATTCATCTAACAAAGCATGTGATTGTTATATATGTTTGCATGATTATTCCTCAAATTTTTATTCTCTTTTTGTAGATTCAGAGACTAGATATTATGGTTAGCATGCAATTTTTTTTTAGTTTCCTATATGCATTATGAATTTTCTCAAAAACTTCAAATAATTAATCATAAGATAGGTCACATACCTCCTCTTGATCTGAAAGATCAAGTTTATCCTCTATTAGGAAGAAATTTGTAACCTCCTCTTTTGCTTTAATTTCTGAAGAATCTAAAATTGAGTTAGCCCAGAAAGCTCTCTACATTATTTTCTTGCCATTCCTAATGTTCATTTTGTCCTCCAATTTATCCTTGTTAAGATTAGCTTTGAGATTTGGGCATTTCATTTTTATATGTCCAAGATTCCTGCATTCAAAATAAATGATTTCATTTAAAATTTTTGCATTCACCTTTATTTCAATATTAATATCTTCATCTTATTCTCTGAAGGAAACTTTTGAATTTCCTTGTCATAAGTGTAATTTCTTCATCCTTAGGCATTGATTGATCATTCTCTAAATAATTAACTTTTAATTCTATATTCTTCTCTTTGTGCTTATCACCTATATCAATCTTTATTTAATTTACTTCTTGCTCATCAGTAATTAGTCATCCAAGCAAATTATCAATAGAATATACATTCAAAACTTTAGACTCAATTATGGTAGTTATCTTTGCATCATAAGCAATAGGTACAATAATATAAGATTTTCTTAACATTTTATGAGTTTGTAAGTTCTCTACCTTAAAGCATGCAATGAGGTAACAATTTGAATAAACCTTACATACATATCAAAATTTGACTCAATAAGTGTCATGCAAAATAATTCATAGTCATGTAATAAAATGTTCAACCTAGATAGCTTTACCTCATTTGTTCCTTCATAAGTTATGCAAAGTCTATCCCATATCTCATTTCTAGCTTTGCAAGTAGAAACATGAATATAATCCTCATATTTAAAAGAAGAAAAAAACTATTTAAACATTTGACATTTAACTATGCTAATTATTTTTCTTCCAATGTCCAATAAGTGAATGGTGTTTCAAATCTAATGACATATACATTTCTAGTAGGTCTTGTGTAACCTTCTTATACTAATATCTACATGAGATAGTCAAGTGATTATAGAAAAGTAGACATGTAAGTTTTTCAAAAATAAAACAGAATATTATTGAATAGAGGTGGTCCAGTTATTGAATATCTTTCAGGAGTATTTTGGTTCCAAAATTAGTCATGTTCATTTTTCAAAAAATAGTCTAAACTTTAACATTTGAAATTAGTTATGATACCACTTTAAAGTTTGTGTAGGTTCTTAGACTATATAGAACTCTCTCAACGCTAACGAGGGGGGGGGGGGGGGGGGGGGGGGGGGGGGGGGTGAATTGGTTATAAAAAAAATCTTGGATATTTGAAAACCTTATTTAGATCCTTTTTGGAAAGTTAAATCACTAATCGTAAAACTTACTGTGATTATAGAAATGATTACCACAGATAATTTTCCAACCACAATTTAAATGCAATAAAATAAAAATACTTTAAAAATTAAAGGTAATAAATAAAAATGAAATTTTATATTGGTTTGGTCCAACTAGATCTACATCCACTCCCTAGATACCCCTTCTCTAGGTATTGCACTAAACACAAGTAACTCTACTTTTCCCCCACAACTAGGCAGAGAAGCCATTACAAACTCTCTTCCACCAATTTGGTGCGGCAGAGAACCATCACCTTATAAGTGTATGGAAGCTTACCTTCTTGCCCTTTTTCA
This sequence comes from Dendrobium nobile, assembly GCA_022539455.1. Classification (NCBI taxonomy): domain Eukaryota; kingdom Viridiplantae; phylum Streptophyta; class Magnoliopsida; order Asparagales; family Orchidaceae; genus Dendrobium; species Dendrobium nobile. Next base: position 41,144,961 of record CM039726.1, read on the forward strand.
CCCTTCTCTTGAAGGCATGGTACCTACAAATTCCTTTTCACCCTTTTTGGTGAAGGTAGGGAACCTTCACATCCTATTTCACCCTCCTAATGAAGGTAGAGAACCGTAACAATCTTTTTCATCCTCTTGGTGAAGGCAGAGTACCTATATGTCCTTTTTCACCCTTTGAGTGAAAGCAAAGAATAATCACTTCCTTTTTCTCCCTTTTGATGAATTCAAAGAACCGTTATGTCCTTTTTTACCCTCTTGGTGAAAGAAGAGAATCTTGATCTTGTCTTAAAGATTATATCTCAAGAGCCTTTATAGAAGTTGGGTAGAAACTTAAAGTAGACAAAGAGATCCATACTTTAGGCAACCTTGTGAATCCCTAACAACTCCTCTTCATTTGATCTCTTTGTTACAGATCTGTTTTCATGGATTATAATTTTTATGATAGCAAACACTCTTATTACAAATACTCTTATTTCTCTACTACTGCCTTATTTACTGACATTACAGGTCCACAAGGTCAAACTTTATTTTGGAACCAGCTCAAGATTGGGTAGACTAGGTCCGAGTCAATTTGTAACCCTTTTCCATTCTTGAGTCTATTGTATGTGATGTAGCTCCTGATGCTTTGTAACTTGGAAGATTCTCTAACTGTTCCCATAGGTTTACTGTTTTGGTAACATCGTCCAGGACAATTTTATATCGTCCTAGACGATCAGTTCAAAAGCAGAAACCCTAATTAGAGCATCCTCATTAAAATAGTAATCATTACACAAATAATATCATCCTGGATGATTTTGTATCGGCCAGGATGATAGGCTCAATTTAGAAAAAATCTGTCGCCAAATCTTTTTAGGAATTACTTATTTTTGGACATCGTCCCGGTGGATCGTCCTGAACTATAAAATATCATCCCAGATGATCCAGGACAATTTTTCCAAATTTTTTTTGGAATTTAAGGAAAGCAATTATGACTTGATTGCACGATAAAATCGTCTTGGACGATCGGGAGATCATCCTGGCCGATATATTGGACGATTGGACATCGGACAGCTCTTTTTCAGGGCGATGTTCAGGATGATATTCCACAATTTATACTGATCATCCTGGATGATATATTATTATCCTAGATGATAAGAACAAATTTCTTCTGATTATCTCATATCATTCCGACTGATTGGGCTTAAATTGCACTGATCGTACAAGACGATATTAGTATCATCCTGGACGATAATGTCGGCAACTTGCATTAATGAGCTCATTTTAAGATCTTATATTTAAGCTATAACATGACACTTTGTAAGTGTCTTTGGCGGCCATTGTAGCTTCGTTCTTTTGGGGAGACTTGTAAATAGAGCTTGAAAGGGAGTGAAGAACGGGATAAGTTTGAGAGGGAGAAGATCCTGTGAGGGGGGACTCAAGGGAGTGTGGAGAGGGATTCCACACGGTTGCTCTGGCAGGCTTGCACCATAATACAGTCAGATTCAAGGCTCATCTTGAGGGAAGTTCACAGAAGAAGAAGATCTCTGTGGTGTCAAAGAACCCGACGACTCCGCCGCACCAGATAAGTTAGAAGTGATTTTGTAAGGGCTTCTCCGCCTAGCTGTGGGCGCTAAAGGTGAAACACTTAGCTTAGTGCAATACTTGGAGGGTGCACCCAAGGAGTGGACGTAGGTCAAGGTTTGATCGAACCACTATAAATCTGGTGTATTCTTTCTTTATTACTTCCGCATTTAATTTCCTCACTTTTGTTTTTATTGTGGTGATATTGGTTTTAATTTGTGTTTTGATTGAAAGATATTTTTTTTTACCAATTCACCTCTCTCTCTTAATTAGCTTTGGGCCAGTTCATAGGGCCTAACATCCCTAACAAACTTTCAAGTCGTATCAGAGCAGTATTCATAAAATGTAATTTTTAAAAGCTTTCGAATTTGGATCCATGGTTAATTTTTTAAATCATAATATTGCGAAAGGTTATTCAATCACCAGACCTCCTTTATTTGAAAATATCACATTTGATTTTTGGAAAACTCGCATGTCTACTTTCTTGCAATCAATTGATTTTGGCAGGTGACATATGATTTTAACTAGTTATTCATCACCGTCATATGTTATAGATGGAGTTAAAACAAATATTCCTTTTAATCAATGGAACAGGGAAGAAAACCTCAATGCTCAATTGAATGCAAAATAATTAAATTGCTTTTTCTATGCTTTAAATTTTGAAGATTTTATGTTAGTATCCACGTGCACTACAGTTAAGGAAGTTTGGGATAAACTAGACACCATATATGAAGGCACTAGTGAAATCAAGCAATCCAAGTTGAATATGTTAATGCATGATTTAGAACTGTTTTCATGAAATCTTATTAGATGATCTTAGACATGTATACTAGGTTTATTCAAATTGTGACATCATTGCATGCTTTAGGAAAAGAATTTTCAAATTTTGAAAAAGTTAACAAAATTCTTCGTTGTCTACTGGATAAGTTTGATGCTAAAATTGTTGCTGTTTGTGAATCAAAAGATTTGAATGATTATTTTGTTGATAATTTGACTGGCTCACTCATTGCCTACGAGAAATGTTTGGGTCAAAAACTTTTGGATGCAGGTGAAAAGATTGTTCTAAAAGCTAAAGATATGAAAAAAGATAGCTTAGTTGGTGACAAAAATAATGACTTGACAGGCAAATTAAAAAGCTCACTAAAGCATAAGCATCAACAAAAATGGAAGAAAGGTAAAAATGATAAGGATGTTAATATTTCTTCTGACGTTATTTACTTTCGATGTAGGAAGCCTGGACATATAAAAAATCAGTGCCCTAATTTAAGAATTCTTCCTGCAAAAAAAAAGGGTAAAGCAAAGCAAATTTTAAATTGGGGAAATATTGAAAAGCAAAAAATCTCCTTGGCATACCTGGTTTCTGAACCATCAGACCAGGAGAAAGATAATGGTTAAAAGTATTATTTGTGTGTTTGTGTTTTGTTTTGTTTTTAGTTATTTTGTATTTTTTGTTTTGTTTTGATTTTATTTTGTGTTTTTATCTTTATTTATTCTTTGATTTTTTTTTCTTGTTTTGTGAAATTTTTTCTCTGATCAACACAGACATTCACTTTTCTAAAAATGAAAAATCTACTTCCTGTCTTTTCTTGAAATCTTTGGTAAGTTGTGATTCACTTCTCTAAAACCAGTCAAAGGAAGGAAACTCATATTTTTGACTCTCAATCTCTATTTCCTAAAAGAGGTTATTCTACTTTTGATTTAAAATCTTTTTCATATTTTAAAATTAGTCTTTCAAACTAAAAGTTTTTATCTCCCTATATTTTATTTATCGCATAGGGATCTTTTGCAAGTTGTTGAATCTAACTCATAATTTTCCTAATCAAGAATTCTCTTTATCAATAGGATGGGTTTACTTTTATTTTTAAGATTTCAAAAAAGGTAGCATATTAAAAAAAAATTGGCCAATGATGCCAAAAATAAAAGATACGTAAAGACGCCAAATTGAAAAATATACACAAAAGTGTATCAAAAAGCAAAAGATGCGCAAAGAGCACCATTAAAATTGACAAGAGGCATAAATTGTGCCCACAAAATTTAATGCTTATCATTCTTGTACTTCTTCAAAGCTTAAGAAAACCCTTGATACTTTCGATACTTGATTTTGAAAAACATAATTCCTAATTTAACAATTTGTGCATTAATTTCTATTAAATATATTTTATGAAAGGAGTTTTGAAAAATTAGTGTTTCTTTTTCTAATTTATTCCATGATTTAGAATTGAATTAAAAAGTTTTTGAGCCTTTTTAAAGAACTTGAGTTTGGATTATCAAATTCTGAATTTCTAACCTTTTCTGGGCTATACGTTGTCAATACAATTCTACTATGTTATTGATTAAAACCAAGAGGTAACTTTCTCATTTTAAGAATATTTTTTTTGTTCACTATATCAGAGATCATTTTGTCTTTTAATCATTTTGTTTGTGCCGCTTCTCTTTTTGATAATGTCAAATGAGGAGAACGTATTGTTGAATTTGTATCCTTTATCTTTTTTTCTTTCTTTTAAAAAATTAAAAAAACAACAAATTTTTTTCTCTCTCATGTTTTTAAAGTTTTATTCTAATGAGGGGGAGATTAGGAGAAAATGTTTTCCTATTTGAAAATTCAAATCAAAATGTTTGTAATCATCAAAAAGGTGGAGATGGTTGCGGATCTATTTTCATGGATTATAATTTTGATGATAACAAACACTCTTATTGCAAATACTCTTATTTCTCTACGATTGCCATATTTATCGACATTACAAGTCCACAAGATCAGACTGTATTTTGGAACTAGCTCAAGATTGGGTAGACTAGGTCCGAGTCAATTTGTAACCCTTTTTATTCTTGAGTCTATTGAATGTAGTGTGGCTTCTGATGCTTTGTAACTTAGAAGATTCTCTGACTGTTCCCTAATGTTCACTATTTTTGGTAACATCGTCCAGGAAGATTTATATCATCCTGGATGATCGGTTCAAAAGAAGAAACTCTAATTAGGTTATCCTCATTAAAGCAGTCATTATTATGCAAATCATATCATCCTGGATGATTTTGTATTGGCAAGGACAATAGGCTCAATTTAGAAAAAAAAATCTACCGCCAAATCCTTTTAGGAAAAAACGGAAGTTTTGAAGCTAGAGAGAAGCTTTGAAGAAGTTAAGCATTTCAACGGAATTTTTCAAATTTTGTTTTCCGCGGTTTTCACGGAAAACGAATGGAGGCGGATGTTCGCCGGATACCTCTGGCCGGAGTTAAACATGATGATCGACGTCCTTCCGCTAAGTCTTCGGCAAGAGCTTTCACGTCATCTCCCCCAGCTTTTGGTGACAGGAACTAAAGTTTGAATAACAAAAGAAAAGGTAGAGGTACAAGCCTGGTCATTAATGAAGGAGGTTTTCTGGAGAAGAAGGAACCGGTAATATTTGGTAAAGGTAAGAATGTGATTTCATCAATCGAAGTCAAGAAGAGTAAATCTCCTTCTAATTTTATGTTTGGAAATGGGTATGAGGCTTCTCCGTCCAAATTACTCCCCATTGAAAAGATAATTCCTGATAAGGAAAATTCAATCCGGAATGAAGTGGACATTGCGGTTCCTATGGGAAAAGATGGTTTAGTATGCAATGAAGCGAATGAAACTGCAAATCAGAAAGACCGAGTGGATAATGTGACTGGAGTCCTGGCTCCAGCGAATGGAAACAAAGTTCTTTACAGCGATCTTCTGAAAGTACGAGAAGTGGACTCAGTTGATTCGGGAAAAGATATGCAAGACGTTCACTTTATTGAACGGAGTACTGATGCAATACAGAACAATGCTTGGAAGAGAAGAGAAAATATATCAGTTGAAGATATTCAACTTGGCGACTATTTGTCTGAAGATGGGATGATTGTGAAATTGCATGAGAAGAATGAGGAGGAAAATACCAAAAGACTTTCAAACTCTTTGGTTATCAAAATCTTTGGTGGAGAAGCTCCTATTTCTATTATTAGCAATGAACTGAGAAGGCAGTGGAACCAATATGGAAAATTTCATCTAACCATGCTCAGCAAGGGCTGGTTTTTATGTTCATTCCAGGAAAAACATAGCATGGAGTTGGTTCTTGCAAATGGGCCTTGGTTTGTGAATGGAAAAATTGTTGGAATGGACAAGTGGACTCAAAACTTTGATCCAAATTCTCTTAAAGGCTTGTCTTCTCCAATTTGGATTAGGATGCCTAGCCTACCTTTGCAATGTTGGGACAACTTGAATATTTGTAGAATTGCTTCTATGGTTGGGAAATCAATTCTCCTTGATGGAAATATGTTCCAATGGGGTCGCAGAGAATTCAGAAGGGTGTGTGTCCGAATTAAGCTAGATATAAAGCTTCCTGTAGGAGTTTGGGTGGAGGGAGCTAATGGAAAATTCTATCAAAAGATAGAATTTGAACGCATCCCAAATTTCTTCTTTGGTTGTGGATTCATTGGGCACTCGAAGGAACACTGCGGTGAAGGAGAGGACAATGCAGATTTCAGAGTTAAGGAAATTGTGAATTCTATTCCAGATGAAGCCAGGGAAGCAACTAAAGTTGCTATTGGGAAGGAGCAAACAAATTCAGATGGCTATGGGCCATGGATGATAGTTAACCGAGGAAGGAAGGTGGTACAGAAGCAATCTAGAGGTTCCACTCGCACTCCAATGAAGAAAACTGTATGGAAGAAAATGGCAGACAAAGAGAAGGAAGAAGCAAAGGGTAATTATATAGAGGAATCAACATTGAACAATGACAAAGTTCAGAAGGAAGGCAAGCAATTGAATCCTGAAGACGGTTATGATGTCAACAGTGAAGAGCATCATAATTTCACAAGGAATAATTCTAATGTTCCTGTTATTGATAATAAATTTTATCTTTTGAATGATCTAATAGAAGAAGGAGAGATTTCTAATGTAATTGAGACTGAAAAAGTTTCAAATGGGAATCAAAATGAGAAAAATGAAGAGCCTAAATAAACTGAAGATGTTAGCTTATTCTCTAAGGAAAAAGGAGAGGATTCCAGCCGCATGAAGAAAAAAAAATCCAAGCAGTTGAAAGATCTTGGCCCAATCAGCAATATCACAAGGAGTAGGAGGTTGGAGTTGGATGTGAAAAGTAAGGTGGGAGCAGATCCCACTGTTCTTCTTCCATGAATTCCTTAGTTTTTTGGAATTGTAGAGGAGCAAAGAAGAGTAGTGCTTCTCTATATATGAAAGAAATAGTTAAGCTACATAATGTTGTTTTTATGGGTTTACTTGAAACCAAAATCTCTGATTTCAACATTAGAGATGTGAAGAAGATTATGGGAAATGGGTGGGAATATGCCATGATCCCATCCAATGGTTTATCTGGAGGAATATTTGTTCTATGGAACTATAACATTGTTGATTATTCCTTGGTTGGTTCTTCATCACAATGTCTTATTGGAGATTTAACCATAAACAGCAAATGCAAGTGGAGAATAGCTGCAGTTTATGGGAGCAAGGACTTAAACAAAAGAAGAGAGCTTTGGGAGCTTATTGAGTTTTACTTGGTGGATGAACATCCTATGGTAGTAGGAGGGGATTTCAACTGCATTACTTCTAAAGAAGACAAAAGAGGAGGAAAGAAATTCCTCTTTACTCAAGGAGCTAAAGAAATGGAAGCTTTCATAACCAATAATGATTTGCACGAGATTCATTTTATCGGCCCAAGGTTTACATGGTGTAACAATAAATTCTGAGGTGCAAGGATTTTAGAAAGGCTCGACAGGTGCTTCCTTAATTCTTTTGTTTTGAATCATTTCTCTCAATTAACTGTTAGACATCTCGCTAGAATTGCATCAGATCATAGCCCTTTAGTTCTCAATTTATGTAATTCTAATTCTTTTAAGAAGAGGAGTATTATTTTTTAGGATGTTTGGGCATCCTACCCGGCCTCTTTTGCTGTGGTAAAGAGGGAATGGAGCAAAAATTGCAAAGGTGATTATCCCCAAATATTAAATGCAAAATGTAAAAGAACTCTAAAGTCACTGTTCTTTTGGAGTAAAGCCAAATTGAAGAGCCTCAATGATCATAAAAACAGCTTAATGGAGGAAATCATTAAGTTACAAACTGCAGAAGCTAAAAATGGTTGTCTCTCTGATGAAGAATGTTGGTTTATGAAATCAAAGGTTATTGAACTTAACACTACTATGGCTCGGTTGTGTAGTTGGTGGAAACAAAGAGCTAAAGTAAAGTGGATGGAGGAGGGAGATTGTAATTTAAATTACTATCATCTTTTTGCCAATGCTAGGAGAATTGGCAACCGAATTTTGAAAATTAAGAGTGAAGAGGGGCTGGTTGTTGAAGACCAAAGCATCATTGAAGACATCTTCATGCAGTTTTTTAATTCAAAATGGAAACAGAGGAATTGTCGCTTGGAAGAATGGCCAAAACAGAAGAAAATTCTGAAACAAGAGGAGATAAATTCTTTATCCAGAAGATTTACAGTTGAGGAAATTAAGTCAGTTATACAAAATCTGGGCAAAAATATAGCTCCGGGTAGCGATGGAGTTACATTCTCATTCATCAATTTCTATTGGAAGATTATCAAGGAAGACTTTGTGAAGGCTTTAAATCATTTCTTCAATCAAGGGAGCATGGATTGTAATTGGAAAGACACTCTTGTGGTTCTTATTCCAAAGGTTTCTAATCCTTTGTTGCCATCCAATTTCAGGCCCATAAGCATTTGTAACTCAGTTTATAAAGTTGCTGCAAAAGTAATTTTGAATAGGCTTATTCCGGTTATCCCGATGCTTATCTCGGATGAGCAGGTTGCATTTATTAGAGGAAGGTCCATTTCGGACCACATTCTTATAACACAAGAGATGTTTCATAAATTCAGGTACTCCAAGGCAACTAAAGGGATGATAGCGTACAAAGTAGACATGGAGCAAGCATATGATTCTATGAGTTGGAAAACTCTAAAACAGGTTTTGAAGTACTTTAATTTTCCAGATATGTTCTCTAATTTAATCCTGGAATGTGTTTTAAATCCTAGATTTTCTATTATTATAAATGGAAAGCTATCAAGATGGATTAAGGCTGAAAGTGGATTTCGTCAGGGATGTCCCTTGTCTCCCACGTTATTTATCCTTTGCTCCCAACTTCTCACAAATGCTTTCTCAAATACTACTGTTGGAATTGGCCTAAGCACTAATGGGCCACGTATTTCCCATTTACTGTTTGCTGATGATGTTATGGTATTCTCAGAAGCATCAAGGAAAGCAGTTTTTGAAGTTAAAGCCATTCTATCCGATTTTAGCTTGTGGACAGGACAGAAGATCAACACAGAAAAATCATTTATCCTATTTGGTAGCAATGTGAGTAGAAGGAAGAAGAAACCACTGTCCAGAATTATGAGGTTCAAACAAGTTAAGGAATTTTTTTACCTTGGAATTAAAATGGCGCTGAGAAGGATGAAGGCTACTGATTTTTACTTTCTTATTGAGAAAGTTTTCAGATTTCTCAACACTTGGGGATCAAAGACTCTATCCTTAGCAGGGAAATTAATTCTAATCAAAATTGTAATCCTTACCATCCCAAACTATTTCAGCTCCCATTCTTTGGTACCGGTACAAATTCTAAAAGAGATAGACAAAATGTGTAGAAGCTTCCTTTGGAAGAAATCTGGTGGAAATCCTGGACTACACTATATCAGTTGGGAGAACTTGTGTAAGCCAATGAAAAAAGGAGGTTGAGGATTATTTTCTTCAACAGCAAGGGTAGTTCCTCTTAGAGCTAGATTATCTTGGAGATTTTTGAATAACAAAAATTCCTTACTACATAAAACTTTGGCTCCAAAGTATGGTGTAAAGTTTGAAATTTCTAGTAACAAGAGAACTTCTTCTTCTTGGAAAATACTTTGTAATGGAGGTAAGGTGCTGGATCCATATTTAAGATGGACAATAGCTAATGGGAATTCTATCAATGTATTCAAAGATAAGTGGATACTTGACAGAAGAATTAATGAATGGCCGACCTTTGTTGTTCCTCAAGATGAAGGAGATGATATGCTGAACAGGTACATTGAAGAAGGAAGTTGGAATGTAGAAACTTTAAAGCAGAATTTCGGTAAAGATCTGGTTGATCTTATTCTTAAGATCAAAATCAATCTTGATCAGAATGATGATGTAAGAGAACTGATTTTTCAAGGACCAGGGAAGACGATTGCTTGGATGATCTCTGTTTTACAGCAACAAGAAGAGGATTGGGAACCTTTTTATTGGATAAAAAAGGCTAAAATTAATCCAAGAGTTCAAACTTTCATATGGAGATTATTTAAAGGTGCTTTACCAACAAATCAATTTCTTAATCACAGGGGGATGTTAGAGATCTACAATTGCCCGAGATGCTCTCTTGGTATTGAAGATCTAGAGCACATTCTTTGCGGGTGTATCAAAATAAAGGAGGTGGTCAATTTATTAAACAAATGGGGCTTTGGTTTACCAGTCTTCAACAATCTTCAAGAAATCTGCAGGTGGTTTCAAAAGATTAAAAAAGAATATGTTATGATTCTAAATCTCTACTTCAATGTGATATTCTTTTCTTGGAAAGCTAGAAACATATTGATTCATCGGAGAAAAAATGAAAGTGCCAATTCAATTGCTATTCAAGCAATCTGTCAATCTACTTATTCCAACTTGATTTTTAACCAATTACCGGAACAATGGGGTGTTAATCAGTCTTGTAGACTGTTGAATGTTTGGCATCCCCCGCCACCCGATTGGTTAAAAATAAATGTAGATGCTTCTCTTTGTTCTTCTTATAGAGCGGGAGTTGGAGGTATTATTAGAGATCATAAAGGAAGATTCTTATTAGCTTTTGGGGAGTCTTCAATCCATTGGGACATTTACCAATTGGAATTTCTAGCTATCAAAACATTGAAGAGCATTTTAAAAGATTGGATGTTCAAGTACAAGGGAGCAATTATTGAAAGCGACAACTACAACGTCATTAAGGTGATTCAAAATGCTAAGGATCTTGGCTTCAAGAATTCAGATGAGTTAAACTTTTTCAATAATTTTAATTATGTTGTTTTTAAATGCATTAGTAGAGAAGAAAATAAACTAGTGGACTTGTGTGCTAGTTATGGACTTCTTAGTAGTTTTATTTGGGAAGATATTACCTTAGATAAGATTCCTCCTTCATTTGTTAAATTGATGAAGGAAGAATCTACTTTGTAGTTCGTTTTATTCTTTTCCTTAATGCATTTATGCTTCTATTTAAAAAAAAATCCTTTTAGGAATTACTTATTTTTGGACATCATCCCTGTGGATCGTCCTGGACTATAAAATATTGTCATGGATGATCCAGGACAATTTTTCCAAAATTTCTCTGGAATTTAAGGAAAGTAATTATGACTTAATTGTACGATCAAATCGTCCTGGACGATCGCCAGATCGTCTTGGCCAAAATGCTGGACAATTGGACATCGAATAGCTCTTTTTCAGAGTGATGTTCAAGACGATATTCCACAATTTATACTGATCATCAAGGACGATATATTATCATCCTGGACGATAAGAAAAAATTTCTTCTGATCGGCTCAAATCGTCCTGGCTGATTGGGCTTAAATTGCACTGATCGTACAGAACGATATTACTATCGTCTTGGACGATAATGTCAATAACTTGCATTAATGAGCTTATTTTGAGATCTTCTATTTAAGATATAACATGATACCTTGTAAGTATCTTTGGCAGCCATTGTAGCTTCGTTCTTTTGGGGAGCTTGAAGATAGAGCTTGGAAGGGAGTGAGGAACGGGTGAAGTCTGAGAGAGGGAGAAGACCCTATGAGGGGGGACTCAAGGGAGTGTAGAAGGGCATTCCACACGGTTGTTGTGGCATGCTTGCACCTTAATACTGACAGATTCAATGCTCATCTTGAGGGAAGTTCACAGAAGAAGAAGATATCTTTGGTGTCAAAGGACCCGGTGACTCTACCGCACCGGGGAAGTGGAAGTGATTTTGTAAGGGCTTCTCCGCCTAAGAGTGGGACCTAAAGGAGAGACACTTAGTTTAGTGCAATACTTGGTGGGTGCCTCCAAGGAGTGGACGTAGGTCAATGTTTGATCGAACCACAATAAATACGGTGTATTCTTTCTTTATTACTTTCGTATTTAATTTCTGCACTTTAGTTTTTGTTGTGGAGATATTGGTTTTGATTTGTATTTTGATTGAAATATATTTATTTTAACAATTCACCTCTCTCTCTCTCTTAATTAGCTTTGGGCCAATTCATAGGGCCTAACATCCATAATGAACTTTTAAGTGGTATCAGAGCAGTATTCATAAAATCTAATTTTTAAAAGCTTTTGAATTTCGATCCATGGCTAATTTTTCAAATCATAATATTATGGAAGGTTATTCAATCACTAGACCTCCTTTATTTGAAGATATCTCATTTGATTTTTGGAAAACTCACATGTCTGCTTTCTTGCAATTGATTGATTTTTGCATGTGACATAAGATTTTAACTGGTTATTCTTCACCGTCATATGTTATAGATGGAGTTAAAATTGATATTCCTTTTAATCAATGAAATAGGGAAGAACAACTCAATGCTCAGTTGAATGCAAAATCATTAAATTGCTTTTATATGCTTTAAATTCTGAACATTTTATGTTAGTATCCACGTGCACTACTGGTAAGGAAGTTTGGGATAAACTACACACCATATATGAAGGCACTAGTGAAATCAAGCAATCCAAGTTGAATATGTTAATGCATGATTTTGAACTATTTTTCACGAAACCTTATGAGACGATCTTAGACATGTATACTAGGTTTATTCAAATTGTGACTTCATTACAAGCTTTAGGAAAAAAGTTTTCAAATTTTGAAAAAATTAACAAAATTCTTCGTTGTCTACTGGATAAGTTTGATGCTAAAATTGTTGTTATTTGTGAATCAAAAAATTTGAATGATTATTCTATTGATAATTTGATTTGCTCACTCATTGCATACGAGCAAAGTTTGGGTCAAAAACTTTTGGATGCAGGTGAAACGATTGTTCTAAAATCTGAAGATACGAAAAAAGATAGCTTAGTTGGTGACGAAAGCAATGACTTGACAGGCAAATTAAAAAGCTCACCAAAGCATAAGCATCAACAAAAATGGAAGAAAGGTAAAAATGGTAAGGATGTTAATATTTCTTCTAACGTTATTTGCTTTCGATATAGGAAGCCTGGATATATAAAAGTTTAGTGCCCTAATTTAAGAATTCTTTCTGTGAAAGAAAATGGTAAAGCAAAGTAAATTTTAAACTGGGGAAATAATGAAAAGCAAAAAATCTGCTGGGCAGACCTGGTTTCTAAAGCATCGAACTTGGAGAAAGATAAAGGTTAAAAGCCTTGTTTGTGTGTTTGTGTTGTGTTTTGTTTTTTAGTTATTTTTTATTTTTTGTTTTGTTTTGATTTTATTTTGTGTTTTTGTCTTTGTTTATTCTTTGTTTTTTTTTTCGTGAAATTTTTTCTCTGATCAACAAACACATTCACTTTTCTAAAAATGAAAAATCTACTTCCTGTTTTTTCTTGAAATCTTTAGTAAGTTGTGATTGACTTCTTTAAAAATAGTCAAAGGAAGGAAACTCATATTTTTGACTCTCAATCACTATTTCCTAAAAGTGGTTATTCTACTTTTGATTTAAAATCTTTTTCATATTTTAAAATTAGTCTTTGAAACTAAAATTTTTTATCTCCCTATATTTTATTTATAGCATAGGAATCTTTTGCAAGTTGTTGAATCTAACTCATAATTTTCTTAATCAAGAATTCTCTTTATCAATAGAATGGGTTTACTTTTGTTTTTAAGATTTCGGAAAGGTAGCATATTAAAAAAAATTTGGCCAATGATGACAAAAATAAAATATGCGCAAAGATGTCAAATTGAAAAATATACACAAAAGTTTATCAAAAATCAAAATATGCGCAAAGAGCGCCATTCAAATTTACAAGAGGCATAAAATGAGTCCAAAAAATTTAATGCTTACCATTCTTGTACTTCTTAAAAGATTAAGAAAACCCTTGATACTTTCGATATAAGATTTTGAAAAACATGATTCATGATTCAACAATTCGTGCATTAATCTTCTATTAGATATATTTTATGAAAGAAGTTTTATTAGTGTTTCTTTTTCTAATTTATTCCATGATTTAGATATTGGATAAAAAGTTTTTGAGCCTTTTTAAAGAACTTGAGTTTGGATTATCAAATTCTAAATTTCTAACCTTTTCTGGGCTATACGTTGTCAATACAATTCTACTAAGTTTTTGATTAAAACCAAGAGATAACTTCCTCATTTTAAGAATATTTATTTTGTTCACTATATCAAAGATCATTTTGTCTTTTAATCGTTTTATTTGTGCCCCTTCTCTTTTTGATAATGTTAAAGGGGGATAACGTATTGTTGAATTTGTATCCTTTGTCTTTTTTCTTTCTTTCAAAAAATTAAAAAACCAACAAATTTTTTTTACCTCCCCTTTTTTAAAGTTTTATTCTTGTGAGGGGGAGATTAGGAGAAAATATTTACCTATTTGTAAATTCAAATCATAATGTTTGCCATCATCAAAAAGGAGGAGATTATTGCGGATCTATTTTCATGGATTATGATTTTGATGATAGCAGACACTCTTATTACAAATACTCTTATTTCTCTACGACTGTCTAATTTATTGACATTACAGGTCCACAAGATCAGATTGTATTTTGGAACCAGCTCAAGATTGGGTAGACTAGGTCTGAGTCAATTTATAACCCTTTTCCTTTCTTGAGCCTATTATATGTGGTGTGGCTCCTGATGCTTTGTAACTTGGAAGATTCTTTGGCTATTCCCTAATGATTACTATTTTTGGTAACATCGTCCAGGACGATTTTATATCGTCCTGGACAATCAGCTCAAAAGAAGAAACCCTAATTAGGGCATCCTCATTAAAGTAACCGTCATTATGCAAGTAATATCATCCTGGATGATTTTATATTGGCCAAGATGATAGGCTAAATTTAGAAAAAATCTGTCGCTAAATCTTTTTAGGAATTACTTATTTTTCGACATCGTCTCGGTGGATCATCCTGGACTATAAAATATCATCCCGGATGATCCAGGACAATTTTTCTAAAATTTCTCTGGAATTTAAGAAAAGAAATTATGACTTGATTGCATGATCAAATCAGCCTGGATGAATGCCAGATCATCCTGGTCGATATACTGGACGATTGGACATTAGATATCTCTTTATCAGGGCGATGTTCAGGATGATATTCCAAATTTTATATTGATCATCCAGGATGATATATTATCATCCTGGATGATAAGAACAACTTTCTTCTGATCATCTCAAATCATCCTAGCTGATTTGGCTTAAATTGCACTGATCGTATAGGATGATATTAGTATCGTCCTGGACGATAATATCGGTAACTTGCATTAATGAGCTCGTTTTGAGATCTTCTATTTAGGCTATAACATGACACTTTGTAAGTGTCTTTGGTAGCCATTGTAGCTTTGTTCTTTTGGGGAGACTTGAAGAGAGAGCTTGAAAGGGAGTGAGGAACCAGTGAAGTCTGAGAGAGGGAGAAGATCTTGTGAGGGGGGACTCAATGGAGTGTGGAGGGGCTTACACCTTAATACCATCAGATTCAAGGCTCGTCATTGAGGGAAGTTCACAGAAGAAGAAGATCTCTTTGGTGTCAAAGGACACGACGACTCCGCTGCACCGGGGAAGGTGGAAGTGATTTTGTTAAGGCTTCTCCGCCTAGCTGTGGGGCTAAAGGAGAGACACTTATTTTAGTGCAATACTTGGAGGGTGCCTCCAAGGAGTGGACGTAGGTCAAGGTTTGACCAAACCACTATAAATCCGGTGTGTTCTTTCTTTATTACTTATGTATTTAATTTTCACACTTTGGTTTTTATTGTGGTGATATTGGTTTTGATTTGTGTTTTGATTGAAAGATATTTTTTTTTTACCAATTCACCTCTCTATCTTAATTAGCTTTGGGCCAGTTCATAGGGCCTAACATCCCTAATGAACTTTCACTCTTACTCTTCAATCACAAAATGTCTCCCAAATACATTCCCAAAAGGTCACTCTCAAGATAAATTCGAAGCAAAGGATAATATGATAATTTTTAGGACTCTTCATATAGAAACCACTTGAAAAACTATCAACAAACTAAAAATTTCAAGTGAACTAACTTACATTCATATTGTATGATCACAGATCATATAGTTTGCTCAATTCAAAGAATCTGGGCTTTGTTTGGTAGAAATAAGGATGAACTTGGTTTTGTATACTATCACTCGTACGTACAAATTCATATCATAGTGTACGAATGGTTTAAAAACAAATATAATCTTATGGTACGAACTTGTACAAACCTTATTTTGTACACTGTTAGTCATATGTACAACCTAACATAATACTATATGGATAGTTTAAAAATGAATGTATCATCTGGTACGATCTTATATAAAATGAATTTTGTTCTCTATCAGTTGTATATATGACCTGGCATCATACAATATGAAAAGTTCAAAAAATTTAGGCCCTGATTTGATTAATTGCATTATAGAGGAAAAAACTATCAAATTATATAATATAATTAAATATCATATAGTACGATCAAACGTAAAAAAAATGTTACAATTCTTCCCCGGTGTGTGTATGTACGATTACTTAATTATAATCACTCTTATTTAGACTAGAGAAATAAAAATAGAGACATACAAACTCTATTATATGAAATTCTATTATATATTATCTTGAAGTATTCAGCAATCTAGAGTAGTAAATGATTTCTCTAAAATATTATACACAAAAAAAATAGAAATATCTAATACATGCTACGAGAAAAAATAAAATCATCAGAATGATAATATTTTGCTATCATCAAAAACTAAAATATGAATCTTGATTCATGAGTTGCAACATTATGCCCTAAGATAAGGCCTTTAAGTTATCATAATTTGACACTTCTCCTAATCTAACATTAAATTTGTTTCTATGCATCTTTTCAAAATAAAGGTTATACTCAAGATAATAAATAAGTGTAGTACGTAATACAAAGAACCACAAAAATTTTAATACCCTACTCAATTAAGTTTGAAAGATTGGCATCATACATCTTTGAAAAGTAGCATGAGCATTACAAACACCAATAGGTAGCCTCCTGAATGCCAAAGTTCCATAAGGACTAACGAATGCAATTTTATATTTATCCTCAGGTGCAAAAGAGATTTAATGATATTTGGAATATCCATCTAAAAAAACTAATAAAATGGATGCCATGCCAACTTATCTAGCATCTAATTAAGAAATGGCAAAAGAAAATGATCATTTCTGGTGAACTTTTAAGAATCTTTTTCTTAATAACATCTTTCATGGATGGGTTAGGTCTTCTTTGAGGGTCAACTTTTGACATTTAATTAGCTTCCATTAAAATTATTTTCATGCAAATTGAAGAACTAGTCCCCTTGATGTCATTAGTTTTCCACTCAAAAGCTCTTTTAAAATCACTTGAAACCATAATCTATTAATTTGTTACAACATATTTCCCTAACATCTCTTTATTTTTTCAACTTCTTCCTCTTTCAAGAATTCTCCTTCCAATGATTATTCCTTTAGACTTTCTACTACAACATCATTCCAAATTTTATAGATTTAAGCACATTAATTATAACCTCCTCATTTTTAGCCCTCATAGTCAATTCACCATTTTGCACATTGATCATGACTTTTCTAGTAGCTAGGAATGTTGTTCCGAAAATGAGAGGTATTTTCCTATCTTATTCCATTTCTAGAATAATAAAATTGATAGGGAAAATGAATTTGACAACTTTAATCAAAACATCTTTAATTACCCCTCTTGGGTAAGTGAAAGATCAATCAGCCAATTGAAGAACAACACAAGTAGGTTTAATCTCTCATATCTAATATTTTTAAGATAGAAAGTAGCATAATATTAATACCAGATCCTAAATCTCATTAGGCTCTCCTACAAAATTTTTCACCAATAGTTAAAAGAATGATAAAACTCCAAGAATCAATAAGCTTTTTAGGAAGTTTCTTTTGAATTATATCACTACACCTTTTAATTAATGCTACAATTTCAAACTATCCTAGTTTTCTTTTCTAATTCAAAATAACCTTCATAAATATTGCATAATTAACATCTATTCTAAAGATGAAGAGAAGTGTATAATAATGATTCATTTTTTAAATTCTTATAAGAACTTTGATAATTGCTTGTCAAAATTTTATTTGATTAACCTCTCACAAAAAGGTAGTGGTGGCCTCTCTACAATTTTCCTAATTATTATTTCAAGTTCCAATCAGTTTATTCAGTTGAAGATTAATTTTGACTTCTTCATCATCACAGACATTTTTTTGAGGTAGAACTATCTTGGAAAGGGTCTCCCAATTCTTTCCCACTTAAAAGTTAGATATTATGACATTATTCTTCTAGTTTTTGTTAATTAATTAACCTAGCAAGATTCTATATTTGATCATCTATTTTTTTAAGAGAAGTCAAATAATTACAAAATTGGATTATTAGTTGTAGGATAATATTTTCCAAGGGAATCTTCCCATTCCTTTCATGATGGGGTTGTTCAAAATCTAAGTAATAATGTTGTGGTGTTACATGGGTCTGTGTTGTGGTGTTACATGGGTCTGTGTTGTGGCACTTAAATTTCTAGGATCTTTTATGATATTATCATAACTATTTATCCTGATTCTAACTTTCAAGTTATCTAACTTCTTAGAAAATGTTACAACTTATGCACTCAAAATTAATATATCATCAGATTTATATATTCATACTACTTTCTTAAGATTTACCATATAGGCATGCCACAAAAAAATATTAGTATTCATTTCCTCTATTAACTCATGTGCTTTCTCAAATAGCTTAGACATTAATGATCCTCCAACAACATCTATAATTGTTCTAAGAGATCCAACTAATCTATTATAAAAATATTTGAATACACAACCAATCAGGTAAAGCATGGTGAAGGCATTTCCTAAGTTTTTTCCTTAAATCTATCTGAACTCTCATAAACTAATTCTCCTTTAAATTGAGTAAAAGAGTTATTTTCATTTTTATGTTTGGCAGTCTTTGAAGGTGAGAAATACTTAACACGAAACTTATGAGAAAAATCATTCTAAGTGGTTATAGAGCCTAGCGGTATGGAATATAAACACATCATAGCTTTATAGAAAAGGGGAATAATTTAAGTCTAATATCATCATCACTAACACTATTATACTTAAATATTATATAAATTTATCAAATAAATGGCTAAGTGTAAATTGGGAACTTCAACAAGAGTTCCCCCAAACTGAGAATTTGGAACCATTTGAATTATGGCAAGTTTTAATTTTAAAATATTAGCTAGGATTATAGGTCTATAATTGTCTAATGAATTCTATCTACTACAGGGTTAGTAAGAGGGTCTAGAATGATCTATATCTAGTATAGGTTAAGACATTTTTATCTTTTTTTTAGGTTTTTGAATTTTTGAAATCATTCTTTCTATTTTAGAGTCATATAATAAAGATTCCTTTTATGTCTATATAGCATACACCATGAATATGCAACAAGCAAATAAAATAAATAAAATAAATGATATACATATGTCTAACTACATAATTAATTCAACAAACTAGTTAAACTTACACAAAGAAAAATACTTCTCTTGCAATGGTTCTAAAGATTTGATGGGGGCTATGGAGTGAACTTTTGTATTGTACAAAAGTGTAGGCTCTATCAACCCTAAAAAATGAATTGGTATTCTTTAACATAAAATTACCAAAACCATACTTAACATATATAAGTATACATCTTGAATCAAGTAATAAAGTGATAGAGTGAAGTTTTTTTTTTAACCATGAGAAAGTATGCTAACTTGCAACAAACTACTATCATTAATTTTAATTGTAATAGTTATCCTACTAAAATATTGATGATAATTATTGAGATTATATTAATAAATAAAATATTTAATTAAAGTATTTTGGATTGCTAAGTCTAAATTTCATATTGTTCCTAATGAGACTCTTAATTATTAATGTGACTTAGAGCATATGCATTTCTAGATTTATAATGAGATTGTACGGTTGAAAAGGATTTATGTTAACCTCCTACAGTTATAGTATCTCCTAAAGAACATAGAATATTTTAGATCCTATATCTAGGAAAGAAAAAACTTTATATCAATATTCCTGGTTGTTCTTGTAATCCTCCATCGATATAATAAAACATACT
This sequence comes from Dendrobium nobile, assembly GCA_022539455.1. Taxonomy (NCBI): domain Eukaryota; kingdom Viridiplantae; phylum Streptophyta; class Magnoliopsida; order Asparagales; family Orchidaceae; genus Dendrobium; species Dendrobium nobile. Next base: position 41,164,786 of record CM039726.1, read on the forward strand.
ATATTTTAACTATATATGTCAGCACTATGTGTATAAATTAAGAATGAGATAATAATGAAAATATCTTTTAACATTTATAAAGAAAGTGTCTTCTTTAGTACTTAACCTGTACTTTACATCATCAATACAAAATAGGAGAATTAGTTAGGCATAGAATAAATAACAAGGAGACTCGTTTTCATTAATCTCATAGAAGAATAAAAATATAAGAACTTGATATCACCAAAAAGGATCAAGGTATCTCCTCTACATTCCTTCTACCTTAAATTACATAATTGCTTAAAAAACACAGGCTAAATACTCCATATGATTTTATCTTCTACTTCCCAAGCCTTCCTTAGATTTTACTCTAAAAGGGAACTAGAGAAGTACTTTTAGAAATAGAAAATTTTATACAAATGACTAAACTGTCTTACAAGCATAGCATCACAACTTTTTATAGGATAATGCAAAAGGCATATGATGCCGTGGTGCTTGAAAAAGTGAAACCGCAATGCCTTTAATGTGAAATAATGCCTTGGCATAGAAACCTTTGCACTATCATGGTGCTTGATGATATTGATTGGTTACTTAATGATTAGTCGGGACTTTTCACTAATAGAATGTGTCCCTTGGAAGTTATTACCGCAACATCGCAATGATGTTAACATTCTCGCTCTATGGCGATCGAGTAAAAAAAATGCCACCAAGGCATGAGAAATTATTAGACCATGGCATTTAAAAATAGAGATTCTAATTTTTCCAAGCCAACTTCTTGAAACCTCGGTGTTGGTAATGCTGCAGGAATAGCTCTTATAGTTCTATAACACTTCTGAAGAATATGACTTGTTCTTATATCCTCAAGGATTTGTACAACCTTCATTTAAAAATTTTATTAGGAGAGGTAATCAAAAGAAACACCTCATGTATTTTATATCTAGTTATTTTAGTGTTGGGGGGTGTTATGTATTGCTTTTTTGATATTTTGTTCGTAGACTATTAGGTTCATCATTTGATTGTTATATAGAACTACCAAATGGGTCGATATCTACCTTCATAGAGTTAGAAAGTCTATTTATAAAAAGATATACTCGTGCAAAACACCATGTCTTTATTTGGGATCTAACTGTAGAGAAAGAAAAACTAATTGAAAATATAGAAGATTATATCCTAGTTTGGAGAAATATAAGAATAAGGTGTGATCCAAAGTTTTAAGAGCATATATAGAAATTCTCTTGAATAATATTCATGGTATAGTAGCATCTTTGTTGAAAAGTTTTTTAATTAAAACTTTTGAGAAGTAATTAAATAAATCCTCTAATCTCCTAGAGGAAGATTATCAATTAACATTCTTAAAATTTTAATGAACATAAGAAGTAAAGAAACTAAAACCTTAAGAAGTCTTGGAAAAGAAATCTAAGTTAGTTTCTACAGTTAATAAGGGCAAGAAGTTAATAAAGGTTGAAGCAGAAAATCTTATTTGTGCATCGTAGAACTAGTAGTACAATAGACCTCAAAATATTCAATAGTTTAGACCATGGTCTAATATCTCTCCAGAAGAGAGAAATGAGAAGTAAAAATAACTTATAAATAAAACTTATTTAAAATGGAATCAATTTATATGATCTTTAAAAATCTCTTAAAGATGTCAAAGTTTAAACTTCCTAACTCGATGAAAGAATTGGGTAAATTTGGAAAACCCAAATAAAGCCATATCACTATATGCTCGGTCATGAATTAGAATATTACATAACTTACCAGGAAAGGTTTGAGAAAAATATAAAATCTATGGTAGTTGTGATAGCCAAGGAATATTTAACAAATTTGAGGTGGGGATCTTCTAAATTTATGACTTTAAATCCTTAGGAGTATGTAGTCCCATCTAGGTTTATTTGGTAACTCATTAAAAAATTTAATATAAAACTCTAATCAAAGATTCAAAGGAAGTTCAAGTTATTCAAGGTTTTATAGTTTCAAAGAAGGAAGAAAATAAAAGTAAAAGATAAATTGTAACAAATAATACAGTAATCACGGGACCTAAATACCTTGTGCCCACATCCAATATGACTTTTATTTTATCCTACCTTAGATAATCTCAAAGCTTTAAATCAACCTCAACCAGTTTAAGATAGAGATGCATCTAATCAAGAGATTCCTAAAGTAGACTATAATATTTCATCTCAACTCAGAATTTTGCTTACAAAATTAAGTATTCATAATGTTTTAGTTCTTTCCAAAGAAATGAGGGAGTATTTAATCAAAGCTTTGCTTTATTCAAATATTTTCATTACTTAGCTAGCATCAACACAGTCTAAAGAAGCACTATATTTCAAAGAAATTCTAAGAGTGACTTTTTTAGATGAAGATTTGCAATTAGGAACTGGTTACTATAATCACATGTCATATATTTTTATAAATATGGATAAATTCAAGTTGTCTCATGTGCTTATTAACCCGGGTGCATCGAATAAGATCAAGACTCTTAGAACTCTTGCCTACCTAAAAGTTGATACTCACAAAATTAGCTCAAATAAAATGATGTTTAGAGGCTTAAATGAAAAAGGTAAGAGAGCTTTGGGTTCAATAACCTCACTATTAGAAATAGATAGCCATAGATTTGATGCTAAGTTCAACCTATTCAAAGGCTTCTTTTAATTCTCTCCAGGTAGACCCTGTCTCCATGAATATATAGGTGAACCCCTTAAACTTGAAAAGGAGATTAAATTTATAGTTGATGATTTAAAAGAAAAAAACTTTGTCAATGACGATGAACCACATTCATTTTAATGAGCTATTTATTGAATGAGGATGAGGAAAGTAAAATGATCATGTAAATTATAGAGTTATGAAGAAATGTTTGGATTATCTCTAGAGATAGTAGTCAACAAGTTAGAAATTCAACCTTATATGGTTCCCATAAAATAAGAACCCTAACAAATGCCACTCAAAATCTACTAACATGTAATAGCTGATGTCAAGATGTTAATTTAAGTTTAGAGAAATAAATATCCTTCCTAGTTAGCATGCATTATTCCAGTAAGAAAGAAAATTGGTTTGATCCATGTTTATATAGGCTATGGAGAATTAAACAAAGCATATCCTAAAGATGAGTTTCTGCTTTCTATATTGAACTCATGGTAGGAACTACTTCTTTAATTTTCTCTTTTATGGATCACTCATTCAATTATAATAAAATAAAAATGGATCCTAAAGATAAAATGTATACATCACTCTAAATATCAATAAGAGTATTATACTATAAGGTTATTCCCTCTGGATTAAAGAGCACTAGTGCATTATAACAATGGGTAATGATGAGGATTTCTTTTGAACCTATCTATGAACAAGTGGAATGTTTTATCGATGATCTAAAAATCATATGTCTCAAAAAATAAGACCATTTGCATGACTTAGAGAAATGTTCTCCAATGACTTTGATAATATAATCTAAAAATAAGCTCTATGAAGTGTGCCATTGGTATCACTTCAGCACAATTTCTAGGTTTTATGGTAAGAAATTGTTGAATCAATATAGATATAAGTAAAATTATTACAATATTAGAAATTTCGCCACCTAGTAGCCTCCATCAATTAAGATCTTTTCAAGGTCAGATAGTATAACTGAGAAGATTCATATCAAACTTATAAGGAAGATGTCAGCCTATTGCATCTTTGTGCTAGAAATATATTAATTTTAAATGGGATGATAAATTTCTGAAGGTTTTTCAAAGTATAAAATAGCATTTCATAAACATTCTTGTTTTGGCTACGCATATCTCGATGAAGCCCATAACCAGGTATACAGTAACTTTAGTTGAATCTCTTGGTGCCTTATTAGCTTAGTTTAATGAAAAAGGAAAAAAGAATATTCTTTACTACATGAATAAATGTTTTCTTGAAACCAAATAGAATTATTCTCCAATTCATAAACACTATTTTTCATTGATCTTCACTTCTCAGAAGTAAAGGAAAAGATAGTATTATTTACTACCTCATTCATTCTTTCAAGTCCTTTATAAAATGTTATTTTCATTTCTTGAGGTGATATAATATTCTCGTCATTGTATTTGACTGTGTTAATTGAAAAAAAAAAATTAAAACCTCATTTCTATTTTCAAACATATCACAGGACATCATGTTTTTCATCAAGATGATAATTTATTCCAATGATTATGTTTAATTATGGAAATAATATTTTTAAAATATATTTTTGTTATTGAATTTTAATGGAATATCATGTTTATCTCTCAAAATGGTATCTTATTCTCAATATAATATTTTATAACACAAATATGAGAGCACGCTGAATCTGTAAGGTTTTATTTTTTCATAATGATATTCGTATCCATGCTTTAAGAAGGCCATTGTATAATTATAAGATGTAGAACATTTTGTGATTGATGAAGGACTACACAATGAAATTGACCTTGATGGAAATGATGTTCAACATTAATTCAATTATCTATCATTAATAACTTGTAGTATCCCATTCATTTAATTTTTAACTTCATTTTATTACCAGACTAGTGAGAGAGACACATAATTTAGTATACATGTCTTTAATAGTTTTTTGGGCTTTAATCTTACTAAGAAAATGTAACCACATGTGATTGAAAGATCTTTGATGTATGATGCTATTAGAGTATATGATAGAGATCATCTTTTAATTTAATCAGTAAGTAGTTTATCCTAAGGGAGGTTACTTTCTCAGAAGTAGTCAATGAAGGGATATCCCTAATATTTCACTTCATCAACCTCAATAAGAACAATCTTACCCTAGATAGGGTATTTCTAATTTACATATTCCAAGTCTATGGGTGATAAAATATTATGAGTGATATGACAAGTTGTAAATCTTCAAAGTATTTGTGGTATGGGATAAGATTTTTCTTTAACAGTTTATAGATTCCAACAAAATGAGTGATGGCAAGTTGTAAATCTTTAAAGATTTTTACTTTTTGATTTCAATTAGGGATGTTAACTCTAAGCTAATTACCAGTGCCTCATACTCAACTTAATTGTTCATACATGGTTATGTTAAGTGATAAGAGCAATATAGTAGGCTTTTATCTTGAGTTTTAATAGCAATTCTAATTCCAACTTTTCCTTGGATAAAATCTAGTGGTCTCTTATCTCTTAGACTTGACGCAACACCATCAAAATATAACTCCCAAGTAGAATATCTTTATATAAAAAATCATAATTTGCACGTCTAGTAATTCTTTATTTAATAGGAAGTCACTAAAAACTAGATGTGTTGCTAGGAAATTTACTAGGGCTTAATCATTCACAATGCACAGAGTACAAAACATTATATCAAAATAGTTGAATTGTTGACCATAAGGCTAATTTTCTTGACAATATCATACAAGTCATAAGATACTTCAATGGATTAACCTGGGATACTAGATTGACTTTACAATGTAATGCCATAAGTTTTAAGCTAAAAAGATCAAGGCAAAACAATGTTTCTCAATGAGTGGATAATTTTGCTCAGTTTGAAGCAACCATTGGCTCAAGTAATATTGTGTTTTTTTTCTTCCTTATAAAAATTCAGTTAACAAGATGCCAAGAGATTTGCTTAAAGGCTAAAGTATATAAAATTGATGGTTTTCTTGAAATAAAAGAAGCTAGAATTGAAGCTATGATTAAGTATTGCATTATACTTTTGAAAGCCTTCTAACATTTGTCAACCCATTAAAAATGAGCATCTTTCTTTTCTTGTACAAGGATGTAAATGGTTAACATCTTATAAATAAATTGGATATAAATATGCTTAGATATGCTAATCGATCTTAGAATGTTCTCAATTGAGTGATACTTCTAGGAAATTGCATATCATAGATTACTTTTATTTCAAAAGGATCAATTTGAATTCTGTTGTGTTTTACCATAAAACCTAGAAACTTTCCATAAGTAATCCAAAGGCACACTTCATAGGGTTAATTTTTATTATAAAAGAGTAATCTCTCAAAAATTTATTCTCAAGTCCTGGAAATTGTCTTCCCTTTCATGACTTTAATGACTAGATAATTGACATAGCATTCCACTTATTAGTGGATAATTACATAAAAGAGCCTAGTTATAACCTGCAGGTATGTTGCTCTAGCATTCATTAGTGAGATGGACATAACCTTATATTAATATACTATGATTGATGTTTTAAATGATGTATATTTCTAATGTTTAGGAGCCATTTTAGTTTAATTATAGACAGATGATCATCTATGAAAGAGAATATTACATCTAAGCAAGCAAGTTTTACTATGCGTTCTAGTATGGCAATGGGAAGTCATCTTTTAGATGAGCTTTATTTAGATATTTGAAATCAATAAAGGCATAAATCTGATAACTCTTCTTCTTAACTAGAATAATATTGTATAATCAAGTTGGATATTTTTTTTCTTTTAGGGTAAAACCAACTTAAATTAGTTTTTTGACTTCAGTTATAACCTATTCTATTTCAATTGTATGTGTTAGGGTGTTTATTTTCTATAATCATGTTAGGAAGAATTTTGAGTTTATGGACTAATATTATTGGAGATGACCATGTCACTTTCTTCAATTCCAAAGTTAGCTTCTTTTAATTAATCTACAGTTGATTTAATTTACTCTTCAAGTTTTGGTGCTCATCCCTAACTTGAGATTCATCCAAGTTATCTGAAGTTTTTAAAGAGAGTTCATTTATGGGTAATTTTTGTTGCAAAAAGAATATAAGACTTTAGTTTTTGAGTAAGCACTAAGTAATATTCATCATCATAGGGAAAAATAGTACAGAAGCAAACACAAACATAAGCTTTTGATTTTGGCTTTTTATACTTTTATTCTAGATGTTTTCAAATTGCAGTGCGTCTACTCTAATAAAAGTTGTAAAAGTTTGATGTTGGATGTTAATAATTAGTGAACTATCTCTAAGCACACATAGAGGGGGTGAATTTGTAGTTTTGGAAAAATCTTGCTTTAAAAACAAAACTATATATATATATATATATAACTTTTTTAATTTTTAATAACTTAAAAACCAACAAAATTATCACCCAATCCAAAAGCAAAATTATGAAATAAAATTTTTAATTATGATGATAATGAATAGCTCAAATTAATATATCATTAAATAAATAATTTTCTTCCATGCAATTTCTAGAAAATCAAAGTGTAGAAATGTAAATTGCAGAAAAAACTCACCAGAATTTCATAGTGCTTAGGTCAAATAATGACCTATGTCCACTGTTCGGAATCCTCCTCTCCGAGTATTGCCCTAAAAACTTAGTGTCTCTCCTTTTTCCCCTATAGCTAGGTAGAGAAGCCCTTATAATCTTTTCACCAACTCGGTGTGGTAGAGAATATTGACCTCTTTTTCACCATCCTGGTAAAGACAGAGAATGTCGCACTCCTTTTTCATTCTCCTAGTGAATGTAGAGAACCTTAATAATCATCTGGCTAATGATATTTTTGCTAGTGCTGCCCAAGAAATTAAGAAAAACACTTGGAGGAAATAAGGCAAAAGACTGATTGGAGAAATCTTGTGAAAGCTCCTCACACACCAACTCTCATTTCTCCTTCCCAAAGCTTTCCAATATCTCTTCTCTAAGCTCTCTCTCCAGAAAACCCAATAACATAAAACTTGAAAAAGTCTAATAAGAGATCTTAAATACCAAAATTTACAAAAGGCTTTAATAATTCAATTATGTTGACACTAATCATATAGTACGATCCCATATCATACATTATGATTAGTTCAAATAGCCCTATTAGTACTGAATGGAGAATAAGGCATAGTATGATCATCTCAAGTATTTCAATCGGATTGGAATATAATCCCATATGATGAAAGTTCATGACAGGAGTAAAACTCTAAAGAACAATTCTCGAGGCTAACTAAGAGGGGGTTGAATTGAATATTAAAAAAATTTCTTTCTACAAAAAGAAAAGTCCCCTTATTAAAGCTTTTTGACTATTTGAAAATAGATAATCAATACATCATAATATAAAACACAAATTTTCAACCAAGCAGCTATATCCAAAACTAAATACATAAAATAAAAATAAAATAAAAAATAACACACCATATTTATAGTGGTTCGGTCCAACCTAACCTACATTCACTCCTTAGAGGCACCCTCCAAGTATTACACTAAACCTTTAGTGACTCTTCTTTAGCCCCTACAGCTAGGCGAAGAAGCCCTTATAAAATCACTTCCACCTTCTCTAGTGTGGAAGAGTAGATTAGTTCTTTGACACTAAAGAAATCTTCTTCTTCACAAAACTTCCCTCAAGATGAACCTTGAAAATTATGGTATTAAGGTGCAAGCTTTTTAGAGCAATCATGTGAAACCCCCTCCACACTCCCTTAAAACCCCCTCCAAGGATCATCTCCCTCTCAAACTCCACCCTTTCCTCACTCCCTTTCAAGTTTTCTCTTCAAGTTCTCTCTAAACAAACGAAGATACAGTGGCTGCCAAAGATAACCAAGTGGGAAAGATTAGGTGTTTTACCCTTAAGGAGTTCATAGGGTGTTTTATCAAACTTAAATTTAATGTTCACCTTATTTAAAACATAATAAGCCATGTTCACTACTTCTGCCCAAAAGTATATATGAAGAGTGTACTACGTTAGCATTATCCTAGCAGCTTCTACTAAGGTTCTATTCTTTGTATCATCTATCCCATTTTACTGAGGAGTAATAGGGGTAGAGAAGTTATGCTCTATTCCTATCTCTTGATAGAAAAATTCAAACTTTTTATTTTGAAACTCTATATCATGATCACTATGGATTGTTGAGATTCAACATCCTAATTTCCTTTGAATCCAAGTAGATAAAGTTCTAAATTTCTCAATCAACTCACTTTTACGTGCTAGGAAGCTTACCTATGTGAATATAGAGAAGTCATCTACAATCAGAAATTCATAATTCTTTCCACCTAGGTTAGTTGTGCTTAACAGGTCCAAATAGGTCCATACAAAGAATTTCTGGTTGCATATATGTGTTCACATCCTTGATTGAATGAAATAATGATTATACTTGTTTTCCTAGTTGGCAGGCATCACATAAATGGCCTTTAGTGAAATCTTACTTAGGTACACCTCTAACAAAGTTTTTCTGAGTGATATTATTAAGTATTTTCATGCTAGCATTATTTAGTCTCCTAAGCCATAGCCAAGAGTCATCCATTATTGTTTTTAAACATAAGGAACTTGAATTTTAAATGTAGTTAAGATCTAATGTATAGACATTATTTATATATTTTTCTTCTAACACTAGTTTATCATTTAAGATAATCATGTATTTGTTAGAAAGAAACTTTATGTCAAATCCTTTGTCACATAATTGACTAATACTTAACAGATTGTGCTTTATACCATCAACTAATGAAATATTTTCAATTACAAAATTTTTAGAATTTCTAATGATACCTGAGCCAACCACTTTCCTAGTGGTTTTGTATCCTAAAGTCACCTTGCCTCCTATCCTGGATTCTAATGTAATAAACTGCTTCATGTCTCAAGTCATATGTCTTGAGCAGCCACTGTTCAGGTACCATATGCTCTTATTATAACTTTTATGAGAGAAACCATATATAGTCATTCAAAGATTAGATTTGGGAACCAAGTGAGTTTGGGTTCCACCTTATGCTTGAGTGAATGAGATATATGTATGCTATGTTGTGATGAATGCAATTTTGTATCCACATGAGATGTGTCCTACGGTGAATCATGCAAGTGCGGGCTATGTGACTAAGCATGCCACAAGAGAAGCACCTAACACCAAGAAATGTGTTTACTAACCTATATAGGTGGTGGTGCCTCTTACTAAGGTTGTGTGATGCATGTAATGCTGAGGGGTTATTCGTTTGAGCTAATGAGGGTGATGGTTTATTATTTTTAAGTTCTATAATTTTGTTTGCAAAACTTTATTTATATATTTATAGCCTGCCACTTCCACTTTTAATGCATGCTCACTATTATCTAATTAACATGCAAGTTCATCTATTTCCATAATTTTGTTTTCTAGCTCAATATATAATGTTTTTAAGGAATTATGTGTATTAGATAATTCAATATGCTTCTTATTTAAAATATCAAATTCATCAAGTAGGGACATGTGGTCTCTATTTAAGCTAAAATATTCTTTAACTAAAATAGCATGCTTTTATTTTAAAGTACTAAATTTGATGTTAAGGTTAGCATGCATTTTCTTTATTTTTATATATGAATCATGGATTTTTTCAAAAATAACTAACAATTCTTCATAAAAAGTTGACATACCTTGTCTTGATCCAATTTATTAGGTTTTCCATTAGCCATCATACTCAAAGTCATTACCTCCTTCTTTTCTTCTTCTTTAAATGACTCTGAGGCAGAGTTAGCCAAAAAGGCTTTCAATGTCTTTAGCTTTCCCTTCTTGTACTTTGGCTTCTCCTCGCCCTTATCCTTTGTTGGGTGTGTCTTCACATTAGGGCAATCAGCTAACAGGTGACCTGATTTTCTGCACTCAAAGTAAATTGCGTGATATGTAACTTTAATATTCTTTGAGCTTTTACCTTTGTTTTAGTTATTTTAATGAAACCATTATTTTCTCTTGAGAAAACTCTTGAATTGATAGGTCATCAAAGCTATGTTATCCTCTTCCTCTACTATAGAGCTATCACTTTCTGAATTGTTTGCTTTTAGAGCCATAGTTTGCTCCTTCTTTTCTCCTGCATCATTTTGCCTTTAACTCATGCCTTACTTATAGGTAATAAGTGACCCAAGCAAATTTTCAATGGAATAAACATTTAAATCTATGGACTCAGTGATTGAAAATATTTTTGCATCGTAAGAACTCTGTAAGCACCTCAAAATATTATTGACCTTTTTATAATTAGATATCTCTCCACCTAGTTCATGCAAGGATGTCACTATCTGGGTGAACCTAGTGTACATGTTAGATATAGTCTTGCTAGGTTTCATGCGAAAGGGCTTATAATCATGTAGTAAAATGTTTAATATATATTATTTACTAGTTCCTTCGTATGTGATACACAATCTATCTCAGATCTCCTTACCAGTAGCACAAGTGGACACTCACATATAGTCTTCTAATTTCAACATTCAAAAGAGATAATTCAAGCATTTTGCATTAAATTATGCAAGTTCCCAATCCTCATTACTTCATTCATTAAATAATATTTTAGTCGTAATGCCATTCAAAAGTTGAAAAGGTGTAGTGTAACCTTCTTGTACCAACGTCCACATGCGATAGTCTATAGATAATAAAAATGTTGACATTTGAATTTTCCAAAAATCAAATGGTATGTTGTCAAACAAGGGTAAACAGGTTATGAAATAATCCTCTGTAGTGTTACGGTTACCAAAATATGCTATGGATCATAGTTATGTAGGTTTCCCAAAACACTATTTTGAGACCCACTTTGATACCACTTGAAAGTACGAGAAGCGCCAAGAGGGGGGTGTGAATTTATATATTTAAAAATTAATCCTAAATAGGAGCACTAATTTTTATGGTTTTTTAAAGTACTTTAGAAATCAGCAATTTTGATTTTTAAACACGGAAACAATCAAATTAAATATGATTTTAAAGCTAGTGATGATGAAATTCTAATTTTCAAAACAAAAGAGTAATGTCTGATTTTTCTATTTTCCATGTAGTTATAATGAAAATTAAAGACAAGAAAGTAAAATTCAAAGAAAAGGAAAAGAACACCAAAAATTTTATAGTTGTTCGGTCAATCTTGACCTACGTCCACTCCCTGGAGTCCTCCACTATGAGACTTACACTAGTCAAAAGAGACTCTCCTTCTGCTCCCACAGTAAGGTAGAGAAGCCTTTACAATACTCACTTTCACCTTCCCCGGTGTGGTGGAGTACTGGATGCTATGTCACCTTCTCGATGACAGTAGTGGACATTTTTATTTTTCTCCCTCCCACAGAAGGTAGAGAACCTTCAATGACTTTGACCTTGAAGCCTCTCCCCCTAGAGAGCTCCCATAAAACTCACCCAGGCTATAGGAGGAGCAAGCGTGTAGCTAGCTCATAGAAACTGTGTGATCCCCTCACACTATTTCTTCCTCACACTCACCCTCTATAGAGTTCTTTCAGATATCACATTCCTCTAATTTTTTTTTTAATAAAATCATTATAAATATAATAGGTTTTATGAAATCCTAAAAATTTAATTGACTAATCATAGGGTTTAATTTTAGCAACATTTTAAATCTTTGTATAGTACGATTTGCATCGTATAGTACGTTGAGTTTAACATTCAAATTTTAAAATATTATTTAAATTAATCTGGCAATAAAGATTTTTGGTTGAAAATAAATCATACAATATGATCCAGATCATCTAGTATGATTAGTTCAAAGAGGCTAATTTCCAGTTATCCGTTAAGCCAGACTCTCAATAATATATCATATAGTATGATATAAAATTGTATAGTATAATCTATAAAAAATAATTTATTTCTTATAAAAAAACTCTCCCCCTATGTGTGTGCATGGCCACTCAATCTGCATTCTTTGTCTTATGGCCAGATTCAAGAACTAAAAAAAAATTATTACAGACACTTTCAACTCCTATTTTACCCAGTCTTGAGCCTTTAATAGTTTTGAGCAGTATGTAATCTCCCTGAATTATTAGTACTCACAGATAAAAGTAACATCCAAAATATTTAATGAAGAATAAAATAATTCAATCAATATTATTTATCATCATTAAAATCTCAGACTAGGGATCATGGATTACAACAATCTCCCCCTTTTTATGATGTCAATAAATATTAGTTGATAATCAAGATAATATTTTTTTAGATAGAAAAATAACATAAAAAACATGAACAAAATATTTCATTTTAAATAGTATAACTAAAGCTGAATTCAAGAATCAAGACATATTACTAAAAGGTTATCAACTAAGGATAGCTAACTTCTCCCCCTTTTGATATGACCAAAAAATAAAATAATACAAAAAATAGATAGAATAGTATAGTAATAATAAAAAATACAGTAAACAAAGACTAGCCAAACGATGGATCCAGGATCCCTAATCTGTTATTTTGATGATTATAAATAATGTTGATTGAATTATTTCATTCTTCATTAATTTTTTTGGATGTTACTTTTGTATGTGAGTACTAATATTTTAGGGAGACTAAACGTTGTTCAAGACTACTGAAGGCTCTAGACTGGGTAAAATAGGATGTGAAAGAGTTAATAATTTTAAATTTATTTTTGGGTTCTTGAGTCTGGCCAAAAAATAGTGCATGCAGATTGAACGACCATGCATACACACAAGGGGAGAGTTTTTTAAAAAATAAATAATTTTTTTTATAGATCATACTATATAATTTTATATCATACTTTACAATATATTATCGAGAGTGTAGCTTAACGGATAACTGGAAATTTTCCTCTGTGAACTAATCAACCAATATGATCTGGATATACTATAAGATTTGTTTCAACCAAAAACCCTAAAATCTAGATTAATTTAAGCAATATTTTAATATTTAAATTTTGAACACATCATATTATACGATGCAAATCGTATTGTACCAAGATTTGAAATCTTGCTAAAATTAACCCCCATGATTAGACAATTAAATCATGGTTTAATTAATGATTGGTGATTGTAATCTATGAATTAGATCTTATCATAAAATTAAACGAAGTCATTTTTGGTCGTACCAGACAAAACCTTAATTTTTTAACTAATCATACTATATAATTAATACATCATACAAGACAAACTACATAAACTCAATCGATCATAATGTACAAACAAGATCATATCGAATAATAAATAGAGATGATTTTTGTTTGTCCCAACATGCATCCCGTACGAATAGAAGAAATAAATTATTTATAATGGAAGATATTGTATCTTACTGTATGATGTATTGAAAAATTGTTACATATTTGTCCTCATTCATACTAGGATGGGAGTTATTTTGAACTAATCATACTATATGATATGGGATCATAATATACAAACAAAAATGGGTAATATGAATTTTTACAATTTCTTTAAGCCTATTATATAAAAAATGGTTTTATTCATCAAAACATTTGTGAGAGGAATGTGACAACTAAAGGAAATCTAAAGAGGGAGCTTTGGAAGAAATTCAAGGCTTGTGAGAGGAAGAAGAAGGTGAGTTGAGCCTGAGGGAGAAGTAATGTGAGGGGATCACTCGATTACTCTGAACTAGGTACACGCTTGCTCCTCCTATGGCCTAGGTATGTTTTATGGGAGCTCTCTTGGGGGAGAGGCTTATAGGTCAAAGTCCTCAAAGGTTCTCTACCTTCTCCTAGAGGCAGAAAAATGAGAAAGTTTGCTGCTATCATTGGGATGGTCGCATTGCGTCCGGCACTCTGCCATACCAGGGAAGGTGAAAATGAGTTTTGTAAAGGCTTCTTTTCCTTACTGTGGGAGTTGAAGGGTAGTCTATTTTGAATAGTGCATCTCTCAGAGTGGAGGATTCTACGAAGTGGACGTAGGTCAAGATTGACCGACCCACTTTAAAATTTTATGGTGTGCTTTTTCCTTTGTTCCACATTTTACTTTCTTACATTTAATTTAAATTATAACTAAAAAGAAAAAAGAAAATTAGAAATTACTCTTTTATTATGACAACTAGAATTTCATCATCAGTGGTTTTCAAAGCATATTTAGTTTGATAGCTTTTATATTTAAAAATCAAAATTGTTGTTTTCTAAAGTACTTTGAAAAACCATAAAAAATTAGTGCTCCTATTTAGGTTTAATTTTTAAATATATCAATTCACCCCCCCCCCCCCCCCCCCTCTTCTTGGCGTTTCTCATACTTTCCTATGATTAGTGGAGAATAAATGTCATCGCATGCAAAGATCTTGTCATATAGTATGATTAGTCCAATCAAATAATATGATCTTATCAAAATAATTAGTCTAAATTTGATCCCTTAATTACAAGATTAATTTACGTAAGATTTGATTATATTGTACAGTATGATGCCTATCATATAGGATGATTAGTAAAATATTGCCTGAATTATGATTGGCAATAGAGATCTTAATTTCAACTGATCATCCTATATGATCTTGATCGTACAAAATGGTAAGGTTAAATAGCTTTGATTTCACCATTACTCATTATAATTACTTTTCAAATTGTTGATCGTCTAATATAATTAATTCAAAAAATTACACATCTAATTTTCTCACTATCTCACTTCCCTAAGAGTGTGTGTGTACGATCACCAAGTTTAGAATCCTCAAAATACATAACTTTGACTCAAGAAATGTTAGAATAAATAAAAGTAAAATACATACTCTCAAATACACTTAACCCTAGTCTACCTAGTCTTATGTTGACCATATTATACAGTGTATAATGGACCTAAAATGTTAGTGCACAAGAATAAATATGTAATGATACCAATAACATGAGATAGCATAGTAAAGAGTCCAATAATAGTTGCTATCATCAATATCATAAGACTCGAGTTCATATTTGTAATCATCTCCCCCTTTTTTATGATGGTAAATATTATTGGTTATAATTTCAAATTAATTTTTGATATGTCTTAAGCTCCCCTTTACTTGTTGAGTTTTTTTTTTTTTTTTTAATATGAGGATTTTTTTAATTAATGAATTAGAAGAATATATAATCATAAAAAAATATATTTAGTAGACTAATCATAACAAAGTAGAAATTACAACCTACTAATAACAATCTACTCCCCCTTTTGACATCACCAAAAAGGACGAATGACTAAGCATAATACCAAAAAAACAAACATGATAATAAAAATAAAAAATTATAAAGATAAAAACTAAACTAAGATAAGCTATAAATAAGAGATCCCTAATTAGGTATTGGTGGTGGTGGTGGTTGAACGTATCAACGAATGGATACAAATTGCTTTGAAAACCATGACATATCAATCTCATGTTGTTGGTGTTCGCCCAAGACATAAGCATCAAAGGGAGTCACCAATTTATCTAATCTCAAAATCAGTGTCTTATATTGAGAAGGCTAAGATGTAGGTGCTGGTGCAGGAGCTACTACTTGACCTCCCTCTACTTCCTTTAGCTTGGGGTCTACCTAATGAACATTTTGGTGATGACCACTATGAAGGATGTGGAAGGAGCTATTTGAATACAAGATTGGAAGATGGTATGGTGGTGCATGGATTTGAGATTATATTTAGATTCCAAAACAAAGGCAATTGTGTGACCTAATGCAAGATTTATCTTTCATTTATTTCTAGGGTCTCTAATATAGGTAAGGGTTTCAAGGTATTGAACAATTAGATCAACTACATTGAAATTAATTTTAGCCATGATAAATTAGTTAGTGAGAGATAGAAGAGGTGTAATGTTTATTCAATTGCCTGCCTTTTTAATGATTAAATTGTGAAGGATATGTTGAATGATTTGGGTGTCTTGAATTAAAATGTTAAAATAATGAATCTGGAAATTTACTGATGAATCTCTTAGAGTGGTGTTGATAGGGATCCAATTATAGTAAGGGAGAATTTCTAAGGAATAAACTTTTTTACCAGTGATAGAAAGGAACAGGATTTGGTGGAAGTTTATAGGTGGTCTCTACAGGCCTTTTATTGACATAAGATTGAAGGGCACTGCCCTCACTGTTAATTCAAAAGCTCACAAAAAATCAAATAGGATCTCAGATTTGAATGGGAATGTAAGAGTAAGAATGAATTGAAGGGTGGTGCGAGCAAATAAATTGAGTGCCTGGATGTTAAGGACTTCTTTATTTATGATTTTGGAAGAGGTGATCCTAACTGCCTTGTAACGATGGTATGCTTCTTCATCAGCTACTTAAGCGAAGTAGGGATCAACGAGATGTCCAAAAGAACATCTTACGAGATCCCTTGAGCACTTTCCATCAGCCATTGTAAAGAGTGGGAACTTATAAAGGAAGGAAGAAAGATTGAGAGGATTGGAGTAAAGAGGATCCTTGTATTTTCTACCTTTAAATACAAATCAGCCCTAATATATAGTATGATCAGTGATCATAGAGTATGATATGTGAAATTTAATTCATTTAGTTCAAGTGGTCAAAAAATTTGGTCTTATTGTGTAATACGATAAGTTTAAATATCTTTGATTATGCCAATTACCTGTTATGATGATTTTTCAAATAGCTAATCGTACAATATGATATGGATCATAAAGAATGATTAGTTTAGAAAATCACACATCTAATTTCCTTACTATCTCACTCCCCTGACTATGTGTATGCATGGTCTCCAAGTTTAGCATCAACCAAATACATGATTTTGATTCAAGAAATTTAGAAATAAATAAAAGTTGAAATATAAACTCTCAAAGACACTTAACTCTATTCTACTCGATCTTGAGGCTATCACTTTGTGTGATGTATGGTGGACCTGAAATGTTAGTTCACAAGAATAAATATGTAATAATAATAATAACAACTTGAGATAGCATAGTAAAGAGTCCAATAATATTTTTTTATCATCAAAATAATAAGACTCGAGTCCATATTTGCAACAAGTTGTGGTGTTAAAGTTTTCTTAGCAATTTTTTTCACATATAAAATATCAATCAAATGATGGTTCTACTATTTCATTAATAAAGGTATCATCAAAGATTACATTAGTTTGGACAACTTTGCTAGTAGAAAGGAGAAATTTGTTGGATTTATAATTTGTACCCAAATTGGGATCAACTTTAACTACCAACCTAGCTATAAGAGAAAAAGGTTTTATTCTCCATAGATATCTTAAGCTTTTCAATGGTAGACTCGTCTAAATTATTATCTACAGAAAACTTGGATATTATCATCATTGTTGTCTTCCTCTAAAGGATCTTCAAAACTTTTACTTTTCAACTTCTTAAACTTATATGATTCATCCTCTAAACTAAATTCTAAATTTAGGTATATTATAGGCATCTTCATTGACACATGCTCTTTTTCACTATGTTGTACTTTTGTATTTTTATATCCTCTACCTCTTCCTTTAGCATGCTGAGACATTCTACCCCCTCTTTGTACAAGAAGGGTAGGATGGAAACAAACATTTTACTTAAGGTCAGGATGCTCTTCTTTCTCTTATCTAAATTTTCTTTTACTTTTTTGTCATCTTCTTTATTTTCTTTAGTATGATTGAAGTTTTTTGAGAAGATTGTTAGCTTTTAGCCATATATTAAGTATCTTCTTCATATATTCCTACTTTATGAATTGAGACATTCTATATTTGTGAAGCATGACTCTACCCAAAAGAGCATTAATAGAGGCCTTCAAATCTATAATATGAAATTAGATTTAGCTTTTAAATTACCTATCTTTAACAGAATAGATATATAGCCCAAAGCTCTCTCACCATTTTACCATGTTTTTAATTAAATGGCTGGGATTTCATCAAATAAAACTTCAATGCTACCCCTCTAGTCATTTTGAGATGTATTGTTCATAACTATTCAATCTTGGAAAAAATGGCTATAATATGAGCTCATATGTTTAAGTTAGACCACCATCATTCCACCTGGCCAATGCATGGCCATAAGCTGGAAAGCATCACTCATCAGCAAGTCACCTATGTACTTAGCTTAATTTAGGTGTTTTAATGCATTGATATCAACATATCTTATTAAATTTGAAAAAAAATAATCCACTAGACCAAATTGTGCAATTTAGGCCTCTATCAATTAAAATAAAAATCTCTATCAAATTAAATTAACCCAAAGTCTTGAAGATAAGTATTTTAAAAGTAATTGTATGTCTATACTTTTCCATTTTTCTTAAATGAAACCCTAAATACACGTAATAATGGCTTCAAATATGGAAATGACACTCTTTGAGTTATTACACACACTTAAAAATTTTCTCAAGCAAGTTTGAAATCACCTCTAACTTAGGTTGAATTTTGAAATGCAAGGGACAAATTTTGACCTAAATGTTTTGAAATAATTTATAAGTAATCCATAGAGAATTAGCGATTATGCTAATTGTGGTTTGTATGTGATGATGTTATAAGGGTTCCATGTTGAATACTAGATGGAGCTAAGTAATTCAAATTAGTTTCAAGGGGTAGAGAATTTAGGAAATTTGTGAAAAATATATTTCATATCCAATTATCATTAAAATCAAAGCTAGTGAATGGAATTGCAAACCCTGAGATTTTGTTTGGTTTCATTAAGCCATAAAATTTACCAACCCTAAAATCATCCCTAAATTTAACTTAAAAATTTTTAACAATCAAAAGTAATTCTAATGTCTATATTCTCTCTTCTCTACGCAGTCAAGCTCTGGCAATTGGGTTTTTCCTATTGCAGCTCAGTCATTCTACTATAGATTTTGGTGAATTTGGTTTACTATTTTCGATTTAGAAGATCCATTTTTTTTTGGTGACCTAAGGCCTTTTTTCCTTTGGTTTTCCTTTGGTTTTCCTTCTGGTTCTTCATCATGGCGGCTAGTCCATCTTCATCTAAGCC
This sequence comes from Dendrobium nobile, assembly GCA_022539455.1. NCBI lineage: Eukaryota > Viridiplantae > Streptophyta > Magnoliopsida > Asparagales > Orchidaceae > Dendrobium > Dendrobium nobile. Next base: position 41,184,227 of record CM039726.1, read on the forward strand.
ATCTCCTTGGAGTAATACGCCTCTAGTTTCAGCTGTTAGCAATAAAGGTTTCTTTTGTGCTTCTAGTAAAGATTCAAACTCTAAATCTCTCTCTTTTCATAATATTCTTGTGGCTGATGCTTTGCCAAAAGATTCTAGTTTTGCTTTTACTTAGTCTTTAGTTAAAGGTTTCCGTGCTTTGTTAATTTCTAAAGATGATATGATATAACTTGCTTCTCCCTATAAATATATGCTGGTAGGGAAATTTTCTTTATGGTGCCCTAATCTTGAGTCGATTAGGTCTTTCTTAAGCAACCTCAAATTGTTTGGTGTTTTTTCTATTAGACTACTTGATATTTGGCATGTAGCTATTCAACTACCTAATGCTTTGGATTATAGCCAAATTTTTGTGAGATGATTATATTACATTAATAAGTATCAAATGAGACTTTTGAAGTAGTCTCCTTACTTTGATATTAAAGAGGAGTCTCCTATTGTACCTATTTAGATTTCTTTTCCAAATTTGAGATTGCATTTCTTTAATCTGCATTTTCTTTGCACTTTGGGATCCACATTTGGAAGACCTCTTCAATCTAATCAGGCCAGTGCCCCAAGATCTATTCCTTCAATTGCATGGATTTTGGTAGAATTTGACATAACCAAAAAACATACGGGTGAAGTTAGCTTGGATCATAAACTTCAGGTTTTTTGCAAAAGGTTCATTTTGAAAACATACCAGATTTTTTTTCTCACTACAAAGTTCATGGACATTTATCTAATGAATATTTTTTGGCCCACCCAAATTTAAAAAAAGTATGCATGAGGGAAAACATGTGGATCATTCTAGTAAGAATTATTGTATTGATAATGAGATTCATATCCCTTTAGAAGAGAACAATGATAATATGGTTGTTCAAGACAACATAGTTACAATACCTACAGATATTCATAATATTGAGGAGAAAGCTATTGATGGAAATCATTCTTTAAGGGAATATCAGGTTGTTTCCTTAAAGGATGGATTGGTTGATCAAGTCATAGAATAGAAACCTATGAATTCTAGAATATCACCTTTGAAGAAATTAGTCCAAAGTGAAAATCGAGATAATGATTCTTTCAATGTTAATGGTAGTGGAGATGTGATACATAAACAATATACATTAACTGTTAGTAATGGTGAACAATTGGAGGAGGAAGGAGATGGGAGTATAAGGAGGAAGGAGAATTTGTTCCTAACAAGGATATGTCTTTATTAGGAAAATCTGTAGGTATGAATAATGTGTCTATGTTGTCTACTCCTTCAAAAATTCATGCCAATAATATGGAAGAGGGTTATATTAAAGTGGACAAGAAGAAATCTAAAAGCAACAAACTCTCTAATGGACAATCTTCTAGAGTTACCCGAGCATCTCATAATTTTTCGGCCAAAGGTTAACACCTTCATATTAAATATAAGGGGAGTGTGGAACCCTCCTTTTAGGGATAGGGTGAAGAAATTATGCAGAAATTATAATATTAATGTTTTGGTTTTGCTTAAACCTTTAATTTCTACTTACAAGATTATTTCGATGGGTACTAAACTTGGTTTTGTTTGCTCTTTTAGTAATTGCTCGAATATAATTTGTTTTTTTTTTTTTTGAAATATTGGATTACTTTAAATATTTTTATGAATTTTCCTCAGATTGTGCATACTAATATCAATTATCTTCAATTTTCTTGCATTGCTTCTTTTATGTATACTTCTTGTTCTAGATTTGATAGGAGGACTTTATGGAATAAAATTATAGATTTTTTATTCTAATATTTCTGAAACTTGGTTGGTTGATGGTGACTTCAAAACTATCACTAATGCTTTTGAGAGATTTGGGGGAAAACCTCCAAATTTCTAAGCTATGGAGAATTTTAATGACACGTTATTAGTATTTAATTCACATGATATTGGTTTTTCTGGTAATGCCTTCATGTGGAAACATGCTACTATGTTTTAATGTTTAGATCATATTCTTTTTAGTAGTGTTTGGATTTTTAAGTACCATAATACCCATATTGAGCATTTGTCTAGAACTCTCTCTAATAATGCTCCTTTGCTTTTGAATATCTCTATGAATGACAACTTTACTTCTACTCATTTTATATTTCAAAATATGTGGCTTTTGAATGATTCATTTCTGACTAATGTTGAATCTAATTGGCATGCTCTATTGTTTCCCACTAATAATTATGTTGGTATGATTCGGCTTTAGCTTAACCTCAAGCAACTCAAGAAAAATTTAAATTTGGGGAATAATGTATCTTTAAGAATTCTTTTATTGATATTATAGAAGCTGAGAAACAAGTTGATTAAGATGATAATGTTTAAATGAATCTTCCTTCTGTTAAAAAGCTTAATTCTATGAATGAGGCCAAAGACAGCTTAGTAAATCATCAAAAACAACAAGAAGCCTATTAGAAAAAAAAAGCTTCTTGTAAGTTTTTAGCTGAGGGGGTTAGAAACACAAAATTTTTTCACAATATTACTAATCATAAAAAAGTTACTTGTTATATCCACAATATTTCAACTCTTGAAGGTTATCATTTTAATTCCCTTAACTTTGTTTATGATTATGGTGTAAATTATTTTAAGGATGTGTTTAACAAGAACTTTTCTGACTTTAGATTTGGATTTTTCTTTTATTTTTTCACTTGTGTCTAAAGAAGATAAAATTATTCTCATTAAAATTCTATCAGAGGATGATATTGGGTTGTTTATTAAAGAGTTAAATTCTTATTCTGTGGCTGGACCAGATGGTTTTACTACTAAATTCTTTCAAAAAAACTTTTCATGTCATTAAAATGGATTTAATTAATGTTGTTGTTGATTTCTTTAAAGGTAATCCATACCCTAATTTTTTTACTTCTACTTCTATAGCTTTGGTCCCAAGAGTGATGTTACTAATTTTAGAGTGACTTTCTCCCAATTAGTCTATGCTCTTTTTTCAACAAGTTCAATGCCAAGTTAATCATGTCTATATTAGATTTAATTATTCCTAATATCATCCCTCTTAAACAAATTGATTTTGTCAAAGGTCGTTCTATTTATGATAATATCTTATTATCTTAAGAGCTTGTGCATGATTTGAAAGCTAAAATTGCTGGTGGGAATGTCATTTTTAAGATTGATATTACCAAAGCTTATGATAATCTAAATTGGGAATTTCTTTACATTATGCTTCATTCATTTGGTTTCAATAAAGGCATTATTAGGATTATTAAGAATAGTATTGAACATTGCTTTTTCTCTGTGATTATCAATGGTAGGAATCATGGTTTTTTCAAATATACTCATGGTCTTAGGCAAGGTGATCCTTTATCTCCTACTTTATTTATTATAGTTGTTGATTTCTTACTAAAGGCCTTAATGAACTTTTTAGAAATCACCCTAACTTATAGTATCATACTATTGGTGTTTTTTTGGTGTATCATTTAAGTTTTGTTGATGATTTTACTATTTTTTTGAATGGTTCCAAAAAAATGCTTAATATCCTTTTTAATTTCTTGGTCATTTTCAAAGGGCTAGTGGGTTAATTTTTAATCCTCTGAAAGGTTTCTTTATCACTGCTAAATCCATAATTCTAATCAGAATTTCTTCTGTTTTGGAAAAGTATGGTTTTTTACATAAGCAATTACCCCTTAAATATTTAGCCACTCCTCTTTAAAAAGGAAGAAAGATATCTAATTTATTTGGGGTCATTTTCTCTAATAATAATAAAAAAATTCTACTTGGACTCTTAATCATCTCTCTTTTGGGTGAAGTTTAGTATTAATTAAAAGTGTTATATTCTCCATTCCTATATATTTATTTCACACTTTATCTCCAACCAAGAATATTTGCACTAGACTTAAAAGGATTTTTAACAAATTCCTTTCGGGGGCCAAAGAAAGAAAATTTGCTATTTTATGGTTCTCTTGGAATAGATGCGCTGGTGTCCAGGATGAAGGCAAGTTGGGTTTTAAGAATTTCAATGACATGGCTCTTAGTTTTTCACATAAACTCTAGCTTAATCTAAGGTCTAAGAAAAGCCTTTTGTCAAAATTTATGATTACTAAATATTATGTTGGTAAGCATCCTCTTAATTGCTTTTTCAAAAAAGGGGATTCCTTCAATTGAAAAAGTCTTTTTTCTATTAAATGGGATGTTGAAAATTTCATTCGATGGGGTTTAGGGTGTGGGGACATCTTTTTTGGCAAGATAATTGGCTTGGGTTCTCGTCTATTAAAAATTTACTCAAAACTCATACCTATATTACTTGTAAAGTGGCTAATTTTATTCAAGATGGGACCTAGAATTTAAATTACCTTGCTGATATGGTTCCTGATTTTATCATTAATCTCATTTTGAAAGTGACTTTACAGCTTGATCAAAAAGATTGCATTTTATTTAATAAGTCTAATGATGGGAGCTTTGTGTTCAAAGAGGTTTGGCATTCTATTAGGAATTTTCAACCTAAGTCTAAGATTTTCTCTTTCATTTGGTAAAAAGATATCTCAATTTCCTATTCTAATTTAATGTGGAGAATTTTCAATAATTATGTCCATGTTGATATTATCTTATTGAAAAAATGTTTTTATATTGAGTCTAAATGTCAATGCTGCTATCATATTGAGAATTTTAAACATGTTTTTGCTAATAGATCTATTTCTCTTAAAGTTTGGTTTTATTTTGACAATGTGTTTACCTCTAAATTTTTTAAGAGCTATAACAACATCATTAATATCATACATGAATGGGTGGTTCCTATTAAGAGGCACATTAAAAATGTGGTACCCATCATTATTTGTTGGTTTCTTTGGAAAAGTAGGAATGAGGCTAAGAATGAGAATACTATTATGAAAGCCACGTCCATTATCCTCAAGATTAAGGACAAAGTGAGTCAATTATTTTTGGGTAAGTTGATTAATTTTGATTATTTTAAAAACTGCTCTCAAATTGCTGAGCAATTTGGTATTTTTCGTGCTGCAGCTAATAGCCATTTCTCTGAAGACATTTAAGTTAGTTTTATTAAATCCTGTATGAGTTGCTACAAGCTTAATACTTATGGCGTGTTCAAAATTTTGAAAGCTAGTTGTGGTGGTATCATGCGACACTTCAGTGACCATATTAATGATTCTTTTGCGGGTCCCTTTGATGTCATCGCTGGATTATGGCTAAAATTCAAACTTTATAGTATGGGTTACAATTAAGCATTTCTTTTAGGATTACTAATGTTTGGATTGAAACTGATACTAAACTTGTGATCCATTATATTTCTAATAATTCTATTGCTAATCCTTCTTATTTCTATATTATTATAGAGATTAAACAGTGGTTTTCTCTTATCAACTTTTCTATAACTCATATATATATATAAATGATGCTGCTTCCTTTTCGCTAATTTGGGTTATAACCTGTCGAATTTTATGGAATTTGCATGGTCCTGTCTTTCGCCCTGACTATTTGGTTTAGCTTGGCTTGATTGTATGGGCATACCTTATGTTAGAGTTTCTTTGTTTTTTTTCTATTGGGTCCTTGCCTATTTAGTTTTGTTGTGGTGTCTTTGCTTTTTAACTCCCAGTTTGAATCTTCTATTACCTTTTATTTAATGTTCTTGTGGTTGAACTATCATGTTGGTTGGTTAATTTTATTTATCTTGTGTGGGGGGGAAAGTTATGGGGATTTACTTACTGCTGGGTTTATTTTCATAGCAACTGCCTTTGGTTTGGTTCCTCCACAGGTTGGTCTGGATTCTTATTTTTTATGTGGTCAAGCTATGGGGGTTAATTCATTTGGATATCGTTATTGTCTTGTTTCTCTTTTTTATGTGGAAGAATCAAGGGTGTAGATTCTTTAATGTTTGGTTTATGTATTTCAATCATAATGGTGTTAATGTCTGGTCCCCTTCTAGGGGTTTGCCTTTTTTTGGATTCTTCAAACTCCAGGTATTTTGGTGTTTCATATTCTGCTCACCAGGTTGCTTATTTTGGGTGACCCCATTTTTTTGGCACAAAGACGTGCATCATGGATTTTTTTCCTATTGGAACTCTCGTATTTTGGTTCTACGTGTATATGCATTATGTTATTACTATTTCCTGCACTTATCATGGCTTCTTTTTTCCTGTTGGAACTCTCTTATTTTGGTTCTACATGTATATGCATTATGCTATTACTATATCCTGCACTTATCATTCCTTCAGTATTATCCTTTTTTATTGTGTTGAAGAATACATAATGTCTAAGTATTTGTTTCTCTATAGTGCTGGTAGGTGACATATGTCTTCCAACACAGATTTTGGTATCCTTTGGTTTTTCCTGCATATATCATGTCATACATGGTTTAATTTTTGCAGTATGATTCTCAGCAGATTAAAGCGATCGAAGTTTTTGTGGACAAGATGGATAATTTTCGTACAGGAAGATTATGCCAAAAGTGAATATTATTTTGTTCCTTTTTTGGGTGCAAGCTTTTGGCCGCCCTAGTATGGTATTAAGTTATTTCTGTTAATTGAAAAAAAAAAAGGTTATTTTGTTAATTGTAGAATAAGGAACCATCAGCTCATAGGTTTTCTTTTTATTTGTTTTGTTGCTCCTCCAAGCATTAACAATATAAAGGTTTCCTTTAAAGACCTTGTAATTAGTTTATATATTAATGCATAGTCCCCATAGTGGAGTTTTCATTAAAAAATAAAAGTTTTAACATTCATAATTAATGAACCAAAAAAATTAAAAATATAAACAATGTGCAATCAACTTGTAATTAAGTATACAATCTAGCAAAATTAAAACTCATTTGAAATATAAATATAATATATCCTAATTAAAACTTAAGTATTAAATAAAATAATATTAAATAAAATCTATTAAAATCAAGCATGAGTCCAAATCACATTAAATTTTTAGGGATTACATCTTAATCTATTCTTGAATTATGGTAAAAAATCCAATGAGCATTTGATGTCTGAGCATTTGATGTCAATTAGTTAAGTAAATGCAAAGCCCTGTGTTCCTTCTATATGAAGGATAAAAATGCCTTTAATAAAGCTTTTTGCCCGAATTCAAACATTTACTTCTCCTTTATTCCTTCTTTTATTTTTAGGAGGAAATTTTGTTTCTAACTAAGATTCCCACTGAAGAAGAAACTTGGCAGACCATGAAAGGTATGAGTTTTGATTCTATGGCTGGCCCTAATAAGTTCACCACTAAATGTTTTCAAAAGCATGGTCTATAATTAAAGGGAACCTAGTCAATACGGTGGTGGATTTTATTTTGGGTAACCCTTACCCTAAATTTTTTACCTATACTTCTATTGCTTTAATTACTAAGCAGAATGTCATTAATATTTTGGAATGATTTTCATCCCATCAGTTAATGTTCTTTCTTCAACAAGCTCAATGCTAAGTTACTTATGGGTAGGTTAGCTTTATTTTTACTCAAGATTATTTCTCTAGAACAAACATGTTTATTAAAGGTAGGTCTATATTTGATAATGTTCTACTTGCCCAGGAATTAGTTCATAATTTACAAGCTAATGTTGTTGGGGGATTATTATTATCAAAGTTAATATTACCAAAGCTTAAGACAACTTAAATTATGAATTTATTCACACTATGCTTAAGCTTATTGGTTTACATATGAAATTCAATAAGTTAATCAAGAATAGTAGGGAGAATTACTTCTTTTCTATCATGATTAATGGTAAGTCATTTGGTTTTTTCAAATCTTCTCATGGGCTTAGACAGGGGGATCCTCTATCTATGGTTTGAAAGTTTGTGAAGGTTGTTAAACCTTTAAGAATAAGCTTGAGGTTAACAAAGGGGGGTGAATTGGTTATTTTAAAAATTAACTTAAAAAAAAGTCTTTTTTATCTTTTTAAATATTTTAAAACAAATAAGTTTATCCAACAATGCAGAACAATATTAAGTTCACAATAATCAAAAATTTCAACCACACTAAGATCACAAACTAGTGCAGAAATTAAAATGCAGAAAGTAAAAGAACAAACACACTAGATTTTATAGTGGTTCAATCAAATCTGACCTACGTCCACTCCCTAGAGACCTCCTCCAAGTTTTATAATAAACCTTTTAGTGTCTCTCCTTTAGCCCCAATAGTTAGGAGGAGAAGCCCTTATTAAAATCTCTTCCACAGACCCGGTGAGGAAGAATAACTTAAATCTTTTTTACCCTCATGGTGAAGATAGAGAACATGAATCCTTTTACTCCCTCCAGGAGAAGTCAGAGAACATAATTTCTTATACTCCCTTTTAGAGTAGGTAAAGAACCTGAATCTGATGCTAAAGAATGTCTCCCCATAGCCACCAAGGAATTAAGAAAGCTGTTCGAAGAAGATAATGGAAACCTTGCTTGGAGACCTTTATCAATTTCTCACAACTCCCCCTCACAAGAATCTCTCCCTTTTGTTTCTTGTCTTCCTCTAAGATCTCTATCAAAATAATTTGAGAGCAAAAGATCTTAAATAAGATAATAAGAGAGTTTAAAAAGAGAGCCTCCAAAAAGCCCTAAATTTCAATATGGTGCTTCTTATCAACCAGTATGCTCACCTTTCCCTTTATTCTTTACTTAAGTCTTGGGTTTTTAATACAAAAGGTCACTTTCATAATGTTATTCCTTCCCTCATTCTTTGGTTTCTTTGGTTTGAGAGGAATAACTCCATTTTTAGTGGTGTGAGAATGAATCATCAGAGTTTTATTCAAAGGGTGAAGGATATGATTTTAGCCCTAGTGGCTATTAACTTGCTTACTGTTAAGAGTTTTAAAAACTGTTATGATGTTGGTACTACATTAAGAGTTCATTCGGAGGGAGCTCCTTCTGGTCTTAATGTAATCTATTGGAACAAGCCCCCTCCTACTTTCTTCAAATTAAATGTTGATGGTGTTATCTCTGATTCTGTGGCTGGTTTTTGTGGTATTATTAGGGATAGTAATGGCCATCTTATTGTTGCTTTTGTGGGCCTGGTTCATAATGGTAACAATTTTACTGCTCTTATTAGGGCCATTCTATATGGTATTCAATTGTGCATGCCTCTTAACTTAACTAATTTGTATATTGAAGTAAAATCTGGTATTAACTTTCTTCCTTTTCAGGAGGTGGAGAATATGAATTGCACCCCGAATATCTTCTATCATGTTAGGAAAATTAAAAGGTTATTATTATTTTTGAACTCTTCATTTTGCCATCTTAGTAAAGATGGCAATTCTTGTGCCTTTTGGCACACTAAATGGGGTTGTAGTTTTAGTTGCTTTACTGATGTTATTTTGTCTACTATTCCTAGCCCTCTTAATGGTTTGCTTAACCTGGATGCATGTGGGATTCCTTATGTTAGTTCTTTTTTGTTTATTGCTGTTCTAGTTATTTTTTTCCTGGAACTCTATGTTTGCTTGGCTTTTTTGTTTTTCTGGCATTCTTGGTTTCACCAGATAGTCTTTTGCAATTTTTTTTTTTATTTTTACCTAATTCTCCTTGGTGATTTTCTTATGGTGGCTGGAACTATTCTAGCCATCTAATCTTTTGTGGTTATTACTGGTTATTTTGTCTCCTCATTGCTATTAGGGTGTTCTACTGGACTGGTCTTTATTCTTCGATGGATGTGCCTCTTTCCAGACTTTGGGGTACTGTGTGCTGCTTCTGTTGAACCTGGTATTTTTATTTTTAGGTTACTGGTGGCTGGTATTATTCTGTGTATCCTTATTTAGCTGATGTCTTTTTGGATTTTGACTTGAGCAATGATTTCTCTGGTTTTATTGTTGACGGCTGATGTCTATTATTTCTCTCCTACCTTTTGGAGTGCTGGGGCTAAAGGTGGGGTTATGGCAAGATTTTTTCCCTTGGCGGGGGCTTCTATTGGTTGGATTATTAATTGCTGAGGTATGTTGTATTGTGCTGTTATGTATTCCGGCACTCAGGTTAACCCGAGCTTTATTCTACCCCTGTGTCTCTACTGGGTTGTTGGGGGCAATCGTTCTTTTCAGGCTTATATTCCTTGTTCTGTTGGGCATTGGGTCACTTCTTTTAACTGGGTGTGGTGGTCTGCTTTGGTTATTTCCTATTGGTTTATGGATAATAAGTGCTATGCTATTGGGGTTTTTAGGCTGTGCTAGTGGAGTTTATCTGTGGTAGTTTTGGATTGCACTCCTGGTAGGATTGAGTGTCTTGTGGATTTTCCTAATGAGTCTAGTAATATTGAGGGTATTTTGAGCTCGTTAGTCTTAATTCTAAGACTGGCTTTACTTGGAACAGTTTTGTTTTTGGTTTCTTTTCCACTAGCACCTATTCCTTTTATTGCTTTTACTTAGCAAATATTTTATTTTGGTGCAGCTCTTTCTTTTGCATCAACTTTTCTTTGCAGGTGGAGCTTCTTAGGGCTATCTTTAAGATTTTTGATAGAAAGATTGGGTCTTACTATAATCATACTATCTTTCTTTTTTGGATGCTTGTTTATAGCATCGTTAGCATGTTACTAGGGTTCCATATATATTTGAGTAGCAGAAATAATTGGCTCGTAGGTTTTCTTTTGCTTTATTTTGTAGCTCGTAAGAGCATTCATGAGTTGATAGTCTCCTATAAGGACTCTATAACTTTTTAATTTATATTAACGTGTAGGCCCCTTCTTAGGGTTTTAATTTAAAAAAAAATCAACTAGTATGATCATGAGATTGCATGTATGATTAGTTCAACACAGCACTTTCAGCTAGTACAAACAACACTTGTTTAGACAATCAGTTCAATAGATTATTCTTAATGTCCTATACGAACCTGCGATCATTCTGTATGATTTGTTCAAAAGATTAAACTAATCATCTAGTACTATAGGTGGCGATTAAATATCATATCATGCAGCAATCGATTCGTGCCTTATAAAGAATGTGGATTATCCTATACGATCAATGAAAAATTATGGGTTTTTATCTTTGACGATGGGTGGTGTTTAAATATCATCCCATGCAAGAATCGGGTGGTACACTACGATCATCTCCAAATATCTTGTATGATCTGATTGAAAATTTTAACTATAATTAAGCACACATTCATTCACATAATCAATTTAGGTATAATTGTCATCAATCGTATAGTATGATGTTTCATACGATACGCTTATATTGATTTTGAATATTAAAATATTACATAAATTTTGATTGGCACCTATTTGCAAATTATAATAGATCGTCTTATACGATCTATATCATATAGTACAAAGAGTTTAAAATATTACCTCATTATTAGATATAAAAACTAGTAAGAAATGAATTAACAATGCTGAAATTCAGAAAGGTTACAAAATTGATATTGTTAACCCTAGTTTTGACTCTTAATAGGTCAAAATCCCTCTTAAATAAAAATCTAATTCATAAAAGAAATTAGATAGAAAAAGTGATCTTTCTGAACTTTGTTTCAAGAAAATATTTGATCTAATATATTCCAAAGTAATAAATCAGAAATCATGATTTTCAAATTCAAGTGTATATGATATCAATATGCATATGGAGTCTTCCAAGGGTTTAAAGATTTGAAAGAAAGGGAAGCTGACTTATAATAGGCTCATTTTATGCCAATTTTATCAACTTTTGGCACACGTTGTGCATATTTTTTATTTTCTAATGCACTTTGTACATCTTTCAATTCTGTGGTGATCATTACATATATTTTTAGTTTTGGGCTCATTTTGTGCCTCTTTTTATTTTTACATGCTTGCTTTCTTTCTAAATCTTAAAAAAAAAATCTCAATTGTGAGATTATCTTTCAAATATAAGAGAAGGCAAACTCACTTTCTTATAAAAGGAAGAAGAAACCATAAAATAGATTCCTATCCATTTCATAAATGCAAACAACATGATTAAGAAGACTTGAAAGAGATTCCTTAACTTGGAACATTATTCATATTAGATAGATTACTGTAAGAAGATAAAATAGATCTCCATTTCAAAGTCTAACTTCTAGTTTGCAATATATTTGATTAAAAAAAAACACCACTGAAGGAGTTAGAGAAAGAGAAATAATCATCAATGTTTCATTCTTTAACTATTTAGAGGAGTCAATTACTGCTTATGTTCTTCTAAATAAAATAAGAAAAAAATATCATTTAAAAAATAAATTCAATAGCAAAAGTGAGGAGTGATCTGTTTCTTAAAACACTAAAGGAAAATAATAGTAAATCAAAAGCTTAAAATAAAAACACATAAATAGAAACAAACATACAAATAAAAAAAACAGAAATATAAAGCATCAATTTCAAGCTTGAATATTTATCACACCTAATCTGATTTTTAAGGTGCTAAAGGTTTCAAAGGCCAATTGTTTTGTAAAGATATATGCAAGCTATTTTTAGTGACTACATGATGTAGCTCTATGTCTCTTATGGTGACATGATCCCTAACAAAATAGTGCCTTATATCTATGTGTTTGGTCTTGGAATGTTGGATTGGATTTTTTGAAATGCATATGGCATTAGTGTTATCACATATGATTTGAATGGTTCCTACAGGTAATCCTAAATCCAATATTTATTATTTTAACTAAAGGACTTGGGCTACACAACTTTTAAGGCTATGTATTCAGCTTCAGCAGTGGACAAGGCAACAATGATATATTTTCTATTGGACCAAAAGACTAATGGTTGTCCTATAAATTGATATATACCAAAAGTGCTTTTCATATCAACTTTACATCCTACAAAATTTGAATCAGAATATCTTATAATTTTAAAGGAAGTACAGGCCTAAGATATCAAATTCCTAAGTTTTTAACTCTTAAGAGATATCTAAGGATTCTTTTAAAAGAACTCAAGTAGAACTTTTTTGGATCAGCTTGAAATCTAGCATAGAGATAAACACTAAACATAATACCAGGTTTGCTAACAATTAAGTAAAGATGTGATCCAATTATTCCTTTTAATTTCTTCTGATGAACTGATTTTATATTTAATTACTTATCTAATTGAACAGTAGAACTCATGGGTGTGTTTATTAGTTTGAACTTATCCATTTCATATTTCTTAAGGATGTTCTTAATATATTTCAATTGACTAGGGAAAATTCCACCATCCTTCTGACTTATAATAAATCGAAGAAAGTATGTCAGTTCTCCCATCATACTCATTACAAACTCATTACTCTTTCTTTTTGAAAATTCATCACATAGATTTTTATTAGAAGATCCAAATAGAATGTCATCAACATAAATTTAAATAATGAGTAGTTCATCTCCTACCTTCTTTAAAAGCAGGGTGGTGTCTACGCTCCCCTTAATAAAGGATCTCTCTAGTATGAATGTGCTTAGTCTTTCATACCAAGCTCTAGGAGCTTCTTTTAGTTCATATAATGCCTTTTTTTAATTTGAACACATGATTAAGAGATTGTGAATTATCAAAGCATGGGGGTTGTTTAACGAACACATATTATTTTAGTACCCCGTTTAGAAAGGCACTTTTCATATCCATTTAGTACAATTTTAATCCATTAAAGCAGATAAAGGCTAGTAGTATCCTAATGGCTTCCAATCTAGTTACAGAAGTAAAGGTCTCTTCAAAGTCAACCCCTTCAATCTAGTTATAACCCTTAGCCACTAATCATGCTTTATTTCTCACCACTACACCATAATCATTCATTTTATTTTTAAAATACATTTAATTCCAACAATACTCTAGTACTTAGGTCATTCAATTAGTTCCTAAACTTCATTTCTCATAAATTAATTTAACTCTTCTTGCATGGCTAGGATCAAAAATTCATCAGATAGGTCATGATTTATGTTTGTGGGTTTAGTCATTGAGATGAAAATAGAGTGGTTTACTTCTTATCTTAGTTCATGCCTAGTTCTAACATCATTAAATGAGACTCATAAGATTAGTTCTTTAGGATGACTTGAAGAATATATTCATTCCTTAGGTAGTGAATTTTTAGGTTCTATCCTTTCCTTCATATTTAAAAATTTTACTCATTGGGGGATTTCTACAACTTCTTCTTCTTTTACCCTAGACCCTCCAGAATTATCAGATTCATCAAATACAACATGAGGGGTCTCCTCTACCACTAGTGTCTATTTATTGAAAACTCTAAAGGATTTTCTAACATTTGAGTATCCTATGAAGACTCCTTTATTATATTTTGGGTCAAATTTTTCCAATAGAGATTTTCCATTATTTAAAATGAACACTTTACATCCAAAGACATAAAGGTGAGAGAGGTTGGGTGTCTTACCCTAAAGGATTTTATAAGGTGTCTTATTCATCTTGGATCTAATATTAACCCTATTCAGTACATAACATGCTATATTTACCACTTCTGGCCAGAAGTATTTAGGAAGTAAGTATTTAACTAATATGGTTCTAACAGCTTCTATCAGGATCTTATTCTTTCTTTATGAAACCCAATTCTATTGAGGGGTTCTTGGAGCTGAAAAGTTATAATTCATCCATTGCTCCTTAAAGTAGAATTTAAATCTTTTATTCTCAAATGTTTCACCATGATCACTATGAATTGTCAAAATTTGACAACCTAGCTTCCTCTAAATCTAACTATAGAATATCCTAAATTCCTCGAATGATTTACTTTTATGTGATAGGAAACCCAAGTAAACCTTTAGTAATCAACAACAATCATATACCGAAAGACTTTCCATCCTAGACTTGTAATGTTAACAGGTCCAAAAAGATCCATGTGAAGGACTTCTAATGGTTTGCTTGTGTTAATTTCCTTAATTGAGTAGAATAAATATTTAACTTACCTTCCTAACTGACAAGTATCACACAAGTGGTCCTTAGTGAATTCTAGTTTTCTTATGCCTCTCACTAACTCTTTTTGGATAATTTTTCAAAGATTTTTCATGCTTGTATGACACAATCCCCTACGTCATAACTAGGATTCATCAATAATATTTTTTAGGCAAAGAGAAACAATAAGTTCAATACAGCTTAACTCAAATATGTAAATATTATTGATTATTTTTCCTTGTAGTACATTATTTCTATTTAAGATTATCATGCAACTGGTAGATAAAAATTTAATACTAAAGCCTTTACCATATAGCTTGCTTATGTTAAGCAGAATATGTTCTAAGCCATCTACCAGTAAAATATTTTCTATAAATTTTTTTTTTAGTAGCCAATTATACCTAATCCTACCATTTTCCTGGTGGTGTTATCTCTAAGTGTCACCTTGCATTCTTCCCTGACCTACAATGAAATGAATTGAATTGCATCTACAATTATATTCCTTGAACATCCATTGTTGAGGTACCATATGCTATCAAGAGGCCATTTATGAGAGCACTCCTACAAAAACATCTGTGCTTTCATTTTATGCTATAAATTATGCAATTTTGGTCTCAACATCAAATGTGTTCTACGGTGGATAGTGTAAGTATGGGAGATATGTCCTATCAAGCTACAAGAAAAATATATAACACCAGGAAAAGGGTTTACTAATCTATACGAGTTATGGTGCCTCATCAGCTTTATTTAAACATACTTTTAATTTGTTAAATAAACTTTCTACTTCAACATGAGATGCTTTCAAGGAGCCATGCTCAGTAGTTAAATTAAGATGCTTCTTCTTTAAAGTATCAAATTCATCTAATAAATCCATATGATTAATATCTAAAGTGGAATGATCTTTCCTAAGGTATTCATGTTCTTTTTGCAAAACTAAAAAATAAGAATTGAGACTAGCTTAAATTTTCTTTAGCTTCCTATATGCATTATGAATTTTTTCACAAACTTCAAATAGTTCATCATAGGAAAGCTTACATACATCCTCTTAAACAAAATGATCATAATGGTTATCTACCATTAAGCACAAGTTAGTTATCTTATCTTCAATTTTTGTCTCATATGAGTCTAAAGTGGAGTTTGCCTAGAAATCCTTTTGATTCCCTTACTTTCCCTTCTTAAACCTAAGTTTTTCTTCACCCTTCTCCTTGATTGAGTGAGTTTTAGATTTGAGCAATCAGTATTTATGTGCCCTAGCTTCATGTATTCAAAATTAATAACAACAGCAAAAAGCTTTAATTTTTTTATTAGCTTTACCTTTATATCAATGCTGATATCAATTCTGCTTTTTCTTTAGAAAGTTTTAAATTACATTGTCATCAGCACAATGTCATCATTATCATCAAGTACAAAAATGTCACTATCAGAATCATTAGCCTTTAAGGCTATACTTTTTCTTCTTTCTCCTTTCTCCTATATCAAGCTGTCTTTGGCACACTCCTTGCTCATAAGCAAAAAGTGATTCAAGTAAGTTATAAATGTAGTAAACATTTAAATCTATAGATTCTATTTTAGTAGTGATTTTAGCATCATAGGAAGTAGATAGAGAATGAAAGATCTTTTTAACTTGTTTATAAATAGTAAGTTTTCATCCTAATGTATGCATAGAAGTAACAATCTGAGTGAACCTAGTATACATTTCAAAAATTGATTCACTAGAATTTATGCAAAAAAGTTCATAGTCGTGGAGTAGAATATTTAACCTAGATTATTTTACTTCGTTTATTCCTTTATATGTTATGCAGAGTTTGCCCCAAATTTCTTTACCAATTGTGTTTTTACAAACACACATCTAATCTTCAGATTTTAATGCACAGAAACAATAATTTAAACATTTAGCATTCAGTTCAACTAAATCTCTATCTTCTATGCTCTATTCAGAAAAAGGAAGTTCAATTTTTATTCCATTAATAAAATGTGAAGCTATAGAATATCCTTTCTGAGCTAACATCCACATGCAATAATCTATAGATTGTAAGAAAGTAAACATACAAATTTTCCAAAAATCAAAAGGAATATTATCAAATAAAGGTGTAATGTGATTGAATATCCTTCTACGGCATTACAATTTCCATAGTTAGGTATTAATCATTTTTCAAATGTTCTTTAAAACTTAGTTTTTGAATCTCACTCTGATACTACTTGAAAGTTCATGAAGGTTACTAAACCTTTAAGAACAAGCCTGATGCCAACCAAGAGGGGGGTTAATTTATTATTTTAAAATAATATTTAAATTAAAAAAAGAAAAGTATTTTTATCTTTTTAAAATTTTTAAAACAAATAAGGTTATCCTATAATACATAAGTAGATTAGGTTCTTCTTTTTAGGAAATGCATCAAATTGAATTAATAAAAAATGGATTACAAACTAAGGATTCTAGACACTCTGAAAGTTCATTAAGGATGTTAAGCCCTTATGAACTTGTCCCAAGGCTAACCAAGAGGGGGTGAATTGGTATTTTAAAAATGTTTTAACTAAAATCATGAACTTAAACCAAAACACAATCCACCACAAAAAAAAAATGAATGCAAAAACTAAATACGTAAGTAAAAATAAAGAAAGAACACATCGAATTTATAGTGGTTCAGTCAAACCTTGACCTACGTCCACTCCTCGGAGGCACCCTCCGAGTATTGCACTAACTTAGTGTCTCCTCTTTAGCCCCCATAGCTAGGCGGAGAAGCCCTTACAAAAACTTCTTCCACCAACCTGGATGCAGCAGAGAACTGACTCCTTTTGCTTCCTCCTGAAGAGGGCAGAGAACCCAACTCCTTTTTCTTCCTTCTGAAGGAGACCTCCCTTGAGCCTCCAAGAATGAGGAACGACGATCGAAGAAGATGCCTTGGAACCATGCTTGGAGAAACCTTTGTGAAACCCCCTCACAAGCTCCCCCTCACAAGTTCCTCCCTCTTTCTCCTTCTCTCTCCCTCTTCTCTAGGCTCTCCTCTAGGCTCTCTAAGGTCAAGACAGTAGCAAAGGATCCTTGAGCTTAAGAAAACTCGAGTTCTTTATATAAACTTTCAAAAACTAACTTTATTATCCAGGAAGATATTTCTATCATCCTATATGATCAGTACAAATTAAGCTCAATTAGCCTGGATGACTTGGAAAGATTAGAAGATCTTTCATTCATATTATCCAGGACGATATTATATCGTCTTGTATGATTAGTACAAATCAGGGAATATTGTCTTGAACATCGCTCTGGATAGAAGTCTGGATGAAAGCAAAATGACTTGATCGTCTAGGCCGATCTCGCGATCTTCCTGCCCGATTAGTTCAAATATAAGCAAAATCGTCCAGAACATCGCTCTAAACAGATGGTGTACGATAGTTGTCATCCAGGAGCAATCAAGGTTTTTGAACTGATCGTCCTGGCTGATCCTGAGATCATCCAAGATGGTATGATTATATCAATTAGAATTAATTACTTTCCTTAATAACCAGATCAATTTAGGCATAATTGAACCATATCATTCAGGATGATGTCCTGGACGATAATTAAAAAATAAACCTTCCAAAATAGATCTGGTAGTTAATTCTTTCTGATTTGAGCATATCATCCTGGCCGATACAAATATCTTTTAGGATGATCTACTTAATGACGGGAACCTTAACCAAGATGCCCTAATTAGGGTTTAAGTTTTTGATTGATCGTCCAGGGTGATTATTGAATTGTCTTGGATGATGTTAGCAAAATAAAAAAACTCTAAGTCTGACATAAAAAATTCACTCAAGTGTGTGTGTGCAGGGTTACTTAGCATTAGGAATCACAAGTATTATAAATAGTCTCAAGAAAGAAAAAGGTTTACAAACTGACTCAGACTTAGTATACCCAATCTTGAGCTGGATCAAATTGCAGTCTTGATCCTATGGTCCTGAAATGTTAGTAGGCAAGCCAGTCTTAGTAAAATAAAGGTGTTTACAATCATCAAAATTCTATTTCTGAAAATCAGATACACAACAATTTCCCCTTTTTTGATGATGGCAAACACATAAGAAAATCTAAGCAATGTAGAAAAGATACAACAACTAAATAATAGAATCAAAGTACAAAAAAAGCAGTACAACAGACTACAGACTACTCCCCCTTTTGACATCACAAAAAGGAGGAGGAAAGTAAAATAGAAATAAAAAATAAACTAAACGACAAATAAAAAAAATAAACTACAACAAAAAAAAGAATAGCATAAAAAAATAATAAAAAGATGGCCCCTGATCATCTGAAGGAGGAGGAGGTGGTGGTGGCTGTTGAAAGTAGCTAGACACTGAGACGAATTGTGCTCCAAACAAGGCCATATCCTGGTCGTACTGCTGCTGTTAGTGTGCAACATAGGTGTCAAAATGGGCTAAGTCCTCCACGTGGTGTTGCTCGTAATTGAAAGTTCATTAGGGATGTTAAGCCCTATAGAACTGGCCCAAGGTTAACCAATGGGGGGGTGAATTGGTATTTTAAAAAACTCCTTAGGCAAAGCACGAATACAAACCAAATCACCACAAAAAAATAAGTGAGGAAGAAAATAAACGCGGAAGCAGTAAAAAATAAGAGCACAAGGGTTTACAGTGGTTCGGTCAACTCGACCTACGTCCACTCCACGGAGGCGCCCTCTGAGTATTGCACTACACTCATAACTGTCCTTTAGCCCCCATAGCTAGGCGGAGAAGCCTTTACAAACACCTCTTTTTGCCACACCCGGCAAGGCAGAGAACCTCGATCACTTGCTGGAACTTACCTCTCCCAACCCATCCAAGGACAAGAGACTCTAGGGAACAAGAAGTGGAACAATGCTTGGAGCAACCCTTGTGAATCCCCTCACAAGATACTCTCTCTCTCTCTCCCTCTCTCTCTCTCTCCTTTAGGTTTTCTTAGGTCAAGACAGCAGCCAAGGATGTTTAAAAATATTGAACAAGAGCTCTTAAATAGAAGAGCTTCGAAGGAGCTCATTAATTTCAAGTTGCCGACTATATCGTCCAGGAAGATATGGACATCGTCCTGGCCGATCAGTATAAATCCCATAAGATCAGCCAGAGCATCGCCCTGAATGCAAACTGAACGATTAAAAATTGGCTTGATCGTCCAGGCTGATCAATTCAAATCAGAGGAAAATCGTCCAGAGCATCGCTCTGAATTCAAGCTGTCCGATCTCGATCGTCCAGCACATCGCCCTGAATTTGTGCTGGCCGATATTTATCATCCAGAAATAACTAAGGTTTTTTAATAGATCGTCTTGGCCGATCCTGCAATCATCCAGGATGATGTAATTGTATCAATCATTCTTAATTACTTCCTTGATTTGTCTGATTAATTAAGGCATAATTGTGAATATCGTCCAGGCCAATCCAAGATCGTCCTGGCCGATTGCCAAAAATACATAATACCTTAATTGTTTATGGTGACAATTTCTTTCTATTTTGATCCTATCGTCATGGCCGATACACGTATCGTCCAGGCTGATCGGCTAATGATGGCTGTCTTAATTAAGAACCCCTGATTAGATTTTCTATTTTAAGCCCGATCGTCCAGAACGATGTAAATATCGTCCTGGCCGATTTGAGTAAAAACAAAAATTCTAAGTCTCTCAAGTCTGTGTGTGTAGGGTTACTTTGCATTAGTCACACCAAAGATTACAATTGACTCAAGAGGGGAACAAATAAAATTACAGACTGATTCAACCCTAATCTACCCCATCTTGAGCTGGCTCCATTTTTCCGTCCGATCTTTGATTCCTGAAAAGTAAGTAGTAAAAGACAGTCCAAGTCAAGTAAGAGTGTTTGCCAATCATCAAAACATTGTTCATAGACCTGAATTTGCAACAATCTCTCCCTTTTTTATGATGGTAAAACACTACGACAAAAATTTTAAAAAATAGCAGTGTAACATACAGAATCGAAAGTGCAAGAAACATGCTAAAACTACTCCCCCTTTTGACATCTCAAAAAGGAGGAAACCAAGAACAAAAGCAAACCATAACACGCATTTTTTTTTTACCAAGGCATGTAGATGATGTAGTATTCCATGTGATTGATTTTAAAAACTTGTGAGTTAATGAGTTAACACCGTCAATAATCCAAAGAATGGTAGAATATCCGATCATGATTACCCTTAGCTCAGACTTTCTCTTAGGGTAGAATCATCTTTTGAAATCAATGACCTAACTCAAAAAATCAATTGGATATGAGGAACAAGAATCCATTCATTACTAGGTTTAAGAAAAAATATCCTATAGAATAATGAATCAAAGTAAATTTGTCACAATCTCAAAACAATTGAAATCAAGCCTTTGATACATGAAACCTTCTAAGTTTTTAAAAAATTGAAAAGAGAGAGGAGCTTGCTTTTTAGTGGGCTCATTTTATGCCTCTTGTCAATTGATTGGTGCTTGTGCACATCTTTTGCTTTCTGATATATAATTTTTCAATTTGGCATCATTGTGCATCTTTTGTTAGCATCATTAGCCAATTTTTTTTTATTTTTGCAAGCTCCATTCTCTTTCACAACTCATAAAAAGTTTTTAGTTTTGAGTATACCTTCTAGATATTAGAGAATAGGGGCTCTCTCTCTAACATAGAGAAGAACTATCCACAAAATAGAATCAATTAACTAATGACAAGAGTAACGAGGAATCTTGATGTGACAAAAAAAACTTTAAGCATTATAAATACAAGATAGATTTGCTTAAATGAGTTTAGAAAGGATCTAATTTTCATAGACAATCTTTAATTTAAAATAGATTTTGATTAGAAAAGAAAACTATCCTACTAAAATAGGTTAGAGAAGGAGACACAATCAACAAAATATTCTTACCATCTACCAGATTAAGAGATGTAAAACATTTAGTACAAATTCTCAAAAGCAAAGACAAGGCATACGATATCATATCAGCGATGATTTTTGAAAGCTAAAAAGCAATAAAAAAGAAAGCAAGCCAAGTCAATAAAAAAAAGAAAACAAAGTGCAAAAAAGAAAAAATAATCAAAAACCAAATAAAGCAAATAGAAGATCAAGTTTATGCAGTTATGTCAATCACACCCAATCTGGTCCTTAAAGTGCTGAAAGTGTCGAAGGCAAGTAGTTTAGTAAAGATGTCAGCCAGTTGATTTTCAGTTGTCACATGGTGTAGCTCAATGTCTCCCTTAGTCACATGGTCTCTAATGAAGTGATGCCTAGTGTCAATGTGCTTAGTCCTTGAATGTTGGATAGGATTCTTAGACATGCATATGGCACTAGTGTTGTCACAAAAGATTGAAATGGTGCCTACAGGTAATCCTAAACCCAATACCTGTTGTTTCAACCAAAGGACTTGGGCCACATAACTTCCAAGAGCAATGTACTCAACTTCAGCAGTGGAAAGTGCAATAGAATTTTGCTTCCTACTAGACCATGAGACCAAAGATTGTCCTATGAATTGACAAGTCCCTGAAGTAATTTTTCTATCCACCTTACATCCTACAAAATCAGAGTAAGAAAATCCAATAATTTCAAAAGAAGTGTTGTGTCTAGGATACCAAATCCCCAAGCTTTGGGTCCCTAAAAGATATCTAAACAATCTCTTAACAACAATCAGGTGGGATTCCTTAGGGTCGGCTTGAAATCTAGCACAAAGGAAAGCACTAAACATTATGTCGGGTCGGCTCGCAGTCAAGTAGAGTAAAGATCCAGTCATGCCTCTATACTTCTTCTGATCAACAGACTTACCATTTGGGTCCTTATCCAATGGAACACTAGAATTCATGAGAGTATTAATCTGCTTAGATTTATCCATCTCATACTTCTTCAAAATGTCCTTTATGTATTTTGTTTGATTAAGAAAGGTTCCATCATCCAATTGTTTTATGCTAAACCCCAAAAAATAGGGCAACTCCCCCATCATACTCATCTCAAACTCTCTACTCATTATTTTAGAGAACTCATCACAAAGTTTTTTATTTGGAGATCCAAAGAGTATATCATCCACAAAAATCTAAATAATGAGTAAATCATCTCCAATTTTTCTAAGAAAAAGGGTGGTGTCTACACTTTCCTTAACAAACTCCCTTTCTAGTAAAAACATGCTAAGCCTCTCATACCATGCTCTTCGTGCCTGTTTTAAACCATACAAAGCCTTTTTTAATTTAAAAACATGATTTGGAAATTGGGAACTCTCAAAACCTTGGGATTGTTCTACAAACACATCCTCTTTTATTTCCCCATTCAAAAAGGCACTCTTGACATCCATTTGATAAAGCTTAAATCCTTTATAACAGGCAAAGGCTAATAGCACTCTAATGGCTTCCAATCTAGCTACAGGGGCAAATGCTCCTCAAAATCTATCCCTTCTATTTGGTTGTACCCCTTAGCCACCAATCTTGCTTTATTCCTAACCACCCCTCCTGAATCATTCACCTTGTTCTTAAAGACCCACTTTGTCCCAACTATACTTTGTCCCTTAGGTCTTTCTACAAGCTCCCAATTTTCATTCCTAATAAATTGGTTTAACTCCTCCTGCATGGCTAAAATCCAAAACTCATCATTAAGGGCATGGTTTATGCTGGTGGGTTCAATCGTTGAGATAAAGGCAGAATGGTTCACCTCCTTCCTAAGTCCATGTCTAGTCTTAACTCCAGTAGAAGGGTCACCTAAGATCAAATCCTTGGGGTGACTTGTAGAGTATCTCTAATCTCTAGGTAAGGTCTGAGAAGGTCCAACCCTTTCCTCTAGATCTAAATTTTCTACTCCTTGGGTGACATCTCCTACTCCTATGTTTTGGTGACCTACTTCCTTCTCCAAATTTTCTACTCCACTAGTAATCTCTCCAATATCATCATCATCCTCAACTCCATGCTTTTTAGGATCAGACTCATCAAGTACTACATGGGTAGTCTCTTCCACCACTAAAGTTCTCTTGTTAAACACCCTAAAAGACTTCCCAACACTAGAATATCCCAAGAATACTCCTTCATCAGATTTAGGATCAAATTTTCCCAAGTGAGACTTCCCATTGTTGTGAATGAAAATCTTACAACCAAAGACATGAAGGTGGGAAAGATTGGGTGTCCTACCCTTAAGGATCTCATAGGGTGTCTTTTCTAATTTGGCTCAAACGTTCACTCTATTCAACACATAATAAGCTGTGTTAACCACTTCAGCCCAAAAGTATTTTGGAAGTGAATACTCAGCAAGCATGGCTCTAGCGGCTTCCACCAAGGTCCGGTTCTTCCTTTCAGCTACCCCGTTCTGCTGAGGGGTCGTAGAAGCTGAGAAATTGTGGCTAATCCCCTTGTCCTCACAAAAATCTCCAAATCTTTCATTCTCAAACTCTCCCCCATGATCACTATGGATGGTCAAGATCTCACAACCTAGCTTTTTCTAAATCCAAGTAGAAAATGTTTTAAACTCCTCAAAAGACTCATTTTTATGTGTAAGAAATCTAGTCCAAGTGAACCTTGAATAGTCATCAACAATCACAAAACCATAGACTTTCCCTCCCAAGCTGGCAGTGCTAATGGGTCCAAATAAATCCATGCGTAGTACTTCTAAAGGTCTCGAGGTGCTAATTTCCTTAGTGGGGTGAAAGGTGGAGTGGACTTGCTTTCCTAGTTGACAGGCATCACAAAGGTGGTCTTTTGAAAACTTGAGTTTGGGGACACCTCTAACTAGGTCTTTTTGGGTCACTTTCCTAAGGGTTTTCATACTTGGATGACATCGTCTCCAGTGCCATAACCATGAATCATCAATCACTATTTTTAAGCAAAATGAAGTAGCACATTCAATATTATTTAAATCAAGCATGTAGACGTTGTTGTTCCTCTTTCCCTGCAAAATAGTGTTGTTACTTAAACTTACAATGCATGAATTTGCAAAGAATTGCACGATGAAGCCTTTGTCACAAAGTTGACTGATGCTGAGCAGGTTGTGCTTCAATCCATCTACAATCAAAACATTTTTAATCATAAGGTTCTTGGAATTACCAATTATACCTGCGCCTACCACCTTCTTGGTGGTGTTGTCTCCAAGAGTAACCTTGCCTCCAGTCCTGGACTCCAGCGAAACAAATTGATTGGCATCACCAGTCATATGTCGAGAGCAACCGCTGTCCAAGTACCACATACTCTCACGAGGCCTTTTGTGAGATCCCTCCTACAAAATTATCAAATGTTAGATTTAGGAACCCAAGCAAGTTTGGGTTCCTTTTTATGAAAAGTAGAATGCAATGCATGTGTAGTATGCTGTTAATAATGCAATTTTGGTCTCCACACCCAGTGTGTACTATGGTGAATAGCGCAAGTGTGTGAGATATGTCCTAGCATGCCACATGAAAAGCATCTAACACTTGGAAAAGGATTTCCTAAATGGTTTGAGTCATAATGCCTCTTCCTAGGTTTTGGCTTTTGATCAAGTGTTAGTGTCATCCTAGTTTTCTTAAATGTATCCAATTTATTTTGAATCCTCAAGTTAGTAAATTTTAGGGCATCATTATCAATCCTAATTTTTTCTCCATCTCTTTAGACTTTTTAAAAACAGATTCAAGTGAGGTGTGTGTGACTTTAGTGACTCATGCTCTTCCATTAATTCATAATGCTTTTTGTTTAACTCATCAAATTCATCAAGTAGAGCCATATGATTTGAATTAATTGTTGAGTGATCTTTAGTCGAAATCGCATGCTCCTTTTGTAACTCCAAAAATTTCAATTTTAAGCTTGCATGTGTTTTCTTAAGTTTCTTATATGATGCATGAATTTTTTTAGAAATTTCAAGAAGTTGATCATAGGAAAGTTCACATACCTCTTCTTGATCGAGATGATCGTCTGCCATTAAGCACAGTTTTTTTGTCTCATCTTCTAGTTCTGTCTCCGATGAATCTGATGCAGAATCCTCCCAAAATGCCTTTTGGAGTCTTTTCTTGTCCTTCCTAAACTTGGGTTTCTCTTCACCCTTTCCTTTGCTTGTGTGACCTTGAAGTGTAGGACAGTCAGCTTTCACATGTCTAGGCTTCCTGCATTCATAACAAACAACATCAAAAGTTCCTTTAGAATATTTGTTATCCTTACCTTTTCTCTATTGATGCTTTTGCTTCTTCCTTAGAAAGTTTCTAAATTGCCTTGAGATGAAGGCAACTTCATCGCTCTCAGACCCAAAAGAATCGGAGTCAGATTTGTGTGCCTTCAGTACTACCATTTTCTCTTTCTTTTTCTCACCTGCATCAAGATTTCTTTGATTCACCCCTTGCTCATAAGAAATGAGTGAGCCAAGTAAGTTGTCAATCGAATAAGTGTTCAAATCCTTAGATTCAGTTATAGTAGTAATTAATGCATCAAAAGAGGAAGGCAAGCATCGTAAAATCTTGTTTACTATTTCAAAATTCGAAAGCTCTCTTCCTAAGGCATGCAAGGAAGTAACAATCTGAGTAAATCTCGTATACATTTCAGAAATTGATTCATGAGGTTTCATACAAAAAAGTTCATAGTCATGCAAGAGAATGTTCAAACAGAATTATTTAACTTCATTAGTACCTTCAAAAGTGATACACAATTTATCCCAAATTTTTTTACCAGTTTTGCAAGTGGAAACACGCATGTAGTCTTCCGATTTTAAAGCACAGAAAAAATAATTAAGACATTTTGCATTCAATTGAGCCAACTTCCTATCATCTAAAGTCCATTTAGTAAAAGGAAGTGGAATTGTAATGTCATTAAGTTTACCAGTTGGAGGTGTGTATCCATCCGTAACAAGCATCCACATGCGATAATCAGTAGATTGTAAAAATGTAGAAATGCGAGTTTTCCAAAAATCAAATGGGATATTATCAAACAAAGGTGGTCAGGTAATAGAATACCCTTCCGGTGTATTACGATTCCCAAAGTTAGCCATGGATCTAAATTAAAAAAGTTTTCAAACTTAGTTTTTATGAATCCCGCTCTTATACCACTTGAAAGTTCGTTAAGGATGTTAAGCCCTATATAACTTGCCTAAGGCTAACCAAGAGGGGGGGGGTGAATTGGTATTTTAAAAAATTCTTTAGGCAAAGCACGAATACAAACCAAATCACCACAAAAAATAAGTGCGGAAGAAAATAAATGCGGAAGCAGTAAAAAATAAGAACACAAGGGTTTATAGTGGTTTGGTCAACTCGACCTACGTCCACTCCCCGGAGGCGCCATTCGAGTATTGCACTACACTCGTGACTCTCCTTTAGCCCCCACAGCTAGGCAGAGAAGCCTTTACAAACACCTCTTTTTTCCACACCCGGCAAGGCAGAGAACCTTCCTCCTTTTGCTTCCTCCTGAAGCAGGTAGAGAACCTCGATCGCTTGCTGGAACTTACCTCTCCCAACCCTTCCAAGGACAAGAGACTCTAGAGAAGAAGAAGTAGAACAATGCTTGGAGCAACCCTTGTGAATTCCCTCACAAGTTCCCCTCACAAGATCCTCTCTCTCTCTCTCCCTTTTAGGTTTTCTCAGGTCAAGATAGTAGCCAAGGATGTTCAAAAACATTGAATAAAGGCTCTTAAATAGAAGAGCTTTAAAGGATCTCATTAATTATAAGTTGCCGACTATATCGTCCAGGACGATATGGACATCATCCTGGCCGATCAGTATAAATCCCATGAGATTGGCCAGAGCATCACTCTAAATGCAAACAGGACAATTGAAAATTGGCTTGATCATCTAGGACGATCTAACGATCGTCCAGGCCGATCAGTTCAAATCAGAGAAAAATCGTCTAGAGCATCGCCCTAAATTCGGGATCGTCTAGCACATCGCTCTGAATTTATGCTGGCTGATATTTATCGTCCAAAAATAACTAAGGTTTTTGAATAGATCGTCCTGGCCAATCCTGCGATCATCCAGGACGATGTAATCGTATCAATCATACTTAATTACTTCCTTGATTTATCTGATTAATTAAGGCATAATTATGAATATCGTCAAGGCCGATCCAAGATCGTCCTGGCCGTTTGCCAAAAATACAGAATACCTTAATTTTTTATGGCGAAAATTTCTTTCTATTTTGATCCTATCATCCTGGCCGATACACGTATCATCCAGGCCAATCGGCTAATAATGGCTGCCTTAATTAAGAACCCCTGATTAGATTTTCTATTTTAAGCCCGATCGTCTAAGACGATGTAAATATCGTCCTGGCTGATTTGAGTAAAAACAGAAATTCTAAGTCTCTCAAGTGTGTGTGTGTGTGTAGGGTTACTTTGCATCAGTCACACCAAAGATTAAAATTGACTCAAGAGGGGAAAAAATAAAATTACAGAATGATTCAACCCTAATCTACCCCATCTTGAGCTGGCTCCGTTTTTCCACCCAATCTTTGATTCCTGAAAACTCAGTAGTAAAAGACAGTCCAAGTCAAGTAAGAGTGTTTGCCAATCATCAAAACATAGTTCATAGACCTAAATTTGCAACAGTAATGGGCTATGTCCTTATCATGTTGCTGCTCCTATTCAGCAACGAAAATGTCAAAATGAGCCTCCCACTGATCAAAATGCTCCACCAATTGGTCCAGCTGAGAGTGCTGGCGGAGTAGAATAGGTGCAAGAACAGGTGTGGGATCCTCCTCTTCCTCAACTGCCTCAGCTTCCTCATGTCCTGGGTGGAGACGAGTACTATGAAGAACTTGAAAGGAATTATTGGAATATAAGGCTAGCTTGAAATTGGGAGGAGCAAGATATTGGAGGTTGTGTTTAATTTCTAAGACATAAGAAATGATATGTCCTAAGGCAAGATTTGTCTTCCTCCTATGTCTTGGGTCACAAATGGTGGTCAAATGCTCAATGTAACGAAAAATCAAATTGGTAGCATTGAATTCAAAACAACAAACAACAATAACATCAAGCCTTTATCCCACTACGTGGGGTCGGCTACATGAATCCTTTTTCTCCATTGTGTCCTATTAAAAGTCAAATTCTTGTTTAAATCTAATAAAGAAAGGTCATTCCTAATATTTTCTAACCAAGTCCTTTTAGGTCTACCCCTACCTTTCTTAACATAAGTCAAATCTAATACCTCTACTCTCCTAACCGGGTCATCGGAAGGCCGTCGTTTTATGTGACCAAACCATTTCAGGTGACTCTCTCTAATCTTATCTTCTACTAGAGCTACTCCAACCTTTTCACGCATATGCTCATTTTGTATCCTATCTCTAAGGGTAAAGCCACTCATCCACCTGAGCATCCTCATCTCTGCTGCACATAACTTAGTATTATGCTTCTCTTTTAATGGCCAACATTCGGCACCATAAAGCATTGCAGGCCTCACTACCATCTTATAGAATTTTTCCTTAAGTTTGAGGGTTACATTTCTATCACATAACAAGCCCGATGCATTCCTCCACTTCAACCATCCAACTTGAATTCTGCTAATAATATCCTCATCTATTTCACCATCACTCTAAACAATAGATCCAAGATATCTAAGACGTGTACTCTTATTAATGACTTGATCGCCCAAAGTCACAATCCCCTCACTAGGCCTATTACTACTAAAATTACACTCCATATATTCCATTTTAGATCTACTCAAGCGAAAACCTTTAGACTCTAAGGTTGACCTCCATAATTCAAGTTTACCTTCAACTCCCTCTCTAGTCTTATCAACAAGAAGAATATCATCAGCAAAAAGCATACACCAAGGTACATCCTCTTGCAAATGTCTAGTGACAACATCCATGACTAAAGCAAAAAAGATATGGGCTTAAGGCTGATCCTTGATTTAACCCAACCGAAATAGGGAAATACATGGTCAATCCACCTTGTGATTGAACATAAGTAATAGCTCCTGCATACATATCTTTAATGATTTGAATATAAGCATTATTGACTCCTTTCTTTTCAAGAACTCTCCAAAGAACTTCTCTTGAAACTTTATCATATGCTTTTTCTAAATCAATAAATATCATATGTAGATCCTCCTTATTTTCTCTATATTTCTCCATCAAACATCTTAATAAATGTATGGCTTCCATAGTCGACCTACCCGGCATGAATCCAAATTGATTTTGAGAAACATTAGTATCATGCGAGTATCTTTTTAGTCTTTAAAATAGTATTAAAAAGTTTGGTAAGTCATGAAATTCCTTCATCTCCTAAGCATTTCCACACCTCTATTGGAATATCATCAGGTCCAACAGCTTTTCCACCCTTCATTTTCTTTAAAGCCTCTCTAATTTCAGTTTTACTAATACGTTGATAAAAATAGAAATCTTTATTATCATTTAGGGTGCTAAGGTCACTATAATCAATCTTATTTTCATAGTCTTCATTAAAAAGTTTAGCAAAAAATCTCATCCATCTTTGTTGAATATCATCTTCTAAGAAAAGTATTTTTTGATCTTCATCTTTAATACACTTCACTTGAACTAAATCCTTACTACTCCAATCTCTTTGTTTGGCTAACTTATACATATATCTTTCTCCGTCTTTAGTATCTAATCTATTATATAAATCACTAAAAGCTAATGACTTTGCATCGCATATTGCTTTCTTAGCATCCTTACGAGCCACTTTATATATTTCCCAATTATCTTTTTTTTTTTTTTTTAAGATGCACAAGGCTAGAAAATATTATTCAAAGAAAACCTAATTACAAACTAGATTCCTTCTTTAGCAAATTCCTAAATAGTAAATGAATTTTATTAGCAGAGAATTCATCCCAATAGAAATCTGAAAAAATAGCATAGCTAACGCATAGATTTGCTAGCTTATTACCTTCTCTATAAACCCAATTGAAAATAATGAATTTATGATGTTTTAAAAGAAGCAATTCATCTTTCCACTTACCTCCCATTTTTTGCAAAAATTTGATAACATTGAGATTATCCCCTTCTATGATAATACCATGGTAATCTTGCATCCAATCTCTCATTATCCCGTTTATGAATTGAACCAAAAATATTTCAAGACTTGCAATATCCCAATGGATACATGAATAACCGTAAGCCAAAAGCATTCTACCTTTGCTATCCTGCACCACTCCACCAATGCCAGCTTTTTAAGATTTTAATAATGATGCATCAACATTAATCTTTAACCAGTTGGGAGGAGGAGGGTACCATCAATTTGACAGTCTAAAAGACTGATTCATACCCCAGTTTCCCAACATTCTTTCAGCCATGAAAGATACAGAAGCCATGCTTATTGCATAAGAGGCTAAAAAAACCGAGCCAACCTCCTTTTCCCCATGAACCAGCTTATTCCTGGAATTCCAAGTGAGATATACAACATTGTAATAAATGTTCACCATGAAGCATTGAGAACTATAATTTCCTTCCATCCATTCCAAGAATGACCGAAAAGACTCAAAATTATGGAATAAGAATACACATTTTTTTAAACAGGTTATCACTTCCTTCAGCTTACTGCAGTTAACCATTATATGATCAAGATTTTCCTGTTGGCCACATCCTCTAGGACAGCTACCATTCTGTTTCATTCTCCTTTGGAGCAAGTAACCATTAGTAGGTAAAGCATTGTTGAATAACCTCCACCAAAAGGTTTCAACACAGGCATTTAATTTTGTCTTCTTCAAGCATTCCCAAAACCAACAATACTGCTCTTGCATACTTGATCTCCTCCAAACTAGTGCAAAAATTGTTGCTCCAGAATTCTGGTAGATGAGATCCAAAAAATCAGAATCTTTATCCAAATGAATTCTTATCATTAGGATAATTTTTATAAGCTCAACTCCAAACATTTGTTTAAGCCTTTGCATATTCCATTCACCATTAGAAATCAAGCTCTCCACCTTCTTGTCTCCTGCTTCCTGTATAGATACAAAAGTAGGCCATAAGCTTAGTTTCATGTCCAATATCCAGGTATCTTCCAAAATACTGATAGAACAGCCATCTGCTACTTCCCATTTCACCACTGTTTTGAGAGCTTTCTTACCACTAGCAATGATTTTACAAGTTATTAATGCTCCACCACCATTTACTGAGTCTTCCGTCCATTTCCCATACTTTAGATTTAACATTAGATATAGCAGAGAATCATTTTCTTTAGTTACTTTCCAAGCCAATTTAGCTCATAGAGCATCCACAGATTCAATGCAAGATCTTATTCCTCTACCACCTTGATTTTTCGGTTTGCACATTTTATTCCAGTTGACAAAGTGTAAACCCAAGCTTCCATTTTGTTTATTCCAAATAAAATCTCGGCAAAACTTCTCAATATCTTTAAGAATACTTTTTGGAACTAAAGAATAAGTGCAGTAGAAGTTTGGAATAGTTACCAGAACTGTTTTAATCAACAGAATCTTTCCAGCCAGAGATAGTTGCTTACTTCCACAGACCACCGTGAGCTTAATGGCTTTTTCTATGATAAACCGGAAATCTAAAACTCTAAGTCTTCTCAAAGATATTTTAACTCCAAGATACATGAATTCTTTGACTGTTTTGAAGCCCATAATTCTTTCCACAGCCTTTCTTCTTCTTCTCTTAACATGTTTTCCAAACATCATTACTGATTTCTCAAGGTTAACTTCCTGCCCTGTCCAACTGCAGAAATCCATAATTGCATATTTTATCTCTTTCACTTCGTTGACAATAGCATAGGAAAATATAACAATGTCATCCGCATACAAAAGATGCGAAATTTTAGGCAAATTTCTGCCTATTACAATGCCCTTTGCTACCTTATTTTGATTGAACCGGTTTGTCAACAACTGCGCACATAAAATGAATAGATAGGGTGAAAGGGGACACCCTTGTCGAAAGCCGCTCTCCACATGAATCCATCTTGAAATCTTTTAATTAATTATTAATGAAAATCTCAGACCTTCTACATAATCCATTATCCACCTTGAGAATTTGTTCGGAAATCCAAAGTATTCCAAAATACTTTTAAGAGTATTCCAACTCATGCTATCATAGGCTTGTTCTAGGTCTACTTTAAATGAAACCAAGCCCTTGGATAATTTTTAAGTCCTGAACTTTTGAAAAACTTCTTGTGCCACTAGAATGTGATCTCCCATACTTCTCCCATTTATAAAAGCAGCTTGCTCCACAGTCACCAATTTGTGAATAATTGATTTCATTCTGTTCAACAGTATCATTGCAACTATCTTGTAAATAGATCTACACAGACTAATTGGTCTGTAGTGGCTCGGTTTAGTAGGCTCCAAGACTTTGGGAATGAGCACCAATAATGTTTCTTTCCATTTAACATTCATTTCTCCCATACTGAAGAAATTGTTTACTGCATTCCAACAATCCTCCTTTATTATGTTCCAATTACTTTTCATGAAGCTGTATGAAACTCCATCATTTCTTGGAGCTATACCATCCTTATTGCACAGTACTGCCATCTCCAATTCCTTCAAGGTAAGACTTCTGTTTAATAGCTTTTTTTCCTCTTCATCCACTGAATTGTTTCTAATTGGCCAACCATTCAAAAAGCTTTCTCTTTTTCTCCACTTTTCACTAAAAAACTTTAGAAAAGTTTCAGAAATCTGGTTCTAATTTTCCATGAAAGACCCATCATCTTTCTTAATTCTATAAATGCTATTTGAATTCTTCCTTGCTGAAGCAAAAGAGTGAAAGAAACCAGAGTTTGTATCTCCCTCCTTCATCCATCTTACCTTAGCTCTTTGTTTCCACCAAGTGTTTAACTGTGCCAAAATAGAATTTAGCTCATTAATATTTGATCGAAGAGTGAAAATTTCTACTTCAGATAACCATCCCTCCTCCGATTCTTTGACTTGTAATTCCAGAATTTTTCCTTTCAAGAATTCCCTCTGCTTATCAAATTCTTTGAACTTAGCTTTACTCAAGTAAAATATGGCTTTAAGAGATCTTCGAAATTTGTGATTCAAGGCATCAGCATAATTGCCATTTATCTTCTTTCTCCAAGCAGCTTTAACCACCCCAACAGAAGCTGGATATGAGGCCCAAACTTCCTCGAACCATATGATCTTATCTGAAACAAAGTTACCTTCCAAAAAATTAAATAAGATTGGGTTGTGATCAGATGCAACCCTTGACAGATGCCTCAACACCAACCTGTTATTCTCCAAAGCAACTGAATTAACATATCATCAATCCAACCTTTCAAGTATTCTACTATTGCCATCTTTATTGTTACACCAAGTGAATCTTGGTCCAATAAAACTAACCTCATGAAAATCGCTCCTACCAAGGAATGAACTCATTTCTCTAGCCCCTTGAGAGAATTGAAATGGTCTTCCTCCTCTTTTGTCTTCCTTGGGCAAAACATAATTGAAGTCTCCTCCCAATAAGAGAGGAAAACTGATAGAGCCAAATTCTTTCAGTTTCTCCCAGATGAATCTTCTTTGAATCGGATCTCTGCCACCATATGCTGTAGCTACTCTCCATCTCCCCTTCCCCATAATTTCCAAATCACCTATGACAACTTGATTAGAAGAAGATAAACAAGTAAAAGCAGTTAACTTGTTTTTCCCTAAAACAGTTATCCCACCGGATAACCCAACAAAAGGAACTTGAAAAAAATCCCAATCTTTCCCAATTAAGTTTTCAATTTCAGAATTGCTGAAATTAGAGACTTTTGTTTCTAAAAGTCCCATAAAGAACACCTTATAGTCCTTCACCACCTCCTTTAAGTATAGAGAAGCTTGCTTCTTCCTAGCTCCTATACAATTCCAAAATAAGATAGATGCTATTATGGAATAAAAGGGGATGTGCTCCCCTTTTTATCCTTCACCTCAATCTCAAGTTTCCTTCCTCTTGGCATAAGTTTAATAGGACCAAGTCTTCTTAGCTCCTTGGCTAACTTAGTATTTATATTAGATGAATTCCCATCCTTGGGCTCTTCCAATTCATTCCCGACATCTACTTTCTGATAACTACTTCTTGTATCCACTTTTCTCAATGGACATATTTCTGTACTATCTGGATCAACTATTCCTTCCATTTTATCAGCTTCAGCCATGTCTTCTTCTATCATATGTATCTCCTCTGACTCTGTCAGATCACTTAGAACAGAGAATTTATTTGCTTTATTAATAATTTTAGATTCAATATTTCCCAGATAATGGTTTGTGTCTTGGATTGGATCTACCTTATGTACCGGTTCAGTTTCTACCTCCCTTACAGAAACTTCAGGCCCTTCAACCTTCTT
Source organism: Dendrobium nobile (assembly GCA_022539455.1). Lineage (NCBI taxonomy): Eukaryota > Viridiplantae > Streptophyta > Magnoliopsida > Asparagales > Orchidaceae > Dendrobium > Dendrobium nobile. Next base: position 41,219,080 of record CM039726.1, read on the forward strand.
CTCCATATTTTCCTTTGACTGAATTTTCTAGAGATATGATTTTTTCCTGAATCAATCTTCTTTCCTCTGAAGCTATTTCCATACTTCCTTCCATAGCTGACATGAATCCATGGCCCGTATCCGTTTCCTTCAGACAATACATCTTTTGTTTTATTTTCTTTTTCCATAGCTTCACCTGAATCCTTCCAAATCCAGGCCGCTTCCTCCAAAACTTTAGATGACCTTCCAGAAATATTATCATGACAAATGCTTTGGTCATGACCAATCTTCCCACAACAAAAATAGATATTTGGAACCCTTTCATACTCTAATCTCTGAAAGAATTTCCCTGAATTTCCTTCAACCCAAACTCCAAATGGAAGGGATTCTTTAAGGTGAATTTGAACACAAATTCTAGCAAATTCTCGTCTACCCCATTGGAACATATTTTCGTCTAGTAAAAAAGGTTTCCCAACCTTTGAGGCAATCCTACAAACATTTATAGGATCCCAATAATGAAGCGGCAAGTTTGGCATCCTTAGCCAAATTGGAGCTGTTAAACCATTCAAAGAATTTGGATTGAATGTTTGACTCCACTTATCCACACCAACTATGTTCCCCTTCACATACCATGGTCCATTAGCAAGGATTGATTCCACAGCTTCTTCTTTCTCAAATAAGCACAAACTCCACCCTTTACCAAGCCAACTCGTCTTGAATTCTCCAAACTGAGCCCATTGCCTCTTAAGCTCAGCATTGATAATGTAGAAAGGTATGTTCTCTCCAAAAGCTTTAACCACTAGTGCATTTTGCAGCTCTTTGATGTTCTCTGACACCTTCTCTTCATGTAACTAGACGGTCATACCGTCTTCAGATAAGCAATTTCCAAAATTCCAATCAAAATCAGAGATTTTCTTATGAGATATCTTCTGCCAAGCATTCAGCAACTCATTTTCTAATTGAACTTTTGTCAAGCACTCTCCAGCTCTAATGACTTCAATATTGACATGACCTCTTTCAGCGTTTACACAAACACGTACCCTGGTCATGTCTTCAGTTTCTCCAGAATTAACTCGTTCATTCTTATCATTGACTTCTGTGTCTATGGAAATATTGTCATTCTGATCTGTAATTCCTGATAATTCCTTCATTGTCTCCGTCTTCCCAGGCTTGGCGATCTTCTAAAAATTAATTTGCTTTAGGTTTTTATGTCCATCTTCTAATTTTGCAATCTCCTTTCCTTTACCATTAATTGGAGCTGGTTTAATATTCAAGAAACCTCCTTCATTGATCAAAAGAGGCTTAGCATACACTGAAGAGAACCTCGATCCATTGTTCCCTGTTTTAGAGACAATTCTAGAACAAGAATCTCCGAACAGAGGAGGAGATTTATTGTTTAGGAATCATTTTTTGAAATTCTGCTGATGAGCGACGACCTCCATTAGGACAAGCGCCGGCATTTAGCCGGCGATCATCCGCTGCCATGGATTCCAAAAATTTTGACCGCCGAAAGAATTTTAAATTTTCCTTCTCTCACTAGAATTCCGCACCTTTTCTCACTAGAATTCCGCTTCAGAGTTTATTTCCCATTTATCAAAATTTTTAAAATTAAACTAATTTTTATAATAAAGCTTCTTATTTCTAATCTTTTCTTGCACATTTGGATTCCACCACCAACTACTTTTACTATTAGGAGATTTTACCTTTGATACTCCAAGAACATCTTTGCAATATTTTTAATATCACTAGCCACTTTTTCCCACATAATATTAGCATCCTCATGCACAGACAAAATCTTAAGATCTAAAATCTTATTTCCAAAAATATTTTTGTTAATATTCTTTAAATGCCCCCATCTAATTCTAGAAAATTGTTTTACTTTATTTTTTTATTTTATGCCCCTTTATCTTAAAGTCCAAAAGTAATAATCGATATTGGGTACATAAATTTTCACACGGAATAACTTTACAATCTTTGCAATCTAAACAATTTAGTTTTTTAATAAGAAAATAGTCAATCTGTGTTGTACTATATCTATTTTTATAAGTGATGAGATGCTCATTCCTTTTCTTAAATAAGGTATTAACAATTGAAAAATCATAAGCTAAACAAAAATCCAATATGGTCTTGCCACCTTCATTCGTCGTTCCAAATCCATGGCCACCATGAATGCTTTTAAAATTATCTACCTCTCTACCAACATGTCCATTTAAATCTCCTCCAATAAAAACTCTTTCTTCAAGAGGTATCTTTTGTATTAATTCTTCTAAGTCATTCCAAAAATTTAATTTAAAACTCATATCCAAACCTACTTGAGGAGCATAAGCACTTATAATATTAACAATCTTATCATCAACAACAATCTTTAAAGCTATAATTCTATCTCCAATCCTATTAATTTTTATAACATTATCCTTTAAACTCTTATCTATAATAACACCTACACCATTTCTAGTATGATTCCTACCCAAATACCAAAGTTTAAATCCTAAACTATCAATTTCCTTAGCCTTCTCTCCAACCCATTTAGTTTCCTGAATGCACAAAATATTTAACTTTCTATGAATCATAATATCTATTAATTCCATTAATTTTCTTGTAAGGGAACCTATATTCCAAGTTCCTATCCTAATTTTAGTTTCATGGACTAGCTTCTTTGCCCACATCCGTCCTTGATGTGGGAACCCTTGCCTATTTAACACTACACCCGGACACCGGTGCAGCGACCCTTGCACACTTGTCACTATATTCAGGCCATACAGCGCATCGCTTCCAGGGGATGCTCTAGCATTAACACAATTTCTTAAAGGATTCATGTTATTATTATTCGATAAGTTTTACGCTGGCAGTCGACAACCTAACGCAACCCACCACTTTTCTCATCCAGGACTTGGGACCTGGCAACGGCAGTGTTATCATTGAATTCATGATGTATTAAAATATAAAAGGTGGTAAGTGAAAGAAGAGGAGTAATGTGGACACGATCACTAGCTTTTAGAAATTTTTAAATGCTAAGGATATGTTGGATAGTCCTAGCATCCTTAAGCAAGATGCTAGTCTCACCCAAGTGAAAAAGAGCATTTGAGTTGTAAAGAAAATGGTTGACCGTAGCCCAGTCAAAATCAGGGTCAGAACATAAGGTGTGAAGTTTATCCCCTATGGTGGAAAGCTACAAAATCTCTACACAATCCTTATATGAGATCTTGACGGGATGTAAATTCATATATGAGGCAAAAGATGTAAAAGCAGAATTCATATGGAGACTTGTGGAAAACTCAAAGAGTAGCTTAGAATTGAACAGTACAGCAAGAGTCAGAAGAAAGTATAAAGATGTGTGGGCAAATAAATTTAGTACTGGATAAGACAAGATGTTTGGATTGACAGACTGAGAGATAGTGATTCCGGTCACCTTGTAGCGTTGGTAGGCAGCTTGATCATCTGCCTCCAGGAATCGAGGGTCCAAAGTGGTCCTCAGGAAACTTCCAGAAGGGTGGAGAGCTCACTTGCCTCTTGCCATGATCACAAAATATAAAGAAAAGAGAAGGTAGAATGTAAGTGGAAGGAGATGGTGTGAGGTTGTGTGAAAAAATTGGCATGAGAGGCTCTGAATTTAAAGAATCAGCTAGATCGTCCAAGATGATCGCATGATCATCTAGGATGATCTGGTGCAATAATTGCAAATGGATGATTGGTCAAAAAGGTGGTCATATCATCCGGGATGATTAGACATAGGCGATCGTTCCGAGGCAACAATCCAGATGATCGTTAAAAAAGCAGATCATCTAGGATGATGAGGTGGATCGTCCAGGATAATGATCAATAATGAATCATACCAGCTGAATTTAAAATGTTTAAATGCACTACCATGTGTATCATCCAGGAAGAATAGGTGGATCATCGAGGATGATGCTCTAATAATGGATCGTACTGGCCAGATTTAAGGCTTATTAAATGTATTTCCACGTGCATCGTCCAAGAAGAACAGGTGGATCATAAGAGAGGATTACCAGTAATTTAGCCAGGAATAAAGGCATCATCTAGGAAAGAAGAGGATTGTCCAGATTGATTAAGTATGATTGAAGCAGAGGACGATCAGATCGTCCAGGATGATGATGTATCATCCAGGATGATAAAGAGCAGAAAGGTCAGAACAGCCACCAGATGGATTTAAGAAGCGAAATGAACCAATCATCCAGGATGATATAAAGATCATCTAGGATGATGTGACAAAAATTTTAAATCAAAAGATGGATGGAGATGAGTAGACAAGGCCCAAAAATATTAAAATCAAGTGAAAACAATAAAAATAAGATATGAAAAAGATAAAAACGGACAAAAAACACAAAGGAATTAAAAAAAATAATGTATGAATATAATAAAATTTTTAGGTGATTGAATTTAGGAACTTGTAATACCAATATGTTAACATCGATGAAATCAGAAAAAAGGTAGAATATTTGATCCTGCTAATCCTAGCTCGGACTTCTCTTAGTGCAAAACCGTCTTTGGAAAATAAGAGATATAACTCAGAACAAACTAATTGGATAATAAAGAAAGGTACTTTCAAAACTTGGTTCCAAAAAAGTATCTTATAAAATAATCTACCAAAGTGATTTATCACAATCATGAAATTTGAAATTAAGCCTTTGAAAATATCAAGTGACACATGAACTCTTGTAAGATTTAAGAGTTTTTGTAAGAGATGGAAGCTTTTCTTTTTGTGGGCTCATTTTATGCCTCTTTTAAATTTTATTGGCACACTTTGTTCATCTTTTGATACACTTTATGTATTTTTCATTTTTTGGCGATCATTGCGCATCTTTTGTTTTGGCGTTATTAGCCATTTTTTTTCCCAAGCTAGATATCTTTTCAAAACTCTTAAATATTCTTAGTTGTGAGTATATCTTCTAGTTATTTAAGAAGAAAAACTCAATCTCTTATAAAGGGAAGAATAAACCACAAAACAAAATCAAATTCATATGATAAATGCAACAGCAAGATTTCAAAGAACTTGAAAGTAGTATAAAGACTTTTGAATATTATATATAGAAGGTAGATTACTGTAGCAAGATAGAAAAGATCTTAATTACAAAGTCCAATTGTTTATTTGAGATAGACTTTGTTTAGAAAAAAAATACACCACTAAAAGAGGTTAGAGGGAGGAAAATAATCAACAATGTTTCTCCCTTTAACTGATTTAGGGATGATTAGACATTGATTATTCAAATTCCAAAAACTAAAAACCAAGACAAAATATTATTTTAAAGGAAAACAAAACATTAGAGATGAAATAATTAGAAAATTAACAAACATAAAAAAATAACAATAATTAACATAATAGTGAACAAGCATTCCAGATTTTATTAAGAAGCAAGTTTAAGTAATTATGAGCCACGAGCCTCCACTGTCATGGTATTATATGCTTTCACGAGGCCTTTTGTGAGAGCAAGCCTATAAAAAAAAAATCAAATTTCAGATTTAGAAACCCAAATAAGTTTGGGTCCCTTCTTATGAAAAAAGAATGCAAATGCATGTGTGTTATGCTGTGAATAATGCAATTTGGGTCTCCACACCCAATGTGTAGTACAGTGAATGGTGCAAGTGTGTGAGATGTGTCCTAGCATGTCACATAAAAAATATCTAACACTAGAAAAAGGATTTCTTAATCTATTCGCGTAGTGGTGCTTCCTTTTAAAGTTAAATGCATGCACTGGTGGTTTGTTGTTTTCAAGCATTTTTAGATTTTCTAATCTTTTGCATTCCTTTTCTAAATTAGCATGAGATAATTTTAAGGAATCATGTGCATCAGATAATTCATTATGCAGATAATTCATTATGCTTTCTATTTAATGCATCAAATTCATCAAGTAAAGCCATGTGATTGCTATCAATTTTGAAGTTATCTTTTAAAAGGATTTCATGCTCTTTTGTAAATTTGAAAATTCCAATTTTAAACTAGCATGTGATGTTTTGAGTTTCCTATATGATGCATGAATTTTCTCACACATTTCAACTAATTGATCATAGGTTGGCTCACATACTTCTTCTTGATCAGATTGTTCATGTTGATTATCAACCATTAAACATACGTTTGTGCTTTCCTCTTCTACTTCAGTCTCATAGAAGTCAGATGCAGAATCTGCCCAAAAAGCTTTTTGGGATTGCTTCTTATCCTTCTTGTATTTGGGTTTCTCCTCACCCTTCTCCTTGCTTGGGTGCTCCTTAAGAGTAGGACAATCATCTTTAACATGTCCATGTTTCCTGCATTCAAAGCAAACAACATCAGAAGAACTTTTATATTTGTTACTATTCTTACCTCTTTTCCACTTCTAATGGTCTTTTTGCTTCTTCCCTTAAAACCTTTTGAATTTCCTAGTGATGAAGGAAACATCATTATTCTCAGATCTGGAAGAACCATTATCCGAGTTGTTGGCCTTAAGCGCTGGCGTTTTCTCCTTCTTCTTCTCACCTACATCAAGATTTTTTTTGTTCACCCCTTGCTCATAAGCAATGAGTGAAGCAAGTAAGCTATCAATCGAATAAGTGTTTAAATCTTTAAATTCATTAATTGCAGTGATCTTAGCATCAAAAGAAGAAGAATCTTAAAATTTTATTACTTTTTCATAGTTAGTGTGTTCTCTTCCTAAGGCATGCAAAGATGTGACAATTTGTGTAAATCTTGTATACATATAAAAAATCGAATCAGAATGTTTCATACGTAAAAGTTCGTAATCATGCAATAAAATATTCAATCATAATTGCTTAACTTCATTTGTTCCTTTGTAAGTAATGCACAAACGATCCCAAATTTTTTTACCAGTTGCACAAGTTAAAAAAAAAGCATTTAATCTTCATATTTCAAAGCATAAATAAAACTGTTCAAATATTTTGCATTAAGTTGTGCTAAATCTGTTTCATTAAAAGTCCATTCAGTAAAATAAATTTTCATTTTAATGATATTAAGTTCACGAGATGGAGGAGAATATCCTTCTTTAACAAGCATCCACATGTGATAATTGGTAGATTGTAAAAATGTTGACATGCAAGTTTTCCAAAAATCAAATGGAATATTATCAAACAAAGGTGATCTGGTAATAGAATACACTTGCGTAGTATTACAATTTCAAAAATTAGCCATGGATCAAAATTCAAAAACCTTTCAAAAACTTGTTTTTATGAATACCACTCTGATACCACTAAAAAGTTTGTTAGAGATGTTAAGCCCTTATGAACTAGTCCCAAGGCTAACCAAATGGGTGGTGAATTAGTATTTTAAAAACTTTTTGACTAAAATCAAGAACTTAAACCAAAACACAATCCACCACAAAAAAAATAACGAATGCGAAAATTAAAAGCGTAAGTAAAAACAAAGAAAGAACACACCAGATTTATAGTGGTTCTGTCAAACCTTGACCTACGTCCACTCCTCGGAGGAACCCTTCGAGTATTGCACTAACTTAGTGTCTCTCTTTTAGCCCCCACAACTAGGAAGAGAAGCCCTTACAAAAGCTCCTTTCCACCAACCCCGGTGCGCCAGAGAACCGACTCCTTTTTCTTCCTCTTGAAGTGGGCAGAGAACCAAACTTCTTTTGCTTCCTTCTGAAGTAGGCAGAGAAACTTAATCAATTACTAAACAAGACCTCCCTTTAGCCTCTAAGAATGAGGAATGATGATCGAAGAAGATGCCTTGGAACCTTGCTTGGAGCAACCCTTGTGAAACCCCCTTATAAGCTTTCCCTCATAAGTTCCTCCCTCTGTCTCCCTCTCTCCCCCTCTCCTCTAGCCTCTCTCAGGTCAAGGCAGCAACAAATGATCCTTGAGCTTAAGAAAACTTGAGTCCTTTATATAGATTTTCAAGAACCACCTTTATCATCCAGGATGATATTTCTATCATCCTGTACGATCAGTACAAATTAAGCTCAATCAGCCCAGACGACTTGGGTTGATTTGAAGATTTTTTGTTCATATCGACTTGGATGATCTTATATCATACTGTACAATTAGTGCAAATCAGGGAAAGTCATCCTGAACATCGCTCTGGATGGGAGTCTAGACGAAAACAAAATGACTTGATCATCTAGGCCGATCTCGCAATCGTCCTTACCGATTAGTACAAATATGAGCAAAATCATCCAGAACATCGCTCTGAATAAATGGTGTACGATAGTTGTCATCTAGGAACAATCAAGATTTTTGAACTGATCATCTTAGCTAATCTTAAGATCATCCAAGACTATATGATCATATCAATCAGCCCTAATTACTTTTCTTAATCACCAGATCAATTTAGGCATAATTGAACCATATTGTCGAGGATGATGTCCAAGATAATAATTAAAAAATAAACCTTCCTAAATAGATCTGGTGACTAATTCTTTCTGATTTAAGCATATCTTCTCAGCCGATACAAATATCGTCCAGGATGATCTGCTTAATAACAGTTGTCTTAACCAGGATGCCCTAATTAAGATTTTTATTTTTGATCGATTGACCAAGATGATTTTTGGATCGTCCAGGAGGATGATAGAAAAATTAGAAAACTCTAAGTCAGAAAAAAAAAATTCACTCAAGTGTGTGTGTGCAGGGTTACTTAGCATCAGGAACCACAAGTATTACAAATAGACTCAAGAAAAAAAGGTTTACAAATTAACTCAGACCTAGTCTAGCTAATCTTGAGCTGGTTCAAATTGCAGTCTTGATCATGTGGTCCTGAAATCTTAGTTAGCAAGCCAGACGTAGTAAAATAGAAGTGTTTACAATCATTAAAATTCTATTTCTGAAAATCAGATATGCAACATGCTCGATTCCTCCTTTAATAAAGACATAAATAAAGGAGGAACCTTATTCACACTAATATCATCCCAAATAAAAGAACTCAAAATGCCATAGTTAGCACATTAATCTGCTAACTTATTGCACCTTCTATCAACATAATTGAAAATGACATGATTAAACTCATTAAATAAATGAACATCATCTAACTTTGTATCTCCACTTTTTTTGGAATCTCTCAAAAACTTCGTGACGTTGACATTGTCTCCTTCAATTATAATTCCCTTATACTTAAACATCCAATCTTTGACCATCCCCTTTATTGATTATGTAGCCAAAAACTCCAAAGAAGATATGTCCCAATGAACATATGGTTTACCAAAAGCCAATAGGAATCTTCCTTTATGATCACGAAACACCCCTCCAATTCCAGCTTTGTATGAAGTGAGTAAGGCCGCATCCACATTTACATTTAATCAATCTAGTTGAGGGGGATACCAATGGAGATTTGAAAACCTAGAAGGCTGATTAACATCCAATATACCTGAGATTCTAGCAACTTTTTGAGCAGAAATTGATGCATAACTCATTGCATTAGAAGCAAAAATCAATGAGCTATCATTCTTCCCATTGTTGATCAACTTATTCCATGACTTCCATGTAAAGTATACCACATTACAATGTAGATTAATCATAAAGGAAGCTTGGTTAGAAATCCAATTGCAGCAATCTAATAATGAATCAAAAGTCTGGATAGCAAAATCCCATTTACCGATCTGATGAAGAACTTCCTTGAGCTTATCACTTCTAGCAGCAACATGATCTATATTTTTAATGTCATTACAACTCCTTGGGCAATTATTTTCCCTTTGCAATCTTCTATACTCAAGGAAATTATATGTAGGAAGACCATTATGAAAAATTCTCAACCAAAAAGTCTTGAACATAAGATCCAGCTTGCCTTTTTTTACCCAGCTCCACATCTGCTTCGGAGCAGTATGAGTAACATAATTTTTGAGCACCATGGAAGAGATGGATTTTCTATTTTTCTGAAACGAAAACACCATTCTGTCTTCTTCCAATCTGGTTTTAATATTAATTTATAAGATTAAGTTAACAAGGTCTTCCCCCATAACTTTTCTTATAACATCCATATTCCAACTTCCATTATAGATGAAGTTAGAAACTGAAAATCTATTGCTATCCATTTGCTAATGCTTTTATCCAAAATCCATGCATCATTGAATACATCAATATCTACTCCATTAGCTACATTCCATCTTATTAAAGGCATTAAAGATTTACCTCCATCCATGATGATTTTCCAAGCTGGTGACCCCATACTTTTTGAATTCACATATTCCAACAGTTTTCCAGACTTTGAATGGAAAACTTTGTGCAGCAAGGATTCTTTATCATTTATATATCTCCAAGCAATTTTTTCTCTCAAAGGACCTGCCTTAAAAGAACAAGAATGAAGAGCTCTACCTCCCCATTTTAGCAGCAAACACATGATGTTCCAATTGACATAATGGATCCCATGTCTTCCATTAGATTTATTCCAAATAAAGCTTCTACAAATCTTATTTACCTCATCAAGAACACTCTTAGGCACAAGAGAATTGGTATAATGGAAGATGGAGAATGATAACAAGTTTGTTTTAGTTAACAAAATCTTGCCCGCCAATGATATAAATCTTCCTCCCCAAATATTTGTCATTCTCAATGCCTTATCGACAATAATCTGAAAGTCTTCTTTAAGTAGCCTCCTTGTTGATAGCTTCACTCCAAGATAAGACAAATCCTTGGCTGTTTTGAATCCCATAACTCAAGCAATATACTTATTTCTCCTTCTACTAACTGCTTTGCCAAACACCATAGAAGATTTATTGATGTTTACTGATAAACTCGTCCATCACAGAATTTTCGCAAAATCTTTTTAATTTCCTTGACTACCTTTAAGTTTTCTTCTGAAAAAATAATCACATCATGAGCATACAACAAGTGGGAAATTTTGTGCTCACTTGAGCACAATCAAACTCCAATTGAGTATCCTCTATGTTTGAAAGCATTTGATAACAACTGTGCACAAAGGATAAATAAGTATGGAGACAAGGGACATCCTTGTCAAAAGCCACTATGATAATCTATCCAATTTGACAAATTTCCATTTATTAGAATAGAATAAACACAATCCAAAATAAGCTTAGAAAAAATACTTGGAAACCCAAAATAATCCAAAGCTTTTGCCAAAGTGGGCCACCCCATTGAATCAAAAGCTTGCTCCATGTCGATTTTGAATGATACAAATCCTTTTCAGGAATTAGAGTTTTCATAACATCTTAAGCTATCAACACATGGTCAAATAAGGATCGTTGTTTTAAAAAAGCAGCTTGCTCTTCTGAGATCAATTTAGGGATGATAAGAGACATTCTACTCATAAGAATTTTTTCCATCACTTTATAAACTGTATTACATAAACTTATAGGTCTATAATTTGAAGGAGCTAATGGATTGCTTACTTTTGGAATAAGCACAATAATTATCTCCTTCCATTTAGACTCCATATTTAAGGATTCAAAAAAACCATTGATGGCATTCAACAAATCAAACTTGATTATTTCCCAATAAGCTTTAAAGAAAGAAAAGGTAATGCCAACATTTCCTGGAGAGATATTATTTCCACCATGATTGATAACTTCTTCCATCTCCTCTATAGTAAAAGCTTTACTCAACATTTCTCTATCACCATCATCAAGACAGCTCCACGGTCTTGGCCAGTCTTCGAGGTTGCAAATTGTGATTTTCCATTTCTCTTTGAAGTAACAGTTCATAACATCCTCTATTTGATGTTGTTCCTCCACAATTTCACCATTAACATTCCTGATTTTTTGCAATGTAGTTTGAATTCTTTCTAGCCGAGGCAAAAGCTTGAAAGAATTTTGAATTCCGGTCTCCCTCCAACATCCACTTCACCTTAACCCTTTGCCTCCACCAAGTGTCCAATCGAACTAGTGTTGAGTTGAGTTCACCCACCTTCACTTTCAGCAACCAGCATTCTTCTACCGATAACTCTCCTTCACTAGCTTCTTTCAATTGAAGCTCCTCAATTTGTTTTAATAAATCACATTTCAATGAAAATAGACTATGCATTTTTGTTTTGCTTCAATAGAATAAAGCCTTAACTAATTTCTTCATTTTGTTGTTCAGGATATGTGCAAAACTGCCTTCACATTTCCTCAACCAAACATTTTTCACCACAACAACCAAAGCCATGTTGGAAGCCCAAACATCTTCATACCTTAATACCTTCTTAGTAGAGTTCGTAACCATGAGATTTAAAAAGATTGGGAAATGGTCTAAAGCCACACGAGCCAAATGCCTCACCAAAAAATGACTGGTAGAGTTAAGAGAAGCCAAGTTTAAGAAGCACATATCAAGTCTTTCAAGGATTCGATCCACACCTTTTTTGTTATTACACCGAGTGAACTAAGGTCCCACATACCCAACTTCATGAAAGTCATTACAAGCTAGAAAAGTCTTCATTTCTTTACATCCTAGGTAAAATTTGTATATTTTCCTTCACCTCTTATCTTCAATTGAGAGAAGACAATTGAAATCTTCTCCTATCACCATAAGCAAATCCTTAGAGGGATAGAGTTCCAACCTTTCCCAAGGTATTCTCCTTCTATAGACATCCTTATTGCCATAGATAGTAGCAATCCTCCATTTGCCTTTGTTAGGAATCTCCAAGTCACCAATGATAAATTGATTTGAAGTTTCTAAAACTTGAAAATTGGCAAGATTTGATTTCCACACCACAAGGATACCTTCTGACAATCCTTCTGAAGGAACATGAAAAAAATCCCACACATAGCCAACTAATTGATCCACATCCTTCCTTTCAAAAAGAGATTTTGGTTTGCAATAAGCCAAAGAAAAAAACCCCTTACTCCTTAATAACCTCCTTTAAGTAAAGAGAAGCTCTCCACTTCCGAGCTCCTCTACAATTCCAAAAATCAATAACATAAGTCATTGGATAAGAGGGGATAAGGACCCCAACTTATCTTTAATCTCTCCTTCAACTCTCCTATTCCTAGGAGCCATATTAATAGGACCCAATCCTTTCAATTATTTAGAACCTTTCCTCTTAATATTAGAGGAATTTTCTACCTTCATATGAAGACCCTCCATCATTTCCTCCTTGTTACTATTGGAAATATCTTACATACATTTGCTTAACTTATTCATATCTTCAGCCATATTATTCAAAGCCTCCTCAGAGAAAACAATCTCTCCCTCCTCTACCAATCCGTCTAGGATATTGAATTTGTTTTCAGATACAATATTAGAAGATTTAATGGACATACCATTAGCTTCATTGATCTCCACAGTTGAATTTACCACTAATTTCTGGCTTTGAATCTTCTCAGTATGTACAACTTCAACAGGAATAGCAACCTCCTTCACTGTTGAATTCTTCACTTCTTCCACTGGTCTCTAAATCAGTTCATTTGTAACCTTTTCATAATTTTTCCCAACTATTGGAGCCTTATTCCAAGGAGTAGAATTCCTGTTAGCATTATTGTAAAATCTCTTTCTCCCATGATTGACTAGCAGCCAAGGACCATAACCATCATTTGAAATATTGGGAATTTCAGCCTTTTTAAGATTGTTATTCATTGAGCTACCTTCCTCCATTTTCTTGGAAGATCTATAAACTTCCTTTGAAACAATACCTTCATCCATGCTCTTCTCTAAATATTCATTCTTCATATGCCCAATTTTACCACAACCAAAGCAAAAATCAAGAATTCTTTCATATTCAATCTTTTGAAAGAACTTCCCATAGCTTCCTTCCACCCATACTCCAATAGGCAGTTGAGTGTCAGATTTGATATGAACACAAACCCTCCCAAACTCCCTCCTTCCCCACTGGAACATATTTCCATCAATCATGTAAGGTTTTCCAACCATTGAGGCAATTCTATAAATATTTATTTCATCCCAACATTGAAGTGGGAGGTTTGGCATCCTAATCCAAATAGGAGCAGACAAACCTTTTAAGGATGAGGGAGAGAAATTTGGTGATCATTTATCCATTTTGATGATCTTCCCATTAACAAACCAAGGTCCATTTGAGAAGACTGCATCCAATGAATTTTTATCTTAAAAAGAACATAAGACCCAATCCAATCCTAGTATAGTTAGATGAAACTTCGCAAAAGATTCCCATTGGCTTCTAAGCACGATATTAACAAATGGAAAGGGAACTTTGCTTCCACATACTTGCATTATTATAGAATTTTACAGCCTCCTAGAATTTTCCATCTCTTTATCCTCATGCAGTTTGATAGTTGATCCATCTTCAGATAAGAATTCTCCCAAATCCAGATCTATTACCTTTATATTCTCCTTTTTACTCCAAGCATTTTGCAGATTGTTGGACATAGGTCTAGCTGTAACTTCATTCAGGACATCCTTGCACATTCCCAATTCTCCATAATCAAAATCACGAACTCTGACCAAATCAGAAATATTCAATTCCTAATTTTCATTAACTCCATCAAGAACTTGCTTCAATGAATGCCCCAACATTTTAGTGGCAGGTTACTCACCTTCATGGCTTGAACGAGATTTGGTTTTCATATCCTATTTCGACATTTAAATTGTCTTCTACCATAATTTTGGAAATTGACTTAAACGAAGGAGAAGCTTCCCCTGACTCCACAGCTCTAGTCACTTTCCCTATTTTCAATTACACAATAGTAATGCCTTCAACCTTAACACTCTTCCCTTTACCAACAACTTCATAAACCTTTTAGAAGATAACAGTAGGCCTCCTTCATTGATAACTAATGGCATTCTTTGTCTAATTTTAACTTTTGTACCTTGAGCAAAACCTGGAATCCCGTCTCCAAATGCAGGTGGAGATGTTAAAAATGACCTAGTATGAACATGAGAATTTCCTAAGGGAATCCGTTGAGCATCCACAGGACCACCGGCTGTGGGTGGCGGGCGACCCTCCATCTCCATCGGCTTCAGTGAAAAAGCCACAAACATTAAATTTGAAAATCTAAACTAGAACTTTCTATTTCCTCCAGCTCTGGAATAACTTGTATTGTCAAATGCTCAGAATCAATTAACTATCTAGCATCAATAACATCTTTGAGGTCATTGGCAGCTTCAAGAATTACATCTTCAATATTAGAAGATTTAGGGTCTGTAGCAGCTTTAAGTATAATGAACAAAATTTCAACCACACTAAAATCACAAATGAGTGTGGAAATTAAAATATGGAAAAGTAAAAGAACAAACACCCTAGATTTTATAGTGGTTTGATTAAATATAACCTATGTCCACTTCCCAGAGGCCTCCTCTAAGTAATAAACTAAATCTTTCAGTATCTCTTCTTTAGCCCCCATAGCTAGGCTGAGAAGCCCTTACAAAAATTTCTTCCACCGACCCAATGAGGTAGAACACCTTGAATCCTTTTTTACTTTCCTCAAGAAGGCAGAGAACCTGAATCCATTTACTCCCTCCTAGAGTAAGAAGAAAACCTAAATTCTTTAATTACTACCTCCTAGCATAGGAAGAGAACCTGAATCTAATGCTGAAGAATGTCTCCATAGAGCCACCAAGGAATGAAAAAAGCAGCATAGAGAAGATAATATGAATATTTCTTCGAGTAACCTTTATGAATCCCTCACAAATCCCCCTTATAAGAATCTCTCCATTTCTTCTCTCCCAAAGCCCTCCTTCTCTTCCTCTGAGCTCCCTCTCAAAAGAAGTCAATAGCATAAGATCTTCCATAAAATTATAAGATAGCTTTAATATATATCCTGAAAAGAAGCCCTAAATTTAATATGGTGCTTTTGATCATCCAGTATGATCGTGAGATCATCCTATATGAATAGTTCAAAATAACACATTCAGTCAGTACAAACTACACTAGTCTGGAGGATAAGTTTAATAGATTATTCTAATCATCCTATATGATCTTGTGATTATTCTATACAATTATTTTAAAAGAATGACCTAATCATCTAGCTGTTGAAACTTGTTTAATATGAATTAGGTTGTTAGACCTAAGCTTATGTCCCAGCGGCTAACCAAGAGGGGGGTGAATTGGTAATTTAAAAATTTTCCCTCTTTATATTTTAAAAATGATAAAATTTTTAATGAAAGTTTTTGAAAAAGATTTTTCAACCACAGATTAACACTAGAACAATAAAGTAAAAAGAAAGCGGAAAATAAAAAGATACAAGATTTATCATGGTTTGATTAAACATGACCTACAACCACTCCCCGGAGGCACCCTACGAGTATTGCACTAATACCACTAGTGTCTTTCCTTTTACCCCCACAGCAAGGCAGAAAAGCCTTCACAAAAACTCTCTTTCACCACTACCCGGTGCGACAGAGAACCGTCATCCTTTTACACCCTCCAAGTGTAGGAAGAGTACCTCCTACTGTTCACCCTCTCCAAGTGTAGGCAGAGAACCCTTTGTCCTTTCACACTCTCTAAGTATAGGCAGAGAACCCTTAGTCCTTTCACACTCTCCAAGTGTAGGCAGAGAACCTTCTGTTGTTCACACTCTCCAAGTGTGGGAAGAGAACTCTTTGTCCTTTCACGCTCTCCAAGTGTAGGTATAGAACCCTCCCACTATTTATACTCCACGAGTGTCGGTATAGAATCGACTCTTCTTGAAAGATCTTCTCATGAGAAATCTAGAAGGACAAGAGAAAAGAGTGAAGTAATCACAACTCACAATCAATGATCCTTACCTTTGAGTATCAAGTGAACACTTGACACTCTAGTAGTAAGAAATCTCCTTCAAACACTCTCTCACACTCTCTCCTTTAGCCTCTCTTCAGTTTGCACGAAGACCAGTGGACAAAAAGATCTCTAGAAAGTCTTATTTGGACCTTTTATATGAAAGACATGAAAAACCATCCAATAAAGTGCAAAATTTCAATTCTGAATGTAATCGATCATCCCGTACGATCAAAATTTGTACGTACAAATAGTGTAAAAACTGTTGTGTACGAGCCTAATGTGCATTGGTACGAATGAATTTGTACCCGATCATAGTCCCATACGAACATAATTCATCTGGTATGATTAGTATGAAGCATGAGTCCAGAGAACATCATCCTGGGATAAATGTATAAGTTCATCTTGACAAAGAGTATGAAGCATGAGTCTAGAGGACAGCATTCTGGGACGAACATATAAGTTTGTCTAGAAGAACAGTTTAAAGTGCGAAATCAGAGGATATCGTCTAGGGATGAATGATACACTTCATCTAGATGAACAGTTTAAATTGAGAAATCATAGGACATCGTCCAGGGATGAATGGTACACTTCGTTTGGACTAATAGTTTAAAGTGAGAAATTAGAGGACATCATCTAGGGACGAATTGTACACATCGTCTGGACGAACAATTTAAAGTGAGAAATCAGATGACATCGTCTAGGGATGAACTTGATAAATTCTTCCGGATGATCAGGACATAGAAAATTTTTCTCACTTTCTGTTCATTCCACTGCTCTCTGAGGGGTATAACAGACCTGGTCGTCCTGTACGAACATGGTTCATCCCATATAATTAGTATAAGAAATTTAACTTTTAAAGATCTCCCCCAGTGTGTGTGTGCTAAGTTACTTAATTACAATCACACTCATTCTGACACAAAATGAACAAATACAGACTCCAAATTATAAAATAATATAGTCAGATTTTTATTTGAAGTCTTCACCAATTTGGAGTATGATTTCCTTGAAATATTAATACACACAAGAGCAAAAAACAATGCTTCCAAAATGTGTTAGGAGTAATTAAATAATCAATACAATAATATTTAGAATCATCAAAATAACAAGTTGTAAGAATATAAAACATGCAAAAGCTAAGAAGCAACTTTCTTAACAATCTCCCCCTTTTTGATGATGGCAAAATAATTATTGTTTGTATAAATTTTAAATTCCTAAGTTTCTCCCAAACTCCCTCTGAATTAATAAGCATGTGAGAATAAGGAGCATTTCATCATAAAAATTTTGTTTTAGAATTTTTAACACACAATCACTAAAACTCAAACCACAACACAAAGCACGATAAACAATGATAAAAAAAATGCAACGAACAAATGAAATGTTACGAACAAATGAAACATTGCTAACAATACTTTCAAACAAATGCAATGATATAATATTTTCAAACAAATGCAACGAACAAATGAAACATTATGAATAATTCAAACATTAGGAATAATATTTTCTCCCCCTTTTTGACAACAGCAAAAAGAGAAGAAGAAAAAAGAACAAACACAAAAATGTAAGAAGTCATATGATAATCCTTGAATAATTGATCTTTTAAAGAGATTGAGATATATTTTGCAAAGAAAATTAAAGATCATTACAGAAATAGAAAATTCATATGATTTAAGAAGAGATATAACATAGACAAGAAAAAAATATCAAAAATATGAATCAATTTAGACAATGAGATAAGCAAAATCATTGCAAAGTAAATGAATGTAAAATTTGTATATTTCAAATTTTAATATTAAATAAAATCGTACAGAAGATTAATTTGAATTGAAAGATTTAAAGATTAGGGAAAGAATCAAATACCACTTTTGGCGCTTTGCACATCTTTTCAATCTTTGTGGCACATTTTGTGCTTCTTTGTATTTTTAGGCTAATTTTGTGCCTCTTTTTTAATTTGCGAACCATTACACATTCTTTTGATATTTTGAACATTTATACATTTTCAAGTATAATTTTGATCTTTCTAAAATCAATAATATAAAATCTCAAATTTCTTTAAGTACAACAATATTTATATTAATAAGAGACATATAAAATAAGAAAATATCGTAATTGTAATAATAATATAAAAATTTTATTAGTCTAACAAGAGACATGAGATTGATATTCTTAAGTAGATCAAGTTATAATCAAAACTTAAAATTTTTAAAAATTGGATTTTTCTAATGAATTCAATTTTATGAATAGCAATTCAAGATATAGCACTTGTGAGATCAAATATTTTGAGGATGATCATATAGGCTAAAACACATTTCTAAAATGAAATCAAAAATAGTAAAACAAGACAGGATAACTTTTATTGATATCATTGATAGAAGATGACACATTGAGCATAAATGATATCAATACACTGACATTTGAAAAAACACATAAAACATAAGACTAAATAACATAAAACACAACATAAAACATAGAAACATAATTGCTAACATCACATCACATTTAGTAGAGAAAATCATAAAGAAGTATAGTCATCACTCAGAGGGTCCCTTATCTGGAGGAGGTTGCTGGTTGTAGAAGTTAAAATAGCTATTCATCAAAGCCATATTCAAGATTATACCATTCATTTGCTTTCGCATCCAACCCATATTCTGCTAGTACTACGTATCCTTCTATTCTAGATGAGTTTCAATTTGATTAAAGCGTTGATCAAAATGAGTCTCAAAAAGATCAAACTTGTGAACCAAATCTTGAAAATTTGGTTCACCAACAGGTGTAGGTGGAGGTCCTCTTCTTTCCTCCTATGAGTCACTACTAATTACTTGGTGTTCTTTATTAAAAATTGCTCAGAAAGAACCATCATTGTAGTAGAGAGGCTCCTCAAGATTTTGAACTAGATGGACTAGGTCCTATTTCTTTTCCAAAATATAGGTCACAAGATGTCCTATGATTATATTTTTCTTTCTTTTATGGGAGATATGGCCAATCTCAGAAAGTCCATAAAAGTAATCAATGATCAGTTGGGCTTCATCTATTGGTTTGCTTGTCATAATCAAATTAGTCACCGTAGAAAGAAGAGGTGTGATATTTACTCTATCACCAGCTTTAGGAATAATAGAAGTGCAAAGAATATACTGGATGATACGGGCGTTGCAATTAAGAGAGGCTACCTTAGGAAAATGGCTTGCTTCACTACATCTTCTAATGACTTGATTTATTGCGATCCAGTCAAAGTTGGTGGAGGAGGTCAAAGTGTGGACTCTAATTCCTTGAGTCCTTAATTTCAAAAATGTTCCTAAGTCCTCTTTAGTGATCTCCACTTTCTTCTTAAAAACATACGATCTAATCATAGATTGGACAGATTTGAAGGATATATTGGCAAGGAAGTAGTGTAAAGTCTTCCTATTGTAGAGATGGATCAGAGTGAGAATAAGACTAAATTGGGATAAAGCAAAAAAGTGCATTACCTTAAAAGTGAGTTATTCTTGGAGGACTCTAGAAGGAGTGATTTTGGCGGATGCGTATCTAGGGAAGGACTCCTCATTTGCTTTCGACAGAAAGTTTTCTCCTGAGTTTTTACGGGATCCCTTAGCAAGAACCTTTTGCCTTTTGCTTAAACTAGTCATGGAGAAGATCTAGGGGAATAGAGGATTGAAAGTGATTTTTGAAGTGATGAAAATTGAGTTCAAAACTCTTCAATTTAAAGAAAAAATGAGCTTTCGTATGAACGAAAAGAATTTCGTCCCGTAGGATTTTGGGTTCGTACGTACAAAATAAATTTCATATGGACGAACGGGTGAGTCCAAAAATGAAATGACTTTTCGTAAACACACAATTTATAAGGTGTTCTTTCGTACAGACTTTTGACCAAATGATTGTACAGACGAACAGGTGTTCATACCGGATGATCAGATATTTAAGATCATTTTTATAACAGTTTGAAATGTCCCATATATTGAATCACCACAAGTTTGTATGTACGATCTGAACGTTCGTACATACGATCAGAAATAAAGAAACTGATCTTATCCGTATAACCATCTACAAGCATACATATGATTGAATATACATCGTCCTGATGATCGTGATGATCATACAAACGAATGGTGAAATAAAAACTAAAAAATTGTATGCAAATCGTTCAAAACGATAGTTAATACACTATATGTTTTGTCCTGTATGAAATGAATTTCATACAGATAATTTTTACTTCAAATTTTTAAGTCAACATTCAAAATCATGAATCTAGATGTGAGAGAACACAAAGAAAAAAACAAGTTCACAAAAACAAACACAAACAAAATAATAGAAAATACAGAAAAACACAAAATCAAAAGACATACAACACTAATACAGACACATATCAATATTGCAGAGACTTGTATTTAAGCATTCAAATAAATCACACCAAGTCTTGTTCTTAATGCACTGAAAGTATCAAAGGCTAGTGGTTTTGTAAAAATGTCTGCAAGTTGATTTTCTGTTGAAACTTGAGTGGGTTCAATTTCTCCTTTGGATACATGATCCCTTATGAAATGATGCCTGATGTCTATATGTTTTGTTCTTGAAAGTTGAATAGGATTTTTAGAAATACAAATAGCACTAGTGTTATCACAATAAATGGGAATAGTGCATATTGTTAATCCTAAATCAATTAACTATTGTTTCAACCATAGTACTTGTGCCACACAACTTTTTAATACAATGTATTCAGCTTCAGTAGTAGATATGGCTACAAAATTTAATTTTCTACTAGACCAAGAGACTAAAGAATTTCTAATAAATTGACATGTTCCAGAAGTGCTCTTTTTATCAACCTTACAACATGCAAAGTCCAAATCTGAATATCCAATTATCTCAAATAAAGAGCTAAACTAAGGATACCAAATTCCTAAGTTCTGAGTTCCTAACAGATATCTTAAAATTCTTTTTACTGCTATCAAATGTGATACTTTTGGATCTGATTAAAATCTAGCACAAAAATAAACACTAAACATGATATCAGGTTGGCTAGCTGTTAAGTAGAGCAAAGATCCAATTATCCCTCTAAATTTCTTTTGATCAACAGATTTTCCCTTAGGATCCTTATCCAATTGAATAGAGGAACTCATAGGTGTACTAACAGATTTAGAATTATCCATTTCATACTTTTTGAGGATGTCCTTAACATATTTTGACTAACTAAGAAATGTACCTTCCTCAATTTGCTTAATGTTAAAGCCTAGAAAGTAACTCAAATCTCCCATTAGACTCATCTCAAATTTACTACTCATTAATTTAGAAAAATCATCACACAAATTTTTATTTGTAAATCCTAAAATAATATCATCAACATAAATTTATACAATGAGTATATCTTTTCCCAATTTCTTCAAAAAAAGAGTTGTGTTCACACTTCCTTTTTCAAAAGATTTCTCAAGTAGGATGGTGCTCAATCTCTCATATTAAGCCCTAGGTGCCTATTTCAATCCATATAATGCCTTTTTCAATTTGAAATTATAATTTGGGTGTTTAGAATTTTCAAAGCCTAGAGATTGTTCTACAATAATATCCTCTTGAATTACCCCATTTAAAAAGGCACTTTTTACATCCATTTGGTACAATTTAAATCCTCTAAAACATGCAAAGGCTAATAAAATCCTAATTTCTTCAAGTCTAGCTACAGGGGCAAAAAGTTTCCTAAAAAATAATCCCTTCAATCTGATTATACTTCTTAGCCATCTATCTAGCCTTATTTCTAATGACTACTCCTGAGTCAGTCATTTTGTTCTTGAATACCCACTTAGTTCCAACTACACTTTAATCCTTTGGCCTTGCAGTTAATTCCCAAACTTTATTTCTGACAAATTGATTTAGTTCATCTTGCATAGCCAATATCTAAAATTCATCCAAAAGTGCTTGCTCAATATTTGTGAGTTCTATCATTAAAATAAAGGCTGAATGATTGACTTCTTTATTCAACCCATGCCTAGTCCTAACACACTGACTAGGTTCTCCTACAATCAATTCCTTTGGATTATTTTTAGAAAATCACAAATTTCTAAGCATTGAGTTTTCTACCTCCAAATTTTCTTCTAAATTCACTTTTTCGATCTTTTGGGAGTTAATTTCTATCTCATCTTCTTTAATAATTGGCTCTCCCAAACTTCCAAATTCATCAAATATAACATGTGTGGTCTCCTCAATTACCAAAGTTCTTTTATTAAATAGTTTATAAGATTTTTCAATACTTGAGTATCCAATAAAAATTCTTTCATTTGATTTTAGATCAAATTTTCCTAAGGCAGAATTTTCATTATTATGATTGAACACCTTATATCCAAAGACATGCAAATGAAAAAAATTAGGTTTTCTCCCATTTAGTAACTCATAGGGTGTTTTATTTAAGTTTGATCTCACATTCACCCTATTTAGAACATAACATGCAGTGCTAACTGCCTCAACTCAAAAATATTTAGGAAGTGAATATTCTAACAATATGGCTCGGGTGGCTTCTATTAATGTTCTATTTTTTCTTTCGACTACCCAATTCTAGTAAGGGGTTCCAGGTATAGAAAAGTTTTGATCAATTCCTTTCTCCTTATAGAAATCTTCAAAATTTTCATTCTCAAATTCTCCTCCATGATCACTTTGAATTGTCATAATCTCACATCCTAGTTTCCTTTGAATCAAAGTCAAAAAAATTTTAAACTCCTTAAATGATTCACTCTTATAATTTAGAAATCTAACCCATGTAAATCTAGAATAATCATATATAATAATAAATCTATATACCTTACCTCCTTGACCTATAGTTCCAACTGGTCCAAAAAGATCCATATGTAATATCTCCAACGGTTTACTAGTTTTAAGATCCTTATTGGACTGAAAAGATGACTTCACATATTTTCTTAATTGACATGCATCATAAATGTGGTCTTTAGTAAAGTTTAGTTTTGGTATACCACTCACTTGGTTCTTTTGGGTAATCATCCTATGGTTTTTCATGCTAGAGTGACAAAGTCTCCTATGCTGAAGTCGTGATTCATCTGAAATAGTTTTTAAATAAAAAATAGTAGAAGTTTTAATACAATTTAAGTCTAGCATATACACATTGTTTACCCTAATATCATTCAAAACATCATTACCATTCAGGCTTGATATGCAGCTTGTATGAAAAAATTTTACATAATAACCTTTATTACATAGCTGACTAATACTTAGAAGATTATGCTTTAAGCCTTCTACCAATAATACATTTTCAATAAAAAAAGTTTTTAAGATTTCCAATCATACCAAACCCAACCACCTTCCTTATGGTGTTATCTCTAAGTGTAACCTTGCCTCCACTCCTCGCTTCCAGTGATATAAATAGAGCAGTATCTCCAATCATATGCTTTGAACATCCACTGTCTAGGTACCATATGCTCTCATGAGGTCTTGTGTGAGAGCGATCCTACAAAATCATCAAACGTTAAACCTGGGAACCCAAACAAGTTTGGGTTCACCTTTTTGCAAATTATAAACAAATACATGTATGATATGTCTAGGTTTATGCATCTTAGGTCTCCACACCAAATGGGTTTTATTCTTCAATATACATGTGTGAGCTATATGTCCAAACAATCCACAAATATTATATTTGATTCCCAGAAATGTATTCCTAAGTTTTCTACTATTCTTCTGTCTATTCATGGATTGTATAAATTTAGGATACAAAATAGGATTCATGAAATCTTCAAGTCTTGGGGGTATCCTATTATCCTCTAGAGCTTTTATTTTCAATTTATAAAATGAATTCATATCTTCCAAAATTTCATCTGTATAATTTATTCGATACATTTTGCTCTGAGATTCATCCTTAAAATCTTTAAATTCTTTTTCAAGTTCTGCATAAGATGATTTTAAGTTTTCATAGTTCTTATTCAAATCATCAAACTCATCAAGCAATTTCATATGGTTGTTATCAATTAAAGCATGATCTTTCCTAAGGATCTTCTTTTCTCTTTGAAAATCCTAAAATTCTAAGTTTAGACTAACATGCATTTTCTTTAACTTTCTATATGCATCATGTATGCATTCAGAGACATCAAAAAGTTCATTATAAGACAAGTCACATACCTCTTCTTGATCTGATTGATCAAGATTATCGACCATTAAGCATAGATTAGTGACTTCCTCTTCCTTTTAAGTCTCTGACGATTATGAAGCTAAGTCCACCCAGAAAGCTCTTTGGAATTTTTTATTTCCCTTCTTCACAATAGGTTTCTCCTCAATCAAATTATTGCTAGGGGTGGCTTTGACTTTTAGGCAAGCTGACTTAATATGTCCAGGTTTCTTGCACTCCTAACAAATAACATCATTTGAAATCTTAACATTTCTATTAAATTTACCGTGATTCCATTGCTGGCGTATCTTTTGCTTCCTCTTTAGAAAACTTTTAAACTATCTTATCATCAGTGCAATGTCATCTTCATCCTCAGGTTGTTAGAGTTCACTCTCTGACTCCTCCACATTCAGTGCTATGTTCTTCTCCCTTCTTGATTCACCTGCATCAATCTTTCTTTGACTCACCCCTTGCTCGTAAGCAAAAAGTGATCTAAGAAGATTGTCAATAAAGTAAATGTTTAAATCTTTAGACTCTATAATTGTAGTTATTTTAGCATCATAAGTAGTAGGTAAGCAATGAAGTATTTTATTAACCATTTTTGCATTCATTAGTTCCCTACCTAATGCATGTAAAGAGGTGACTATTTGTGTGAATCTTATGTACATGCCAGAAATGGATTCATTAGGTTTCATGTGAAATAGTTCATAGTCATGCAACAAGATATTAAGTCTTGATTGTTTAACTTTATTAGTCCCCTCATAATTTATACAAAAGCCTATCTCATATGTCCTTTCCACTTTTGCAAGTAGAAACGCACATGTAATCTTCAGATTTAAGAGCACAAAAGAAACTATTTAGGCATATAGCGTTAAGTTGTGCTAAGTCACATTCTTCTACTATCTAGTCTATAAAGGGAGTTTCAACTCTAACTCCGTCAACTAATTTAGTTAATTTTGTATACCCTTCCTAAACTAAGATTCACATATGGTAATCAAGTGACTGTAAAAATGAAGACATGTGTGTTTTCCAAAAATCAAAAGGAATATTGTCGAACAATGGAGGTCTAGTTATAGAGTAACCTTCAGGAGTGTTTCTATTTCCAAATGTAACCATGGTTGTTAATCGAAAAGTAGTTTAAACTTATGATATTAAAAACAAAGCTCTGATACCACTTGTTAAAACTTGTTTAATATGAATTAGGTTGTTAGACCTAAGCTTATGTCCCAGTGGCTAACTAAGACGGGGGGTGAATTAGTAATTTAAAAATTTTCCCTCTATATATTTTAAAAATGATAAAAATTTTAAATAAAGTTTTTGGAAAAGCCTTTTCAACCACAGATTAACACTAGAACAATAAAGTAAAAAAAAAGCAGAAAATAAAAAGACAAAAGATTTATAATGGTTCGGTCAAAGAAGACCTACATCCACTCCTCGGAGGCACCCTCCGAGGATTGCACTAATACCACTAGTGTCTCTCCTTTTGCCCCCACATCATGGTGGAGAAGCCTTCACAAAAACACTCTTCCACCACTACCCGGTACGACAGAGAATCATCATCCTTTTACACCCTACAAGTATAGGCAGAGAATCTCCCGCTATTCACACTCTCCAAGTGTAGGCAGAAAACCCTTTGTCCTTTCACACTCTCTAAGTGTAGGCAGAGAACCCTTTGTCCTTTCACACTCTCCAAGTGTAGGAAGAGAACCTTCCGCTATTCACACTCTCCAAGTGTGGGCATAGAACCCTTTGTCCTTTCACACTCTCCAAGTGTAGTTAGAGAACCCTCCCATTATTCACACTCCATGAGTGTCGATAGAGAATTGGATCTTCTTGAGAGATCTTCTCATGAGATATTTAGAAGGACGAGAGAAAAGACTGAAGTAAACATAATTCACAACAAAAGATCCTTACCTTTGAGTATCAAGTGAACACTTGACGCTCTAGTATTAAGAAATCTTCTTCAAACACTCTCTCACACTCTCTCCTTCAGTCTCTCTTCAATTTGCACGAAGATCAGTGGAAAAAAAGATCTTTAGATAGTCTTATTTGGACATATTATATAAAAGACATGAAAAATTGTCCAATAAATTGCAAAATTTCAATTCTAAATGTACTCGATCATCCTGTATGATCAAAATTTGTATGTACGAACAGTGTAAAAACTGTTGCGTACGAGCCTAATGCGTATTGGTACGAATGGCTTCATACCCGATCATCATCTTGTATGAATATAATTCATCTGGTACTATCAGTATGAAGCATGAGTCCAAAGAACATCATCATGGGATGAATGTATAAGTTCGTCTAGAAAAACAATATGAAGCATGAGTCAAGAGGACATCATCCTGGGACGAATGTATAAGTTTGTCTGGACAAATAGTTTAAAGTTAGAAAACAGAGGACATCGTCCATGGAAGAATGGTACACTTCTTCTAGACGAATAGTTTAAAGAGAAATCAGAGGACATCATTAAGAAATGAATGGTACACTTCATCTGGAAGAACAGTTTAAAGTGTGAAATTAGAGGACATCATCCAAGGATAAATGGTACATTTTGTCTGGATGAATAGTTTAAAGTGAGAAATCAGAGGACATCATCCGGGGATAAACTTGGTAAATTCATCCGGACAATCAGGACTTAGAAAAATTTTCTCACTTTTCTGTTTGTTTCATTGCTCTCCGAGGGTTATAACTGACCTGATCGTCCCGTACGAACATGGTTCTTTCCGTATGATCAGTATAAGAAATTTGACTTTTAAAGATCTCCTTCAGTGTGTGTGTGTGCTAAGTTACTCAATTACAATCGCACTTATTCTGACTCAAAATCAATAAAATACAGACTCCAAATTACAAAATAATATAGTCAAATTTTTATTTGAAGTCTTCACCAATCTGGAGTATGATTTCCCTAAAATGTTACTACACACAAGAGCCAAAAATAATGCTTCCAAAATGTGTTAGGAGAAATTAAATAATCAATACAATAATATTTGAAATCATTAAAATAACAAGTTGCAAAAATATAAAACATGCAAAAGCTAAGTAGCAACTTTCTTAACACTGGTATTATAGTTGGCGATTAAATATCATCCCATTTAGTGATTGGTTCGTACTGTACAAAGATTGGGAATCATCCTATACTATTATTAAAATATTATGATTTTTTATCTTAGCTGATGGGTGTCATTTAATTATTGTCCCATTTAGGAATTAGGTCATACACTAGGATCATTTCCAATCATCTTGTATGATATGATTGAACATTTTATCTATAATTAAACACTCAGAGAAAAAATAAACATAGGTATGATTATTGTCGATCGCATAGTACGATGAATATCATACAATATGATTCAACAAAAATTTTGAATATTAAAATATTACCTAAATTATAATTGGCCACTATTTTGCTCATTATAATAGATCATCTTGTATGATCTATAATGTACATTATGATGAGTTTATTCAATCTTAATTAACTAAGGAGCCCTAATTAAGGTTTTATATTTTAATTGATTATTCAGTAAGATCTAAATTGTATTATATGAATAGTTCAAAAAATAAAACAAAAAATTCTAACTCACAAACTCACTCCCTTGAGTGTGTATGTGTAAGAATACTTTAGCATAGTATCCACCATATACTTGATTTGACTCAAGAAATGTAAAAGTACATTGAATTTGAAATTATAAACTAACTCAACCCAAATCTATAAAATCTTGAGCTGATTGATGTTACAAGTGAATGATGGACCTAAAATGTCAGTAACTAGGGCAAAATAGATATGCAACAAATTGAAATAGCATAGTAAGATAATCCAATAATGTTTGTTATCATCAAAATCACATCACTTTGGTCCAAATTTGCAATACAACTCTCTTTATCATTAATATGGAATATTTATTTAGAGGGCTTAATGAGTTATTTAGATCTCATCCTAGTCTATAGTTTAGAACTTTTGTTGGGTTTCCTATTACCCACCTAAGCTTTGCTGATGATTTCATTATTTTTACTAATTGCTCTATCAAAATAATTTACAACTTATTTCAGTTTCTCAATAAATTTCAACTCACTAGTGGTTTAATTTTTAACCCCTCTAAAAGTTTTTTCACTCCTAATCTCAAAGGAAAATTATTAGTATTGAAAATAAGTTTGGTTTTGTTCCTAAAATTTTACCTATGGAATGTTTAGGTACTCCCCTTTACAAGGGTAATAAATGTTCTCATTTATTTGATGCCATAATCTCTACTATTCATAAGAAACTTTCATCTTGGGCTTTAATTTCCTTTCATTAAGTGGTAGATTAGTCCTTATTAAACATGTTTTTTTGTTTTAATCCTATTTTTCTCTTACACACTTTAAATCCTACTTTAAATGTTTGTAGTAGAATGGAAAAAAATTTCAATAAATTTTTTTAGGGTGCTAAAGATGGTAAGCATGCAATGTTATGGGGCTCCTGGTATAACCTTTCTAGGGGTTTAGATTAAGGGAAGGTTAGATTAGACCGCTCTAATGTTCCTTATATTTGGTTTAGTTAGTTGACCTTTCTCATTATTTTTCATGTCATGTATCTCTATACTTTTTTAGTTGTTTATGATGTATGTCATTAATTTTTATGTTGTATGTTATGGGGAATCTTTATATGTGGCAATTTGATTGGTGTTGCTTTTTCATTTGTTATTGACCATGATCTCTACCTCGGGGTTTCTTTCTATATTCTTGGAGGTTCATTTGCTGGTGGTTGAGTTTTTTGGTTTGTGTATTAATGCCCCATTTTGCTGTTAGGGTTATTTTAGCTATATTGAGTAGGCTATAATTATTACTTATTAGATATTAACTTTTTTCTCATGTGCTGCTCATTTTCTCATCCTCACCTTATTAGAGGGTAGAGTGATTGTGTTATTGGGTTGAGAGTTAAATTTCATATAAGTGACCATCTTTGGTAGTACTTGACTAATATGTCTTTCCATAACGCTGTATTATTGAGCTTAGGATTTACTTCTTTCATAATCAATTTAGTGTTTTATTTTCTAGTGAGGCTTTGTTTGGTTTGATCTATGCCTTCCATCTACTTATGTGGATCTTCTTGCAGAGTTAGGTTGTTGTTGGCATTCTTATTTCCATTTATAAGGTTTATTTTCATTTTATGTTCTGGAGGTGGTTTGGGATTGAGTAGTAGGTGCTTAGTTATGATTATCCTAATATTCTAAACCCAAGACATTTTCTTAACTTGATGGGTAATTATCTATAAGACAAGTCAGGCCAATGATTTCTCGTTACCTTTATTGGTTTTTTGACTTTTATGTGTTGATCTGAGAGGTTTTGGCTTTTTTTTTCTTTGCTATCTCTATAACATTTCCTTGGGGCTTCTTGCAAGTGCTTCCTCTTTGATCGATCATCTACTTTTGGTAAATAATGTTAGTTGGGAGGTCCTTAATCATCTGGTCTGAAGTGTATTATTATTATTATTATTCTATCTTAATAACTCTCTTTTGGAGCTACTAATATCTCAGAATGAACAATATGTATTAGATGAATGCAAGCCTATATTACCTTCTCATTACAATATTTGCTTGCACCTATTAGTAAAATTTGATGCTTTTTGAATGCTTTATTGGCATACTGCTATATATGTTCTGTGTTATACCCATGTGATGGTTAATATTGCTTTCTGGGCTAATTTTTTGTCTGGGCCTATACCTTTAATGTGTTATACCCGATTTATACATGTAGTTTTTATCTTATTGCTTATGGTAATGTCTTTCCCTTCTTTTGGTTGCATTTATATGTGGATCGCATCTCAAACATATGTTATTTTCAATTGAGAATTTCCCTTTAATTTTCAATCTCTCACTTTATTATGTTATTTATATATCTTTCTTTGCAATATTTTGTTTTGTAGCCTTTAGTTTTTTTAGGTGTATTGCCTTGTGGTTTCTGCTCATAAAACTCTTTGTTGCAGAAAGACTGTGCATATTGATGATTTCAAGATCTTTTCTTTTTGGGTGCTGGCTCCAAGATCCTCCAGCTTATAAGGATTTAAAGAAAGGTTTATGGCATTCCTATATTTTTTATATCCCCATAGATCCTAGAATACTAAACATCCTATATCTAAGCATACAAGTATTACATTCCAATTATTCTAATTTTTTTAATATTCCTCCATCAAAGTAATTCACACTAGGTTTTAATTCTACGCATGGTTTCTACATAGATTAAATGAAGTGTAAGATATATTAAAAACAACCATTCAAAATTTTAAGCTCAAGAGTTTACATTAGTAATTACTTAGTTTTTCACAACATTAGTCCAAAACTATGATTTTAATTGACCATAAAATAAAAATTGAATAGCACTATTTTTATTACTTACTTAAAAAAAAAGTAGAAAAGAGTAAAAATATATCACCTAGAATGAAAGTTCCTAAATTAATCCTACAGATGAACCCTTCCCAAGATGAATCTCTCCTTAAAATTTTGCTCTCCAAACCCCCTTCCTGTCTGAGGACTTGCTTTCTGACAACAATATTAGCCAGCCACTTTAAAGTATGTACCACACTTTCCTCTTGCCTCTCCTCTAAGAAAACTATTGAAAACTCCAACATACTAACATAAAAAATAGAAAAACTATTTATACTTATTATAGAAATATCTCAGGCACTGCAGCACTTGACACGATGGCATCATGGTGTTATAATATGAATTAGCACCTCGGGTTAAAAATGGGCTCCATTGTGATGTTGGGTTAACTCACCAGTATTGTTGGCTAAACTGATACGACTTCGGCTAAATTGGTGTGATGCTTATTTCTATCAACTATTCCACCATAGAGGCATAAATTTTGGGTGTTGCGGCACTCTCTTATGTCATTTGGCATTTTGATTTTTTTTTAGATTGATAATCTAGCATTGAATTATTGTGCAATTTTTTTGAGACTCTTATACTAAAATGTTGATTTCTAGAATTATAGTGTTGTGCAACACTGCAGTGATAGCCTTTATTAAGATGGGTTCTAAATTAAATGGTATTTTTCTTAAGACTCCAATGTTATACTGTCTTGATCCAGCACTGAGGCTTTGAGTATGTTGTGATGCTGATAGTTTTTGTACTATGGTGACGGCTCTAAACTTTGTAAATTTACTTTTTCTCTTTTTTTGAGACATACTTGCACAACATGAAGTAATACACATATTTTCATTATAATTAATAGAATAAAAATGCTACATAAGTTTTATTTAACAAAATCCACCAAGCTTAAACCCTTTCTTGTCCTCAAGAAATTATCTTTACATCTTTGATTAGGTTCATTAATTAAAATAAAAATTTTCTAATTTTAAGTTAATTAAAATATAAGAAAATACTCTACCATTTAGATATGAATTGGAATAATCAAAATATGGAAATTTTAATTTAAAAAATCATGAACAATCATCCTAAGGAATTAACTTCATTTATATCTAAATTGAATTCATCTACTACAAGTGTAAGTGCATTTTTGACTTACTAATTTAGACTAAATAGTTTATTATCTTGAATTTAGTTGTATATAAGTTAATTTTGAAGTTCAATTATAAACCCTCATATCAATAGCTCATATATACTTTCCTTTTCTTAAAGATGAGTATTAAAATCTTTTTTAAGAATTCAACATCCTCAAATACAAATTTTTTATGTTATAGTACTCATTTTTCTTTTAACTTTTTCTTTCTTTCGAGTTTCTTGTGTTTCAATTCTTTTCTTCTTAGTGAACATGAGTACTAAAAAATTATTATCAATATCTTATTAGCTTTATTCCATTAAGAGATGCTAAATTAAAATTATGAAAGGATTATATAAGTTTAGTAAATCCATACCTGAGTTAATAATGAATTTTATAAAGTAATCTAAGTACTTCCCTTTTCAAAAAGTAGTTATTCAATCTTATAATCAATACTTAGTGTGTAAGGGTTATTACATTTAAGCTTAAGATTAAAGTATTAACTTAGATCATTTTTCTTAGTTAATTGTGATAATTTTAAAATTAGAAATTATTATTCATTTTTTATTTAATTTAACACTATAGTTTGGTATTATTTTTAATTTTAAATCTTTCTTAATAGTAAGTTTTTCATTGTGATTAACTTAGCTATCAAAGGGTAATATATGGAGGACATTTCAATAGTTAAGCAAAATGGAAATCTAGTTAATAAAAATTTAACTAAACATTATAAACAACAAATAAAGTAAAATGCACAAGTAATAAAAATGAATAAAACTGAAGTACTGCAAAAGAAACTAATCAAATACGCAACAACACCTAACAAATTAGGGTTTCCTCCCATTAGCGTTAAGTTTTTATACTTTAGCCAGACTATTGCAATCATTTAATTTTGGTTGAGATGCATCATTACTAATCCACAATTGGTCCAAGCTTTGAGCTTGCCCTTTTCCTTTGGGTTAACCTCATTGGTACTAGGTAACATAACATGGCGCCTACTACTAAAGAAAATTGCAAGCTATCCTAATTAATTGTTCTAAATTCTTAATTGAAGTAACTTGACTCTACAATTGATTTCACATTCAAATCACTAAGTCCTTCAAAGGTTTCTTCCAATTTAAGAATTGATTATTTTGATTAAATTTTAGGGGATACTAAGGTCTAGGGGTCACTAGAGTTTATTGAGGATTACTCCAATTTCCTCCAAGGTTTGATTGACTTTCATTTCACTAATTTTTACTATTATTACTATTCCAACTAAAATTAAAGTGATTTCTCCTACATGGGTTATTAGAATAGAGATGATTTTGTCTTCCAATCAAACTCACATTCTCAATCCCTTGAGCGCTAATCTCATTAGAAAAATTTAAATCATGGTCCTCCAAAAGCATAGATGACCATGATCCAGAACTAACTCTAAAGTTGTCTAACTTCATAGACATGGCTGCTACTTGAACTATTAAAATTGACAAATCATCCAACTCATAGACATTTGTTACTCACTTAGGATTTAGTCTATCGAAAGGCCAATAGAAATTAATTGTTTCCATCTCCTCTATCAAGGCATAAGCGTTTTCAAAATGTTTCGACATTAAAGAACCTCCAACTATAACATTAATTATTGACCTAATGAGTCCTACAAACCATTTATAAAAAGTTTGAATCACTAACCAATAAGGAAAAGCATGATGAGGGAACTTTTATATCATCTCTTTAAATATTTTCCAACTCTAATAAATTAACTCTCTATTAAATTGGGAAAAAGAAGAATATTATTCCTAAGCTTAACAATTTTAGATTTTGGGAAAATATTTTTTTAGAAACTTATGTATAAAATTATTCCAAGTAGTTATCGAGCCTTGGGAAAGGAATTTAACCACATTTTAGTGTTGTCTCTAAAAAAAAGGAAATAGATAAAACCTAATAGCATTATCATTCACTATAATATACTTGAATGTTGTGTAAATTTCTACAAAAACTAGTTAATTGTAAGTTGGGATCTTAAATAGAAGTTCCCTCAAACTGAGAATTCTATACCATTTGGATTATGGTGGGTTTTAGCTCAAAAGTATTGGCTTGGATAGTAGGTTAGTTGATACTATATAACTTCCATCTACTACATGATTGGCATACTCCTTAAGAGGTCTAGGATAATCATGAACTTGATTTATATTAGACATTCCTAATGATTAAATCTATTTTGGATTTTCTTTTATTTGTAAGGGTCCTTTCTATTTATAAGTAAAATAATAAGGGACCTTTACAAACTCTACTGCACATACACCAATATACAAGAAATAAATTGTAAAAAATTTGCATAAATGATAAATTTTTTTCTTTATCATATTTTAAACAAAATTAAATAAACAAAATACAAGGAACGAGTAGAATTAAATATGCAGCTTTTCAACTAATAAAGAAATAATAATAAGAACACATGTTACTTCCCAAGTAATTGTGCCAAAAGCTTGCTGCAGGGTGGTTTTTAACATTAGACTATGCTTAAGTTTAATTGAATATATATCTTCACAAAAAATCTAAATGAACCTGTTGATCAAGTAATAAAGGTGTTTTGAGAGAGTTTAAATCCCATGAGGAACTGTTCAACTTCACATAATTATTTTAGTTTTATTTACTTCAAGCTATAAAAATTATTCTATGAAAAAACAAAAATTAGGGATGTATTCTACATAAAATGGAAATTGTAGATGAAAAATAAAGATACCAATATAAAAAGTATTTTGGACTAATGATAGTGAAATCTCCTAAACTTTCCTAAGTAAACTCTCTTAAATTAGTTGTGAATTAGAGCATATGCATCCTCAGTCTCTATAAAGTTTGTAAGGATGTGAAGAAATTTTTATGGCTTTCCTAAAATTATTCATCTTTATAGACCCCATAATACTAAACATCCTATATCTATACATATAAGTATTCCATTACAATTATCCTAATAATTTCAATATTCTTTCATCGAGGTAATATAACACACTAGGTTTTAATTCTACACATGAAAACTACATAGACTAAATGAAGATTGAGAGATACTAAAAAATACCATTCAAAATTTTAAGCATTAGAGTTTATATTAGTAATTACTTAGGTTTTCACAACATTAGTCCAAAACTATGAGTTTATTCAGCCATAGAATAAAAATAGAACAACATAATTTCCATTACTTAAGAAATAAGGTAGAAGTAGAAAAGATTAAAATGATATCACCCAAAATGAAGGATCCCAAATAGATCCTACAAATGAGCCCTTCCTAATGTGAAGGTCTCCTTACAACTTCACTCTCCACACTCCTTTCCACTCTAAAGGCTTACATGCTCACTATGATGTTAGCCAACAACTCTAAAATATATATCTTACACTCCTCTAGCCTCTCCACTAAGAAAACTATTCAAAACTCTAGCACTAACACAAAAAAATAGAAAAAAAATATTTTTACTTAAAAAAATGGCTCAGGCATCGTGGCACTCAATAATATGGCATTGCGGCGCTCAACAATATGGAACCATGGTGCTCAACAATATGGCACTGCGATGCTTGATAATATGGTGTTGCAAAGATTAACAGCAAGGCACCATGGCTTTAAAATATAATATAGCACGTTGGTGTTGATAAATCATCTCTATTATGGTGTTGGGCTGACCTAGAGTGCGACTATTGGTTGAAATGGTATAAATTTTGTCTAAATCAGCATATCACTTCTTTTCATCAACTACTCCACTACCATGCTAGAAATATTAACAGCTACAATATTTTCTTACATCATCTTACAAGTGGAGCTTCATAGGTCAGCGCTCAAGAATTAAATTAAATTAAATTGTAATTTTCTATGACTCTGATGCAGTAATGTTCATTTCTTACATTGTAATGATGTGAAGTGTTGCAGTGCTAACTATTATTTTATATGGATATAAAATTAAAGGGCATTTTTTTATACTCTGATGTTGAGTTGTTCAATTTTGGAACAAGGGCATTGAGTACTCTATGGTTCTACTTTTTCTTTTGTTATGGCATTGACTCTAAACTTTGTAAACTTTACCCCTTTTCCTAAGACATTCCTGCATAACATGAACTAGAAACATACATTTTTATTATAATTACAAGAAGAAAATACTACATAAATTTTACTTAATAATTGGACCATTATGCTACTTGATTTTCTTAAAATATAAGCCAAGTATAAAAGTCTGTTAGGTTGTTAGACCTAAAGCAATTGTCCAAAGGCTAATCAAGAGGGGGTGAATTTGTAATATAAAAAATTCTTAGTATATTATAAAATAGTTCTTATAATTTTAAGCATAATAAAAGTTTTATCAAACTAAACTTTTCAACCACAAAAATAAAAAAGTAGAAAATTAAAAATGTGTTAAAAATAAAAATAAAAGAACACATAAATTTATAGTGGTTCGATTTAACTAGACCTACGTCCACTCCCTGAAGACTCCCTCTTCAGGTATTGCACTATTATCAAAGTGACTCTGCTTTTACTTCCACAGCAAGGCGAAGAAGACTTTATAAATCATCTCTCATCAACAAATCATCTTTCACACTCTCCAAGTGTCTGCAAAGAATCATCATCCTTTCACACCCTCTTGGTGTTGGCAAAGAACTAGATCTTCTTCAATGATCTTCTCTCAAGCAACTTCAAAGAAGTAAGAAAGAGATTTGACTCACTTACAAAAAGATTCTCACCTCTGGGCAACCTTGTGAACCCTTTATAAATCCAACTTGCACGATCTCTCTATCTACACCGACAAAAACTCTCCCAAAGCACTCTCACAGTTTTTCTCAAAGAAAAAAAAAGTGAAGAAGTATTCTTTCACAGTTAGTTTTTAGGACCTTATAATTGAAATACACAAAATACTATCCAAAAAATTGAAAGATTTTAATTTGAAAGTCCATGATCGTAGAATACGATGGTACATCATACGTACAATTAATATAAAATTTTTTAATACGATCCTATAAGAACCAATTTCATACTCTGATTGACCTGTGTACAAATTGACATTTTACGGTATGACCGATTCAATTTTGAATAGGTTCTCCTTGTATGATTCAATATGAACGTATTTCATATACTGGAAGTGAGCTATACAAACCCAATATCAGACATTGTGATCTATTTTAATTGAACATTACTTCATTTGGTACAAAAATGGTCAAGTAAATTTTGTACTCTAGAACTCATATGTACGATCCTAGGATCATATAATATGAACAGTTCAAAAAAATTTATGTGTCAGTATGGACAAAAACAAATGCAACCATTTTGTACTCTAGACATTGTCTATATAAACCTAAGATCATACAATATGAACAGTTCAAAAAAAAATATGTGTTCATCATGAGGAACTTGTATGTATTTATTTGTACTATGGATGTCATATGTATGAAGATAACTTTGTATAGTACGAACAAGACTTAGGAATTTTTTCTGTCATGGTATAATTAACTGCTTTCAGGAGGAATGCTCAGGTCAAATCGTCATGTACGATCCAAAATCATATAGTATGATTAGTTTTAAAAATTACAAATTTTTACACTCCCCCAGTGTGTTTGTGCATAGTTATCCAATTACAATCACACTCTCTCAGACTTAAGAAAAGTATAAAAAGTACAGACTTCAAATATAAGAAACCCTAATCTAATCTGTCATGAAGCATTTGTCTAGAAGATGATTCCCTTAAACATATACACCAACAACAAAAGTAATATTTCCAAAATATATTAGGAGAAACATTAATCAACACAATAAGATTTTGGAAACATAAAAAACATATATAATATAAACTAAGTTGCAACATTCTCCCTCTTTTTTATGATGGAAAAATAATTATTATTTAAGTTAACATATAAAACAAATTTTCTCCTTAGCTCCAACTAAATGAATGACCAATTTAAATTAAGGGGGGTCCCCATGAAGATGAAAGAAACAAAAACCCTAAAATTAAAAAGAAATAAACAAGAACACAAACTAAAAAAAAACATAAACATAAACATCCAATCATTAAAAACATAATAAAAACACGAATACGAACATTCAAACATTCAAAACATAACATATATACATCATATGCACAGCAAAAGCATTGTGGGCCCATAACCAATAGGTCCCAAGAATGTTGCAACTTAGATTTCACAAAACTTAGTTTATATCTTATGTGTTTTTCATGATTCCAAAATCTTATTGAGTTTATTACTATTTATCCTAACATATATTGAAAATATTGCTTTTGTTATTTGTGTGAACTAACATTTTAGGAAAATCATACTCCAATCTTCTGAAGACTTCAAGACAGATTATATTATGGTTTATTATATTTAAATATATACTTTTTATACTTTTCTTAAGTCTGAGATAGTGTAATTGTAATTGGGTAACTGTGCACACACACTGGGGAGTATAAAAAATTATAATTTTTAAAACTAATCGTACTGTATGATTTTGAATCGTACGAGACAATTTGGCCTGAGTGTTCCTTCATAAAGTAATTAATTTAACCATGCCAAAAAAAATTCAAAGTCTTATTCATATTGTACCAAGTTACCTTCATACAGATGATATCCAAAGTATGAAAAAGATACATTCAAGTTCATCCCAATGAATTTATTTTTTTTTTTTGGACTATTTGTATTGTACAATCTTAGGTTTGTATAGATGACATCCAAAGTACAAAATGGTAGAGTCCATTTTATACTCTGGAAGTTACCTGTGTGATCCTATAATCATATAGTATAAATAGTTCAAAAATATTTACATGTTCGTATGGTTGAAAAGATACGCAACCATTTCTTACTCTGGACATCATCTATACGAACCTAAGATCGTACAGTACAAAAAATTCAGAACAAATTATGAGTTCATCAAGATGAACAAATTATGAAATATTTTCTAGCATGGTTTGATTAATTGCGTTCTAGAGAAATGCTCAGGTCAAATCATCCTATACAATCAAAAATCATACGGTATGATTAGTTTAAAAAATTACAATTTATTTTTACACTCCCCCAGTGTGTATGTGCACGGTTAGCCAATTATAATCTCACTCTCTCAAACTCAAGAAAAGTATAAAAAGTATAGACTTCAAATACAATAAACCATAATCTAATCTGTCTTGAAGTCTTCAGCAGTCTGGAGTATGATTTTCCAGAAATGTTAGTACACACAAACAAGAAAAGTAATCTTTTCAATATCTATTAGGAGAAATGGTAATCAACACAATAAAATTTTGTAACCATCAAAAACACATAGATATAAATTAAGTTTTGTGAAAATTAAGTTGCAACATTCTCCCCCTTTTTTATGATGGAAAAATAACTATTGTTTGAGTTAATATATAAAATAAATTTTCTCCTGAGCTCCCCTTAAATGAATGGCCAATACATACATCACATCTCAGTATACACACATTCAAATAATCACACATATAACAAATAATATAATGACTCTCCCTTTCGATAATAATAAAATGGGAAGCAACCTTGAAATGAAAATTTTCAACAGATAAACCAAAAGAGTTGAGGATGAAAAGGATTATAAACCAATTGCAAATACAGTATTAAATTCTTAATACCAAAAAGAAAATTTTCAAATTTTTAAATCAAAGAATAACAAAGATAAGAAAAGTTAATCAAGTTCATTATTTATGCACGATAAACTAAATAAAAATGATTATTACAAATATGATGAAATGAAGATTAATTAAGTTTGAATTCAATATTGAATATGATTGCTAATTAGATGGATTTGGATTTCAGATTGGATGATAAAGAAAAGAATACTATAAATTGGCAACATTGTGCATCTTTTCAAATATTAGTGGCACACTTTGTGCATCTTTTCTATTTGGGCTAATTTTGTGCCTCTTCTTACTTTGCAAACTATTGCACATCTTTTTTATTTTTGCACTCTTTATGCAATTACTTTTTTTTCTTTTTGAATCTTTCCAATATTAGTAATCTAAATTAAAATTTCACTAATAATAAAAATAACAATATTTAAAAAAAATAGAAATAACAAGATATCAATCTTGCAACAATTATAGCATAGATATGTTTGTCTATAAGAACATGAAATTGATCACTTTGTCTACATCTAGTCATAATTTAATTTAAGCATTTAAAGATTAAATTTTATAAGGAAATTAATTTGTAGAGCAATGTAATTGAGAATCCATTCCAATGATCAACTACTAAAGATTTTTCCATTAAAAATATAAACATTTTAAGAGATGTAGTTCAATGCATGTGAACAAAAGATTCCAACACATTGATATAAAGGATTACATACAAACATATTTCTCGTTTCGTTCCATGTAACAACAATCAATTAACACCATCACAGATATTCAAAATCATATATAAAAGCACAACACTCATAGAAGAAACATCAAAATAAAAAACACAACATGTCATAAGCAACAGCAACAAGTACATCTAGAAATCTGAGGGGCACTAATCTCGAGGAGGTAGCTGGTTGAACATTAAAAAGTAATTATTCATCATAACTACATTTGTGTTGACCATGTCAAATTGACCATGGATCTAACCCAGGTCTTCTTGATATCACTCATCCTGCTTATTTAAGATATTCTCAATTTATTCAAAGCATTTATTAAAATAAGTCTCTGATTTATCAAGGTGTTGAACCATTTCCTGGTAGAAATTTTGTCCAGATCTAGGTCCAGGTGTTAGAGAAAGAGATCCCCCTTCTTCATCTGAATCATCACTCTCAGAACTCTGATCACACCCAAAAAGTACCCAAAAAGAGGCATCAGTGAAGTAAATAGGAAGTTTTGAGGGAGGATCAGGATGGATTAGATTATACTTCTTTTCTAGTATGTACATAATTAGATGTCCTAAAGCCACATTTTTCTTTCTCTTATGATGTAAAAGTCCAATTTCAAAAAGATTGTAGAGATAATCCATTTTGAATTGGGATTCATCAAAAGGCTTTTCAGACATTATCAAGTAGTGACTGTGGAAAAAAGATGAGTCATGTTAATGTGATCACCAATTTTAGGAATAATTGAAGTTCTCAAAACATGCTGGATAGCCCGAGTATTTTCTTTTAGAGTGTAAACCCTAAATAAATGAATAACTTGGGAGACACCTCTAAAAGTTTAATTATTTTTAGACCAATCAAAATCAGCTCTTTATATCAAAGTATGGGCTTGAATCCCTTGAGTTCTCAGATGGAGAAAGTTGCCTAGATCTTCCTTTGTAATCTCTACCCATTGCTTAAGAATATAGGAAGTAATCCTAGAGTGGTCCTGATTAACTATCATGTTAGCCAAAAAGAATTAGAAAGTGTCTTTAAGGTAGGTATATATGAGAGTTAGGATGAAAGAAAGTTGAATTGAAGCAAATAATGGCATGACAAAAAAATGAAGATCATCTTGAATGAGAAGTCAAGAAGGGGTGATTTTAGTAGCAGAATAGCTAAATAGGCATACTTATTCTCCTTAGATAGATAGTTATCATCCCTACCAGTTCTAGAAGAAGATCCCTTAGAGAGACGTAGACGTTTGCTGGAACTTGTCATTCCCAAGACGTGGCCTCTAGAGGGATTTGAAATGGATATAAAATTCAATGAAAATGATTTCAAAGATCCTTCTATTTAAAGGAAAATGACATATCTTACAGTACAAAATAAGGATCGTATATGTTATTTTAAAATCATATGGGAAGAAAATATTTGTGTACATTCAAAAAAAAAGCCAAAAATGAAATGGCTTTTTATAAAATGCTATTTCTGAGGCGTCCTTCTGTATAGGCTTTTTGACCATATGATCATACAGATGAATAGGTTCATTCAGGACGATCAGAATATTAAAAATCATTTTAAAGATAGTTAGGCTCATCCCCCACAGAAAGTGACAACTAGATCGTACTAACGAAATATGATTTTGTACGTACGATTAGCAATTAACAACTGACTCCAACTGGTAAACTGTTTGTACTTGTACATATGAAACTGTACATATTGTATAGTTTAAT
The DNA here is from genome assembly GCA_022539455.1 of Dendrobium nobile. Classification (NCBI taxonomy): domain Eukaryota; kingdom Viridiplantae; phylum Streptophyta; class Magnoliopsida; order Asparagales; family Orchidaceae; genus Dendrobium; species Dendrobium nobile. The sequence goes on from CM039726.1 coordinate 41,261,184, forward strand.
GATGTCATTGTATAGTATGAACTCTATGAAAAGCTAAGTTTTGCATGCTTAACTCAGAAACCTATAATGTATAAGCTATAGAATTCATACAGGACAAAAAAAGTTTGTATAGTATGAAAAGAACACTTAGAAAATAAGACATGACAATCAAAAAATCCTCTTAAATCCAATCACCTTACATCAAATGACACGCTTCCATTCTAATCAAAAAATAAAACTAATAAATAAGACTAAACACATAAAAAATAAATAAAATAGATAAACATAAACAAATTAAACATACACGTATTTACAACAGATCAAGTTTATGGAATTTATAATTTAAATATTAAGACCAATGGTGTTGTGAAAATATTTGCAAATTTATTTTCCGTAGCAACATGATTCAATTCAAGTTCTCTCTTAGCTATATGATCTCTAATGAAGTGATGTCTTATGTTTATATGCTTGGTTCTAGAATGTTGAATATGATTTTTTGAAATGCATATGGCACCAGTATTATCACAAAAAATTAGAATTATGCCAATTAAAAATCCTAAATAAATCATTTATTTCAACCAAAGAACTTATAAACTTAATTAGCTATGACAATGTATTCTACTTCACTATTAAATAGGGCTACTGAATTCTGTTTCCTACTGGACCAAGAAACTAAAGAATTTCCTATGAATTGGCAAGTTTTAGAAGTACTTTTTTTATCAACCCTACATCCAATAAAATTTTAATAAGAATATCCAATAATTTCAAATGAAGAGCTGTGCTTAGGATACCAAATATATAAGTTTTGAGTTCCTAAAAGATATCTCATAATTCTTTTTACTACTATCAAATTTGATTCTCTTATATCATATTGAAATCTAACACATAAATAAACACTAAATATTATATCTGGTCTGCTAGGAGTCAAGTAAAGCAAAGATCCAATTATACCTCTAAATTTATTTTGATTAACAAATTTTTCCTTAGGGTCCTTATCTAATTGAACTGAGTAACTCTTTGGTGTACTCACTAGTTTAGCATTATCCATTTCATATTTCTTGAGGATATCCTTCATATACTTTGACTAACTAAGAAAAGTTTCATCCTCATTTCTATTTATGCTAAAACCAAGAAAATAACTCAAATCTCTCATCAAACTCATCTCAAATTCACTACTCATTATTTTTGAAAAATTATCACAAAGATTTTAATTTATAGATCCAAAAAAGATGTCATCAATATATATTTGAATAATGAGTATTATCATCTCCTATCTTCTTAAAAAAGAGAGTGGTGTCTACACTTCCTTTCACAAAAGATCTCTCTAATAAGAAAGTGCTTAACCTCTCATATAAGCCCTAGGTGCATATTTCAGTCTGTACAATACCTTGTTTAATTTAAATACATGATTAGGAAATTTAGAATTTTTAAAACCTAGATGTTGCTCAACATAAACATCATTTTATATCACCCCATTCAAAAAGGCACTTTTAACGTCCATTTGATACAATTTAAAATCTTTAAAACACGTAGAGTAATAAAACCCTATTTTCTTCATTTCTGACTACAACGACAAAATCTCTTCAAAATCAATCACTTTTATTTTATTATTCCCCTTGGCCACCAATCTTGCCTTACTTCTAATCATAACTCCTAAATCATTCTTTTTATTTTTGAACACTCACTTATTTCTAACAATACTTTCATCATTTGGCCTTTCAATCAATTCTCAAATATCATTTCCTACAAATTGATTCAACTCTTCTTGCATGGCCAAAATCTAAAATTTATCTGAAAGTATTTGATTTATACTTGTTGGTTTAACCATTGATATAAATGCAAAATAGTTCACCTCTTTTCTAAGTCCATGCCTAGTCCTAACACCCTCATTAGGTTCACCTAAAATCAATTCCCTAAGAGGATTCTTAAAGAATTTTCATGCTCTAGGAGAAGGGTTTTCTTTTCCATAATATTCTCTTCGAAATTTATCTTTTCAATTTCTTGGGAGTTATTTTTAATATGATCCTTTTCCAACCTTGGCTCTTCCAAAATACCATATTCATCAAACAAAACATTTGTGGTCTCCTTGACTTCCAAATTCCTCTTGTTAAAAACTCTATAAGATTTTCCAACACTAGAGTATCCAAGAAAATTTTCTTCATCAGATTTTAGATCAAATTTTTCTAAAGGAGTTTTCCCATTATTATAAATGAACACCTTACAACCAAAAACATTCAAATGTGACAAATTTGGTGTACTCCCCTTAAGAAGTTCATAGTGTCTTATTCAATTTGGATCTAATGTTCACCCTATTCTGAACATAATAAGTTGTACTAACCACTTTAGCCAAAAAATATTTTGGAATTGAATATTCTACCAACATGGCTCTAGTAACTTCAACTAATATTATGTTCTTTCTTTCTACTACCACATTCTACTGAGGGGTCCTAGGTGCTAAAAATTTGTGATTAATTCCTTTCTATTTATAAAAATTTTTAAATTTTTATTTATAAATTCACCTCCATGATGACTTTGAATTGATATAATCTTGCACCCTAATTTCCTCTGAATCCAAGCGCAAAATTTCTAAATTCCTCAAAAGATTCACTCTTATTAAATAAAACTTTAACCCAAGTGAATCTTGAAAAGTTATCAACTATAACAAATCTAAATATTTTACCTCCTAGACTTATAGTGCTAATTAGTTCAAAAATATCCATATAAAAGATTTCCAATAGTTTGCTAGTTTTAATATCCTTAATGGAATGAAAGGATGACTTCACCTATTTTTTTAATTGAAATGCATCACACATGTGATCCTTAGTAAAGTCTAGTTTGGGTATTCCTCTAACCAATTCTTTTTGGGTAATTTTTCTAAGATTTTTCATGTTAGCATGATAAAACCTCCTATGTCATAATCATGATTCATCACAAATTATTTTGGGACTAAAAGTATTAAGATATTTAATATAATTCAAATCAAGCATGTACACATTAATTACCCTAATTCCATGCATTACATCAATTCTATTTTGGCTTATTATGTAGCAAGTGGAAAACAATTTACACTATTACCCTTACCACATAGCTGACTAATACTCAACATATTATGTTTTAAGCCTTCTACCAATAAAACATTCTCAACAAAAAAATTATTCAAGTTTCCAATCATATATATATGATAATCACTTTTTTAGTGGTTTTTTCTCCCAGTGTAACTTTGCCTCCATTCTTGGCTTCCAGTGTAATGAATTGTGTAGTGTCTCCAATCATATTCTTAGAACAACCACTATTCATGTACCAAATACTCTCACGAGGTCTTGTATGAGAGTTTTCTAAAAGATAATCAAATGTTAATCTTCCGAACCCAATGTTTGGGTTCTCCTCTTAGCAAAATTAATCTAGATGCATGTTTGAAATGCTTTATTTTATGCATCTTTTATCTCCACATTAGATATGATTTACTATAAATAGTGCAAGTGTAAGTGTAAGATATATGGCCAATCATTCCACAAGAAAAATATTTGTCTCTAGGAAAATGATTTATCAATCTACATGAGTAAAACTATATTTTCCTAGGTTTTAAAATTTTTGGCTTCTTATCATGATTAACAAATTATTCAGGTGTGAGTGGAATCCTGTTTTCCTCAAGTGCTTTTAATTCAACTTTAAAAAATGAGTTAGCACTTTCTAAAATAATAAAATCAACTTTCAAATAATGCTCTCTACTATCAGATTCATCCATCAATATTTTAAAATTATTTTCAAGTTTAGTGTGGGATGATTTCAATATTTCATGTTAATTATTCAATTCATCAGATTTCGTGCTCTTTTTTTGTAATTCTAAAAAATCTAAGTTCAATCTAGAATGCATCTTTTTGAGTTATATGCAGTATAAATTTTCTAAGAAATGTCAAATAACTCTTTATAAGTTAAGTCACATACCTCCTCTTGAATTGACTGATCAAGTTTGTTTGCCATCAAACACAGGTTGGTGATTTCCTAATCTACTTCTATTTCTAAAGAATCTGAAGTTGAGTCCGCCCAAATGCTCTCTACAATCTCTTCTTACCCTTCCTTATATTATTTTTCTCCTTGACCTTTCCTTTCTAGGATTGGATTTAATATTTGAGCAATTCAATTTGATTTGTCAAGGCTTCCAACATGCATAGCAAATTGTATCATTAGAAGCCTTAACATTTTTTATAGAACTTACCTTTATTCCACAACTGATGTCTCCTTTACTTCCTTTTTAGAAAACACGTAAATTTCTTTATCATCAAGGAAATATCATCTTTATCCTCAGGATGAGTCTGATCACTCTCTGAGTCATCCACATTTAACACTATGTTCTTCTCCTTTCGCTTCTCACCTGTATCAATATATCTTTGAGTTACACCTTACGTATAAATAATTAATGATCCAAGAAGATTGTCAATAGAATAAATATTTAAATCTTTTAATTTCATTATAGTAGTGATTTTTTCATCATAAGCATTAGGTAAGTAATAAAAAATCTTATTTACTTTCTTAGTATTCATTAGTTCCCTACCTAAAGCAAGCAAGAGGTGACTATTTATATGAAATGTGTTCACATATCAGTGATTGATTCATTTGGTTTCATGCAAAATAATTCATAATCATATACCAAAATATTCAATCTAAATGGTTTCACTTTGTTAGTCCCTTCATATGTGATATAAAGTTTATTCCAATTTTTTTTTGCTTTTATAGGTAGAGACATGTATATAGTCTTCAGATTTAAATGCATAAAAAAAATCAATCAAAGATTTAATATTCAACTGAGCAAAATCTTTTGGTTCTACAGTCTAGTCAGCAAATGGTGTTTTAGTTCTAATGTCATCTACAAGTCTAGTTATGAAAGTTTGACATGGATGTTAAGCCCAAATAAACTAGTCCCAAGGCTAACTAAGAGGAGGGTGAATTGGTAATTTAAAAAAGTTTCTCAATCAAAATACAAACTTAAACCAAAGTTTACCACAAAGAAAATCAAAGTGCAAAAATTAAATGTGGAAAAAGTAGTAATAAAGAATACATAAATTTATAATGGTTCGGTCAACTTGACCTACGTCCACTCCCCTGAGCCTCTCCTCCGAGTATTGCACTAAACTTAGTGACTCTCCTTTTACTCTCACAATAAGGTAGAGAAAGCCTTTACAAATCTCCTTTCCACTGACCCAGATGAGGCAAAGAACCTGACTCATTTTACTTCCTCTTTAAGCAGACAGAGAACCCGACTCCTTTCGCTTCCTCCTAAAGCAAGTAGAGAACTCGACTCCTTTGGCTTTCTATTGAAGTAGGCATAGAACCTTGATCAATTGCTAAAGTAGACCTCTCTCGAACCTCCAAGGAATAGGGACAATGATTAGAGAAGATGGCTTGGATCATTTCTTAGATCAACCTTTATGAAACCCCTCATAAACTCCTCCTCACAAGATTCTCTCCTTTTCTCTCCCTCTCCTCTAGACTCTCTCAGGTCAGGACAGCATCAAAGGATACTCTCTTGGGTAGAATAAGAGGTCTTTTTTAGGAGAGCTTCAGAATAGCTCTTAATTGAAAAAACTGACTTTATCATCCAAGATGAAATAAATATTGTCTTGTACAATCAGTACAAATTTAGCTCAATCAGCTAGGATGATTTGGGAAGATCATATGGTTTTTTATTCATATCATCCTGTACGATTGCTACAAGTTGTTGAATATCATCCAGACCATCTCCCTGAATGGATGTCTAGACGATATAAAAATAACTTGATTGTCACGGCCGATCTCAAGATTATCCCGGACGATTAGTTCAATTCTGTACATATCATCCAAAGTATTGCCCTAAATAGAACCAGGCTGATGTTTGATTATCTAGGAATAACTAAGGTTTGTGAACTGATCACCCTGGCCAATCTTACGATTATCCAAGATGATATAATCAATAAATCAAACCTTAATTACTTTTCTTAATTACCAAATTAATTTAGGCATAATTATACTACATCGTCAAGGATGATGTCCTAGATGATGTCCAAAAATAAAAGATGCCAAAATAGATTTGGCAGTTGTTTCTTTCTGATTTGAGCCTATCGTCCCGGCCGATACTAATATCATCTAGGATGATTCACCTAATTGCGGCCGCCTTAACCAGGATGTTCTAATTAGGATTTCTATTTTTAACTAATCATCCAAACCTATTTTGGGATTATCCAGGATGATGTGATAGAAAACAAAAAAACTTTAAAATAGTCAAAAATTTTCCCCCAAGTGTGTGTGTGCAAGATTACTTAGAATCAGGACCCACATTTTTATAAAGGACTCAAGCAAGGGTACAAGACACATGTCATACATTACAATCTAACTCAGTCCTAATCTATCCAATCTTGAGTTAGTTTAATTAAAGTTTGATCTTGTGGACCTAAAATATTAGTAGGCAAGGAAGTCATAGAGAAATAAAAGTGTTTACTATCATTAAAATTTTATTCACTGAAAATAGATTCATAATAATCTTCCCCTTCTTGATGATAAAATATATTCAAATAATTAAAAATAAAAAAAACATAAACATAAGTGTAAAATAGTATGACAAAATAACTCAAAAATAACTCCCCCTTTTGACATCACAAAAAGGAGGAAAAAAACTAAAAAATTGTAAATAGTACGAAAATGAAGAATGAAAGAAAAGTTTTTTTTTAAAGCATGAATACTACAAAGTCTCCATGTGATTAATTTTAAAGAATTATAAGACCAATGAGTTAACATCGTCAAATTCCAAAAATAGTAGAATATTCGATCCTCTTAACCCTAGCTCGGACTACTCACAGGGCAAAATTGTCTTTTGAAAATAAAAGACCTAACTTAGAAAAATCAATTGGATAAGAAAAATAGATTCATTCAAAACTTGGTTTCAAAAAAAATATCTTATAGAATAATATACCAAAGTAATTTTTCACAATCACAAAATTCGAAATCAAGCCTTTGAAAATATCAAGTGACACATGAGTTTTTCTAAGTTTTAAAAGTTTAAAAGAGAAGAGAGCATGCTTTTGGTGGGCTCATTTTATGCATCTTATCAATTATATGGTGCACTTTGTGTATCTTTTGATTTTTGATATACTTTATAGATATATATATATATATATTTCTCAATTTGGAGTCATTGTGCATCTTTTTATTTGGCATCATTGGCCACTTTTTTTTTGCAAGCTAGATCGTTTTTAGAAACTCTTAAATACTCTCAGTTGTGTGTATATCTTTCAGATTATACAGAAGAAAAAACTCACACTATAATTTAAGGAAGAATAAACCACAAAATAGAATCAAAGTCATATGGTAAATGCAATGACAAGATATTAAAAAACTTGAAAGTAATATAAAGACTTTGAATATTATAAATATAAGATAGATTACTGTAGCAAGATAAATTACTGTAGCAAGATAGAAAAGATCTCAATCATAAAGTCCAGTTGTTAATTTGAGATAGACTTTTGTTTAGAAAAAAAATTACACCACTAAACGAGGTTAGATAAAGAAAAATGATCAATGGTTTTTCTCCATTTAATTGATTCAGAGATGTAAAACATTGACTATAAATTTTTAAAAAAATAAAAACATGTCATAAAATATCATTTCAGTAGTGATTATAAAAAAGAAAAACTAAAATAATAGAAAAAAAGTAAAAATAAAAAAGAAATAAAAGCTAGTAAAAAGTAAAACAAATAAAGTGAAACAAACAAAGGAAGAAAAAAGCAACAAAATAGAAAATTGAGAATTAAGTAAATATCAAATTCATGCATTTATGTCAATCACACCCAATATGGTCCTTAAGATACTGAAAGTGTCAAAAGCTAGTGGTTTAGTAAAGATGTCAGCCAATTGATTCTCAATTGTCACATGGTGTAACTCAATGTCTCCTTTGGTCACATAGTCTCTAATAAAGTGATGTCTTATGTCAATGTGTTTAGTCCTTGAATGTTGGATAGGATTCTTAGAGATGCAGATGGAACTAGTGTTGTCACACAGGATTGAAATTGTGCCTAAAGGTAATCCTAAATCCAGAATTTATTGCTTCAATCAAAGGACTTGGGCCATACAACTTCTTAAGGCAATGTACTCAGCTTCAGCAGTGGAAAGTGTAATAAAGTTTTATTTTCTACTAGCCCACGAGACTAAAGACTATCCTATAAATAGGCAAGTTCTAGAAGTGCTCTTTTTATCCACCCTACATCCTACAAAATCAGAATTATAATATCCAATAATCTTAAAAGAAGTGATGTGCCTAGGATACCAGATTCCTATGTTTAGGGTCCCCAATAGATATTTAAAAATTCTCTTAACTGCAATCAGGTGGAATTCTTTAGGATCAGCTTGAAATCTAGCACAGAGACAAACACTAAATTTTATATCAGGTCGACTAGTAGTCAGGTAAAGTAAAGATCCAATCAATCCTCTATACTTCTTTTGATCAACTAATTTTCCATTTGAGTCCTTGTTCATCTGAATATTAGAAATCATGGGATAATTTATTGGCTTAGCTTTATCCATTTCATATTTCTTCAAGATATTCTTAATGTACTTTGATTATCTTATAAAGGTTCCATCATCTAATTATCTTATGCTAAACCCCAAAAAGTAAGACAACTCTCCCGTCATACTCATCTCAAACTCCTTGCTCATTATTTTAGAATAATTATAACATAGCTTTTTATCAGAAGATCCAAAAAGTATATCATCAACATAGATCTAAAAAATTAGTAACTCGTCTCCTACTTTACTCAAAAAAAGGGTGGTGTCTACACTTCCCTTAACAAAATCCCTCTTTAGTAAAAATGTGTTAAGCCTCTCATTCTAAGCTCTTGGTGCTTGTTTTAATCGATATAAGACCTTTTTTAATTTGAAAATATGATTTGAAAATTGGAAACTCTCAAAACCTAGGGGTTGCTCTACAAACACATCCTCTTTTATTATTACATTTAAAATGTCACTCTTCACATCCATTTGGTAAAGCTTAAATCCCTTATAACAAGCAAAGGTTAGTACCACTCTAATGCTTCCAATCTAGCTACAGAGGCAAAGGTCTCCTCAAAATCAATCCCTTCTATTTGGTTGTACCCCTTAGCTACCAATCTTACATTATTCCTAACCACCACTCCAAAATCATTCATCTTATTCTTAAAGACCAATTTGGTTCCAACTACACTTTGTCCCTTTGGTCTTTCTACAAGCTCCCAAACATTATACCTAACAAATTGGTTTGATTCCTCTTATATGGCTAAGATCCAAAACTCATCAGACAAGGCTTCATTAATATTGGTGTGTTTAGTCATTGAGATAAAGGCAGAGTGGTTTACTTCCTTCCTAAGTCAATGCCTAGTTCTAACACCTTCAGAAGGGTCTCCTAAGATCATTTCTTTAGGATCACTCAAAGAATATCTCCAATCCCTAGGCAAGGTGTGTGTAGGTTCTACCCTTTCCTCCATATTTTTATTTTCTACTCCTTGGGTAATCTTACCTACACCTTCAGTATTTTGTAGCTCTACACTCATCTTCAAATTTTCAATTTCTTGGGTAATCTCTCAAACACCATCTTCATCCTCCATACTAGACTCCTTTGGATTAGATTCATCAAACACTACTTGAATAGCCTCCTCCACCATAAAAGTCCTCTTATTAAACATTCTAAAGGATTTCCCCATACAAGAATATCCTAAGAACACTTCATCAGATTCTGGGTCAAATTTTCCTACGTGTGACTTCCTATTGTTAAGAATGAAAACCTTACAAACAAAGATATGAAGGTGGGAAAGGTTGGGTATCCTACCCTTAAGGATCTCATAGGGTGTCTTATCAAGTTTGGCTGTAACGTTCACCCTATTTAACACATAACAAGTTGTGTTTACCACTTCAGCACTCAGCAAGCATGGCTCTAGCAGCCTCAACTAAGGTCTTGTTCTTTCTTTCAGCTACCCCATTCTTCTAAAGGGGTCCTAGTAGCTGAGAAGTTGTGACTAATCCTTTTGTCATCACAAAAGTCTTTAAATCTCTCTTTTTCAAACACTCCCCCATGGTCATTATAGATGGTAAAGATCTCACAACAATGTTTTTTCTTAATCCAAGTGGAGAATGATCTAAACTCATCAAAATACTCACTCTTATGTGATAAAAATCTAATCTATGTGAACCTTGAGTAGTCATTAACAATCACAAATCCAAAGACTTTTTCACCTAAGCTGGTAGTGCTAATAGGTCCAATCAAATCAATGTGAAGGACTTTTAAAGGTTTAAAGGTGCTAATGTCCTTAATGGAATGGAAAGAGGAATGGACTTGCTTCCCTAGTAGGCGGGCATCACAATGGTGATCTTTGGCAAACTTAAGATTGGGGACACCTCTAACTAGGTCTTTTTGGGTTACTCTCCTAAGAGTTTTCATACTGGCATGACATAACCTCCTATGCCACAACCAAGAATTATCAGCAATAGTTTTAAGCAAAATGAAGTAGCACATTCAATATTATTTAAATTAAGCATGTAAACCTTGTTAATCTACTTTCCCTGCAAATTAATTTTGTTATTCAAGCTAATAATGCATGTATTTGTAAAAAAAATTTATGATGAAGCCCTTATCGTATAATTGACTGATGTTTAGCAAGTTGTGTTTCAGTCCATCTATATGTAAAATATTTTCAATCAAAAGGTTCTTGGAGTTTTTTATTATACCTGCACCCATCACTTTCTTTATATTGTTATCTCCAAGAGTAACCTTACGTCCAATCCTGGCCTCCAGCATAACAAATTGACTGAGATCTCAAGTCATGTGACATAAGCATCCACTTTCTAGGTTCCACATGCTCTCACAAGGTCTTTGATGAGAGCACACCTACAAAGTTATCAAATGCTAGATTTAGGAACCCAAATAGTTTTGGGTCCCTTCTTATAAAAAGAAGAATGAAATACATGTGTGTTATGCTGTGAATCATGTAAGTGAGTGAAATGTGTCCTAGCATGCCACATGAAAAACATCTAACTCCAGGAAAAGGATTTACTAATATGTTTGGGTTATAATGCATCTTCTTAGGTTTTGGTTTTAGATCAAGTGTGGATGTATTCTAATTTCTCTGAAGTGTATTCAATTCAGCTTTAAACCTCAAGTTAGCACTTTCTAAAACAACATTATCAACATTCAAATAGTGCTCCCTATGCTGAGATTCTTCAATATAAGTTTTAAAATCAGATTCAAGTGAGGTTTAGGATGCTTTCAAAGAATCATGCTCAATAATCAACTCAGAATGCTTTTTATTCAATTCATCAAACTCATCAAGTAATGACATGTGATTTTTATTAATTTGAGTGCGATCTTTACTTAAAGTTTCATGCTCTTTTTATAAATTTGAGAATTCCAATTTTAGACTAGCATTAGTTTTCTTAAGTTTCCTATATGATGCATAAATATTTTCATAAACTTTAAGTAATTGATCATAGGTTGGTTCATATACCTCTTCTTGATCAAACTGACTAAGATGATCACCCATCAAGCACAAGTTTTCTGTCTCCTCTTCAGCTTCAGTCTCAGATGAGTTAGATATAGAATCCGCCAAGAAAGCCTTTTGGTACTGCTTCTTATCCTTCCTATTTTTGGTTTCTCCTCACCCTTCTCCTTGCTTGGGTTATCCTTAAGTGTAGGACAATTAGCTTTGATATGTATAGGCTTCCTGCATTCAAAACAAACAACATCAGAAGAACTTTTATAATTTTTTCTACTCTTACTTTTTTTTCATTTTTAAGGGTGCTTGTGATTCTTCCTTAGTAGCTTTTACATTTCCTTGTGATTAAGGCAACATCATCATTTTTAGACCCAAAAGAATCAGTGTCAATGTTGTTGGCCTTCAGCGCCACAGCTTTCTTCTTCTTTTTCTCACCTGCATCAAGGTTTCTTTGATTCACCCCTTTCTCATAAGCAATGAGTGATCCAAGTAAGTTATTAACAAAATAAGTATTCAAATATTTAGATTTAGTAATTATAGTAATCTTAACATCAAAGGAAGAAGGCAAACATCTAAAAATCTTATTTACTTTTTCATAACTCGTGAGTTCTCTTCCTAACGCATGCAATGAGGTGACAAATCATTTATTCCTTTATAAGTAATATACAATCTATCCCAATTTTCTTTACTAGTAGTATAAGTTGAAACACGCATATAATCTTTCGATTTTAAAGCACAGAAAAAATAGTTCAATCATTTTGCATTAAATTGCGCTAAATTTCTATCATCAAAAGTTCATTCAGTAAAAGAAAGTTTAGTTTTAATGCCATAATTTCATGAGTTGGAGGTGAATATCCATATTTAGCAAGCATCCACATGCGATAGTCAATCAATTATAAAAATGCAGACATGCGAGTTTTCCAAAAATAAAAAAGGAATATTTTCAAACAAAGGTGGTCGTATAATAGAATATTCTTCCATAGTATTATGATTACCAAAGTTAGCCATTGATCGAAATTCAAAAGTTTTCAAAAACTAAATTTTATAAATCCCGCTCTGATACGACTTGAAAGTTTGACAAGAATGTTAATACCTAATGAACTAATCCCAAGGCTAGCCAAGAGGGGATGTGAATTGGTATTTTAAAAAAGTTTCTCAATCAAAACACAAACTTAAACCAAAGTTCACCATAAAGAAAATCAAAGTACGGAAATTAAATATGGAAAAAGCAATAATAAAGAACACATAAATTTATAGTAGTTCGGTCAACATGATCTACGTCCACTCCCCAAAGCCTCTTCACCGGGTATTGCACTAAACTTAGTGACTCTCTTTTTGCTCCCACAGTAAGGCAAATAAGCCTTTACAAACCTCCATTCTAGTGACCCCAGTAAGGAAGAGAACCTAACTCTTTTCGCTTTCTCCTGAAGAAGATAGAGAACCTGATTCCTTTCACTTCCTCCTGAAGCAGCCAGAGAAACCAACTCCTTTTGCTTCCTCCTGAAGCAGGCTGAGAACCTTGATCAATTGCTGAAGTAGACCTCTCTCAAACCTCTAAATACTAGGGATGATGACTGGAGAAGATGACTTAGATCCTTACTTTGAGCAATCTTTATAAAACCCCTCATAAGATCCTCTCTCTCTCTCTCTCTCTCTCTCTCTCTCTCTCTCTCTCACTCACTCACTTTCTCTCTCTCCTCTAGGCTCTCTCAAGTCAAGATAGTGTCAAAGGATACTCTTTTGGGTAGAGCAAGAGGTATTATTTAGAAAAGCTTTAAAATAGCTCTTAATTGTAACAAACCGACTTTATCATCCAGGATGAAATAAATATTATCCTATACCATCAGTACAAATTTAGCTCAATCAGTTAGGACAATTTAGGACGATCAAAATGGTTTTTGTTCATATCATACAGGATGATATGATATCATCCTATACAATTAGTACAAGTTGTTGAATATCATCCAAACCATCGCCCTGAATGGTTGTTTGGACGATATAAAAATAACTTGATCATCCCGGCCAATTTCACGATCATCTTAGATGATTAGTTCAATTCAGTACATATCATCTAGAGCATCGCTTTGAATAAAACCAGGCTGATGTTTAATCATCCTGGAATAACTAAGGTTTGTGAACTGATCATCCCGACCGATCATGCGATCGTCAAGGATGATGTGATCAAGCAATCAAACTTTAATTTCTTTCCATAATTACCAAATTAATTTAAGCATATTTATACTAAATTGTCCTAGATGATGTTCAAAAATAAAAGATGCCTATAGATCTAACAATTGATTCTTTCTGATTTGAGCCTATCATCATGGCTGATACTATTATTATCCAGGGTGATTATCTTAATTGTGATCACCTTAACCAGGATGCCCTAATTAGGGTTTCTATTTTTAACTAATTATTCAGGACAATTTTTGGATCATCTCGGATGATGTGTTCGAAAATAAAAAACTCTAAAGTAGTTAAAATTTTCCCCCAAGTGTGTGTGTGCAAGATTACATAGCATTAGGACCCATATTATTACAAAGGACTCGAGAAAGGGTACAAGACACATGTCGTACATTACAAACTAACTTAGTCCTAATCTACCCAATCTTGAGTTGGTTAAACTACAGTTTGATCTTGTGGACCTGAAAATATTAGTAGGCAAGGCAATCGTAGAGAAACAAAAGTGTTTATTATCATCAAAATTTTATTCCCTAAAAATAGATTCGCAACAAGTTTGCCTAGTGTATCCTTCATGTACTAAAATTTATATGCGATAGTCAAGCGATTGAAGAAAATTACAAATACATGTTTTCTAAAAATTGAAAGGGATGTTATCAAATAATGGGGTTCTAGTGATCGAACACCCTTTATGTGTGTTACCATTTCTAAAAGTAGCCATACTTATTTTCAAAAAAAAATTTCAACCTTAATTTTTGAATGTAGGCTCTGATACCACTTAAAAGTCTATATAGGTTGTTAGACCTAAAGTAATTGTCCCAAAGCTAACTAAGAGGGAGGTGAATTAATAATTTAAAAACTTCTTGGTATATAAGTAAACCATTCTTATAATTTTAAGCATAATAAAAGTTTTATCAAACAAAACTTTTAAACCACAAAAATAAAAATGCAAAAAATTTAAAAATGTGGTAAAAAATAAAAGAAGGAAATTTATAGTGGTTTAGTCCCATTAGACTTATATACAATCTCAGAAGACTCCCTCTTCAGGTATTGCATTATTACCAAAGTGCTCTCTTTTGCTGCCATAGCAAGGCAGAAAAGCCTTTATAAATCATCTCCCTTTCACCAATCCTCGATGTGGCAGAGTACCAACATCCTTTCACACTCTTCAAGTGTTGGCAGAGAACAGTCATCCTTTCACACTCTCAAAGTGTCGGCAGGGAACAGTCATCCTTTCACACTCTCTAAGAGTCACAATAGAATTATTTACCTTTCACGCCCATCTGGTGTCGGTAGAGAACCAGATCTTTTTTAAAGATCTTTTCTTGAGTGACTTTAAAGAAGTAAGGAAGAGATTTGACTCACTTATAAAGAGATCCTCACCTTTGAGCAACCTTGTGAACCCTTCACAAATCCAACTTGCAAGATCTCTATCCACACTCATAAATACTCTCCCAAATCACTCTCACACTTGCTCTCAAAGAAAAAAAATGAAGAAGCAATGATCCACAGTAATTTTTTATGACCTTATATATATAAGACACAAAAAATTGTCCAAAAAACTAAAAATTTTCTATTTGACCATCCATAATCGTATAGTATGATTGCACATAGTACGTATGATTAGTACAAAATTTTTTTGTACAATCTTGTATGAACTGATTTCATGCTCTGATTGACCTGTTTATGAATTGACATTGTATAGCATGATTAGTTAAATTTTGAATAGATTATTCCAGTATGATTATGTACGAACTAATTTCGTACATTAGAAGTCATCTGTATGAATCAACTATCATACAATATATTTTTTTTTAATCTAATCATGCTTTGTTTGATACAAAATTTGTTGAGTTCATTTTGTACTCAGGAAGTAATCAATACGATCTTAGGATAGCACAGTACAAACAATTAAAAAAATTTTACCTGTTCATAAGGACAAAAAGATACACAACCATTTCATACTCTAGATATTATCTATACGAATCTAAGATTGTATAGTATGAACAGTTTAAAAAAATTATGAGTTTGTCCAAGTGAACTTATACGTATCTATTTCATACTCTAGACATCTTCTGTAAAAACATAACTTTGTACAGTATGAACAAGGCTTAGAAAATTTTTTGGCATGGTTCGATTAACTTCTTTCTAGAGGAACGCACAGTTCAAATCATCATGGATGATCCAAAATCATACAGTACGATTAGTTTTAAAAAGTATAAAGTCTTACACTCCCCAGTATGTGTGTGCACGATTATCCAATTATAATCACACTCTCTTAGACTTATGAAATGTATAAAAGTATAGACTTCAAATACAATAAACCCTAATCTAATTTTTCTTGAAGTCTTCAGTAGTCAGGAGTATGATTTTCCTGAAATGTTAATACATACAAACAACAAAAGCAATATTTCTAATATATGTTAGGAGAAATAGTAATCAATACAATAAGATTTTGGAATCATCAAAAACACACATGATATAAATTAAGCTTTGTGATAACTAAGTTACAACAAAGTAACAATGTAGATTTTATTTTAGTAATATTTTAAAAGAATTAGACTCAATGAAAAAATCATTTCAAATCACATTAGTTAGGTGCATTCAAACCCACGCATCTTCAAGATTCTAATTAGTGACTAATACTAAATCCTTGATAATTGTTTAAATAAGTGCTATCTAACCTTTTTTTTTTTTAAGTGCTATCTAACATAAAAAGGCTAAGGTTTTTTTCTTTGTGCTTCCACTTCTGTGTTGCATACGCTTGCTCCATCTAGGTAATTTTTTCAGCTTCTCCTTAATCTCCCTAGTTTTTTCTTCTAATTTTTGTACCTTGGCCACTTTTTGTTTAAAAGGCAGTTAATCATTTGCATGACCCCAAATTTTTGGATGGGAAATCAAAATTGTGTTCTTTGAGGGATGTTTTTTTGTCTGGGCTTCCTCTTCGCCGGATTTTCTTTCCCTTAAAAACCCCTCTTGCCATGGTTTACCATCATTATGAATTTTAGATGACAAAATTCTATCCCTAACACCATCCGCAGCTATTTTCTCTATGTACCCTTCATTTTTAGGGTCTTTATTTGGTCGATCCATAAGAAAAGATAACTCGCTCGTGTTCTTGTTGAGTTAGAAGTTACCAAGTGTTACCCTGATCAAGTTTGGCTTTGTTTAATTGGTGAAAATGGAAGAATTTCTATCTTATTATGCTCATTGTAAAGCTTTGGGTCATTATAAATTAAATTTGTAGTGTTATTCTTCCTTATTTAGTTGATGCCCCAACACCTATCACTGTAAATATAGGGAGTTTGGTTGGCATTCTTGAACATGAAGATGTTAGAAATTTGGAACATGTTCCTATGAGAAAGAATGTTCCTATTGATGTGAATAGTAATGCTTAGTGTGCTGATTCCTTGCATGAAACTACTTCCCCTGTTGGTGTTGTGGGGTTGTCGGTTGAGCCTAATTTTCTGCACTCTAATGTGGTGCCTGTTGTTGTTCCATCTCAGGCAAACTTTTTGTTTTACTTCTCTTATTGTAGGTTTTATTGGCATTAAAGACTATTCCATTAAGTAGAAGTTGTTAGCTCTGTTGTTCAGGGTGATTGTGGTAATGTCTTACTTCAATCACCTTTAGGTAAGATAGCTCCATTGGTTTTTGTCTCTAGCTCTTATCCTGATGAGGTGGATAAGTGTTTATGTGATGTTAATATGGTGATGGTGAGTGAATTTTCTAGTGATTTGATTTCTTATATTGAATCACCTATCTTATATTGAGATAGTTATGTTGCCTTCTCCTATGGGGCTGATTGGGAGTGAGCCTATTATTTATGTGCCAATTGCTATCATATCTTCTAATGCCATGAAATCTCATTTGGTTTCCATATCGAGTGAAACTTCTATGGAGAAATATGACTGGCTCGATGGGTCACCTACCTCACCTTATGGGGTTGGTGAGGAGGGTATGGATGAGCAGGATGATTCGTTTCATGATTTATATGGCTTGAATGTGACTCGTATTATTATGAATGCTTTCACTCCTATTGGAAAAAGCCAAAAGAATAAATTTTTAAAAAATATTGTTTGTTATTTTGTTCTTTTCTTCTCTATTGGTGGTGTTGGTGGGCTGTCTTTTATGGTTTGGTGTTCTAGCTGGGGTGGATCTCCTTCTGTTTGTTATTTTTGTGAGACATCATGTTGTGGCTCTTTGATGTTGGCTTTATGGCTTGGTGGTCTCTTGTATTTTCTTTCTTTTGCTTATCTCTATTTTATTACTTTTTGCAGGTGGCATCAGTGGTTGTTTTGTCTTATTTGTTGATGTGCGGTTGTTGCTGCTTTAGTTTCATGGATTATTTTCTTTTAGTTCTCTTTGTTGTTTCCTTTTAATTTTCCTAATCTATTGTAATAGATAGAACCATTATTTTTTTTTTTGAAGGATGCATATAGCATTGAATTAAAATAAAAAACTATTACAAACTAAAAACCTAGGCAATACTTCGAAAGAGAAAGGAAGCCTTTATTAGAATTAATTTAAGCATAGAGAAGAAATTCATAAAATAGGAAAAATCATAATGAAAATAGGATCCTCTACTAATCATTTTAAATCAATTGGGGTGGAGGGGATACCAAAGAATAAACAACCTAAAAGGTTGATTAGTATCCCAGAATTCCTGATTAGGTAAAAAATAAAAAATAGATAGATGCCTAGTTTCCATTAATCTAAATCCCCTTTCCAAAATCCAACTTTTGCTTAGAATAAAACTAGAGAAAGAAAGAAAACTAATCAAAGAACAAAATAATAATTGACATTCATAAACATCCACTAAGAAGGAAACTTCTATCTTCACCTCTTCATCCATTCTGTTATTAACAATCTTCAACATCTTTGCCCAATCCACAATCCATTCATAGATTCCTTCAGTCGTTTCTATGACCACTTCCTGAAGCAAATGATGAAGTGTGTCTAATAATATCATCAATACTCAAATTATTACCTCTTTAACTCCCTTTGATTGGATGAATACATTCAATTCTTTATTGAAATTTTTCTTCAGATTCCCTGACATGGAAGGAATAAAGAATTTCCCATCCTCTATCACAGTTCTTTGCTCTGTACTTTGTTTAACTTCATCAAATGAGTGACTGCATTATGCAATCCAGGCATAATTTCAATTACTTCCTTATGTTCTTTGCACTTCAACCTTTCAGCCAAAGAAAATTCCTTCATATCTCTTTGTATCCAACTATCTCTATACCGATAGCCTCTGATTTATCTACCACATCTAGTTCTAAACTAGAAGAACAAGCTTGCACATTTTCTCCCATTCTAGCATGTTAAACATTCGGATTTATCTCCCCATCTTCTAGTTGATCCGGTTCAGAATTTGCCACGCCAGAATCTTTCTTTTCCTCTTCTATCACCGAGAATTGAACTTCAGGATCTACCTTGCTCTCTTTGGCTAGCATTTCAATTTCTTCACCATCTATTCTACCCAATTCTTCAGCAAAAACCTAGGATAGCAATTTGAATTTTCTCCCACTAATCTCTTAAACCGAAACCAAGCTATTTTCTAGAATTCTCAACTCAGCTGAAACCTGAGACTTCATCTTTGCAACCGATAGAGCTTCCTTCAAGCTCTCTGCCGGATTGAAACATACAACCTCTACTGCTGAATTTGTTTCATAGTTCTCTCCATCCAAATTGATTTCAACTTCTTCTACCTTCTTGTTTGCATTCTTATTACCAGCATTTTCTTTTTCCTTAGTCCTCAAATTTCCTTCACCTTGAAAAGTATTAGCTTTGCTTTGATACTTCAAATCAACTTTCATCTATAATTGTCTCCCCTTATTCACTTCTTTATTAAACCTTTTAATCTATTTGTAATTAACATGGATTCAAGGTCTATAATTATCTATCTTCTCCTTCTCTTGTGCTTTATGAAGATTTCCTTGCCCTTGATTATAAGTAACATCCACGTTACTTTTATCCACTATACTTTCCTTTTTACATTTGCTCTTTTCATGACCAATTATGCCACAATCATAACAAAACTATGAGATTCTCTCATATTCAACCTTTTCAAAGAATCTTCCACCCAATCCATCCACCCAAACACCTAGGGAAGAGGTTTGTCTGGCTTCATAAGAACACAAACTCTAGCAAACTCCCTCCTTCCCCACTAAAACATGTTCCCATCCAACATAAAAGGATCACCAACCATAGAAGCAATCAAAGCAACATTTTTCTCATCCCAACAATGTAGAGGAAATTGTGGCATTCTGATCCATATGAGGTTAATCCTTTCATAGAGCTCGGTGAAAACTCCATTGACCACCTTTCTATCCCCACAATGTGTTCATTTACAAACCAAGGCCCACCTGATAGAACTCGTTCCATAACTTCCAATGTTTTGAATGAGCATAAATACCATCCAATTCCTAATGTTGTAAAATGAAATTGTCCATAATGAGCCCATTATCGTCTAACCTCCCAAGCAACTAAATGTGATGAAATCTCCATCCCAAAAACCTTAGCAACTAGTGAGTGCTCTAGCCTTTTAGCATTCAATAATTCAGCAGATTCAACTAACTTGATAGCTTTTCCATCTTTATATAACACAACCTCCTCTCTTTTGAAATTCAACTTGATATATGGTTTATTACTCCATGGATTACTCAACTTTCTATTATCTTCAAAATTTTTAGATAATTTCTCAATCACCGAGGCAACTGTGCACTCACTGCCCCCCACAGCTTTCTCTGAAGGATCCACCCTCATCTTAATATTATTATGAAAATTTTTGTCAATTGATTTTGAAGAATTCATATTTATCTCGCTATCATAAACAGGGATTGCATTTGAATTACTAAATCTATTCACAAAGATTTTCATACCAGAAGACGAAGCCTCATGATCAAAGGATTTATTCAGAGAAAAGAATTTTGATTTCAAATAATGTGGATTCTTACATGCAACATTAAAATAAACATCCTAACCTTTGCCTTTAACGTGCCTCATCTTCTCAACCTGAATACCTCCATTTTCGGAAAAGACTAGTTCTACTTTCAATCTGCGTCTGCGAGCATCCTCTGCTTCACGATTAATTTCAGTCATCTGTCGGCCTTGCTCTGACTTCTTCTGCATAACCATTCTGCCTATAGAAGTTGCATCCCCAACTGAAGGCACTGATGGCCGGCGACCATCCACCACCATGCCCCACCTCCCTCCCAAATCCAAGGAGAAAGAATCAGGATTGAAGAAATTTGAAAAATCTGATCTCCAAACTTTCTCTCTCTAAAGCCAAACCAGGAGCTTCTCTCTCTTCGCCCTCTAACCCAAACAAAAAATGGATTATAGATAGAACCATTAGCTCATAGGTTTTACTTCAAAGATTGTATTTTAGAGAGCTTTTGGTTTTTTAAGGACTTGTAATTTTATATTTTATGGAACACGTATGACCCTTTGAGGGTTTTATCCAAAAAAAAGTGCTATCTAACTTGCATAAATGAGACTTGAAAAGCATGGTTTTATAAAACCGCTTAAGTTGTTAGGCTGGTTGTATACTCTTAATAGATGTATATCCATATTGCTTTTGAACAAAATTCCTACGTTTTCTTCTGGAATGATTATATTGTTCATTTAATAAATTGTCAACTTAAATCAAAATTCAATCCTACCTTCAATTTGCAAATTGCAACCAAATTATAGGTTAGATTATTTATGTGGTATTCTGTAAAATTTCAAGCACTCTTTACCTTTCATTCTATGAATTTTAGAAATAAGCATTCACACATTGATCATTCCCTATTATTCTAATTATTGACTCGATTCTTGCCTACAATAATTATAAATCTAAAAATGTTTATTCATCATTTTAATCTTGAGTTTAGTCAGGATTCTTCTTGGGATATATTTAATTATAGAGGCTAACCTCTATTATCGAACCAAGTGGCCAGTAAAAAAATAAACGCTGCTTTAGTTCACTAGAGTAGGAGAAAAATCTCTTGATGTAAATTAAGGTTTTATCCTTGGTTAATTATATTTTCAAAATGATACATAATTATCATTTTATCTTTTTTGATAAATAATATTTTCTCTATGTTGAGTTGATTAAGAAAATAAATTTTATAGTTATTACTAAATCGATAATGAAGCACTAGTTTGTCTTTTGAGATAGTATGTTATTAGTTATGCTGATTTGATTATTAAAATATATAGTGTAAATCTAGTGTCATAATATATTTCCCACATAAGTAAATAATTTTGAACTAAACTTGTCATTATCTAAATGGTGTAAAACTCTTAATTTGGTGAAACACCTTTACAAGACTCAATTTACATATATATAATTTCTTAAAAATCTATGAAACCTTTAAATATAACAATATCAATGATGTAAGACTTAGGGGTTTTCTATTTCACTTAGGGATAAATTTAAATGTAACTAAATTCATTACCCCATGCTGAATAATAAATTGGAAAGAGCTAACACATGAGTTCTCAGCTAAATATATTCCACCATAAAAAAAGTGAAACACGGAAATGACATCACTTATTTTATCCAATTAGATGGCGAATCTATTTATGAATCATGGAAAAATTTTAAGGAACTTCTAAGTAAATATCTTCATCAGGCCCTTCCTAATTGGCTAATCATCCAAACTTTTTTATAATGGACTAAATGGTTCCTTTAGATTAATTATTAATGTAGTTATTGAAGGTTATCTAATGTCAAAGCCCTTTGATGAGGCTTATACTTTAATTAAGGAGATGACAACTAACAATTTATAAGAGAATCAATCCTAGAAAAGTGTCTAACATTTATGAGACTGATGCATTATCGATATTAACTGTCCAAATAGCCATCATTTCTATAAAGTTAGATAACCTTTGAGTTAATTCAACTCAGTATTCACCTGTAAATTTTATAAAAATAAAATTCAATGGAGTTTATAGTGATCCTAATACCTCAAGAGTATAATCAATTAATCTAAGAAATAACAGAATCAGTTATCCTATTCCGACACTTATAATCTAGGCTAGATAAATCATCCAAATTTTAGTTGAAAAATTAATCAAAATAATAGCACTGATTGAAACTCTCACTTGCCAAATAAGTTGGTAATTGAAACCACCCTCCTCATAATATTACTAACCCAAGGTTTAATTATCATTCTTGATTTAATTATAATACCCAGCCTAAGGATAAAAAGCCTTCTTTAGAAGAAGATGTTATAAATCAATAAGCAATTGCAAAGTCAAGCTTCTACCATTCATAATTTAAAAATCAATTAAGATAGTTAGCAATATATTCAACAAAAAGAACCCAAGAAAATCTACCCAATAATACTAAAATAAATCATATGGAAAAGGGTAAAGAAAAATGTAAAGTAGCTCAATTGAGGAGTGGGAAAGAGCTGGAAAATGGATCTTAAAATAAAGATCAATATAAGATCAAATTAACAGTAGAAGAACTAGTAGAAAACCATTAACCTAAAGAACCAGCACAACTTGATAAAGAAAAAGAAAAACCTATTAGAGTGGTAGTAATAAAGGCCAACACCATAATTTTCCAAAAGATTATTAAAACAAAATTTTGATAAGTAATTCTTAAGATTTTTTTAAATATTTAAAAAGTTAATTATTAATATTCCAATTTGTCAAATCCGTAAAACAAAGGCCAGCCTATGCCAATTTCATGAAAGATATCATTAGTAAGAAAAGAATATAGGAGATTATGACACCATAACTTTGACTAAAGAAAGTAGTGCAATTTTGTAGAAAAATCTTTCTCAAAAGCTGAAGGACCCTATTAATTTTACCATTCCTATGACAATATGAAACAAAATATGGTAAAGCACTATTTGATTTAGGAGCTAAAATCAATTTAATTCCCTTTTCTTTATTCAAAAGACTTGTTTAAAGAGAAGATCAACCTTCTATTGTTACGCTTTAATTAGCATATCATTCATTTACCTATCTTAAGGGGGTAATAGATGATGTGTTTATAAAGGTAGAAGCATGTATCCTCTCTATATATTTTATTATTTTAGATATGGTAGAAGATAAGGAGAAACTAAAACAAAAATTCACATTTAAAAAACATGGCATATAACTTATGTTGCCTTAAAGTATCCAAAGCCAACCTTGGATAATCTGCATAATTTTCTTTAGACTTTGAATATATCAAGATGTCAGGGATAAACATAATAAAGAATTGATCCAAATACTCTCTTCATATCCAATACATAAACTCTATATATATGGATGAAGCATTTGTTACACCAAAAAGAATCTCTAGGAATTTGTACTACCCATATCAGGTACCAAAAGCCATCATTGCTACATCTCCTACGTCCACTCTCATTGGTGATAACATAATCTCAAATTGATCTTAAAAAGTATGGATGAGCCTTCCAACTAATCAAATAAATCATCTATCCTATGATACGGATAGTGAAAGTTCGTTAGGGATGTTAAGCCCTTATGAACTAGTCCCGAGGCTAACCAAGAGAGGGGGTGAATTGGTATTTCAAAACTTTTCGATTAAAACACGAACTTAAACCAAAACACAATCCACCACAAAAAATAATGAGTGTGAAAATTAAATGCATAAGTAAAAATAAAGAAATAACACACCAAATTTATAGTGGTTCAGTCAAACCTCGACCAATGTCCACTACTCGAAGGCACCCTCCGAGTATTGCACTAACTTAGTATCTCTCCTTTAGCCCCCATAGCTAGGCGGAGAAGCCCTTACAAAAACTCCTTTCCACCAACCCCGATGCGGCAGAGAACCGACTCC
The DNA here is from genome assembly GCA_022539455.1 of Dendrobium nobile. Lineage (NCBI taxonomy): Eukaryota > Viridiplantae > Streptophyta > Magnoliopsida > Asparagales > Orchidaceae > Dendrobium > Dendrobium nobile. The sequence goes on from CM039726.1 coordinate 41,285,631, forward strand.
TTTTACTTCTTCCTGAAACAGGCAGAGAACACGACTCCTTTTGTTTCCTCCAGAAGCAGGCAGATAACATCGATCAATTACTAAAGAAGACCTCCCTTGAGCCCCCAAGAATGAGGAACGATGATCGAAGAAGATGCCTTAGAAACTTTCTTGGAGCAACCCTTGTGAAACCCCTCACAAGCTCCCCCTCACAAGTTCCTCCTTCTCTATCCCTTTCTCTTCCTCTCCTCTAGGCTCTCTCAGGACAAGTCTGCAGAAAAAGACCCCTTTTGCTTGAGGAAATATGATTCCTTCAAATAAATTTTCAAAGACTGACTTTATCTTCTAGGATAATATTGTTATCATCCTGTACGATCCTTATAAAATAAGCTCAATCATCCCGGACGACTTTGGATGATTAGATGATATTTTGTTCCTATCATCCAGGACAATAATATATCGTCATATATGATTAGTACAAATTAGGGAATATCATCTAGAACTTCGCCCTAGATGGAAGTTTGGACGAAAATAAAATGACTTGATCAACTAGGCTAATCTCGCGGTCGTCCTAATCAATTAGTTCAAATCTGCGCAAAATAATCCAGAACATCCCTCTTTACAGATGATGTACGATATTTGGTCGTCTAGGAGCAATCAAGATTTTTGAACGGATCATCTTAGTTGATCTTGCGATCATCAAGGATGATATGATCGAATAAATCAACCTTAATTATTTTCCTTAATCACCAGATCAATTTAGGCATAATTGAACCCCATTGTCCAAGCCGATGACCTGGACGATGATTAAAAGATAAAACTTCCTAATTAAATCTGGCGGCTGATTCTTTTTTATTTGAGCATTTCGTCCCGGTCGATACAAAAATCATTCATGATGATATGCTCAATGATGGCTGACTTAACCAGGATGCCCTAATTAGGGTTTCTATTTTTTACTGATCATCCAGGATAATTTTTGGATCGTCCCGAACGATGTTAGCAAAATTAGAAAACTCTAAGTCAGATTGAAAAAATTCACCCAAGTCTGTGTGTGCAGGGTTACTTAGCATCAGGCACCACAAAGATTATAATTGACTCAAGAAAGGGTAAAAATACATTACAGACTGACTCAGGCCTAATCTACCCAATCTTGAGCTAGCTTGAGTTACACTTAATCTTGTTGACCTGAAATGTTAGTGGGAAAGGCAGTCATAGAAAAAATATGAATGTTTGTTATCGTTAAAATTATAATTCATAAAATCAGATTTGGAACAATCTCCCCCTTTTTGATGATAGCAACCCAAAATTAATTTAAGCAATTCAAGATAGTGAACTAGAAGCAGTGCAATCATAGAAAACATAACATGTTCAAATTTCAGAATAGAACATATAGAACACACTACTCCTCCTTTTGACATATCAATAAGGATAAGTAAAACAGAACAGAAACAAAGCACAAAATAAGAAAAAATGATAAAAATAAGATATAAAAAGATGAAAACAAACAAAAATAAAGGTTTTTTTTATAAAACAAGGTATGAATATATTAAAATTTCTAGGTGATTGAATTTAGGGACTTGTAAGACCAATGTGTTAACATCGATGAAATCAGAAAAAAGATAGAATATTCAATCCCGCTAACCCTAGCTCGGACTTCTCTTAGGGCAAAACCGTCTTTTGAAAACAAGAGATCTAACTCAAAACAAACCAATTTGATAAGAAAAGAAAGATTCGTTCAAAACTTGGTTCCAGAAAAAAATATCTTATAGAATAATATACCAACGTGATTTATCACAATCATAAAATTTGAAATCATGCCTTTAAAAATATCAAGTGACATATGAATTCTTCTAAGATTTAAAAGTTTTTGAAAGAGAGGAAAGTTTTTCTTTTTGTGGGCTTATTTTATGCCTCTTGTCAATTTAATTTGCGCACTTTGTGCATCTTTTAATTTTTGATACACTTTGTGTATTTTTTTTTTCAATTTTTGATCATTGCATATCTTTTGGTTTGGCATCATTGGCCACTTTTTTTATTATTTTTCCAAGCTAGATCTCTTTTCAAAACTCTTAAATATTCTCAATTATGAGTATACCTTCCAGTTATTAGAGAAGAAAAACTCACTCTCTAATAAAGGGAAGAATAAACCGCAAAACATAATCAAATTCAAATGATAAATGCAACAATAAGATTTCAAAAAACTTGAAAGTAATATAAAGACTTTTGAATATTATATATATAAGGTAGATTATTGTAGCATGATAGAAAAGATCTTAATTGCAAAGTCCAGTTGTTTATTTGAGATAGACTTTTGTTTAGAAAAGAAAATTACAACACTAAAAGAGGTTAGAGGGAGGGAAACAATCAATGATGTTTCTCCCTTTAACTGATTTAGGGATATTTAGACATTGATTATACAAATTCCAAAAACTAAAAACCAAGACAAAATTTCATTTCAAAGAAAACTAAACATTAGAGATGAAACAACGAAAAAATCAACAAACATAAAAAAGAAAGCAATAATAATCAACAGAGTAGTAAACAAGCAATCCATAATTTATTAAGCTGCAAGTTTAAGTAATTATGAGCTGCGAGCCTCTACTGTCCAGGCATTATATGCTCTCACGAGGTCTTTGGTGATAGCACACATACAAAAATCATCAATAGTCAGATTTAGGAACCCAACATGTTTAGATCCCTTCTTATGAAAAGTAGTATGCAATGCATGTGAGTTATGTTGTAAATCATGCAAATTTGGATCTCCACACCCAATGTGTGTTATATTGAACAGTGTAAGTATGTGAGATGTGTTCTTGCATGCCACATGAAAAACATCTAACACCAGGAAAATGATTTCTTAATCTATTCGGATAGTGTTGCTTCCTATTAAAGTTATGAAATGCATGCACTGGTGGTTTGTTATTTTGAAGTATTTTTAGATTTTCTAATCTTTTGCATTCTTTTCCTAAATTAATATGTGATAATTTTAAGGAATCATGTGCATCAGATAATTCAGTATGCTTTTTATTTAATGCATCAAACTCATCAAGTAAAGACATGTGATTGCTATCAATTTGGGAGTGATCTTCTAATAGGATTTCATGCTCTTTTTACAAATTCAAAAATTTTAATTTTAGACTAGCATGTGATTTTTTGAGTTTCCTATATAATGCATGCATGTGCTCAAAAATTTCCAATAATTGATCATAAGTTGGCTCACATACTTCTTCTTGATCAAATTGCTCATGTTGATTATCATCCATTAAACATAGGTTTGTGGTTTCCTCCTCTACTTCAGTCTCAAAGGAGTCCGATGCAGAATTCACCCAGAAAGCTTTTTGGGATCGCTTCTTATCCTTCATGTATTTGAGTTTCTCCTCATCCTTCTCCTTGCTTGGGTACTCCTTAAGAGTAGGACAATCAGCTTTAATATGTCTAGGCTTCCTGCATTCAAAGCAAACAACATCAGAAGAACTTTTATACCTTTTGTTATCCTTACCTCTTTTCCACTTCTGATGATCTTTTTGCTTCTTCCTTAAAAAGCTTTTGAATTGCCTAATGATGAAGGTAACATAATTATTGTCAGATCCGAAGAATCAGTGTTCGTGTTGTTGGCCTATAGTGCCACAGTTTTCTCCTTCTTTTTCTCACCTGCATCAAAATTTCTTTGATTTACTCTTTGCTCGTAAGCAATGAGTGATCCAAGTAAGTTATTAATTGAATAAGTGTTTAAATCTTTAGATTCAGTAATTGCAGTGATCTTAGCATCAAAAGAAGAAGGCAAACATCTTAAAATTTTATTTACTTTTTCATAGTTAGTGAGTTCTCTTCCTAAGGCATGCAAAGATGTGACAATTTGAGTAAATCTTGTATACATATCAGAAATTGATTCAAAAGGTTTCATATAAAAAAGTTCATATTCATGAAAAAGAATATTCAATTGAGATTGTTTAACTTTATTAGTTCCTTCATAAGTTACACATAATCTATCCCAAATTTTGTACCAATTGCACAAGTTGAAACACGCATATAATCTTCAGATTTTAAAGCACAAAAATTAGTTCAAGCATTTTGCATTAAGTTGTGCTAAATCTCTTTCATCAAAGGTCCATTTAGTAAAAGGAATTTCAGTTTTAATGCCATTAAGTTCACGAGAAGGTGGTGTATAACCTTCTTTAACAAGCATCCACATGCAATAATCAATAGATTGTAAAAATGATGACATGCGAGTTTTCTAAAAATCAAATAGAATATTATCAAACAAAGGTGGTCGGGTAATAGAATACCCTTCCATAGTATTATGATTATCAAAATTATCCATGGATTGAAATTCAAAATCTTTCAAAAACTTATTTTTATGAATCCTGCTCTAATACCACTTGAAAGTTCATTAGGGATGTTAAGCCCTTATGAACTAGTCCCGAGGCTAACCAAGAAGGGATTGAATTAGTATTTTAAAACTTTTCTATCAAAATACAAACATAAGCTAAAACACAATCCACCATAAAAAAATAATGAGTGCAAAAATTAAATGTGTAAGTAAAAATAAAGAAAGAACATACCAAATTTATAGTGGTTTGGACAAACCTTGACATAAGTCTACTCCTCAGAGGCATCCTCGGAGTATTGCACTAGCTTAGTGTCTCTCCTTTAGCCCCCACTGCTAGGTGGAGAAGCCCTTACAAAAACTCCTTTCCACCAACCCCGGTGCGACAGAGAACCGACTCATTTTACCTCCTCCTAAAGCAGGCAGAGAACCTGACTCCTTTTACTTCCTCCTGAAGCAGGCATAGAACCTCGATCAATTACTAAAGAAGACCTCCCTTGAGCCTCCAAGAATGAGGAATGATGATCGGAGAAGACACCTTGGAACCTTTCTTGGGGTAACCCTTATGAAACCCCTCATAAGCTCCCCCTCATAAGTTCCTCCCTCTCTCTCCCTCTCTCTTCCTCTCCTCTAGGCTCTCTCAGGTCATGGCTATAGTTAAATACCCCTTTTTCTTGAGAAAACATGAGTCCTCTAAATAGATTTATAAGATCCAACTTTATTTTCCAGGATGATATTGATATCGTTCTATATGATCAGTACAAATTAAACTCAATCAGCCTAGATGACTTGGAATGATTAGAAAAATTTTTATTCCTATCATCCAGGATGATAATATGTCATCCTGTACGATTAGTATAAATCAGGGAATATCATCCAAAACATCGCTCTGGATGGGAGTCTAGACAAAAACAAAATGACTTGATCGTCCAAGCTGATCTTGTGATCGCCTTGGTCGATTAGTTCAAATCTACGCAAAATCATCCAGAACATCACTTTGAATAGATGATGTATGATATTTCGTCATCTAGGAGCAATCAAGGTTTTTGAATGAATCATCCTTGTCGATCCTGCGATCCTCCAGAACTATATGATCAAATCAATCAACCTTAATTACTTTCTTTAATCACCATATCAATTTAGGAATAATTGAACCCCATCGTCCAGGCTGATGTCCTGGATGATGATTAAAAATAAAACTTCCTAAATAGATCTAGCATTGATTCTTTTTTATTTGAGTATATCGTCTCGGTCGATACAAAAATCATCCAGGACGATATGCTTAATGATGGCTGCCTTAACCAGGATGCCCTAATTAGGGTTTTTGTTTTTGACTGTTCGTTTAGGATGATTTTTGGATAATCCTGGACAATGTTAGTAAAATCAAAAAACTCTAAGTCATATAAAAAAAAAATAATTCCAAGTGTGTGTGCGTAGGGTTACTTAGCATCAGGCACCACAAAGATTACAATTGACTCAAGAAAGGGAAAATATACATCACAGACTAACTCAGACCTAATCTACCCAATCTTGAGCTGGCTTGAGTTGCACTTGATCTTATTGACCTGAAATGTTAGTGGGCAAGGCAAACATAGAAAAAATAGGAATGTTTGCTATCATCAAAATTCTAATTCATAAAACCAAATTTGCAACAGATAGTTATTCTTCACATTCACCTTATTTGTTTCTTGACTATCAATACACATTCTCAAAGATCCATCCTTCTTCTTTATAAATAACATAAGGGCTCCCCAAGGCTAAGAGCTTTGTCTAATAAATCCCCTATCCAATAGCTTCTATAATTTCACATTCAACTTCCCTAACTCCCTTGGTGTCATCCTTAAGGAATCTTCATTATCATAGCAGTGCATAGTGACACCTCAATACAAAAGTCTATCTTCCTTTCTAGAGATAAGACAGATAACTTTTCAATAAAACACTAGGGAATCCCCTCACCACTAAAACATCTTTAAGGCCCTTAACAAATTTATTCAAATCTCTCATATATGCTAGGAATATATAATTAATATTTCTCTAGGCTTTATCTACTTGCAACATAGAAATTATAGAAGATAAGACACTCCTAACACCCAAAAAAAAAAAAACTCTTCTCCATCTATATACAAACTCACTTGCTTCTTAATATAGTTAATCCAAACATGGTATTTACTCAACCAATCCATATCCATAATTATATAAAACTCCTTTGGTGGTAATATAGTCAATTTTGATTTCAACTTCTTATTTTCAATTTTAATCTCACGTCTATAGACATGACCATCTACAAGAAAATCTTTAGTTGATGATAAAATAAAAAACTAGAAGCTAACAAATATGGAACCTAACTCAATTAATCTAATAAATGCTTAGATAAGAAATGATGCTTGATAAGTGAAAATTATATAGTGTTTTTTACTTATTTTATTTTCAATGAAAATGGGTTTGTATAGAAAAAGTCCCAAATGGCAAAAAATTTTAAGGATTTTACAATAGTGTGACATCCAATAAAAAAATTCTACAGCCCACCTTCATACCACTGAGGTGCCATAAATTGGACATTGCAGTGCCTAGTTCTCTCTTTACAAACATAGCTAGTGCCATAGCATTACCAGCACCATGGTAGGGATGCAAGTGAACCAAACATTCGGTGAGCTACTCGTTGTTCAGTTCGATTAAAGCTCGTTTGTGATCGTTTAATTAACTGAACAAACAAACTTGAACAATATTTTAAATTATCGATTCTTAAATAAACAAACTTAAATAATAATGTGTTCAGCTCATTTATATTTATGAACAACATCATTTGAAGCTCGTGAACAAGCTCGACATTAAACTCTATAAGAAGCTCGATTCGTGTTTGATTTTGAACTCGTGAATAAGCCCGATAAAAAGAAATAATATTTGATTTAGAATGCTTATCCTTTCCATTAGAACGCTATTTCAGATTGATGCATGTATCAGATATTACTTAACTTGTTATCTAAGTAATTGTAGCTTTATATGGCTATTGATTTATAAATCATTTCCTTTATTAATGTTGTTGTTAGGAAAATTTTGTGAAGATGGGATTTGTTTATAAATCATTGCATTTGTTACGTAGACAATTGCTTTTATTATAAATGTGTTTATTCATAGATATGTTCATGAACATGTTTGTTTGATAGTTTAAAAAAATCCATTAAATATGTTCGCAAACATGCTTGATGCAATCATTTGTTAGGAAGCTTGATAGAGCTCGTTTGTTATGTTAATGAACATCTAAAAGTAGAGCTCATTTATAGCTCATTCGTGTTTATTTGTATAAAGCTCGATAACCACTAAACGAATAGAACATGAAATGAACATGAACCGAACATGAGCACTCATTAATTTAAATGAACCAAAAATGAACACAAACAATAAAGCTCGAACAAATATGAACCAAACTTGAACAAGTTGATATTAAATTAACACAAACATGAACAGTCACATACTCAGCTCGGCTCAGTTTGTTTGCAGCCCTACACCATGGTATCAAGAAGTCAACATGGTAGCAAAATATTATCTATTTTTAAATACTGCAAAGCCAAAATTTCTCATTCCTTGGCACTTATTTTTCCACTCATGTGCCACATAACTAAAATGTCAACAACATTTTGGCACTATAATTATAACTTCTAAGGGCAGTGCTCTAATAATGAAATGATATAACTATTTACTGAGTAACTTATCCACATCAACAAGCACGAGGGTGGAGCAAAATATTTGTCAACAAGGCAATAATTCACTTGAATGGCATCATGGAATCACTCTTTTAAGCACCATAGTGCCAGATGCCTTTTTGTGTTGTTCAATAAACAATTAAGATGTTATATTTGTAAGGGAGTTTAGTCACTAATGTAAAATTCAATATTTCTTACATTACTTCTCTAGTTCCCTCTTAGAGTAAAACCTAATTGAGATACGAAAGTATACGATACAATCATTTGGAGTGTTCAATCTGTGTTTCTTGAAGTAACTATGTAAGGTAACCAAGATGGAGTGTAGAGGAGATATTTTGATCCTTTCTGGTGATATCACTCTCTTGTATTTTTATTTTTCCATGAGTTTAAAGAAAATGATTTTTCTTGATATTTATTTTATGTCTGATTAATTCTCTTATTTTTTTAATAATGATAAAAGTACATGTTAAGTACTAATGAAGACTCTTGTTCTATAAATGTTAAATAATGTTTTCAATAGTATTTTGTTCTTAATTTAACACACATATTGGCCAAATATATAGTTAAAATATAGTGTGATGCATAATTGTTATAACTCGAGCTCACAAGTTTATGTTTTTGATGATAATAAACATTGTAGCTCACATCCTTTTATCTAATTGTATTTGCAATATATATTTGTTTGTGTGTGTACTAACATTTCACAAATGTCAAGCACCATCTAATGAAGATTCAAGACTAAAGATTTGGTAGAATAGGCTTTGCTATAAATATTTTTTATAATATTCAATTATGTATTTTTGATTTCTTGACTCAAGTTATATAAGGGTGTATGTTAGCTTGGTGACCATGCACACACACACTAAGGGGGAGTGAGATTGAGTCAAAACCAGAGTTTAATTTTTGAACTAATTATATTTTATTATTTATATCATACAGTATGATTAGTTCATCTAATAAATCATACTAGATGATTTGGATCATCCAAGACGATCAATTATGATCATGAAAAATATCCATCCATCATAATTTAGGCAAGATTTTGAATTTTATGTTTTATTCTAATCATCCAGGATGATCTAAATTGTACTGGACAATCTATTAAAAACATGCCTAAATTAATCTTGTGCTTAGTCAATTGAATCTTCTTGATTTTAATATTTTGATTATATTATACGATCAACAGAGACAAAATTTGGTCATCCCATGTGTTCTTTCTAGACAATTTCCATTTCAATTGAAAAAATCATCCCGAACAATCTCAATATTATACTAGACAATTTGTATAAATTTGAATCAATCTTATCATATTATCCGGAGATTGTCTAGGATTATCATGTCAAATTCTGTACATTATACTAGATAATCTTACAGTTATACATGATGATATTTGGCACCAGAATTGAGTTTTCAGGATTTTTTGAAGCCCTTTATTTAAGCATTATCAAGGCACATGGTAAGTGTCTTTTGGCAACCATTATGTCTTCATTCTTCTGGAGAAAATTTGGAAAGAGAACTTGGAAGGAAGAGATGAAAGGGTGGATTTTGAGAGGGAGAAGATCATTAGAGGAGGTTTCAATGGAGTGTTGAGGGGATTTCACATGATTTCTCCAATAAGCTTGTACCCTAGCACCATCGGATTCAAGGTTCATCTTGCGGGATATTTTGTGAAGAAGAATATCTCTTTGGTGTTAAAGGACCTGGCTGCTCCACTACACTAAGGAAGGTGGAAAAGATCTTGTAAGGACTTTTCTGCCTAGCTATGGGGGCTAAAGGAGAGTCACTAAAGATTTAGTGCAATACTCAAAGGGTGCCTCCGAGGAGTGGATGTAGGTCAAGTTGGATCGAACCATTATAAATCTAGTGTGTTCTTTCCTTTATTATTTTCTCATTTATTTTTCTTGTGATTAGTTATGTAGGTTAAAATGTTGAATTGTCTTTTTCTTCTGAATGTAATTCACTTCTGCATGAAGTTATAAAAAGATTTTTCTTTTTGTTAAAGTATTTTTTAAATATCTAATTCACCCCCCCCCCCCCTCTTCGTTATTTTAGATTTAACATCCCTCACAAACTTTTAATTCATACATAGCCTCGAGACTAGTTATTTTAGATTTAACATCCCTCACAAACTTTTAATAACCTTAACGGATGAATGTATGAACAATCAAGAATATTAAGTTAGGATATTTGTATGCTAAAATATTTTAGGTTCTTAAGGAGATGTTTTAACTATAAGAAGCCAGAGATCTAAGAATTCATATGTTCTAAATCACATCTATAATTAAGAGTCTTATTAGGAAAGATTTAAAATTTACACTCATCAATCCAAAACACTTTGTTTTTTTAACAACTCTAGCTCACGAGTTTATATTTTTTTATGATAACAAACATTATGGCTCACATTCTTATGTCTAATTATGTTTACAATATATATTTGTTTGTGTGTTTGCTAACATTACAAGAATACCCTACACCATCCAATGAATATTCAAGGGTAAATAATGGGTAGAATAGGTTATATTATGAAGATTTTTATAATATTCATTGATTTATTTTTTATTTCTTAAGTTAAGTTCTATATGAGTGTATGGTAGCTTGGTGATAATGAACATACATACTCAGGGCGAGTGAAATGTAGTCAAAACCAAAAAATTTAATTTTTGAACTAATCATACTATACAATTTATATCATATTGTACAATCAACTCATATAACTAATTATACTAGACGATCTAGATCATACAGGATTGATTAGTTATGATCATGAAAAAATAGCCACCAATCATAATTTAAGTAATATTTTGAATTTAATATTTTGTTCTAATCATCTAAGATGATGTACATCATATAAATGATCTACAAAAATCATGCCTAAATTAATCATGTGATTAGTCAATCAAATCATCTTAATTTTGATATTTGAATCTTATTGTATGATCTAAATTATATTGTATGATTAACAAATATGATTTTGGTCATCCCATATTTCATCCTGAACAAACTATATTTCAATTGAACTAATTATCCCGAATGATCTGGGATCATACTAGACGATCTATGAAAAAACTTGAACTGATCGTACGGGAAAATGATGATCATACTTGCTAAAAGGGCTATTTTGTACTAATCGTACAAGACAATCTTGGGATCATACTGTATAATATTTGTTGATAGAATTGAATTTTTAGGGTTCTTTAAAGCCCTCTATTTAAGATTTATCAAAGCACTTGGAAAGTGTCTTTAGTAGCCACTGTCTTTATTCTTTTGGAGAAAACTTGAAGAGAGAACTTAAAAGGGAGAGAGGAAAGGGTGGCGTTTGAGAGGGAGATGAACCTAGGAGGTTGTTTCAAGAGAGTGTGGAGGGGATTTCACATGGTTAATCTGGTAAGCTTACACCATAGTATAATAAGATTCAAGGTTCATTTTAAGGAAAGTTTTGTGAAGAAGAAGATCTCTTTTGTGTCAAAGGACCTAGCTACTCCATCGCACCGAGGAAGGTGAAAGGGATTCATGGTTGTCTATCATCTCCTTGAGGGAAAAATGAAGTCAAAGTTCTTTCTTGTAAAAGGAGTTTTTATCTTCTACCGCACCGGGTTGGTGGAAAGATTTTGTATGGGCTTCTCTACCTTGTTGTGGGGGCAAAATGAGAGACACTAAAAGGTTTTAGTGTAATAATAGAAGGGTGTCTAACCTACTTCTAATAACCTCCATTGGGCTAGTTCATTGAGGTCTTACTATATTTTTGAATAAAATTAAAAGGTAACTTTCTCATTTTGAGAATATTTATTGAAATTAATTGACTCTTCTTAAACATCAGCACCACCTCCACCTGATCAGAGTCTATTAAGTGTGTTCCATTTTGTTTTTTGCGTGTTTCTCTTTCTTTTTGATAATTTCAAAGGGGAAGAATATGTCTGACATGTTGTATTTGTGTTTAAGTTGTATATGTACATCTTGTATGCATTTATTTATTTGTTATTTAGGTTCTAAAATTTTATTTATTTTTTATTTATTTCTATGTACACAAAAAAGGAAATTTTTTAGAATTCCCCTATTTTTTATATAGTTATCTTAGTGAAGGGGAGATTACAATAAAATATTTTTTTTAAATTTATAAATTTAACCAGTAATATTTATCATCATCAAAAAATAGGAGATTGTTGTAACTTGAGCTCACGAGTCTATATTTTTTATGATAACAAATAGTATGGCTCACATCTTTATGTCTAATTGTATTTGTAATATATATTTATTTTTGTGTGTACTAACATTTCAGGAGTGACATGCACCATCCGATGAAGATTCAAGGCTCAAGATTTGGTAGAATAGGTTATATTATAAAGATTTTTATAATATTCATTAATGTATTTTTTATTTCATGAGCCAAGTCATATAAGGGTGTGTGCTAGCTTGGTTACCATACACACATACACTCAGGGGGAGTGAGATTGAGCCAAAACTAGAAGTTTAATTTTTGAACTAATTATACTATATGATTTATATCATACTATATGATCAACTCAAATAACTTATCATACTAGATAATATAGATCATATAGGATGATCAATTATGATCACAGATGATCAATTATGATCACAAAAAAAAATAGTCGTCAATCATAATTTAGGCAAGATTTTAATTTTCATATTTGTTTCTAATCATCCACGATGATGTACATCATACTGAATAATCAATGAAATCATGCCTAAATTAATTATGTGATTCATCAATCAAATCTGCTTGATATTCAGTTCATATTATACGATATAGATCATATTGTATGATCAAAGAATATTATTTTGGACATCCCATGTTTTTTCTTGGACAAATTGCATTTTGATCAAACTAATCATCCCAGATGATCTTAGGATCATTATGGATGATCTGCACAAAAACTTAAATTGATCGTATATGATAACGCTGATTGTACTGGTAGAGAGGGTTATTTTGTACTAATCATATAGGATGATCTTGGGAATGTATTGTACGATCTTTATATAAACAGAGTTAAATTTTTAGGGTCCTTCAAATCCCTCTATGTCAAGGCACTTGGTAAGTGACTTTGGCAGCCATTATGTTTTCATTCTTCTAAAGAAATTTTGAAGAGAGAACCTGAAAGGGAGAGAGGAAAGGGTAGAGTTTAAGATGGAGAAGATCCTTGGAGGGGGTTTCAAGGAAGTGTGGAGGGGATTTCGCACAACTGCTCTGCCAAGTTTACACCTTAGTAACCATCAGATTTAAGGTTCATCTTAAGGAAAGTTTTGGGAAGAAGAATATCTCTTTGGTGTCAAAAGACCTAGCTACTCTACCATAGCAGGGAAGGTGAAAGGGATTCAAGGTTCTCTGCCATCTCTTGGAGAGAGAAAAAGGAGTCAAATTTCTCTTCCTATGAAAGGAGTTTTTGTCCTTTGCCGCACCGAGTTGGTGGAAAGATTCTGTAAGGGCTTCTTCATCTTACTATGGGGGCAAAAGGAGAGACATTAAAATATTTTAATATAATAATCATAGGGTGCCTCCAGAGACTGGATGTTGGTCAGGTTGGACCGAACCACTATAAATCTGATATGTTATTTCCTCTTATTATTTCTGCACTTATTTTTCTTGCTATTAACTACATGGGTGAAAATGTTGATTTATCTTTTTATTGTGAATATAATTCATTTGTGTATTATGTTATAAAATTATTTTTTTTCTTCATCGTTAAAGAAATTTTTTTAAATGCCCCTCCCCTCCCCCTCCCCCTCCCCCTTTTGGTTAACCTCGGGACTAATTCTTTAGGGTTTCACATCACTTACGAACTTTTAATTTTAATATTGTATCCAATACTTTTACTATTTTATTTAGTGATAGAACCTCCTCAAATATCTTTTTTTTATTTTAGTAAGATATTGCAATTAGAATAAATAGTGGTAGTTTGTATCAACTAATCATACTTTTTCGTGGGTTTGACACTTTACTCTATCAAATTTTACTTGATTTGTCACATATACTTGTGTATATTAAGTGGGGTTTTTGTTTTTAATTATTATTATTATTAAAGAAAATTTTATCAATTTTTAGGGGTGATATAGCCCTAGTCTTTCTTACAATTTAAAAGTTTACTCCACAAACCCCCCACCCCCTCAAGCTTTTTGCATTAAAATCGAGGAAGTATTTTTCTTTTTATATTTTTAACTATATTATTGAATTAATTGCATAGTTAGAGCTACTAGTATCTTTTATTTTATTTGATCCATTTCTTTACTGCACATTCATCATCATATATATATATATATATATATATATATATAGAAAGTAACCTTTGTTATTTGACTTTGAAATAAAAAGAACCCTTTAGAAAATTCAAAAAACTAAAAAGATTATAAAATGGTTGAATATGTATTAGATCATGATCATTTTATACCTCTTATGGGTTATGCTAACCCTTTAGTAGATGGAATTCATTAGATCATTAATAGACCTATGATCCATGCTAATAATTTTAAATTAAAACCTATCATAATTTAAATGGTTCAAAATTCTTAGTTTGTGAGAATTTTTTGTTTATGATCCTAATTTACACTTAGCTAGTATTTAAGAAATTTATGTAATATTTAAGTGTAATGGTGTTAGTGATAATGCTATTAAACTTAGATTGTTCCCATTTTCTCTAAGAGATAAAGTTAATATGTGGTTGAATTCTTAACCCCCCAGAACTATAACCATTTGGAATGAGTTGGCTCATAAGTTTCTTACTAAGTATTTTCCACCTTCAAAGTCTGTCAAACTTAGAAATGACATCACTTTTTTTACCCAGTTTAAGGAGAATCAATTTATGAGAGTTTGGAGAGATTTAAGAAAATACTTAAGAAATGCCCTCATCGTGTTTTACCTAATTGGTTGCTTATTCAAACATTTTATAATAGATTAGTGGAATCTCTTAGTGCAATCATAGATGCTTTAACTAGATTATCCTTAATGTCTAAGCTTTTTCAAGAAGCATTTGAATTAATAGAGGAAATATCAACTAATATTTTTTACAGATCTATTGATAGGATAAATCCTAAGAGAGTAGTAGAAATTTATGTATTTGATGCTTTGTTAATGTTGACAGTACTAGTTGCATAAATTTTTAAGAAGTTAAGCACAATAATAGTGAATTCAAAATTAGGAACTGAATCATCTATGCAATTAGATGATCAAATTTTAATTGAAAATAGTAATGTGCAAGGGAATGAAAATATTAACTCAATTTGAAATTAAAATAATCCCTACTCCAATACATATAATCCAAGTTCGACTAAGCATCCTAATTTTAATTGGTCAAATAATATTATTTGTAACAATCAATAGAATTCTAGTCAAAATCATTAAGGAGTAAATTATAATAGTCCTCAGCAACCTGCTGTTAATTCGAGACCTAAATTTATTCTAGAATTTAATTAAAGAAATAAGTTTAGAAGTTGAAAATCACCATTATAAGATGCAGTAATGTAGTTATGGACTCCATTGCAAAATCAAATTGTTTCTATTAAAAAATTAGAAATTCAATTAAGTTAGCTTTCAATTTTAGTCAGTAGTTGACCTCTTGGATCATTACCAAATAATAATGAAGATAACCCAAAAGAAAAAAGGCAAGGATTCCAATAAAAATCATTTGAAGAATGGTATCATTACACTTAAGCCAAATGAATAAATCTAGGCAAGTCTGTTTGAGGACTATAAACTTAGTGTTGTATGGGAGGCAACCAAGTTTTAGGTTTAGAGTCTCAGGTTAATTATTTGAACTTACACGAGTCATGTTGCAGATGTTATTATTCTTAAAATATTTTACTTCTTTATCTTTTTCTAATAATTAAAGTTATGATCTAAATTTAGAAAATAATAAATGAGTTGAAGATCTAAATTTAAATAGTTCAGAATTCTCAATTTGGGAGAATTTCTGTTGAAGATCCAAATTTAGACTTAGCCAATTTTTAGAAATATATGTAATATTTAAGCACAATTGTCTCAATGATGATGTTATTGTACTTAGATTATTCTCATTTCTCCAAGAGATAACGCTAAGATGTAGTTAAATTTTTTACCCCCATGCTCTATAACCACTTAGAATAAGTTAGCTCATAAGATTTTTGCTAAGTATTTCCAACTTCTTTTACCCAGTTTGAAGGAGAATAATTTATGAGAGTCAAATAATATTTAAGGAAATACCCTCACTAAGCTTTACATGATTGGTTGGTTATTCAAATATTTTATAATGGATTTATAGAATCTCCTAGAGTAATCATAGATGTTGCAATTAAAGGGTCATTAATGTCAAATCTATTTGAGAAAGCACATGAATTAATAGAGAAATAACTACTAACAATTTTCAGTGGCTGATAGGGTTAATTAATCCTAAGAGAATAATAGGAATTTATCAATCTTATGCTTTATCAATATTGACTATACAAGTTGCAGCAATTTATTAGAAGTTGAGAATAATAAGAGTGAATTAAGAATTATAAATTGAATCATCTATACAATTGAGGATCAAATTTAAATTAAAAATAGTAATGTGTAAGGGATTGAAAATATTAATTTGATTCAAAGACAAAATAATCTCTACTCTATTATGTATAATTTATGTTGGAGGAACTATCCTAATTTTGAATGGTTAAATAGTGTTGTTGGTAACAAAAATTTGAATTCAAGTCAAATTTATTAAAGACTAAATTGGAACATTCCTTAGCAGCCTATTGTTAATCTTAGACCAACATATATTCCAAGATTTAATCTAAGTAATTTGTTTGGAAGTAGAAAATCACTATTAAAAGTTATAGAGATGTAGTTAGGGACTCAATTATAAAATCAAGTTTTCTATAAAAAATTTAAAAACCCAATTAAGTCAGCTTTCCTTTTAGTCAGTAGTAGACCTCTTGGATCATTACTTGATAATATTGAAGTTAACTCAATAGAAAAATAAAAGGATTCTAGTAAAAATTATTTGAAGAATGGTAGCATTGTACCCCAACCAAATAGATAAATAAAGGCAAGTCTGATTAAAGATTATCAACTTACCATTATTTAGGAGGGAGCCCAATTTTAGGTTTAGTATGTCAGGTTAATTATTTGAATTTATATGAGTCATGTTGCATATGTTGTTGCTCTTAACATATTTTACATTTTTTTATTCTAATAATTAAATTTATGATGTAAATTTAGTAATTAAGAAATGAACACAAACTTAATTGAGCGTCATAGTGCTAAGTGCATTAATGACGCAACACTACTCTCCCAATGGTCAAAATTTTGAAATCAAGCACTGTAGAACCTCAGGAAATGCTCCTTTTGAACCACTATTTGCTTGAATAATTAGAGTTATGATGTTGATGGTTTGAGCACCATAGCGCCTAGCAATTCTAGAGAAAAAAAAAGTCTTAGCTCCCAGGAGTAATCCTCAAACCCCGTCAGTTTTCTGCTGAGTCAAAAGAATATTGTGTCATCATAACTTTAATTAAGTAACATTAGTAAGCATCTTAGTGCTGACAACTAATGTCGCGGTGCCATTACACCTTATTATTAATTTATTAGCAGCACCACGATAGTTACTGACATAGGTGCCATTTTTCTTACATGTATCAAGCACTGTAGCGGTGGCCAATTCCAAAGTGATGCTACAAATTATGAAAACTAGTGTTATTTTGCCACGTAACCTTGACTACTCCAGCACTTGCCAATTTGACCATTTTATCATCTTATTCATACATTAAGCACCATAGTGCCATTTATTGCAGCACCACAGCACTCAGTCGAGTTATAAAATGGGGATACATTTTTCATTTCATTCACAACATATCATTTCCTTCAATTACTTCTTCTTTGTAATCCTCTTAAAATTGAGAGCCCCTAAAATATTTGGAAAGAAGAGGGCTTCCTCTTCCTTTGATAAGAGTAAATTCATTTCTATTGATTTAGAATTCAAGTTATTGATCTAGTTGTGACCAAACAACTTATTCCTGAGAGGTGTTTTCAAAATCTAAGCCATACTCTCATGTAGATCTTTATGAGTAGGGATTAGGAAAAATTTAATAAAGAACCTATACTATCATTGCAAATATGGTCAGAGATGTTTTTATTAATGGAAAGGAGGTAGTGGATAACAAATGGTATGATAGAGGTAAGTGGGTCCCTTTAAATTCTACGATAATTAATAAAATATATGAACTTATGGATTTTAAATTTGGATGAATACACTGCTTTTATTGGGACACCTACAAATCCTCAAAATATCTTGAATATTCTATGTGGACCTAATAGTGGAGCAAGTTCGAAAATAAGAGAGAACAAAATCAATTTCTATTTGTTGTGTAGCATATTTTTATTTCTTTTTCATTTATTTACTTTAGGGGATCCCAATGACTAAATGGATAGATATTATTATTTTAGCATGATGATCAGTTGAGATTATGAGAGTCACTACATATGTGATGGTTCTATAGCACTAGTTATCTTATATGTTGCATTAGCTTATTTTATATCACATGTTTTATACCATTTTATCATTCATATAAAAATATATTTATTTATTAATGTTCATGTGTTTTTTATTTACATTTAATTAAATTCCAAATAAATTCCCATTATGCTTATACTGTTACATTATCTTTCGTTAAAATCTCTACGTTCTAATTGTTTAATTAACCCTAATAAAAATTAAAATCAAAATTTATGTAAAATTAAGATATTAATAAACCCTAGATCATAATTCAAATGAACACTACTTTATAATTCATAAATTGAAGAAAATATTAATTAACTGACTTAGATCATTTATATTATTAACTTAACTTGAATTTATAACTTATACATTTATACATTAACCTTTAAATTAGAGAAGAATAATTAAGGTTAAAGAATAGATATGAGATGATTAAATTTGAGAATCAAACCAACCTGAATTTAGAATTAGTAATCTTATTAAATCTTTATATTAAACTCATTAAGATTATAAGAATATTTTAGGTAAAATAAGTATTTAAAATTCTTAACTATGTACTCCGCAAAAATAAAAGAAGAAGAAATGTGAAAAGAGTTCTAAAAAGAAAGGAAGAATAAGAAAGAAAGTGCATTCAAAAATTGATATCAGTTAAATAAAAGCTTAGAGTCTTGTGCAATCTTATACTTAAATTCACAATATATAAGATAGGAGAACTTGTACAAATAATGTTGAACTAATAAAATTTTAAGTTTAACAACAAATATATCTAATCTTTAAGCTACATTATTTAATTCAGAACTCAAAGGTTAAAGATTATATTTATAACATGTAAATCCAAGTTAAGTAAAAATAAGGGTGATTGGTTAGGATAATTATTAGTATTTTTTTTTCAAACTAAAATTATAACTTTATTCATTTTCACTACTTCTAGATCATGATATATTATCTTATATTTTAGTCATTTTAAATTATCAATTTTTTAATTTGGCTATTTAATTAATTAGAATTATAGATTTCTTTATTTTCTTAAGGAAAAGCAAGAGTTTAAGTTGTGGATAATTTGATAAGTGTAAACAACGCCGCAGCGCCACCTTCAATACCACCAAGGCACAACAAATTGAACATTATAGAGCCTAATTCTCTGTTAGACTATGCTATGGTGGCAACAAAACATGTGCCATAGCATTATCAGTATCGTGGAATCAAAAAGCCAGCTTGGCAGCATAAAATTCCCTATTTGGAAATGCCACAATACCCTCACACCTTGGCACCATCTTTTCCACTTGAGTGCCACAGCACTCGAATGTCAATAGTATCATGATGTTGCTGTTGTAACTTTCAAGGGCAACATTCTATTAGTTAAAAATGTGACAATTTACTTAGTAACCAATTCACATAACCAAGCGCTATGACGATGCAAAATTTTCATGGCTACGGTGTTAGTTCACTTCAATGGTGTTGTGGCATCACTCTTTCAAGCACCGCAATGCCAGAAGCCTTTTTGTATTGTCCTATAAATAGTTATGATGTTATATATATAAGGAGCTTATGTCACTTATATAAAATTTAATATTTCTTAGAGTACTCTGCTTCCCTCTTAGAGAAAAATCTAAATGAGGTTATGGAAGTATAAGATAAAATTATTTGGTGTTATCCTGTGTTTCTTGAAGCAACTCTATAAGTTATGGGAGAAGAGTGTATAGGAGACACTTTGATCATTTTTAATGATATCACTCTCTAACCATAAGTTTAATGGAAATGAGTTTGCTTGTTATTAATTCTAAGTATGGCTAATTCTCTTATTTTAGATTGTTCATGTAAAGTGCATGTTAAGTACTAATTAAGACTCTTGTTCTGTAAATATTAAATGATATTTTCAATATTATCTTGTTCTTAATTTATTGTATATAGTGGCTATATATGTAATTAAAATATAATGCAATGTATAGCTTCAACAAAGGAATGTGAAAAACAAACATGAAGATTGAGATAGGGTATTTGCATGCCTAGGCATACGATGTCAAATATTCTAGGTTCTTAAGGAGATACTATAAAACTAGGAGGTTATCATATATCTTTTTCACCCCTATAAACTCAATAGAGTTTTAATGATGTATATACTCCAAATCACATCTATAAGTAAGAGTCTCATTATGAAAGATATGAAATTTACACTCATTAATACCAAACACATTATTTTAATAATATATCTAATATTTTTATTATTTTATTCAATGATAGAATATCCATAAATATCATTTTTATTTTAGTAGAATAACTATTATAATTAAAGTAAATGGTAGTAGTTTATTACAACTAAGCATACCTTTTGTGGGTTTAATGCTCAACTCTATCACTTTATTGCTTGATTTGGCACATACACTTGAGTATATTAAGTGGGATTATGTTATTTGTATTATCAAAAAATATTTAAGCATTTTTTAGGTGTGATAGAACCCTAAACATTCATATAATTCAAAAGCTCAATCCATAACCCCCATCAATGAGTTGCTCCAAAATAAAATAAAATCTGGTAGGATAGTGCAAAAATAAATATTGTACATATTACCATATTCAATGCTTCCTTCGCCGCATGCTAAGTCAAATGTTACACTTTGGACAGCACCAATGCTATATTAGCCAGAGTAATATACTCTCTAAAAACACCTCCTACTAATCTCCCTCCAAATCTAACTCCACCATAATAATATGTAAAAATTAACTGACTTAGAATCTTTAACCTTATTTACAAGGAAATTTCCAATCCTTAATACCTATAACCTGCTTAGTGCCTCCTCCCTTAAAAGCTATTACAACTTTGTTTAACCATACTAACATTCCTACTACTAATTCTAAGTATTTTTGTAGTAAGATCTATATTTGTATGAATCCTACTTTTGGCTTTTCCAACCTTGCACTGATGGATGTTATAAAAGTGCCTGAATCTAATGGGGTTATCATTGGGGATTCTCATAACAATGTCTTGTTTTCATTTATAAATTCTTAAGAGATTATATTTCTATCAATGATAAACTAATAAGCTTGCTTTTTAGACTAGGTTACTTCAGCTAGGCCAACATTTACAACATTCATACAGAGATTGACTAAGCTTTTATACATTAATATATCTATATTAATGTGATTGTTATAGGGAATTATTTTAGGAGCTATTTTACTAGAGATATTTTGAAATATTGAGGTTTCAAATTTTTGAGATTTTAATTGAGATTAAAGCAAATCCAAAGAATTTTTTTGAAATTAAAATTCACTCCATAGTCCATTTTTTAATTATTTCAAATGTATCCGATTATGATGATTTCAAATTACACCATTTAGTTGTTATCACAACATCAGCTTCAC
Source organism: Dendrobium nobile (assembly GCA_022539455.1). Taxonomy (NCBI): domain Eukaryota; kingdom Viridiplantae; phylum Streptophyta; class Magnoliopsida; order Asparagales; family Orchidaceae; genus Dendrobium; species Dendrobium nobile. The sequence goes on from CM039726.1 coordinate 41,307,458, forward strand.
TTGCAAACCCATGACCTTTTATTAGCAAGCCCATATGACGATGCCATTGGGTAATGATTGGGAAATTTTTCTTTCCCTCTTATTTATTTTGTAATGATTTTTGTGTTCTTCTGTTTGGATTTTTGTTTTGTCCTCTTTTGGCTGTTTGTGGTCGGAATGGCAGTGAAACGTGATGGTGATCCCAATTTTTTTGGGAGATCTTTGAAATCTTGCTCTTTCATCGATGCTTTTATTGGTTCCTCTTCAAATATATGTTTTCTCGAGGTGCGTTCATCTTCCTTATGTGGTTTGCACCCTTTGAAGATTTTAGAAGAAGAAATTATGGCACCTGCTGTGCAATTTAAATTTGCACTGGTGGGTTTTTTCCCTCTTCCTGACCTAGTTTGGATTCCATTAGAAGGTTTTTTTGAACCACAAGCTCAATGTCAAGTTCTTTATTACTTTTCTTGGTCCTTTGCATATGCTTGTTAATTTGTCTAATGATCTAGATTACAACTGAGTATTTTCTCATAGATCCTATTTGCTAAATAATATCTTTATGAAACTTACCAAATTGTCCCCTTCTCTTGATATTGGTGTTGACTCACATGCGATCCTCATTTGGATATCTTTCCCTAACCTATGACCTCATCATTTTGCCCCTTGTATCCTTCATGGATTAGGTTCCTTATTTGGTCACCCCTTAAAAATCGACAATGCCACTTTTGGTGTTTTAGTTAAACTGAACATTATAAAAAGTATGTAAATGAAATATGGATTGGTCATGAGAATTTAGGGTATATTCAAATAGTTAAGGTGGAGAATATTCTTGTAATTTGTGTTTATAGTAAAAGCATCTGTCATATTAAGGGTGAATCTTACACTCAGTCTTTCGTTCCTTTGATGGTTCCTAATACTTCTTCTAGTCCATGTGTGAATGATGGAAATGCTAATGGAACTGATCCAGTTGGTTTAAGGTCATCATCTATTGGAGGGTTGATTGATGGGGGTATTGAGGTTGCTGGTGGGGGTGTTCCTGGTGTTATTTCTGTTTCTAAGGTGTTTGTGAATGGGGATGAGGTTTTGTTGGAAGAGGATGTGCTTGATGGCGCTCCAATGGTAGTTGTTGAAGGTGGTTTTTTATGATGCGGTTGCTGATGTTGATTCTTTGGCTATTGTTCCTACTACTGCCTCGGGGGGCCTGGGTGTTATTGTTGTGGATTTCGAGCCTACCCATTTCTTAGTCAATTTAGTTGATAGTCATATTATTTCTCCTTATTCTATTGTTGGTGTTGGTTATGGTGAGGTTGCTCCCTTGGTAATTGGGGACCGAGATTTTATTTCACCTACGAGTGGGATTTTGCATGTTAATAGTGGTAAGGTTATGAATGCTTTTGTTACTCCTATTTATTTTAATGCTTCATCTCCTATGGGTGTTGGTGTTGTGGCTAAAATTGTTGATATGCCTCTTGTAGATGTGTTATATCCGTTATTTCCAATGATGGTTTGTTAGCTCACCTAGCTTGTAATTTGAGTGATCATGAGGTGATGCATTGAGACTAGTTAGATGGTGTCATTTTCTCATCTGGTAGGGAGAAAATTAATGAGAAATGATTGGATTTCCTCGATAACCTTGATTTAAGTATTCTTTAGATTACTGACACTGGTTTATTTAAAAAGAGTGGAAAGCATACAAAATGTAAATCTAAAAAAGAAAAGATTTTTCTGCTTCGATTTGGCATTCCTTATGTTGTTGGTGCCTGCTTGGTTATGGCTGGCTTCTTTCTTTGGATGGTTCCGAGTGGTGCTCTCTATTTTTATGGATGGACTTTTTTGGTGGTACTACCGGCTTGATTTTGCTTGGTTTTGGTGAACTCTTGCTCAGTTCTTTATGTTATCTCCCTGTTAAGTTGTTGCGATGGAATTAGGTTTGGATAATGATGAGGCAGGTTCCCTGCATGCCTCTTGGATGGCCATGGCTTGGTTGCTAATCTTGGTGGTTGTTTGTCTTTCAAATTTGGTGGACTTTGATTTTTTAGGACCTAATGTACTTGGAACCTCTGTTGTTACATTTTTTACCTCCTTGAATGGCCCATGCCTGGCAACTAGGTGGCGGTCTGAGTTCAGTTGCTTTTGGGAATGTAATTTTCTTTGCTTTGTTCAAATTGTTTTGGCCCCTAAATTTATTGTTAATTTCTCTTGCTATAATCTTGCTCTCTGTGACCAGCTTTTAAGCTTTTTGTATAATGCTCTTTTTATCTTAAAAAAACATGTAATTTGAGCCACAACCCTTCACCTTCCCTTGCAATGCTCATGGCACTCACTCACATCACTATCATCACAACGACCACCACAAATTAAACATAAGCAATCCCATGGGCCAAGCCCACTACTCTTGCCGACCACATCAATGCTTATGCTTTTAATCACATATCGTTATGCATGCCATTTGTAACATGTCATAACCCAAAAATTTTTATTTTACTTGCGAGTATTCAAATTTAAAAATTTAAACTTCTGAATTTATCTTACAAGCAATAGAATACTACAAAAATTTTAAATACATTGAAACTGCACATTAAATTTAGAATTTACTTGGTTTTAAATATTAAACTAAAGAGGCCCTTAGCTAAAAGTTCAAAATTAAGCATCTCACTCAACCTATTTATAGAGAAGTTAGTCGACGACTAATTGTCTACCTAATCTAGGTTGTAAATGTAAGGCTATCCAAGACTGGATAAAGCAAGCTATGCTTATATTAGAGGCTGAGTTTTTTGTTTTATTTGAGTAATCCTATGTCAGAAATTCAATTTGCTTCATCTTAATTTTCTCATTAGGTACTACTGTTCCTGCTACTGCTACTAGCTGCTTCTTTAATATTTAGTAAAAGTGATCACAATAGCGTCCTTATTCTCATTTGTTCTCGAAGGAAGATGAGGAGTAAACATTATACTGATAAAACAAGCAAGAAAGTAAAAAAAACTTAAAGTAAAGAACATGGATTTAACGTGGAAAATTTCAAAAAAAAAATCATAGAACCAGACCACACTAAGAAATTCACTATGAATATTGTGAGAAATAAGTATAGATCCCTCTTCTTTCTCACTCTCCCCTTGCTTCTCTTCTTACATGCAACACTCTCACACTTGTCCTAACTGAAAATATAAGAGAAAGCCAAGTAAATAAACTCTAAGAGATGCAACCCTTTAGAAAACAAGAAACAAAATCGTCAAGCCCGTCAAGCAGCGCTGCGGAGCCAGTTTGAAGCATTGCAGCGCTCAAGTCTCTATATCTTGCACCATTGCGGCGTCATATCTAGGCCGTTGTGCCGCTCTGCTCCCTGTCACTCAGCTCTAGGGCGCTCTGGTATGTAATGCCAGAGCGCTCAGCTATGCAGCGCTAGAGCGTTGTACAGGGAAAAAAAGAGATAGCTGAGCGTTCTGGAGAATTGGTGGTTAGTTCCAACTTGCCCCTTTGACTAGGATGTTAAAAGGGGTTCACAAATCAATTTCGAATCCACTCCAAAATTGGTACGACCTGATGCTAATCAACTTATACTTGACATATTTCATAACCAAGTAAAAAACTTCAACTCAAACACAACCCACTAGAAAACCCAATGACGCAAACCTACTCATTAACCTATTTTGATTAAAAAATTATTATTTATTAATTTTAAAGTTTAAAATATATTATAAAAAATAAAAAAGTATATCCATATATAAAAATTTTTAGAAAAAATATTAAAAATGTCAAAAGTGATTTACTGGGTTAATTTGAATCTGAGTTGTTTAATAAACATGTCAAAAAATTCAGCCCAAATATATATAACATTTTTATTAGACAACTCAATTAGAACATCTCTTCTTTTAATTTGTTCTTATTTTTAACTATTTTTATGAATTCCTTTAAATTTGAACAAAGTTCTATCAGCGGGATCGACTGAATCCGACCTCGAAGATATTTTAGTGTACTGTTAGTTGTCGTATCCTACACGCATCCTTCATCAGTCTTTTCTTACAAGTGCACATGGCTGGGTGTACTAAACGTTGACCTTTGAAATGGTGAGTACTATGCGTTGGAATTTGCTATTTATGGCTTCATCCTTGATTAGAGGTGTAAGAGAGTCGAGAGGATTAGTGAGCCGAGCAGTTTCATGAGCCGGCTCGAGCTCAATTAGTTTACGGCCTCACGAGCCAAGCTTATCAAGTTCAAACTCGAACTCATTTATCAAACTCGGGCTCATTTATCAAATGCCCATGTCCGTTTAGCTGGATTCACTATTAATATTTTTAAAATAATTTTTAATTTATTTATTAAATTTGAACGCGGTTAATATGCCTAAAAATTTATACTAAATGTTTTAATCTTCTTGCTTAATCCCACTCGAATTCGTTGTAGCCAGAGTCACAAGGCTCGAGGCATTCGCATCTACACGTGCCTCATGTCGCATGCCAATGGGATGAGCGCGGAGAGGATGGAACGGACGGTTGAGTTCGAGCTCGCGAGTTTGAGCGACAGGCAATGTTTCAGCATCTCAACTTGAGCTCGATTCGAGTTCTAGCTTGGAATTGGACTTCCGAGTCGAGATCGAACACCCGATGACTTGAATTCCACTTGTCACATTTACACCTCTATCCTTAATGTATGTTAAAATATCTAACATTTTTTTCTTTTTTTTTTAATAGGGCTTTTTCCTGTAAAAATTTTTTTATTATTTCTTAAAACATTATATGTTAAGATTTCAATGTGTTTATTCTGCATGGAGAAATTGATGTTCCTATTGATTGGGGCTATTTATCCTAAGTAATTTGATAGCGTATAATATTTAAGATGGCTAAGCTCCCGCGTGCAGCCCCATTGGTTGACGCAAAGGTATTCCTCCCGCGAGACTCACGTTCGAAGCCCCTAAACTTCCCAAAAACAAAAAAAAAATTAAGATGGCTGAAATTTTATTATTATTATTATTATTATTATATATATATATATATATATATATATATATTGTAAAATTATTTTTAGAAAAATAATATTTCTGAAAGTAAAATTATTGCAGAAAATAATTTCACATCATAATTTTAAAAAAAAAATAGTGAAGTGTGTGTGTATATATATATATATATTCAGCTTTTAAGGCATTAAGATTTTCTATACTTTAGAAACACTGTTATATTTTTTAAATAATAAATGTCAACAAAAAAGTTATATTGCATTAATGATCGGATAATCTAAAAAATTCATGAAATCATACATATCATTTATTTAATAATGTAAAAAGATATTACATGATTTTAATCTTTCATTTAAAGATCGAAACATGTAAATTTAATTGGAAAGAAAATTGTATCAGAATTATAAGGTCATTATGAGTCCATGGTGATATCTTTTAAAATGCTCAATGCTATATAAATATTTATGAATTTGATGAATGTAATTTTTAAATTTATTTTTGAACATATTTGTGATTGTATATATTAAAAAAATATTTATTTAAGAGATAAAGACAATCATTCCAATCATTTGCATATGTACTGTCAAAAACACTCAAGAAAATTTAGTTATTTGTAAAATTTTCAAAATATGAATTTTGATGAAGCACAACGACTTGTTTTGGGCATGTAATTAGCGGTGAAGTTATTTTTTGTGTGATCAAAACAAAGTTAAAGCTATTGTGAGATTGGCAGGGCTAATTAAAAGTTTAAAAGTACTGAGTTTCTGACTCACTGACTCATGTAGGTTATTATAGGCAATTTGTGGAGAAATTTTCTCAATTGCAATGCCATTATCATGCTTAGCACAAAGATGGTAAAATTTGAATGAACTAGTTAGTATGAGGAAGCTTTTCAAAAGTTGAAAAGTTTTTTGATGTTGTCTCCAATATTTATTATTCCATCAAATATAGAAGAATTTCAAATAGTGATGCCTCTTTTAGGGGATTAGGATGCATGTCAATGTAACATGATAAAGGAGCAGTGTATTGGCAATTAAAGAATCATGAAAGAAATTATCTTACACGTGATATTGAATTGTCAGCGATGAATTTTGCATTTAAAATATGGAGATACTATTTATATGAAAGTATTTATGGATCATAAAAGCTTTATGTGTGTGTGTCTATATATATATATATATATATATATATATATATATATATATATATATATATATATATATATATATATATATATATATATATATATATAACCAGAAGGAACTCAATTTAAGGCAGAGATGACGGTTAGAGCTTATTAAAGATTATAATTTGGGTACAACACCACGTTGAAAGGTAAATGTGTGCAAATGCATTAAGTATAAAGACTTCCAGCAATGTAAATGGATGATCAGTCAAAAAGAAATTATGGTTCAGAATGCCTTTATGAGCAATACTTCATTCTTATACTATAGTAGCAATAGTGATTCGGCTCCTTTTACAGCTCTTTGTTGTATCAGAACAGGATTAAAGCTCTCCTATCAAAAATGGCGTAGTACTCTTCTCACATGTCAGAGATCTACCTTCGGTAGCTCTCACCACTACAAGAAAATCGCGTGTTACCGGCGGCCGAAATCCATCGGAACATGCCCAAAATTCCTCAAAAATTAGTATTTCCGGCGGATTTCCGTCAGATTTTTTTTCGCCAGTTCAATGCGCGTCGCAAAAGTTATACCGGCGCAAAAAAGGCCGCCAGAAACATTTCCGGTGGACTTCCAGCGGAATTATTCTGCCAGTACAATTTCCGACGAACTATTTTACGTCGAAAATAAAAAAAGAAAAAAAACTAGAAACCACTGGTAACCCAACGGCTGCACCAGCTGCGCCCCAGCCCGCTGCACCAGCCGGCCCGCCCAAGCGAGGCCCCAGCTGGCCGCACCATGTGCAAACCACTAGAAATGAGCTGTTTTCCTGTAGTGCACCAATATTTTCAGCATTCCAGCTTCTCTAAAATTTATTAATTTCAACCTTAAAGCCATAATTCCCACTCAATTATTCAATGAAAACTATTCTATCTAGAGATCCTAGATTCTTAAGCTACTACAACCAAATGGATTTACTGCATTTTTTGAACCTATAGCATGCCCACCTCCTCACTTCATCTAGCTTCCTTCTGTCAACACAAAAATAAATCCAAAGTATGATGAGTGGGTTCTCATAGACCAAAACTTAGTAGTAGCCTTATTTTCCACTCTCTCACCATCTATTTTCTCATATGTTTTGTATTTGGAATCTTGTTCAGCAACTCGGTCTACAATCAAACACCACTTGCAAGCATCAAATATATCCAAAGTAATAAAGCCCAAAAATGAGCTTCACAACATCAACATGAAAAACCTAACCATAACCCAATATCTTACAGAGATCAAAACTCTTGTAGACAACATCTCTACTGTGAGTTCCAATGTTGATGCTGAAGACATAATATTAAATACACTCAATGGTCTACCTCAAGCGTATCAAGCCTTTAAAACTTCCATTCGAACCATGCTCCATCCTATAAGTCTAAATGGCTTATACTCCTTACTACTAAGTGGACACTACAATAAAATCACTCATTACAGGCAAAATTTTCAGGCGGCTTTCCGACGGTTAATTTTCTGGCGGCTTTCCGACGGAAGACAATGACATAACTTTCCTGATGGAATTTTCCGACGATTTCTTTCCAGTAGGCTTTTCCGACGGCTTTTCTAGTTTTTCAGTGGCTTTTAAATTATTTATAATTTTAACTATTTAAATGATTTAATAAAATGATTACAATTTTAACTATTTAAATTATTAAATAAAAATTAAATGATTAAAAATAATATTAACTATTTCCTTAATTTAAGTAAAAAGATTTAAATTTAAAACTATTATTTAAATTTTATTTTATTTAGCAATTAGTAATTTTAATAGTATTTTAATTCATTATTAAGTTAATAATTTTTTTTATTAAATTTTAATTGTAATTTTTTTTAATTAATTAATTATTAATTATTAAATATTGTTTTATATTATTTATTATTTTTAATTTGTTTAATTAAACTTATTAGTATATTTAATTTTATTTTAATAACTTTATTTTGCGTCATTATATAGTTTAAATATAAAAAACTAACAAAAAAAATATATTTGCATGTTCAGCAATGTGGTTGGGAGTTTGAAACTTTCCCAACCCACCCAGGTTCGAATCCCTTGGCAAGTGGGCTCACGCAGGCTCTCGGGCGGGCACTGCTAAGCGTGAGTGGGCCAGAGGCGGGCTCTCAGGCGAGCGTGAGCTGGGCCATAGGCAGGCCCTCGGGCAAGCACAGTTAGGCGGGCTGCGGCGTGAGCGGGCCACAAGCGCGATCAGGAGGGCTGCGGGCATGAGTGGGGGGGGGGGGGGGGGGGCACAGGGGTGGGAGCAGGTTGCGTGCTTGAGCGGGGGGCCACAAGGGTGGGAGCGGGCCATAGGCGGGCTCAAGCGGGTTGTAGGCTGCAGCAGCCCTTGACGCAGGCAGGAAATTTTTTTTATTTTTTAGTGGCTTATTTCCACCGAAAAGCCACTGGAATTATTTTCTGTCGGAAAAAGCTATTGGAAATATTTTTTTCTACACAGGTCTTACCGGTAGAAAAATTTCTAACAGAAAATTGCTCGTAATAGATGATTTTCTTGTAGTGGAAGATACTAATCTCCAAGACGTAACGTCCAGACATCCCCCCCCCACCCCAAATATCATTTACATTATATGTAATTATCTGTCAGATTTGCTCCAAGTGAGTACATTCTACTACCATATGCAGGCATCAATTTAACCTCAACTACACTTCAACTTCACTGGTGTCAGTGCCTAATCCTTTAACCAGATCCATGGTCTCCACAATTGACACTACTAGTCCTTACTGGCACTGGTACTAGGATTCAACAGCTTCATCTCCCCTAATTCACTCTCTTGATAATCTATCTCAACCTACATCATACCATGGCCCGGACAACATCACTATCAGTAATGGTCATTTGCTTCCAATCACCCACGTAGACACTGGCATTCTTCCAACACCTCATCGTAAGTTGCATCTGTCTCCACTCTTACACATTCCCAAGCTTTCCAATAACCTCATCTATGTATCCAATATAACCAAACACAATAATGTCTCTATTTCCTTTGATCCAACTAGTTTTAACATCAAGGATTTGAGGATGCATCAACTTCTTCTAAAGGGACGCAGCAGTAGTGATCTCTACCCAATACACCCCTCGTGTTCGTCCTCCAGCACTTCAGCTTTCTCTACAATCCACAAATCTCCATGTCTATGGCACACTCAGCATCATGAATTCCTAAGAGTCATTTCAAATCACAACAAGGAACTTGATATTCCTACTTCTTCTTACATAGTTTTTGATTGTAAGATCTCAAAAGGTCACAAACTCTCTATTCCTATGTCTTCTAAAAAGCAATCTACACCTATTACACTTCTTTGCTCAGATGTATGGGGGCCTTCCTCAGTTGTTTCACATCAATGTTATCTATATTATGTTAGTTTCATTGATGATTGCTCAGGATTTACATTATTTTTTCTAATAGCTCACAAATCTGAAGTAACTTCCTTTTTTATTAAGTTAAAAATATTTATTGTACATCAATTATCTCATAAAATAAAGTACCTAAGATCATTTATTGGATGGATTTAAAATTTCTTTTTCTAAAACTATTTCAAATATTTTGAACGAGCTACTAAAACCTCAACTTTATTTTGAAGTAAAATACTATAGATATCTTTTTCTCGAAGTGTTGTGCCTAAGATACACATTTTCTTATGTTTCACTCATTTAAAAAATACTTTTGAACATTTTGCAAATATAGAGTAATTCATAACATAACTCATTGAGTATTTCAAGTTTCAAAATTACAATACACAAGTCACTTTGAATAGCAAGCATGCTTTTAAAAAAAGTAATTTAAATTATTTTTTTAAATGGTCATGAATGTTATTATTATTATTATTATTATTATTATTATTATTACTATTATTATTATATATATATATATATATATATATATATATATATATATATATATATATATATATATATATATATATATATATATATATATATATATATATAATTTGTAAATAATACAACTGTCACAAGAGACGCCATCTAATTGTACCAATAAAAGTACTTCCTAATCCATTTTCGTTCCCAAAACTTTTTTCATTTCACACTTGTGGGTATATTGCATCCCCAACCAGTTTATAAGAGGGTGTACTCCATCATTCAGTCATAAACATGCAACCATTTCACTTAATAACTTTATTTGTATTATTTATCTCATTTCATATCATTTTGCATAATAAGTAGTATATGGCTTGAGCTAAAGGATATATGCACTATATGAATTGAGCTAAAGGATATATGCAGTATATGAGTTGAGCTAAATGATACACTACTAAAAAGTTGAATTTTTCACACCGGTTGTTCGGAGCGGTTTTTGAACCGCTTCTAAAAATCTCTTTTTGCACCGGTTAAAACTGGTGCTATTTGCACCGGTTTAAACCGATGCAAATAACTCCTCATTTCTAAACCTCCGCCAGATGCCCTAATTCTCAATATATGTGCGCGAACTGTTTTGAGGTTTCATCTCCGGTCGATCCCGCTTCCTTCCTGCACGCGACTCAAGCAGAGCACTCAAGGCTTCGTCTCCGATCCTTCTTCCTTCCTGCGCGCGGCTCAAGCGAAGAGACGGCGTGTCGCACTGCACATACCGCTCGCATTTTGTTAGGTATTTTCCTCATGCGATGACACATCCGGCTGGCTTCATTGTGAGTCTCCTTCTTCTTCCTCTTTATCTCTTCTTCCCATTCTTCTACTTGTTTTGTTAATGTAAACCGAGCTCATTATTTTCAAAAAATTAATTTGAAGCTCATTTTTTTTCCATCCGCCATTGGTGATGCTTTTGTAAAGAGTTTTGGTATTTTAGTTATAACAAATTTTAGTCAGAGCGTGGCAAAGATCGATGGCCATGAAATTTGAAAGCAAAAAGTTTTATTAGTCAAAGAGTTTTTTTCTTTTAGAGAACCAACATGCAAGGCATTTTGATTTTGCATGGTAAGGGAAGAAGTCAAAGCAATGATAGATGAAAATCTCTTTTAGCAATTCGATTGTGTTCGGATAACAAGATATTGACAGAGGTCTTGGATAAAAAATCCTTATAGAAACAACCATACAAGAGTGGGTTGTGGCTCAAGCTGGAGTCCTTGTAGTTGATCAAAAGTCTTTCTAACATACTCCATCAAACGCAAAGTCTATTTCTTCACATGCAGAACCATACACCTATTATCAATATTCATTATCACATTTAATTCAATTGTTGTTGATTTAAGAAATACCGATGTAATTGTTGATTATTACAATCAAGCTTTATTATTATTGTGCTGTTAAAAAATTAAATTTTAAGGGAGAGGAGGTCGACTTTGGGCATTAATTTGAATGGAGAAAGGTGCCTTGAATTTTGGAAATGGTTCCAATCAAACATTGTTTTTGTGGAATATGCCTTGAATTGTGTACTTTGTACTTGAATTTAGCCTTGAAAAGTGGAGGAAGGCCAGCCACTTTGAATTTTGAATGTGATAGGATTTGGCCAAATGAATCTTAGATAGAATGGTTCAACAAATTATATTCCAACCTCGTACCTAACTTACTTTTGAGATTTAACCATCTTTCAAGTAATTTTTGAAATTTAACCAGCTTATTAATTAACTTTGAACCAACTTCTCATACTTCTGAAATTTTAAAACATAATAATTATAGTAATAAAAAATCATGCAAAGTGTTGGAAAAGAATATGATTGATCCTCTTGATATTGTGATGATATTATAATATGATAGAGGTGGCCATCCGTTCAAATAAGAAAAATGAAATTCAAATCTCTAATGCATCCATATGGTACATTATATTCTTACTTCTAATTGTTATCATGTGTTGCACCGAAATAACTATAGTTTCTTATGAAATGCACAAATATTTGGGTCACTGAAAAAATCAAACTCATGTTGAAGATGCTTTGATCATACAAAGAGTTGCTTTCACTGGTTTGTTGTTCTTTTAGTTAAAGGAAGCTTAAAATAGGTCATGCATGATGATTAATTCACACATAGGAACCATGAACAAAGCTCCACTCTTCTTTCAAGGCTTCAAATGAACTAAAAGACAAACAAACCAACCATCTAAAATAGTCAAAGTTAGTCAAACTTGTTATATTGTCATACTAGCTAGCATGGTCTAACATGTTATCTGACTTGTTCGCCTCAGTTGTTAGATAATTAATCATGCTACAAGCACCCAAAAAATATAGCATAGATATGCTAATGCCATTTGAAATTCATAATTCCTTCAAAACAACAATAAATAGATATCATAGTGATTTATGATTTAATTTTTGACTGATCTATTGAATCTTTATTGTTAGCAGTGACTTGGAAACTCATTTTTCACATAATATGGATAAGAGTTGGATTACAAAAGCCAAGTGGAGTCGTGATTATGTAAATGGTGCAAATAATTTCATAGAGTTTGCAAGTCGAAGCCAGAATTTGTCAGGAAAAATTTTATGTCTGTGCAAGTCATGCATTAATAGGTACTTCCATTCAATGAAAGATGTGAAAGACCATTTAATTTCTAAAGGATTTTTTCCTGGATATGTTATATGGAATCGACATGGAGAAGAGCATTACATTATAGGTGAATATGCAATGAATAAAGCATCTAGGGCCACACCAAAGTTAAAGGAAGGTGAAGCTCCTTCTGAGGATATAAGAATAGATGATATAGATGGATTATTAAGAGACATATTATCTCAAAATGATCTAGTTCAAAATCCAGCAATGGAGCAGAATGAGTTCAATAATAATGAAGAATATGATCATGGTGAGAAATTTGCTAATTTAATGCAAGATGCAGGAGCAGAGTTGTACCCAAGATGTAAAACCTTCTCAAAGCTTTCTTTTATATTGTTGTTGTTTCATTTGAAGTGTTTGCATTCTTGGACGGCATGATCCTTTGATATGCCACTTGAGTTACTGGTCGATGCCTTTCCTAAAGGGGTCTTGTTGCCTATAAGTACATACAAAGTGAAGAAGATAATGAAAGCATTCGATCTTGGATATATGAAGATAGATGCATGTCTTAATGATTGTATGTTATTTTGGAAAGATCGATCTGATCAGAATATATGTCACATATGTGGAGCATCAAGATGGTCAACTATGATGAAGAATACTTCGAAAGGAAAAATAACTCGTATGAAGTCAGCTAAAATTGTCAGATATTTTCTATTAATTCCTAGACTTCAAAGATTTTTTAAAACAAAGAAATCTGTTGAGGAGATGATTTGGCATGCTAAACACAGAAATGTAGATGGATTGTAATGACATCCAGCTGAAGGAGAAGCATCGAAAGCTTTTGACTTTAAATATCCTGATTTTGCTTTGGATCCACGTAATGTCCGCCTTGGTTTGCTAGTGATGGGTTTAATCCATTCAAGATTATGAGTAGTACATATAGTATTTGGCCTGTGCTTTTAGTTCCATATAATATGCCACCTTGGGTTGGGATGAAACATGAGTCTTTTATCCTATCAACTATAATACCTGGGGAGAAAAGTCCAGGAAATGCTATTGATATTTACCTTCAACCTTTGATTCAAGAGTTATGTGAATTATGGCATGGAGTTCAATGTTATGATGCAGCAAGTGGGCAAACTTTCAACATACGAGCAGCATTACTATGGACCATTAATGATTTCCTAGCATATAGCATACTGTTTGGGTGGAGCACGAAAGGGAGATTTGCTTTTCCTTGTTGTGCACAAAATACAAAATCCTTATGGTTATACAAAGGCAAGAAATTGTCTTATATGGGTCATCGTCGTTGGCTTCCAGATAATCATATTTTATGCAGCGAAAAAAATTACTTTGATAACATAGAGGAAGTCCGAAGAGAACCTAAAAGGAGAACTGGCACTGAAGTTCTATCACAGCTACATAATATAGAATTTCTCATTGCCTCCTTAAGTAAAGCTGGTTTAAAAAGAGGACGTGCTATACAAGGGATTGAAGGATGGAAGAAGAAATCAATTTTCTTTAACCTACCTTATTGGGAGTATAATTTATTGCCACATAACTTGGATGTTATGCATATTGAGAAGAATATTTGTGATAATTTTATTGGAACTTTGCTTGATCTACAAAAATCAAAATATAACTTACAAGCAAGATAAGATTTGGTTGATATTGGAATAAAAAATGATTTGCATCCACAAATTTTAGAGGATGGTAGCTACTCATTACCACCATCTCCTTTCACAATGTCAAAGAAAGACAAAGTGATATTTTGTGAAGTTCTGAAGAATTTGAAATTCCCTAAATTCTATGCATCAAACATATCAAGATGTTTCAATGTTGTTAATTGTAAAATTATGGGTTTAAAAGTCATGACTGTCATGTTCTATTAGAGGACATTCTACCCATTGCGCTTCGCTCATGTGCACCTTCAGATGAAGTTATGCGCATTGTGGTGGAGATATCACATTTCCTAAAGATAATTTGTGCAAATGTTATCATTCCCACCGAGTTGGATATGTTACAAAATAATATCATTATGACTTTATGCAATATGGAAAAAATATTCCTTCCATCATTCTTCACGATCATGATTCATCTTCTTGTACACTTAGCAGAGGAAGTTAAACTAGGTGGTCCTATTCAATACCAATGGATGTATCCATTTGAAAGGTAACATATAACTTATTATCTCTATTTAGTCATTCATATCATAAACATTTTAAAAGTTTATATCATTTGCAGATTCTTTTTGATTTTAAAGGACTATGTTGGAAATAAAGCACAACCCGAGGGTTCCATTGTGGGGGAATTTATTGCTGAGGAAGGGATTTCATTTTATTCCAAATATTTGGAGGGATATAGCCAAAATATTAGAGCAAATGCATTTTCACTTGAAAATGAAGACGTGTTTCTATTCTCCAGTGGTGGAATTGCATTGGGGAAGGTCTCTTCAGTTTTGCTAGATGAGAAATCATTAACATAAGCACATAGATACGTGCTACGTCATTGTGATAGTCTTATACCACTTAGAGAACGTTTTAAAGATGGTGAGAAAAGAAAGAGGAATCAGCACACACATCTTACAACTAGAGATGTCGAGAAACTCATTAATGAAAAATATCATGAGTGGTTGAGAATAACAGTAAACTCTAAACTTAATCTTTCCATTAAGTATTTAATGTTGCAATTTATGTGAAGGCTGATATTTTTTTTCTTAGGTCATGGGTGATGGTAGTACGGAAGTAACAAATGAAATTAAGGTCTTGGCCAAAAGGCCTAATAAAATTGCACGTACATATAAATGTGTTTTTATTAATGGATATACCTTTCATGAAGACAAGAGATGAGAATAAGAAAACTCAAAATTATGGTGTTGTTAATAGTAAAGAAATTGGAAATTTCAATTACTATAGGAAAATTAATGATATTATCGAGATAAAATATTCAGACAATTTCAAAGTAATACTATTCAAATGTGATTGGGCAAACACAACTGGAATGGTGTAAAGCAAGATCAGTTTGGTTATACTTTGGTAAATTATTCACGTCTTATACAAACTGGTGATAAATTAGAAGATGATCCATTTGTTTTCTCTTCACAAGTTCAACCAGTCTACTACATTCAAGATCCTAAAAATACAAATTGGAATTTTATTGTTCCTGTAAGGCCCAGAGATGTATATGATTCAAGTATGTCTCGTAGCATACAAATGTAAGTAAGGACATATGTTTAAACTTTAATGTTTTCTAATATTTCATGCTTTTTTATCATGATTTATGTTTTTAATATTTCATACTTCATTATATGCAAACAAATCTATATTCATATTTCTTTTATGACTTTTGATATTATATTAAACCTTACATTTGCAGGACATGACAAGGACAAATACATTCAGGCGAGCTAAGAAGGTTGTATCAAGGGGTGGGTCTAGTAGAGGATCTGAAACCCCTTCTACTCCAATCCACCCAGATTCTACTAGTGAGCAAACACAAGAGGAGAATCAATGTAGTGACAATGAACAATCACCACGTCATTCTACTTGTGAGCAGATTCAGGCTCCAAATGATGGGATATGGCTTATAGGTTTGATTTATTCTTTTTTTAAAAAAGTATAATTAATTGTGTAATTAATCTAACCAAAAATGTTATGCAGATGAGCAAGGTGTGCCTGTACATCGTACGGGCCGCACCACATGCAGTGACATTCAAAAAATGCCGCCAGGTAAACGTGTTCATATAGAGGTGAATGAGAATAATGTGCCAAGCAACATTTCAGAGCCTGTCTTGCTAGGTTCATATATAGGTGTCATTGTAAGAGATTCGGTATTGGCTCCCATATCCTTTTCATATTTGAGAAATAAGGGTATGAAGCCTTTTAAGAAAAAAATGTTAGCTGAAGTGGAGATAAGTAAAATATTAAATAAATTTCAATATCTTTGTTTATGTTATGAATAAGGAAATATTTCTTTATATTACAGTCAAAGTTTGCATTTCTAGGACATATACGTCACTAGATTCTTCAATCCCTTGAAGTTAAGTGACGTAACCATAAGACTAATTTAAAAGTTGAGCACTGGGATAGCCGTCCTATCGAGGAAATTATGGAGTCAATTCCAACTGGTGTTGATGCAGCACAGTGATGTCAGATAGTCACCTAGTGTTCACAACTAAAAGATATGGCTAGTACCATCATTATAAGAAATTATATTTTTTAATAAATCAACATGGAGTTAAATTCATATGTAACAGGAGAGGGCTGCAATAAATACTGCAAATGCAAAGAAACAGACTTGTCCTCACACTATGGGGCGTGTGAGTTCTGTTCGCAGGCAACAAGAGATGGTATATATTTAGATTTGTAAAAATTTTATATTCACATAGCTTGAATAATTATTTTACGATCAAATTTGTTGTTATAGGCTATCAAGGATAGATTATTATTATGGAGAATCAACAGACTTCACAAAGATGGCACCTGGTCATCTGAAGATACTAAACAAAGATGGGTAATTTCAATCTAACTATAAATTATTGATATAGAATTATTTGTTATTTTTTGTTTATTTAAAATAAAAGTTAACTAAATTATTATAATATAGATACAAGCTTACGATCTTTTGGCTGTGGATGGGCTGACACCAGAGGATGGGAATTTGGAGGCAAACGAAAGGGTGTTCAGTATGGTTATGGGACCTGAACACCCAGGCAGAGTCAGAACCCAAGAATTTGGTGTCACTCCTACACGATATTCTCCTTATAGCACAAACGAGGGAAGGAATAACGGTGGAAGCAATTTGAGTGAAATAGTAAATCTGAGAGAGGAGGTCAACTCATTACGTGCTGAAATGAGGCAATTCATGCAAGAATTTCGAATGCAGCATCCACCTCAAGGAAGCTAACAAATGGTATGTAAAATTTCACATTCTAATTTTAATGTTGGTTATTTGAATACTAATATTTTACAATCTTCTTATAATTGATAGGGTGGAAATGAAACTTCTTCTTAAAGATGAAGTTATAGAAGAAAGAGAATTGCATTTTGCAGATAACCCATGTTTGTGGAAATTGTTTTGAAATGCATCTTGGTATGTAAATCTACTTTTTGGGATGTTGTTTAAAATTTTGATATTATAGATCACCAAATATGAATGATGAATGATCCTCTCTTTTTGAGATTATCTAGTATTATTTTTATTTCTTGGTGGCCATTACATGGTTATTTTAGGCACTTTTCATAGCTCTTATATATGTTTGTGGGCTTGGAAGTTTGCGGATTGAATCAAAATTTTCTTTCTCACTAAGTTACACACACACTAGATCATATCTGTCATGGAGTTTGCCTCAATGGCGTTATTGGGCTCATTCAGATGGAATCCTCGATGTAATTCTTGTAAATGTTGAGATACCATGCTATGCTAGAAACCAATTTTTCATGGATCTAGTAATTTTTCTTTGTTTCCATGCAACCAAGCAAAAAACTCCAGCCATGGTGAAGCTAGAGGATGAGCTTCTACGACTGCCATAGAGAAGGCAACCGAATTAATTCACTGATTTCTCTTGGCCTCTTCCCAATTGTGATTGTATTCTGAAGGTATTCTGAACTGTACCTGGAGATTAGGCGTTCTTTGTAGAAATGTAACTTTAACATGCTTGTTTGAGTTTCTTTCCTCCAGAAACTTTTAACTTGCCAACAATGGCAAATGCTGTTTTGGTACATTTGCTTTCCATCTGGAACATCCTCAATGGCACAGAACTTACATGACTGGATCATATTGTATGCACTGTGCTAAGAACATAAGAATATTGTTTGTATTTATAGTTTAGATTCTCAGCAAAATTTTGTCTCTCTCTCTCTCTCGTTTTCATCTAACTATTTTATTCACATCAAATTATGTTCCAGTTAAAGCTTTCATTATGCTGCTAGAACTTAAGTTGCTACACAATAGTCTATGCACTGCAATGATCTTTTATAACTAAACAAATTGTTTCGGAAATCCAATATTTGATAAGACTCAATGTCTCATATATAAAACTCATAATACAGCATTCTTTCTTTAAATTAAATTATATTCTAACCACATCATGTTATTGCTATTATTATGATTGTAGTTGTATGATTGCACTAGAGATAATCAACTTTACTATTAAACTATAAGAAGATCGCTTGGGCCTTTTGACCTTTTCTATCCAAATAATTATCAGCTATGCATGCCACAACTCCATTGATTTTATCTCTCAATTTGGTTTGTTTGTGTTTATATAATTATTCTACCGTTTAGGACCAACTGTTTCAATTAATTTTTAAAGTTTGTAGTATAAATAAAAGCATAGAAGCGCACTTCTTTCTTCTTATGTTATATTCAAAGTTTTTCATGTTCTCTTGTTTGAGTCATGTGACTCAATTATATAGTTCAATATTCTCTTGTTGTTGTTGTGAATCTTTATGATTTAACTAGTATTTTTGTTTCAGTTACATCTCCTGTTTATGTGGGTTTTAGGTTTCGGTTTGGTGAATGTCTCATATTTGTATACTGTGTACATTCAGGTGTCGTATTTAAAAAAAAAAATTTTGGAATGTAGTTGCGGTTTTAACCACTACTAGATTCCAGAAATCTGGCGGTTAAAATCGCCACCTTACTGGATATCATTTTTTTTTACATTATTTGTAGCGGTTATACTTGCACCATTCTGAAGCGTTGCATCGGTTATAACCGCTGCTAAAGTATGTATATCTACCCCGCCGGTCCTTGAACCGATACGGAATGTCATTGCAGCATATTGCAATTACAGTGAATATGTAGCGGTTTTAGAACCGCTGCAAGGAAAACAGCAGCGGTTAAAACCGCTGGGATAGGTCAAAAATTGTGCTGCGGTAGCCCCATTTTTTGGTAGTGATAGAAACATGAGAAATCTATGTCATCAGATTCAATATGATCAATTATAAATAATTTGTTATAATGATAAGTAGGTAAATGAGCTTTGAAAAAATAACATATTATCATAAATTAGGAACATGAGTTGTCACCTCGAATTTAGATACTTTGATTTTTCACTCTGACTCCTCACTCCAACATTAATAGATTAAACATCTATATAAAGATCCTATTATTAAAATTTTAAATGATAAATTGCTCCAAATTTCTCTAACTTGATATTTAGACTTTTCTTTTAATTATAATTGAAATTTTATTCTTATCATTTTCTAAAGCAAACTTTTTTTAATTATGATGTTTTAAATTTATATGCATATTCTCTGCCCACATAAATTCAATTTGAAAAATTAATTTACTAATTATAAAATTAGAATCGCATATAAATATGTGGAATTGACATAATGAAATTTACTTTTTATACATATACATATTCACCATTAATTATTTTCAATTCAAAATAATTATAAATTTAAAATCTAACTAACAATTCTTTAAATAAAATAAAATTCTTTTAATAAAAATAAAAATTCTGAAATATATTTATGTTTTCTTTTCAGATAAAAAAATTAAAACTCTATTAAAAAATTATTTAAATTCTATTATTACAAAGAAAATTTTTCAAAGCACAAAATATATAATTTGCTCAAATAAACATAATTATTTTGATTCAATATTACATATATAATTCTCTTTTTTTTTTTTTTACTTTTAATTATTCCAAAAAATAATTAACAATTTCATCATAAAAAATATGAAAATTTCTCACTTATTAAATGTGGCTCACAGCTCTGATTCAAACCTCACGCATAATTCGTTTGATTCTTTTTCCTCGCATGCAATAGCAACAGATGACCTGCCTTGTTCACACTAGTCGCCTAAGCTCTCTCTCTCTCTCTCCATCTCCACCTCTTCTACTTTTAAAGTAACGAAGACGACCAACACAGTTCCTTCGTCGACTCCAAGTAATGGTTTTGATTTAGTCACGACTCTTCGTCACATCTCCTTTGTGATTCTAGGTAACGAAATCGATGGAGACGCCCAAATGACGGAGCTAGCTCCCTCGTCTTTGTTGGATTTTTCAAACCAATCAACGCGCCGTTCAGTTTTTATTTTATTTATTTATTTATTAAATTTAGAACGGTTTCAAATTGCTTTCTTTTTTTTATTACTGTGTAGGACATGAAAATATATGTGACTAAAGTTTTTTTTCAAGCTCTGTGAAGAAGCAAAGTTGTTCCCTTCAACTTCCTCCTTTTTTTACTTAGTTTTCTTTTTCTAGTTTTACTGTGTTTTCATTGCTTTCATCATTGGTATCAAAGCCCCGATTGAAGAATGGAAACGAGTTCAACTACCTATAATTTACAACCTCAGTTGCTCAAGTTCACTAGGAAGAGCTACAATAAATAGAGTATTCAAATGCATGTGTTATATCAATCTCAAGAGTTATGGAAGATTGTAGAGAGTGATTTTGAGGAGCCCGAAGTTGAGAAAGATTTGAATCAAAGACTTCTTCAAGAATTGAAAAAAATTAAAAGAAAGATTGGAAGGCCATTTTCTTCATCTATCGAGTGAGATAAATATTTTTGAGCGGATCTCTACGATGAAGACTGCAAAGGAGGCTTGGGGTACACTAAATTCTTCTTATAAAGGAGATGAGAAAGTGAAGATGGTACATTTACAAAACCTACGAAGTTAATTTGATATGTTAAAGAAGGAGTCGAAAAGTGTTGAAGAATATTTCAATCAAGTAATTATCATAATTAACCAATTGAAGATGAATGGAGAACTTGTAGAAGATATAAGGGTTATTGAGAAGATCCTATGAAGCTTGACTAGAAAATTTGAAGCCACGGTGGTAGCCATATTAGAGACAAAGAACATAGAGAAAATGTATATTGAAGGTTACTTGGATCTCTTCAATCACATGAATTAAGATTGAAGCAATATGATTCGACGCCACTTGAAGAAGCCTTCCAAACTCAAGTGGCATTGTGTGGGAATTTCAGTGGTGTCCGTGGCAGAGGTTTTAGAGAAGAAGAGGCTCTTCTGGTATAGGAAGAGATTTTTCTCGTACTAAATGAAGAGGTTGTGTTGGTAGAGGAGAACCTACACAAAGTGATCGGGTGAATTGGAAAATTATTGTAATAAAAAGACAATCATAAACAGGAGTTCTAATTTTTTTGTGTTTTTAAATTTTAAACAAAAAAAAAAAATAAATGATACAGAGGCGAATGCTTAAAACACAATTTTCAACAATAGATAGTGAAAAATTAACTTGCTCCACAATAATTTTCACCAAACAATTTTAACGAAAATGAAATGCAAAACTTAAAAAAAGTGCAGTAAACGAAAAATCACACCAGAGAATTTATAGTGGTTCGATCACTTGAACTATGTTCTCTCTGAAAATTTCACTACTAAATAGTAATTCTCTTTCTGCCCCCACAGAAAGGCAAAGAAGCCTTTACAAACCTCACTTTCAATAACCCGGCATGGAGGAGTGTCAAGCTTTTTTGTCACCCTCTAGGTGACGGCAACATACCTTCTCATTTTTCTCCCTCCTGAATAAAGCAGAGTGCCTTAGAGGACACGTACGTAGGAGAATCTCCCCCTCAAAGAGCCTCCCATAAGTTCTTCTCGGGCCACATGAGGAGCAAAGTGCAGCAAGCTTGGAGCAACCGAGTGATCTCCCTTACACACCTCCCTCACAAAGCCCACCTTCTCCTTTCTCTCACAAACTCTAAAATCTTCTCAAGAGCTCTCTCTCTCAAGAAATCCCCCTCTAATTACGTTCCTCTCTCACTTACTCTCACATAAAAAATAGAAGTTTTGATATTTAAAACAAGCTCCAAGAAATCCTAAAAAATTTTCATTTAGTCGTTATGATCGTACAATACGATCCAATATCGTACAATATGATCAGTACAAAATAGCCTTCATCCTGCTACAAAGGATTACGAACAAGCAAAATTTTTGAATAATGTCATATAGAACGATATAATATCGTCCAGTACGATATGTAAAAATCCTTAAGTTCGTACAGAATGATTGCTAAGATGGCGAAAACCTATTTTTGTACATCATATGGTACAAACCACTTCGTACAGTATGATTAGCACAAAATCAAGGGATCATTCGGTATGATGCTTGGGACGTACGAAAACAGCCTCAGTTGATCGTACAGTATGAATGGTGTCGTACAATATGATAATCAATCAAAAATAAATACTTGATTTACATACTAATCACAGTGTTAATTTAAGTAAGTATTCAAAATTATCATATAGTACGATAAGATCGTACAGTACGATAAGATCATACGTACTGTACGATAAGATCTTACAGTACGTGTTGAAACTTAATCAATATGAATTAGGTTGTTAGACCTAAGCTTATATCCCAGCGGCTAATTAAGAGGGGGAGTGAATTAGTAATTAAAAAAATTTTCCTCTTTAATTTTTAAACTGATAAAAACTTTAATGAATTTTTGTAAAAAGATTTTTCAACCACAGATTAACAGAAAAAGTAAAGTAAAAAAGAAAAGCAGCGAAAAACAAAAAGACACAAGATTTATAGTTGTTCGGTCAAACACGACCTACATCCACTCCCCGAAGGCACCTTCTGAGTATTGCACTAATACCACTAGTGACTCTCCTTTTGCACCCACATAAAGGTGGAGAAGCCTTCACAAAAACTCTCTTCCATCACTACCCTGTGCTGCAGAGTACCGTCGTCCTTTTATACCCACCAAGTGTAGGCAGATGTGATGCCCCAAGATCTAACTTGGAAAGAATGTCAATCAATTTCTCAAACAATTTACCAGAGTTATCTAAAACCTTCAATTAAACAGTCTATCAAACATCTATAAAATTTAAAACATCAATATACCAGTCGATTCAAACTCAAAAGATCATGTACAATACTCAGGAACTACACTACAATCACCAGTTCTGAAATCTATCCTGAGTACAAAAGAATCACTATCAATCAAAAGACAAAAACCTGAAGATCTGGATCAATTCCTATCTTCTGCTCCCTTGCCCTGACCTGAAAATGTCAACCACATATAATGAGCTTTACAAAGCCTAGCGGGTCACCTAATACCTATAACTGAAATCAAAGCACGGCTATGCTATCAATATGCATGTCAGTCAATCACAGTCAATCAAATCTATTTCAGTCAATGGTCAATGAATCGGTGCAATACGAAAATCCATAGTCAATAAAACCAGTCAATGCAGCAGCAGGCAAATCAATAAATCTAGCTCGATCAATTCACGTCAATCTCGAAGAAATCCGTACATAGAAGAAAATCAGTCAATCCGTCAGATCAATCAAATCGTCGAATCAATCAATCTGTTAAATCAATCGCTATCAAATCAAATCAATACGGTCTAATCAGTAATATCTATATGCGAAATCAATAAATCCATAGGCAGTAGTAACACTGAATCCATAAGCAGAAATCAATGAATCTATAGGCAATAGTATCAATGATTCTATACTATTCATGTCCATGCTATCAATGCAATATCTATATCAATCCATTTCTATATCAATGCTCAATGTCGATGCACATCAATCAATCAGTGAAATCAATAAAATCGTACGATCTAATAAATCCAATCAAAGTCGATAAAGCAAGAAATCTATAAAACAATGAATCTATAAATCAATACAGTAAACATGCAATTCAATACTATATACTGGACAAGTAAAATCAACTGGTCATGTTGCTGTTGTAGAATCCGTTGCTGTTGTAGTACGTTGGTCTATCAATAAGAGTCGTCACTCTTTTGCCCGTCGGCCGCCCGTCGGCATATAAAACTCCTTATAACTCCCAATCGTTATATCAATGATCAATGGTTTAAAGGAAAGCCCGTCGGCCCACCATCCTGTACAGGTCAATATCAATCTTCACCAACGTTCAACCAGGTTCCACTTGGGTTCCAGTATCAATAGTCAATCAATAATCAGTTCAATAATCAATCCATAATCGATGCAATAATCAATATTAAATCAATCCAGTACAATCATATCAATAGTCATACACATATCAATTCAATCTGTCAATTCCTGAAAATTCGGAAATCATACGAAAATCGGGCAGCGTAACGGCAGTCGGTCAAATTTACACAAAAATCCTGCAAAAAGACACAATTTCCAAATTCTACCAAATTACAATAGAATATCTATAACATCAATGCAAGACTATTATCCTAAAGAAATCAAATCAAATCAAGTCCTGATATAATTCTATTCGATTAAAATCGCGTAGAATCAATTCCGACTGGTAAAATCTTAAAAGAAAATACTCAAATCGTGTGTAATAATCATATCCATAACATATCAAAAGTTGTGCGGTGAAAGTCGTGTCAAATGAAAATCACGTCGAAAATTTGACTATGAAAACACAAAACGGATCATAACTCAGTCAAAACTCAATATCTTTGAAAACAGAAATAGGGTTCGGAGTCCTTACCACGAGATCTTCACTTTTCCCAACAGCGACGTCGGACGAAAAGCGCTCCGCGGCCTCCAAAACTAGTTTTCCTCTTTTTCCTTTTCTCTTTCTCTCTCCTCAAAACAGATATTTTGTTTTAAAATGATTTTCTCTCTCATCAAAACGAGCTGATTTTCATATATTATAAAGCAGATCGGCCCGGCCGATCGCCAAATCGTCCCGGGACGATCAGACCAAAAAAATCATCCTGGACGGTTCCCAGGACTATTCTCAGGCCGATATTTTCTACAGTGCAGATCGGCCTGGACGATCCCACTATCGTCCCGGACGATTCTGAGAGGAAAATCCAAATTAGAGAGGAACAGTAAGGGAACGAGGTCTCACAATCTCCCCACCTTAGAAAAATATCGTCCCGACATTTCCCTACAGGTACGAGACAAAAACAACACAAAACAAATCGATCCAAATCCAAATCAAAACTTGTCGAAATCCATACAAACACACAATGCAATCAATCACATATTAATATGCATGATCAAATGTCAATATCAATCGGTTAGTCAAAATCAATCTTACTAGTAGAACTTTCTGTACGTTGTTGATCTGCATGATGCTGTAGACTGTAAACACGTGGCACCACTGGAGGAAGTGCAGGAGGTCGTGGCGCAACTGTCTCCCTCTGATCTCTGACAGCTCTATCATCTATCCGGTTCCCTGATCTCTCACTGTAAGTCCTCGGGCCAACAGTCCTCTGCTGTCCTGTACCCGTGCCAGAATCAGTCCGTCCACCCAGTCCTTTCTGAGGACAATCTGCTGCTCTGTGCCCTTGCTGTCCACAGTGAAAACACTGCCCCATCAACAGGTAGCATCGACCTGCATGTCGTTTACCACAGTGAATACATGCTCCAGAACTACCAGACGATACTACCGATGCAGATCGCGGTACAGATCCCGATGCAGATCCTCTCGAACTATCATATCTGCTTTTCTTCTCTCTATCTCTGTCAGAATCATCCCGTCGTACTTCATCTCTCCTCCTCTTGGTATCCTCGTACCTCGATACCGGTGTCGCCAAGTCAATCTCTATCAATCGGGCCCGCTCCACTAGCTCAGAAAACTCATGTATCCGGAAGGGTACTAGTGGATGCCTCGGCTCTCTGTTCAATCCATGTAGGAATCTATAGCACTTTTCCTCGGGAGTAGGAATCAGATGAGCAGCGTACCTCAAAAGTGCAGTAAATTCAGCCTCGTACTGCATCACTGACTTGCGGCCTTGCTCCAATCTCATGAAAGCTTCCTGCATCTGTCGCTGAGCTGACGGCGGTACAAACCACATTCTGAACACTGCAGTGAACTCATCCCAGGTGATCTCAGCATTGGTCTTCCCCTGGAATTTCTCTCTTTGCTGTCCAATCCACCATCTCTCCGCTTCACCCTCAAACAGGAACACAGCTAATGGTACTTTTCTGTTTCTCGGACACTGCATACTATCAAAAATCTTTTCCACCCTCAGGATCCAATCCTCAGCAGCCTGGGGTCCCACACCTCCCTTAAACAACGGAGGCTTCAGCTTATGAAACATCTGCAAGTGTCTGTCTACCTCTTCCTCTTTGCTCCCACTCATTTTGCTCTGAGCATCCCCCATTACATGTGCAATCGCAGTAGCCAACTGCATCATACTCTCTGAAGGTACTGGGGCTGCACTGTGTTGCTCATTCGGTACACTTGATTCAGCTGGATGATCCATAGCTTTTCACCTGCACAATTCAGAATACATGATACACACATGCAATTATGTATACCAATGAAACTCTCACAACTACCCAAACTACCCACTTATCAATCCAATCCTACAACTCTGGTAACAATCCATTCTTCCAATAACACTGCTCTGATACCAAACTTGTGATGCCCCAAGATCTAACTTGGAAAGAATGTCAATCAATTTCTCAAACAATTTACCAGAGTTATCTAAAACCTTCAATTAAACAGTCTATCAAACATCTATAAAATTTAAAACATCAATATACCAGTCGATTCAAACTCAAAAGATCATGTACAATACTCAGGAACTACACTACAATCACCAGTTCTGAAATCTATCCTGAGTACAAAAGAATCACTATCAATCAAAAGACAAAAACCTGAAGATATGGATCAATTCCTATCTTCTGCTCCCTTGCCCTGACCTGAAAATGTCAACCACATATAATGAGCTTTACAAAGCCCAGCAGGTCACCTAATACCTATAACTGAAATCAAAGCACGGCTATGCTATCAATATGCATGTCAGTCAATCACAGTCAATCAAATCTATTTCAGTCAATGGTCAATGAATCGGTGCAATACGAAAATCCATAGTCAATAAAACCAGTCAATGCAGCAGCAGGCAAATCAATAAATCTAGCTCGATCAATTCACGTCAATCTCGAAGAAATCCGTACACAGAAGAAAATCAGTCAATCCTTCAGATCAATCAAATCGTCGAATCAATCAATCCGTTAAATCAATCGCTATCAAATCAAATCAATACGGTCTAATCAGTAATATCTATATGCGAAATCAATAAATCCATAGGCAGTAGTAACACTGAATCCATAAGTAGAAATCAATGAATCTATAGGCAACAGTATCAATGATTCTATACTATTCATGTCCATGCTATCAATGCAATATCTATATCAATCCATTTCTATATCAATGCTCAATGTCGATGCACATCAATCAATCAGTGAAATCAATAAAATCGTACGATCTAATAAATCCAATCAAAGTCGATAAAGCAAGAAATCTATAAAACAATGAATCTATAAATCAATACAGTAAACATGCAATTCAATACTATATACTGGACAAGTAAAATCAACTGGTCATGTTGCTGTTGTAGAATCCGTTGCTGTTGTAGTACGTTGGTCTATCAATAAGAGTCGTCACTCTTTTTGCCCGTCGGCCGCCCGTCGGCATATAAAACTCCTTATAACTCCCAATCGTTATATCAATGATCAATGGTTTAAAGGAAAGCCCGTCGGCCCACCATCCTGTACAGGTCAATATCAATCTTCACCAACGTTCAACCAGGTTCCACTTGGGTTCCAGTATCAATAGTCAATCAATAATCAGTTCAATAATCAATCCATAATCGATGCAATAATCAATATTAAATCAATCCAGTACAATCATATCAATAGTCATACACATATCAATTCAATCTGTCAATTCCTGAAAATTTGGAAATCATACAAAAATCGGGCAGCGTAACGGCAGTCGGTCAATTACACAAAAATCCTGCAAAAAGACACAATTTCCAAATTCTACCAAATTACAATAGAATATCTATAAATAAATGCAAGACTATTATCCTAAAGAAATCAAATCAAATCAAGTCCTGATATAATTCTATTCGATTAAAATCGCGTAGAATCAATTCCGACCGGTAAAATCTTCGCAGAAAATACTCAAATCGTGTGTAATAATCATATCTATAACATATCAAAAGTTGTGCGGTGAAAGTCGTGTCAAATCAAAATCACGTCGAAAATTCGACTACGAAAACACAAAACGGATCATAACTCAGTCAAAACTCAATATCTTTGAAAACAGAAATAGGGTTCGGAGTCCTTACCACGAGATCTTCACTTTTCCCAACAGCGACGTCGGACGAAAAGCGCTCCGCGGCCTCCAAAATCAGTTTTCCTCTTTTTCCTTTTCTCTTTCTCTCTCCTCAAAACAGATATTTTGTTTTAAAATGATTTTCTCTCTCATCAAAACGAGCTGATTTTCATATATTATAAAGCAGATCGGCCCGGCCGATCGCCAAATCGTTCCGGGACGATCAGACCAAAAAAATCGTCCTGGACGGTTCCTAGGACTATTCTCAGGCCGATATTTTCTACAGTGCAGATCGGCCTGGACGATCCCACTATCGTCCCGGACGATTCTGAGAGGAAAATCCAAATTAGAGAGGAACAGTAAGGGAACGATGTCTCACAGCAGAGCACCTCCCGCTGTTCACACTCTCCAAGTGTAGGCAGAGAACCTTCCCACTGTTCACACTCTCTAAGTGTAGGCAAAGAATCTTTCGTCCTTTCACACTCTCCAAGTGTTGGCAGAGAACCTTCCCACTGTTCACACTATCCATGTATAGGCAGAGAACCTTTAGTCCTTTCACACTCTCCAAGTGTAGGCAGAGAACCTTCTCGCTGTTCACACTCTCCAAGTGTAGGCAGAGAACCTTTCCGCTGTTCACACTCTCCAAGGGTAGGCAAAGAACCTTCCATCTTTTCACACTTCACCAAGTGTCGATAGAGAACCAGATCTTCTTGAAAGATCTTCTTAAAAGAAATCTAGAAGGACAAGAGAAAAGAATGAGGTAATCACAATTCACAAAGTTGAGATCCTTACTTTTGAGTACCAAGTGAATCCTTCACGCTCCAATGGTAAGAACTCTCCTTCAAACACTCTCTCATTCACACTTCTTTCAGTAAGCACGAAGACCAATGACCAAAAAGATTATAAGATAGTTTTAAGTGAACCTTATATAGGAAAGACACGAAAAATTGTCCAAAAATTGCTAATTTTCATTTCTGTATGCACTCGATCGTCCCGTACGATCGTGATTTCGTACGCACGAACAGTGTAAAACTATTACGTATGAACTCTATGTGCATTGGGATGAAATGACTTCGTACCCAATCATCATCCCATACAAACTATATTTGTCCGGTATAAACAGTTATTTTAAAGCATCATTGAAAACATAACTGCATATGGTCCATATGTTTAAAGAACAGAGAACATCATCCTGGGATGAATGTTCATGTTCATCTAGACGAACAGTGTGAAGCTTGAATCCATAGCACTTCATCTTGGGATGAATGAGAAAGTTCGTCTGGACGATCAGAACAAAGCTTGAGTCCAGAGAACATCATCCTGGGACAAATGGGGTAAGTCGTCTGGATGAATAGTTCAAGTTGAGAAATCAAAGAACATTATCCAGGGACGAATAGGGTAAATCATCTGGATGAATAGTTCAAGTCATGGGTCCAGAGAACATAATCCTGGGACGAACGGGACACTTCATCTGGATGAATAGTTCAAAGTGAGAAATCAGATAACATTGTCTAGGGACGAATATCGAATTTCATCCAGACGATCAAGACTTAGAAAAATTTTCTTCACTTTATGTTCATTCCATTGCTCTCCGAGAGGTATAACAAACCTGATCGTCCCGTACGAACATGGTTCGTCCTGTACGATCAATATAAAAAATTTTGACTTTTAAAGATCTCGCCCAATGTGTGTGTGCTAGGTTGCTTAATTACAATTATTGCAGATCTATTTTTATGGATTATGATTTTGATGATAGTAAATACTCTTATTTCTCTATGACTGCCTTATCTACTGACATTTCAGGTCCACAAGATCAGACTATAATTTGGAACCAACTCAAGATTGGGTAGACTAGGTCTGAGTTAGTTTTTACCCCTTTTTCCTTTCTTGAGTCTATTGTATTTGGTGTGGCTCATGATGCTATGTAACTTTGCACACACACACCTTGAAAGATTTTCTATCTGTTCCCTAGAGTTTACTATTTTTAGTAACATCATCCAGGACGATATTTATATTGGCTTGGACGATCGGTTCAAAAATAGAAACCCTAATTAGGGCCTCCTTATTAAGGCATCCATCATTAAATACATCGTCCTGGATAATTTTATATCGGTCATGATGATAAGCTTAAATTAGAAAGATTTTGCCCTCAGATCTATTTAGGAATTACTTATTTTTAGACATCGTCTAGGGGATCGGTCTGGCATATAATGGATCAGCCTAGTCGATCCAACACAATTTTTTCTAAATAAATCTCATATTTAAGGAAAGCAATTATGATTTTATTACATGATCACATCATCCGGGACGATCGTAGGATAGGCCAGGACGATCCACTGGACGATTGGACATCAGATAGCTCTTATTCAGGGCGATGTTCAAGACGATATTTCACGATTTGTACTGATCGGCCAGGACGATATAAATATCATCCTGGATGATATGTTCAAATTTCTTCTGATCATCTCAAATCGACCGAGCTGATTGAGCTTAATTTACGTTGATCGGCTAGGCCGATTTTTATATCGGCCTGTACGATAAAGTCGACAAATTGCATTAATGAGCTCTTTTTGATATCTTCTATTTAAGCTTTGACAAGACACTTCGTAAGGGTCTTTGGCAGTCATTGTAGCTTCGTTCTTTTGGGGGAAACTTGAAGAGAGAGCTTGAAAGGGAGTGTGGAATGGGTGAAGTTTGAGAGAGGGAGATGATCCTGTGAGGGGGGACTCAAGGGAGTGTGGAGGGGGATTCCACATAGTTGCTCCAGCAGGCTTGCACCTTAATACCATCAGATTCAAGACTTATCTTGAGGAGAGTTAATAGAAGAAGATCTCTTTGGTGTCAAAGGACCTGACGACTCCACCGCACCGGGGAAGGTGGAAGTGATTTTGTAAGAGCTTCTCTGACTAGCTGTGGGGGCTAAAGGAGAGCACTTAGTTTAGTGCAATATTCAAAGGGTGCCTCCGAGGAGTGGACGTAGGTCAAGATTTAACCGAACCACTATAAATCTGGTGTGTTCTTTCCTTTATTTTTTTCGCATTTAATTTCCGCATTGTATTTTCTCTCTGGTGAATCTTGATTTGTGTTTTTGATCGAAAGATTTATTTTAAAATATCGATTCACCTCTCTCTTAATTAGCCTTGGGACTAATTCATAAGGGCTTGACATCCCTAATAAACTTTCAAGTGGTATCAGTGCGGGATTCATAAAATAAGTTTTTGAAAGCTTTTGAATTTTTGATCCATGGTTAATTTTTGCAATCATAATTTTGCGGAAGGTTATTCAATCACCAGACCACCTTTATTTAAAAATATTACTTTTGATTTTTAGAAAATTTGTATGTCTACTTTCTTACCAGCAATTGATTTTTCAATGTGGCAAATGATTTTAACTAGTTATTATGTTCCGTCACGTATTATAGATGGAATTAAAACTAATATTTCTTTTAATCAATGGAGTTGAGAAGAATAAATCAATGCTCAATTGAATGCTAAATCATTAAACTGTTTTTTCTGTGCTTTAAATTCTGAAGATTTTATATTTGTTTCTACATGCACTACTAGTAAAAAAATTTAGGATAAATTACACACTTTATAATAAGGCACTAGTGAAATTAAGCAATCGAGATTGAATATTTTAATGCATGATTATGAAGTATTTTGCATGAAACCTTATAAGACGATCTTAGACATGTATACTAGATTTATTCAAATTGTTACATCATTGTAAGCTTTAGGTAAAGAGTATTCAAACCTTGAGAAAGTTAATAAAATTCTACGTTGTCTACTTGATAAGTTTAATGCTAAAGTTCTTGCTATTTGTGAATCAAAAAATTTGAATGAATATTCTATTGATAATTTGATTGGCTCACTCATTACCTATGAGTAAAGTTTGAGTCAAAGACTTTTGGATGCAGGAGAGATGATAGTGCTAAACGCTAAAAACATGGAGAAAAGTGGCTTAGTTGGTGACGAAAGTGATAACTTGTCAAGTAAATTAAAAAGCTCACCAAAGCATAAGCCTAAAAAAAAGTGGAATAAAGGTAAAAATGATAAGAATGATAGGATTTCTTCTGATGTTGTTTGCTTTGAATGTAAGAAGCCCAGACATAAAAAATCAGTGCCCAAATTTGAGAACTCTTCCTACAAAAAAAAGGGTAAAGCTAAGTAAATTGTAAAAAAGGCAAATAATAAAAAGAAAAAAATCTCCTGGGCAGACCTAGCTTCTGAATCATCTGACCATGAGTAAGATGATGTTTAAACCATTGTTTGTGTGATTTATTTTTCTGTGTTTGCATGTTTTGTTCGTTTTTGTTTGTTTTTTATATATTTTTTTCACTCTTTTTTCTTTCTTTATTTTCTTTTTCGTTAAAATTTTTAATTTTGCTTTTCCTTTTTCTTTTATGTAGTATTTTCTATTTAAAAAAAAATGTTAAGGGGATTAAAATTTTAAAAATAAAAAATTTGCCTCCCATTTTTCTTGAATTCTTATGTAAGTTATGGTTGACTCCTCTAAAAACAATCATAGGAAGGAAACTCATAATTTTGACTCTCAATCTCTGTTTTCTAAAGAGGTTATTCTACTTTTGATTTAAAATCTTTATTATATTTTGAATTGGATTTTAAAACTGAATTTTTTCATCTCCCTACATTTTATATATCGTATAAGAATCTTTCGCAAGTTGTTGAATCTACCTCATAATTTTTTTAATCAAGTAGTTCGTTGTATCAATAGAATGGCTTTACTTTTGTTTTTAAAATTTCAAGTAGGTAGCATATTAAAAAAAAAGTCCAATGATGCCAAATCAAAAAAAAATGGCCAATGATGTCAAATCAAAAGATGCGCAATGATGCCAAATTGGGAAAGATACACAAAGTGTTTCAAAAGAAAAAAATGCGTAAAGTATGCCAAAAACTTGATAAGAGGCATAAAATGAGCCCACAAAGAGTATGATTACTTTTTATGTTTTACTCAAAGCTTAAGAAAATCCTTGATATTTTTTATATTTGATCTTGAAAATCATGATTCTTGATTCACCAATTTTTACATTAATCTTCTATGATATATGTTTTATGAAAGGAGTTTTTGAAAAAAAATCATTATTTTTTTTTATAATTCATTCCTTGATTTAGATATTGGATTAAAAAGCTTTTTATTCTTTAAAAGAATTTGAGCTTGGATTAACAATTTTTGAATTTCTAACCTTTACTGGATTATGCAGTGTTAACCCATTCCTTACTAAGTTTTTTGAATAAAATTAAGAGGTAACTTTTTTTAAGACTTTTTCATGCCCCTTCTCTTTTTGATAATGTCAAAGGGAAAGAACGTATTGTCGTATTTGTATCTATTTCTCTTTTAAAAATTAAAAAAAAATTGATTTCCCCTATTTTTTAAAGTTTTATTCTAGTGAGGGGGAGATTATGATAACATGATTTCTTTTTGTAAATTCAACCTATAATGTTTGCCATCATCAAAAAGGGGGAGATTGTTACATATCTATTTTTATGGATAATGATTTTGATGATAGCAAACACTCTTATTTCTCTATGACTTCCTTATCTACTGACATTTCAGGTCCACAAGATCAGACTGTAATTTGGAACCAGCTCAAGATTGGGTAGACTAGGTCTGAGTCAGTTTGTACCCCTTTTTTCTTTCTTGAGTCAATTGTATTTGGTGTGGCTCCTGATGCTATGTAATCTTGCATACAAACACCTTGGAAGATTTTTTATCTGTTCTCTAGAGTTTACTATTATGCAAAAATAGAAACCCTAATTAAGGCATCCTTATTAAGGCATCCATCATTAAATATATCGTCCTGGATAATTTTATGTCAGCCAAGATAATAAGCTTAAATCAAAAAGATTCTGTCTCCAGATCTATTTAGGAATTGCATATTTTTAGACATCGTCCAGGGGATCAGCCTGGCCTATCATGGATCAGCCTGGCTGATCAAGTATAATTTTTCCTAAATAAATCTCGTATTTAAGGAAAATAATTATGATTTTATTACATGATCACATCATACTGGATGATCGCAAAATCGGCCAGGATGATCCACTGGATGATTGGACATCAGACAGCTCTTATTCAGGGCGATGTTCAGGACAATATTCCATGATTTGAACTGATCGTCTAGGACATTATAATCAAATTTCTTCTGATCATCCCAAACCAACTGGCCTGATTGAGCATAATTTATGCTGATCGGCCAGGCCGATATTTATATCGGCATAGACGATAAAGTCAGCAAATTGCATTAATGAGCTCGTTTTGACATCTTCTATTTAAGTTTTGACAAGACACTCGGTAAGAGTCTTTGACAGCCATTGTAGCTTCGTTCTTTTGGGGGAAACTTAAAGAGAGAGCTTGAAAGGGAGTGAGGAACGGGTGAAGTTTGAAAGAGGGAGAAGATCCTGTGAGGGGGGACTCAAGGGAGTGTGGAGGAGGATTCCACACAGTTGCTCCGGCAGGCTTGCACCTTAATACAGTTAGATTCAAGGCTTGTCTTGAGGGAAGTTCACAAAAGAATAAGATCTCTTTGGTGTCAAAGGACCCGGTGACTCCACCGTACTGGGGAAGATGGAAGTGATTTTGTAAGGGCCTCTCCGCCTAGCTGTGGGGGATAAATGAGGGACACTTAGTTTAGTGCAATACTTAGAGGGTGCCTCTAAGGAGTGGACGTAGGTCAAGATTTGACCGAACCATTATAAATCTGGTATATTTTTTCTTTTATTTTTTCTACTTTTAATTTTTGCATTGTGTTTTCTCTGTAGTGAATCTTAATTTGTGTTTTTGATCGAAAGATTTATTTTAAAATATCGATTCACCTCTCTCTTAATTAGCCTTGGGACTAATTCATAAGCGCCTAACATTCCTAATGAACTTTCTACAATCACACTCACTCTGACACAATAAAGTGAAAAATATAGACTTCAATTTACAAACTATCTTATGCTGAATTTGGTTTGAACTCTTCATCAGACTTGAGTACGATTATCCTGAAATATTAGACCACACAAGAGCAAAAAAAATTCTTTCAAAAAGTGTTATGAGAAAATAATAATAAAACCATAATATTTGAAATTATCAAAACTATACAAGTTACAAGAATGTAAAACATGTAAAAGCTAAGTAGCAACGCTCTTAATAATCTCTCCATTTTTTATGATGGCAAAACAATTATTGTTTGTATAATTTTTAAATTCTAAGTATATCCTAAACTCCCCCTGAATTGATAAACATGTGAGAATAAGGAGGCATTTGCATAACATTCTCTTTTTTTTTTTTAAATATGAACAGAAAAGATACGATACGAACAAAAATGATACAAATAATATTTGTCCCCCTTTTTGACAACAATAAAAAGAGAAGAAGAAAAAGAACTAAAATAGAAATGTAAGAAGTCGTATGATAATCCTTTGATAATTGATCCTTGGAAGAGATTATGATATATTTACAAATACAACTGACTATTATTAGAGAAATAGAAGAATTCATATGATTTAAGAAGAGACATAACATAGACAAGGAAAAAATATCAAAATACATGAATCGATTTAGACATTGAGATAAATAAACTCATTGCAAAGTAGATGAATGTAAAATTTATATATTTCAAATTTCAATCCTAAATAAAATTATACAAAAGATTAATATGAATTAAGATATTGAAAGATTGACGAAAGAATTAACTACCACATGTGGTGCTTTGTGCATCTTTTTTAATAGTTGTGGCATATTTTTTGTGCATCTTTTTACTTGTGGACTTATTTTGTGCCTCTTTTTTAAATTGCAAACCATTGCGCATTCTTTTTTATTTTTGTACATTTGTACATTATTCAAGAGTAATCTTGATCTTTCCAAAATTAATAATAAAAAATTTCAAATTTCTCTAAGTACAGCAATATTTATTGATAAATGAAATACAAAAATAAGAAGATATCAAAATTGCAATAATAGTATAAAAATTATATTAGTCTAATAAGAGACACGAGATTGACATTCTTAACTAGATCAAGTTATAATCACAACTTAAATTTTTGAAAAATTAGATTTTCTAATGAATTCAATTCTATATTGCAATTCAAGATATAGCATTTTTAAGATCAAAAATTTGTAAAATGTTCATATAAGCTAACACACATTTTTGAAATGAAATAAAAAGTAGTAAAACAAGATAATATAACTTTTATTGATATCATTTTTAGAAGATAATATATTTTGCATGAATGATATCAATACATTGACTATTGAAAAACACATAAAACATGAGACTTTTAACTAAATCACAACATAAAAATATAAAAATCATCACTAGTAACATCACATCACATCTAACACAGTAGAGAAAAAACACATAAAACAAATACATTCATCACTCAGACTGTCCCTGATTTGGAGGAGGTGGCTGGTTGTAGAAGTTAAAATAGCTACTCATCATAGCCATATTTGAGGTTATTCCATCTATTTGCTCTTGCATCCAACCCATATCCTGATGATACTGAGCATCCTGCTATTGTAGATGGGTTTCAATTTGATCAAAGAGTTGATCAAAATGAGTCTCAAGACGATCAAACATGTGAGCCAAATCTTAAACATTTGGTTCACCAGCAGGTGCAGGTGGAGGTCCTCTTCTTTCCTCCTCTGAGTCACTACTAATGGGTTGAATATCTTTATTAAAGATGGCTCAAAATGAACCATCATTATAGTAGAGAGGCTTCTCTACATTTTGAACTGGATGCACTAAATCATACTTCTTTTCTAAAATATAGGTCACAAGATATCCTAAGGCAATATTTTTCTTTCTTTTATGGGAGACATGACCAATCTCAGAGAGTCCATACATGTAGTCAATGAGAAATTGGGCTTCATCAATGGGTTGGCCAGTCAAAATCAAATAAGTAATTGTAGAAAGAAGTGGTGTGATATTTACTCTATCACCAGCTTTAGGAATTATGGAAGTACGAAGAACATGCTGGATGATACGAGCATAGCAGTTAAGAGATGCTACCTTAGGAAAATGGCCTACTCCTTTATGTCCTCTAATGACTAGATTTATTTCTGTCCAGTCATAGTTGGTGGAAGAAGTCAAAGTGTGGGCTCTAATCCCTTGAGTCCTTAAGTTCAAGAAAATTCTCAAATCCTCCTTAGTGATTTCTACTATCTTCTTAAAAACATACGACCTAATCACAGTTTGGTCAGAGTTGAAGGACATGTTGGCAAGAAAGTAGTGGAATGTCTCCTTATTTTAGAAATGGATCAAAGTGAGGATAAGGCCAAATTTGGTGGAAGCAAAAAGGTGCATTACCTTGAATGTGAGTTATTCTTGAAGAAGAACTCTTGAGGGAGTGATTTTGGCAGATACAAATCTAGGGAAGGACTTTTCATTTACCTTGGATAGAAAGTTTTCACTTGAGTTTTTGGGGGGTCCCTTAACAAGTACCTTTTGCCTCTTGCTTGAACTAGCCATTGAGAAAATCTAGGGGAATAGAGAATTGAAAGGGATTTTTGAAGTTATGAAATTTGAGTTTAAAACCCTTCAATTTAAAGAAAAAATAAGTTTTCGTACAGACAAAAGGCATTTCGTCCCGTATGATTTTTGATTCGTACATACAAAAAATATTTTGTATGGACAAACAAGTGAGTACAAAAATGAAACGACTTTTCATACTCACATAAGTTACGAGGCATCCTTTCGTACAAACTTTTAACTAAGACGATCGTACGGACGGACAGATGTTCGTCCGGGAAGATTAGAAATTTAAGATCATTTTTATGACAGTTTGAAACACATTGAATTGCCACGTGTTTGTATGTACAAACCAAAAGTTCGTACTTACGATCAGGAATAATTAATTTGATCTTATCCGTATAACTACCTACATGCGTACATACGATTGAATACACATCGATCGGACGATCGTCACAATGGTACAGACGAATAGTGAAATGAAAACTGAAAAACTGTATGCAAACCGTTCAAATCCGACAGTTAATACACTACTCAATTCATCCCATATGAAATGAATTTTGTATAGACGATTATCACTCAAAATTTTTTAAGGAAACATTCAAAATCATAAATTTAGATGTGAGAGAACACAAAATAAAATAGACAAAAGTTCTCAAAAATAAACACAAACATAAAAAAAATGATAGAAAATTCAAAAAATAACAAAATCAAAGGACTCACAAAATACTAATAAAAACACACATCAATATTGCAGAATCATTTTTATTTAAGCATTTAAGTCAATCACACCAAGCCTTGTTCTTAATGTACTAAAAGTATCAAAGACTAGTGGTTTTATAAAAATGTCTGCAAGTTCATTTTTGTTGTAATATGAATGAGTTCAATTTCTCCTTTGAATACATGATCACTTATGAAATGATGCCTGATGTCTATATGTTTGATTCTTGAATATTGAATAGGATTTTTAGAAATGCAAATAGCACTAGTGTTATCACAATAAATGGGAATAGTGCCTATAATTAATCCTAAATCAATCAACTATTGTTTTAACCAAAGTACTTGTACCACACAACTTCCTAATACAATGTATTCAGCTTCAGTAGTAGATAGGGCTACTAAATTTTATTTTCTACTGGATCAAGTGACTAAAAATTTTCTAATAAACTGACATGTTACAGAAGTGCTCTTTCTATCAATCATACAACATGCAAAGTAAGAATCTGAATAACCAATTATTTCAAATGAACAGCTAAACTTAGAATATCAAATTCCTAAGTTCTAAGTTCCTAACAGATATTTTAAAATCCTTTTTATTGTTGTCAAATATAATTCTTTTGAATTTGATTGAAATCTAGCACACAAATAAACACTAAACATGATATCGGGCCACCTAGCTGTCAAGTAAAGCAAAGATTCAATTATCCCTCTAAATTTCTTTTGATCAATAGATTTCCCTTAGGGTCCTTATGTAACTGAACTGAGGAACTCATAGGTGTATTAACAGGTTTAGCATTATTCATTTCATACTTCTTGAGGATGTCCTTAATATATTTTGACTGACTAAGAAATGTACCTTCCTCAATTTGCTTAATGCTAAAGCCTAGAAAGTAACTCAAATCTTTCATTAAACATATTTCAAATTCACTACTTATTGTTTTAGAAAATTATCACAAAAATTTTTATTTATAGATCCAAAGATGATATCATCAACATAAATTTGTACAATGAGTATATCCTCTACCAATTTCTTTAAAAAGAAAGTTATATCCACACTCCTTTTTTCAAAAGATCTCTCAAGTAGGAATGTGCTCAACCTCTCATACCAAGCCCTAGATGCCTGTTTCAATCCATATAATGCCTTTTTCAGTTTGAAAACATGATTTGGGTGTTTAGAATTTTCAAAGCCTGGAGGTTGTTCTACAAAAATATTCTCTTTAATTATCCCATTTAAAAAGGCACTTTTAACATCCATTTGGTATAATTTAAATCCTCTAATACAGATAAAGGCTAACAAAACCCTAATTGCTTCAAGTCTAGCTATAGGGGCAAAAGTCTCTTCAAAATCAATCCCTTCAATCTGATTATACCCCTTAGCAACCAATCTAGCCTTATTTCTAATGACTACTCCTGAGTCATTCATTTTCTTCTTGAATACCCATTTAGTTCTAACTACACTTTGATTCTTTAGCCTTGCAGTTAATTCCCAAATCCATTTCTTACGAATTGATTTAATTCATCCTGCATAGCTAAAATTTAAAATTCATCCAAAAGTACTTGATTAATATTTGTGAGTTCTATAGTTGAAATAAATGTTGAATGATTGACTTCTTTGTTTAGTCCATGCATAGTCCTAACACCCTCACTAAGTTCACCTATAATCAATTCCTTTGGGTGGTTTTTAGAAAATCTCAAATCTCTAGGCATAAGATTTTCTATCTACAAATTTTCTTCCAAGTTTATTTTCTCAATCTTTTGGGAGTTAATCTCAATTTCATCCTCTTCAATAATTGGCTTTTCTAAACTTCCTGATTCATCAAATACAACATGTGTGATCTCCTCAATTATTAAAGTTCTTTTATGTAATACTCTATAAGATTTTCCAACACTTGCGTATCCTATAAAAATTCCTTTTGTCTGATTTTGGATCA
The DNA here is from genome assembly GCA_022539455.1 of Dendrobium nobile. Taxonomy (NCBI): domain Eukaryota; kingdom Viridiplantae; phylum Streptophyta; class Magnoliopsida; order Asparagales; family Orchidaceae; genus Dendrobium; species Dendrobium nobile. Next base: position 41,348,147 of record CM039726.1, read on the forward strand.
AAATTTTCTAAGGCAGATTTTTCATTATTATAAATGAACACCTTACATCCAAAGACATGAAAATGTGACAAATTAAGAGTTCTCTCTTTATGCAACTTATAGGGTATTTTATTTAAGTTTGATCTTACATTCACCCTATGCAGAACATAACATGCAGTGCTAACCGCCTCAGCCCAAAAATATTTAGGAAGTGAATAATCTGCCAATATGGCTCGGGCGACTTCTATTAATGTTCTATTTTTCGTTTCGACTACCCCATTCTGTTGAGGGGTTCTAGGTGTAGAAAAATTATGATCAATTCCTTTCTCCTTATAAAAATCCTCAAATTTTTAATTCTCAAATTCTCCTCCATGATCACTTTGATTAGTCATAATTTCAATCCTAGCTTCGTTTGAATCCAAGTTGAAAAGTTTCTAAATTCCTCAAATGATTCACTCTTATGAAATAGAAATCTAACCCATGTGAATCTTAAGTAATCATCCACAATCACAAATCTGTATACCTTCCCTCCAAGACTTATAGTTCCAGCTAGTCCAAAAAGATCCATATGTAAAATCTCCAATGGTTTACTAATTCTAAGATCCTTACTAGACTGAAAAGAGGATTTCACATATTTTTCTAATTGATATGCATCACAAAGTTGGTCCTTAATAAAGTATAGTTTTGGTATACCTCTTACTAAGTTCTTTTGGGTAATTCTCCTAAGGTTTTTCATGCTAGAGTGACAATGTCTCCTATGCTAAAGCCATGATTCATCAGAAATAGTTTTTAAACAAAAAGCAGTAGGAGTTTAAATACAATTCAAGTCTAGCATATACACGTTGTTTACCCTTATACCATTCAAAACATCATTACCATTCATGCTTAATATGCAGCTAGTAGGAAAAAATTTAATACAGTATCTTTTATCATATAGCTGGTTAATACTTAACAAATTATGCTTTAAGCCTTCTACCAATAACATATTTTCAATAAAAAAGTTTTTAAGATTTCCAATCATACCTGACCCAACCACCTTCCTTGTTATGTTATCTCCAAGTGTAACCTTGCCTCCACTTCTGGATTCCAGCGATATGAATTGTGCAGTATCTCCAGTCATCTACTTTGAGCAACTACTATCCAGGTACCATATGCTCTCACGAGATCTTGTGTGATAGCGATCCTGCAAAATTATCAAATGTTAGACTTGAGAACCAAAACAAGTTTGGGTTCTCCTTTTGGCAATTTATAATTAAATGCATGTATGATATGTCTAGGTTTATACATCTTAGGTCTCCACACCAAATAAGTTTTCTTTTTCAAACTACAAGTGTGAGTTATATGTCCAAACAATCCACAATTATTACATTTGACTCTTGGAAATGGATTCCTAAGTCTTCTATTATTCATCTGTCTATTCAGGGATTGCATAAATTTATGATACAAAATAGGATTAGTGAAATTTTTAAGTCTTGGGGGTATGCTATTTTTCTCAAGAGCTTTAATCTTCAGTTTGTAAAATAAATTCATATCTTCCAAAATTTGATTCGTATATTTAATTCGATACATTTTGCTCTCTGATTCATCCTTATTATTCTTGATTTCTATTTGAAGTCCTACAAAGGATGATTTTAACATTTTATGATTCTTATTCAAATCGTCAAATTCATCAAGTAATTTTATTTGGTTGTCATCAATTGAAGCATGATCTTTCCTAAGGATCTCCTGTTCCTTTTGTAGTTCTAGAAATTCTAAGTTCAGACTAGTATGCATTTTCTTTAACTTTCTATATGCATCATGTATGTGTTCAGGAAATTTAAAAAGTTCTTTATAAGTCCTATCACATACCTCTTCTTGATCTGATTGATAAGATTATCAGCCATTAAACATAAATTAGTAACTTCCTCTTCCTTTTTAGTTTCTGATGAGTCTAAAGCTGAGTCCACCTTGATAGCTCTTTGGAATTTCTTCTTTCCCTTCTTCACATTTGGTTTCTCCTCTACCTTCTCCTTACTGGGAGTGGCTTTGAGTTTTGGGCAGTTTAACTTAATATGTTCAGGTCTCCTACACTCATAGCAAATAACATCATTTGAAACCTTGACATTTTTATTAAATTTATCTCGATTCCATTTTTGGCGTCTCTTTTGCTTCCTCTTTAAAAAGCTTCTGAATTGTCTAATCATCAGTGCGATGTCGTCTTCATCCTCAGGTTATGAGAGTTCACTTTCTGACTCCTCCACTTTCAGTGCAATATTCTTCTCCTTTTGTGGTTCACCTGCATCAAACTTTCTTTGACTCACACCTTGCTCATAAGCAATTAGTGATCCAAGAAGATTGTCAATAAAATAAATGTTTAAATCTTTAGACTCTATAATTGCAGTTATTTAAGCATCATAAGCAGTAGGCAAACAACGAAGTATCTTATTAACCATTTCAGCATTCCTTAGTTTCCTATCCAATGCATATAAAGAGGTGACTATTTATGTGAATCTTGTGAACATATCAGAAATGGATTCACTAGATTCTTTAACTTCATTAGTCCCTCATAAGTTATACAAAGTCTATCACATATGTCATTTTCACTCTTATAAGTGGAAACCTGTATGTAATCTTCCGATTTAAGAGCACAAAAGAAACTATTCAAGCATTTGGTATTTAGTTGTGCTAAGTCACGTTCTTCTACTGTCCAGTCCAAAAAAGGTGTTTCAACTCTAACTTCGTCAACTAGTCTAGTTGGTTTTATATACCCTTCCTGAACTAAGATCCACATACGATAATTAAGTAACTATAAAAATGTAGACATGCGTGTTTTCCAAAAATTAAAAGGAATATTATCGAAAATGGAGGTCTTGTTATAGAGTAACCCTCAGGTGTGTTTCGGTTTCCAAATGTAGCCATGGTCATTAATAAAAAAGTAGTCTAAACTTATGATTTTGAAACTAAGCTCTGATTCCACTTGTTGAAATTTGTTCAATATGAATTAGGTTATTAGACCTAAGCTTATATCCTAGCGATTAACCAAGAGGGGGGGGTGAATTGGTAATTAAAAAAATTTCTCTCTTTAATTTTTAAACTGATAAAAACTTTAATGAATTTTTATAAAAAGATTTTTCAACCACAGATCAACAGAAAAAGTAAAGTAAAAAGGAAAGCAGCGAAAAATAAAAAGACACAAGATTTATAGTGGTTCGGTCAAACACGACCTACATCTACTCCCCGGACGCACCCTCCGAATATTATACTAATACCACTAGTGACTCTCCTTTTGCACCCACAGCAAGGTAGAGAAGCCTTCACAAAAACTCTCTTCCACCACTATCAGGTGCGATAGAGAACCGTCGTTCTTTTATACCCTCCAAGTATAGGCAGAGTACCTCCCGCTGTTCACACTCTCCAAGTATAGGCAAAGAACTTTCCCGCTGTTCACACTCTCCAAGTGTAGGCAGAAAACCTTTCATCCTTTCACACTCTCCATGTGTAGGCAGAGAACCTTTCTGCTGTTCACACTCTCCAAGTGTAAGCAAAGAACCTTCCATCTTTTCACACTTCACCAAGTGTTCTCAGAGAACCGGATCTTCTTGAAAGATCTTCTCAAAAGAAATCTAGAAGGACAAGAGAAAAGAGTGAAGTAATCATAATTCATAAAATTAAGATCCTTACTTTTGAGTAACAAGTGAATCCTTCGCGCTCGAATGGTAAGAACTCTCCTTAAAACACTCTCTCTCACTCTCTCCTTCACACTTCTTTCAGTAAGCACGAAGACCAAAGACCAAAAAGATTATAAGATAGTTTTAAGTGGACCTTATATAGGAAAGACACAAAAAATCGTCCAAAAATTGCTAATTTTCAATTATATACACACTCGATCGTCCCGTATGATCATGATTTTGTACATACGAACAGTGTAAAACTGTTGCATACGAACTCTATGTGCATTGGGATGAAATGACTTCGTACCTGATCATCGTCCCGTACAAACTATATTCATCTGGTACGAACAGTTATTTTAAAGCCTCATTGAAAACATAACTATAGACGGTCCATATGTTTAAAGAACAGAGAATATTGCCCTGGGACAAATGTTCATGTTCGTCTGGACGAATAGTGCAAAGCTTGAATCCAGAGCACTTTGTCATGGGGCGAATGAGAAAGTTCATCTGAATGATCAGAACAAAGCTTGAGTCCATATAACATCATCCTGGGATAATTGGGGTAAGTCGTCTGGACGAAAAGTTCAAGTTAAGAAATCAGAGGACATCGTCCAGGGATAAACAGGGTAAATCGTTTGGATGAGTAGTTCAAGTCATGGGTCCAGAGAACATCATCCTGGAATGAACGAAACACTTCGTCTGGACGAACAGTTCAAAGTGAGAAATCAGAGAACATCGTCCAGGGACGAATATCGAATTTCATCCAAACGATCAGGACTTAGAAAAATTTTCTTCATTTTCTGTTCGTTCCATTGCTCTCTGAGGGGGTATAACTAACATGATCGTCCCGTACGAACATGGTTCGTCCCGTACGATCAATATAAGAAATTTTAACTTTTAAATATCTCCCCCAATGTGTGTGCGCCAGGTTGTTTAATTACAATCACACTCACTCAAACTCAATAAAGTGAAAAATACATACTTTCATTTACAAATTATCTTATGCTGAATTTGATTTGAAGTCTTCATTAGTCTTGAATATGATTATCTTGAAATGTTAGTCCACACAAGAGCAAAAACAATTCTTCTAAAAAGTGTTAGGAGAAAATAATAATTAAAACAATAATATTTGAAATCATTAAAACTATACAAGTTGCAAGAATGTAAAACATACAAAAGCTAAGTAGCAACTCTCTTAACAGTACGATCAGTTCAAAATTTATGAATTAAGAACTTACTTAAATTAATCTGTGGCTATAATTTTTAATTAGAAACATGTCGTACAGTACGATATACACCGTATGGTACGACTTATTTATAGATAGCCATTTGAGCCAAATTAGATCATACAATATGATTAAAATTCGTACAATATGATCTACAGAGAAAAAAATTCCTTCATTTTAAAACCCTCTCCCCCTATATGTGTGCATGGTTACTCAGTCTTGCATATAATTTGAGGCCAGACTCTACAAAATAAAAATTAAAATAAATAAAAATTTAGAATGTTATAAACTCAACTCCTACTCTATTCAGTCTTGAATCTTCTTTTTGTCCTAAGTAACTTATGATTTTCTTAAAATATTAGTACTCACAGACAAGAGAAAAAATCAAAAATATTCAAATGAATAATAATTCAATCGACATTATTTACCATCATCAAAATCTCAGATTAGGGGTCATGGACTGCATCAATCTCCTCTTTTTTATGATGTCAAATAATGTTGTTGTTAAAAAAATTAGCAAAGAATTTTTTTTGGTTTTATTTTAAAAAAAATAAAACATCGTATGAATAAAAATATGATAAAAAAACAAATGCATCTTATTGAAATTAAAAAAGAAGATAAATAGGACATACTACCTAAGGCACACAACAGACTTCTTGCCCTTTTGACATCACCAAAAAGAGGAGGAACAATCAACACTAAGAGAAACATTACAAAATAGATACACGTTACAAAGTAGGATCTTGATCAGGTGGAAGAGGAGGTGGTTGGAAGTAGTGGTGGATGAACGCGAATTATTGATCAATTGAAGAAAAGCGTTCCCCAAATTATCGCATGTCGTCCTCTTGTTGTTGATGCTATTCTTGTATGTTAGTCTCAAGGCAACTTTGTAGTTGGTCGAAACGTTCGACTAAGTCATCATGAGGATAGGTCGGTGCAGGTCCTCGGTGTTATGCATGCTGTCTTGGTCGAATAGGAGCTTCTGTTGAACCAGCCTCTCTTTCTTGTTCATCAAAATTTGGTTCATCCGGCTCTTGCCCCCGATGAAACAAAATACGGAAGGAGGCATCCGTATAGAAAATTGATAGATTATCAGGTTCATCAGGATAGTTTAATTAATATTAGTTTTGAAGAATGTAGCATATGAGGTGGCTAAGGGCTATATTTTATTTTCTACGGGTGGTAGGGAGGCGGACAAAGGTCATATTCTGGATATAATCAATGATCAAATCAGCCTCATCAAATTTGTGTTTGACATTATAAGTTAGTTAACAACGGATAAGATTGGGGTCATGCAGATTCGGTTGCCAACTTTGGGTATGATTGAAGTGCGAAGGATGTGTTGAATTATTCTGGCAATTCGGGTTAAGGATTGAACAAGAGGCTGGTGTTGGTAAAAAGCGACATTCCTTAGGACTAGATTTGCAACACTCTAGTCGAATTCATTTGTGAGAAAGGAATGAGTTCTAGGGCCTTCAGTAGACAACCTAATGTATTGGGCAAGATCTGCCTTAGTGATTTCGACACGTTGTCGACAGTCAAAGGAGCTGAGGGTTAGGCTTTTGGTATTGATAGTTAGGTTTGCCAAGAATTTGAATAGAAGTTCAGAGCTGTACGGGAAGGCTAGGGTAAGAAGGAATTACATAATGGAGGATGCGAATAGGCACATTACCTCAAAATTTAAGGCTGCTTGATTCATCATTTATGACGGGGTAATTTTGCATGCCTTATATTTATGGTATGCCTCTTCATCTATGGCGGTTAAGAAATGATCATTGGGACGGCGAGAGGAAGATGAGCTTTCAAGGATGAGACTATCATGCTTATTGGAGCTAGCCATTTAGTAAAGACAGGTGAGAGTGAGGGAATGTGCTAAGAAGTGAGAGAGATGATCATATATACCCTCTGATTTATAGAAATTTTGGAACATCGTATAGTACGACTGAGGTTTGTACAGTACGATGTGCAATAATGTCGTTTGGACAAACAGTTGGGAATAGGTGGTCAAATTATATAGTACGATTATTATTGTACAATACGATGTGAAAGAATTTCGATCGTCCTGAGGGTCATCGATATGAACTTTAATGAAAAGCGTCGTACAGTATGAACATCAATTATATCGTACCAACCCACTTAAAGTCATCCTCATCCATTTTACTGATGTGGCTAGTACAGTACGAAGTGCAATAATATTGTACCAAATGGCTTTAATTCGTCTCAATCCATTACTGAGGTGGATCGTACAGTACGAAGAGGAGATATCGTACAATATGATGTACAATTATATCATACCAAATGGTTTGAATGCACAGCCCCGTGTATCGTATAGTACGATGTGTCACGTACAGTATGATATACAGAGACGAAATTGAGGCTGGATTACAATTTGTGTAGTTTTGGATATATCGTACAGTACGATCTTGTATTGTATAGTACGATGGGAAAAATAATTGTCAATCATTTTTTTTTTTTTTTTTGAGTTTTGTGTGGTGAGTCTGTGATGATCATGAAACACCATAGACCAAAAAAATTATTTTTTATTGGTTTTTTTTTTTTGGATTATGCATGGATGTCTATGACACCAAGTCTTGTCCTGAAAGTGCTAAAGGTGTCATAGGCTACTGGTTTCATGAAAATGTCTGCCAATTGATCTCCTATAGCTATGTGATATAATTCTGTCTCTTTTAGCTACATGATCTCTTATAAAGTGATGTCTAATATCTATGTATTTTGTTCTAGATAGTTGAATTGGATTTTAAGAAATGCATATTATACTTGTGTTGTCACACATGATTGGGATGGTTGTTACGGTTAATCCAAGATCAAGAAGTGCTTGCTTCAACCACAGTACTTATACAGCGCAACTTCCTACTGTAATATATTCTGCCTCAGCTATGGAGAGGACTACTGAATTTTGCTTCCTACTGGACCAAGAAACTAAAGATTGTCATATGAATTAGCAGGTGCTAGAGGTACTTTTTCTATCTACCCTACATCCTACAAAATCTGAATCTGAGTACCCTAAGATTTCAAAAGAAGTGTTGTGCATAGGATACCAAATTCCTAAGTTCAGTGTGCCTAGTAGATATCTAAGAATTCTTTTGACCGCAGTTAAGTGAGGCTCTTTAGGATCAGCTTGAAAACAAGCACAAATACACACACTAAACATTATATATGGTCTACAGGCAGTTAAGTAGAGGAGAGATCCGATTATTCCTTTATATTTTTTCTGATCTACTAATTTTCCATTTGGGTCTTTATTTAGTTGAATCGTAGAGCTCATTGGAGTGTTCATGGGCATAGCACTATCCATTTCATATTTTTTAAGAATATCCTTAATATATTTCATTCGGCTAAGAAATGTTCCACTTTCCATTTGTTTTACACTAAATCCAAAAAAAATAATTAAGCTCTCCCATCATGCTCATTTCAAACTCATTACTTATTATTTTTAAGAATTCATCACATAAATTTTTATCTGAAGATCCAAACAGAATGTCATTCACATAAATCTAAACAATGATAATTTCATCTTTGACCTTTTGTAAAAAAAAGTGTGGTGTCCACACTACCCTTGACAAAGCCTCTATCTAGTAAAAATGAGCTAACTCTTTCGTATCAGGCTCTAGGTGCTTGCTTTAACCCATACAGTGCCTTTTTTTAATTTAAATATATGATTTAGAAATTATGAACTTTCAAATCTGGGGGGTTGCTCAACGTAAACATCTTTTTTAAATAGCCCCGTTCAGAAAAGCAATCTTTATATCTATTTGATATAATTTAAAACTTTTAACGCAAGCAAAAACTAAGAGCACCCTTATGGCTTCTAATCTAACTACAGGGGCAAAGGTTTCTTTAAAATCTATGCCTTCAATCTGTTTATACCCTTTAGCTACTAGTCTGACCTTATTTCTTACTATGGTTCCTAAGTCATTCATCTTATTTTTAAGGACCCATTTTATTCCAACTACACTCTGCTCTTTAAGTCTCTTGACTAGTTCCCAAACATCATTTCTGATGAATTGGTTCAATTCTTCTTGCATTATTAGAATCCAAAATTCATCTCCTAAAGATTGATCTATATTTGTGAGTTCTATCATAGAGATGAATGCAAAATGACTAAACTCCTTCCTAAGTCTGTGCCTAATTCTCACACCTTCTAACGGGTCTCCTAAAATTAATTCTTTAGGATGACTAGAAGAATATTTCCATTCTCTAGGAAAGACTTCTTAAGGTTCTACCATTTCTCCTATGGTCATAATTTCTACTCCCTGAATTGCCTCTACTTCATCTTCTTCAATTTTAGATTTAGAGGACTTATCCAATTCATCAAACACTATATGGGTGAAATCTTTTACTACTAGGGTTCTCTTATTGAAGATTCTATAGGCCTTACCTATAGATGAATAACCTAAGAAGACACCCGCATCAGACTTGGGATCAAATTTTATTAAGGGAAGTTTGTCATTGATTAAGATAAACATTTGCAACCAAAAACATATAAGTGTGAAACATTCGGTGTCTGACCTTTAAGCAGTTCATAAGGAGTTTTGTTCAGCTTTGGCCTAATGTTCACCCTATTTAAGACATAACATACTGTGTTTACCGCTTATGCCCAAAAATATCTAGGAAGGTTGTACTCAGCTAACATTGCCCTAGCAGCTTCTACCAAGGTTCTATTCTTTATTTATACTATTCCATTTTACTGAGGAGTTCTAGGGGCTGAGAAATTATGCTCTACTCCTATCTCTTGATAAAATGATTCAAATTTTTCATTTTGAAACTCTCCACCATGATCAATATGGATTGTTGAGATTTTACATTCTAATTTTCATTGAATCCAAGTGGAGAAAATCTTTAATTCCTCAAATGACTCATTCTTGTGTGCTAGGAATCTTACCCAAGTGAATCTAGTGAAGTCGTCTATAATTACAAATCTATAATTTTTTTCACCTAGGCTAGCTGTGCTAATGGGTCCAAATAAGCCCATGTGAAGAATTTCTAGTGGCCTAGATGTGTTCACATCTTTGATTGGATGAAAAGATGATTTTATTTATTTTTCTAGTTAGCAGGCATCACATAGATGATCCTTTATGAAGTCTAACTTAGGTACGCCTCTAACTAGATTTTTCTAAATGATATTTCTAAGTGTTTTCATACTAACATGGCATAGTCTCCTATGCCAAAGCCAGGAGTCATCCAAATGTAATTCGGTTAAGATCAAGTTGGCTAAGGAGCTAAGATCGTTTTGCCCGGTTGAGCCTGAACTCAGGAAGAAGAGAAGGGATGGAAAGGGGAATTCTACTGGCGGGGACGGTTCCCCTTCTGTCGATTAATGTCAGCTATATTGTTCTGGAATTGCAGGGGAGCCAGAAAGAGAGAGGCTTCGCTGTATCTGAAGGAAGTTGTTCGGGATCATAAGGTAGTGTTTATTGGCATTATGGAAACTAAACTATGTAATATTGACAGATATGATGTGGATTGCCTAATTGGAAGAGAGTGGGATTTTTTTCATCGGCCAGCAGTGGGATTATCTGGAGGTATTTTGACTCTTTGAAACAGTAATAAAGTTTCCTTTATTGTTCAAAATAGTTCGTCTCAAGTTGTTATTGGAGTTCTTTCCACTCCTTCATTGGGAGATTGGAAAGTGGCAACTGTGTATGGGAGTAGATGTTGTGTGGAGAGAAGAGATCTTTGGTGTATTCTTGAGAAGAACATGATAAGCCCGAATCGTTCTTTAATAGGGGGAGATTTTAATTGTGTACTTAAGAAGGAAGAGAAGAAGGGTGGGAAGAGATTCATCTTCTCTAGAGGACCTAGAGAGATGAAGAGCTTTATGACTAATGCTGATTTTTATGATGCAGGTTTTATTGGACCAAGTTATACTTGGTGTAACAATAAGGAAGGTTCATCAAGGATATGGGAGAGACTAGATAGATGCTTGGTAAATTCAGCTTCCTTGCATTTGGTTCCTGCTGGTAGAGCTAGGCATTTAGCTCGTGTGGCATCGGATCATTATCCGATTGTTTATAGTATGAAAGCTTGGCATTCTAATAAGAAAAATTATTTCAGATTTGAGGATACATGGAGATCATATCCAGCTGCAAGAGGTATAGTATACAAATCTTGGCTGAAAAAGGACTTTGGGGATGAGGTGGAAATTCTTCATAGAAAGATTAAAAGAACCTTGAAGGCAATATTCTTTTGGAATAGGAATAAGTGCATTGATCTGTGCAAGCTTAAAGATGAGTTGAGGAAGGATATTATCGATTTACAAACCAAAGAGATGTCTGATGGTGGTCTCTCGGTTGATGACTTGTGTCTCCTTAGGCATAAGGTCCATGAATTGAATGTTACTTTGAAGATAATTGCAACGTGGTGGAACCAAAGAGCCAAGACTAGATGGATGGAGGAGGGAGATGTGAATTCAGTCTTCTTCCATAATTTTTCTTCTGCTAGGAGGAGTTCAAATCTAATTAAGCATATTAGAAGTGCTGACAATCGAATTGTGGATGATGAAGAGCAGATTGAGCAGATTTTTCTGAATTTTTTTGAAGACAAGTGAAAACAAAGGAGTTGTATCCTGAAGGATTCGCCGGAGATTGAAGCTTCCCAGCGGCTCAGTGAGTTGGATAGGCAGATGTTGAATAAGGAATTTGATATGGAGGAATGTAGGGTGGCGGTATTCCAACAGAGTTACAACAAATATCCTGGATCTGATGGGGTTACCTCATCTTTCTTTAAGAGCTATTGGAATATTGTTGGAGAGACAACATGGCTTGCAATTAAGAAGTTTTTCAATACTGGAATTATGCACATAAATTGGAAGGACACATTGATTGTGTTGATCCCCAAGGTTAATAATCCAATTGTTCCTTCTAAATTCCACCCCATTAGCCTTTGTCAAACTACATACAAAATTGTTGCATCTATGCTTGTGAATAGATTAAAGAATCTCATGAGTAAGATGATTTCAGAGGAACAGCTTGCTTTCATTCAAGGGAGAACGATTTATGATCATTGCATTCTTGCCCAAGATATATTTCATAAGTTTAAAACATCAAGGAATAAGAAAGGATTAATGGCAGCCAAGCTTGATATGGAGCAGGCCTATGACATCATAGGGTGGAGTACTCTGCAGCAAATTCTAGTATGGTATGGTTTCCCTTCGATTTTCTCAGGTTTTGTAATGGATTGTGTATTTAATGTGAGGTTTACTATTATTATGAATGGGTAAAAGCTTAGATGGATCGATGCCTGCAGTGGATTTCATCAAGGGTGCCCGTTGTCACCTTACTTGTTCATCATGTGTGCTCAACTCCTGTCTAATGCTATCATACAAAGGGGTCATAGTTTGGGTATTCAAGTGGCTTCTAAGGGTCCTCGAATAACTCATTTACTGTATGCTGATGATGTCCTCATTTTCTATCAAGCAACATGTGGGATGGCTAGGCAAATGATGAGAATCATGGAGGAATTTTGTAAGTGGATAGGTTTGAAGGTGAATGCCAACAAGTCTCAAATTCTATTTGGTAAAGCAGTTGGTAGAACCTGTAGGAAGAAACTTACCAGAATTCTTGGTTTTAAAGTTGTTAATAACTGGAAATACTTGGGTATTAAAATGTCTATTAATAGATTAAAGGCGGTAGATTTTCAAGATATTTTGGCTCAGGTTATGGAGAAACTTAATGTTTGGGAAAGAAGAAATATTTCGTTGAGTGGTAGAATCATGTGTTAAAGTTTTCTTTATTAACTTTGCCAAACTTTGTCATCAGTCATTCGATGGTTCCGAAAAAAATTCTGAAGGAGATTGAGAAATTATGCAAGAATTTTGTGTGGCATAATTCTAATATGGAAAGAGGATTACATTACGTTGCTTGGGATGAATTATGTAAGCCTAGATGTGCTGGTGGTCTTGGTTTACAATCTTGTATCATTAAAAGTGGTACAATGAAAGCTAGAATTGCTTTGAATTATATTCAAAATTCTGATTTCCTTTTACACCGGTCTCTCAAAGCCAGATATTCGGATAACATTTTTTAGGGGAAATGTAAGCAAAATTCGTCTGCTACTTGGAAAATTTTAGTTGAGGGAGGCAAATATCTTAAGGAGGTGGTTAAATAGAGAGTGTGCAATGGTAAAGATATTGATTTTTTCGATGATATATGGGTCCTGGATAGAAGCTTCAACTCATGGCCTACTTATATCAACTGTGTAGATTTAGAAGGTATGAAAGTTGAGCAGCTTTTGACTGATGATGGAAGTTGGGATGAGCTGAAGTTGAGATTATTTTTTCATAAGGAATTGGCCTGGTTAATCAAACAAGTTAAGGTGGACAAGGAAGGTGGAAGAGATAGGCTGGAACCTGTTAAGAAGCTGACGGGTTGCTGTGTTTCAGCCTTAGCCTTTGAAGCCGTTATAAACAAGAGACACATTGATATTGATGATGGCTATGTGAATTGGCTCAAGAAGCTTAAACTTAACGCAAAGGTAGAATTGTTTTGGTGGAGATTAAGTAAGTTTGCAATTCCAACCAATTCTTTTCTTAAATATAAAAAGATTGGCTAATAGTGATTTCTGTGTTAGAGGCTGTGGTATGACTGAGAACTATGCTCATATTGTAGTTCATTGCAAGCATATTAATGATATTATTACTAAAATCAGAGAATGGGGATTTGATATCAATGTTTTTCAATCTCTTGATGAATGTCTGACGGTACTTAGAAGACAATCTAGCTGCAATCCTGGAATGGTTAGACTGTATTGCACCACAGTTTTTGGAATTGGAAAAACCGTAACATGGACAAGCATGGGAAACCTACTGTATCTACTTCAATGGCTGCTGCAAATGTGATTTCTTTAGCTTCATCTAACCTTCATCCTCTTCTAGATAGATGGGGTGTTAACCTCTCTTGGGAGTATTTGAATTCTTGGCACCCTCCACCGCTAGATTAGATTAAGGTTAATATAGATTCTTCATTGCTTTCTAATTACCGGGCTGGTATAGGAGGCATATTCAGAGATAATATGGGCAGAATGCTCCTAGCTTTTGGGAGGAGTTCTGTGCATTGGGACAGTGGTCAATTGGAATTGGAATCAGTTTTTGCTCTTCGAGATTTCATTCAAGGATGGATGCTTGAATATGTTGGTGTCATCATTGAAAGTGACAACCTCAATGTGATTAATACATTCAACAATCTATGAAGAAGATCAATTGGCAGAGGGAGAAGAACTTGGGTAATCAACTTCACTTCCTTAATGATTTTAATAAAGTTGTTTTTCATCATGTGAATAGGAATTGTAACAAAGTAGCTGATCTTTGTGCTACTTTGGCATTAGATGGTAATTTCTTGTTTGATAGCTTTTCCTTTGGTAGTATTCCATCTATCTTGATGGATTTGATCAAGAAAGATGGCTACCCATATATCAACTGTAATTAGCTCTTTTAGTTTCCTTTAATGCAAATTTGCAATTTTCAAAAAAAAAAACAAAGTAAATTTGAATTTTCAATGCAATCAAGATCCAATATGTAAACATTGTTCATACGCTTTCCTTCTAAAATAAGTTTATCATTTAAACTAATCAAGCATTTGTTATAAAAAAAATTATGTCAAAACCTTTATCACATAATTGACTAATGCTTAATAAGTTATGCTTTAAACTATCAACTAATAAAATATTCTCAATTAAAAAATTCTTAGCATTTCCAACAATACCTGAGCCCATCACTTTCCTAGTGGTGTTGTCTCCTAACGTTACTTTGCCTCCTATCCTGGTCTCTAGTATAATGAACTTCTTCATGTCTCGAATCATATATCGCGAGCAGTCACTGTTCAGGTACCACATGCTCTCACTAGGTCTTTTTTTAGAGTACCCCTACAAAGTCATTCAAGGGTTAGATTTGGGAACCCTAATGAGTTTGGGTTCCTCCTTATGTTTGCATGAATGAGATGTATGCATGCTATGCTGTGATGAATATAATTTAGGTCTCCACACAAGGTGTGTCCTACGGTGAATCATGCACGTACGGGCTATATGACCTAGCATGCCACAAGAGGAGCACCTAACACCAGGAAATGAGTTCACTAACCTATGTGGGTGGTGATACCTCTTCCTAAAGTTATGTGATGCATGCAATTTCAGGGGTTTGATTGATTAGACTAATTTGGGTGATGTCTTATCTTTTTCTAGTGCTATAATTTTTTCTTTAAATGTGTTATTTTTAATATTCCAATCCTGCAACATCCCATTTTAAAAAGATGTTCATTGTGATCTAATTCTAATACAAGTTTGTCTAGTTTGTCAAACTTCTTTTCTAATTCAATATGCATTATTTTCAAGGATTCATGTGCATCAGTTAATTCAATATACTTCTTATTTAATGCATTATACTATCAAGCAGGGACATATGATCTCTATCTAAATCAAAATTTTCTTTAACTAAGTTAGCATGCTCAGTTTGTAAAGTACTAAACTTAATATTAAGACTAGCATGCATCTTCTTTAACTTCATATACGAATCATGGATTTTCTCAAAAATAAGCAGCAAATCTTCATATGAAAGTTGACATACCTCGTCTTGATCCGATTGATCAAGATTATTGTTAGTCATTAGACACAAATTTGTTACCTCCTCCTATATTTCTTCTTCTGACAATTCTAAGGCAGAGTCAGCCAAAAACGTTTTTGTGTCTTCATCTTTCCTTTCTTAAATTTTGCTTTCTCCTCACCTTTTTCTTTAGTTGGTTAACTCTTCAAGTTGGGGCAATCAGCTTGGAGGTGATATGGTTTCCTGCACTTAAAACAAATTGTGTTAGATGAAACTTAGTAGTTTTTGAGCTTTTACCTTTGTTCCAGTTATTCTGATGACGCCTTTATTTTCTTTTTAGAAAGTTCTTGAACTGTTGGGTCATCAAGGCTATATTATCTTCTTTCTCTGTTGTAGAACATTCACTATTAAAGTTATTTGCTTCCAATGCCACCGTCTGCTCCTTTTCTCCTACATCATTTTTCCTTTGACTCACTCCTTGCTCATACGCAATGAGTGATCCAACCAAATTATCAATAAAATAAATGGTTAAGTCTTTGGATTCACTGATTGTAGTAATTTTAGCATCATAGGAACTAGGTAAGCATCTAAGAATCTTATTAACTTTTTCAAAATTAGAAATTTCCTTAACTAAAGCATGCAAGGATGTCACTAATTGGGGTGAACCTAGTGTACATGTCAAATATTGTTTTGTCGGGTTTCATATGAAAGAGTTAATAATCATGCAATAAAATGTTAAGTCTATATTGTCTAATCTCACTAGTTCCTTCGTACGTGATGCACAGTCTATCCCAAATCTCCTTACCAGTAGCATTGTTAGATGCTCTCATGTAATCCTCATATTTCAATGCACAAAAGAAACAATTTAAGCACTTCGCATTTAATTACGACAAATTCCTATCCTCATTACTCCATTCATTAAAATGTACTTGAGTTTTTACGCCATTCACAAGTTTAAACGGTGCAATGTATCCTTCTTTAACTAACATCCACATACGATAGTCTATAGACTGTAAAAAATAGACATTTTAATTTTTTCAGAAATCAAACAGGATAGTGTCAAAAAGAGGTGAACGAGTTATTGAATAACCTTCCGCAGTATTACAATTTCCAAAATGAGACATGATCGATTTTTCAAGGTTTTCTAAAACACTATTTTTGAAACCCTGCTCTGATACCAATTAAAATTACGATATGTGCCAAGAGGGTGGTGAATTGGAAATTTGTTGCAATAAAAAGACAATCCTAAACATGAGTTTTAATTTTTTGTGTTTTTAAATTTTAAATAAGAAAATTAAATGATACGGAGGCAAATTCTTAAAACACAATTTGCAATAATAGATAGTGAAAAATTAACTTGCTCAATAACAATTTTCACCAAGTAATTTTAATGAAAATGAAATACAAAATGTAAATAAACTACATTAAAGATAAAATCACACCAGAGAATTTATAGTGGTTCGGTCACTTGACCTACATCCACTCCCCAGGGTCCTCCACTTCAGGAATTTCACTACTAAATAGTAATTCTCCTTTTGCCCCCACAGCAAGGCGGAGAAGCCTTTACAAATCTCACTTTCATCAACCCAGCGTGGTGGAGTGCCAAGTTCTTTGTCACCCTCCTGGTGACGGCAGCATACCTTCTCATTTTCTCCCTCCTGGAAAAGGTAGATTACCTTAGAGGACATGGACATAGAAGAATCTTCATCTCAGAGAGCATCCCAAAAAATTTTCTCGAGCCACAAGAGGAGCAAAGTGCAGCAAGCTTGGAGCAACTGTGTGATCTCCCTCACTCTCCTTCTCCCTCATAAAGCCCACCTTCTCCTTCCTCTCATAAACTATAAAATCTTTTCAAGAGTTCTCTCTCAAGGAATCCCCCTCTAATCACGTTCCTTTCTCACTTACACTCACATAAAAATAGAAATTTTGATATTTAAACAGGCTCAAGAAATCCTAAAAATTTTAATTTAGTTTTTATGATCATACAGTACGATCTAATATCGTACAGTAAGTGAGAGAGGAAGTGAGAGATAAAATAATTAAAATAAAATAAAAATAAAAAAATGATCGTACAGTACAATCCAATATTAACAGTACGATCAATACAAAATAGTCTTCATCCTGGTAAGAAGGATTACGAATATGCAAAATTTATGAATAATATTGTACAGCATGATATAATATCGTACAGTACGATATGTAAAAATCCTTCTATTCATATAGGATGATTGTTTGGATAATAAAAACTCGTCTATATACATCGTATGGTATGAACCATTTCGTATAGTACGATTAACACAAAATCAAGGGATCGTTTGGTTCGATGCCTGGGATGATCGAAAATAGCCTCGATTGATCGTACAGTATGAACGATATCATATAATACGATAATCAATCAAAAATAAATACTTGATTTATGCACTAATTACGGGGTTAATTTAAGTAAGTATTCAAAATTAGCGTACAGTAAGATTAGCTCAAAATTTATGAATTAAGAACTTACTTAAATTAATCTGGCGGGTAAGGTTTTTAATTAGAAACACATCGTGCAGTACGATATATATTGTATGATATGACTTATTTATAGATAGTCGTTTGAGGCAGATCATCGTATAGTACAATTAAAACTCGTACAGTACGATCTATAAAGAAAAAAAAATCCTTCATTTTAAAACCCTCTCCCCCTATGTGTGTGCATAGTTGCTCAGTCTTGCATATAATTTTTGGCCAGACTCAACAAAATAAAAAATAAAAATAAATAAAAAATTACAATGTTATAAACTCCAACTCCTACTCTATCCACTCTTGAGTCTTCTTTTTGTCTTGAGTAACTTGTAATTTTACTGAAATGTTAGAACTCATAAACAAGAGAATAAATAAAAAATATAAAAATAAATAATAATTTAATCGATATTATTTATCATCATCAAAATCTCAAATTATGGGTCATGAACTACAACACAGAGAACAAAGAGAAAATGTATATTGAAGGTTGCTTGTATCTCTTCAATCAAATGAATTAAGATTGAAACAATATGAATCGACACCAATTGAGGAAGCCTTCCAAACTCAAGTGGCATTGTGTGGAAATTTCAGAGGTGACCGTGAAAAAGGTTTTAATAGAGGAAGATGCTCTTCTGGTATAGGAAGAGGTTTTTTTGGTACTAAATGAAGAGGTTGTGTTGGTAGAGGAGAACCTACAAAACGTGATGGACATAAAGCTCAATGTTGAGCTCATGGTGATGGAGAAGGTGCACATGGTCGTGGATATGGCTTCAATGGTATAGGAAGAAGCAACCTTGCTAATATCAAATGTCAATTTTACAAAAGGTATGGACATACTTATCAATTTCGTTGGAAAAGACTGGACAATAAAGAGGGAAACATAAATATGGTGTAAGAAAATGATGAGGAGAAAGGCGAAGTCACAATATTTTTTACACATAGTAAGGCATTTTGTGATTCAGGAGATGTATGATTTATTGATATTAGTTGTAATAATCACATGACTGGCAATAGAAGCTTGTATGTAACTTTGGATAGCTTAATCCAAGTGAAGTACGCATGGGGGATGATAATAGATTATTTGTGGAAGGAAAAGGAAATATTTTGGTGCATACAAAGAAGGGAGAAAAGATGATATCGGATGTCTTCGATGTTTCAAATCTTAAGCATATTTGTTTAGTGTTGGACAACTAAATCAAAAGGGATATGCATTGATATTTTCTCATGACACTTGTAGCATTAAAGATAAGCATGAATTTTTTATAGCCAAGGTGAAGGTGACTCCAAATAAATGTATCCTATGAAGATGATTTGCAGTCTAAATAGTTATTTAAGAACTTTCATAGAGAATCATTCAAGATTATGGAATTATAAATTTGGTCACTTGAGTTTCAAGGCACTTTCTTACATGAGCTAGAAGAACATAGTTAATGGACTTCCACATATTGAAGTTCAAGATAAGATCTATGAAGCATGTGATGTAGGAAAGTAGAGTAGAGCACCATTTTTAGTTAGAAAATTATAAAGAGCCTTGAAGCCATTGGAGCTTATTCATTAAGATTTATGTGGACCAATACACACTACTTATATTGGAGGTAATTATTATTTTCTCACCTTTATGGATGATTATAGCAGAAAAATTTAGGTGTTTTTTCTAAGAGAGAAGTCATAGGTATTTAAATACCTAAAAATATTTAAAGCATTTATGGAGAAGGAGAGTGGTCATTTCTTTAAGGTATTGAGGAGTGATAGAGATGGAGAATATGTTAGTCATGAGATATAAAATTATTTAAAGGAGTAAGGGATACGCCACCAATTAACAACTAGTTACACACCACAACAAAATGGGATAGCTAAGAGGTTAAATATAACCATTATAAGATTGGCTAGGAGTAATTGAAGGACAGGCAAGTGTCGAATCAGCTTTAGGAAGAAACTGTGTCATGCATTTACTGAATAGAGTGACATCAAAAAGCACTCCATCTCAAATCCCTTTTGAAATTTAGAGTGGCCATAAGCCTAAGGTGGATCACTTGAGAGTATTTGGGAGTATCTCTTACGTTCATGTACCTGGTCAAAAGAGAAGGAAGTTGGATGAAAAATTTGAGAAGTGTGTTTGTAGGATACAGCGAAAGGTCCAAGCATATAAACTATATAATCCTACAATAAAGAAAGTGGTAGTGAGTACGGATGTGAGATTTGAGAAGAACTTATCTTCGGATTGGCTTGAAAAAGACAACAAGGAGGATGTCAGATTTGAGGGAAATTTAGAAAAAATTGTTGATGATGTAAAGCAACAAACACCACCACACACTATAGTTAGATTAGGAGAAACATCTAGTAAGGGTATGGAAAAGATGAAGATAAGAAGCTGCAGGAGATATATGACACAACAAATTATAATGAGTTGTCTCAATTTTATTTATATGTAGATAATGAGTATTTACCTTTAGTGAGGCGGTTATAAATAAAAAATGGATGGATGCCATGAAATAGGAGATTGATGCTATTAAGAAAATGACATATAGAGTTTGGCCTCCATTCCTAAAGGTCAAAAATCTATTGGTGTCAAGTGGGTATACAAAGTGAAAAATGATGTTGATGGAGATGTAAATAAATTCAAGGCTAGACTTGTAGTTAAATGGTACAAGCTAAAGATTATGAAGAGGTATTTACACCAGTTGCTAGATTTGATATAGTCAGAATAATTTTCTCTATTGTAATTCATTAAATAGATGTAAAGTAAGTTTTGAATGAAGAAGTATATGTAGATCAGTCTGAAGGTTTTTTTATGAATATAAAAGAGCATATGGTGCATCACTTAAAAAAAGTTTTGTATGGCTTGAAGCAAGCCCCGGGGTCTTGGAATTTATGCATTGATAGGCATTTTGGAGAAAAGGGTTCACTAAATTCCCTTATGAACATGGTGTGTATATGAAGATAAACTCAAATGAAACAGATTGATTATATGCTTATATATAGATGATTTGCTTATAATAGGTGATGATGAGTGGATGATTGCAGACTTTAAATCAGTTATGTTTAAAGAGATTTGATATGACAGATGTTGGCCTCATATCATTATTTTTTGGTATAAAAGTGCATTATAAAGATGATGGCATTTGGATATGTCAAAAGAGGTATGCCAAAGAGTTGCTTGAAATGTTTAGAATAAATCATTGCAATAGTGTGTCAACACCAATACAAATTGGAGTTCATTTCATAAAAGAAGGAGAAGTAAAATTAGTTTATCTTAGATTGTACAAAAGTTTGATTAGGAGCCTCAGATACTTGATAGTAACAAGACCTCACATTGTGTATAGTGTGGGAATCTTTAGCAGACTTGTGGAGAATTTGAGGGAGTCTCATTGGCTTGCAGTGAAGAAGATTCTTAGATATATTAGTGGGGCAGTTGATTTTGGCCTTCATTATCAGTGCAATAGAGACATAAGGTTACTTGGATATTGTGACAGTGATTGGGCAAATGATCATGAGAAAAGAAAGAGCACATGTGGATATATATTTTATATTGTTAATACAGCCTTCACTTGGAGCACAAAGAAGCAGAAAGTTGTAACCTTATCTATATGTAAGGAAGAGTACATAATAGCGGCGGGTTTGAAGTTTGAAGCAATGTGATTAAAGAATTTGTTGAAAGAATTTTATGGAGAGATTGATGAAGCTACAATAATTTATATGGACAATAAGTTGGCAATCATGTTGGCCAAAAATCCATTACAACATGGCAGGAGTAAGTACAATGATGAGTGTTATCATTTTATCAGAGATGCAGTAAAGATGGGTAACATTAGCATGGAGCACTATAATACAGAGGAGCAGGTAGCTGATTTGTTTATCAAAGCATTGCCGACACTAAGGTTCATAAAGCTATTGAAGATGCTTGGGATGAAGAAAGTCATGGTTTTAGGGGGAGATTATTAGATTTTTCAAACCAAGCAATGCGTAGTTTAGTTTTTTTTTTTTTTTTAATTTCATATGGTTTTAAACTACTTTCTCTATTTTTTTTATTTCTGTGTGAGATATGAACATACATGTGACTGAAGTTTTTTTTTAGTTCTATAAAGAAGCTAAGTAGGAATCCTTCTACTTCTACCATTTTTTGCTTGAGTTTTCTTCTTCTAATTTTACTCTATTTTTATTGCTTCTATAAATCTGCCTAGCGACTCAAAATCAATACAATCAGCTGATTTCTTCACATGACCATCCCTTCAATTTTTGCATGAGACTCCAAAGGACAAGACAACAATTTTGGGGTTTTTCAAGCGACAAGAGTGGATGCTTCCATTCACAAAAGAGTTTTAATAATCTCGTAAATAGAAGCCGAAACAAAGCCATTGTTCTTATCCTTTGGAGTCCCATGTAGAAAATAAAGGGCTCTTCATGAGAAGCAATCGACCGACTATTTTGAGTAGCTACGAAGATGAGGAAGCTCACTCCATTATTTGGATGTCAATGCCAGCTTCGTTATATGGAATTGCGAAGGAGAAAAAATGACGAGTTGCGACCAAATCAAAACCATCACTTGGAGCCAACAAAGGGTCCATTCGATTGCCTTCGTTCCTTTAAAATTAGAAGAGGTGGAGATAGGGAGAGGTTGATCGGGAGAGAAAGATGGGGGGGATGAGAACAAAGGACTAATTTTAAAATAATTACATTTTAAAACTTAATTAAGTGAATAGCTAAGCTTAAAATGTAGTTTAAAAAGCCACATTCGCTCATTCAATGGGCAACTGGCTATTTTTTTGACCTTGTCAATGCCAGGTAGATTGCCAAATAGGTTGAGGTGAGGAAGAAGATCAAAGTTGTCTGTTCATCGGGCGACTTGCTTCTGATCAATTTTTAAAAAAAATCTATCATTATTCAGACTTTCCCTTTCCTCCTCCGATCTCCATTTTCGCTATAATGCTCCTTCGGTCGCCCAAGAGACACAGGAAGCTCATGTGAGTTTTTTTTTTTTTTTTTTTTTACCTAAATTTTTGTTTAGCAAAATCATGAACATTGTATTTTTAGGAAGATCTCTCACATCGACTTGATCTAAAAAAGTTCTAAAAAAATTTGTGATTTTGAGTTAAATGAATGAAATTTTTTCGCATAGATGATTTGTTGGTGGAATGATTTAGGTGTGTATTAAAATGTTTATAATGAGTTATGAGGAGGATATGTAAGATTTTATTGGTTTAGAACAGTTAAAAATAAATTTACCTATAATAATTTATGTAAAATAAACTTCTGTCGATGATTTAATTTAGTAGTTTATTAAGGTTATTTTTTAAAAAATGTTTATTACAAATTTCTTAATTGTAGATTTTATGAAATTATGTCTTTATGTTATCTAGTAAGTGTAGACTTTTATTTAAGGTCATAATTTGAAATGTCTCCAAAACTTAGGTTTTTGAAATGAGTGGATGACCACCATCTTTTATAATTCTTAATGATGGGCAATTATCTCAAGATAATAAATTTTCCCCAGCATATATTGTTTATATCCTGTCCTTTGCAAGTTCCAACTAAGTCAAATTTACATCAACTTAAGGCAAGGGTTCTTAGAGCACTAAAGTATGATACATCAAGGTTCACAGTCAACATTGTGAGTTGTTTTCCAGTTGGCAATGAATGCATTGCTTCGCCAGTTGAGAATGATAAAAGCATGTGAAGTTATGTTATCCCTAGTTGTCAGAGAAGTTATTATTCTTTATGTGTATGTTGAGTTGATTCTAGTGGCTACTAATTATGATGAAATAATGAAATAGTTTCATCATTAATTTGTGATTTTGTCACTCTTGGTCTTGGTGGTCAGACCAAAGAGGGTTTGTGTAGCCAAGTTCCTATGCAAGAAATAAACATTCGGTAACTTCATGGTGATTTATAATTAAATGTTGTTGGTGTTATTATATATATATATATATATATATTAGTACGATGCAGATATGTTGAAAAAGCTGATGTAGTTGGTCCTTCTACGCATCCACAATTTGCTTATTATTCAGGGGCTAATCAATCTGGAGCTTATGATCTTGTTGTTGATGAAGGGTATGAGACAAAGAGTAGTGGTTCTAGCGAGGAAGGTTCTTAAAATTTGGATGTTATAGAAGATGATCCAAATGGTAAAATTATACTTAAGTTTAATGACATTCATGAAGTTATTCGTGAATACTGCATAAGGACACTTGATGCAAATGTAGAAATGGTTGCAAACAATGAGTACAAAAAAACTTTTAGGAGTACTCGTTAGTGGAATGTGGACAATACTTCTGACAATGATAATGTGTTTATCCCAAGTGAAGTGCTTGAAGGTATGTGTTATAGAAGAAAATTTAATCTTAAGCTCGTCATACAAGGGAGGTTAATCATGAAAAATGTTTAGTTTGTTGTTGTTGTTTCAAATAAATAAAAATTCATAGTAGCTTGCCTACAACATGATAACTATGATACGCCTTGTCCTTGTCGTTTGCAAGCAAGGTTGAACAAGTACCTGAGCGGTGTATAGAAAATTTCCTCAATTAGGCTACAATATATATGTAGTAATCTTATTCTTGTGGCTGGCCATAAGCAGTGTAACTCACAATTCATTATCTTTTTCTTACTATTTTCCGTAAGAAAGAAGATGGACATTAAACCAAGAAAGATTATAGGGAGAACTAAAGCAAAATTTAACATGAAAGTGTCTTATATGAAAGCCTAGATTCAAGAAGGAAGCCATTAAAGTTGTATTTAGCAGTTGGGTGGAGTCATATAGAACAGTTAATTTGTTCATGGAAGTAGTCATTGCAATAATGTGTGGTTATTTTTACAAGATCCAATCCTCTGATTCACATGGGTTTCATCATATGTTTTGGGCTTTCAGACCATGTATAAATTGGTTGGAGATTTTGTCAGCCTGTGCTCAACCTTGACGGGACATTCTTATTAGGTAAATATAGGTGAACGTTGCTATTGCAGTTGGTTTAGATGATAATAACAACCTTCTCCCATTAGCATTTGCTATAGTTTAGTCACAATGTAATGAATCATGGATATGGTTTCTTACAACCCTTAATGATCTACTCCCATCTATTTGGACCAAATTAAATCTTTGAATCATCACAGATTGGCATCCCAATCTGATGTATGGATGTAGAGAATATTCCCCAATGTCGTACACCGCTATTGTTTGAGGCACTTGTGTGACAATTTCAAGAAATTTGTTCAACAAATCGAGGTTTCAGATGTCAACTTTGTCTGTCATAAGATGTATGTTGCTAGTAACAAAGATGATCTGAACTTATTCAACCAATACATGGTTGATATCATTAATATAAAACATGAATTAATCAATGGTAACTTGATAGGAATGTGAATAAGTTGGCCTTGATGCATGATGGTGGGCACAAGTATGGAGTGATAACTACTAATGCTTCTGAGTCCTTCAATGGAACACTAAAAAGAGCATGGGGTCTCCCAATTTAGGCATTAGTTTCATCGATTTATTATAATATTGTGGGGATGTTCATTCGACTAAATGACATCAGGAGTATTGGTGAACATGAATATAAGAGTATCTTGGCCCCCTTAATGCAAGCTAAAATACAGAAATTGGAAATAAAAGTTAGGAGACCAGCTGAACCAATCAGAATTAGTATGCACAAATTTAAGGTATTTGATATGTCCTCAATATCTTACAGGGTTGACCTAGGGCCTGATAGTAGTTGTGTATGCACTTGTGGCAAAACAATTATTTACCAAACACCTTGTCCACATGTGATTGCTTGTGTTGCCACACCTAGGCAAAGTCATATGCAATATGTGTCAGAGTACTACACTTTACAAAACTTAAGACTAACATACTCATATCAATTTCATGTAATTCCTAATAGAGAACATTAGGTTTGTCATGATCCTGTGTTTGGATTGTACGCTCTACAACCACATAACTATAAGAGGCGATTTGGCAGACCAAGAACACGTCATTACTAAAACACAATGGATGAAAGTAGGTGCTAGAGCGGGAGACTTTGAAGTGCTTGCCATGTCAGTAGTCATAATAGAAACACTTGTCCCACTAGGTAGTGCTTAAGTAACCTTAAATAAAATATTAAAAAAAGAATAATTTTCATATCTAATTTTTGTCATTAAGTACCTCAAAATCTTATTGTAATAAATAATCATAGCCCTTGCACTTTATAATTTATGTAAAGCTTTGCAAATCATGTTGTTAACTCTTTATTTGGATTACATGTTCTCATCAAATGCTTCATATTTTTCCTATATAGCACTCATGGAAGGCGCTAAAGATAAGTCCCGTAGACGTCAATCTCAGTGTCTACAACAAGAAGTGAAAGAAGAACAATTAGCCCCCTTAGTGCATATCCACCCTAGCATTACATCATTACATGGCACATATAGAGATTCACACCCAAATGAGGTAAATATAATATTCAACTCAATGTGAAGTTATTTTTAAATTGCTTACATTAACTTTTACCATTTTGATTTATAAAGAACAATTCTAGAAACTGCATCACATTTTCTTATAGTGCATGAATGGCCGATAAAATTCCCTCATTTTATGGCTACATTGTAAATGTTGGGCTTGAATTATGTCAGCCAACTCTGATATATCAAGATGGATCATAACATGCTTACTGCTTTGGTTGAGCTTTGGTCACCTATGACTAACACATTCCACTTCCCAATTAGTGAGATGTCGATTACTTTGTAGGATGTTGCTCTTATCTTGTGTGTTCAGATTGACAACCCTACTTTGTAGGTTACAATGTTGTTGGTCTGAGAAGACGTTGGATGAGCTAGCCAGATTATTGTGATGATCTACTTAGTTGCCACCCTGAGCCTGAGGAAGTTTAATATGACCTCACTAACCATCAGATCAGCTATAAGTTCAAGATGGGTCAAGCCAATGTACACACGTGTCTACCACTTTGATGGCTTTGATGGACTTTTAGGCGTGACTCATATATTGGTTTGGGTGAGATTGACTTTTGGATGCACATCAGAGCATATATTTTGTTCTTGCTGGGATGCTACCTTCTTCTTGATACCTCCGGATCTGAGAGACACTTGAGGTATCTACCTTTGCTTGAAGATTTGGGCTTGTTTAATACATACTCACTTGGTGGAGCAATTATAGCACACCTGTATAGAGAGCTTTCTCTTGCTACTAAGCCCAGTAGGACTAATATTGTCGGGTGCATACACTTACTTTAAATTTAGTTTTGGAGCACATTCACGTGGGCCGACCGACTGTCTATGTTCCATAACATAGTGCTCTTGAAGGCCTTAGTCTGGGATACATGTAAAAAAGTATAAGAAAATTTGTTGAATATCTTCTTTCTTTATAATTTCCATTAATGATCCTCATGTGTTTACTCATAGATGTAACAAGGCTGGAGTGAGATAGCTCCTCGTAGCTACCATCAGTACTTATAGAGATGAGTTAGATGGTCTTTTGGATATTCATGTTATATAATTAAGCATTTCTTTCTTCACTACTTTCAAAAAATTGAGAACCTCAAGTACTAATATAGAACTCCTAATTTTGATAGGTTATTTGGGAGCTATACACTGCAGATATTCGTGCACAACTTGCAGATAAATGCTTATTAGGAGAGCATATTTGGATGACACGTGTTCCTTTGATTAGTTGGATGAGATTAGAGTGGCACTTGCTTCATAGAGTGATAAAACAAGTTCGATATGCCCCTTCAGTTGATATGCAACCAATGGATCATAATTTCATTTGTACTGATGGATGAGGGAAGGCTGACACCGATTGGATGGTATACTATCATACTTTCATCAGCATGTTGGAGGACAAATGCTCATATATTATGCAAGGTTTAGCTGCAGGCCTGGATAGGGAGCGACTCATTCATCATTACTTTCAATGGTTTTGTTCCTAAGCAACATTGTGCATGTTGAAACCCCCTATCAAGCCTCCTAAGACATACTACCCTTATGTACCCTTGGAATGTTATCTGGTTAGTCTTATAAACCTTAATTTTTTATATTACTATATATGTAAAATTAATCACCGCACATCCCTAACCAACAAACTTTATATAAATATTAATTACTTTCTCAAGTCAGAGAGCACCTTGTAGCCATATTTTGGTAGAGATGATTTAGGAGTGATCCAACCAATTGTCAATCAAATGGAAGAGTTGATTAGGGATATGCAAGGACATTTGCATATTGTATATGATCGTTATACATAAGATGCACAAATTGACAACACCTATTCAGTGCCACTCCATTGTTTGTGCACCCACATAGCATGGTTGTGAGGCCATTATCTTATGAAGAGCAGGTCCATCTTAGGATTTCTTCAGTCAGCCGACACCACAGGAGATTTCATCATGGTTCGCAGATGAGTACATTCAAACGACCATACCGTCTGCACTTGAGGTGGCAGTTGCACATCATGCACAGCTACATGAGTTGAGGGATAAACCTCTTAGACTGGCGCATCACTATACGCCCAATACAGATGTCATACTACACAGGACGAAGAAGAAACGTTAGACTACATTGTCATTATCTTTGTTATCCTATGCCTTCATTGTGATATTATATTTTCTTTTAATTAAGAGGACCATGTACTAATATTTTCCATAGTTTTCTTGCCCATTAATAATTTCTTTATAGCATATTCTCTGAGATATTTCATATAAAAGGAAAATCTAAATTACAGAAACTACAGTGCTCATATCTAGCATAAAATCTATCTCCATTCTCTTAAAAAAGTCAGCTTCATAAATCTAAAGAGGAACTCAGTAACATATGTTGATAATTTGGGTAAGAAAATAAAAAGTCCTCTCACAAATTATTAATACAATACTCATCCTCATAATGTACATGTTAAAGAAAACACTAATCCTTACAGATAATATAAAAGTGATTACACTATTAATGCTCCTGCAGTAGCTTCCTCATGCGTGTCTACAGTTGACTTTGTGTAGGAAAACAAACAAACTAAAACTGAAACTCATACTATAAATATTGCCAATCAACAAGGTTTAAAAAATTTATTCGCTTATCCCCATGTAGAAACTTCTTCATTCTTTGCTTATATAAGTCTAAAATAAAAGCTTCCTTAGCTGGATCCTAAGGTTGATAAAGAATGACATTATCTACATCATAATGTGTCCTCTCAGGAATATTCAAACCGCCACCTTCCCTCTTGCAGCATACCTCATGAATACTCATTTGAAGAAAGTGAGCACTAATAAAATGGCGATCTTTCTCAAAAAAGTTATTTTCCACATATCTCCAACCTTTGATATTTAGGAAATTTACAATTTTGTTTCCCTCTACGTTCATTGCCTTTGCAAGTAAATACCAAAGTATGCAATCCCTATCTTATGTTCATACATGTATGCAACATCTGAATATCTCATTTGCCCAAGCATGTTGCTCAACGGACTGTCAAAACACCTTGACATACATGCATTCGTCTGTTGACGATAGCCACCAACTCCTTCATCAATATACCTCGAGACTTCTCATTATTTGGCCAATGCGATAGAACATAAGGTCAAGTAAGGCTTACTGCTACTTAAAAAAAAATAGCTACTAGAAGAAACTACACTCAACGTTCACTTTCAAATGCTACAACAACCCCGTTAAATAGCTGATGTTCATATATGCAATTCACTTCAAAATTTTCAGTATCCAATGATGCTTTCCCTAAGATGGAAGCAAGATTTTGTTCTATAGGACGCCCGCACCGGATATGGACCGAACTATCTAAGCACGATAACCCATGATTATCGCACTACAGCACCGCACGAATGCCAATGTGGTAGGAAGTTAAGTTGTTTTGACAACAAATTGGTGATGCATTACTATTTAAAAAATAAAAAATATTCTCCTCTTTATAGAAGCATAAATACAAATACAGAAACATCACTATCAAGTCAATCTAATAGCTGTGTAATAATAGAAATAATATAAATTTTAATTTTTTAATTTGCTAAATTATCAACACAACTCACTGTGTAAATTATCAACACTACTCACTCTCAAACATGCATATTATTCAAAATGCCTTTATAAATATAATTTAGAAGCATACATACTGCATTATGTTATGACCCACGGATATTATCTAAAAAATTTAAATGAATAGAACATGAGAGAACATGTGCCATAGACACATCACTCCGAGAGAGAGATATATATATATATAATATTTTATTTTAAAATAAATCTATGTTTTTAGTGACTCTTTCAGTATATTAGAAACAATTCTAACAAATGAAATCTTAAAACCGTTTGACTGTATGTTTCCATCTTATTAATTTGAGCATTCATACCGAGTCGTGACATAAGAATTCTTACGGCAAGGAGTTCATAACAAAGTATCTGGGGATGTTTCTAACTACAAGCTTGTACTATATCTGATACACACAGGCATTTAATGGTGGTAATCTCTGCCATTACAAGTCCAACAATTCAACCTTCGAAACTACCACCGCCACAGAATGTGCCCATCCACGTGAAACTATACAATACCCATAATTTTAAATTTTAGAATTTGAAAACTTGGTCATTATCATAGATTATTTTTCAATGCCAACTGCGGACAAATTGATTGTTGCATCTTAGATTTGCATTTGAGACATCATCAGATTAAAATGACAAAGTAGAATTGATAAATCATCAAAAAATGATCTTGATCGGACACAAATCTCGAGGCAAAATCAAGTTGGAAACTTCTGAAATTAACATTAGGACCATCTGAACTCCGATTTCAGCAAACTTACAATCAAACTGAGCATCTTGGAATTACGAACCCAGCGATACCAAAATCGACTTAATCCGAGCCGAAATGAGTTCAAATCAAGGACTCGAAGCAAACTACAATTTGGATTACCAAATGGTTCTCAAACATGACATGCTTCTAGTCGAATCGAGCGACTCGACGAGACGAATCCAACAAGCCCAAAATCACTGAATTCTGAACTCACTAAGACATTCAAATGTCTAGTAAACGGTCTATGATCAAGGAAATCAATATCGGCCGTCCATCCAAACCACTCCAACTTACCACTGATCGTTCATCTATTTACAAATCATGGCTCTAGAAAATTTATAAATAGAGCCCCCCTTTCTCATGAAAGCGACACCCCAAGCAAGAAATCATAAGAGAGATCGGAGATTGCTCTTACCACCTCACTCCTCGACCATTGCACGGACTTCCGTCGGACCACCATTTAACACTGAAGTTCAGCCTGACCACCACCGTACCCCGGAGTTCTTCCAGACCACCGCCTGACGCCAAAGTTCTGCTAGGACCACCGTCTGATGCGAGACTTCTGTCAGGACCACCGCCTAATGTCGGACTTTCATCGGGCCACCGCCAGACGCCAGACTTCCGTTAGGACTACCTACTGACGCCGGACTTTAATCAGGACCACCACCTGACGCCGAACTTCCGCCGGACCACCGTCCAACGCCAAAGTTTTGTCGGACCACCGCCTGACGCCAGAGTTTCACACGACCACCGCCTAATGCTGGAGTTCTGCCAAACCATAGCCGGACCACCGACTAAGGCCCGAATTTTCGCCGAACCACCGACACAAGTTGGAGTTCCACCAGACCACCGAACAACGCCCAGACTACCTTTGAACCACTGCCATACAACTATAGTCTTTCTGACCCATGTCTCCTGCTGGCTTTAGTCCTTCTAACCTCCATCGCTTACTACGGTCCTTCTGACCTCCATCGCCATACAACAATCTTTCTGACCCATATCTTTTGCCAACTACGGTCCTTCCGCCTCCATCGCCAAATAACGGTCTTTCTGACCCCTATCTATTGCCGACTATGGTTCTTCCGACCTCCATCACCTGTTACAGTCCTTCTGACCTCCATCGTCAAACAACGGACTTTCTGACCCCTGTCTCTTGTCAACTACGATCCTTCCGACCTCCGTCCCCTACTACGGTCCTTTTGACCTCCATCGCCAAACAACGATCTTTCTAACCACTGTCTCCCGCTAACTACAATCCTTCCAACCTGCCTCGCTAGATAATGGTCTTTCTGACCACTGTCTCCCGCCGACTACGATCCTTCCAACCTCCATCGTCTGATAACAATCTTTCTGACCACCGTCTCCTGCCGACTACGATCCTTCCAATGTCCCTCACCAGACAACAGTCCTTCCGACCACCATCATCAAACTATAGTCTTTTCGATATCTGTCGCCTACCGGTTATGGTTCTGCCGACTAAACAAACATTTCAATACTAATTCTTCCAATTTCCATCATGTAATATGATGTACATTTGCTACATCAACCCAAGGCCTTCCGCCCAACGAAATGCCTCATTTGTAATCGATTGCAAATAATAGCGGATTCATTCAAACTAGGCCATGCCCCGTGATTTTTCCCCATTTTCAGGGGTTTCCACATAAAAACTTTGGTGTCTCTTATGAACGCAACACCCTCTATTTTATCTTCTTGTGTGCTGGATCTTCGAGTACAAAGCTAAGATATTAAATTTTATATTTCTCTACCGCCATGAATATCCCAGGACACAACTATTTGGTGTCATCTATGAGAATATGATTCCTGACTTGGGGGCAATTTTGCTCCAACCTTAAAATGTCATTCATGTCAACATCTTGGAATCAACTTTTGCTGCATCCATTTTAAGAAAATTAAAAATGGACTAAGGGGCAACTTTGACTGTAGCAATGGTCAAGAAGATTCTTCCAATACTTCAAACATCCAAGATGATATCTAGGGAAATTATTTTCAGGAAGCTCCCAACGAATGCAAGGATACTTCCAATAAATCAAAAGTCCTTAATTGGACTTCTACTCCTTTGGCAATGCCTTAATCTCGACATCAAAGAGGCAGTAACGATCTTAAGATAGACCATCTTCACCTTCGATTCGAGATACACGCGGCGTTCGCCCCTTACCAATCAAGGCAAAATTGACCCCAAGGGGAGTCGATTCGACCTCTTCCATACATGTTAACGTCATCGAGCATTGCTCTGACATACAACCTCAGATAGGTCATACATCCTTGATGGATTCTCTTAACATATTCCATACAAGTTAACGTCATCGAGCAATGCTTTAAAACAAATCTAAGAACTCATGAAGTACATGAGTTCTTAACCATGCCTTTTGACTTGACCAATGTACAGGCGACATTTCACAGCATGATGAATGGCATCCTCTGGCCATTCCTGCAGTGATTCATTTTTTTGTATTTCTTGATGATATCATAATTTATAACACTTAAATTGAAGTTCAGAAGGATCAACTTCAAACAGATCTACCAACCTTATAACAATATGCCTTATTCCTAAAACCAACAAAATGTGAACTCACTCAAAAGCAAATTGAATGTTTGGACCATGTGGTGTCACAACTAGTTGTAATTGTGGATCCAAAGAAGGTAGCCATTGTTCTATTAATTCCAAAATCTTTGAACAGCCGAGAAGATTTTTGGACTAATTTGATACTAGTGTAAATTCATCCAATACGTCCATATTGTTGCACTATTGGCAACAGTATTAACAACAGACAAATGGAGTTTGTCTCAGGAAGCAAAGGAATGAAGAAAATCAATGACTTCTTTATCGATTTTCACAATTGCCGATTTGTCACCACCATTTATAATTGAAATGGATGCTTCGGGTAAAGCTATTGGTGTTGAATTTATCCAACAAAATCACCCCGTCGCATACTTTAGCGGATGGTGACCATATTTGTTGGGCAACATTTCGGAGCTAATGCAAAAAAGCAAATCATACACCAGAACAATAACGATTTTTTTATCAAATTATTGCGCTTCGATTGCATAGTTGAATATAATCTGGGCACATCCAATTAAGTATCCCATGCTCTATTCTGAAGAGGTAATACACTAATGACATATAAAAGATATAACAAAGCTTTGGTAGATAAAATAAAAACAAAATT
Source organism: Dendrobium nobile (assembly GCA_022539455.1). NCBI lineage: Eukaryota > Viridiplantae > Streptophyta > Magnoliopsida > Asparagales > Orchidaceae > Dendrobium > Dendrobium nobile. The sequence continues at coordinate 41,382,019 of CM039726.1, forward strand.
TCAAATATTACTAAACTTGCAATAGCTTCTACATAGTATTCATAACTAGTTTGATAAGTTTGCTTTTTACCCTATTCTTTTTTTTTTTTGCAACATTTAGGTCAATTAAGACAAATTTGCACACACATCACATATGCTAGACTTGAAACGAAGACCACTTAGTCAATAGCCAAAACTTCCAACCAATAAATCAAAATGAGCTGTGTACCATATTCCTCATGGCTTAATTTTTAAAAAGATAGAATAGTTATATCGTAAAATTCAACATTGCAAATTCCATTATAAAGAAACTTCACAGTTGTCCAATATGTGGTCACTGTGCAACAAAGAGAACAAGGAGCGCTTTATGGCTCAAGTAATAGTCTTGCCAGTGACTAGCAAGACTATTACAACCATTGACAATTCCAATGACTACATGGGAAGATATTAGCCATGGACTTCATTATAAGATTACTAAAAACTCAGGAAAAGCTTATAATTTTGGAGAGTTCGGAACGTATTGCGGATTTAGACGATGCCAACAATTAGGAGCGGCATGACCTTTCTTTATATAAATTTGACAAATAATGGACACATTGGTAGCAGATCGATTGTTAGTATTAAAATCGTGAGACACACGGCCTCTGTTCCTGCATCCACAACTCCTTTTGGAGAAAAGAGCCATGGTGGAATCGACAGCAGAGGAAAGACGGGCTGCGTCGGAGGCAAGATTTATTTCCTCACTAAGGAGAAGAGCATAGAGATTATCAAGGCTAATAGAAGTTAACATGGTTCTAATAGCCATTTTGAAAGATTGATATAATGGAGGAAGACCGTTGAGAATGTACAGAATTATATCTTCTGTATCAACTTTTGAACCGGCTGAGGCAATTTGATCCACTAAAGATTTTATTTCAGCAAGATATTGTGTCATTGTAGAGTTCTTGAGAGAGATGTGATGCAATTCGTTCTTTAGTTGGATAACTTTAGAATGATTAGTAGACTGAAAATAAGTTTCAAGAGTAATCCAAATATCGGAGGTAGATTCAAGATTGATAATGTAGGGAAGCATGGGAGAGGAAATAGTAGAGCAAAGTGCCGCGGCCAGATTTTGGTCCGTGAGAATCCGTTGGGAATAGATTGGATTAAGAATAGAATAAACCATCGGATTGATCCAGAACATGAGCAAGTTTAGAGTGATTAGGATCAAGAAAAGAATCAAACCCATTTAAACGAAAAACTTTAGTGATCTGCGATCTCCATATAGAGTCATTGTCGGAGGTGAGTTGATTTTGAACAATAGTTTTGAGATTTGAAACCACAAATTTCAAGGTCGAAGGCAGAACCAGCGTTTCGCTATTCATGGAATCGCTGCGTTCGTCGATTTGATAAGAAGCCGAGTTCGCCATTGCTCCAAGCTTGATCATGCCCGCTCTTATACAATGTAGAGTGAGCAGATCTTGAAACCAAGAAGAGAAACAGGAAAATACAGAGGAGGAAGAGGAAGTAAATTCTATTTCCTTGGATGAATATTACAGAGGAATACCGCCCATATATATAGATATGGTTTGGTGTAAAATATACAACTAGCCAATAGGTGTATGCCACCTCATTATCACTTTACATTTGTTATATTATATTTATCACTAATAAAATCGTAGTAGTTTATTTCATGCAGAATCAGATGGATCTACCTACTACATAGTTAAACATCTTGAGCTGAAATTTCATGCTATAAATCCATGCCATGTCTTCCGGTATAACACATTTTTGCATTGTGTCAAAACAAAAATAGGTCTTATGGCCTATAAACTAGAACCACCTAACAAAGCCAAGATTCACCATGTATTCCATGTGCCCAGGATGAAATTATTTCGGTATGATGCTAACCACTAGTGCGACCAGCCAAAATACTTCAACAACCAAAGATGATACAAGGCAATAAAATGCTTATACATGTTATAGTACAATGGGGCAGATTGCTGGAGGAAAATGCATCTTGGGCCCTATCAAAAGAATTATAGCAATCTTACCTAGTCTTCAACCTTGCGGAATAGGTTGATCTCGATGATGGGTAATGATGTGATACGATCATTAGCGATCAAAAGAAGGCATAAAAGAAGACAAACAACAAAATGAATGAAAGACTTCCAAACAGCAAAGATAGTTTCAGCAATGAGTCAATACTACAGAAAAATATTTAAGCAATTTTATTAGTTAGATCACAGTTGTAGTATTTTTTTTTTTTTAATAACTAATCTATTAGCGAGTTGTGGTCAAGATTTTGAAAATTGGATCAAACATTTAACAAGAAGAATAAGAGGTTCAAAGTTCAAAATTTCAACCGAGTTGAATGAGGTAACTTAATAAATATTTAACACAACCTAAATGATATATTAATGATGTAATAATGATATTTTCAATAATCTAATTGATGAGGACATCGTCAGCATTTTCGACGCCGGAGATCGACGGCCACGAGCATGACTTGTATTTTGTCAATTTATGTAGTAGCGTATTTTATTTTGATGTTTTTCCGTTTTTGCCCTTATGGGCATTTAGTCACTTATGTAGCCCGGAAGGGCATTTGTGTCATTTCTTGTTTTTTTCATTTTGGCCTATTTATATGAGGCCTCATGCATTGTAATTTCAGTTTTGATGAAATGAAAAATATTTTGTGTTCTCTTTGTGAGTTCCCCCCTCCAAGATCTCTTAGTGAGTTCGCCGGAGATCTCTTAGTGAGTTCGCCGGAGATCTCTTAGTGAGTTCGCCGGAGATCTCTTAGTGAGTTCTAGTTTTCATACCATCTTATCTTGTGGAAATCCAAAGTGAAGATAATTAAGGTTAGTAATTTTATAGTCGCTCGAATCCTTAAAATTTCCCTCTCTCCCTTCCCCTTTGCTTTTGCCGCCGCCTAACCTGAGCTGCTCAAGCCGCCGGCCACCTTGGCTGCTCCTCCTCCCGCCGGCCAGCCATTCTCCAGGCTTTTGGCCGTCGGCCCATAGCCCTCCCGAGCAGCCAACTTCCTCTTCCCCTCCACCGTCCCTCCACTCCACCGTGAGCAGCCCCAACCCGAAAGCCCCAGCTCACAGAAATAATTTTCTCTGCAGCCCATTACTGCCGTTTCTCTCTGATTTGCCCAATCCGTGGAAAACAAGCAATTAATGCTGGATTAATTGCTCCTTTAACCAGCCATCTCAAGCAAATCATAACTGACATTTGATGTCAATTGGAATTTCAAAAGTTTGCTTATTAAGTACACCCATAAAAGGAAACTTTCCTTTTATTGAAATCCGAATTTACTACAGATTTTTATTTAAAATCTGTTACTTAATTGTGTGGGCCCCTTGTTTCTTAATTACCTCCCTAATGGCCACCTATGCACCGCCTAATATTTCAGTTACTTTTTTCTCCCGCTTAGCAAGCTTTTAATTTCAAAATCTGATTTGAAATTCCTAAGCAATCTTTATTACCTAAGCAAATCCTGACGTGATTTGAGAACCTGTTTTCTTTTTCTGTTTCTCACACAAGGCAGCAACCACTTCACCCATCTTTCCCCCAATCAAAAATCCCACACCTCTTTCAAACCCACGGCCAAAGCCTCTCCCCTCTCCAAGCCGCCACCCCTATCTCCCCCCAATCCCCTCCTTTGACCGCCCCCTTAATCCTCCTTGATTTAATTTGGAATTCTGTCCAAAGATCTCTTCAACGTGGCCAAGCTGCAGCTATCCAAGGAGAAAAACTGCTGTCCAGAAACATCAGATTGCTGTCCAAGGAGTCCAGATCAAGTTGGATGGCTGTCCTCCAACCCGAAGTTGCCAAACTGCTATCCACAAACAGCTAGGAGTTGTGTGCTGCTGCCCGCCATCTTGCAAGCATCCAAACCTTCGCATCAAAGCTCTGTCTTGCCTTTCCATTGGATTCCAGACTATGATTGTTGGCTGTCTTCCACCCAAAAAAAAAAACAGCCAGAATATTGTATCATTGGACGACCGTCATCCTCCACCACTCCGGCCACCTATCCAAGAACGACGATCTTATGCTCCTCCTTCCTCGGAATGACCTCAGTTCTAATGTAGAGATTCTCCTTCCGCTAAAGCCTAGATCAGTTGAGCGTATGGGCTCCAAAGGTGAAAGTTCTCTTTATTAAATTGTGGAATCTTGTTTATCGTCGTAGCTTTACAATTATTCTTTGTGTTTCTTGAATTGTTTGGTTGATTGATCTTGCTCTACTTTGCCTAACCAAGTTAAAAACCACGAATTCCAATGATCAATCTTTTGCTATAAGTGATAATTTTATTTTGGGTTATTAAGTTACAATTGATCTCTTTAATTTCTTAAAGTAACTCCATCATCGCATGTACGTTTCACATCATCTTGATATCAGAGCATGGCTAGCATGCTTTGTTTGTGCTAGATGCATCCTAGGAGTCTAGTTTACTTTGCCATTCATCAATCACATGCTAAACATCGTCTAGGTTATCTTATTCACTGTTTTACTTTGCTGTCCATCAAATTCCTGCATGCATACATTAAGGTTTGAGACATTTTAGGTAGTGTAAGAGTGCTGCCTTTAAACCCACTTTGCTTCTACTTGTTTAGGTCAATCACAACCTTAAGTATAACCATTGTCCTCACTGTTCCTGCAGCATTTACCCATCATTTAGCGAACTTTAGGTGCTGCCCACTCTCTCGGATCTTTCCCTAACACCTAGACAGCTTAGGCACTAAACCCCTCTTGCTGTCCACTTTATTCCTGCACCTATTAGCATCCGTTTGGAAGATTTCTAGGTAGTATTCACTTGCTGTCCTCGTTCCAGAGTCCAACCTACTTGCCTAGATCACTTAAATCTGTCCTGTAGCTGGCTGTCCCGAGTTCTTCCTGCACCATACAACCACTCGTAATGGTGTTTTCTCCTGAGAAAGTGTTGTCCCTTACACCCATTCTTCATTAAGAATCACTTAACACTTTTCAATGGACCCGATAAGACTCCAAAAGAGTTTAGATGACATCGTTAACCTAGTGGGCAATATGACTAGAATTATGACGGAGAAACCCGTTGACTATCCTCACTCTAAATACAGACCCCACTCAACTTATCACCCGAGACCTGAGCCTGGGCCTCCACGACCTCACTTAGAGTCACCCTATCATCTGCCAACCTTTGATGGTTTCTCGAATCCTTACGACCTTAGGGATTGGGTTAGACAACTAGAGGATTATTTTGAATCTTGTCATATCCCTGAGTCCCACCAAGTTAGCATCGCTAAATCTCACCTCAAATGTCAGGCTCTTCAATTTTGGACAAGATTGGAAGATCATAAAGAGTCTCGCGGTGAGTACCCTACTTGGAAAGACATGAGACGAGATCTTAACCTAAAATACCGACCCTCTACTAGTGACTGTCGTCTAGGGCCTCACCCTACCTCTTTCGTTGTGAAAAACCATGGACATCACTATAGTCGAAACCAATCACCCGTTAGTAACGTCAGGGTTGCTGTCTCACCCTGTAGGTCTTCTCTTAGTTGTGATGATCGACCCTTTAGCGGGTCTTCTGTTGGATCGATCTCACATAACTCCCCACTTGGACCGATGTCTGGCCATCCAAGTCAGCCTTTAGCCTCTCGAATCCTGGCCCCTGAAAGTGTAATGTTAATAGAGGAATGCGTTGAAAAGATAAGGTCCCCAAAACCTGATATTGAGTGCATCCACTTCGTGGATGCTAATGATAATGAAGACTTCTTTGAGGATGAAACTGAAGTGATTGAATTAGACCCCCTGCCGGACTTAAACCCTAATTTAGGAGGTCTAGAACCTTTTAACCTCGAGACCTTAGCCCCTCTTGAGACTAATATCATTAAAGATATCCCTTTGGATAAGGTCTGCCTGGACAATATTGATTTGATCCCGAAAGAGATTGATCTGACCTTGAACACAATGAAATTAAAATTGGAAGATTCTAATTTAATTACTGAGATGAATTCGGATAACTCTGATTTAATTTTGGATAGTTCTGATGGCGACTTAGCTAATCTCAAGTTGAATGTAAGTCAATCGGATTTGTCACATGATTCAAGTGAAACGGAACCTACGGATCTTAGGATTGAAACCAAACCTGATTTTACTTTGGAAGACAGTACTTTGAGTCTGAAAGTTTTCGAGCCTAATTTGTACCAGAAGTCATCTTTTGACTTGTTGGAGCCTATTTTTGGAGTTGCCCCTTTGGATTTACCTTTGAAAGAGTTTGTCCTTCCTGATTGGGCTTACCACATCACTCCGCCTACCGACTGGAATGAGAATATTAACCCACACTTTCATGTTGGACCCACATCTACTCTGAACACGATACCCCGACTTTTGAGTCCCATACCTGCTGGTGATTCTTTGGGCTATGTTTTTATGGTAGAGAGTGATGACCCCTCGTCCTATCATACTCCTGATTCTTACATTGTGCCCGCTACATCCTTGTCTTTCCCTGTTAAGGACCTTCCCTCTCCTAGTTGGCTGACTTTACTAAATCACCTTACTACCCCTGGGAGACTGTCTGTGACCCGAGCTAAGATGCCCTATGGAGATGCCCTTTTAGCTAAGGATGTCTTCATTGCTCCCCCTACACCCGTTCCATTAGATCGAATACTTCAAAACCACTCTTTTGTGACTTGTCCACTTTTCTAGCTGTGTTCGTGTGAGTTAGTATGTTGTGTGAGTGTTGTAGTCTGTTATCTTCTTTTTTTTTGCCTGTTGTTTTAAACTTTTGTAAGCTCATGAGTCTTGTCATTCATCATGCACACCCGATCTCTTGCATTTGCATCTGCATTTCACCTTCAAGAGTTACTCATCGAAATTAAAAGGAAAATTGAACAAAATAACATCCATCTTAAAATTATTGTTGATAACAAAAGATGGTCCAAAGAATTCAAAGTTGGAGACTTTGTGATGGTACGGGAAGCTGCATGCTCGAAACACCGAACATTTTAAGGAAATCTCAAAGGTTAATAGTAATGCCTACGTACTGGACCTCTCTTGAGGCTTTAACATGAATCCTACATTTAATATAGAAGACCTGTTAGCCTTTGAAGGACCCGAATCTTAACCCCAAAATCCACTCTTTAAATTAGCCTTGTGTGACCCCACCTGGTGAGATCCCCCAGCCTAGCTCCACTCCCCAACTTACCCTACTCACCTATAGCGGAGAAGGTCGAAGCAAATACTAGATGATGAGGTCATTTCCCCAAAGGAAAGTGGGTGCCAAAGATACCGAGTTCATTGGAAAGGGACACCGGAGGTAGAGGATACTTGGACGAGCTACAGAGCCTAGACCCAGATCTACTAGAGTTGTACGAGGGCTCCATAGATATTTACTCGACGGGGTCGAGTTTTCTCCCACCTGGGGAGAATGATGAGGACATCGTCAGCATTTTCGACGCCGGAGATCGACGGCCACGAGCATGACTTGTATTTTGTCATTTTATGTAGTAGCGTATTTTATTTTGATGTTTTTCCGTTTTTGCCCTTATGGGTATTTAGTCGCTTATGTAACCCGGAAGGGCATTTGTGTTATTTCTTGTTTTTTTCATTTTGGCCTATTTATATGAGGCCTCATGCATTGTAATTTCAATTCTGATGAAATGAAAAATATTTTGTGTTCTCTTTGTGAGTTCCCCCCACCAAGATCTCTTAGTGAGTTCGCCGGAGATCTCTTAGTGAGTTCGCCGGAGGAGACTAGATCTCTTGGTGAGTTCTAGTTTTCATACCATCTTATCTTGTGGAAAACCAAAGTGAAGATAATTAAGGTTAGTAATTTTATAGTCGCTCGAATCCTTAAAATTTCCCTCTCTCCCTTCCCCTTTGCTTTTGCCGCCGCCTAACCTGAGCTGCTCAAGCCGCCGGCCACCTTGGCTGCTCCTCCTCCCGCCGGCCAGCCACTCTCCAAGCTTTTGGCCGTCGGCCCATAGCCCTCCCGAGCAGCCAACTTCCTCTTCCCCTCCACCGTCCCTCCACTCCACCGTGAGCAGCCCCAACCCGTGAGCCCCAGCTCGCAGAAATAATTTTCTCTGCAGCCCATTGCTGCCGTTTCTCTCTGATTTGCCCAATCCGTGGAAAACAAGCAATTAATGCTGGATTAATTTCTCCTTTAACCAGCCATCTCAAGCAAATCATAACTGACATTTGATGTCAATTGGAATTTCAAAAGTTTGCTTATTAAGTACACCCATAAAAGGGAACTTTCCTTTTATTGAAATCCGAATTTACTACAGATACTTAATTGTGCGGGCCCCTTGTTTCTTAATTACCTCCCTAATGGCCACCTAAGCACCGCCTAATATTTCAGTTACTTTTTTCTCCCGCTTAGCAAGCTTTTAATTTCAAAATCTGATTTGAAATTACTAAGCAATCTTTATTACCTAAGCAAATCCTGACGTGATTTGAGAACCTGTTTTCTTTTTCTGGTTCTCACACAAGGCAGCAACCACTTCACCCATCTTTCCCCCAATCAAAAATCCCACACCTGTTTCAAACCCACGGCCAAAGCCTCTCCCCTCTCCAAGCCGCCACCCCTATCTCCCCCCAATCCCCTCCTTTGACCGCCCCCTTAATCCTCCTTGATTTAATTTGGAATTCTGTCCAAAGATCTCTTCAACGTGGCCAAGCTGCAGCTATCCAAGGAGAAAAACTGCTGTCCAGAAACATCAGATTGCTGTCCAAGAAGTCCAGATCAAGTTGGATGGCTGTCCTCCAACCCGAAGTTGCCAAACTGCTGTCCACAGACAGCTAGGAGTCGTGTGCTGCTGCCCGCCATCTTGCAAGCATCCAAACCTTCGCATCAGAGCTCTGTCTTGCCTTTCCATTGGATTCCAGACTATGATTGTTGGCTGTCTTCCACCCAAAAAAAAAACAGCCAGAATATTGTATCATTGGACGACCGTCATCCTCCACCACTCCGGCCACCTATCCAAGAACGACGATCTTATGCTCCTCCTTCCTCGGAATGACCTCGGTTCTAATGTAGAGATTCTCCTTCCGCTAAAGCCTAGATCAGTTGAGCGTATGGGCTCCAAAGGTGAAAGTTCTCTTTATTAAATTGTGGAATCTTGTTTATCGTCGTAGCTTCACAATTATTCTTTGTGTTTCTTGAATTGTTTGGTTGATTGATCTTGCTCTACTTTGCCTAACCAAGTTAAAAACCACGAATTCCAATGATCAATCTTTTGCTATAAGTGATAATTTTATTTTGGGTTATTAAGTTACAATTGATCTCTTTAATTTCTTAAAGTAACTCCATCATCGCATGTACGTTTCACATCACTAATATATAATATTCTAAATCAATTTAGGTGATGATTCTTGAATAATTTGGGAACCCTTGGATTAACAATACTTCTTTGCTTGAGGAACTAGGTAGGAATGCCCATTCCCTAAACATTCCCATTTATTATGAACTTAGGCTTCGTTTGGGACGGCTTTCTTACTACTTCTTAAAATAGCTTTTTAGTATAAAAATTTTAATTTTTGTACTAAAAAGCTTCTTTAAAAAACGGTAAGAAAGTCATCCCAAACAAAGCCTTAATCTTTTGTCATCAATAGTAATTGATGTGTGAAGGATAGTTTGAAGCAGCATAAGATGGTAATCCTTGTGCATGAAAAAATTGAAAGAGAACCGTCTTTAGTTTACTCCAACCACCATTTCCCGCTGCCATAAAACTTAATGCCTAACCATCCAATACACCTACTTCCATATGCTCACTGAAGCGTACAGAACTATCAACAAGCCATGCAAACGTAGCATTTTCTTTAAACTTGCCTTCTGCAGCAAGAATCTACTGAGTCATTATGTCATTAGTATACTCAAAAAAGACCACATAATTTACCATAACAATGCATTTTGCTGGTTACTTTCTCCTTCAGTGAAAACGTTAAAAGGTGAAAAAAGATCTTAAGTTATGCATACACTGAACTAGAATAAGGTATATTAGAACATTCATAATGAACATTACTGGGAGTTTGTACAATTCTAGAGAGGAAGATATGTGTACGAGCTGAATGATTGATCAATTTTGGGAGCTTGTACAATTTTGATACCTCACCTGAGAGCTCAGGTGCAATTTCTTCAGTTGAATCCATCGATTCCCTCGCCTACAAGCTCCTAGCGACAACCAAGCTCATATAAAAATTCCTGAAGCCCTTAACAGCAAAGCAAGAAAATCACAAGGGTGCAAGTGGCAACGATGAGTCCAAGTAGTAGCAAGCCCAACTACGCAAGGGAAGAGTCCACATAATGCCCGACGAGATCCATTAACACCATTAATGGCATGGTAGATAGCATAAACAGTGAAGTTGAAGTGTGAAATATATAAATTCTAATGTTCTAAGTGCTATGTAACTCCCATTATTATTTATCAATAACTATGGTAATTTGTATTTCTGCCTTTGACAATGAAAATAATAATTAAATTTGCTGAAGAGTTATTGAGATCATTTTTCTTTTTCTTTTTTATTTTAAATTTTCATTTTATTTTATTTATTCTTTACATGAAATAGAGCACGTTTTACATCTCAAAAAATTGTTATTTGTTTATTTATGCAGTGGTGACGAAGATCGCCAGTGGGATAGCGGCAATAGTCAGCAACAACCGACAATGCCAATGGGAATGGCAGTCGATGGCAGCAATTGCGGCAGCCAAGGGGGGTGGAGATGACAATTAATAGTAATAGTTATGTTAAAAACACTCAAAAAAAACCTAAAAGTTATTTTGAGTTTTTTTTTTAAGTTAATTAATCAAAAAAATGTTTATAAAACAAAAAACAAACAAAGTAATCCCAAATAGGCCTTAAATAACCCAAGCAAAGAACAAAACAAAAAAAATAATACAAAAATTGTATCGCAAGTAATCAGCACAGAGGACTGAATTAAAACATTAAAAAAATGAATTATATCAATAAATGTTTGGAGATAAAAAAGAAGACAAACCGGAAGCATTCATAAAACATGAAATATATAAATTAAGCACATATATATATTCAGCAAAAAATGTAAAATATTAATTCATTTTAAATAACATATCACTAAAATTCAGAACTGCGAAACATGAAAATAACTAGGAATGACAAAATAATAGCATAGCTCTGCGCTCACACAGAAGGAAAAAACTTGTTTAGGTTGAATGGCAAGGAATAGAACTCCTCACTTCTATTATCGGTCTTAAAGGATCGGAATTTATCCCACCAATGATAACCTCTATCCTTCTTGATGGCACTGTGGTGCCGGTGAAGTGTGTTGTCCAGGAAGAATGCCACAACACCAGCAACGAATGGCTTTGATGAGAATATAATGTTGATAATATCATTGAACTGTAAAGAACAAATTTCCATTAGGATAAATACTAATCAGATATTGATTATAGGTAAAGTATCAAACAAAATATTTTTCTCATACCCATCTTGCACTTGTATGAACTGGACCATACCCAGCAACCGCAGTATACTCATTGAAGTACTGAGGTACTGATAAGCCCATAAAGAGAGAGAATCCTAAGATAAACTTGGTTCTGAATGAATTCAGATTGCAGAATTGTAAGAAGCTTAATCCGCAAGAACCTGTTTATGGGTCGAATGTATAAAGAGATCAAAAAACTATACTAAATTATAGTACAACCGGTCAACAATCATAAAAAGGTTGTTTTTGCACACTCCATTACATACCAACATAGGCGAAGAAAATGCAATATAGAGCTGCAAATATGGGCAATGGAATGGATGCAAAAACTGCTCCAAACTTGCCTGACATCAAGAAAGATATGGTTAAATATTAACAGAAAAATTTTATCCAGTCGCTGGTAGCTTCCAAACAAGTATTTGACTAAGCAAACAGCTCAAATAAATCATAGAGCTAACCATGTATTATCATTGAAATAATTCGCCTATCTCAACTATTTAGGAACAGCATTAGGAATCCTTTCTCCATTCATCCCTATTAAATGCTACATGTGATGTTAACCATGTTTTGTAAAATATTTCTTCACAGCTTCTAACCACGTTGGTATATCCTTTTTACCTCATAATACTTTTACATTCACATTTATCTATTGGTCTTTTTGGAACTTCACACCCACGGCTATATCATAAATGCTGATGGCTAAATTTTTTTTATCTACAATAGGATTTGCTCGCATATTTCATTAAAATAAGTATTTCTACATGTATTTAACATACACCCATCTAAACATTCTACTTCTATCATACTCAATATCAATGCAAAGCCTAATGCTCATATTCATATAAGGTAGTGAATATAATTGAAAGTTTATAAAACACCTTTAATTCCTAAATAAGGTAGTGAATATAATTGAAATTTTATAAAACACATTTTTTTAATTCCTAAAAAAGCTCCCATAAATTATAATATTCCTACAACAATTCTATATTTTAATCATCCAGCTTGGCACCAGAAGTTATAACATTATATATATCGTCAATTTTCAATGTGGTAGAGCCAAGCATTTAAAACCACATATATAGGAATAACTTGACTGTCTGATAATATTGATTAGATTATTAATTTGAAGCAGATGAAATTAAAAACCATATTATTTGTAATGTAGAATGAAGAATTGATTTGAGGTCAATCTAATAATAGCTTTGATGATGACACTCAAGTCCATAATTCTTCCTTCTTGATGTCAAAGCAAAGGTAGAAAGGAATTCCTCAACTTGCATTCTCAAGGGTTAATGGGGAACTGTAGGTGAGAGCAGAAAGAAATTAAAAATCCCATGTAAATCATACCACCTTGAATTCCTCAACAATTGTGCTTTTCTTCGTAAGAGATAGAGATGAGCCAAAAGAAATATGAGAAAATCAAGGAGAGAAAATGTAAAGTACCCAAGAGCACAGGAAAAGATCAAGGCTAAAATCCAATCAAAGAGAAAGGATACAAAATAGGGAAGCGGAAGAATTAAATTTACTTACAATTGCTTCAATATTCTATACTCATTGTAACAGCCCAAATTCTTAACTATCGAGATATTGTCTTCTTTGACCTAAAGGCTTCACGGTTTTACCATGTTGGTATAACTTCCCAGGAGGTCACCTATCCCAGGATTTTGTTAGACCTGTCCTCCATGGACCGGTCCAGCCGGCCCAGCACCTTGGGCCGGTTCGGTGCGTATACAGGCGGAGGGAGCCAGCGGAAGCCAGGGGGAAGAAACCGATGGGGTCCACTTGAATTTCAAAGTGAATTTTGGAGCCAAAAAGGAGGAGAAGCAAGGGCAATAAGGTCCTTTTGTATTAGATTTGAATTTTATGCATTAAGTAGGGAGTAAAGGGAGAATTAGGGTTAGGTCATGTTTTGGTGAAAGTTTTCTTGTCTTCTTTGGTTGCTAGGGCTCTAGATCTAATTCTAGAGATTGGGAGAGTGCGATCCTCCTCTCGGATAGAGGATCCTTGTATCTTTGCTAATTTCCTTGCATCTACTAGTAAAATACAAATTTTTCCTACGAATTTCTCTCAGTTTTCTACAGTTTTTCCGCTGTTTTTACTGTTTCCTGCTCCGGACAGCAGTATTTTGTGGAGATTTGCTGTAAAGGTGAATAGGAAATACTTGATTTCAAGTATTTCCTATCAAATTGGTATCAGAGCAAGTCTTGGGACGAATCGTGGGCTGTTTTTGATCAATTTCAGCGGCTGAAATTGTGTCGGCGAAGGAGAAAATCGCTGAAAATTTTTTTTCAGATCTTGAGATTTTCTCCTAATTTGCAAGCCGTAGGAGATGGCGGCTAAGAAGGTGGATGCTTTGGAGGAGAGGATTGAAGGAGAGATAAATCAAATCAAGAAGACCGTAGAAGAAAGAATGTCCTCCATGGAAGGACAAGTGGTCGATCTACGGGATATGATGAAAAAAATGTTGGAGTTTCAAACCCAATCGGCGGCGTCTGATGCAAAAGGGCCCACAGCGAAGAACGACAATTCTGAAATCCATCGGGAGGAAGAGGAAGTGGAAATCATGGAAGGGAGTAGGGGAAGGCCTCATCTGGAGCCTTTCCAGAGAGAAGAGAGAGGAAGAAGATATGTGAAAAGGAAAAGCTATGGAGGTGGGGAACCCAGAGGTGCTGGTTGGGAGCATCGGGGGGGATTTCAGGGGCGCCGGGAAACAGTTTTTGAAGATCGGAGAGGGGATTTTGAAGGGGGATTGGGACAGGGTCGAGCAAGGGAAGATCGGGAAACATGGGGAGACCCAGGCACATGAAAGAGGGGGAACTATGGAGGATTAAGGGGGAATGGCGGGGATCGAAAGGTGAGAAAATTAAAAATGCCCATTTTTGAAGGGGATGATGCCTATGGGGGATTTACAAGGTGGAAAGGTACTTTGCTGTTAACGGCTTGACAGAAGAGGAGAAATTATCAGCAGCGGGTTTCTGTCTGGAAGGGAAGGCACTCTCTTGGTACCAGTGGAGAGATCAGAGGAGACCTATCCAGAGCTGGGGAGAATTCAAGGACAGTTTGTTAGAGCGTTTCCAAACCGATCGGGGAGGAAACTTCTACGAGCAATTATTTGCCTTAATACAGGAGGGGTCTGTGGCAGACTATCGAGAGAGGTTTGAGCATCTGGCCAGCAAGGTGGAGCGCTTGTCTGAGACAGTGTTGGAGGAAAATTTTATGAAGGGGTTAAAGGCCGAGGTGCGAGCAGCGATGAAGGTCCTGATGCTCAGGGACCTAGGGGAGGCCATGAAGCTTGCATAGTTGGTCGAAAATCAAAAAAACTGGAGAAGGGAACGAGGAGTAGTAGTAGCTCGGGAGGCACTTACAGGTGGACGACTACTCACCTAGCCACCAAGGGAGCTTCCCCAGGAGGGATGAAAGAAGTTCCAAAGGAAAAAGCCACATGAGGAGGAAATGGTGGACAACTCAAGAGGCTCACTGACAAGGAAATGCAAGAGAAGAAAGCGAAAGGGCTGTGTTTCCGATGTGATGAAAATTATATGCCAGGACATAAGTGCAAGGATCGAACTCTTCAAGTTCTCCTCGTTTGTGAAGACAGGGAAGACGAAGAGGGTGGGGGAAGCGATTCAGAGGTGGAGAAGGAAAAGATGCATCTGGATGTGGCAGAAGTCTCTCTCTACTCTGTAGTGGGATTCACTTCGAGTCACACTATGAAGGTGAAGGGAGAGATAGCTGACCGTGGAGTCGTGATGTTGATTGATAGTGGGGCAATCCACAATTTCATTTCCACCCAAATTATGGAGATACTGGGGATGAAGTTAGTGGATACTGGAGGCTATGGGGTGATGATGAGCACTGGGAAGGTAGAAATGGGAAGAGGAATCTGCAAAGGAGTGGTGCTGAAAATCCAAGGCATACAAGTGAAGGAAGACTTCCTTTCCCTGGAACTGGGGAGTACGGATGTCATCCTGGGGATGAAGTCGTTGCAGACTTTGGGGGAAACCAAAATCAATTGAGGCACACTGCGGATGGAGTTGAGGAAGGGTGGAAGGAAAATGGTGATTCAAGGGGATGCAGGGCTGACTAAGGCAGGGGTTTCTCTGAAATCCCTAATCAAGACAATTCAGGAGAAAGGGGAAGGCTACTTGGTGGAATTACACAGCTTAGAGGGAATGAATGGGGAGGAAGGGGGAGACATACCCCTCTCTGTGCAGCCTTTGATCTAGGAGTTCGAGGAGGTTTTTCCACCCCCTCTAGGGTTGCCACCACACAGGGAGCAGGAGCACGCCATCACATTAAGAGAGGGAGTGCCGTCGGTAAGCGTGCGGCCTTACCGCTACCCTCAGTTTCAGAAGGATGAAATAGAAAAGTTGATCAGAGAAATGTTGGAGGCAGGGATCATCAGACCCAGCACCAGCCCATTCTCTAGTCCTGTTCTATTGGTAAAGAAGAAGGATGGCAGTTGGCGGTTTTGTGTAGACTACCGTGCACTCAACAAGGAAACGGTACCTGATAAGTTTCTCATACCAGTGATTGACGAATTGTTGGATGAATTGAGTGGAACGGTGATTTTCAGCAAGATCGATCTGAAATCTGGATACCATCAGATTCGAATGAAGAAAGAAGATGTGCCCAAGACTGCTTTTAGAACTCATTAGGGCCACTATGAGTTCCTGGTGATGCCCTTTGGCCTCACCAATGCTCCAGCCACTTTCCAAGCACTCATGAATACGATTTTCAAATAATATCTGAGGCGATTTGTTTTGGTATTCTTCGATGACATCTTAGTGTATAGCAAAACAGAGGAAGAGCATTGGGGGCACTTGAAGAAGGTGTTAGAGGTTCTCCAGGAGCACCAGCTGAGAGCTAACTTGAAGAAGTGCTGCTTCGCACAAGCTAGTGTGGAGTGCCAGGGTCATGTGGTATCCAAGGAAGGGGTAGCAGCAGACCAGTCCAAGATTGAAGCCATGCTTAAGTGGTCATTGCCCAAAAATCTAAAGGAGCTGAGGGGATTCTTAGGGCTTACAGGGTACTACAGAAGATTTGTGAAGGGATACAGCACTATAGCTTGGCCACTCACTGAGCAGTTGAAGAAAGATGGATTCTTATGGGGGGAGGCAGCTACGACAGCATTTGAGCAGTTGAAGAAACCCATGACCACAGTTCCGGTCTTAGCTTTACCGGACAAGGTTTAAAATTGCGTAAATAAGCCTCGAGGCATTTTTCGTCCGTGAGGCGAGGCGTAAGCCTCGAGGCGGTGTGAGGCGTAAGCCTCACCGACGAAGAATTGCGTAAATGAGAATTTAAGGGTTTTAGCAAGTAAAAAATAGTAAGATTCTATCATACAATAAAAACATCTAAATGACAATTAAAATTAGGGGAAAGTAAGAAAATAGATGCAATAAAATCATATCCCAAAGTACAAAACTATAAAATATTAGTCTATCAAAACTCCTAAAGTACAATTAAGAAAGAACATATATAATCCAATCATGTCCCATCACTAAATGGGTCTTCAAGGGAATCTTCTCACCCCTTCCTCCTCTCCCATAGAGTCCAATGTCTTCCAATCAAAGCATGCACTCATGAAGTAGTCTAACACTAACAACTATTACTAAAGAAGATGAATAGAACAATATGCCAGACTGCCGGGGGTCTAAGGGGGCGCTGCCCCCTGGCAGGGTTCGACCTGCGGGGTCAAGGGGCAGCGCCCCTGCGGGGGTTTCCGGGGGCAGCGCCCCCGGAACAAAATTTTATTGTAAGAGTAATTTTGAAGTTCTATTTATTTTTGAAGTTCGTAAGTTGTTTTTATGGGAAGATACCGAGTGGTACCGAGCATGTTCCTTAGCAGTACCGAGCATGTACCTAGGGGTACCGAGCATGTACCTAGCGGTACCGAGCAAATACCTAGCTGTACCGAGCATATACTGAGCGGTACCGAGCATGTAACTAGCAGTACCAAGCAAATACCTAGCTATACCGAGCATATACTGAGCGGTACCGAACATGTACCTAGCAGTACCGAGCAAATACCTAGCTATACCGAGCATATACTGAGCGGTACCGAGCATGTACTGATCGGTACTGAGCATATACTTGAGGCGTATGCCTTAGCCATAATTGTGCAATTGCGCCTCCGAGGCGCGCCTCAGTCCAAGTGAGGCGTACGCCTCTGCCAAGAGAGGAATTGCGTAAGCCTCGAGGCGGATTTGGGTCAAATTGCGTAGAGGCGCGCCTCAAGGCGCGCCTCTTATTGCGCAATTTTAAACAGAGGGTCATGTTTTGGTGAAAGTTTTCTTGTCTTCTTTGGTTGCTAGGGCTCTAGATCTAATTCTAGAGATTGGGAGAGTGCGATCCTCCTCTCGGATAGAGGATCCTTGTATCTTTGCTAATTTTCTTGCATCTACTAGTAAAATACAAGTTTTTCCTACGAATTTCTCTCATTTTTCTACAGTTTTTCCGCTGTTTTTACTGTTTTCCTACTCCGGACAGCAGTATTTCGTGGAGATTTGCTGTAAAGGTGAATAGGAAATACTTGATTTCAAGTATTTCCTATCAGATTTCTCTAGGATGAGGACATTTCACAGTAGAGTTTCTTTATAGAATTTCAACCATTACACCAAAAGGCACCTCGATGTTTAAGAGTTTAGCTTCTTTTTACTAAAGAAATTTTACAATATCCCCCACTTAAGTACCTGACATTCTTGTCAGTGTCCTTATCCAAAAATCATCCACCAGGCAGATAGGATTCTAAAGATAGCCCTACAAGTTCAAATGGTGGCTCCCGCCATGTAGCACTTTATCCTATACATGGTTCAAGAGGTAGCCCCATAGCGTATCACTTTGTCTTATATGACACTTAGTTCCCATCTTACGACTTGTTTATTGCTCAGATATCATTTATAATAACTCAAACTCTTAACTATCGAGATATTGTCCGCTTTGGTCTAAGGGCCTCACGATTTTGTCATGTTGGTGTAACTCCCCAAAAGGTCACTCATCCCAAAATCTCTCCAAGATAAGCATACTTAACTCAAAGTTTCTTAATAAAATTTCAACCATTACATCAAAAGGCGTATTGATGTTTAGAGTTTAGCTTCTTTTTACTTAAGGGATTTCACACTATTTGATATCAAAGCAATACACCAGTCGGAAGATGGAACTGTGTCATACAAGATAAATTGCTAAGCCATGAGAGCCATCTCTAGAATCTTATATGGGACAAAGTGCTATGTAGTGGGAGTCGCCACTTAAAACTTATAGGGGCCACCTATAGAATCCTATCTTCCTGGTGGGTGATTATAGGATAAAGATACTAACAAGGACCTCAATTACTTAAGTGGGGAGATTGTGAAATTCTTTAAATTAAAAAAAAAAAAAAAAAGCTAAACTCTTAAACATCAATGGACCTTTTGATGTAATGGTTGAAATTTCATTAAGCATGCTTGTCCTGGAGACATTCTGGGATGGGTAACCTCCTAGGAAGTTACACCAATAGGACAAAACCATGAGGTCATTACGTCAAAGCGGACAATATCTTGATAGTTAAGAGTTTTGATTGTAACACTTATAACCATCACCTTCTTATATAGCTTTAAGTATTTAAAAACCTCATCACTTGAAAAGAGTCATAGTTCTTAAGATCCTCATAATGAGTGTCAATATACTCAATTTGGTTCAATTGTGCTAAGGATAAGGACATGGTAGGGACATTAGTGTGAATCTGATACGCCTTAGGGTTGCACAAATTCGTTTTTGCCCTAATGTCCCTCAAAAGAAAAGGATATCTTCACCAAAACCAAAGAAAAACAATCACAAATGAAATGAGATGAAGAGCAATAACTTTTGCATTTAAGATCCAAGGGAAAGCAAGATAAAAATTTGTCCACTTCGAGAAGGACAAGATCTCCCACAAAAGCTCTAGAGAAAACAAGAAGAAAACTAAGAGTAAGCCTCCAAAAGCATAAAACCCCCTAAACCCTAATGGCTCCCTAATATCATCCCAAAACCCCTCCCAAATCACTCCATCCCACCCTCCTCACTATTCCGCACCCCCCCCCCCCTTGTGAGCCGTCCGATCCAAATGGGTGGGCCCAAAGGGCCCAACGAAACTTTCCATGGCTCCAGGCGGGTTCGCCCGCCTCTTCCTTGTCCGCCCGTAGACCCTCATGGGTCCGGGTGAACCGGTCCATCAATACCGCCCTCTAGAAGATCAACCTTGTCCTCAAGGTTGAAGTCTGGAAATTGCTTCTGCATGACTTCGTATATCTCCCAAGTAGCCTCATGCGTCGGAAGGTCCTTCCACTCGATGAGTACCTCCCTCTTGCCTTGATCATTCTTCCTCACTTCTTTCACCTGTAGTGGCGCTAATAAGAATTGCATATCTCCTGTGAGGCCCTGTGGTATGGTAGGAGTGGCCACGGTGTGCTCCCCTATGCTCTTCTTCAATAATGACACATGAATACAGGGTGGATGGAGGATTGAGGTGGTAACTTGAGACGGTAGGCCACCATCCCCACTTTCCTTTCGATCTCGAAAGGCCCGTAGTATCGTGGGGAGAGCTTCTCACTTCTTCTGTTAGCTAAAGTCTTCTGTCGGTAAGGTCGCAGCTTCAAGTATACCATTTCTCCCACCTCAAATGTCACCTCCTTGCGGTGAGAATCTGCCTTGGTCTTCATGATCTGCTGGGCTCTCAATAGGTGTTCCCTCAACTCTCCCAACACCATATCCCTCTCCTCCAAGTATTGATCCACTAGAAATACAGGGGTCGTCCCCTTCTGATAATTCACCAATGGTGGAGGATCCCTCCCATAAAGAATCCTGAAAGGTGTAAACTGAGATGCGGTATGGTAGCAAGTGTTGTACCAATATTCTGCCCATGGTAGCCATTTGACCCACTGCTTAGGCCTCTCCCCAACGAAGCATCTCAAATAAGTCTCCACGCTCCGGTTCACCACCTCAGACTGCCCATCTGTCTGTGGGTGGTATGATGTACTTCGCTTCAAGAATGTGCCCTGCATCTTGAAAAGCTCCTTCCAAAATGAACTCAAGAAGACTTTGTCCCTATCCGAGACAATAGAAGTGGGGACCCCATGCAATCAAACCACCTCTCTGATGAAAGTAGATGCAACAGTAGGAGCTGAAAAAGGATGCCGTAGTGGAATGAAATGGCTATACTTGCTCAGACGGTCAACTACCACCATGATGACCGTATATCCTTCCGACTTGGGTAACCCCTCAATGAAATCCATGGTAACTTCCTCCCAAATCTTGTTTGGAAGCACCTAGAGCTGCAGCAAACCACTAGGGGCACAAGCTTGATACTTGTTCCGTTTACAAATATCACATTTGCTCACCATGTCTTCGACATCACCTCTTAACCCTTTCCAAAAAAATTCGGCTTTCACCCGCCGATAGGTCTTCTCCACCCCTGAATGTCCTCCAATACGGCTATCGTGGTACTCCCGTAGAAGAATGGGGACGAATGCTGAGTCACGGTGTAGTACTAACCTCCCTTTGTATAATAAAAGAGAGTTCTCTAGGTGATACCCTTTGAACCCTCCTCCCTTCTGGATAGCCGCCCGAATTCTCTCTAACTCCTCTGCATGTTGATTTTCCTTCACCATTTCACCCCAATCAACCAATTGTGGGACAGATAGTGCCATCAGCTGTGAGCACTCCACACGGGAAAGAACATCTGCCGCCTTGTTTTGAGCCCCGGGCTTATACTGAATCTCAAACTCATATCCCAAGAGTTTTGCTAGCCACCTCTGATGTTCTTCTGCCACCAAACTCTTCTCTAGTAAGTACTTGAGACTCCGCTGATCCGTACGACCTATGAATCGTTGCCCCAATAGATAAGGCCGCCATTTTTGAATACCCAACACAATGGCCATCAGTTCCCGCTCATAAACTGATTTCAGCCTCACTCTAGTAGATAAGATCCGGCTGAATAAGGCAATTGGCCTACGATTCTGCATGAGTACTGCTCCCAAGCCCACTCCTAAAGCGTCAGTCTCAACCACAAACTGCTGGGTGAAATCTGGAAGTGCCAAAATCGGGGCACTAGTCATGGCTTCCTTCAGAGTCTTCATGGCTTCCTCTGCCTTCTCTCCCCATTGAAAGTTGTCCTTTTTTAACTGATCAATCAAAGGACCTGCTATGGAACCATAGCCCTTGATAAACCTCCTGTAGTAGCCAGTAAGTCCCAAAAATCCCCGTAGGCCTTTAAGGGATTTTGGTGTAGGCCACTTCACCATGGCCTCTATCTTGGTGGGGTCAGCCGCCACCCCACTCTCTGAAATAATGTGTCCCAGATACTCCTCCTTCTGAGCGAAAGAACACTTCTTCTGGTTGGCATATAGCTGATGCTCCAATAAGGTCGTGAGTATCACCCCAAGATGGGTGATATGGTCCTTCAGAGATTTGCTATACACCAATATATCATCAAAAAAAACTAGAACAAACCTCCTCAAGGCTGGAAGACCTGATTCATCAGGGCTTGGAAGGTGGAGGGAGCGTTAGTGAGCCCGAACGGCATCACTAAAAACTCATAATGACCTTCGTGCATCCGAAATGCCGTCTTCTGAATGTCTTCAGTCCTCATCCTAATCTGGTGATAACCAGATTTCAAGTCCACCTTGGAGAAGATGGTGGCTCCCCCAAGTTCATCCAAAAGCTCATCTACCACAGGAATAGGAAACTTGTCCAACACAGTTTCCTTGTTGAGGGCTCGGTAGTCTACACAGAATCTCCAACTACCATCTTTCTTCTTCACTAAGAGTACCGGACTGGAAAATGGGCTCACACTAGGCTGGATCACCTGAGCCTCCAACATCTCTGCTACAAGCCTTTCAATCTCTTCTTTATGAGCATGAGGATATCTGTAGGGTCGCACGCTGATGGGTGCTACCCCCGCCTTCAACACAATAGCATGCTCTCTAGATCTGACAGGTGGTAGCCCCTTGGGCATCTGAAACACTGTGGAGTGCTGCTGTAGAAGATCCTGGACCACCTCCGGTATGACTTTTGACTCCCTTTCTGCCTCCCCGTCTACTTGTTGTAGTTCTACCAAATAACCCTCTCCTTCATCTCTCAAAGTCCTGAAGATGGACTTCAAGGCCACTCTGGCTCTGCACAAGCTAGGGTCTCCCTGTAGTGTCACTCTCATGCTCCCCTTTCCATATTCCATGTATAACTTCTTCCAATTTACCTTCATCTCACCCAAGGATTGGAGCCACTGCATCCCCAGTATCACGTCAGTGCTTCCCAAGTCTAGCAGTAGGAAGTCTTGCACTGTCTCCTCTCCTTGCAATGTAAGGGTCACCCCCTTACACTGCCCGCTACAGCGCTCCTTCTTCCCCGTGCCCAACATGACTCCTACACCTCTCCCTTGGGTCACCAGTAGTCCCACCCTCTCCACCAATCTGCAAGCTATGAAGTTGTGAGTGGCCCCACTATCAATCAGTACCATCACCTTGTAACCTACAATCTCCCCTTCCAGCTTCATGGTGGAATGTGACGTCAATCCGGCTATGGAGTTGAGTGAAACCTCCACCATAGCCAAATGAGGATGCTCTTCCTCCTCGCCCTCCTCCTCAGTTGCCCCTGTATCCCCTTCCTCCTCCTCTGAATCCCCAACTATAATCACATGTAGTGTCTTCTCCTTACACCTATGCCCCGGTGTAAACTTCTCATCACATCGGTGGCAAAGGCCCTTGGCCCTTTTTTCCTTCAACTCTGAATCAGTCAATCTTTTGAACCCTCCTTGGTTCACTGTCGTAGTGGGTTTCTCCTTGGCTATCTCCCTAGGAGGAAGGATGGTAGTCGCCCTTGGGCCTCCAATCATGAGTGGTGGTCGGTAAGTAGGGTAAGACACCCCTGATCTCCTTGGTGGCTCCACCTTCAGCTTGTCCTCTACAAGCTGTGCAGTCTCCATGATCTTCACTAACCCCTGTGGAGCAACTACCCTGATGGCTGCTCTGATGTGGGGCTTCAACCCCATCATGAAATTCCCCTCGAAAAGGTCATTTGGAATCCCTCTCAATCTGCCTGACAGTAGTTCAAAGTACTCCCTATACTCAGCCACTGTGCCCTCCTGCACTAGAGATACCAACTGCTCATAGTGTGTACCCTCGTTGGACACCCGGAATCTATGAAGTAGGAGGTCTTTGAACTCCTCCCAACTCCTAACATGTTGTCTTCCTTCAAGCCATTGAAACCAGGCCAATGACTTCCCCTCCAAACATACCGGAACCGCCATCAACTTCTCCTCTTCTGTGACGCCATTTACTGCAAAATAGCGCTCCACCCAGTAGATCCACCCATAAGCATCCTCTCCTTCAAATATAGGAATTTTCAATTTCCTCATGCGGTTGTCAGTTCGGTTAAAGGCTCTTCCATCTCCCCAAGTCCCTTGGGCAAATCCTTCCCCTTGTGGTCTTCCCCTCCTATCCCTAAGGTGAGGATTTTGAACCCCCCTCCATGGTGATTCTCTTGGCTCTCCATAGCCCATGTCGTAGCCTTCCCTTCCTCCTCCTTGGCCTCCTCCCATGTGCATCGTGGGTCCCCCATGCTCCCACGTGGCACAGTTCCCTTCCGGAAACCCCCCTACCCAATTCGGCCACCCTTCACGTGTGCCGTGGGTGCCCATGTATGGCCGGCCCCCTTGGCCTCCCGTCATCCCCCAAAGGCCGCCCACTCCAGACCCTTCACCCCCTTCCTTCGACCATTTCCCTTGCATGCCCTCTTCACTTTGGATCACTCCCTCTTCCCTAATTGGGAAATTAGGGTTAGTGTTAGGGTTTGGCACCGGTGATTTCCCTTTTTCCTTAGCATTTGATTGAACAACTTGGGCTTCTACCAATTTACGGATCATTTCTTCCATCCCTCCAAACCTCTCCTCTAGGGATGAAAATTTTCCCTCCATTGACGAAAGTTTCTCTTTCAATTGGCCCATCTCCCCCTTCAAAACTTCTACCTTCTTTGATGCCATGCCGTCTAGGATCAAGAGCTCTGATACCAAATTGATACGCCTTAGGGTTGCACAAATTCGTTTTTGCCCTAATGTCCCTCAAAAGAGAAGGATATCTTCACCAAAACCAAAGAAAAACAATCACAAATGAAATGAGATGAAGAGCAATAACTTTTGCATTTAAGATCCAAGGGAAAGCAAGATAAAAATTTGTCCACTTCGAGAAGGACAAGATCTCCCACAAAAGCTCTAGAGAAAACAAGAAGAAAACTAAGAGTAAGCCTCCAAAAGCATAAAACCCCCTAAACCCTAATGGCTCCCTAAGAAAAACAATCACAAATGAAATGAGATGAAGAGCAATAACTTTTGCATTTAAGATCCAAGGGAAAGCAAGATAAAAATTTGTCCACTTCGAGAAGGACAAGATCTCCCACAAAAGCTCTAGAGAAAACAAGAAGAAAACTAAGAGTAAGCCTCCAAAAGCATAAAACCCCCTAAACCCTAATGGCTGCCTAATATCATCCCAAAACCCCTCCCAAATCACTCCATCCCACCCTCCTCACTATTCCGCCCCCCCCCCCCCCCCCCCCCCCCCCCCCCCTTGTGAGCCGTCCGATCCAAATGGGTGGGCCCACCGAAACTTTCCATGGCTCCAGGCGGGTTCGCCCGCCTCTTCCTTGTCCGCCCATAGACCCTCATGGGTCCGGGTGGATGGACCGGATGAACCGGTCCATCAGAATCATGCTTTCATTTATTGTGTATGTGAGCTAAACGAGGCAGAAACGTATTCTTTTGTATTGATCTAAGCAACTGTGGGTGATTTGAGGTTCAAGGAGATTGTTGGGACTAAGACCCATACAAAGGGAGATGATATAACGCAATCACATGTCCATAAGCTAATGAGCAAATAAAAAATAAGAGCAATGTATCAAACTTGACGATCGACATCATAATCCTCATTAGCATTCCAAAACTCAAAGCAAAAGAAAAATTGATCAAGCTTAGTTAGCGTTCCTTGATGGTTTTCTGGCATGTATTAGAATTCAAAACCACTCCACTATCCAACAAGCATTAACTTCCCATTGCCTCATCATGCAAGCAACATGTGACAAAAATCAAGGCCACTAACCTTCCATAGATACTTGGTCAGCCACTCCATGGACGATTGAAATCACATTGAACCACTCTCCTTTATTATTTTGTTTTGATCCACCACCTCTTCAAATATTGTTATATATTTTTATTTTTATTTTGTTCTATTTAAACGCAATCCATGTACCTTTGATTAATCAAAGAATTAATGAATGAGGTATGGTTTTGCTTGGTTTCAATTATGGTGATTGCTCGGTCATTCCACCTTAGAGAACTTTAATAAGTTTTTGGTTTGCATTTGTTGGTTATCGGTCAAGAGTGCATAACCATCATAAGAATAATGATAATAATTACATACATTCATATTAATATGCATTAACATTATTTAAAATGACTATGAGACCAGTAATTATTAAAATGATAGTGATGAGGAGATCCCACCATGGAGAGTTTACCGAGACGTGGTCGACGATCTATGGCCACAATTGCACTGCTTTACTTTTGAGTTATTATTTGTATTAGTTAAATTATTATGATTGTATTGAGTTTGTTATTACATATTTTTTATTTGTACCCTCACTTGAATGAGTAGTCCTATGTGAGCCCCTAAGGGCATGCTGGTCTTTTGTTTTTCTTCATTGTATGTTAGCTATTTAAAGTCACCCCTTCATCTTTTGGGGTTATTGATGATTAAGAAGAAAATTTTCCTACACGTTGTTTGTGAGTTGTGAGAGTTCTTGGGAGAGCTTGCTTGAAGTCCCTAGGTGAGGACGGCGTAGTACCCACCAACTGCAGAAAGCGTCTGGGTTCGTGGTCCTCTTTCCATCAATCCTTTCCCCTCTCCCTCTCTCCTCCTTAAACCTTCAGTCATCCTTCCCCTTCTCCCTCTCTCGGCTGAACCCCCACCACCATCACAACTCCGGCCAGCCACCCCTCTTCCCCCTCCAAGCCGCCGGCCACAAGGCCCATCCCCTCCACAAACCGTCAGCTCCAAGGTTCCTCCCCTCCTCCAAGCCACCAGTCCAAGCCCCAAAGCCCTCTCTAACCGCCAATTCCAAACCCTAATCCTATCCCTAGCCGCCGACCTCATCCTCCTCCCCTTTGCCTCCAAAATTCAAATCCCCGTTTAATACTTTCTATTTATTAAATATCTTAAACTAGGAAAGTTATTAATTTCAAATTTCAATCTATTTTGAATTTGAAAGTCTTTGCTAAAATAAGATGGCTTATTTTAGGAAACTTCCAAAATTACATCAATTTAATTTAATCAGGAATTTGTCATAATATCCCCTTCCCTAATTAAACATCCCTTTTTGGCAACCTTTTTATTTTCTTCCCCATCTCCTCCCCGCCCCTCTACCCATTGGCATACCCTCTCTCCTCCCTTCCTTTTTTAATTGCATCTCCTTTATTACCTCCCAATTATTTCCCTTGCCAAGTAAGAGATATTTTCTATTTCCCATAGTCGACCACATCAAGCCCTTGCCGCCAAGATCCACTCACAGCTGCTGTCCAGATTTCTGGACAAGGAGATTGCTGTCCAGAATTTTTTCGGATCATAATTGCTGTCCAGGACTCCCAAGACCAGCAAGATTGCTGTCCAGAACAACTCCTTGCTGTCCAGTAGCAGATCAAGTGCTGTCCCAAAATTTCTACATCTTCTCCTTGCTGTCATGCCATCCGAAACTTCACCGGTTGCTGTCCAGAAGTTCCAGAACTTTGTAATTAGTGGCTCCTTCATGTATGGCTAACCCAGAACGTGATCACGGGTTTGT
Organism: Dendrobium nobile; assembly: GCA_022539455.1. NCBI lineage: Eukaryota > Viridiplantae > Streptophyta > Magnoliopsida > Asparagales > Orchidaceae > Dendrobium > Dendrobium nobile. Next base: position 41,409,273 of record CM039726.1, read on the forward strand.
TTACAACGATCAAGGGCAATCTCCGTTCTTCGACATCAACTTGGAGGTCGACCGTACCGTTGAAGACTACGTCGAAAGGATTATATTCTCTCTCACCGCCGCTATCGACGAACAACTCTCCAACTCAGTGGCAGATCGTTTCTAAATCCTGATAAATGTGAATTTCTCCTCTAAGTTTTTTGTTTTTCCAACTCTTCCCTTCAATTTGTGGCATCATAAAGATTTTGCAACCTATCTCCGTTTAGCGCACATTAAGAGTGAGAGTGAGTGGATCCAATTAGTGCTTAATATGTATGTTAATATAGGAATTTCCTTTGAACTCTTCCAAGCTATGCTAATTGTGATTGGAACTAATTATTCGTGATTCTAACTTTTATCTTATAATTTGGCCTAAGCTTAAACATCTCCTTATTGTTTTAATATTTATTTAAATTGCTAAAAGTAGACGTAATTGTTATTACTCTAATTAAAAGGCGTGTAATTTCAGCATTACATTATTACTCACGCATTCGGTTCTACATTGAATAGTCTCAATTGTAAAATGACAAATTCTAATAATAAGACCCATCATAATATGCTCATTGTAGTTATCATATTTATATGATTAATTATGAGCAACTATGCATAATAATGCTTGCATCCTAAATTTCTTTATCTAGTACACTCAAGAAGTATTTCCACCCATCAGTATATAAGATACTTTCCTTGACACAACTTAGCATACTATAAAATATTTGAGGCTTGTAAAGACATGGAGCATATATTTCACCTCAAATATACGTCATAATAATGACATGATAGGCCTAATGGCACTAAGTCTAATTATAAGATAATGTCACCCATAAACTGGCTTGCATGAAGTTTAGTCCCTATCATAGTGGGTCATACTATGAATTAACCTCTAACTAGGCCCAAGAATGAGACCAAGTAACATTCGAATCCAAAGGTGTGTACATCTGGTACGCTGTTGATAAAGCCCACACGCCTTCCTTTCAATAGTATAATTGGCAGCGTCTTGGTCCTAAAGTTGTTATCAAAGAAAGTTGTAGGTTCGAATCCCAACTATAATGTTGGGGGGTTGGCTATGTGAGAGCGGTCATCTGCTTACTTTATCCTCAACTATAGTGAGGTAGGCCTAGTGGGGGTCGAGTCCAGTCATATGATAAATCATTTCTTGGATCAGCTTGCATGAACTTCCATCCCGATTTAGGCAAGTCAGGCTATGAGATGGCCTTTGAATATGTTCATAGAAGGAACTGAGCTGCCTTTGGATCCAAAAGCACATGCATCTATTGCATAATTCATAAAGATTAGGTATGCACCTTGCTCATCATCTTAAACTTTTAGAATAAGTGGTAGCACCTTGATCATGAAGATTTAGTGGTTATGCCAAATGAAATTTATGATGACCATTTTCGTGGTGCCAAAAAAGAGGAATTACAATATTGGTGTATGTCACTTGTAATGTCAGGTGAATACAATCCTTGAGCAAGAATTTTAAATTAAAATTTTTATTTATGCATCTAATGAGGGGTTTAATCAGTTTTATCCCTTTAAGTGTGATAGGAAACACTTGAAGATCTCAAGTACTTTCTATCAATCTTCGAAAAACAGCGAGCTTTCTCCACAAAATCCACACAAAACCACAACAACAGTAGATAATTTGTATTATTTGATGAAAGGAACACGGAAAATAGCAAGATACACTTGATCCTCAATTCGAGAGGAGGATCGATCTCTCCCAAATCTCTAGACGCGGCTAGAGTCCAAAGAAAACCTAAATCTATGATATCTCAAATATCAACCAAATTCAAGATGTCCTAATCCTAGGAAAACAAAGTATTTAATGCATACAAATCAAAAGGAAATCCCTAAACAGTCCCTACATTCAAATTCCCCTCTCAAAACCCTCAAAAATCCTTCCTAAAAGGCTCCAGCTGATTCGGTCGTGCGTTCGGCGTCCGAAATCGCGTACAGGAGGCGGATGGTTCCGCCTTCTTACGCGTGAACCAGTCCAGCCAGACCGGTTGGACCGGTCCAATGGACCGGTCTAACAATACACCCCTCCTAAAGATCCACCTTGTCCTCAAGGTGGAAATATGCTCGAGTTCCCGTGGGGGTGGCCATCCTTGAGGTGACTGAAAAACATTGTCGAATTGTTGAATCAAGGGCTGCACTGAAAGAAAAACATCCCCTCCCTCCTCTAGTCTGATCACCTCCAACCTGTGTAGTCCCACCTGATAATCTTCCCCCACCTCTTGTAGGTCCCTAACTATGGTCTTAAGTAATATCATGGCTTTAGATAGCCCTGCATCTCCCATTATAACCACCTTTCTCCCATCCAACATTAATTCCATTGTGAGTGCTCCCCAATTATTCTTGGTTTCCCCCAAGGTTTGCAACATCTTCATCCCTAAGATGACATCAGTACTTCCTAACTCTAGTGGAAGAAAGTACTCCCTTACCTGAATCCCCTGGATGGTCAACACCACTCCTCTACAGATCCCCTGGCCTTTCTCCACCTTCCCTGTACCCATCATCACCCCATAACAACTGGTGTCCACCAATTTCACTCCCAATTGGTCGACGGCCTAAGTGAAAATGAAATTGTGGGTAGCCCCACTATCAATTAGCACAACCACCATCCTTCCCTCTATCTCTCCCTTCACCTTCATGGTATGATTCGTAGTGAATCCTACCACTGAGTTTAGGAAAACCTCGGCCATATCCAAATGTAACTTCTCCTCCATCTTTTCCTCCAACTCCCCCTCGCCACCCTCATCAGTTTCCTCGTCATCACAGACGGTGAAAACCTGAAGAGTTCGGTCCTTGCACCAATGTCTTGGCGTATACTTCTCCTCGCACCTGAAACACAACCCCCTTTTCCCTCTTCTCTTGCATCTCCTTCTTTGTCAGCCTCTTGAAATTTTTCTCACTCCTCCTACTGGCTTCTCCCTGGTGGTATCATTAATGTTGCCTAATGCAGGCCCTTGGGTGCTAGAAGAGTGGTCGTCGTCCTGTAAGAGCCTCCTGAGCCGCTGTTCCTGGCCCCCTTCTCCAGATTCTTCTGATTTTCCACCAACTGTGCCAACTTCATGGCCTCCCCCAAGTCACTAGGCATCAGAACTTTCACTGCCGCTCGGATCTCTGCATTCAACCCCTTTATGATGTTCCCCTCCAATACCGTATCTGATAATCGCTCCACCCTATTGGAACGGCCACTCAGGCTCGGGTCGTTGACGGAGGGGAAGCAGATCGGAAGGAAGAAGGAGATTGCACAATTTGGTCCCGAAATCAAGCAATATATACGGGATTTCGATTGCATAGTGTAAGTTCGCGTAACCTCTTCTTCGTTTCTTTCGTCATGTTATACGAGTTTTAGCCGATGATTATTGTAAGATCGTGTGATCGTGGAGACAAAGTAGCAGCCGTGTCCTTTAGGTTTTTGATAGGAAACACTTGGATTTCCAAGTGTTTCTCACCAAAACCCAATAGATTCAAAAGAGAAACTGCTGTCCACACAGTAAAAACAGCAAAAATACCGTCGAAAATGGAAAAAATGAAAGAAAACGTAGGGAAAAACACTTGCAAACGATTGTATTCCCCTATATGATGCAAGAAACAAGCAAGATAACTTTCCTTCGATTCGAGAGGAAGGAAATAACTCTCCTAATCTCTAGCCGTCGTCTAGAGCCCAAAACAAGAAACCCACAAGAACTCAAGAAACTTCAAATGCAAGATAACCCTAATCCCTCCCTTCCTCCTCTATTTAAACAATAAAGGAGTTTTACAAAAGTCCTAACTACCCTTATTATTTAAATTTTTCCTTAAAAAAAACTCTTAAACCGCCCCGTTCAAAGCCCGCGCCCATCCCGCCTGGTTCCGTCGCGTGAACACCCGGACCGGTCCAGGGTGGACCGGTCCAGCCGGTTCAAGTGCCGGCTTAACATTACTCCCCTCCTTGTCCTCAAGGTGGAAAGCTGGAAACTGCTCTGCAATCCTCTCCTGTGGCTCCCAAGTAGCCTCATAGTCTAGGAGGCCGCTCCACCTAATCTTCACCTCCTTTTCCCCCTTCTCGTTGCTGCGCACTCTTTCTACCGCCAAAGGTTCTACTGTCACTTCCATATCTTCACTCAATGTGCTGGGCAGATCTGGGCTGACCTCATGCTCCCCCACCACTCTCCTCAACTGTGAAACATGAAAAACGGGGTGTATCCTGGCTGTTGGAGGAAGCCTTAATCTATAAGCCACCTCTCCAATCTTCTCCTCCACTTCAAAAGGGCCAAAATATCTTGCTGCCAGCTTCTCGTTTCTCCTTTGGGCTATAGTTCTCTGTCGGTATGGTCTGAGCTTCAAGTAGACCTTGTCACTCACTGCAAACTGTATATCTCTCCTTTTGCCATCCGCCTGTTTCTTCATAAGTTGTTGGGCCCTAAGTAAATGCCTCTTGAGCTCTTCCAATACTTGATCTCTCTCCTTTAAATGCTGATCCACTGCAGATACTGGAGTACTTTTATGGTTGTAGTGTACCAAATGTGGGGGGTCCCTCCCATATAATACCTTGAAAGGTGTCATCTTGGTCGATGAGTGAAAAGAAGTATTGTACCAGTATTCTGCCCAAGCCAGCCATTTAGCCCATTGCTTTGGTGTTTCAGACACAAAACACCTCAAATATGTCTCCACGCTCCTATTCACCACCTCTGTCTGTCCATCAGTCTGTGGATGATAGGTTGTGCTTCTCTTCAGTACTGTTCCATAGTTTGGGACAGAGGAGGCCACGGAGGAAATAGGGCATACGGGGTGGACACTAGAGCCAGGAAACTGAAAATGCCGGTATTCGAAGAGGGAAATGTGGATGATTGGATCCACAAGGTGGAGAGATATTTTGCAGTAAATGGCCTGATGGAGGAGGAAAGATTGATAGCCGCGAGTATGTGCTTGGAGGGGGCGGCATTTGCATGGTTCAAGTACATGGATAAGTGGGAACCGGTTAGATCCTGGAGAGAGTTTAAGGTGGCGATCAGAGAGAGATTCAGAGGGGGCAGCCCATGGGAGATCTCTGAACAATTTTATGCCCTTACTCAAGAGGGAACAGTGGAGGAATACAGGAAGAAATTTGAGAGTCTGGTGGGAGATATGGAAGGATTGTCAAACAGTACATTGGGGGGAAATTTTATGAAGGGCCTCAAACCGGAAATTAGAGATGCTGTGAAGGTCATGAGACTAAGAGACCTAAGGGAGGCAATGGAACTTGCTCAGTTGGTAGAGAACCAGAAAACCAATGCCCGAAATTGGAGGAACAGCCACTCAGGAGGTCCCACCAGGACCACTACCACTTACTTGGCTCCAAAAGGGGCAAGCCCTAATGTCCCTAGAGAGAGTGGAAAGGAGAAGAGTGGGGTGACCAGATCTGCGGGAAGCTTCAAGAAATTGACTGACGAGGAGATGCAGGAGAAGAGGGCCAAGGGTCTTTGTTTCAGATGCGAGGAGAAGTTTGTTCCCGGGCACCGATGCAAGGATCGCGCTCTTCGGGCTCTCACCGTCTACATAGACGAGGCGCCTGAAGATAGCGATGAATCTAATGAGGAGCAGCATGAGACCCAGTTGGAGGTAGCCGAGGTATCCCTCAATTCAGTAATGGGATTTACTCCTAGCCATACGATGAAGGTGAAGGGGAAGATATTTGGGAGGGAAGTAGTGGTTCTGATTGATAGTGGGGCAACCCACAATTTCATATCCACCCAGTTGGCGGAGGAGCTAGGGATGGAGCCTACTGAGACTGGTAGTTATGGGGTAATGATGGGGACAGGGAAGATTGAGTCTAGTACTGGGATCTGCAAAGGGGTGGAAATGAGGCTCCAAGAGATCAGGGTGATAGAGGACTTCCTACCCCTAAAATTGGGTAGCACAGATGTCATTTTGGGCATGAAGTGGCTACAGACCTTGGATGAAACCAAGGTGAACTGGGGAACCATGGTGATGGAGCTGACTGTATAGGGGAAGAAGGTGAAGCTAAAGGGGAACCAGGATTGACCAGAACTGGAGTGTCACTTCGATCTATGGTGAAAATCATCCATGAGGCGGGCGGAGGATTCCTGGTAGAGCTACAGAGCCTGGAGGAGCAGGACGAGAGGAAGGAAATAACTCTCCTAATCTCTAGCCGTCGTCTAGAGCCCAAAACAAGAAACCCACAAGAACTCAAGAAACTTCAAATGCAAGATAACCCTAATCCCTCCCTTCCTCCTCTATTTAAACAATAAAGGAGTTTTACAAAAGTCCTAACTACCCTTATTATTTAAATTTTTCCTTAAAAAAAACTCTTAAACCGCCCCGTCCAAAGCCCGCGCCCGCGCCCATCCCGCCTGGTTCCGTCGCGTGAACACCCGGACCGGTCCAGGGTGGACCGGTCCAGCCGGTTCAAGTGCCGGCTTAACAGTTTTGTCAATGTGTTGTTTATTTCATATTATATTTTTTTTCATTTTAATTTAAATTTCAACACTCTTCATCTCAATAATAGCTGAAGATGTCTCAACCTCAACAATAACCACACATATGATCTCCCAAAAAGGCTAATCTCAAGCACAAATTTAGCGTGAGACTCAACAAGACACTTAATTATTGACTATTGATCATCATCATTAAGCTGATTTGTAGAACTTGGATTATCGCAATAGAAAACACTAAAAAAAAAACTCAACATGAGGATCAAATTTTTAAACTAGTGATAGCAACACAAGTCTAACTTATAAAATAGACTAAAATGTTTGAATATTTAGAGTTAAAAAATAAATCTATGATATAATTTTTCATCATGATAAGAAGATAATATTCGAATTCATCTTGAGATACGTGATCATCTTCTGAATACTATGAACTAATAAAGGTAATGACATTATGATGTAGAACAGTAAGTTCAAATTCAAGAAAAAATTCTAATTTTTTATTTTAATTTAAATTAAAGTTTTCAATTTTTTTAAATTCAATGTTTTGTTAGTTTGTTGGAATTTGAGACAGAGCGGTTGTAAAAAAGTTCAAAGTAGGATGATCATTATTAACATATGCACGGAACTAGCCTTTTTTCTTGTAAATCCAATCTAAGAATTGCCATGTCAAACAAGAGATGCCCCCATATCAACATCCTAAAAGGTTATTTCAAGTCCAAGATAAAGTTTTTAACCCCTCAATCCTAATGAAAATTCCAATAAAGTGGTGTCTCCGCACAAGCACCCTTTCATTTATCAATGTCGGCCTCAATCCCTATTTGAGAAATTTGAATTTGAATGTTGTAATTTTAGTTGTAATATGGTCGTGAATGTCCCATCTATATATAAATAAGATGGAAATAAATTTTAAAAAAAAATTAGGGGGAAATCAAAAACCATTTCTTAGATTTGGAAGCTCTTCTCTCTCCAATAGGTGGTACAAGGAGGCCATGGACCCCATGGTCAGAGAAGGCTTGTTGGCCATCCATGGTTTGCTTTTTTTTGCTTAATTATTATATTTTATCTTATTTTCTCCCTATCTTGTCCCATTCATTTATACTCTTCTCAATTTGCATGTAAAACCAACATGATGTGAGTTTACGTTGTTCTCTTTAAACCTTAGTTTATGATGTTTTGTATGGTATGCTCGATTTTCAACATCTTAACCTCAATTATTTCCTCTTCCCCCACATCCTCACTCGTTCCCCAACACCCTCAAAAATCGCCAAAACCCCATGCAATGGCCTCCAGCCTCCTCCAAAAGAAATCTATTGCACTTCCTTCTTCTAACCCAAAACTCCAAATGCCTCCATATACATGTTTCTACACCCCCACCATCTCCTTCCACACTCTAAATCACATCTTCAACTCATAACCTAACCCTAGGCATCCCATCCTCAAAATACCACCTTTCATGCTTCATAACATTATTATTTGATGATAATGATTCGGAACATTTATGAGACCGCCAATAATTAAAATGGTTATCCTGGTTACAATTAAACTAATTGTAATCATCAAATCCATTGTAATATGGCTCATTATATTTTTTCTATTAATAAGAACAAAAATTGTAATCACATATGTAATTATGAAAATCACTGTGTGATTATTGGTTGATTTCTTGATCGCTTTATCTAGTAGTCTAGTACCTATAAACAATATTTCAACCAATCATCATTCTATAAACTTTTCTGAAAATCAATTATCATAATATATGATGCTTAAGGTTTATAATGAGATGAATCAAATATTTCACCAATATATAAGCCATAACCAAAAACATATTATGAATTTAGAAGCTTATGAGCTTGATAGGCATGTCAATAATTAATCCCGTTCACCCAAAGTTCCCAAGTAGACCCAGAGAACACAAATGAAGGAATTCATTCATGGAGATTAAGAAGGAAAAATCAAGCCTTATATTTCCTAGTTTATCAAATTGGCATCAAAGCAATTCTTCATATTCCATCCATTAATATCAAAAGCAAATTTCCTAAAGGTAATTGCATTTAAACCCTGGCCACATAGCCACCCCTTACCCTTAACAATCCCACAACACCACAATGTTCCAAATAAAAACTAGAAAAAAAAATCAAAACCCTAGATAATATGCACTTCTTTGTCCATTACCATGACATTTTTTAAGCAAGAAAATGATAGGAAATACTTGAGTTCACCAGTAATCCAAGAGGAAATACTTGAGTTCGCAAGCAACCCTAGCAATAATTGGTCCATAACAGCAAGAAAAAATAGAAATCTGGATGAAATCAATCTAGAAAAGATAGATTGCGATATTGGAATTAAAGCAAAGAAAAATACAATTGATCCTCAATTCGAGAGTATCGTCTCTCCAAATCTCTAGATTGTAGATCTAGAGCCCAAAACACGAAGGAACTCTCCAAAAGAACAACTCAAATTGTGCATCCCCTAACCCCTAGCCTCTCATCCTCTTTAAATACCATCCTTCCTAATAAAAAGCTTTCTAATATAATTTTATTTCAAATTGCCCTCATGCATGAACCGCCCCCCTCCTCTTTCTCTTTAGTTGCCGCCCGAGGAGGTGGGACCCACCCGCTTAAGCGATGGGTTTAAGAGGAGGCGGCTTAGCCTGCCTCCTGTATGTCCGAATTAGCCCCTCCTGGGCCGGTTTGGGTTGATTCGTAATAGAAAATTGACGCATACAATGTGCAGATTATGCCCGAGAGATATATCACAAACTATATGAATTCACTTTTAGAGCTACAAAATTTATATTTCCTAGAAAATCAAGCCATTTTGCATTCCTCAAATTTTGAGCCTTACATATTAGAAGAGAAAGATGAATCAAAAAGGTTGACAGACAAACTAGAAGGGAGAGAGTATTCAAATTCATGATAAACCATGAGAGTGGGATATAGTAGAGGCAATAGAGAGGTGAAGAGAACCAAGGAGTAGAATGTTGTCATTATTCAAAATGCATTCATGATCAAAATAGCATCCATTCGACTCCCATTTACAAAAATGAAGTTTTAAGGCAATCAAACTATTTTCTTTTGAATCTAGAAAATGCATAAACATCCTATCATTAAGTTCAAAATAAATATAATTTTTACATTTAAATATAATAAAACAAAAATAAATTACAAGACAAAAAAAACACTAAAAAATTTTATGCTATTACATTGTTGATGCATGTTTTAAATTGCATCACTTGGCTTTATTGCTAATAATTATAAGCCAATGATGCACCAACACTTACAATAATGAAGCATGTCGTCTTAGACACATGCAGGACACAAGCACTTCTTGATGCTCGCATGACACATGTTAGACACACCATTTGCTTGTTCAATCAAAAAATTTAAAAAAACAAATTGACATACATGTCCTCCATATGTTTCCTATGAAAGTGATCAGATGACACTAGAAAGTGCTCTGATACCACTTGAAAGTGCTCTGATGGCACTAGAAAGTTCGTTAGGGATGTTAAGCCCTTATGAACTGGCCCAAGGCTAACAAAGAGATAGGTGAATTGGATAACTTTAAAACCAAAGATAAAACTCAAACCAAAATCACCACAGAAATCAAGTGCGGAAGAAAATAATGCGGAAGCAATAATAAGAAAAGAACACACCGGATTTATAGTGGTTTGGTCAAATCTTGACCTACGTCCACTCCTTGGAGGCACCCTCCAAGTATTGCACTAACACAAGTGTCTCTCCTTTAGCCCCTACAGTTAGGCGGAGAAGCCCTTACAAAATCACTTCCACCTTCCCCGGTGCGGCGGAGTCGCCGGGTCCTTTGACACCAAAGAGATCTTCTTCTTTGGTGAACTTCCCTAGAGACAAGCCTTGAATCCGACGGTATTCAGGTGCGAGCTTGCTGGAGCAACCGTGTGGAACCCCCTCCACACTCCCTTGAGTCCCACCTCAGAGGATCTTCTCCCTCTCTCAAACTCCACCTTTTCCTCACTCCCTTTCAAGATCTCTCTTCAAGTTTCCCCCAAAAGAACGAAGCTACAATGGCTGCCAAAGACACTTATAAAGTGTCATGTCATAGCTTAAATAGAAGATCTCAAAATGAGCTCATTAATGCAAGTTGCCGACATTATCGTCCAGGACGATACTAATATCGTCCTGTACGATAAATGCAATTTAATCCCAATTAGCCGGGACGATTTGAGACGATCAGAAGAAGTTTGTTCATATCGTCCAGGACGATAATATATCGTCCTGAACGATCAGAACAAATCGTGGAATATCGTCTTGAACATCGCCCTGAAAAATAGCTATCCGATGTCCAATCGTCCAGCAGATCGTCCTGTACGATTCTGCGATCGTCCAGAACGATTTGATCATGAAATCAAGTCATAATTACTTTCCTTAAATTCTAGAGAAATTTTGGAAAAATTGACCTGGATCATCCTGGACGATATTTTATAGTCCTGGACGATCCACCTGGACGATGTCCAAAAAAAAGTTATTTCTAAATAGATCTGGCGGCAGATTCTTTCTAAATTGAGCCTATCGTCCTGGCCGATACAAAATCGTCCAAGACGATGTGTTTTGCATAATGACGGCTGCTTTAATGAGGATGTCCTAATTAGGGTTTCTGCTTTTGGACAGATCGTCCAGGACGATATAAATATCGTCCCGGACGATGTTACCAAAAATAGAAATCTTTAGGGAGCAACAGAAAATCTTTCAAGTTACAAAGCATCAAAAGCCACACCAAATACAATAGACTCAAGAAAGGAAAAAAGGGTACAAACTGACTCAGACTTAGTCTACCCAATTTTGAGCTGATTCCAAATTACAGTCCGATCGTGTGAACCTAAAATGTTAGTAAATAAGACAGTCGTAGAGAAAAAGAATGTTTGCTATCATCAAAATCATAAGCCATAGATCCGCAACAATCTCCCCCTTTTTTATGATGGTAAATATTTCAATTTGAATTTGCAAAAAGGAACATTTTCTCCTAATCTCCCTCTCATTAGAATAACACTTTAAAAAATAGGGGAGATAAAAATATTTTTGTTGTTTTAAATTTTTTTGAAAAGAAAAAGGATACAAATTCAACAGTACGTTCTCCCCCTTTGACATTATCAAAAAAAGAGGAGGCACAAACAAAAAATAAAACGAACAAAAGACAAAAATGTTCCCTGATCTAGTGAAAAAAACAAATATTCTTAAAATGATAAAGTTACCTCTTATTTTTAATCAAAAACTTAATAGAATTGTATTGACAACGTATAGCTCAAAAAAGGTTAGAAATTCAGAATTTGAAAATTCAAACTCAAGTTCTTTAAAAAGGCTCAAAAAATTTTTAATTCAATATCTAGATCATGAAATAAATTAGAAAAAGAAACACTAATTTTTCAAAACTCCTTTCATAAAATATATCTAATAAAAGATTAATGCACAAATTGTTAAATCAGGAATCAAGATTTCAAAATCAAGTATCGAAAATATCAAGGGTTTTCTTAAGCTCTGAATAAAACAGAAAAAGTAAGCATACTCTTTGTGGGCTCATTTTATGCCTCTTGTCAAGTTTTTTGGCGCATTTTGCGCATCTTTCACTTTGCAAATCTTTCTCAATTTGACATCATTGCGCATCTTTTAATTTGGCATTATTGGCAACTTTTTTTTTATTTGGCGTCATTGGCCATTTTTTTTTAATATGCTACCTTTCTGAAATTTTAAAAATAAAAGTAAACTCATTCTATTGACACAACGAACTACTTGATTAGAAAAATTATAAGGTAGATTCAACAATCTTGCAAAAGATTCCTATGCGATAGATAAAATATAAGGAGATGAAAAACGTTCAGTTTCAAAATCTAATTTAAAATATGATAAAAATTTTAAATCAAAAGTAGAATAACCTGTTTAAGAAAACAGAGATTGAGAGTCAAAATCATGAGGTTCCTTCCTTTGACTGTTTTTAGAGAAGTCAAACACAATTTTAATAAGAATTCAAGAAAAAACAAGAGATAGGTTTTTCATTTTTAGAAAGGCGATGTGTGTGTTGATCAGAGAAAAGACACATGAAAATTTAACGAAAAAAGAAAACTAAAAAAAAAGAAAATCACAAAAACAAAAGGACAAATAAAACATGTAAACATAAAAACAAACAAAGGTTTAAGCACCATCTTGCTCCTGGTCCGATGCTTCAGAGACCAGGTCTACCCAAGAAATTTTTTGCTTTCCATTATTTGACCAGTTTATAATTTTGCTTCGCCTTGCCCTTTTCTTTCGTAGGAAGAATTTTTAAATTAGGGCACTGATTTTTCATATGTCCATGTTTCTTACATCGAAAGCAAATAATGTCAGAAAAAATATGAACATCTTTACCATTTTTATCTTTTTTCCACTTTTGCTTATGCTTTGGCGAGCTTTATGATTTGCTTGACAAGTCATTGCATTCGTCACCAACTAAGCTATCTCTTTCCGTATCTTCAGCTTTTAGCACTGTCGCTTCACCTGCATCCAAAAGTCTTTGACCCAAACTTTGTTCGTAGGCAATGAGTGAGTCAATCAAATTATCAATAGAATATTCATTCAAATATTTTGATTCATAAATATCAACAACTTTAGCATTGAATTTATCCAGTAGACAACGAAGAATTTTATTAACTTTTTCAAAATTTGAAAATTATTTTTCTAAAGCATGCAATGATGTCACAATTTGAATAAACATAGTATACATGTCTAAGATCGTCTCATAAGGTTTCATGGAAAATAGTTCAAAATCATGCATTAACATATTCAACTTGAATTGCTTGATTTCACTAGTGCCTTCGTATATGGTGTGTAGTTTATCCCAAACTTTCTTACCAGTAGTGCACGTGAATACTAACATAAAATCTTCATAATTTAAAGCACAGAAAAAGCAATTTAAAGATTTTGCATTCAATTGAGCATTTACTTGTTCTTCTCTATTCCATTGATTAAAATGAATATCAGTTTTAACTCCATTAACAATACGTGACGGTGATGAATAACCAGTTAAAATCATATGCCACATACGAAAATTAATCGATTGCAAGAAAGTAGTCATGCGAATTTTTCAAAAATCAAATGAGATATTTTCAAATAAATGAGGTCTGGTGATTGAATAACCTTCCGCAATATTATGATTTGAAAAATTAGCCATGAATCGAAATTCAAAAGCTTTCAAAAACTTATTTTATGAATACGGCTCTGATACCACATGAAAGTGATCAGATGACACTAGAAAGTGCTCTGATATCACTTGAAATTGCTCTGATGGCACTAGAAAGTTCGTTAGGGATGTTAAGCCCTTATGAACTGGCCCAAGGCTAACAAAGAAAGGTGAATTGGATAACTTTAAAACCAAAGATAAAACTAAAACCAAAATCACCACAGAAATCAAGTGCGAAAGAAAATAATGCGGAAGCAATAATAAGAAAAGAACACACCTGATTTATAGTGGTTCGGTCAAACCTTGACCTACGTCCACTCCTTGGAGGCATCCTCCAAGTATTGCACTAACACAAGTGTCTCTCCTTTAACCCCCACAGCTAGGCGGAGAAACCCTTACAAAATCACTTCCACCTTCCCCGGTGCAGCGGAGTTGCCGGGTCCTTTGACACCAAAGAGATCTTCTTCTTTGGTGAACTTCCCTCGAGACAAGCCTTGAATCAGACGGTATTCAGGTGCGAGCTTGCTGGAGCAACCGTGTGGAACCCCCTCCACACTCCCTTGAGTCCCCCCTCACAGGATCTTCTCCCTCTCTCAAACTCCACCTTTTCCTCACTCCCTTTCAAGCTATATCTTCAAGTTTCCCCCAAAAGAACGAAGCTACAATGGCTGCCAAAGACACTTACAAAGTGTCATGTCATACCTTAAATAGAAGATCTCAAAACGAGCTCATTAATGCAAGTTGCCAACATTATCGTACAGGACGATATTAGTATCGTCCTGTACGATCAGTGCAATTTAAGCCCAATCAGCCGGGACGATTTGAGACGATCAGAAGAAGTTTGTTCATATCGTCCAAGACGATAATATATCATCCTGGACGATCAGAACAAATCGTGGAATATCGTCCTGAACATCACCCTGAAAAACAGCTATTCGATGTCCAATCGTCCAGAAGATCGTCCTGTACGATTCTGCGATCGTCCTATATGATTCTGCGATCATCCAGGACGATTTGATCATGAAATCAAGTCATAATTACTTTCTTTAAATTCCAGATAAATTTTGGAAAAATTGACCTGGATCGTCCTGGACGATATTTTATAGTCCTGGACGATCCACCTGGACGATGTCCAAAAATAGATTATTTCTAAATAGATCTGGCGGCAGATTCTTTCTGAATTGAGCCTATCATCCTGGCCGATACAAAATCGTCCAGGACGATGTGTTTTGCATAATGACGACTGCTTTAATGAGGATGCCCTAATTAGGGTTTCTACTTTTGGATAGATCGTCCCGAACGATGTTACCAAAAATAGAAATCTTTAGAGAGCAACAGAAAATCTTTCAAGTTACAAAGCATCAGGAGCCACACCAAATACAATAGACTCAAGAAAGGAAAAAGGGTACAAACTGACTCAAACCTAGTCTACCCAATCTTGAGCTGGTTCCAAATTACAGTCCAATCGTGTGAACCTAAAATGTTAGTAGATAAGACAGTCGTAGAGAAAAAGAATATTTGCTATCATCAAAATCATAAACCATAGATCCGCAACATCCTAAATAACAAATTTTAACTTTAAAAGTATATTAAATAATAACCTAAATTAAGCCACCCATTCTTTTTAATTTTAAATATATTACTTTAAAAACTTAATAGCCATTTAACACTAATATT
The DNA here is from genome assembly GCA_022539455.1 of Dendrobium nobile. Classification (NCBI taxonomy): domain Eukaryota; kingdom Viridiplantae; phylum Streptophyta; class Magnoliopsida; order Asparagales; family Orchidaceae; genus Dendrobium; species Dendrobium nobile. The sequence continues at coordinate 41,424,578 of CM039726.1, forward strand.
TTTTTCTTATTCCGCTCTATTTTTTAAGATTTCTTATAATACTTACTATTTTATTTTTCTCACAAAATAATCAATCTTTTCAACTTAGATAACAATTTATAATTTCATGTCATTATTTCTTCATTAATTGAATTTAATATATTTAATAAATTTAATATATTACTTATTCTATGAAATAGATTTATTATGATATGAGTTTATTTCATGTTTATTTAATATATATAAGTACTATATAATTGTTTTTAATGTTTAAGATATAATATTATAATGTCATTTCTAATATATATTTGTGTCCAATATTTTCAATAATAAATATATCTCGTGTTAATGTCATATCATGTTCCGTATCAATGCATCATAGTTATAAGCTCTTTATCCCCTAATTTTGTCCTTCATTATTTCAACTTTTCTTTTATTTCAACAATTTCAATAATTAGAAATATATCATATACAAATAGCATGCAAAAAGGTAACTAATATAGCTACTATGATGTAGCTGCTTGTAGTGTGAAAGGGATTAGGAAAGTTGTGATGAAGACGTAGGATGCTAGGATGATTGCAGGTGAAGGGAAGGGTAATGGTGGAAACTTAAATCGAAGAGACAAAAACATATAGCTCCCTCTATTTTATCGACCATGGGTTGTGGTGGCATGTACAGCCCTCATGCTAGTGGGAAGTCGGAAGAACATGTCATCATGGCTGATGGAGGATGTTAAGGAACCACCATAGCATGCCTCCTTAATGTAGGGAAGTTATTGGACGAGTCATCTTATAATTGTTTACAAAACTAGCTTGCAATTGGAATAATTTGAAAAAATCTTCACATGTTTTGGTCATCCACGCCTTTGGCTTGTATTCTTGAAAACTTCTTGCTTCCCTTGTTGGTGGTATGGCAACCCAGTGTTGATTGAGGGATCCATAATGAACTCATATATGCATTAGAATACCAAGATACAAAAGCAAATACAAACTAAAGAAAAAATATATACAATGCCTTGAAAGTATAAATAAAAATTACTGAGCGAAGCAATGTCACTTGACAATGGATCTCATTTTATAATTCCTCATAAACCTTATGGTGTTTCCATGATATACTGCACCAATAACTCACTTTGAATGTCCTTTACATGTATTTATTTAGTGAATACAAGATTCAAAGTTATCATCAATCTTTAATGGAATCCAACTACAAATGGAAATTACTTGTTTACTCAAATACTTCCAATTAGTTAATGCTCCATCATCGCCATCATATGAGGGCTTTATCAATACATATCGCATCAGGAAAAGGCCAAGTCTAACGCCAGTACGAATATGAAGACAACAATAAAATCTATATAATGGAAGTTACCATCTGACTAAAGGATCATGTTCAATCCATAACCTAAAAAATGTCTCTAGCATTCATCTTACACCCCCAAATTCCATCATCAACTACACGCCAACAAACCATTCCCATCTTATAAGAGTAGCCTTTCGCCTTTTATACATGGATTAATCATGGTTGGTGGAATCCAAGAATAGAGCCACCGCTATTATATTCAAATATAAAAATGTTAAATTGTGGTACAATGATCCAAGCTACACACAGCAGCCTGCATCCGAGCCACTTATCACCATCCACAGTTCAAAGCAGTTGTTCCAATCTTTGTCAAACCCTTACAGACATTGTAGCCTGCATAGGGTGCAGCAAAGCTCTTGTGGGTTAAACTCAGGGTCAAAGGGCTGGATGAGACTGCTGCCGAAGACCCATGTTAGCCAATTAGTGCTTTGTGCTAGGAAGCCAAAGTCCCAATGCAAAGCCACAAACACCCAAGAAGGCCTACTTTGAGGCCCCATGTAACTTAACTGTAAGAAGCAACCTTACCAACCGTATACAATCTCCATCAGTATTGCCACCGATGCAAAATCAAACTGCTTCAAGGAGTAACTACGTTTTGGTTAAACTAAATGAGAACAGAATAAAGAAACCTATGCGATATATTATAGATAAAAATATTTGGGTGCATTAGATATAATATAAAAATTTTGGGATGTTGCATAGATGAAAATTCCAGAAATAATACAGTTTCTCACACTGACAAACAAAAATGAATAAATTTGCATGGAGCAGTTGAGATGGTAACAAATATAAATCAAATCTAAAGAAGCCAATTCCAAAAATAATAGAAAAGCATTTCACAAAAATAAATGAATCTGCAGTCATACAAGCTCCACATTCAATCCAAAGGAGCACATCAAGTTACACGGTTTATAAATTTGAGTAGATGATTTTCATATGTTAAATAACACCACTAAAACAGTATAACCTTTCAAAACAATTGGACAACTTCATGTGCCTTTATAGCATCATCCTCAATAAATGTCTACTTTTACTATAATTAATCAGAATTCATGTCATAGTTTACAAGATTAACAAAGAACTAAAAATTCATAAACATTGCAGGATTGAAATATGGGGAAAAGAAGCTACCAAGAATAGAAAAGAAAATCATAAATCCTGCTGAAATCTGAACTACCCTTCGGCTGCCAATTCGCGTCAAAGCCAGCAAACCAGTATTCTCTCTATGAAAGAGCAACAAGACAAACAAATTTTCACTGTATTTAGTAGAGAGTGAAAATGAACATCAATACATCAAACATGTCTTACACTGATACAGTGGAGCCACTTGATGTTCCAAACAAACCATCCAGCAAGATGCCAATTCCCTGGAACCAGAAGCAACAATAAAATAATTGGTACAAAATCTAAGGAACCAAATTTAGGTAGCACCAACTCATTTCCGAACCTGCCAACCAATTCCACGACTTAGAACGGATGGAGGCAGTGGAGTTGCACTCGCATACCTAGACACGGCAATGAAAGTCCCAGTAGACTGCACAATAGTATGTATTCCAGACGTAAGCATTAATCAGTATCATAACAGCAGAGAAAATAGTAAAACAAAATAAGAATAGTAAGCTGCACCTTTGCATTATACACAAAAAGAAATAAGAACAATTCAAAACTTATAGAGTGTAATAAGAGACCTCTACTAGACCAACAAATGCAGCAGCCATCATCGCGAAGGCTTCCCCAGCATCAAATGATGGTGCCCCCCATTGGAAAGGGTATGGAACTCTAATCCTACAAGAAAAAAAGTTTTAAAAAACAAAATACACAAATCGCAAGAAGCGGAACTATATTCATGCTGAACATTTAACCAAAATTAGGCAAAATAAACACAGTAGCTGACTCAAGTTACCAGGGAGCTGTGCTAACAAGGCCAGAACGATCCGTACGGCAGTGTGATTGTGTTTTTGGTGGGGTATGCTTATAGGCCCCACCGATAGTGAGAAAATATGCATACAACCATACAATTGCAACAGAAAAGATGACTGCAAACCGATCAAATACTGGCTTCTCTGCATGTACAGCATGAGGCATGTACTGCACAGGAAACAAATATTTCATCAATTAACTTTAGATACTAAAATAGATATTTGTTGGGCAAACAACTAACACACCATAATCACACTTGTTAGATTCTCTATTTCTGAAGCAGTTCGTGAAAAGTAATTCAAAATGATACCTGTGAAATAAAAACCAGTATGATTATTGTTGGGAGCCCAATCTCAACACATTTAGCGACCTGCAATACATTGTAAAATCTATCAGCAATGCATGTAACCTAGTAAATACAATGCCAAGGAGCACAAACTGAAATGAATTGATGAAAAAGCAATACACTTCGAATGAATAACTAGTTTAGAGCACAACAAAACTGCCTATCAACAACTAGTTTATAGCATACCGCAGGGAAGCCTAACTCATAAAGCCCAAACCCAGCAAGTGCGACTATAGGAACGGCTGACAATGGACTTAGAAATCTGGTAGAAAACAACAAGGATAGCAAAAAAATAATAATAGTAATAAATAAATAATTTATATCATAATAGAACAACTCGAATCATATTTGATGTAGGCCAACCTGGTGACATTGCGCCAAAGGCCACTAAACCCGACAATAATCTGAAGTGTTGATGCGACAATTAGGGCACCTTGTGTCCCTCTCATGATTCGTAGAAATTTCTGATCATCAAAAGCAATAGGGCCATCAGTTTCTAGATATCATGCAATACCAATTAGATAGATAGGCATAAAGTCCGGTGGCAACCCTATGAGGATCAGCAATGTCACTATATCGACCGGCCAGAATGATGGAGATGGTCGGAGCAACAAAAGTGTAAGACCCTCCAATCACCGCAGGCAAGCGAGTGCCAAAAAAAGACTGTAACAGTGTGTTTATACCAGCCACAAAGAGCAACGTCTGAATTACTCTAGCCTTCTCATCCTAGCATAAGAAAACATATGTATTTAAACCCATCGAATTAATCAACAGTCATAAAAATGAATCCATGCATGAATATCCACTCAAAATTACTAAAAGTTGAAGTTTTCCAAACGGGAGAAAACGTACATTACCCCCTCCCATCTGAGGAACAAGTGCGGTGGGGATGATCACAGTTGTGCCTAACACAACCAAATAATGTTGAAAACCAAGCAGAATAGCCTCCGCTGCAAACCAAGAAAAGGACTACTTTTTATTAAAAATATGTATTATTGCATAAGTCGCCAGCGCTAAAAATCTATGGGGTTGCATCCAAAACAAAATGTCAACATTGAAGAAGTATTTCCATGAGAAAAAGTGAGTCAAACTTGGATCTGGTGGAGGTATCTAAAGATCTTTTTTCCTAACTGATTTTCTTTTTAATAACCAGCAAAAACTATAATTGAGCATACACTCAAACTGTAGAAAATTCCAATTTGATCGACTTATTTCTAAGAGGTAAACAAGAACCAAATAAAAGGTATATTAGCGGTGTAGAGAAAAAAGAAGTTAAGGATAAAAGTAGTTGGCAAAACTGACGCCATGGGGGCGGGCTAGTGATGCAGTAAGAGACGTTGGGCAACTGATCCTTCACGGGATGAGGCACCAAATCATCGGCCTTCGGCGCCGGCGCTGCACCTCCACCACCAGCCATCCTTCCTCCTTTATCTTCTCCTTACCCGAAAACTCAAGCATTAACAATCCCCCACCCTTCCACTGAAAAAAGACCTAAAAACAAAAACGAAATCCACAATGACCGAGCATTGCTGCAAGTAAAGAGCTTCTTCTCAAGCTTTCAACACTTCACAGACTAACATCACCCAACTTGCTGAAGATCTGACTTCGCAGGCACCGTGTCCAACCTTTCATGGTCCCTTCTCTCTTTCAACGCAACTTCAGCGTCTAGTGTTAGCAAATGACCCCAGCATTGAGTCTGGTTAAGTAGCCAAACCACAAAGTTGAGTTTTGAGGAGCGATTCTGAAAGATTAATGAAGAGACCCGCTTTCACCATGACGAGATGCCAACTTCTTGGTAGTTTCAAAAAAAAAAAAAAAACAGAGAATGTGAGTGGGAAATAGCTTTCAATTATTAAATATGCTTCTGTTGATTGAATTTAGAAATAATTAATTATTTGATTAAACTCTTGTTTGTTGTTATTTTAGAATAAAAGGAAAAACTGTTCGTGTATTTCCAAAGTTTATATGCAATAGATTATTTGATTACGCAGAAGATACTTACGAACTATCATTCATTTGTAAAAATTAGCATAATAAATTCTGCAAAAAAAATAATATGCGGATTCACATTTGAGGCTGGCATAGTTATATGTGTTAGGCTTCAAAACTCAAAACCAAATCTGAAATTTAGCAAAAAAAAATAAAGAAAATTAAAAAGATGATTAGAAGCTATTTATTTAGAAACAAAAATGCTTGGCTCAAAAAGTTATGTTAACTTAAATAAATACATGGCAATATCATCTTGAACTTTTACCATTTTGCAATCATGCATGAATTGACATGTATGTTAAAATTTTCAATGATATGTTATCCTATTGATATAATAGTGTTGAGGGTCATAAGAGCGGTGAATGGGAAAAGCACAAATAGCAAACAAAGTATAATTGCATCTTTCTCGTCAAAGGAAGGATATTATTTGGCCTCATCAAAGAAAGAGTCTAGCAATCTAGCCACAAAAACAAAATATTAACAAAAGGAAAATTTTTAGATTGTATTCAACATACGATGCTTAGTTATTTAGAGATTTGAAATTCATTGAGAATATGAAAAAATAAATATTATAAAGTGTCACATAAGCATATGACAAGTCAAGTCTACGAAAGTTAAGTTGCTACTTAAATGCATGAACGATGGAATATAAATTGTTAGTATTTTCATTCATCTTCATATATATTATCGCAAAAGGGGATAAAAATGATAGTGGATACACTTTAAGTGAGATTAATAACTAAAAGTGGCTATTGGCCTTTACTTCAATGTCTAACAATGAGTTCTCATAAGTTGGGGTGGAAATATGAGGAGTTTAAAGGAGTTTAGTGGAAGAAATATCAAGAATAGTCTAGTTAGAGATTATTTTAATTTTCACTTTAGCAAATGAGTTTAAGTGGTGTATTGAATGAAATTTATGATAGATGTTGAGCTTATGATGTTGACTTGTTATTTTTTAACACCTATCGGTTCTAAACCTAGGTAATTCACTTGATCTTACATAAATTTTTGCTTAGTATTGATTTGGTTGTCAATTGTTAAGTCTTGTAATGTCTAATTACCCTTAAATGAGTTCAAAACTAAATGGAGAAGATAATTTGTAAGTGGTCAGAATGCTCCTTGGAGAACTATGGCATTGGAACTTAGAGTGTCGTGGCAGTGTCCTCTTTATTTGGGAGGAGGATTTGAGGGAGCCTGCGCTGCTAGGTGGCATCATCATGGTGCTCAACTCTCAAATTTGAGATTAATCTGGAATATTCTATTGAGCATAGCGGAGCTAGGGAGGTGAGCACCGCAGCAATTGACCAAAAATGATGTTTTTTATATGAAATATTTTAATTCATTTCTTCCCTCCCCTTATCAATTGTAAGACTTGTAATATCTAATTACTTTTAAAACGGTTTAGAATTAAAATGGAGAAGAGAATTTGTAAGTGCTCATAATGCTCCTTGGAGAACTACAGCGTTGGAACTTAAAGTGTCGTGGCAGTGTCCTCTATTTTTTTAGAGAGGATTTGAGGGAGCATTGCAATGCTGGGTGGCATCAACGCAGTGCTCAACTCTCGACTTTGAGAATCTAGAAAGATCTGAAATATTATATTGAGCCTAGTGGTGCTACAGAGGTGAGCACCAAAATGTTGGACCTAAAAGGAGTTATAAGTGGAAGTGGAGTAAGAAACACTTATTGGGACATGTGCATTATATTAGTATTGCAAATTCTAAAAATTTATGAATTCCATATAAATAATATTCTAATAACTCTAAATCCTCTGTGTATAATATGATGAAATGAGAGAGCAGAAGTGTAAGAAATGATCAGATGGAAAGTATATTTTCAAACCTCTAAAAAGTTTATATGTGAAAGTATTAGTAGTGATTCCAAACCAATTGTAATATGACAATTGTTGGGACTTTACATTTTGTTAGCATTTAAGTTATTTTTTATTAATTACATGAATACTTGAATAATTTGTTTTTGACATTTGAATGGATATTGATATTTATGATAAGAGTGCAGAAGAAGTCTACTGAGCTAGTGGTGCTTATTCTATGATATTCCTCTAATATTTTAGGAAAATGAAAAGGCCTTGTGGGGTAGAGTTAATAAGGGTAGGATCATTTGGTTTATAACACTTTAGATATTTTGAAATCTAGTGTCAATTATTTCGATGTATATATCGCATTGTAAGTTAGATTTTTTATATAAATTTTGAGAAATGAAATTAAATGTTTGCATAAACTGTTTTTATTATTTTGGACTTTATAGTTATCTCTAGTTTATTTTGTAATGTGGTTGAGAAAATTTTAGGTTCAGATATTTAATCCTTCCATTAGATCATGAAGTATCACAATTTAGTGTAGATGCTAAGATTTGGTGGGGGTTGAGGGATTTTTGAGATATGAGGAACAATACTAAGTCTTAGCTCTCCCTAGTTTGGGTTAGAGCTTCACGAAAAAGGGATTGAAGCATATGTTAGCTTTTAGTTGTTAGTTTATTAATCTTAGAGGATAGTTATAAAATGGATAAATTGGTGTGAATAGTTCAAAGTAGGTGTCAAAAATGAATAACAAGCAACTTAAAGGAAATATAAAGTTAACTATATAACTCATCAATGATATGCAAAATATTTGAAACATTAAGAACCAAGAAATTCACCACCAAAATATTTCCTTCATAAATAGTAATTTCATTACATATATGTCCAAATTTATAATTAACAAATGACCCTTAGATTACCACATTTTGGATGAAAAATTGAGAGAAATAGGAGGTGACCACCTTACACAAGAGGATATTTTCAACATATTTTCCATGGACTTTTATTAGATTGGGCCTCTGCTCTGGCTCTTTTAATGGGTCTAATGCATCATTTGATTGAATCATTTAATGGGCTACATAGCTAACCATAGGATGCTTGATTATGGGTATTTTTCTTCTCTACTCTATAATGGTTGATAGTTTCAAGTCCTCTAACACTATAATATCATCCAACTCAAGACTCAAGTAATGGAATTAGAAACAAACACTTATTAGATTTAAGGGATCCCAAGTATTTAAAATGAATTCAAATGCTTAAAGAGATAGTGAAATATCTCTACATAGGTAAAACTTACTCAGATGACAAAATTTACCAGAAGATAAAGGCCAACTAAGAAACGAATTAAGTATTGATATAAGTGGATGCTTAAGAAAATATACAATAATAACAATAACATCGTCATCAAACCTTTATCCTACTACTTGGAATTAACTATATGAATCCTTCTCCATTGTGTTCTGTTAAGAGTCAAATTCTCATTTAAATATAATAAAAAAATGTCATTTCTATTATTTTCTTACCAAGTCTTTCTAGGTCTACTTTTACCTTTTTTAATATATGCCAAATAAAATACAACTAATCTCCTAAATAGATCATCCAAAGGACAACATTTTGTGTCCAAACCATCTAAGAGGACTCTCTCTGATATTATCTGCCACTGGAGCTACACCAACCTTTTCACATATACACTTATTTTGCATTCTGTCTCTAAGTGTGAAACCACTCATCCACCTAAGCATCTTCATCTCTACAACACTTAACTTAATGTTATGCTTCTCTTTTAATGGCCAACATTTTACTCCATAAAGCATTACAAGTCTAACCATCATCTTATAAATTTTTCCCTCAAGTTTGAGTACTTTTCTATCACACAATAGGCTCAATGCATTCCTCCACTTCAACCATCCAACTTGATTTCTACAAAAAATATTCCCATCTATTTCACTATCATTTTGAACAATAGTCCCAACATATCTAAAATGTTAACTCTTATGAATGACTTGATCGCCCAAAGTCCCGATCCCCCCACTAAATCTATTAGTACTAAAATTATAATCCATGTATTCATATTTAGATCTACTCAAATGAAAACCTTTAGACTCTAAGGTTGACCTCCATAGTTTAAGTTTTATTTTAACTTTCTATCTAGTCTTATCAACGAGGAGAATATCATCAACAAAAAAGAATACATTATGGTTCATCCTCTTATAAATGTCTAGTAAGAACATCTAAGACTAAATCAAAAAGATATGAGCTTAAAATTGATCCTTGATGTAATCCAATTGAAATAAAAAATAATACTTGGTCAAATCACCTTATGTTTGAACATAAGTAACTACTCATGCATACATATCCTTGATGACTTGAATATAAGTATTATTAACTCCTTTCTTTTCTAGAACTCTACAGATCACTTCTCCTGAAACTTTATCATATGCTTTCTCTAAATCAACAAATATCATATGTAGATCCTCCTTATTCTCCTTTATTCTTCTCCATCAAACCTCTCAATAAATATATAGCTTCCATAGTAGACCCACTCTGCATGAATCAAAATTGATTTTTATAAACATTAATATCATGTTATAACCTGTGCTCAATAACTCTCTCCCAAAATTTTAATGTATAACACATTATTTAATTCCTTTATAATTCACACACTCTTGCACATCATATTTATTCTTAAAAATAAGGATCAACGCACTTCTACAACCATAAGATATCTCTTTAGTCTTCAAAATAATAATGGAAAGTTTTGTAAGGCAAGAAATTATTTCATCTCCAAAGAAATTCCACACTTCTATTAGAATATCATAAGATCCCATAGATTTTCCACACTTCTTATTCTTTAAAGCCTCTCTAAATTCATAATTACTAATGCAAAATCTTTAGTTTCATTTAGGGTGCTAAGATCACTAAAGTCACATCGTATTCTTATAATCTTTACTGAAAAGCTTATCGAAATATCATATCCCTCATTTTTGAATATTCTCTTCTAATAAAAGCATTGTTTGGTCTTCATCCTTAATGTGCCTCACTTGAACTATAATCTTTGTTCTCATATCTCTTTGTTTAGCTAACTTATGCATATATTTTTCTCCCCTCTTTAGTATCTAATATATTATATAAATCATCAAAAGATAAATTATTTGCATTACATATTGCTTTCTTAGACTCCTTACGAGCCTTTTTATATATTTCCAAATTTTATGAGCTTTTACATATAAATAAATTTTTTATAATAATGCTTCTTATTTTTTTATTTTTTCTTGCACAATTTAATTCCACCAACAACTATTTTATTATTAGGTTCTTTTTCTATTGATACTTCAAGCACGTCCTTTGCAATATTATTAAAATCAATAGCTATATTTTTTCATATAAAATTATCTTACTCATGCACAGTCAAAATCTTAAAATTGTGAATCTTACTCACAAAAATATTTTTGCTAGTCTTTTTGAAATACCCATGTGTACTTCTTGGACAATATTTTACTTTTTTTTATATTCTACCCCCTTCATCATAAAGTTTAAAATTAATAAGTGATGTTGGGTATATAAACTTTCACTTGAAAAATCTTTACAATCTAAATGATCTATTTTTATTATAAGAAAATAATTAATCCAAGTTTTAGTGTATTCATTCTAATAACTGATGAGATACTCGTCTCTTTTCCTACATAGAGTATTAAAATTATAAAATTATAAGCTAGGGCAAAATTTAATATGGTTCATCCACCTTCATTAGTCGCTCCGAGTCTATAACCACCACGGATGCTTTTAAAATCTTTTACAACTCTATCAACATGTACATTTAAATATTCTTCAATAATTTTTTTTATTTTTACAATATTATCTTTCAAACTTTTATATATAATCATTCCTACATCATTTCTAGTATGACCCATTTTATCAATCTTCTTATCATTCTCTCCAACCCATTTAATTTCTTAAATGTATAGAATATTTATCTTCCTATGAATCATAGTATATATTAATTCCATTAATATATCATATTTAAGTGAATATAATATGCCTAAATGAGAGGAGGTATATTAAGGTGAATTTTGTACACTTTGATAGTTCTCAAGGTGGAGATTTAGTCAAAAGGGTCTGACTAAACCAGTATGAAATTAGATATATAAGCAAATATAATATGTGAGAGGAAAAATGACTAAACCTAGTCAAGGAGCTTAACTAAACTTAGACAAGAATGGTTTATTTAAAAGTGCATGACTAAATTAGAAAATAATCTAGTCAAAAGAGCATGAATAAACTTAGAAAATAACTTATACAAAAGAGCATGATTAGGTTAGCAAAAGTCTAACCAAAATATGAAGGTGGATGGATCATGCAATATAGTAAAATATTATAAAAAAAAGCTAAAAAATAAACTATCATAAAAAGCTAAGGGTAGTATCCTATCCAACACCTAGTATTTGCTAGGTTATGAGAATATCACTTTATTATTTGCTTATAAGTTTTATTTCAATTTTTTATTTACTTAATTTTATCTAAGGATGATTTCATTTTAAATTTTAATATTTTTAATTTTTATTTGAATTTTAGGAATTTGGGATTTCAATTTTATTTTAAGATCTTAAAGAATATTTTAAATATACAATATTCACCTTGAAATGAACCTTGCCATTTAAAGTATATTAGACATAGCAAGGTGTACACCTAACCCAAGAGTTGAAGTGATAATTAAAAAAAAAAAAAAAAGGTGCATTTTATGATTTTATTATTTAATGTTTTTTTAGAGGTTTGTTAAAGAGAATTTGAGTTTAAGTTTGATATTAATTAAAACTATTTAGTTTATTATTCTTGAATTCGTCATATGGTATGTTCATGAAATTTATTTGATTTTTTTTATTTTTCTTAGAATATTTTTAAACTTTCTACTTTCTAGATTATTTAATTATTATTTTATTAAGAGTAAGGTTTATTTTTTTTAAAAAAAAGAGTGGGGTTTATTCATTTTTTTTAATATAAATGAGGTCAAAATAGTATGAAATAATTCTCTGAAGTTGAGAACAACCTCAAAAATCTCTCATAAATATTTGGGATTATTTTGAATTTTTATAAATTTTTTATTATTTCTTAATTTTAAAAGATAAAAATTCAAATATGTAGTAGGGTAAGCTCTAAAAATTATGATAGAACTATCAAAGTTTAGGGGCTATAATAGGGACCTTCCATAAAAAGTTGAACTAATTTGAATATAAGTTTGATTTCTTCGAAAATTTTTAGTATTAAATGATGCTTTTTTAATTAAATTAAGTCCAACATTGATGAAACTTATCACTGAAGAAAGATTTAAACCCATGATGATTAATTAAAAATTGTAAGTCAATTGGAGTGTTTCTAATTTATTATAATTTATTTTGATTTATTAGTTATTTTATTAATAAACTATTATTAAAATGTATTTCTTTACTTTTATTCTTTGAAGTGGCTATTCTCACTATTTCCAATGATCATTAGGACTTTAGAAAAATTTATTTTATATTTTGATGATTTTATTTGAATTTTTAATAAACTTTCTAAATTCTAGCTCAATTAAGGTATTTAATTGTGTAAAGGATTAGGATTTGTATTTTAAGCTATTAAATGGATGCTAATCTTCTTGAAATTTTTCTCGTGAGTCAAGGATACCAAAAGGAATACTCACTGAAAATTTGAAGGAATTTAAATCTACTAATGATTTATCAAGATTTATTGATTTTTTTAATAAATTATACTCTGAATTTAAGTGAGATGTATTTTCTATATTCAATCCTTTCCAACTTCTTTTTCTCCATTCCTTTCCAACTTCTTTTTCTCCATTCCTTTCCAACTTCTTTTTCTCCAATTATAGGCTATATGAAGAGTCCAAAGCACTTTAGTTTTTATTTTTCTATTGTTTCTTAAATGATTTAAGAATTTTAAAGTTTTTGAGTTGTAAATCAGGGTTTTCTTGGAATAAAAATTATGATTTAAGATTTTACCTACCAAATGGATTCAAATCATCATGACATTTAAACTACAGATCAATATGGATCTAAGAATCATTCTCTAAAAATTTTAACTCATTTGAAGGTATACATCATTTTTAAAAATTTATTAGATTTTAAATTAAATTATTGTTAAAAATTAGGTAACCCTAATTTTTTATATTAAAATGATTTAAAATAATTCTTTTCTAGAGTCTATATTTCATTTAGGTTTAGTTGTAAGTTATTTCTTATTTTTATGATTTTTATTAAATTAATTATGCATTATAGAAGTTTCCTTGGTCCATAAGTGTCCTAACGTAACCTAGTATTAGGGTTTGAGAATTTTCTAAGCAAGCGATGTCAATCCTTTCTAACGTAACCTAGTATTAGTTACTAGGATCTCAAGTCTAATCCCAAAAAAATTGATTTTTTTTGGACCAAAGATGAATTTTTAGGATTTTTTTTCTTAGTTTCGAGGGCTTTTACTTTAATGGGTTATTATGGGTATGGGCAAGAGTCCATAGGGTTTGAGAAAAATTCCCTCTAATCTATAAGATTAGAGAAGGGTTTGATTTGTGTTTTATTAATTTTTTTCATAATGAATGATTTATTATAATTTTCAAAAGTTTTTATATCATTTAGGAACAATATACTTTCAAAAATCAACTAGGGTTTATGTTGATTACAAATTACCTCATGAAAATTTAGAGATGACTATGACACATCAAAGAATCTTCTCTAATTTGAGTTCAAGTAGAGATGATTAAATGCATTAATCATTTATTTAATCTTATATATTGATTAAATGAAATCATAAAGGTTTGGCTCGACCAATTTGGATAAAAACTAAATTTTTGGTAAATTTTTGAAGTTATATATATAGTTTTTGAATTAATTAATTCTGACTAATGTGACATTGTGCCATGTAGCAGCATGTCGTTGAGTTCAATTACATGCAAGATCAGCCTTGGCCATTTTATATGGGTCAATGAGTTTAGATTAATCACATGATAATGCAAGATTGATGATGATATTTGGAATGACTAAATAAAAATAATCCATTCCTTTTAAATAGAATGGATGGTAATTAAGTCACGTTCTAACTATAACGTTCCACATAAACCATCCATGAATTCCGGAATTGTACCGGCAACATATGCGGCGCATAATCCGTCGGTATTGTACCGGCGACATGTGCGCCGGAAAAAACACCGTAGATATTCCTTCGCATTATGCGCTGCTGCAGGCGCCGTATTTTCCGTCGCAGCTTTGTCCGCCGGTAAACGCGTGTTTTCCTATAGTGTCCTCTTGATCTCTAATAATCAATACATAATTTTTGGACCTAACTTATTAATGATTATCTGAATCACAATATCTTGCAATCTAATGGTCAAATTCAACTCAATTGCAAGTTATTCTCGCAATGTATGAAACTTAAAATTTGATTGAATTTCAATTAGCCATACCAAGATTCGATGGATTTTAAATGGATTTGAGTGATGAAGTAGCTTCACCTAATCATGATGATAATATTTTAGGAAGATTGCACAAGCTAAGGAAGCACTTTGTCTAGAGCAATTTCTAGAGAGAGAAGGTCATGTTCTAGAGAGAGAAGGTGATTTTTTAATTTCTGTTTCACGCAATTTATGGCTTCTTCCGATGGCGGCAGAGGGTCGCCGGCCACCTTCGGCCGGTGGTTCTCTTGACAACCTTCGGTCATCTACAAATGGTGCTCATTTTCTTTCTTGTTCAAATCCAATTTCGTCTCCGCTTGCATTTGGAGATGGTAAATCTGGGTTCGATCACGATGCAAAGATGATTTTTAAGCCTTTGGTCATCAACAAAGGTAGATTGTTGGCTCCAAAAAACAAATTGAATGTGTAGGTAAGGGTAAGAATGTTCTGATGGATATCGTGGATAAAAGCTCAAAAGTGTCTGGATTCATCCTAGATTCCACATTTGAGTTGAAATCTGCTACCTTATCGTCTAGCTCAAAAATTGCTTTGAAAGGAGGTGTCGACGTAAACCTAACTAGAAGGTTAAAAGGAGTAGAAGCTGATGATCTTAAATCAAATTTGGTTCAAAGGTCAAATAGAGAGATAATTAAGGAGAATCCTCATGGTTGCAAATCGGTTGCCGAAATACAGAATAAAGAGGTTATGTTGGATACTTCAGTTTCTGACCTGGAGAAGGTGTGTAATTGTGACTCAGGTGATCTAGGGAATTGCAATACAGTTACCAATCATGTGGATGTTCCCAAAAAACATTTGAGCAAGGTTTTGATGAATGCATGGAGCGAAAATTCCAATATCAAAGCTCTGGATATTGATTATGGCGACTACTTAATTAAGAATGGAACTGTGGTGAAGTTGCATCTGCAAAACGAGTTGGAAAATACTAAGAAACTTCAAAAGGCGTTGGTAATCAAAGTTTTTGGATAGAATGTTCCATTCCATATTATAGGAATGGAATTAAGGAGGCAATGGTCCTAATTTGGTAGACTTCATCAAACGATGCTTGGAATGGGGTGGGTTCTATGTGCTTTTTAAGAATCGGGTCCTATGGAGGCAGTTCTTTATAGTGGTCATTGGTATGTCAATGGACATATCATTGGAATGGATAGATGGTCACCTTCCTTTTTGCCTACCTCATTAAAGGGGTTAACAACACTTGTATGGATTAGGATACCTAACCTCCCATTACAATGTTGGGATGAGATAAATGTATGCAGGATTGCATCCATAGTTGGTACTCCGTATCTAATCTATGGAAACATGTTCTAGTGGAGAAGAAGAGAATTTACAAGAATGTTTCTAGATCAAGCTAGATGACAAGTTGTCGTTGGGAGTCTGGGTGGGGTAGTTCAGGTAAATTCTTCCAAAAGATTGAGTAAGAAATGATTTCCAACTTTTGCTTTAACTGTGGCAAGATAAGACAATTGAGAAAGAATTATACAAAAATTTATTTAGAGGCTAATCCTGTTTATAAGCAAATGGAGAATCTGTTTAATAATGTGAATCCAAATGAGAAGGAAAATCCTAGAGTTTCTGAAAAGATGGCGGAAGGTGGGACTGATGCTAGCAAAGAAGGATATGAACCTTGGGTTCACGTCAACTATGGGAAGAGGAGGTTTAGGAATTCAAGTTTCAAGAAGACTTGTTCAAGGCCTTTGAAGGAGGATGCTACTAAGGTGAATGGATCTACGAAAATCCCTACTTATCAAAGGGATCAGAATACTGCTGAAAGGGCTAAAGACATTGCTAAAATGGATAAAGATTGTGTTGAGCCATGTTCTCTGTCTAAAGTGATGGTTGTTGAGGCAAAATCAGACTTTTCTAAAGTCTAGAACAGCTCATTGAGTATTCCTTATTCGGAAATTGGAGGAGGTATTCTCTCGGACTCCTGTAATATTTATAATGATGTTACTAAATTTGATGTTTTAAGTCAAGTTGTTGAGGAAGGGGAGATTGTTTGCATAGAGAAGGATGAGGTGATGTATCCTTATGGTTCTGTTATTAGCAAAGAAGTTGAGCTTGATTTTATGAAGGCAAGATGCAATGGAAGTTGAATTGGGACTTAAAGATGGTGGATCTTCTAATGTCAAGAAGAAAGGTTCAAAACATATTAAGGGATTGGGGCCGATCAAATTGACTCCTATAAGTAGGAAAGTAGATGGTGATCAAAAGGATAAGGTGGGGAACTCTTCCCCTCTTGTTCAATGATGTCTTCTATAGCTTTTTGGAATTATAGAGGAGCTATGAAGAAGAAAGTTTCTATATATCTTAAGGAGGTTGTGAAGTATCATAGGGTTTTTTTTCTCGGATTGATTGAAACCAAATTGACATCTATAGATAGGAGGGATGTATATTCGTTGATTGGTACTGAGTTGGACTACTTTCAAATTCCTTCTAAAAGGCTAGACAGATGTTTTGTAAACTCAACTGCTATTAGCTCTTCCCATTGTATGGTGGTTAGGCACTTGGCTAGAGTAGCATCCGACCACTGCCCAATTCTCTTAAATCTGTAGGAGTTCAGCACTTTGTCCAATAGAATTATTAAATTTGAAGACGTTTGGGCTTCTATCCCGTCTTTTACTTCAGTGGTGAGGGAGGCATGGAGGAAGAATACTTTTGGGAGTCCTTCTCAAACTCTTAACTATAAGATGAGAAGAGCCTTAAAGGCTTTATTTTATTGGAGTAGATCCAAGCTGAAAATCTTAAACCTTTCAAAGAAAAGCCTTAAAAGGGAGATCTTGGAGCTACAAGAATAGGAAGCGGTATTTGGGCACCTTTTACCTAAGGACAGCTGGTCCCTAAAAGCCAAAGTATGTGAGCTGAATTCTACTTTGGCTCGCTTGAATACATGGTGGAGACAGCATGGAAAAGTCAAATAGTTGGTTGAGGGTGATAGGAATTCCAATTTTTTTTTCAAGCTTTTGCAAGTGCAAGGAGAAGTTTTAATTTCATCTTCAAAATTAAAAATGAAGAAGGGATTTTTGTGGAGGATCACCACCAAGTCGAAGATGTCTTGTTTCAGTTCTTTAAGGAGAAGTGGAGAGATAGAAGCTGCTTATTGAATGATTGGCCATACCGTGGAAATGCTTGGATGAAGATGATATTAGTATGTTGAAAAAAGATTTTTCCTTAGAGGAAGTGGAGACTGTGATCAAGCAGGTTGGTGGGAACATTGCTCTAGGGAATGATGGTATTTCTTACTCTTTTATTAAATCTTATTGGGTCATCATTAAAGAAGACATCTGGAATGCTATTAATCATTTCTTTGGCTCACAAGAAATGTGTAAGGATTAGAAAGAGACTCTTATTGTGCTGATCCCCAAGGTGAGCAATCCTATGTCTCCTTCAAATTTTAGGCCCATTAGTCTGTGCAAAATTGTTTATAAAGCGGCAGCTAAGGTGCTTTGAATAGATTGTTGGTTATTATTCTTAAGTTGGTTTCAAAAGAGCAAGTGGCCTTTCTAAAAGGAAGGTCACTGTTTGATCATGTTCTTATAGCACAAGAAGTTTTTCATAAGTTTAGGTACTATAAATCAGCTAAGGGTCTAGTCTCTTTCAAAATTGATATGGAGCAAGCTTATGACTCTATGGGATGGCCTACTTTGGGTAAAGCCTTAGATTATTTTAGATTTCCAATAAATTTTTCCAACTTTATTATGGAATGTGTTCAAGATCCTACTTTCTCTTTGTTGATTAACGACAATCTTACAAATTGGATCAAGGCTAGTAGTGGTTTTTGACAAGGATGTACTCTTTCTCCATTTTTGTTTATTCTTTGTTCTTAACTCTTATTGAATGTTTTTTTTTTACAAAGGAGTGACTCTATTGGAATTTGTGTTAGTCCAAGTGGTCCAAGGATATCGCACTTGCTCTATGCAGACGATTTGATTATTTTCTCTGAAGCTAGGTTGAAGGTGGTGAAGGAGATCAAAGGCATGTTAATGGACTTTTGTGGTTGGACATGTCAAAAGATAAACAATAATAAATCTTTTTTTTTTTTTGGTAAAGCAGTAAGAATAAGGAGAAGGAGAGCCATTTCTCGTATTATGGGCTTTAAACAGGTCAAGGAATTCTATTATTTAGGAGTTAAAATTGCTTTGAGAAAGCTAGTAAGAGCATATTTTCAATTCATCATTGATAAAGTTTTGAGGATGCTAAACATTTGGGGTGATAAATTCATCTCTTTAACTAGAAGGATCACTCTAGTTAAATCAATTTTGCTCTCTTACCCTACTTTTCATTCTACTATATCATTAGTACCAAAAGGTGTATTAGATGAAATGGATAAGCTTTGTAGAAGCTTCATTAAGCTTCATTTGGAACAAAAGAGGTGGAGAAGCTGGACTCCATTACGTTAAGTGGGATTTGATGTGTAAGCCATTGAATTGTAGAGGGCATGGATTACACTCTTATTCAAGCAAAGTTGGACCACTAAGGGATAAGCTTGATTGGAATTATGTTCAAAACAAAGAATCGTTGTTGCACAAGGTTCTATATCTAAAATATGGATCCTTGTGTGAATCTTATGGTACGAAGAAGGTAGGCTCAATTACTTGAAATTTGATTTCTAATGGAGGGAGATTCCTTAAACCAATTGTTAGATGGGGCATTGCTAATGGTGAATCTATTGATGTCTTCAAATACACTTGGATTATGGATAATAGTATAAACAGATGGCCGACGTTTGTTCTGTCCCAATGTAACAATGGTTTGACAGTGAATAGGTTCATCTCTGATGGGATATGGGATGTAAGCGAATTGAACAAATTCTTTGGGAAGGAGCTTGTGGATCTCATTAGCAAAATACAGATTTTGTCAGATCTTTCTGAAGATAGGATGTAGCTTATTCATTAGTTATCTGGAAAGTTGATTGCTGATATGGCTGCTAAAGCATTGGAGAAAGATCATTCTGGTTTTCAAAATTGGAATTGGATGAAAAAGGCTAGGATTATGCCTCAGGTGGAGACTTTTTGGTGGAGGATTTTCCACAATGCTATTCCTACCAACCAATTCTTGTCATACAGAAGATTGCAAGGGAATAATAGCTGTCCAAGGAGCTGTGATGAAGTTGAAGATGTTAAACATGTGGTAACAAAATGCAAGAAGTTGAAGGAGGTTGTTCAGCATTTAAATAGATGGGGATTTCAAATTCCGACATTCAGTTCGTTTGAAGACTGCTATAGGTGGCTGGATTCTCAGATTCTTGGTTAGTTAACTTGTTTTGTAATACTATTTTCTTCTCTTGGAAAGTAAGGAATGAGATGGTTCATAGAGGCATCGAGGGAAGTTCATTGGTGATTGTAGTTAATTCTGTAAGCTATGCTGAGGTTTTAGCTTCTTATAATTATTATAACTTGGGCCACTGGATGCTAATCAGGCTAAGTTGTTGGTTAATCATTGGTATCCTCCTCCATCATTTGGATCAAAGTTAATGTGGATGCATCGTTATTACCTTCTTATAAAGTAGAGATTGGTGATGTTTTCTGAGACCATAAGGGCAGATTTCTGTTGGCATTTGGACACGCTTGTGTTTATTGGGATGTCTCCTGATTAGAGCTTCTAACTATTCAAGCTATCAAGGATGTTATAAAAGATTGGATGTTAAGTTATACAAGTCTTATCATTTAAGGTGACAACAAAAATATCATCAGGTTTCTTCAAGATGTTGTTAGGAGGGACGATCAGGAGTTGGGAGACTTTTCTTTTATCAAGGATTTCAATTATGTCATTTTTAATTGTATAGTTAGGGAGTGTAATAAGTTAGCGAATTTATGTGCTAACATTGTTATCTTTAGCTATTTTATTTGGGAAGACATTAGTTTGAATAAGGTTCATCATTTTTTTAGAATGTTAAAGTAGGAATCTGATGCTACTAGTTGGTAGTTAGTATTATTTTTTTTTATTTATTAATGCAGCTGAATGCTTCTCTAAAAAAAAAAGGATGGATGGATCACCAAATGGGTTTAGAATATATAGGGGCTACTGGAGCTTGGTTGATCTGAGGATTAAAGAGGGAATTAAAGTTGAGGAAGTCTTGGGTGGAATCACTAAAGCTTTAGCAAATGAAGAGCTTGTAAAATGAACCACCAATTTCTTTTAAGGAGCTAGGTATTTATGAATTTTTTTTATCTTTTCCATCTTCACTTATGGTAGATAGTGTAAATTACTATATCAGGCTATTAGAGAAGATAGAATAGGAGGTTTAAAAGTGGCTATGGCCATTCTAGGGTAAGGGGATAGTTACTAGTTTCTTATAGTTGAACCCAATCTTCCACCTTGAAAATTTATGGCTTCTTGCTTGGACAAATAATAGCCATGCACCCTCAAGAGCAATGCAGCAAGGAATTGTCGAGACCACCATAGAGAAGCAATGGACAGCTAGCGTTGCAAAGGGTGTCATCAACATAGCCTAAATTTGGATTGGTTCATTTTCATGGGTTGGTTGGCTTAGTTCACCACTTTAGCTAGCCCACATTAGCTTGATAAACTTAGACAAAAAGTTAAATGCCTTTTTAAGTGTCCAACCAAGTTTAGTTCAGATTTGAACCTAATTTACTTGGGTTTTTCTAAAGAGGAGTAAGAGTGTATACCCTTAAGGACATTTTGGGAAATGTAGCCACCAATGGTCAAATAAGCCTCACAATTAGTTAAGTGTAATATTAAGTAATCCTATGATGAATTAAGATCACATAAACTTAATGCCAAGGCTATGGTTTAAGGTTTAACTTGAGGAACCCATAATGGTAATATAGGGGTATTTTAATTTTTTTTTTCAAACCATGGTCAAGAGAGTTTAGCCATAGGTTAAACATGAACCCAAGTGACCCTTGAATTAGTTAAGGTCACTTGGACTCAAAGCCAAGGTCAATACGTTTGGTTTGGCCTAATATAAGCTTTAAGGGAATTTTTCTAATTTTGGCATCCATGGTTAAATAGGCTATACCATGGGTAAATCATGATTCTATGTGTCTCTAAATTTTCATAATGCCATTTAAAAGATTTTTTCCAAAGGATTAAATTTGAATGCTTAGATTAAAATTTAGGGCTTTAGGGTTTTTTGGGTGAACCGTGGGTTGACTATAATCAAAGACTTGGCCATAGGTAAACCATGAACCTAAAGGATCCTCATATATATTATAATTATATGGACTTAAAGTAAAAGACACATTTCTAGGTTTGGTTATTTGAACTACATTTAGATTTCTTCTAGGATTTGAGTCAAAAATGGGTTGAATATGGTCTAAAGGGTATGATCATTGGTCAACCTTGAGTCAAAACATTCTTAAAATGGGCTAAGAATATCTAGACTCAAGTCCCAAGGCAGATGACCATGATTAGGTATTTTTATTAAATTTTTGGCCATGGGTTGACTTTGGTTTTGAGGCAACTCCTAAGGCAAAGTGGGGTTACCCTAGTCTAAGGGCTCTCAAGGTCTTGTAAGGATAAATATGTTAGGGTTTTCCATTTTTAGGGTTGGATAAAGCAATATGCTTCAAAAAATTTCTTAAGAGAGGCCCTATGGGAAAGGCCCTACGATAAAAAGGGAAACCAAAGTGCTAAGGCTAAACTAAAAAAAGTGTATAGTCAATTTTGTCAAAAAATGATGTCAACAAGCATTTGAGGTTTTAGTTTTTTTATGCTAACACATAAATTAGCTTAAACATTGATCATGTATGACCAAGATTAGCTCCAAATGATCTCAATCTCATGATTTTTCTATTATTCACTTTACAAATAGCTATCCATTTTAAATAGTGATTAACTTGATATGGCTATGATGTGCCTCACGTAGCAAATTAGCAATCAACATTTTCTGTATTATATATTTCATAAAATATAGAAAATAAAATATTTGAAGAATAAATTTGAGAAATTATGTGTGTTGAGAGTAAAAAGGAGTAAGGCTAAGCATATTTTGAATTAAAGTTTGTTTGGGAAGGATGCCTCTCTTGTGATGGCTACTCCACAACAAGAGTAGAATCAACGAGAATTAGA
Organism: Dendrobium nobile; assembly: GCA_022539455.1. Taxonomy (NCBI): domain Eukaryota; kingdom Viridiplantae; phylum Streptophyta; class Magnoliopsida; order Asparagales; family Orchidaceae; genus Dendrobium; species Dendrobium nobile. The sequence goes on from CM039726.1 coordinate 41,447,481, forward strand.
AACTACCCAACTCAAGGTAGAAATGGCTTATGAATAAAATGAAGCCATGAAAAGTGAGTTATTAAGTTAAGGATTAGACAAATCTAAAAGCTTAGAAGTGACAACACGAGGTGATATTATAAATTCAAATTGTAAAACTTATTCTATCCGGCTTTCATCCAAACATAATGAAGGCATATTAGGTATTTCTTATAAGTCTTTGAGAAGTTTGGCATCATAAGGCCTAAAGAGAATTATGCTTGTAACTCTTATAACCTTTTGATAGAGACAAAAATTCTAATTATATTGACATATGTAATGAAGATGAAGATGGTCAAAGTAGCATCACCTAATATAAATGTTGATGATTTAACTTTTTTTTTCTTCTCCTATATTTACCTTTGCTGTAATCAAACTATATATATAAAAAAATTAAATTTATAAGCAGATTCATGTTGTTTGAATATCATTTAAATGTCAATATATCATGCATCTAAATATCTTCATTTCTTCACGTGCTTATATAGATAAAATAAGCAAATAATTACTTAAACATGATGACGAGAGTAATAATTTTAATAAAATTATGAATTTAATAATTTGAGTAAGAGATATGAGCAATCTTTAAATAAAATTGTGTGAGTAATAGCTTTTACAAATTCCTTTTGAGTAATATTTTTATCTAAATATTTAAATACTAATTTCAATTATTACTTGCAATGTTACCCTTGATATTTTTTTATTGGATAAGTTGTCACATTGGATGGGTCTCCTATTATAATAGTGCTTTCATCTTTAAATCAGTAGGCATCTAAATATTTAAATACTTATTCAATCACTATTGAATGAGAGACCAGTCACTTTAGTTCATTGATAAGATAAAACACACATGGAGTGAGAAGTTCCATGAATGCTTTATGGGATGAGCAAACAAAGATTTCTATAAATAACCGAAGTTTTAGTAAGTCATCTAAACTTCATATTCTTAGACCATGGTTTTTTTGCATGGGTTTATAGTTGATAGGAATTAAGATCACCAAGCTAGTTTTTTTGGGACATTCAGGCCAATTAAGGCAAACTAACACATACATCACATACGCAAGACTCAAATCAAAAACCTCTTAGTTGGTAGCCAAAGCTCCCAACTAACAGACCAAGATGAGCTACATCACCAAACTACTTGATCATATATGAACATTCCCATGCATAACAAGTTTGTCTAGAATAGCTACTTTTTTGTTGCATCAACTTTCTAGAGATTGGAATTTCCGTGATAAATTTTTTTTCCAAATATTGGAGTTATAACATTTCACAACTCACATTTTGGCTTTATATTCTCAGTGCAATTCTTGAATCCTTAAATCTTTTAAGAAGTCATTCATTCAAATTCCTTTAATCATTGAATTCTACTTTTTAAAGCTTGATGGTGCAATGATTCTTTGCTATGAAGATTGAGCTTGATCGAAAGTAGGGTTTCCACAAGATCAAATAATTGGTGTTTGTCGAGTAATGGTAGATGACTTGGTTCAAAGAGTCCGGAGCACTAATGCTAATTTTTTGGTCCATTTTCCTTGTGCACATTCTACTTTCTTATTGGGGAGATTAATAATTAGTTTGTTAGCATGTTTGACTCTGAGATGATGTTGAGATGAATTCCATGTTTTGGCAAAGTTCCTTGATTATTTTATTTGAGCATCACTTGCTATTATCAATTATAATCACCATCATTTGTTAACACAAATGATACGTCAGCAAACTTATATAAGCAAAATCACTTATATGATCCTGCTCCACCTCTTCCACTAAACTTCATCTTCTTCTTTAGTTCTGCTTTTATCTAACCTTTGCATTGCAAGTTATTTCATGGTATCAGAGCTAACCAGGTTTAGCTTCTTCTTCAAATCGTTTTATGGCAGACAGCCAGCTCTCCTCCTCTTCTCAAGACGTTCCCACGGCAACTGCTGCATCGGACATTACCATTCCAATTTCTCTAAAGTTCATCATCTCTAATATAAAGCACATTGTTAATATCCAGCTTAACAGTGATAATCACGCCATTTGGAACCTTCAGATATTCAAAATTTTCTTGGCTAATGGCTTTGATGGTTTCCTTGATGGAACCGAAATCTGCCCTCCAAAATACAATACTTCTTCTACCGGAAGCATTATGCTGAATCCTAAATATCAACTATGGCAACTAACTGATCAAAACTTGGATGCTGCTCTATTTTCAACAATCTCACCGAGTATCCTTCCATACGTGTTAACGCTACACATTGCGCACGAAATCTGGGATGCCTTGGAGAAGCGTCTCCAACCTACCAATCGCTCTAGAGTTATTCAACTCAAGAATGAGCTGTATCGTATCGACATGAAAGATCTTACTGTAAATCAGTATCTTGCTCAGGTAAAAGCCTTAGTTGACAACATATCAGCTGTAGGATCTAATGTAGATCAAGAAGATATAATCTGAACGAGCTCTATTCACTTTTGATCAGTGAGGAAATTAATATCCAGAAGGACCTTTCCAAGGACACCGCAGCTTCCATCGACGTTGTAGCTTTAAATGCATTCAAAAACATGTCTCTCCGGAATACCACAAATGACCAAACCAAAGCTAACAGGGGTCATTTTTCTCCAAACAGGGGATCTTCACAGAGAACCTTCAATTCAAACAGTCGACCTCCCAGAAATCAATTCCGGCTCTACACAATCAGCACAAATCCACCACAACTTGGCACACTCGGTTGGGTCATCCACATCTCCAACTGCTACAGCACTTAGCTAGACATAGCTCTACTATATGTATTTCAACTAGTTCGTCTTTTCAATGTGACTCATGTAATGTGGTCAAAAGCCACAAACTATCTTTTAATTCCAATGAAATGAAAACTTCTACACCATTTGCACTTGTTCATTCTGATGTATGGGGTCCTGTCCCTCTCTCTTCATTAAGTGGTTACAATTACTATGTGTTATTTATAGACGATTACTCTCGCTTCTCGTGGATATACCCAATGCATACCAAAGCTGAAACTTCCTTGAAATTCCAAAACTTTTTTAATCTCATCAAAACCCAATTCAGTGCCACCATTAAAATTCTGAGATCGGATGGTGGCGGTGAATATCAATCCAAAAACCTTCAAACCTTCCTAACACAACATGGCATTCAACATCAAATGAGCTGCCCTTATACACCTGAACAAAATGGTGTAGCGGAAAGGAAACATCGACATCTCATTGAGACGACTCAGACTCTCCTTCATGCAGCTCATTTACCTCTAAAATTTTGGATGGAAGCGCTCCACACAACAAATTATCTTATAAACTGTCTCCCATCCAAAACACTTCATTTTGATACTCCTTATTCCTTACTCCATCGTCAACAACCATCTTATACCCACCTAAAAACTTTCGGATGTCTATGTTACCCATGGCTTAAGCCATCTTCACCAAATAAACTACACCCAAGGTCTACAGCATGCATCTTTGTGGGATATTCTCCTTCCCACAAAGGTTACAGATGCATAAATCTTCAAAATGGCAAACTTCATCTTTCACGCCATGTTGTATTTTATGAGGATATCTTTCCCTATCCAATCATTGAGCCTCTTACCTCAAATTCTCTGTCACCATCTCCTAACTCACCCCTCACTCTTATCCCCATTTCTACAATTTCATCCACACAACATGCTTCTTCCAATTCACATTTCATTGATTCTGCTACCTCAACTTCACCTCAACCCGACAATTCTCAAATCAACACACCTATGGATTTCTCCACAGACCACTCCTCATCACACACAAATACTACACTTCAACCTTCTCTACCTGAATCATCTCTAGCTCCTCCTACTATACTTCTCCCTCCCCATCCTATGCTTACAAGATCTAAAACAGGAAAACTAAAGCCCAAACAACATTTTGACCTCCTAGCCACACAACAATCTCATTTCACTCCCACCTGCTTCAGCCAAGCTACCAAATCTGCTCACTAGAGATCTGCTATGTCTAAAGAATTCACTGCCCTTCAAAAGCAAGGCACGTGGTCACTAGTTCCACCTCCAGCCAATCGAAATATTCTTGGAAGCCGGTGGACATTTCGTACCAAGCTGTTGCTCGATGGCACCCTTGAACGATATAAGGCACGCCTTGTAGCACAAGGTTTCAACCAAGAGTTTGGAATCGACTACAAAGATACATTTAGTCCAGTTGTAAAAATGCCCGTTATTCGTATTTTACTTACAATTGCTCTCCATCGAGGCTGGTCTGTTTTTCAGCTAGATGTATCAAATGCTTTCTTGCACGGAAGACTACAGGAGAAGGTCTATATGAAGCAACCTCAGGGCTTCATAGATGAACGTCCCGACCATATATGTAAATTGCATAAAACCATTTACGGGCTTAAGCAAGCTCCAAGAGAATAATTCCATACATTCACCAATCTCCTTTAGTCACTCGGTTTTAGCTTCAGCAAATCGGACCCTTCTTTATTGCTCTATAAGCACAATTGAATTCAGATCTACATACTTATGTATGTAGATGACATTTTGATATCTGGCAATGATCGCTCAAGCATTTCCGCTCTTATCAACCAACTACAGACACATTTTTCTCTAAAGGAACTCGGTCCCATTTCCTTTTTTTCTGGGTATACAGATTCTCCATAAGCCCAACGACTATTTTTTTGCATCAGGCGCAATATGCCCAGGACATTCTGCAGTCTGCCAGACTAATAGACTGTCTTTTTTTTTTATTTTTTATTTGAAGAAATGCAACAATGCATTAAGTAAGAAACAAACAAGGAACTAAGTACAAGTATTCAAGATATCACATTCCTTCTTGATTAAATTCAACAAGACGGAAGGGATACTATCAAAGGAAGAACTATCAAAGTAAAAACTATTTTCCAATGCCAAAGTAGCACAACAATTAGCTACTTTATTATAAGATCTAAAGGCATGGTGAAAAATTACTTTATTAAAATCATTAAGAAATAATACCTCCTTTGTAGACCAACTATTGAGAGGCCATTTATCTTTCTTCAAAGAATCTTGAATGAAATGAATAATGTTGACATTATCACCTTCAATGATCACCCCCTTGCATTCCATCATCCAGCTTTTAAGAAAATCCTTCACCGAGAGGATTGCTTCCATTTCAAGTTGTGTCACATCCCAATGGATCTTCTTCCTGCCAAAAGCACTAATCAACCGTCCTTTATGATCTCGAAATATCCCACCAATACCTCCAAGATTAGAGCTAAGTAAAGATGCATCAAGGTTGATCTTAATCCACTCTTTCGGTGGAGGGCACCAAGTATTTGAAGACTCCATAAGGAGGTTAGTACCCCAGCTAGAAAGGTAAGGACTAGATTTGGAAAAGGCCCAAAATAAAGCATTTGAAGCAGCCAAAGAAGCTAGCAACGCCTCCTTACCATGCTTCACAAGATTTCTATTCTTCCAGGATAAATAGATCACCGTGCAGTACACCTTGGCAATTCCAGAATTAGACTTTGAAAGTCTTTTAAGTTCATGAAGACATTCCTCCAAAGAATTAAAAATAGGGATCATAAAACCCCACTCACGCACCTTCATAATGATCTCCACCATATATTTACAATGAACCATAATATGTTCATACGATTCAATTCTTTGGCAACCTCTCTCACAACTATCAATCAAAGAGATTCTACGATTTTTAAGAAAGAGATTAGTTGGAATAGCGGCTTTACCTAGTCTCTACCAAAAGACTTCAACCTTCTTAATGAGTTTGAGCTTCTGTAACCATTTGAAATACTCAACATCTTCAAAATTGTATTTGTCTATCAGCATTTGTTCATAGACAATTGCAGAAACAGTTTTTCCAGAACACCATTTCAGCAATTCAATCTCGTCTTCCTCCACATCCTGGATTTGGATTTGACCAATTAATAAGATAAGCTCTGAATGAAATGCCCTTTGAAGTAATTCAGAATTCCAATCTCCATTAGGTGTCAATAACTGCTGAACAAGCATCCCCTCCAGCACATTGCAGTCCACATAAGTTGGCCAACGATTGATGCTTTTATCCAACAACCAAGCATCATTCAAAACACTGATTTTATTCCCTTTGCTAACTCTCCATCTGATAGCATTCTTCAAGTGTCTGCCTCCATCCAGCAATATTTTCCAAGCACTGGATGTTACCCTCCTCTGAGCTTCCATCATAACATTATCACCATACTTTGCCTTCAACGTACGATGAAACAAAGAGTCCTGTTTTTTAATGAAATTCCAAGCCAATCTAGATCTCAAAGCACCACTTCTCAATAAAGGAGATTGTATACCAAACACCAATTGCCATCAAGCCGGTTACCAGCAACAGCAATTTTTTGAATTACAAAGAAATACATGCAAATAGCAGGGTCACTACAATACTTGACCATTACACGACCTGATATTGCATATACCACAAACATAATTTGTCAACATATGCAGAGTCCCATGGAGCAAGATTTCAACACTCTTAAAAGGATTCTACGCTATTTCAAAGGGACATATCATTTCGGTCTCCCTATCACTAGAGGTAATCTCTTTCTCACCTCTTTCTCTGATTCTGACTGGGCATCAGATCCCCATGACCGCAAATCCATTTTCGGGTTTTGTACATACCTGGGAAACACTCTGGTCTCGTGGTGTGTGAAGAAGCAAGTTACCATTGCAAAATCATCAACGAAAGCTGAGTACATATCGCTAGCCTCTGCCACATCTGATATTATATGGCTTTGCCGATTAATTGCAGATTTTGAAGCTCCCCCCAACTCACCCACCACTCTAATGTGTGACAATACTTCAGCTTTGGCTTTAGCAAATAACCCAATTTTTCATGCTAGAACAAAGCACATAGAAATTGATTATAATTTAGTTCGGGAACGCATACTATCCAAAGAGATTGATGTACAGCACATCAATTCAGCAGATCAACCAGCTGACATACTCACCAAACCGCTATCTCTTGCTAGATTTACAATGCTTAGAGACAAACTTACCGTTCAGTCACTGGAACCATAAGTTTGTGGGGGGTTGTTAACACAAATGATACGTCAGCAAACTTATATAAGCAAAATCACTTATATGATCCTGCTCCACCTCTTCCACTGAACTTCATCTTCTTCTTTAGTTCTGCTTTTACCTAACCTTTGCATTGCAGGTTATTTCATCATTAAACTATATTAATAAATGATGACAGTCTATATAAAGTAATAAATTATTAATGTTGTAATTTCCATGGAGCCTAACTATATATTTGTATAGAATTAATCAGAGCTAGACTGTACATTTAGACATTTCATTCTTGGGGTATATTACATTACCCAACTACATTATGCCATTTATGCTTAAAGTTTGCTTACATTTTGATTATTTATAACTAAATTTGTTTGAATTTTTTATTTTTTATTTATTTGATGTGATGAGATCAAATTATGATTTATCATAGATTCTTTGAGGACTTAAATCAGTAATCCTAATTTATTGGCAATTTAAAATTAATCATATTGTATTTATTTGAACATACAAATAACAATTTGACAATCTATACCTTTTACAAAAGGATGGCTCATCTTAAATCAACAAAAGCCTTCAGTCGATGAATATGTATATTGGATCATTATATATTGGTTTCAAGGTGGTGAAAGAGATGCATTATCATGGAGTTATAATTGTTTTAAGAAGAATGGTTGTTTCAGATTTTCAAAAAATATTGGATCATTCGTTGGAGAGGTTGAGTTCTTGGGGGAATAAATTTCTTTCATTGGATGGCAAAATTTTTCTTATGAAATCGTCATTCTTATCACTTCCAATTTTCTTTTCAACTCATTTATTGGTTCTTGAAGGGTTATTGAATGATCTTGATAAATTGTGTAGAAATTTCATTTTTTTTAAATCCCACGGAAGGGGCCTACGCGTTAAAATAGATAAAAAATACAGGTATTTAAAGACTCCAAAGCTCACTAAAATACAATAATTGAAATAAAACCTAAGAGCCTCGGGATCCATCTAAATACAAAACCAAGAAAAAGCAAAAGGAAGACTGGCTCAAACAAAAACCAACAATAGGAGACAGAAGAAAACACCATAAGCCCAACAGTCCACCATCACATCCAAAGTAAAAGTGTCATCCAAATTCGAAGATCAACCCGCACAAAACAAAAAGAAAGAAATTACAACAAAAGGATAAATGAAAACCCCACCAACCATATAAAGAATTCTTCCAAAGCAGCAGCCACCAAACCAAACACAAAAAAGCTATTTTTTGGATTTCATCTTTCTTCATTTACCCACTCGAACGATAGTACCATGCATACCACCATCATGTTCAAACACTTCATCTTCATCATCTTCAGAAGGAGAAATGAAGAGCCTTCAATCCAATCAATTTGCTCCTTAATAGTTTCGTCTGATCTGACTCCCACATGGGCATACAAGGCATTAGCAGAAAGTAAAACAACTGGAACATCAACAAGCTGTTCATTCACTCACAATCCCACAGAGGAGACCGACACAACCAGATCAGCAGGCATCACAGGAGAAGGAACAGAAGGATTCAACTCACTAGAATCAATGTTCACCACCCCCATATTGACAACACAAAGTTCATTATCACCCACATTCATCAACATATTACCAATAACACCTTGAGCTACATTAAATTCATTCGAAGAAGGGTCAACAGCCACAACACCATGAGACACATTACATTCATGCAAAGAAGACTCAGCAGCCACTGCCCCGATCATGTCGGTGACCAATGATTCATTTCCAACTAAAGAGGATTCAATGCCAATATCAACATTTGCAACATAAGGAACAACCTCTTCCGACTGCAGGGAAAAAGCCTTCTCAGGGAAAACAACATGAACTATGGGGTTCTCACCAGAAGCAATAGGGACCGCAATTGCAACATTTTTATCACCCCCATCCAAATCAAAACCAACCACATTAGGTACAGGAATAATAGCTAAAGGAGGATTAACAACTTCAGTAGCGATTGCCTCTTTAACAGAAGGAGTACCACCCAAATTTGGATATATGGATGGGCTTAGAATGATCCAATGATTTACAAGAAAAGCAATACAAAGAAAATTCATCCATTTAAACAGATTGAGCATAACCACAAGTCTTCGACCCAAGCCAAACTTGAGAAGCACAACGTTTCGTAATATCTAATTCCACTAATATGTGTGCCATAGAGGATCTCGAGTCATTAACAATCACACTATCCATTCACAAAGATCTACCAAATAGCGACCCCAAACCATGCAGAATACATGGGAGAAAAGATGAGGATGCATATAGGGAAAAGAAACCCAAATATGGACAATGAGAGATTCCATATTAATGTAAAAATGTGGGGTCCATTTGAAAAGCTTCATGAAGCAGTTGCACATAAAATAGGAGCGATGAGAGAAAACCCTACAATAATCTAAGTCATTGATAAGCTTAATCAATACATTTTTAGGATTTAGTAAAGTAATCGAAAAATCTCCAATAAGTTTTAGGTTAAAGAAAAATTTTTGACTTAAGTCAAGCAGCGCGGGCAATGACCGAAATTTTTTTTTGACTAAAGCAAACTTGAAAGGCAAAACAAGAGATGTCATTTCCTCATCAGAGATAAATAAAACCGGCAAACCATGGTGAAAGGAAACTTTAAGCGGGGCTGACTCACCGGATAAAACATCTCTAACAGATCTAGATTTAACTTTATCATCCAAGAAACCACGATCCATTAACTGATTTCCAGCCATAGAAAGGAAACGGAAGAAAAAACCATTACCCAAGTACAGTGGCAGATGCAGGCGAAAGGCCCAACAACCATCCCAAAAAAAAGGGGACCGCTGGCGGCTTTGATTCGTACGAATGGAAGTGCCAAGATCAAGCGAATCAAGGTGTCGACGGAGGCAGATGCCAAATTCTACGCTCGACAGGGCAGGACAGGGCAGGAATTTGGGAGGGAGCATTTTTACCTTAGCCAAATAGATAAGAGCTTTTGCTCTCCACCGCCTACTTCTGTCGCTTTAGAGAACCGGATGATCCTTGCTGGGAGCAGACCGAAGTTCAGGAGCGGGTTTAGGTCACGGAAGGCAGAGCAGGTGAGAGGCTCCTGGGTCTGTTCGATGGTGATCTCTCATGAACCTGCACCTTCAAATCTTCAATGCCCACCAGGCAGTGCTCCGGCCAACCCCTCCGCTTCTGGCCTCCCATTCCCTGTTTATCGTCTACCTCGTCACGCTAAGCGCTTGCCGGCCTAGTTTGATTTTTTTCTTTACCCATTCAATATCACCACTAACGCACTCACCCTGTCATTCCTTGTGTAGAAATTTCATTTAGCATAAAGATGAAGGAAGATAAGGGATACATTATGTGGCATGGGATGAGCTTTGCCATCCTTCTAGATTTGGAGGAGCTGGTTTGCATTCTACTTTGAAGAAAGTTGACCATTTAAGGGCTAGATTGGCTTGGCCATTTCTTCAAGATCCTTCATCATTACTTAATCCAAATCTGATTTCAAAATGTGGGCATAATAATTTGAATATTGATTTGAAGAGGGGAGCTTCACCTAGGATTTTTTTGTGGAGGGTGCTAAATTTTTGCATCCACTTTGTGAGATCGAAATTGTCTAAAGGAGATCAATTTAATGTTTTGAAGGATGTTTCAATACTAGATAGAAGGTTGTATAGATGGCCAGCGTGTGTTGATTACCTTGGTTTACAATATGTGCTCGATCAGAAGTTTATTAAGATGGTGTTTGGAATTTGGCTAAGCTTGAAAAGTATTTTCATGTCAATCTTTGTTCTTTCATTCAAGAAATTCCTATTTATCCTAAAGATGAAGATAAAATTCCAGTTCTTGGAGAGATCTATTTCTGCTTTAGCCTATGAAGCTTCCATTGATTATAATTCAGGTGTATGTAGATTTATGAAGTGGCTCGGAAAAAAGAAACTGGAACAGAGAGTATAACTGTTTGAGATTAAGTAATAATTTTATTCCTGCTAATGAGTACCTTGTAAGATACAATTCCTCTTACACTTACAAGAACTCAAAACATGAATTATGAGCTCTCTTACTTTTGCAAGAACTTGCATTATAAATTATGTAAAAGAAATCGAAAAAAAACATGAATTTACATAAATCTTAAATCCACAAGATCTTAAACAAGATAATTTTCATAATATTTTAATCAAAAGAAAACATACATTTATTCATGTTGAATTCGTTGAATTCTGAACTACGATTTATCACTCTATTCTTTTTTCACTTTTTTCTTTATGAGTTAATTATCTATAAAGCAAATTAACCCCTATAATAAGAGAGAGAGGACTGGTAGTTATTTCCTGCATAGTAGTTATAACAATCGTTCATAGGAGTTATTTAATTAAACGGTCCATAAACAATTGATCAAATTATTTCTTCTTGACCAATAGGATTTAAATATAAATAATTAAATTTCAATAATTCAAATATATGGGCCACTTAACGATTTATATAATTAAATACATATTCTTAAATAATTATTGAAACATCTCGCATAATTATTATATTTAATTATTCTAACATACCTTGGTATAAAAACTTTATCAAAATAATCTTTGTGCTAGAGGTTGTCAAGATATTAAGAATAATTAACATATTTCTATCAAGTGTGACTTTTTAATTGAGATTATTACCAAAATCAAAGAGTGTGGATTTCATATTCCACTTTTTCACTCACTTTGATGAGTGCATTAGAGAGTTCATGAGAATTGCTGAATTAAGTCAAAGCATATTGCACTGCTTTTTTTTTTCTCTTGGAAAGCTCAGAATGAAGTTAAGAATGGTATGTCTACAGCTTCTCCTTCTTTTGTTGTTTTCAATATTTTATTTACAATGTTCAGCCAAATTTGAACCCAGTCTTAGCAGACTGGGATGCTAACCTCCTTTTGTAGTCTTATAACTTTTGGCATCCTCCACCACTAGGATAGATTAAAATTAATGTTGATGCATCCATTCTAAATTCTAATCTTACTAGACTTGGAGGTGTGATAAGAGACTTCAAAGGAAGGTTTCTTCTTGCTTTTGGAAAGCAAATAATTCACTGGGATATTTCTCAGTTAGAGTTGGAAGCTGTTTAAGTAATCAAAGATAATATTCTAAATTGGATGGTTGAAATGCATGGTGTTATTATTTAAGGGTATAATATCAACATTATTAAGATGCTTCAAGAATCTATAAGGAATATGAAATAGCAGCCAAGGGGTTTGGTAAATAATAATTTTTTATAATGATTTCATGAATGTGGTTTTTCATTATACTCGAGTGTAATAAGTTGGTTGATTTGTGTGCTACTTTCGCCTTAGGTAGTAATTTTTGTTGGGATAATCTTTTTTATAACAACATTCCTTCTTCTTTAATTTAGTTGTTAAATGAGTGTGATAGTTGTTCTTTTCTGGTAGATTGTAATAGCTTTCTTTTCAATGCTTATTGCAAGTTTCAAAAAAAAAAGAGATGAATGGGTTGGCATATATATATATATATATATATTCTTAATAATATGAAGGAAAATTATTAAGCGGCATGGTTATAAGAGAAAGAGCACTTAACTAATATAGTTAGTAGAGCTTGCATTATATTAAACTTTTTATGATATGGCTAACTAAGGTGTATGGAAAAACTTGATGGTTGCTAGTGGGGGAATCTTGATTATTGATGGAAATGAAGTGAAAGTTGAGTGATTTGGCACTAAGACAAAGACCAATGATTATGTCAAAAATCATGTATCTGTATAAAAAATTGGGTCATTCGCCATGCAAGCATATGGATGACCTGAAATGTAATGTTCTTAGTTTAATTTTGGAGCATTGTCTATTTCACCTCTTAATTAACCGACTAGAATTTCTAATCTCATTTATTTAATAAAAATTAGTGGGCAGCTAAAAATCACATACATCAAAATATTTATATATTCATTCATTAAAATTCTATTTATAATAGTCAGGAGATCTAATCATTACATCAGTTTATCTCTACCCACTCTCATGATTATAAAAGAATAAAATCGAAAAGTATATAAAGCAAAATGAAACTTGAACCCCAATCTAGCTCACTTCATTAGGTCCTGCCCCCTTCCTAAAAATATATATGAACACATAGTGAGATAACAACTCAATAGATTACTAGAACATACCATTACAATCAATACGAGAAAGTTAAAGCAGTATACTTGTAATCATTCAATCCAAAATAATATAAACATATAACTATAAAAATAGTAGTTAGTATGATTAGTGTAAATTCATATGAGAAAGTTAAAACAGTATGCATGAAATATGTTTAGGATTTCTTTGATATAAAACCTACTAAATATTGTAAGTGTACATATAGATCAAGTAATAAAAGTGATATGAGCGATTGTCAATCCCACGAGGAAGTGTTCTCCTACAATTCTAATATTATGTTAATATCTACTCTAGCTACAATGTTTATCCTACCAATTAAAAATTAGGCTTTAGATTTTGTCTCTATTTAAAATTACAAGAGGAAAGATATAATGGTAGTTGATAAAATGCTTTGGACTAATGAACATGATGTTCCGAAGCTTTCCTAAGTAGACTCTTAAAAGTTGGTTGTGAATCAAAGCATATACATCCTTAGATCTCCATCGAGCTTGTAAGGAATTGAAGGAAGGTGTATGGCCCTCCTTAATTATTATTTCTCTATAGACTCTAGAACACTAAGCATTGTATGTCTAGGTATGCAAGAGTTTCATTTTCATGCTCCTATTTTTTTTTTTATATTCCTCTACCGAGGTAATATATCACACTATCTTTTAAATCTACACATGGCCATTATATAGATTAAATTAAGAATGGGAGATATTAAAGACATACATTTATTCATTAACCATAAGAGTCTACATTAGTACTAACAAAGGATTCACACAATTTGCCCAAAATAGAGAACTAGCTAGCTATGGAATAGAAATAAATAACACAAAATTCATTGATTGCATAAAAGACAAAGTATAGAAGTCAAACTGAAAATAAATATCACATGAATAGTACAAATTCACTCTCCACACTCCTTGCTTACTCTAAAAGTATGCTTGATCATAATAAGATAAGCCAACAATCTCCAAATGATGTATCATTCTATACCTTAGCCTCCCCTAAACTTGACTACAAGGGGGTACTATATTTAAGCTCTCAAAACTCACTAAAATGATTGAAACCCTATAAAATGATAGAGCACTTGACTAAAATGAACTGAAAAACTATTTATACTAGTAAAAAAAAAAAGACTCAAGCAACGACACTTGACAGATTAGCGCTGCATCATTATAGAATAAACTACTGCATTGATGCTGTTGGGCGCACTCCACTGCGATGGTAAACTTATCTTATGCATCTATTAGTTAAACTAGAGTATTTGTTTTAGGCTATGATGTTGTGATTTCTTGATCTAGTGTCTGGGTGTTTTAGATGTTGTGGCATTGGTAGTTGGAGAGCTTTGACGCTCATTTAACACTTCTGAATTTTTATCATTTTTCTTAGATATTCCTATACAACAATAATTGAAAAAAAATTTATTAATTATGACAATATAATATTACAAAAAATTTACTTAATAAATTTTCCTTAATTTAAACTATTTGCTTCTCCTCAAGTAATGGTGTAATCACCTATTGATTAGCTTACTAGCCCAAATAAAAATTGATTATTTAAAATTACCAAAATATAATAAAATAATTCATAATTTTAATTTAATTTGGAATGATCAAAGTTATACAATTTTAATTCAAATAATGATAAGCAGTTACCTTAATCAATTATCCCTGTTGTTACTCAAATTGAACTTATCCACTATTAGTGTAAGTGTAATGTTGACTACTAGTTGATTGCAAATTAGTAAACACTTTCTCATGAGATTAACACTCACTCAATCACTTTATCACTTGCATATCTAGTGGGAAATTTTAATATCTAAAAAAACCTAAGCATATTCATATATACATTATTCATTAGTGTAACAATAGCTAGATACATCATACCCACCAAGCTCATTTGTGCCATGTTTCCCACCACCCATCACTACTCTACTCAATGGTGAAGCTTAGTTATTAATTGCCTAGGGTTTTAGTGAGTCCTTAGTTATTTTTTTCGCACTCTTATTCTATCTTTTTTCTTGCATAATTTTTTATCTCTTCCGCTTAGCTTCAAACCAAGCTTCCTTCAATCAAAAAACACATACAACCTATTGAATACTCTCCCAAATATTCAACTACATCTCTCCTAACCTTCTAAGGCCTCAACTTACAAATAATACTAAGATACTATAGCCAAAATCCTAATGTATAAAGAAAAATTCCTATTGTGAACAAAATAAAAAAAAAAAAAATCAGAACACTTGTAATACTAATCTAAGATTCATATAAATATTATCAATGGTACTCTAACATCCCATGACTTTTTTCTAGAGTTTGTTCAAATTTTTATCTAAGGTAGAATTGTAGTTTCATAATCAAGAAATTTTAACATGAGATATATTTAACCCCTGATTACCCATTTCACCAACAGGTCCTTCAACCATGACTTTAAAAGGACACTAATCAAGTTGCTACCTTCACCATCAAAATCTTATAGACCTAACTTTATATTGGTACTACAATCAAGTGCTCTAAAGTCTAAAGAAGTTAAGGTTAATGAGTTTGAAGGCACTTGTCCCCTATGGTAGAAATAAAAAATTCTTATGGCAGGATCTAATTTTTCAAGATTTAAAGAATTTAAGATACCTTGAAACTAAGATTTGTTTCTTCTTTAATAAAGGTTATTATTTTTATTCCAAAGTTTTAACTTTTTTTATTTGGTAGTTTTTCAAAAATAAAACATCAAAAGAATTGAATGTTTATGGCAATTTTATATTAATTTTCTTATCTCCAAGTTATTAACACCACCAAAAAAAAATATAACATAACCTTTGTATAAGCCTACCAAAGTATTAATTTTTTCTAAGATTTCTTAAATAGTAAGGGTGTGTTCTACAAATGAAAGCCTTATCTTAAATTTAAATTAAGAAAATAGAGTTGGAAATTTTATTTCAGTGATCAGTGCTTAAACTTTATCCACTTTGTGCATTTATTAGTATTTGAAAAATTGCTTGCTTTGCAAAATTCATAAAAGATAATGTTCTTTACTTGTATTATAATATATTATGCTAAAGTTTATTTTGTAAGGCTAAATAAAATTTCGTTAAAAAGATGTTATCTATTTAGGAAAAATTTGGGGCATAAGTGGTCGTGTATCCCATTCCTCTCCATGAAGTTCTTTTAGCCTTAATGTTACTTTAACTACACATAAATATTTTCTTTCTAATAAAAAATCTTTCTCTCAATTATAATTAAGAAAAGTACCATACCTATCAACATGCCTCCTAAAGGTGCCACCTAAGATCTATTTAAAACATTTTAAGATAACGTGAATAACTTCCATAAAATCACAAAAAAAAGATGCCATTAATGTAAATTTTAATGTGATTCAAAATTTAATCAAACTCGACAAGATTGTTTACAAAACTTGATTGTTAGGTTCCACATCCCCCTGTGTAAACCTAAACTAGAAGACTTCTAGTACAATGAAATCAATCTTGATGAAACTTGAAGGTTCTCGATAACTCTTGCTCCAAAATAAAAATTAAAGCCCAAACTTTTAATGAAATCAATGATCACAACAAATACTTAGGCTAGTTGACCTAAATGGAGGATTTATTTAGTAGTATAATATGAAGATTATCATTAAACAAATATTGCCAAGATAAAACTTATAAGATATGTTAAAATATATTGAACCAACATCTTAGCCAAAGAATATAGGAATGATATAAGCTAATGGACTTTGATTTAGATGAAATATCTCTTAGGCCAAACACTATCTTAAGATTAATGATAAAAATCTATTTATTCAATTGTTGACCCTTGAAAAAGGAACTATGCTTATGACTGACTACATGAATACCTATGACTCCCTCTTTACATATATAAACTACATTGGCATGAAATTAGGAATAATGTTAAATCATACAATAATTATACATTAAAAGATACATTTTACTTATTTTTAATGATTTGATTTGGAAGGGATACAAAGCAATTGAAATTTTAATTTCTTTGAGAAAATTTAAAATTGGGCTTTTGAATTTTGATTATAAAATCAAACATACCATCATAAATAATATACCATCTAGAGAGGTAGAAATAAGATTTTCTAATGGGTTCAAATTTAGAATTATAAATTTCATCTTGAATATTGTAGCTAAATTTAGGAAGAACTACATATCACCCTGGAGGGTCAAAATGATGTTTAATCAAATATTTAGCAATAATAATCTTGATGTGTTATTGTTAATTTCATGTTCGAGATCATAGAAACAAAAAATATATTTTCCAGAGGGAAGAAAATATCATTCCTTATTAATTATTTAAATATGATGATAATGATCATCGCTAATTTTCTTGATTTTCAAAAATAGAATTACTTGATTTTTTTAATTGATCTAGAGTCTTAAATCTCCTACAAAGGTAAGCCTTCATAATTAGTTACATTGTAGGAAACTTTAGTTTTCTATAAATACTCATAATTAAGATAATGGTAGAAATTTTAATTTGAATTTTTTAAGGAGTGATATCAAAGGAGTGAGATTGGATTTTCAATAAGGATTGCAGAAAGTTTAAGAAGTTATTTTGGAGGCCAATAGAGAAGGAGCAGAAAGATTTTTTTGGGATTCCAAACTAATTCAAAAATGCATTAAACTATCCTATATGTTAGGCATTACATCTTGGTTTAGAGAAAATTTTAGTTTAAGTTATCATTTTATTAGCATATTGGGATTATATTCCCAAAATTGGAGACTTAGGATTTTAGGTCTGCCCCAAATCCTAAGTCTATTTTGGGCACTAAAATATAGTGGCCAGAACATAATTAATAACATGCAAATTTGGACTTATCCTAACCTAGATTAGGATCCATCTAACCACTTATGCGCTTTAATTCCATATATCCATTCTTTATGAAAAATGGGTGGGCTATTGTTTAATTTTTAAGGAATTGGTTTTGACATCCAGCAAATATCCTAATTAACCCATTTAGTTATGTAGGGTGATTATGCTTGAATCAATTAAAATGTTAATTCTTTAATCTATTTCTAATGCAATACATGTTGATTGACCTTGTATGCATAAATGATATGATGCAATTTAGAAATTTAGATTAGAAAGTACATTTTTTCCTAGAGATTGCATAATATTTCCTAGACAGAGCTGCACCCTAATTGGTCAGGTGGTCTGCCATAACCCATAGGCAAGAAGATGCCTAATAAGGAAGAGAAGATTAATATGATAAGACCCTTGAAGTGCCCAAGCTTACATCTTAAAATCTTTTATCTTTCTATGTTAGCCTAAATATTTTATTTAATTATGAGTGAAAAAATTTTAGTTCTTAAAGAGCCTAAACAAATCAAGGCTAAAACAAAAATAATATGTAGAGTAACAAACCTTAAAAGATTATAAAACTCCTATTGCATAGAAGTAAACACAACAAACAAATTATATAATCAAAATAAAATAGGTAAACGTAAAATTTGTACGGCGAATGCCACTTAATTACAACTGAGGGGACTGCATAAATTAAAAGTGGTCGGGTACCACTAATAACAACTCATATTTTAATCCTAAAAATGACATAAGTAATTTTAAAATGGTATATTCTTCTTCTAAGATCTTCATTTCTTCATCATCTTCCCTTCTACGACTTCCTTAAGTTTGTGAGGTCCAATTATGCAAATGGAAAGAACTCCTCCCCCAAGGGGTGTTTCTTCTCTCTTTTAATTTTCAAATCATCCTAATTTGATTCTCCAAATGAAAGAAACTATCCCTTGCCCTTCTCTTTGGGCTTTAAATAGGATGGGTAATATCCCATTTTAAAATTGACTTTCAGTGTTGAAAGAATGTTTGTTGAAAGAATGTTTGTGAAGAGAGCTTCTTAAAGTTGAAAGAATGTTTGTTGTCAACTCTTGTACTGATTATTTTATCGACAACTGAAGGATTGTAGGTATACAATGATGCATCCTTAGGAGGATTGCGGTGTGTGTTTTAACAAAATGAGAAGGCAGTGGCTTATACTTCTAGATAGTTGAAGCCATATTAGAAGAATTACTTGAATCATGATTTGGAATTAGGAGCCATTATTTTTCATTCAATATTTGGAGACATTACCTATACCATATTTGATGCGAGATTTACACTAATCATTAGAGTTTAAAGTATATATTTACTCAAAAAGAGTTAAATTTGAGGCAAAGAATATGGTTGGAGCTAATCAAGGAGTATGATATGTTGAAATAGTTGCTACTTAGTTTTGCATGTTTGATATTCTTGCAACTTGTTTGTTTTTAATAATTTCAAATATTATTGATTTGATTATTATTATTTCTCCTCATATATTTTAGAAGAATTATTTTGCTCTTGTAGTGTACTAACATTTGAAGAAAATCATACTCCAGATTGTTGAAGACTTCAAATCAAGATCAATTTAGAGTTTATTATAATTGAAGTCTGTATTTTTCATTTTATTGAGTTTGAGAGAGTGTGATTGTAATTGAGTAACTGAGCACACACACAGGGAGAGAGTTTCAAATTCATATTTTTTTAAATTGATCGTAATATACGATATCACTTTGTACAGGATGATTTGGTCAGTTATTTTCCCTAACAAGTAATCGAACGAATAGGAATGAAATTATTTTTTCTAAGTATAGTTCATACGGGACGATCTCAGTCTTTGTACAAGGACGAACGCCTCTGTTTTGTTCTCACATAAAGATCGTATGGGACGATCCAATTTTCATACAGAGACGAACACCTCTATTTTTTTCTCACATGAAGATCGTATGGGACTATCCAAATTTTCGTACAGGGATGAATGCCTCTGCTTTGTTCTCACACGAAGATTGCATGGGATGATCTAATTTTCATACAGGGACGAATGCCTTAATTGTTTTCTCGCACGAAATTTTTTTTTCTACTAATGAATCGTACAGGACGATCCCCATTTCATACTAGGATGAATGCCTCGGGTCTATTCTCGCTCATTTTGTCTAGACATTTTGTACATATGAAATTTGAAATTTTCTAACTATTCATCCCGGGCGCTTAGTTCATACTGAATGATGATCGCGTATGAAATAATTTTGTACCAATTCATAATAGGTTCATACATAATAATATTTGAATTATTTGTATGTACAAACATACTATCATACTATACAATCGTGTATGGTCAAGTTTGAAAATTTTAGTTTTCTGGACAATTTTTCGTGTATTTTGTATCCAATATCCATTAAGAATTGATGTGTATCTTTTTTTAACGAGTCATCTTTGTGATTTTAAAAGGGAAATTGAAGGAGAGTGTGTGAGAGAGTGTTTGAAAGATATTTCTTGCTAGTGGAGTGTGAAAGATTCACAAGATTGCTCAAAGGTAAGGATCTCTCAGTGTGATTTGAGTTTTTCACTCATTTTCTTATCTTTCTAGATTGCTCGTGTGAAAATCTTTGAAGAAGATCCGATTCTCTGTGACACTTGGAGAGTGTGAACAGTTGAAGGTTCTTTGCCTACACTTGGAGGGTGTGAAAGCACGAAGGTACTCTACCTACACTTGAAGGGTGTGAAAGGATGACGATTCTCTACCGACACTTGGAGAGTGTGAACAACCGAAGATACTCTGCCTACACTTGGAGAGTGTGAACAGCAAAAGGTACTTTACCTACACTTGGAGGGTGTGAAAGGATGAAGGTACTCTGCCTACACTTGGACGGTGTGAAAGGATGACGGTTCTCTACCGCATTGGGGATTGGTGGAAGAGAGTTTTGTAATGGCTTCTTCGCCTTACTGTGGGGACAAAAGGAGAGTCACTTTGGTAAATAGTGCAATACCTGAAGTGGGAGGCTTCAAGGAGTGGATGTAGGTCATGTTTGACACGAATCACTATAAATCTTTGTGTCATTTTTATTTATGCTGCTTACTTACTTACTACAAGTTATTTTAATTCCATGATTGAAAAGTTTTATATGTGAAACTTTAATTAACTTGCCTTTTTAATAAAAATAGTTTTAAATAAAAAATCCAAAAGAATTTTCTTAAAATAATAAATTCACCCCCCTCTTGGTTAGCCTTGGGACATAAGCTTAGGTTTAACATCCTAATTAAGATTTAACAAGAATCAACATGATCTAGATATTATCTATCAACTTAGGAAATCAAATGTTGTTGTAGATGCACTGATTAGGAAGTTAGTAGGGGCTGTAGTTAGCTTACTAACTTCTTAGTAGGATTTGCTTTGGGAAATAAGAAAAGCTAGAACTTGAAGTGGTGTTTCCTATAGATTTGTTTAAGGGGTTTATTTCCTAGATGTTTGTCTAGCCTTTATTACAAGAATGAATTAAGGAAGCCAAGAAAGCAAATGAAGGATGATTGAAACTAGTAGATCATATTCAATCTGGGAAGCAGCCTAAGTTGAGGAAAAATGAGCAAGGTGTCATTTTCTATAAGAAGAGATTATGGGTTCCTCCTGGTGGTAATTTAAGGAGGTAGTAAAGAATGTACCATGATTTGATGTACATGTTAGGTGGCCATGATTAAAGTTAAAGGTACCAACTTTGTCTCTAACTATAAGACATTGTAGAGGGAAAAAGCTAAGCATTAGATGCCCTATGATTTATTGCAGTCATTATCTATCGCTGAGTTAAAAAGAGAGAAAATTACCATGGATTTTGCAATGAATTTTTTGAGATCTAAGCAAGGTCATGATGCAATTTGGGTGGTTATGGATAGATTGATGAAGTCTGCTCATTTCATGCCAATGAGGCTGAGTAACTCTACAGATAAGTTGGCTCAACTTTATGTCAATGAAATTATGAGGTTGCATGGAACTTCTAATGTTATTATGTCTAGCTATTGCGCTAGGTTCACGTTAAGATTATGAAAGAGTATTCATGAAGGTTTAGGAACTTAGTTAAAATTTAGTACTGCCTTTCATCCATAGATAAATGGGCAATTTGAAAGAGTAATTTAAATTATAATAATTACATTAAGATTTTTTGATTTAGATTTTTGTGGAAGCTAGGAAGATCACATTCATTTGATTGAATTAGCCTATAATAATAGTTTCCAAGCATGCATTAGCATGACTCCACATGAAACCCTACATAGAAGATGGTGCAGGACACCATTATCTTGAGAGGAGCTTGGAGAAAGGACTTTAATAAGTTTTGACCTCGTAGACAGTGTCATTTAAAAGATTATACTTTATGAAAAGATTGGAAGCAGCTTAAGATAGGTATAGGAAGTATTTTGACCCTAAGCATAAGTCTGTTGAATTTCAAATTTGGAATTTTGTTTACTTGAAGGTCAGCCCTATGAAAGAAATAAACATATTTGGGAAAGATAGTAAGGTAATCCCTTTGTACATTAGATCATTTGAAGTAATTGAAGAAATTATCAACTCTTCTTATAGACTATTTATATTAGATTAAATGTCTGATATTCATAATATATTTCATGTAAGTACTGAGAAAATGGGTATCTAATGTAGAATAAAAAGTTCCTGACATGGAATGGAAGTGAAACCAAATTTGACTTATAAAGAAGAATCTCAGCATATGTTAGTATTTGATATTAAGCAGCTAAGGAATAACGAAATCCCAATGGTTAAAGTTTTATAAAAGAACCAGACCAAAAAAGGAAGCAATGTGGGAGAAAGAAGTTTAGATGACGCGTTTTTATCTAGAACTATTTTGATTGGAATGTCGAGGGTGATATTTTTTTAAAGGAGGAGAGAATGTAATATACGTTATTTGAAATCCAAGTAATTATCTGCTTAAAAGTGTAATGTTTAACTACTTTAATAATTATAAGTGTTATTTTATTGTTTGGAGTTTAGAATGCTTAAAGATTTTGGGGGTTGAGAAAGTGAAATTCAAAAGTTTGATTTTTTTTTTCCTCCGAGCACTATTGCATCGTATTTGGCTCTCCGTGTTGTGCTTTCAAGAAAATTGAGAAAATGAGGTTTTGAGGGAGTGCTATTACAGGGTAGTTTCATTATGGTACTAAGAGTGAAACCTAGAAGTTTTTTTGAGAATCTGGGAGAGTTTGGGAGTTTTATTGGTAATGTCGCGGTGTTATACATTTTAGCACGACGACATTAGGCTGAATTAATGCTTTTTTTAAATACAAATATATATAATAACTAAGGCCAACCCAAATGCATAACAGTTGGTCAAGGAAGAAATGAGAGGAGAGGAAGGAAAGAGAAGGAAAAGGAACAAGGTCCAAATTTTATTTTTTGTTTGTCTGATCAATTAAGTTAATTATTGGGCTCAAGGTAGGCAACTCATACCCCATTTCTATTTTCAATTCTATTGTGCATAACAAAAGATATGCTTTTAAAAGTTTTTTTCTTAAATTTTAAAATGATTTTATCATGTAACTTTTAGTATATTCTAATATTCTTTGTTCAAGATAATTTTATTTTAAGACTATAAAATTTCATTGATCGATTTATTCCATATGAATTTTTTATTACTTAGGAAGATGAAAGCATTTTTGAACTACAGTAAGTATTTTATTTTAGTATTATACATAACCTCCATGAAATTGGTGAAGTTTAAGCACTTTGTATTTGAAACTAAAATATGGAAGTTTTTATATAAGTTGACATATAATGATACTTGCTTAGGAAGTTCAATTGCACTATATATTTGCATTATCTTGTATTTTTTTATATGGAGTTTCTGAAATGGAAAGGAAAATACTCTAAAAAATCTCTGCTTGGGCCCAAGGTGGAAATGATTTATATTGGAATACTCTACTTTGGCTCTAAGTTTTCTTTAGATTAGAATTCTATTCCATTTTTGCTTTGCTTTGCTCTAAACATATCTTGAATAGGTGGGAGGTGATAGATTTTGGATGTACAATGAGCTTTTATGTGATACCTCTAGGATCTGAGTATAATTTGGACTTGTTTGACCTAATTTAAAAAGTTAAATATTTAAAATTTTGCATTTTGAACCCAATTACATGTGTTTCAAAGTATTTTGGTGTATAAAAAGGTTGCATGTATTCTAAAATGAATCCCATAGGGTTGGCATGAATTTAAACAAAATTTTAATTTTTTATAATTAGAGTGCCATAATATCCGAGCGTTGTCGTGTTGTTACAGTGTCAGATGCTAAATAGTGACATTACAACACTCTAAGCTCTAAAATTTGGATTTTTAAACAAGTGTCATAGTGCTAGGATACTAATTGCACTTTAAATTTAAAACAAAATCATTATTACATTCATTCAATTGCATGCACGTGGTCGAGAGGAGAGAGAGAGAGATAAAAGGATTTTGAGAGGATGAATAGGGATTTTAAGCCTCTTTGGGCAATTTTTAGCCATCATCCTAGTTGAAAAAGTTGTTCGTCTCGAGGAATGTTACGTTTTGCCTATTTCAATTTTCAATAATTAAATGTTTTTGATATTATCCAAAAAAAATTGATATTTTCATTATCAAAAAATGAGAATAGTTTTGTATTGATATAACTTTCACTATGTAACTTTCTATATGACTGAGATTATAAATATTTTGATTAATTTCTATAAATTTTCCACCAATTATTTTGGAATGTAACTTTTATTGAATAAAAATAATTTGGACTCTAAAAAATAGTATCGTAATATGAGTGATGCAGTAAAATGATGTTTTATATAATCTATAATAATTTTATTATATCTTGCACTGTTGCCTACCATTAGGTCCTTTAAGAATTTTGTAAATTTTGTTCAATAATGCTTTAATTAATGAAATGTGTTGAAAAGTGTGTATAATAGTGAAAGAAATGTGAGATGATGTGATGTGGGGTTATGTCGATATTAGTGGGCAACCGAAGTGGGATTCTATTATATCAGTGATAGTGGGCGATCAAGGTGGGTTCTATTATGTCAGTGCCAATCGGTGACTAAGGTGAGATTCTATCATGCCGAAGCTAGTGGACTACAGAGATGGGATTATGTTTATGAAGATATATAAAATTTGGGCTTGAAAGCCATTCTTATATTCACAATGAAATATTTTCTAATAATTTAAATTCTTTTAAATGCTTATATGAAGTTTGATTTCAACGTTTGCTTTTGTTTTAGTTTCAACTTACCATACAACACTTTAGTTATTATTTTAAAATTCCTAATTTTGCTGGTTTTGGTTATTAATCCTATTTTAGACTACAATACTAAGCCGTGTTAGCTCACTCCTACTTTTACTTCTATTTTTTTGGCTAGAAAGAAAATAAAGAACGAGTAGAGTAGCTTTGGATATCAGGCTCGAATATGTGATATAGGTATGCCCTTTTGCTCTATCTCATTTTTGTAGGCTTTAGTTTAATTTGGTTTTATTGTATGTTGTCAAGAACTATTACAAATACCTCAGACTATACAAAATTTTTTGGATGATAATATAAAAACATTTTGAAATTATATAGTGTTCCACTTTATATTGTATTCAATAATGGCTCTGCATACTATATAAATTAAAAAATTTATTTCAGTAGTTCTCTAACTAGTTCATGGGGTTTGTTTTTTTCCATAATAAAAAATGGTATAAATTATGTGCATTCTGCATTTGTATACATAAAACTTTAAGTTAAACAATATTCTTATGATTTTATTTTAAATGCTTTCAATATTATGCATCGAATACTTTTATGGTAAATGGAGTTGACCTAATGAGTTATATACTCACTCATTTGTTATATCATTTCAGGCAAAGGTAAATGTTCTGTTGAGTAGGTTAAATTTGTTACAAAGACGAAGGTCGAGTTTAACAAGTTTTTTTGACTGTGTAACTGAGATTGTTTTTATATTTTTATTGGAAGTATTGGAATCTGGAAATTTCTAAATGATTATTTTGGGAAGTGAATATGTGGTTAATTTGTGTACCCTGAATATTTATTTTGTAGATTCCTAATGTTTAGTGTATATGAATTTATCGAGGGTGATAAATTTATAAGTATAGAAAGGTTGGTTCATATTCCTTCGTTAGGTCTTAGGAAGTTACATATGATCATGTAATAAAAACATGTAGACAGAATCACCGGTCCTCTCAATAACCTCAAAAGTTCCAATTGTGGACAAATTTTTCTTCTAACGTACAAGATTTGCTATGAAATTTTAGTTTTAAGTTTCTTTAGTCAAATATGTATAAATTGACATTATACCATCCCGAAGGAGTTACTAATGTCTCATTATAAATTTGAAAAAAGAAACCTTCAATTTATTATCATGATCAAACACAACATAAGGAATATTCAATTCATTCTGGAGGATATAAGGATTATTCACCTATCAATTTAATCATGAAACTAAATCAATGAATATATTTTTATAATCAAAACTACATAAGGAATATTTAGTTCATCCCTAAGGATAGAAAGGGATATTTACTTATCATCAAAATTATGAAAGTATATTAATGAATTTATTTTCATAATCAAAATATATAATGAATATTAAATTTATCCATAAGGATAAAAGGAATCTTCAATTAATGTTTAATCATGAAAATAAATACATATATTTATTTTCATAATCAAATATATAAGGAATATTTAAGGATAAAAAGAATATTCACTTATATTTTTATTATGAAACTAAACTAAGGTTTAAAGCTTAGGTCTGCGTCCATAAAATTTTCCCCTATCTTAAAAAAGAAACTAAGGTAGGGTTTATTTTAATTCTAGGCTTTAAACTCCCTATAAGAATAAGCCCCTACAGTTAATTACATCTCCTAAGAGAATATTCTCAATTAAAGTGAAGACTAAAGTTTTATAATGCATATAAATTTAAGGAAATGGTTAGGCTAATAAAATTTTAGTGCATATACTTCATATTATAAATTCTATAATTGTACTTGGAATTTAGATTTAGATTTTAAATTTTTTTAATTTTATAAAAATAGAATAGAATATGATTGTTTATTTTTGACCTTCAATCTTCTGAATGATGGATCTTTTATATTATTCCAAAAGACAATGATCTTCAAAAGAAGAAGAATCAATTTCTTCTAGAACCTATATATGTATATAAATAATTATTTTCAAAATTTTTTAACTCTTGACATTGTACAACTCAATCTAGATAGACAAAGTTAAAAAATATTTACATCATTGCTTTTACATTTGTCTTTATATTATTCCTAAGTACGTTTTATTTTTGCAGGAATATAAAGGAGCAGTTATATAAAAATGCACATATGTATGAAATGGTGATGTGTGAGCAGTTATATATATATATATATATTAAAAGAAAATTACACAACTTTAAATTTTTACTATGATCTCTAGTGAACCAACAAAAAATGTAAATATGACATCCACATTAAAGAAAGTAAATACGCAAACATGACTACTCTCTAGGCAAGGCACTCCAAGTAAACCAAATCAAATCACTGGCCTAACTTAGGCTAGAGTTAGTTGTCCAAACAAATCATGTAAGTGTTTGTACAAAGGCTGTGTGACTTGGATAGGTTCTAAATTTTATTAGTTTAGAAGATATTGATTCTCAAGTTCTAAGCTCATATTTCTGTCTACTAGTCCTCCAAATTTAGGGTATATTAAAATTATAGAGTCCTTTACTTTAATTAAGTGTTTTAGTCCATAAAGCTTACAATCAATTACTCTTTTACCCTCCTGAAAAGAATCAAGCACAATGGTATAAAAGCTATAAGGTTCAAGTATTTTATTATTGAATTTTAATTAAATGTAGTTTCATTGATTACTGATTTATTAAATTTATAATTTTAATATTTAACATTCAATTAAATTCATTCATGGCATTGTCACAATGGGCAAGAGGATCAAGGCCTCTTCAGGACACGTAGCCCCCAGTCCAAGGTAGTAAAGCATAAAAACTTCATTGATAAAGTGTTTGTTATTTATTTTACTACTATTTTTTATCCAATTCATTAGGTTGATGATTTATTGAAATTTGTTGATTTATTGATTTTTTCATATTTTAATAAATATTTAAATGCATTTAATATGGGGTCCATTTCTTGATTTTTTAATTTGTTATATTTTCTAAATTTTTTATATTTTCATAAATACTAGATTTAATTATGAGTTCAATGTCTTTGAGTTTACTTAATTTAAATGTTTTGTAATTAGGTATAGATTTAATAAGTTTAATGTTTATTTATGTGAATTAAATTTGACCAAATAATTAAATTTTATATTTATAGTGAATTTTGGAGTTTTTATATTTGTCATAAATACTAGACCCATAGATGAGTAAAGTGCTATTGAGTTTGCTAGATTTGGATTTTTTTTAAATTAGTCAAGGATTTTACAAGTTTGGTGATTTAATATATTATTTCTATTAAGTTTGAACCAAATATTTACTTTTTTAATTTATGCTAAATTTTGGAGTTTTTATATTTTTCATGAATACTAAACATAGAGGTAAGTATAATGCCTTTGAGTTTGCTAAATTTTGAGTTTTCTGTAACTAGTTATGCATTTTTGAAGTTTAGTGATTTAATGGATTTATTTAATTATTTAATTAGGGTGCTTTTCTTATATTTGTACCAAATTAGCTCCAAACCTTTTCAAATATTTCCCAAATGTAAAAAATGACTCTTAGGGATGATTTCAAGTGTTTAAATTTTATTTGTCATTTTATTTATATTTTAAAGTATTTAATTTAATTAATTCTTAGATTTTTCTTGATTATTAAATTATTTTTTATTTTGTTTGAATTTTAAGAGGCTTTTATTTTTTATATGTTAATCTTTTAATTTGAAATATGTTAACATTTTAAATTTAATTTTTGAATTTAAAATAAATTAATTATTGTATGTACATCAATTGACTAATTTTATTTTTGCAGGCTTGGCTTTATTTTATTATTCTTGTTATTACCAAGCGCAGTTATAGATAAGACTCAGATTGAACATGTATTTTTGGATGATATAGAAAAAATTATTTTAGAAATTTAGTCTTCTGCTTTATATTTTATTCAATAGTAGCTTTACATTATATATAAATTAGAAGTTTGGTTTTTCAGTACTTCTTCAACTTGATCTTGGGGTCAATTTCTAGCTCTTACAATGATCGGGCATGGTATGACATGTGTGGTATCAGGTCTTATCGAGTCAGATCATGCCACTATTAATAGGTCCATTTTATTGATAAAAGAATATGTCTTAGTGATAGTACATGATCTTCTTATCTTTTATGTGATATTTTCACCAAGGATCATCTTTCCACTATTCTTAAACTTAGTGCAATAAATTTACTCTTTTATCCCATCATGTATTGTTAAACTAGCTTTCCAGGTATCAAATGCCTTCATTAATCCTATTGAGAAATCACACTTACACAATCGCATTTAAGATTTGACTTTAATAGCCCAAATTAGCTTGGTTCCCCAAAGTTATGTGATGTATGCATATTATGATAGATCCTAATGGGCTATTAGTTTCCTTTTATCAAAAAGAGTTAAAGTGGAATCTATGAGTGCACATTCATGCAATATGTCTTATCATGTTATATGAATAATAAGCAACTTCAAGGAGTTTGATCTAAGCTTTTTTTTCTCTAGAAGAAGATTATGTATGCTGAACCATTCTAAGTGATACATACCTATGTGTAGAACTAGGTGCAGCTTTCTTAGTTCTATAATTTCCTTTCTTATGTCTTCATTTACACTTTTTTGTAACTCTAATCTTGACCTAAAGGTTGCGACATTTTAGTGTATTGTATGCATGTATGTTTAACCTCACATTCTATGATAAACTCTGAAGGTCACACTCAATTTACAATTTTTTTAACTTCTATAGCTAGCATACAACTTTTCAGAAAATGAAAATAATTAATATAAGAAAAATCATATACCTGCTCACTATTTGAATCACCTGATGCTTCATTAGTTTTTAAGCATAAATTTATGATTTGTTTCTTCAGTTCAATCTCTAAGGAGTCTGAAACGAAACTAATATATAAGGCACACTATGCTTTTTCTGTTTGTCTTTCTTTAGTTCAATCTCTAAGGAGTCTGAAATGAAACTAATCTATAAGACACACTATGCTTTTTCTGTTTGTTTTTTTTTTTTTTGCTTTCTCCCTTCTTTTGCTTTCTCCCTTCTACTCATCCTTGTCCTTTTGTTTAGGCTCTTGAGAGTTCGACGCTCCTATTTGCTATGACCACTTTCTAGACTCCAAATAAATAATATCAGAAGCAATTTAATTATTATTTAGAAATATTTTCATTCAACTGTATATAGTGGTGCTATTTTAACCATTGGATAACATACGGGCTTTGACAGTAACCGTGATGTAGTGGTGCTATTTTACAGCAAAAGCACCCGGTCAGAGGACACATGCCACATCCCCGCTGGCGAGAAATCATTAGAGAATGAATCATAATGATATATTCAATTAGACATTTTGCACTTTATGAGTTGAAGTTACTCTAAAATTTATCATCCTTAACAAATGTTTGTGGATGATGGATGGAATTTTTATTTATGTTTTAAATAATAAATTTTATTTAAATATTATAAAGTTCATTGAGATTTTATTCCAAATATGATTTAATTTTGAAATTTGGAAGTATTTTATATGTTTTAGGTCCCCTCCGGTTGAGATTAGCTTTCAACACGGTCATCATCGGGGTGAATTTGAAGTCATTTATAAATTTTTATATTTTATAAAAATTTGAGGGAATTTTGAATATTTGATCCATTCCAGTTAACATAAATATTCAACGCGGCCATCATAGAGGCAACTTTGGCATTTAAAAATATATGTATTTCATAAGCATTTGGAAATATTTGAAGGTGTAGAATCCCCTTCGGTTGATATAAATATTCAACACGGCCATCATCGAGGATTTATTGTAAACATTGAGAAACATTTGCATTTCTAAATATTTGGAAGCATTTAAAAGGTGTAGAGTAACCTCCGGTTGATATAGACATTGAACACGGCCATCATCGGGGAAACTTTGGCATTTGAAAAAATATTTGTGAACCCCTCCAGTTGAGATCTTCATTCAACAAGGCCATCATCGGGGTGAAGGAGGTCATTTTCATTTGATTGAACCTTGTTGACCCTATCAACTTGCTGATAAGGGATCAGGTTTCATAGGCTTTGTGCCCTTGTTTATGAATTTTCTTTATTAAAGGCCTTGAAGGCCTGATATGAATGTATAAAATAAATATTTCAGTCAACTTCATGATCACATATTTATTCGATGATTCGAAACCTATCTACTCCTATTTACCTGCTCAGGAGGATCAAATTTCATAAGCTTTGTACATTTGTTAGTGAATTCTCTTGGTTATAAGCCTTGATAGCCTAATATGAATGCAATAAAACAAATATACTGGTCGTCGTGATCATATACTTATTGTTGGTTTGAACCTTGTCGACTCCTATTGATCCGTATAGAAGGATCGGGTTCAAATTTGAATTCACTTATCGACCCGTACAGCCTCCCTAGACGTCATGTGTATACTAATAACATGCTCGCCGGGGCCCATATGGGTCAGGATTGTATTTTCCCCATTAGTGTACCTATGTGTATATAAATTATAGTACACGTGTAGGGGTATTTTAAAATAATTGTAGTTGTGCAGGTAATTACCATTTGAGTACACACAACATTTCATTTAAGAGCTTATACACGCCTTCTGTCCGCTAGTACAAGTGTTGTAGATCTGGTGGCGGTCGTTGTAGATTGTAGATGCCTTATGTTCGCTTGCATGGATGTTGCGGATCTAAGGGCATGGCGTTGCAGCTTCTGAATAGAGTTATTTACTGCTTTGTACATGTAAACTGTCATGCACTACTTACATGATTTATGCAGGTAGATTGTAATGCAATAACGAATCTCCTGCCTTATGTTCTGATGGACACTCTCTTTTCTCATGCACCGGGAGGCTCTTCTTTAGATTTTGTGACCACTTCTTTGAAATGAACTCTTTTCAGGATCATTAGTGTAGTAAATTTGTTACTTTCGGTATTTGTGAACATCAGAGCTATTCCCTTCTTAAGGATATGGCCAAGAATATATTTTGGGACACCAAGAAGTTTAGTTCTAATTTGTTCAAGCACCTCTTCCCTTCTGCTAGGAGGTATCCTTTTTTTGTACATCGAGTTGTCCTTGTACCCGACGTATTCGTAGATCTTAGTCATAATTATCGTAGGTGACATCTATACTTGTCCATAAGGGCTCATTGTACTATTGATACACCCATTATTGTTATCCACAAGTAGCTTGTGTTTGTTTGTAGAGACAGGTTGTATCCATTATGACCTCTTGGAAGTGTTCGTAGAAGAGCTATTATCACCTTCATCATATCCACCTTTCACCAATTTTAGGTGATTTTGAGGATTGCATTTGTTTGTAGGGAGGGTCCTCCACTATTGATTTCTAGTGTCTCCTTCTTCAATCAATAAGTATCATTGACTATGTTGGTGATATCAATAGCGCATGTAGGACACACGTATGCTTTATACAATCATTTATTATCCTTGTAAGCACGTTGCACCTGATCTCGTTGAGACGGTTGTAAGGGTCCACTATGTTCTTTGTTCATACTCATTGAGGTCTTGTAGTGTGCTTGCTCATATCTTGATTCGTCGTATGTCTTGTAGGAGAGCGGGGCACTTACTTACAATCAAATGATATTGATTGTGCAAAGACTGCATTTGCTTTGGATTCTTCAAGTACACCTTTATTTCTAGCCTGTTACATGTTGGATTATTTTATCGCTCATAGATGATCCACATTGAATGCGACAAGTCCTTTGTTATTCGAGTTTGATTCAAGTCCAGATATTCAAGTAAAGCTTGTATTTACAAGTCTTGGCACAAATCCTTGCATATTTGTTTTATCTTGAGATCAAATCTCAAAGTCTTGTTCATCTTATTTGATATCAAATCAAAAGAAAGACTGAGTTTCTTAAAAGTTCAGGCTCTTGTTCAAGTCTTCTTATGGTCTAAAGTTTTGTTCAAGTTTTCTACTGTCATATTGAGTTCATCCGGATTTGAGTCTAATGCTTGCAAATCCAAGTTTCACTTGATGTTGCACGGTTCAGGTTCAAGTGCACAAGTTCTTGTTGCCCACATCTTATCCAAGTTCAAATCTTTGTTCAAAGTCTTAAGAAGTCCTTGCAAGTTCAATTTCATGTTCACTTGATATGAATTTGGTTCCAGTTTGATTTTATTTTGTTTGGTTTTGACCTTTAGAAATCATTTAGATTTTGTTCAGGTTTAGATCCACAAGTTTGAGTCCACTGATATTCTTTTAAGTCCAAATCCTTGTCGTTTTGAGTTCAAATCAGGCCCGAGTGTAGTCATGTTTTCACCCAAAATTTTGGCAGCCTCCCGGCATCTCCCCTGTTTAGGGAAAAGCTACAGAAAAATTAGGCCTCACGCTATGCTAGAGAAAAGCGTGTACGGTAGGTGCCCTCTTATGAGGACACCACAGCCATGAAATCTTTGTCCCCACCATGCCAGAGAAAAGCGTGTATGGGTCTTCGGTACCTGTTACAAGAAAAGAGCAGTTATTTCCCCACGAGCGGGTACTTATGAATATCCCGGTCTTGCCGTAGGTGCCGCACCGGGTTCTCATCCCACCACGTTAGAGAAAATCGTGTATAAGCGATTTGCCGGCTTGACACAAATGTTGAAAATAGGATTTTGGAACCGAGGGATCGCTCACCTACCTCGTCGTAGGTGTTGCACCGGGTTTCCTTCCCACCACGCTAGAGAAAAGCGTGTATGTGCGGTTTGCCGGCCCGACCTAAACATCGAGGTACGAGAGAATTTTTTTCTTATTTGTTTATTTATTATAATTGTAATTAAATAAAAGTCATTTTAATTAATTTAAAATAAGTAATTATAAATAACTTTAATTGATTATAAATAATTAATATTAATTAATCTTCAAGTTAAAATATTCTAATTAATCATAATTAATTAATATTAACTTTAATTAAGATTATTTATAATTAATTAATATTAATTATAATTAATTATTTAATTATAATTACTTATAATAATTATAATTAATTTAATAATTATAGCTAATTAAAATTATCTATAACTAAATAAAATACTTCTTAATTAAAACTAATTAAGATTAATTAATAATTAACATTAATTTTAATTAAAATTAATCTATATTAATTTTAATTAAAATTATGTAAACTCTCTCCCTTTCTTCTCTTTGTAGTTCAGCGAGCTCACTGGGTTTTGCTGAAGGAGAGCACATGAAAGGGAGAAATTACCTTCACAAAGAGCAAGCTCCCATTTTCTTCCGACTGGGTAAGAGGGGAAAGTCGTTGCGGAAGCAAAGTCGAACAGTAATGACGAGACAGAAGGAGAGTTTTGGCAGTTTTTCTAGTGAGAGAAGCTCCCGAATTCTAGTGAGAGATTTTTTCAAATTTTTCGATCCTGATTCTCTAGTTCCGGTTGAAGAATGGCGGAGGGTCGCCGGTCATCATATCCTGATGACCGGAATACCTCAAAATTACATTCTACCAGGTCTCCCATTGAATCTATTCATTGCGGAAACAAAGGTAGTCACGCCTCGAACCAAAAATTGGTGATCAATCATAAACCTTTGGTTATCAATGAGGGTCGGTCTCTTCCCAAAAAGGATTTGGTACCGGTGCTGGGCAAAGGAAAAGAAGTTCTTGAAAGTTTAAGCAGAAAGTCTACGGTGATTCCTTTCTCCCCTGTGAAGAATCTGTCGGCTGGAGCGGCTGATGACTCGGAGGCTTCATCCTCTATTGCTTACAATTTGAAGGTAAACCGATTTTCTAATTTACCTAATATTGAGCCGAAAATTCAGGAGCCTTTGAATTTGAATTTGATGGAAAATAAAGGAGATGATAAACTGATTTCGGTTGTTGGGAAGAAATCAGCAGTAGGCCAAGACAGATTACAGAACATTGAAAATTTAAGTTCTGTAAATGCTTGGTCCAGAAGTCAGCATATTGTAGCTAAACCAATTCAGCCTGAGTTGGAAAATAATGATGTCTCGGAGGCAGTAAAACTTGATTTGGTTAAAGTTGCTGAAAATATTAAATTGCTGGAAAAATCTCTTGTGGTGAAGGTATTTGGGAAAGGAATCCCATTTTCTCTTTGTAGCATTGAATTAAGGCGCCAATGGGATAAATTTGGAAAGTTTCATATTACCTCATTGGGAGTTGAATGGATATTGTGTTCATTTCATTCTTTTCAGATAATGGAAGAGGTATTGAATGGAGGTCCATGGTTTGTGGGAGGACACATTATAAGTATGGAAAAATGGACACCTCAATTTTCCCCTACGTCTTTGAAAGGGCTATCATCTCCGATTTGGATTCGTTTACCTCACCTACCTTTACATTGTTGGGATGAGACTAATGTTACCAAAATTGTCTCAAAAATAGGAATTCCCTTGTTATTGGATGGGAAAATGTTCAAATGGGGAAGGCGTGAATTTGCTAGAGCTTGTGTACGTAGTAATCTAGACTCTAAGTTACCTCATGGAGTATGGATTGAAGGGTTATATGGAAAATTTTTTCAGAAAATTGAATATGAAAAGATTTCCTCATTTTGTTTCAATTGTGGAAAAATTGGTCATAAAAAGGAGACATGTATGGTAATTGATAAAGAAACAAGCAATGAAGGTTTACATGAGGGAATCAATGTGGTGAAATCAAAAACACTTGGAGATATGGAATTGAAGGGCAAAGTGAACAATGCAAATCCTCAAAACTCTTATGGTCCTTGGAACCATGTGAAGTTCAAGAGAAATAGGAGATTTCAAAAACAAAAATTTCAAGTTGCAGCTGAGAAGGTAAATTCTGAAGATAACTTGGAACCTGTGAAAGAGCAAGCAGGAAACAAATTTAAATTACTTTCACAGGTTTTTGCTGAAGAATTAGTCAGGATGGATGCTGAAATTCATGAACTACCAGCCAAAGATAATAGGTTGGATCCAGATTTTCAAATTGCTGATTTGGTGAGTGTTGAAACGGAACAACTTGAAGAGGGAGAAATAAATCAAGGTGCTGAGCTTGCTGGAATGACAGAAAAATTGAAGGGTTGTTCAAACATTCTGGAACAAGTGGAAGCTAAAGGAACAGAGGGTGTTGTGACGGAAAATGCTGGGAACAAACATACAAACTCTGTTATTGAAGAAATTGATTTGGTTGATCACGTGAAGTGCAAAGAAAAGCTGAAGAACTTGAAAGCTTCGGATGGACTTCATAGTTCCATCACTCCAATGGCAAAGGAAAACAAGGTGAAAAATAATGAAACCATAGATGAGGATGGAAGGTTTTTTATTCCTTCCAAATCAGGGTCTCATAAGAAAAAATTCAATAAAGATGCAAATGTATTTGGTCCGATCAAAGGCAGCTTCAGAGGCAAGAAGGCGAGCATTGTTAGGTCCATTTCTTCATTAAACTCTTAACATGGTTTCATTTGAAGGTATCATTGGCTGGTTTGGGGATTGGAAAAAGAAGTTGAAGATGAAGATTAGCAGAACTGTTAAAGTTAAGGAGAGGGGAATGGATCGTGTAGCAGCTGATTATGCTCTATTGTTTTGTGATTTTTTTAATATTTTTTTATTTTCTAGTTTTAATTTAAGCAGAAATTGGAATTTGGAAAGAAAAACTAGATTAGTGGAATATAAGTATCTTTCTATTTTTTATTTTTTACCTAATCGGGAATTCTGGGATACTAACCAACCTTTCAAGTTGTTTAATCTTTGGTATCCCCTCCACCCCAATTGGTTTAAAATGATAAATAGAGAATCTTATTTTCATTATGATAGTTTCTTTTTTCTGAATTTTGGTCTTATGCTTATATTTCTTCTAATAAAAGGCTTCCTTGTTCTTTGTGAGGATTGCCTTAGTACTAGTTTGTAATAGCTTCTTTTTAATTTCAATGCAATATGCATCTTTCAAAAAAAAAAATGACGAGACAGAAGAAGCTCGCGATTAGGAGGAAGTTTCCTTCACAGCGAGCAGAGGTCCCACTATTGCTTACGATTAAAATGTCGTAACTTTTGGCTGACAGAAAGGAACGGTGTCGGGGGAGCGAGGTCGTTTGGCCACGAGGGGAGGCGGAGAAGCGAGCTCCTGTCGCTCTGTTCGATCAAAATGTTGCAACTTCCGATTCGGTCGAAAGGGAAGTCATCGAGGGAGCCGAAGTCGAACGCCAACGAAGGAGCCGAAGTAGCGATACTTGCAGTCTCTACACCTCCACAGCGAGCGGAGCTCCGATCATTGCTTCCGATCAGGACATCATAGCTTCCAATCTAACCTAGAAGGAACATTGTCGTTAGAGGGGAGTCGAACAGCAATGAAGGATTTGGAGAAGCAACAAGAGAAAGCGAGAGAGTGGGCGATGGATGAGTGGGCACGAGAATAGGCTGAAGGCCTCATCTCTTCACCCATTTAATGGTGCGAGCGAGTCGTGGGGAGAAGCGGCATCGACGTGCGAGTGACGTGCGAGGGGTGTGGATGACGTGTGACGTGGGATGCTAGAGCAGGTATGTGATATTTTTTTTGGACAACGATCAACAAATGCACTCTAACAAATATGGTACACGTCTAGAGAAAATCACGTTTGTTGTATGCTGATTGACCCTATAAATCTCTATATATTTGTTCTAGATGTCACATAGAGGTTTCATTTAGTGGATCTCCAAAAATTACTTGGATGGCACACTAGTCTTCTTTTTTCATTGCTCTTTCAGATGTATTCATAGATGGTTGACATACTGGCTTTAGTCAAGTGAGGACCCCGAGGATAGTGATATAGCACTTCGTAATTAGGTCCCCATAGCATAATTTTGTAGAGTGAGAATGATGGATATTATCACTAACATTTGTTCTCTTTAATCACCATGGTCACTTTAGTTTATAGCCCTTGTTGTATATGCTCATCATTCTTCCATCATCTGGTTGTATCTCGATGGAATTTTAAATATTTATTTGGAGATCTTAGCATGCAATGCAATATTAACTCAAATAAATATTTAAAATGCTCTCAATTTTTAAGGATATTTGTAGATGTTATCCAGGGTGCTCATTCCACAGCTTTGGCTTGAGTCTTAAGATTTTGATACATTCTATCATATGCTTTTGTTGGTGGAATTCTGAAAAATAGGTTTTGAAAAGTTTGGTTTTCTTTGGGACTTAAAATTAAATTCTAAAATTGAATTGTCTCATTAGAAAAAGTATATCACCTAGAGAGGTGAAAATAAAATTTCATAACGGTATTCAAATTTAGAATTATAAATTCCATCTTGAGTATTGTAGCTGGATTCTAAGAGAACTTCATATGACCCCGAATGGTCAAAATGAGATTCAACTAATTATCCAGCTATAATAGTCAAGAAGTGTGATCGATAAGTTCACATCCAAAGTCTTATCAAAGAAAAATATATCTCTCTAAAGGGAGAAAATATCACTCAATGATAATTCTTTGAATGTGATAATAATGATCATCTTTTGATCTTTCCCAAAGGAATCCAATAAAAATTTTGGAAAAAATCAAATTTTAAAATCAAGTGGATGTGTGGTTCTAAATCTTCTACGAGCGCAAGCCCTTGTAGTTAATTACATCGTAGGGAGACAGAGTCCCCTACAAAAACTCTCAATTAAAATAGTGACAAATTTTTTTAGATTTTCTAGGAGTGATATCAAAAAGAGATGAATTTTAAAAACTCAAAAGGGAATGGGTCAATGTTGCAAATCTATTTTTTCATGGCTTATGTTTTGATGATTGACAAACACTGTTTCTCTTGGACTACTTGTTGCTTCTAACTTTTCAGGAATCGAAGATCGGACGATCAAGAGGAAGCCAAGTCCAAGATCGCGTAGGTTTAGGGTTGAGTCAGTCTGTAATTTTATTTTTTCACCTTTTGAGTCTACTTGTAATAATCAAAAAGACTGATGCTAAGTAACCCTTCACACACACACTTGAGAGGCTTAGAAATTCTGTTTTTTCCCACATCGGCCCGGCCGATATTTATATCGTCCGGGACGATCAGCTTAAAATAGAAAGTCTAATTAAGGATTCTTAATTAAGGTAGCCGACATTAACATATCGGCCTGGACGATACGTTTATCGGCCAGGACGATAAGCTCAAAATAGAAAGAGATAGCCGCCTTAGACAGTTTAGGCATACTGAATTTTAAATTATCGTCCAGGACGATTCCAGGATCGGCCAGGACGAAATTACCAAATTATGCCTTAATTGATCAGGAAATCAAGGGAGTAATTAAGGATGATTGATACGATCATATCGTCCAGGACGATCGTAAGATCGGCCTGGACGATCAAGCCAAATTTCAATCGGCCAGGACTGTTCCCAGGGTTGTGCTTAGGACGATTTACCTCTGATTTGAACTAATCGGCCAGGACGATCGTATGATCGTCCGGGACGATCAAGCCAAATTTCAATCGTCCAGGACTGTTCCCAGGGCTGTGCTCTGGCCGATCTTCCTTGATTTGTACTAATCGGCCAGGCCGATGTCCATATCGGCCTGGACGATAAAGTCGGCTACTTGCAATTAATGAGCTCCTCTTGAGCTCTTCTATTTAAAGAGCTCTTCTTCAATGTTTTTAAGAGACCTTTAGCTGCTGCCTTGACCTGAGAAGACCTTGAGGAGAGAAGGAGAGAGAGGGAGAGAGAGAGGATCTTGTGAGGGGGAGCTTGTGAGGGGATTCACAAGGGTTGCTCAAGGATCGCTCTGCTTGTCTTTCGTCTGGAGTTTCTCGTCCGTGGAAGGGTCGGTAGAGGTAAGGAGTTTTGCCTTTGGTTGTGGTTCTCTGCCAGCTTCAGGAGGAAGCAAAAGGAGGTAGGTTCTCTGCCTTGCCGGGGTGGCAAAAAGGAGTTTCTTGTGAGGGCTTCTCCGCCTAGCTGTGGGGGCTAAAGGAGAGTCACGTTTTGTAGTGCAATACTTGGAGGGTGCCTCCAAGGAGTGGATGTAGGTCGAGTCGACCGAACCACTATAAATCTTGTGTTCTTATTTTTGCTTCTGCACTTTTAAATTTCGCATTTGGTTTGGTGGTGTGATTTGGTTTGTGAATTTATTTCTTTGTCTTCAGAATTTTTAAAATACCAATTCACCCCCCCCTCTTGGTTAGCTTGGGACTAAGCTCATAGGGCTTAACATCCCGAACGAACTTTCAAGTGGTATCAGAGCGGGATTCGAAAAATTAAGTTTGAAAACTTTTTGAATTTGATCCATGGCTAACATAGGAAATAGAAACACTACTGAAGGTTATTCGATTACACGACATCCTCTATTTGACAACTTACCTTTTGATTTTTGGAAAACCCGCATGTCAACGTTTTTACAATCTACTGATTATCGCATATGGATGCTTATTCAAGAAGGTTATTCTCCACCTTCTCGTGAAATTAATGGTATTAAAACTGAAGTTGCTTTTACTGAATGGACTTTCGATGAACGTGATTTGGCTCAGTTAAATGCAAAATGTTTGAACTGTTTTTTCTGTGCTTTGAAATCTGAAGATTACATGCGTGTTTCAACTTGCAAAATTGGTAAAGAGATTTGAGATAAATTATGCATCACCTATGAAGGTACTAATGAAGTTAAGCAAACCCGTTTGAACTTTCTCTTGCATGACTACGAACTTTTTCGTATGAAACCTCATGAATCGATTTCTGACATGTACACTAGGTTTACTCAGATTGTTACTTCATTGCATGCACTAGGAAAAGAGCTTTCGAATTATGAAAAAGTTAACAAGATTTTGAGATGCTTGCCTTCGTCTTATGATGCAAAAATAACTGCAATCACTGAATCAAAAGATTTGAATACTTATTCCATTGATAACTTACTTGGCTCACTCATTGCTTACGAGCAAGGTGTGAATCAAAGAAATCTTGATGCAGGTGAGAAGAAAAAGGAGAAAACAATCGCTCTGAAGGCGCACAAATCGGATTCTGAATCTTCCGGGTCTGAGAGCGATGAAGTTGCCTTCATCACAAGGCAATTCAAAAGCTTTCTAAGGAAGAAACATAGGCATCATCAAAATTGGAGGAAAGGTAAGGATCACAAATATGTTAAAGGATCTTCTGATGTTGTTTGTTTTGAATGCAGGAAACCTGGACATGTGAGAGCCGATTGCCCTACACTTCAAGATCAATTAAGCAAAGAAAAGGAAAAAGGTGAGGAGAAAGCCAAGTCAAGGAAGGACAAGAAGAAAATCCAAAGAGGATTTTGGGCAGAATCTGGTACTGATTCCTCTGAGACTGAACCAGAGGAAGAGACTACGAATTTGTGTTTCATGGGAGAAAATCAAAGTGATGAAGAAGAGGTATGTAAACCAACCTATGATGAATTGTTTGAAATTTGTGAAAAAATTCATGCATCATACAAAAAACTTAAGAAAACTCATGCTAGCCTAAAATTAGAACATTCAAATCTACAAAAAGAGCATGAAGTGTTTCTCAAAGACCATGCAACGATTGATTCAAATCGCATGGCTCTTCTTGATGAATTTGATGAGTTGAACAAAAAACATTTGGAATTAATTGATGAACATAATGCATTAAAAGTTTCACACACCTCACTTAGTTTTGATCTTAAGAAATCTAAAGATCTTGAGAAAAATTTGAGGATTGAGATTGATGCCTTAAAGAGAACAAATTTGAGGATTCAAAATGATCGGATGACTTCCACTATTGATCTTAAGCCAAAACCTAGGAAGAGGCATTATAACTCAAATCATCTAAGAAATCCCTTTCATGGAATTAGATGTTTCTCATGTGGCATGCTAGGACACATCTCACACACTTGCACCGTTCATCGTAGTACTCATTGGGTGTGGAGACCTAAAATGCATGATTCACAACATACCTTACCTGCATTACATTCTACTTTTTCTAAGAAGGATCCCAAACCTGTTTGGGTTCCTAAATCTGACTGTTGTTGAGTTTTGCAGGTGTGCTCTCACCAAAGTCCTCGTGGGAGCATAGGATAACTGGACATAAGGAGGCTTGCAGCTCAAAAGTTGCTTAAACTCGCTGCTTTATCACTTGCTTGAAACATTAGTTTTGTGTGTCTTTTTTACTTTTCTTCTAGTTTGTGTGCTCACTTTGTATTGATTTTAGTTTGCTTTATTTTTCATTTGTTTTGTTTTGTTTTGTTTTGTTTACTCGCTGCTCTTTAATTTTGGCCTTCCATATGATTAATCCTTTCAAGCTTTTAGATTTTGGAGTTTTTGGAGACAGTGATTTAGCTTTTCAAAATTGGTTAAAGGGAGTTTTCTGTTGATGTTTTCCCTCCTTCAGACTTTATTTAGTGGTATGATTTTTCTTCTCTAAAACAAAAGTCTAAACTCGGTTTAACCAATGGCTTGTTAATTAAGATCTTTTTCTTATCTTGCTACATTAATTTATCTTATGTATAATAGCCAAAGTTTTTAGTTATCATTCAAGCTTTTGAAATCTTGCCATTGCATTTATCACATGTTTTTGATTTAGTGTTGTGGATTGTTCTTCCCTATGTTAGAGAGAGAGCCCCTATTCTCTAATATTTGGAGGATATACTCACAACTAAGTTTTTTTTAAGGGTATATTAAAGAATTTCTAGCTTGCAAAAGTTAAAAAGGAAAGAGGCCAATGAAGCCAAAATTGAAAAGAATGCTATATACACAAAAGTGTATCAAAGAATCAAAAGATGCTCAAAAGAGCAAATCAAATGACAAGAGGCATAAAATGAGCCCACTAAATGCAAGCTATTCTCTCTTTGATAAAACTCTTAAAACTTAGATAATTCATTAATTATGT
Source organism: Dendrobium nobile (assembly GCA_022539455.1). Lineage (NCBI taxonomy): Eukaryota > Viridiplantae > Streptophyta > Magnoliopsida > Asparagales > Orchidaceae > Dendrobium > Dendrobium nobile. The sequence goes on from CM039726.1 coordinate 41,490,396, forward strand.
GATGTTTTCAAAGACTTAATTTCAATTTTCATGATTGAGAAAAACTACTTTGGTTTATTAAATATGAGATATTTTCTTTGTAAACAAGCTTTGAATGGATCTTATTATCCCTATTAGTTATTCTAAGCTGAATTTTTTGTTTTCCAAAAGAATTTTGTACCCTAAAGGATGTCCGATCTAGGGTTAACAGAATCGGATGTTCTACCTTCTACTAATTGAGATTTGTTAAACTTTCTGATCTCTTGGAACTCTAAAAGTTTAACTTTTTGAAAAAAAATTCTCATATGATGCCTCCATAAATACAAAAAATTTAGAAAAATTAAAATCCAAAAAATATTCATTTTTGATTTTTCATTGTGTCCCTTTTTATTTTTTTTTTGTTTTGACTGTTTTTCTTTTGTTTTATTTTTTTTTAGAGTCTTGATCATCAGCCTTCACCTCTTGATTTCAATTTCTAGTCACATCGTCCTGGCCGATACCCTTATCGTCCAGGACGATATGACAAATTCTGTTCAAAATCCATCTGCTGACCCTTTTTGTTTGAAAACAATAAACTCATCGTCCCGGACGATCCCATATCGTCCTGGACGATTTGATCGAACTCTTGGTGATAGTCCTGGCTGATAGTATATTTTGTCTAGCCGATGCATTTTATGTGCATCGTCCTGTCCGATACACTGGATCGTCCTGGACGATCCACGTGTCAGTACGTTTTGATCTTTAAATTCGGCCCCGGACGATCCATTATTGGACCATCGGCTGGGCCGATCCACTGTTCGTCCTGGACGATACACGTGGCAAGCATTTTAAACGTTTTAACTTCGGCCGGTACGATCAATTATTGTGCATCGTCCCGGACGATACACCTAATCGGCCCGGACGATCTGCTTTTTCAACGGTCGTTCGGCCTGACTCCTCGGGCCGATCGCCTGTGTCTATTCGGCCTGGCCGATATCTGATCGGCCCGGCCGATCGGATCACTTTTTTGACCAATCGGCCTGTACACAATTATTGTACCCTATCGGCCTGGACGATTCTGCGATCGGCCAGGACGATAGGGTCGTTTCTTTAAATTCAGGCCAATTCCAGCCATTTTTCTCACCCTCTTCCTTCAACTCTTTTGTGTTTTCCTGCTACCTCTCTCAGATGGCTGGTGGGAAACGTATTCGTCAGGCATCCGGGAGTTCTTCGAGGGCGACTCTAGACCCTTGATTCAGGGAGGCAGAAGATCAGGCTGCCTATCATCGCTACAAGGAGAGTGGCTTCACCCTGTCCCGGATAATCAATCCAGCATATCTCTCATACCCGGTAATGGACCTTTTTGCCCACACCTCTCTTTGTTTTATACTCACTCTCGCCTTCCCTTTCTCTTCCGAACTTCTCGCTGAATTTTTTGCTAACCTACGCATTAACCACACCTTCACAGTCATGACCTCCTATGTGAATCGACGCCCTGTCGAAATCACATATCAGGACTGTGTTGATCTTCTACAGCTATCCACCACTGGGGATAAGCTGCACCAAATAGCCACTAATCCTGATCTTGACTGGTCTACGGCGAATCACTTCCTTCGTCAGACCAATACACATTTCCATGTTGGAGAGACTAGCTCTTTAGTCAAAGATGCTAGGACATTCCAACATGTCCTTCGTACATCCATAATCCCAAAAGCCGGGGACCGGATTCACATCACCCCTCTACTGTCCCTCACTACTTTCTACATTATGGCCCAAAGAGAATTCAATGCCGCTAATCTACTCTTTCGCTACATTGATCACCTAACTACAATTCGCGACCCAGGTCATAAGAGAAAGCCCAATCTAGCCTTAGGACACATCATTGCCTATGTCCTTGAAACCAAATACAATCTCCAATATCCTAATCATCCTGACCTTCACCCTACCTACTACTCAAACAATTCCTTCACTGCACTTCATAGTACTCGTCTTCACCTAGGAGATGGGGAAGGTCGGAGGGCAAGAGAGGAGGAGGCTCCCGCTCCCGCTCCCGTTCCGGATCCTGTCCCTCTCCACCAGCACTCACCCTTTGATCAGTTGATTGAGAGATTTGACCGTTGGGAGACTCGGTTTGACACCTACGTTGTTGCTCAGGAGAAGCAACACTCAGAGGACATTGCCCGCTACGAGCAACACCGCGCTGAGGATTTAGCCCGATTTGACAGTTTCGTTACTCAGCAGCAGCAGCAGCATGACCAGGACATCGCCTGGTTCAATGCTCAGTTCACCTCTGTGAGACCTCGTTCCCTTCCTGTTCCTCTCTAATTTAGATTTTCCTCTCAGGATCGTCCGGGACGATAGTGGGATCGTCCAGGCCGATCTGCACTGTAGGAAATATCGGCCTGAGAATAGTCCTGGGAACCGTCCAGGATGATTTTTTTTGGTCTGATCGTCCCGGGACGATTTGGCGATCGGCCGGGCCGATCTGCTTTATGATATATGAAAATCAACTCGTTTTGATGAGAGAGAAAATCATTTTAAATCAAAATATCTGTTTTGAGGAGAGAGAAAGAGAAAAGGAAAAGAGGAAAACTTGGTTTTGGAGGCCGCGGAGCGCTTTTCGTCCGACGTCGCTGTTGGGAAAAGTGAAGATCTCGTGGTAAGGACTCCGAACCCTATTTCTGTTTTCAAAGATATTGAGTTTTGACCGAGTTATGATCCGTTTTGTGTTTTCGTAGTCGACTTTTCGACGTGATTTTGATTTGACACGACTTTCACCGCACAACTTTTGATATGTTATAGATATGATTATTACACACAATTTGAGTATTTTCTGCGACGATTTTACCGGTCGGAATTGATTCTACGCGATTTTAATCGAATAGAAAAATATTAGGACTTGATTTGATTTGATTTCTATAGAATAATAGTCTTGCAATGATGTCGTGAATATTCTATTGTAATTTGGAAGAATTTGGAAATTGTGTCTTTTTGTAGGATTTTTGTGTAAATTTGACCGACTGCCGTTACGCTGCCCGATTTTCGTATGATTTCTGAATTTTCAGGAATTGATAGATTGAATTGATATGTGTATGATTATTGATATGATTGTACTGAATTGATTTAATATTGATTATTGCATCGGTTATGGATTGATTATTGAACTGATTATTGATTGACTATTGATACTGGAACCCAAGTGGAACCTGGTTGAACGTTGGTGAAGATTGATATTGACCTGTACAGGATGGTGGGCCGACGAGCTTTCCTTTAAACCATTGATCATTGATATAACGATTGGGAGTTATAAGGAGTTTTAAATGCCGACGGGCGGCCGACGGGCAAAATGAGTGACGACTCTTATTGATAGACCAACGTACTACAACAGCAACGGATTCTACAACAGCAACATGACCAGTTGATTTTACTTGTCCAGTATATAGTATTGAATTGCATGTTTACTGTATTGATTTATGGATTCATTGTTTTATAGATTTCTGCTTTATCGACTTTGATTGGATTTATTAGATCATACGATTTCATTGATTTCACTGATTGATTGCTGTGCATCGATATTGAGCATTGATATAGATATTGCATTGATAGCATGGACATGAATAGTATAGAATCATTGACACTGTTGCTTATAGATTCATTGATTTCTGCTTATAGATTCATTGTTACTACTGCCTATGGATTTATTGATCTCGCTTATAGATATTACTGATAGACTGTATTGATTTGATAGGATTTGATAGCGATTGATTTAACGGATTGATTGATTCGACGATTAGATTGATTTGACGGATTGACTGATTTTCTTCTGTGTACAGATTTCTTCGAGATTGACGTGAATTGATTGAGCTAGATTATTGATTTGCCTGCTGCTGCATTGACTGGATTTATTGACTATGGATTTCGTATTGCACCGATTCATTGACCATTGACTGAAATAGATTTGATTGACTGTGATTGACTGACATGCATATTGATAGCATAGCCGTACTTTGATTTCAGTTATAGGTATTAGGTGACCTACTGGGCTTTGTAAAGCTCATTATATGTGGTTGAAATTTTCAAGTCAGGGCAAGGGAGCAGAAGATAGGAATTGATTCAGATCTTCAGGTTTTTGTCTTTTGATTGATAGTGATTCTTTTGTACTCAGGATAGATTTCAGAACTGGTGATTGTAGTGTAGTTCCTGAGTATTGTACATGAACTTTTGAGTTTGAATCGACTTGTATATTGATGTTTTAAATTTTATAGATGTTTGATAGACTGTTTAATTGAAGGTTTTAGATAACTCTGGTAAATTGTTTGAGTAATTGATTGACATTCTTTCCAAGTTAGATCTTGGGGCATCACAACCTCACTTGCCACCTACTTTCAGCAGCCACCTCCACCACCTCCATCTGATGATCTGGATCCCTCGTTGTTTTAGTCTGTATTTTATGTCGATTGTTTCCTGTCTTTTTAGTGTGCTTGTTAGTCTTTTTCTTGTGTTTCTAGACCCGCTTTTTGTGATGACAAAAGGGGGAGTAGGGTGTAGGAAAAAGCTGTTTTAGGGTGTAGGAAAAAGCTGTTTGGTCTTGGATTTTGTAACCTTGCTGTGTTTTAATAAAATTTTCCTACTTGTGTTTGCCATCATCAAAAAGGGGGAGATTGTTGCAAATCTATTTTTTCATGGCTTATGTTTTGATGATTGACAAACACTGTTTCTCTTGGACTACTTGTTGCTTCTAACTTTTCAGGAATCGAAGATCGGACGATCAAGAGGAAGCCAAGTCCAAGATCGCGTAGGTTTAGGGTTGAGTCAGTCTGTAATTTTATTTTTTCACCTTTTGAGTCTACTTGTAATAATCAAAAAGACTGATGCTAAGTAACCCTTCACACACACACTTGAGAGGCTTAGAAATTCTGTTTTTTCCCACATCGGCCCGGCCGATATTTATATCGTCCGGGACGATCAGCTTAAAACAGAAAGTCTAATTAAGGATTCTTAATTAAGGCAGCCGACATTAACATATCGTCCTGGACGATACGTGTATCGGCCAGGACGATAAGCTCAAAATAGAAAGAGATAGCCGCCTTAGACAGTTTAGGCATACTGAATTTTAAATTATCGTCCAGGACGATTCCAGGATCGGCCAGGACGAAATTACCAAATTATGCCTTAATTGATCAGGAAATCAAGGGAGTAATTAAGGATGATTGATACGATCATATCGTCCAGGACGATCGTAAGATCGGCCTTGACGATCAAGCCAAATTTCAATCGGCCAGGACTGTTCCCAGGGCTGTGCTCAGGACGATTTACCTCTGATTTGAACTAATCGGCCAGGACGATCGTATGATCGTCCGGGACGATCAAGCCAAATTTCAATCGTCCAGGACTGTTCCCAGGGCTGTGCTCTGGCCGATCTTCCTTGATTTGTACTAATCGGCCAGGCCGATGTCCATATCGGCCTGGACGATAAAGTCGGCTACTTGCAATTAATGAGCTCCTCTTGAGCTCTTCTATTTAAAGAGCTCTTCTTCAACGTTTTTAAGAGACCTTTGGCTGCTGCCTTGACCTGAGAAAACCTTGAGGAGAGAAAGAGAGAGAGGGAGAGAGAGAGGATCTTGTGAGGGGGAGCTTGTGAGGGGATTCATAAGGGTTGCTCAAGGATCGCTCTGCTTGTCTTTCGTCTGGAGTTTCTCGTCCGTGGAAGGGTCGGTAGAGGTAAGGAGTTTTGCCTTTGGTTGTGGTTCTCTGCCAGCTTCAGGAGGAAGCAAAAGGAGGTAGGTTCTCTGCCTTGCTGGGGTGGCAAAAAGGAGTTTCTTGTGAGGGCTTCTCCGCCTAGCTGTGGGGGCTAAAGGAGAGTCATGTTTTGTAGTGCAATACTTGGAGGGTGCCTCCAAGGAGTGGACGTAGGTCGAGTCGACCGAACCACTATAAATCTTGTGTTCTTATTTTTGTTTCCGCACTTTTAAATTCCACATTTGGTTTGGTGGTGTGATTTGGTTTGTGAATTTATTTCTTTGTCTTAAGAATTTTTAAAATACCAATTCACCCCCCCCCCCCCTCTTGGTTAGCTTGGGACTAAGTTCATAGGGCTTAATATCCCGAACGAACTTTCAATCAAAATTGAGCAGTTATTATCGTAATCAAGGGAAGAAAAGTAGGAGACACTTTGAGATTCCAGAACCATCCGAAAGTGACCCAACTTAATCTAAGTGTTGGGCTTTACCTTTTGGATTAAAAGAAGATTTAATTAAATTTGAGCATTTTATTAAAAATTTGGGATTATATTCCTGAAGGTTGGGGTCTTATAATCAAAGATCTGCCTCGGATCCTAGATCTAAATTTGGACACTAGACCACAGTCGTCCGAACCTAACTAATGTAGTACAAGATCTAGAATTACCTCGGCCTGGATTGGGGAGCCAACTAACCATCTAATCGATTTAAAATACATAAGTATGGTCTTTTATGAAAGAGTGGTAGGGACATTTTATTTAAGATTTTGGAGAGCTGGGCCGACATCTAGATATTTTCCTAATTGGCCCCCTTTTGACTTATGCTGGGTGCATAATACTGAGGACTAATGCAATTAAAATTTTGACATTTTTAATTTGTTTCTAATGCGATGTATGCTAGTCAACAACTTCAAATCATGAATGCTTGAAAGTTAAAAATAGGCATAAAAATAATTTTTTTGAAGACTAGAGTTCCCCAGGTCTGGCTCCTCGTCCTCATAGGTCAGACTATTCAGACTCTAACCGGAGGTGGGGAAGGGTCTAAAGCAAGGAAAGAAGGAGTGCAGAAATATGCATGAAACCCCGGGGTCGATCCCCAGCTAATTCCCTAGATTCGTCTTTCTATGTTATTTAGACTCACTAAATTTTAAACTATTTAATTATGAGTATAAAAATTTTGCACCCTCACGAGCCTCACGTATCCAAGCAAAAATAAAAGCGGCACACAAATACTAAAAAATTAAGAAAAGTAGATAGTTCTGTACACAATCATTTCATCACATCAAATATGAATGATTAATTAATAAATATCCACAGGCATAGTTGCCTTATTTATTATAAATCAGGGTCTTGCAAAAAAATAAAGTGGTCGGGCACCACTGACAATAACCCATATTCTAAACCTAGTAGAGACACAAGTGGTTTTGAATGGGAAACTTTCTATCTTTAAATCTTTAATCTTATTCTCCTCCAAGCTCCTTTCCTTCAGGCTCCTTGGATTCTTCGTAGTAGACTATCCAAATGGATAAGAGGGCACTTCCTTTGAGGGGAAGATCACTCTTTCCTCTTTGGGTAGGGAAAAAGTTATCCAAATTTAGATCTCCAAATAAAAAAGGGCTACTCCCTTAAGGGGTGTCCTTTTCTCTTTGGAGTCTAAGCTTTGGACCTATGTATCCTAATTCAAAACTCCACTTTCACAACACTTTATATTTACACAAATTATATTTATATGAAAATAAAAAATTCTAGACTCTTCTACAGGGTTATCCTAAGAAGTTAATAAATCAAAATATATTTCCAAGTAGTTATATATGTGTATAAAAATAAATAAACACACTGGCCACACTCTTTTTATTATTTGGGCGGCTTAGCATCTGAAGCACCTATGCAAGCATTTTTTATAATTAATTTTTATTGATTTAGCCCCCCTTTTTATTATCCTGCATGAGCGTGAGCACCTGGAAAAAATTATGTAAACATCTAGATTGTTCCTATCCTAAGGGTAATCTAGTCGCCAAACACATCAATCATCCACAGAGTGCAGTAAAAAGTAAGCAGACACAATAAGGTAATTTCATTCACAACATGTAGTAAAATCACGAAAAATCTGGCACACAGCGAAAAAGTAAACATCGGCTTAACCTAGATCTAGAGTTTGTTGTCCTAGCAAATCATCTAAAGTGTGTGTAGAAGGTCATGTGGGTGGGGCAGATCCTAAGCTGGATAGTTAATTAAAGTTATCTAAAATTTTGAATTTGTTAAGTCTTAAAGGGAGATTTAAGTTAAAGTTTAAATATTAATATGTTAAAAATTTTGTTAAATATATTTTAAGGATTAATTGATTACTATCTTTGTTTCACACCGAGGCCATAAAGTTTATTTCACCTTTCTTTGGGCTAAGCTAATAGCCTCGTAGGTCTAGGTTACCTAGAAGTAATCGGAGTTGATTAAGTTAATTTAAATTGGTTGGAATTAAAGGAGTGGATTAATATTAAAAAGAATTAATTACTAATTTTAAAAGGTTGGTTAAAAATTTAATTAACCAAATTAGAAAATTTTTGAGTTTGAAAGAATTAACGGGTTTTAGAAAATTATCAAGATACGTTAACTAAGGGCAAAAGTTGATTTTTAAAATTAGAGGGAATCTTAAAGATTTCAGATCTTTAATAAATACGAGGCCTTATTATGAGTTGTTAGACTGGTAGCACACTCAATTTGAAGTTTTCTATGAAAAGTTATGATTTTTAGAAGTTTTGACTCAATTTTGACCTAGAGTTGACCAAATTGTTGACTTTTTGACTTTGACCAAATTTTGGGGGTTTGACTTTTTTAAAAAATACTAGATTTTAAATAGAATCATTAGCCTTTGAGTTTGATTGATTTAGAATTTTCTACAATTAGTTATGAATTTTAGAAATTAAGATATTTATTGGAATTATCTAGTTACCTTAATTAGAAAATCTTTTTAGTGATTTGACCCAAATGAACCCTAAACTTCTTGAAATCAAATCCAAAGATTAGAAATGATCTAAGGAGAGATCAGCAAGTGTTTAAAGATTTTTTTAAGATTTTTAATAATTTTTAATTAATTAAAATTGATTAAACATTGATTTTGATTAAAATTAAATTAAAGTCGATTTTAATGTCAAATTAAAGAGGTTTTAATTTCTACAAGTTTAGGAATTAATTAGGATCAGTTAGAGGTGTTTATGTAATTTTTAGGGATTAATAAAAATTTTTGATGAATTAATTAGGCTTTAGGCCAATTCTAGGGAGGGAATTTTTTTGGCTCGTAATTAGTGGACCAAATGGGCACCAAATCTGATGAGATTTGGACCATGAGATCACTTGATCTCAGGGCCTAAGCACACCAAACTTGAACCTAAATGAAGTTTTCTAAGGTGGCTAAACAAGCCACCTAAGGTGATCCCTAAGTCACCTTAGAAAAATCCTAGGGAGCTAACCTAGGGTTGGATTGGGGGAAAATCACTTGCTCTAAGCTCCCTATACTACACATCATCACCACATTCATAATCACATCCTAAACCTCATTGGATAGATCATGATTCTAATTTCGGTGTAAGGGTTAACCCATGACCCTTAAAACAAAATTGGCATGATAATGCCCTAGGACATCTCAAATAGGGGAGGCAAAATTTGGACATGTCAGGGACATGTCGAAATTCATTCTCCCAAAATTTTAGGCCCTGGTGAATTCATTTAAGCAATAAATGCAATAATTAAGAAAACACTAGAATTAACATTAAACTTAATACGATGCAATTAGAGCCTAGAATCATAGGGTATTTGTATATCTCCCTAAGATCTTTCCAATGAGCCTAAGAACACCTAATTTGGTCAAGTGTGCAGGAAGATATTAAATTTTGAAGTTTCCCTTGATTTTTTGTAAAATTAAATCCTTTAATTACCCAGTTAGCCGGCGCTTTACAAGCGGCGTGTCACGATTGGTGGAGCAATCATTGGCTGTTGTCTGGATAATGGTCGAATTTACCATAGCCGTCAGATGGGCGATCAGACGTCCCTGATCAATTGGCCACTGAAACTGCAGGATCTAATCCGTGCCATTGATTAAAATCAACGGTTTGGATTATGTCTTCCACCTCTCGTGCGAACTCGAAACCATAGGGCTTTTCTGGCATGATTCGAGCGATCTCACTGGCAAACTTTAATGAAATTTTACAGGGAGGATCAGGGGGAGAGAAACCTTCAATCCAACGGTGGAGATTTGCTCGGGTGAAGGTTTCCTTCACACTTGACCGAACTACCTATCTAAGGAGCTCGGGATCGAAAGATTACCGCATAGAAGGCCTCAACGAATGAGCTTCTCTATCAGGAAGCTTCAGGGGATGAAGGCAAGCAGATCTCCTTCAGACACAGGACTGGAGGATGGCCGGAGGTACGACTTTGAGCGTACTGCTGAAAGCTTTCGCTGGAGTTCACTCGAACGGATTAAAGGGGAAGTCTGGGAAGCTAGGAAATGAAGCATGAGGAATGAGGTGGCTCTAGGGAGTGATTTCGAAAGCTTGGGATTGAGTGGCAGCTGCTGAGATGAGTTTCCTGATTCAGCCACCTCCCGCGAGCTTGGACGGCCGTGATTGACTGGGAGGAGCCTCAGATGAGCGCCAGGTGGAGGTAGACATGCTCCTAGAGGGATCGTGAGCCTGAAGCCGACGAGCCCCATCCTTTGGAAGGCTTTAGGTCAGGATCAAATGGGGGGTGGGGACCACCAGAGCTTATTCTCCATTGGTTCCGGTCACCACCGATGGGGGTCTGGGTCGGGTTGACTTGAAAAGGATGATAAGGACATGCTGGACTCGAGGGTGAGCTCAATTGAGCCTGGGGAGGTCCAATTCGATCGGGTGACCTGGTTTGACCCAAACCTGCTCAATTTAGGTCAAGTTGGGTTTAACCCAGGTTAGGACAAACCTTGGGCTAGATGTGGGAGGTGGGTCTGGTCCACCCAATGCAAGTGGCAATTGGGTTCAATTTGGCTTGAGTTCAAAAATGGCTCATGTTGATCCAAATCTACTTGGTTTGAGCCAAATTGGGCTCAACCTAGGTTAGGCTAGACCCTACGCTTGATGTGGGAGATGGGTCTGGGTCTGATCCACCCAATACAAGTGGTCATTGGGTTCAATTTGACTTGAGTTCAAAGATGGCTCATATCCATGTGATTTTGACCACTTTGGGCTAGCCCAAAAGTTTACCCAAGTCAACCCAAGGCTTGAGCCAGCTAGGGGAGGTGCATTGGACCTAAGGCCACCTAATGGAGGTGTTGGTCAGGTTCAATTGAGCTCAGGACAGGAGTTGGCTCAATCCCAAGTAGTTTTGGCCACTTTGGGTTAGCCTAACTCTTGACCCAAGTGGATTCAATGGCTGGATTGGTTAAGGGAGGTGTATTGGGTCAGGGGAGACCCAATGACATCTTGGTTTGGGTTCAATTTGATTTAGATTGAGAAATCACTTAAAGGGGACCTCTCTTTGGGCACTTGGGTCATGCTAAAAGGCTAACCCAAGTGGACCCAAGGCTTGGGTCTCCAAGAGGGATCTCTTGGAAGCCTAAGGACTCATTCTATGAGTTCAAATGGGGTTAAAGTGGCTTTGGTCAAAGGGTTTGAATGAAAGGAGGGGTATATATGTCATTTGGTCAAACTTGGTTGACTTGGTCAACCAAGTTGACCTAGGACTAGGAGTTAGGTCCATTGAAATCAATTTGGTCATATGAACCTAATGGATGGGGTATAAAGGTGTGGAGAGGTCATTTGGGTCAAAATGATCATTTTGACCCTTAAGGCCTTTAGGTAAAAATAGGTTAACTTGGCAACCAAGTTGACCCAAGGTTGGAATTAAATTTCAAGAGGTATAAAAAATTATTTGAAAACATTTGAAGAAGATTTCAAAGATTGATGGTTAAATCAAATTGAGTTTAGGCCAAAAGTCAAAAAATCCCCCTTTAAGGGCATTTTGGTCATGTTGGCCTTGAGTTAGTTCTGGGTAAAATTAAATCTAGCAAGATGTAGACTATTGCTTAACAAGTCAATATTAAGGTATTGGGAGTGGTCAAAGGGTTTGGAGGGTACTCCAAGGCCAAATTTTACTGGGTGAAAGGTCTAGTGGCATTGATTGTAAATATTTGAAGATTTTGCAACCTTTGAAACTGGATTAAGTTTATGGTGCTAGAATCCTCCAAATGAGTTTAAATTTGAAGGGTTGGTACTAGATACATGTCACATTAATATGTGATTGACAGACCCTGAATCAGATGCTAATTGACTGGGTTTTGAAGGTGATGGAAAAAACATCCAGGAAGGGCTTTAGGACCTGAGTCCTTAACCCTGGGTTCTGGGTTTGAATTGAGTTAAGATTTGGATTAGGCTTGAGGTCTAGGAACTAGGAAGATCCTAGGATCTAAAGTCCAAAGAAACCTAAGGACTAAAGCTCAAGAAGGAGTTAAAAGTGACCTCATACAAAAATGAGGTCAACAACTTTGTGCTGCGGACATTGATAGAGAATCACCTTATTTATCTTTACTGACTTGTCAGAAGATTTGTATGTCTTCTGCCCTTTGCTTTTAGCTTTGGTGGGCCTGATGAAAGGGGTAGATGTTAATGACCTAGAACCCTTTAAGTTTGTACTAGGTTGGTGGCAAGATCATTGGTCCAGAGCTTTGTATATAATAGACTTGTTGATGATGAAATCCTCTTAGTTCAGCCTAAGGCCTTGTGTGAACTTTGGGATAATTTTTTTTGGTCCTTTGCTTTGTGCTTTGATGGACTTGTTGAAGAAGAATTCCTTCGATCCTCACTTTGTGCTTTACAGATTTGTTAAAGGATTTGCAGGTTTTAGATTAGGTTGATAATACCAAAAATGGGTAGTATCTTTATCCTTAACCACTTGATGAGACTTTAATCTGAGTCACTTAAGTTCTTCAGATCGGGAGAGCTAGAATTTGATATCTCTTTATCCTCTGGTTGCTGGGATGGGGATTCCTCTCTTACGGCCTTTCTTATGGCTTGTTGAGTAGATGGAGCTGCCAGCGATCTGATCATATTTGGGCTTGTTGGATCCAACCTCTTACACCCATTCAGGCTTCAGACTTGAGTTATGGGAATGACGCTTCCCAATACTAAGTTTACTGAAGTTGGCAGATTTAGAGTCATCCTTTGTAGTTAAAGATTTGGAGCCTACGAGCCTTTGGTGGTTGCTCGAGACTCATCTTCCCATTAGAACTTTGATTCTCCAATCATTTGAGAGAATTCGGTGGACTACGATCACTTGAACTAGCCGAGTCAAATTGGCCTTCATTCTTCCTATAGTACCTACTAACGGGTTGGTAAAGTGGGGGTTCCGCTACTATAGCTTTCTTATGGCTTGTTGAGTAGACGGAGCTGCCAGCGATCCGGCCATATTTGGGCTTGTTGGATTCGACCTTTTACACCTATTCAAACCTTAAGCTTCAAACTATTGAAAGATTTCAAGCTTTTTTAACTCAATTTGTAGAAGTTTGTAGCCACAAATATCTCTTTCTTAACTTTTGAGTCTTGATTTGTTAGAGAAAGTGGTGTCTTAATCTTTTGAAAGATCACATGCATATACTTTGAAAAAGAAATCTTTGTATTCTTTAGCACTAAAGAACATTTAAATTGATAATTTTAAATATTTATTCGGGGATCTCGGCTCACATCGTGATGTCGACCCAAATAAATATTTAAAATGCCTCCTATCTCACAGGGACATTCTAAAGCAGAATAAATTTAGAAATTTTAAAATTTTAAATATTTATTTAGGGATCTTAGCACGCAGTACGATGTCGACCCGAATAAATATTTAAAATACCCCAAATATGATGGGAGATTTTGAAATACATTCTCATAATACAGGAGAATTTCAAAATATAAAATGTATACGCTAATAAATATGTATGAAAATATAGTGTATTAAACATAAAATTTTCCTGTGTAATTTTTTGCATAATACTTCTTTAGGTATCGGCCATTGATTGATGGCATTGGCCTTCGACTATTCAGATCAATGAGTTGACAAACTTCTCCTTGGTACCTTTTCGATGATAAAAGGTCCTTCCCAGTTGGATATCAATTTGCCACCAATTTTTCTGTGTGAGATGATTGGCCTTCTCTGCACTAGGACCAATTCTCCTTCTTGAAATGATCGAAGATGCACCATTCGATCAAAGGACTTTGTCATCCTGGCTCGGTAGATCTACAGGTTCTATTGAGCTTGCAACATGAGTTCATCGAGTGCATCAAGCTTCTCCATTCTTAACCATGCATTTTATTCTTGAGTCAGCTCATTCTGGATGGCGACTCGAAGAGATGGAAGTTCAACCTCTAGTGGCAACACTGCTTCAACTCCGAACACTGGAGAGTAAGGAGTGGATTTGGTTAGTATTTTGTAGGTTGTACGATACGCCCCATAACGCTTCTACCATCTTCGTATGCCACTCTCTTTTGTTCTTAGTGAGAATCTTATTCAACAATTTCACTAGTATTTTGTTGAAGGCTTCTGCTAGGCCATTTGCTCTTGGAAAGTATATGGAGGAATATCACCAATTGATTTAGTGTCGATCAACGAACTTGTAGATTTTTGTACTTTTGAATGTAGCACCATTGTTTGAGATTATGCGATGTGACACACCAAATTTGTGAATAATATTATGAGTAAATAAGTTAATTATGTGCTAAGACGTAACTTCTTTGAATGGAGCTGCCTCTGCCTACTTGGAGATGTAGTCGATTGCTGCTAAGATGAAGTGGTGTCCTGTTGATGACGGTGGATCTATTTACCCGATAACATCAGTACCCCAGCATTCAAATGGACAGGATGCTACTATAGGGTGCAATGGATTTGGCGGTTGATGTATAACATCATCGTGAATCTGATAATCGTGACACCTCTTGGCTTGATCAATGCAATCTTTCATAATTCTTGGTCAATAATAGCCCAATATTTTGATTTTAACTGCCATCTTGGGACTTGATTAGTGCGCTCCTCAAAGTTCTTCATGTACTTCTGCTACAACGTTATCAGCTTCTCAGGTCCCTAGGCACCTTAGCCACATTTGATTGAAAGCAAGCTGATATAACGTGTTGTTGATAAATGCATACCATAGTGCTCTCTTTTGATTTGAGCAGCTAATGATTTATTTGTTGGTAGTTTACTTCTTTGAAATAATCAACGAGAGACCGCTTCCAGTCATCTTCTTTTTTTACATCTAGACAATGTCACCATGATTTTGAAGCTTGACTAGCCTTGCATCTTTTCTTGGGAACTTGTTGTTCTTTAAGTTGGTCTTCAAGATCAACTGATTGGAGAGGTTGAGGATCAACTGGAGTTGCATCCTGCTGGCTGGAATTTGGTGTTCCCTCTACCTGCAAGAATTATAACAATACTGGCTCTAGGACCCGATAATTGTGCACCATGATTATCAAAGGTCATTCATCATCCATATTCACCATTTCTATGACCAGTTTGCCAAGGCAATTGGCTTTGCCATTTTGATCTCAGGGAACTTGAGTTAGTTTGACAACTAGAATTTGGCGAACTTGGTGATTTTGTAAACTTCCAGTACTTGATTTACAACAAGTTGAGAATCACCAAAGACTTAAAGGTTTCAAATTCAAATATCGATTTCAATCTCCAATCCAGCTATTAGGGCTTCATATTCAGCCTCATTCTTGGTATAAGGTTTAGTCAAGCTAAATAAAAATCTCATTATGCCTCCCTCAGGTGCTAAAAAATGATTCTAATTTCGGCTTGAGCTTTTTCTAGATTTGGAGGCCGAGCACGCTTAATTGATGATGCTCAATCAAAGTACATTTCCCATACTCGTAGCATATCCTCCTCTTCAACATTCATGATCTGTTCATCAGGTAGATCGTCATTGAGCGGTGAATCTGTAGGGATAGGATGTGCAGCAAGGAAATCTACCACTACCTTCCCTTTCACTTTATTTTACGGGACATATGTGATATTAAATTGCAGGAGTATCACTGCCCACATTGCTAAATAACCTATCAATATTGATCTTGTCATCAAGAACTTTAACGGATTGATTTTTGATATCAAGGTGATTTTGTGAGATAGCATATAATGGCGGAGTTTCTGAACTGTGAAGATCAGGGCCAAGTAATGCTTCTCAATTGGAGAGTAGCAGATTTCTGCTCCAATTAACCTCTAGCTAATATAATATAGCACATTTTCTTTTCATTTTTTATTATGCTGAGCCAATAATGCTCCAAGGGACTCTTCTAGCGTTGTCGTGTACAGTATAAGAGGTTTTCTCGAAATTAGCGCCACAAGAATAGGAGGGTTTAATAAGTATCTCTTGATGTAATCAAAAGGCTCTGGACACTCATCATCCCATTTAAAGCATATATCATTCTTCATCAGCTTTAAAAATGGCTGGCACTTACCCGGCAAATTTGATATGAACCGTCGAATGAAAGCCAGTTAGCCTTGTAAGGAGCGGAGCTATCGCAAATTTCTTGGTGGTGGCATCTCCATAATCACCTTGATCTTATTAGGGTTGAATTCAATTTCTCGATGTCGAATAGCGTACCCTAGAAATTTACTGAAGGATACCCCAAATGCACACTTAAGGGGGTTCATTTTCAGATCATATTTTTTGATCCTCTCAAACACAATTCTCAAGTCATCTAGATGGTATTTTTAGTCTGTGCTCTTAATGACCAAGTCATCTACATAGCATTCAACCTTTTGATGAATCAAATCATCAAATATGCGAGTCATCGCCCGTTGATTAGTGGCACCAGCATTCTTCAGGCCGAAGGGCATGACTGTATAGTAGAATATGCTTATAATAGTTTTAAATGATGTATGCTTTTCATCTTCAAGCTCCATTTTGATTTGGTTGTAGCTTGACGATCCGTCCATAAATGATAATTTGTCATAGTTGGAAGTATTATCCACTAATAGTTCTGATACTTAGAGTGGAAAGTCATCTTTTGGACACGCCTTGTTGAGATCCCTGAAGTCAATGCAGATACGAATCTGGCCATCCTTCTTCTTTACAAGAACGATATTTGAAATCAAATCAGTATACTTTTCTTCTCGAATAAAGCCCATATCTATGAGTTTCTTCATTTCTACGATCACCTATTCTTCAATCCCCAGTCTCATTCTCCTTGGAGCTTGCTTTACGGGTGCTGCGTCAGGCTTGATGGCTAATCTATGAACTGCTACGTCAGGGGATAAGCTAGGCATCTCAGCGTATATCCAAGCAAAGCAGTCCCTGAAATCACAGAGAAGTCCCTTTACTTCTTCCACTTGATCTTCTAGTATAAGGTAGCTAATGAATGTTGGACGAGGATCCTCCTCAACTACCAAGTTGACTTCTTTTAGTTCATCCATCATAGTAGCCTGTCCACCATCTTCCAATTCTTCTTGTGCAGGTTTGGCTTCTATTGGCTTATTATAATAAGCATTAGCTTCATATGTCTCATCTTCATCATTATCAAATTTGATTTCTCAGCATATGATTGCTCGACAAGTCTCCTTCCGGAGGTATTTGTACTTGATGAATTCGATACCTTTGTACGCAACTATATCCTTCTATCGTAGTGGATGCAAATTCCTTCAATACCAGAGGCCTAGGCATGTACGAAGTTGTCATTTAGTGGTAGGAACACTGATATGCTTTCGTAGCATTCTTTGAATATATTTAGTATCAAATATAGGTAGCCTCGTAAGAAGTAACTCTTCAGAATCGAGGTGCATGCATCACCAATCATAATTCTCTTCTTTATGCATTCCTATAAAATACAATACATTTTCAGGTGCAGTCACCTTTTTCAGAGGAGGCAGATAAAGAGTGGAGAGTTCTTCAATTTTATGCATCTCACGCGGGATGATTTCTTTAAAGTGTTGTAGGGGAATTCTCGTGACTACAAGTACACTGTCTGAGATTGACAGAATGTTTATCCTTATAGAGAACACATCCTACACCGTGTTCATGTAGATAGAGTTGTAGTCATAATCATCATTTAAAAATTCAACCTCCCTACTCCATTTAGCCACAGACTGGCCTACTTTTCAGAATTTTGTAGGGGTGGCATCACTTTCATTTGTGTCACTCCCAAAGTGTGGCATGAGTTTCCTTTCTTTTAGAATGGTTGGTGCTTTAGGAAGAGCCAGCGTTATCTTCTTTTCCCCCACACACTTCTTCTCACCTTCCTATTTGGGTTTCTTTGCAGCCTTTGAGCTTGATGCTTTAGCTTCAAGAGAATACGAAGGTTTCTGCTTCTTTGGCATGAAATATCTTACATCCTCATAAACTATTGCTTCATGTACTACAAAGAGTTCGATATCACTAGAGATCCTGAATTCTTCTCCTTCCTTAAGATATTTCATGAACTGGTGTAATATTGACAGGACAATGTCATATTCATGCAACCAGGGGCAACTTAGTAGCGCCTTGAATGAGGTGTCTACATCAATTACATAGAATTTGTCTTCTATATGAAGTTCCCCAAATATAAGAGGGAGCATGAATGATCTAAGGGTTTTCTGCCCTTTCTCGTCGAAGCCGTGTACCATTAGCTTATATTGGCCAAGATGCTCCACATCAAGGCACAATGCTCTCAATGCCTTTAGGCTCATGAGATTTATAGAAAATCTGGGATTGATCAAAATCTGACTGATCATCATACTATCGCTTTTTGCTGAAACATACAGAGGGCGATTGTGATCTACCATTCCGAGCATCAGATCATCCTTAGCAAAAGTAATTATTGGTTCATTCCAAGCTTGTAAGACCTCAGTCAAGTTGCATTCAACAAAATACGTCTCATATCTTTCGGGGTTCTTAAGAATTTTGATCAAAGTCTCCTGAAGGTCTTTAGACATCATGAGGGCATCGTATATGCTGAGTTGTGTTAGGATCTTTGTCAAGTGGGATAAGATATTGTAATCTATCCCCTTAGCTGAAGTTTCTTTCTTCTTGGAGTTTTCGAGGATAATATCTTCATTGATAATTATCTCTTTTCTCTTATCTTTATTGGGGCCCTTTTCTTTGGTGGAGGTGGCAATACCTTACCACTTCTCAACTACACCCGGGCCACCTCATCTGATTGAGACTTATTTGATGAAGTATTCTCCTTGGAGTCTGCCATTACCATATTTGGAGACACCATTAGACATAAACATAGATCATCTGAACTGAATTCCTTTAACGACACCATTAGACAGAACTCAGGGGTCATTTATTCAGTGTATTTCTCCCTACATATTATTTTTTATGTCACAGAGATGACTTGGCATATCTTCATAGGAAGAGATTCATTCTCAGCTTCTTTTGTTCCATCTATTTTGAGCTCTTTCATAAAATCACTGTGCTTAATAGGCCTCCTAGCTGTCTGGTAATATTCATCCAAACTATCAATAGCCTTTTGAGTTGCAGTTTTCTTTTCCATAGGCTTCTTCAATTTGGCTTTCTTCTTGGAAGACTTTGACTTTGCTTTGCCAAACTTTGATGAGCTAGCTTGGCCAGGTTATGGTTTGAAGGTGGATGCATATGACGCAGAAAATCACTTTAAATTCAACACTGGTTCAATAGGAGACTTCCACTTGACACCCGAAATTTTTTCTGGCCGTTTCAATATTTTTGTTGTCTTCTTAAAGACCACAGTCTCCCATTATTCCTTTTGAATATGTTATTTTGTTATTATTTCTTCAGGCTGGAGTGTAGAAGAGGACGTGACTACTCGGGTGGATTTCTTTCTGGGACAAACTAACACGTTATCTGATAATGTTAATTCTCCCATTTTATATTTCTTCTCTAGCCAATCTTTGAAGACATAGCAATCTTCAATTGGATGACTAACTACTTGATGATATGGGCAGTAGTTTGGGTCGCCACTATGTTTGGACTCTTTAGGTATTTTGCATTCTGGCAATTTCAGATCAGCCTTGAGTGCTTGTCGGAACAATTTAGCGACACTATCCCTCCTAAAAGAATATTCTTTATTCATTTTCTCCTTGAGGGAGGGAAACATTCTATCACCAGTTCTTGCGTCTTGCCTCTGGCTCTCTCCTCCACCAGGAAATGCTCGAGGTTTATCATTTCCTCTAAGCACCAGCTTTGATTGAGGATTTGGATTGTAAGCCTAATTTGACTTTTCTTCATATTGCATTGGTTGCTTCCCTTTATCCACATTATACACTACCCATTTATCTTTATCAGGTCTGGGAGGGAATACGGAATAAACCTCATTCTTCCTGGCATTAGGTGCCTTAGCCTTTTTGGGTTTGTCAGAGAGGCTTTCATATTTTTATAAGTTTAACTTTTCAAACTTTGTCACCCTATTCAACAAATCTTAGAAGGTAGTGATTGAAGCCATATAAAGGAAGGGTTGTATATTATCATCAACGTTCCTCATTAATAGTTGAACTGCATGTTCTTCTTCCAGTTGCTGCTCGCACTTTATATTAAGATCGCGCTAGCGTGTTATATACCTCGTCATCGATTCATCCTTTCTCCTTTTATCAAGGATAAGATTAGCTATAGTAGTTTTCTCAGTCACACTGGCAAATCTTTTCATGAATAATGCCTCTAACTCTACAAAGGTCTTTAGTGAATCATTTGACAGCTCAGCGTACCATTCGAAAGTACTTCTACTTAAGCTGCTCACAAATTGCCGGAATAACAGAGTATCATTACCTCCTGTATTCCCGCAGGTTGCTTTGAACTACGTGAGATGTTGTCTGGAATTCTTATTGCCATAAAAAATATTGAATTTTGGTATGGAATATCCCTTTGGATACGGCACCTGATCGTACTCTGCTAGGTACGGGCGACCCTTTCCTACCAATTTCTCTACTTGCTTAGCAACTATAATTGTCATAATCTTTTCACTAATTAAGCCCTTTAACTGCGCAAAGGTTACAAGTTTAGATTATCAGTCTCTTTGCCACCTTCAGATACACCTTTCACTCCTGAGGCTTGGGGCACTTAGATATTTTGAGGATTTACTAAAACATTATTCATAGCATGGTTGACGGGTTGAGCCGGCATAGGACCCACAGAAGTGGTCTTCTGCATTATCTCCATCATTGCCATCATCTGAGTCATCATCTCAGTCATTTTATCATTTAACTGAGAGATTTCTCTATCTTTCTTTCGCATCTGTCACCTCATTTGATTTCTCATTTCAGTGAGTGTGAAGTCTTCACCAGCGAAGGGGTTTTCTTTGACCTCTACTTCTTCTTCTCCTTCTTCTAAAGAGTGAGCACTTTGGCTGGCAATGGATCTAGCTCTATGGAGACGTAGATAAACATGTATGCGTGACTGTGATTGTTGGTCATCTTCATCACCATCATCATCCTCAATGTCGATATGGCTGACCATGCAAACCACCTCGATCTCTGTAGTATTTTCATCATCATAGTTTCCTTCTTCTTCTTCCTGTACCCAAATTTCTAAGCTCTATCGCCACTGAATTTCAGGTTCTTGGTTTGGAATGATTATTTATTTGATCCAAGAACTGCGATCGAAATGAACTTCTTCTCTGGCCAAAGTAGGTGAATGACGGGATCTCTTGGAGGACTCTCCAAGATGTCGACCGTCATTATAGTTATCATTACGGTTCTTCTTTTGGATCCACCCATCTCTGACTATTTCTATTAGTAGGGGTGGATCTCCGGAAACTGTTCTGGATGTCACGCCTGATCTATCTCTTTCTTCAAAAATCTTTTCTTTTCGAGGCTTCGGCCTCCATACCTTTTTGCCTTTCTACTGGGCCCTTTCGGCAGTGAATTCTTGGACATGTGATCCAAGTGTCACGCCCTAATGTGCTTCCTACGGAGCTTATCATCGATAACCTCTTCGTTTTACTATCACAATAGATGATAGCCTTTCTCTTGGAGTGCTTCTTCGGGCCTCAACAACTAGTGGCCTTTGAAACTTCTTCTTCATTAGCCCTCTTTCCTTAACTGTCTTCAAAACTCGGTGTACTCGGGCAGATAGGCATTTGGGCTCTCTTATTTTTTGAGGAGTTGGAGCTTCTGGTTGATGCTTCTAGAAGGATTGCTTGAGCTCACCAGAAAAGCTATTTCTTTTTACCCACTTCAGGTTAGAGAACCTATTTTGGGTAGGGATATTGATCTCTTATTCTGATGCCGACAAGTTTGAGGGATTGACTAGTACAGGTAATTGCTAAGCTCGCAATTTTGCATTTTTTTCCTCCTCTGCCTTCGATTGAGCCTTCCTCCAAATGAGGAAGCCTCCGTGTCATACCTCCCAGGTGCAACATGTCTCTGGACAGGATAGTGGTGTTTGCAGTCACCATATAAATTTTATTTCCAATAACAATCTTCTTTGTAGTAAGGGTCTCAGGCTGGGATAATCTTTAAAACATAGAAGCTCTTCCTTGGGCAGCGCCTCTAGCAGTAATCCTTACAGAATAGGACATTCCAGAAAGTTGTTTCATTTCAGAAGTTTCAGAAGTGGCAGATCTTAACGTTGATCTATCACCTATAAGTATTGGCTCTTTACTTAAGACTCATCACCCTTATGGTGTGTTGAGTGTATATGATCGCTATGGTTTGAAGCGGTTCACTACCGCATGTAGAATTCATGGTAGCTTGAAGGTACGAGCGACAGGTGAGATCACCAACCAGTTCATTTAGTTATGCTTCTTCCGGCCCAAGCGAACCAGGTAGTATCTTAGCTGTCCCTTAGCTTTTGAAGAAGCTGTCAAGTATTCCAATCCGGCTAGCATTCCAGCATTCCAAGTCAGTTGAACTCCTTTTTGGTTGAGATGAAGAGCGTTTGGTGCGGCACCTGCATTTTTGTGCAGATGGTCAAACTCTTTTTGGGATCGGGATCTTAGGTAATAGAAAAGCTTTGGTGAATCACTTGAGCCCTGAGACATTTTCGGTGTGATCTTTCACAGCAGGCAATGTTAGACGGTAGTTCAAAAAGAGTTTCAGAAGGCTGGCAAGCACAAGAAAAACCAGAAGGATAGCTAGAGAAGTGGGGATTGATTCAAAAAGTGGTATCAAGAAAAAAAGGCGCGCAACGTTTCACTTAGACAAGTGAAAGGCACCTCATTCTCATTCACCCGGTCTTGGTGGTCAAATTTCGGTTATTCAGAGTTGATGCCATTTACAGGGACAACCGTAGCCTTTGCATTAGCTGCTGAGAATTTGAGCCCACCAAAGTAGATAGTGGCTCCAATATTTCTAATCTCTATAACAATATTTGCCAGCAAAATCCTGGCTACTCATCCTAGTTGGACGGTCATCAGGGTGTCCTACATTTCCATTCTACACAAATGAAAGGTAGGGATTAGTAACTAGAATTGATACATCACTCCACACTTTCAAACTGCATAAATAATGCAAAACAATAATATAAGCAGGTGAGTTAAAATAGAATTAAAATCATGCACATTGAATTTCCAATGAATCTTATTTAAAAGATTAATTTTTAGAAAATTTAAAATTTAATCCATATGAATTGCTTGCTACTATAATACTAAGAAAACTAGCCAAAGATCGAAAGAGAAACCATTCCCCAGCGGAGTCGCCAAAAATCTATGGGCTCCGAAAATTCACGCACCAGCCTCCTTTGCATTGGAGAGTTTTAATGATGTTCTGGGTCAAATTTTGGAAGGTAGATGGGTTTATAGATAAGACATTACCCAGAGATTTTTCCCTCATTTTGTGAGGACTTTATAATCTGGTTATAAGTTTCCCATAGGCGCGAGCACTTATAGTTAATTACCCATCTCGATCATGAGAGAGCACTTTTGATTAAGGCTAGTCATTAAGTAGGTACAAAATACCTAGCATATAGTAGCAACATTTGAATTTTTTGTAGATTTATAATTTATTATTTTTATACTTAAAGCAGATGGTGGGGGAAATAATGATGAGCCCGATCAAGATCCCATGGTTTTGTCATCCCGGGCCATCGTGGTCCCTTGTTTACTTAGTCAGAAGAGGTAGTCGACCCAACCTGACAGAAGGATCCCTGTCAGTAGCCATGGGTTTGCTTCGTCCAAGGGTACCTTATGGACTTGGGGTGGATTCTTATTTAAGGAGACAAATTTTAGTCAACCTTAGCTAACAGAAAGCTTTGTGCCTTATTGGATGCACCCTATGATACATTACTCAAGGGACTTTTAATCATTAGAGAACATACGGGCTTTGATCGTAACCGTGATATAGTGGTGCTATTTTGTAGCAAAACCACCCGGTCAGAGGGCACATGCCACGTCCCCGCTGGTAAGAAATCATTTGAGAATAAATTATAATGATACATTCAATTAGACATACTGCTCTTTGTGAGTTGAAGTTACTATGAAATTTATCATCCTTAATAAACGTTTGTGGATGATGGATGTATTTTTTATTTAAGTTTTAAATAATAAATTTTATTTAAATATTATAAAATTCATTGAGATTTTATTCCATATATGATTTAATTTTGAAATTTGGAAGTATTTTACATGTTTGAGGTCCCCTCCGGTTGAAATTAGCTTTCAACACGATCATCATCGGGGTGAATTTAGAGTCATTTACAAATTTTTATATTTTGTAAAAAATTGAGGGCATTTTGAATATTTGATCCCCTCTGGTTGACATAAATCTTCAATGCGGTCATCATCGGGGCAACTTTGGCATTTGAAAATATATGTATTTCATAAGCATTTGGAAATATTTGAAGGTGTAGAATCCCCTCCGATTGATATAAACATTCAACAAGGCCATCATCAGGGATTTATATTTTGTAGAAATTTAAGGGCATTTGAAATAGTTGATCCCCTCTGATTGATATAACTATTCAATATGGCCATCATTGGGGATTTATTGTAAACATTGAGAAACATTTGCATTTTATAAATATTTGTAAGCATTTAAAGGTGTAGAGTCCCCTCCGGTTGATATAGACATTCAACACGACCGTCATCGGGGAAACTTTGGCATTTGAAAAAATATTTGTGAACCCCTCCGGTTGAGATCTTCGTTCAACATGACCATCATCGGGGTGAAGGAGGTCATTTCTATTTGATTGAACCTTGTCGACCCTATCAACTTGTTTGATAAGAGATCAGGTTTTATAGGCTTTGTGCCCTTGTTTGTGAATTTTCTTTGTTAAAGGTCTTAAAGGCCTATTATGAATGTATAAAATAAATATTTTGATCAACTTGATGATCGCATATTTATTTGATGATTCGAACCCTTTCTACTCCTATTTACCTGCTCAGGATGATTGATTTTGTAAGCTTTGTGCATTTGTTAGTGAATTCTCTTGATTATAGGTTTTGATGGCTTAATATAAATGAAATAAAACAAATATAGTGGTCGTCGCGACTGTATAATTGTTTGTTGGTTCGAGCCTTGTCGACTCCTATTAATCTGTATAGAATGACCAAGTTTAAATTTGAATTCACTTATCAACCCGTACAGCCTGCCTAGACGTCATGTGTATACCAATAACATGCTCGCCAGGGCCCATACAGGTCGGTATTGTATTTTTCCCTTTAGTGTACCTATGTGTATTCAAATTATAGTGCACGTGCAGAGGTATTTTAAAATAATTATAGTTGTACAGGCAATCACCATTTGAGTACACACAACATTTCATTTAAGAGCTTATACGTGCCTTCTGTCTACTAATACAAGTGTTGCGAATTCGGTGGTGGTCATTGTAGATTGTAGATGCCTTCTGTCCGCTTGCATAGAAATTGCGGATCCGGTGGCATGGTGTTGCAGCTTCTGAATAGAGTTGTTCACTCCTTTGTACAGGTAGACTGTCGTGCACCACTTACATGATTTATGCAGTAGATTGTAATGCACAAACAAATCTCCTGCCTTATGTTATGAGGGACACTCCCTTTTCTCATTCATCGGGAGGCTCTTCTTGAGATTTTGTGACCACTACTTTTAAATGGACTCTTTTCAAGATCATTGGAGTAGTAGATTTATTACTTCCAGTATTTGTGGACATCAGAGTTGTTCCCTTCTTAAGACTAGGACCAAGAATAAATTTTGGAACACCATGAAGTTTAGTTCTAATTTGTTCAAGCACCTCTTCCCTTCTACCAGGAGGTGTCCTTTTTTACACATCGAGTTGTCCTTGTACCCGACGTATTCGTAGATCTTAGTCACAATTATTATAGGTGACATCTGTACGTATGTCCACAAGGGTTCATTGTACTAACGATACACCCATTATTATTATCCACAAGTAGCTTGTGTTTGTTTATAGGGACCCATTGTATCCACTACGATCTCCTAGAAGTGTTCGTAGAAGAGCTATTGTCGCCTTCATCATATCCACCTTTCACCAATCTTAGGTCATTTTGATTATTGCATTTGTTTGTAGGGAGGGGGTCCTCCACTATTGATCTCTAGTGTCACCTTCTTCAATCAACAAGAAACATTGACTGTGTTGGTGATACCAATAGCGTATGTAGGACACATGTATGCTTTCTACAATCATTTATTATCCTTGTAAGCTTGTTGCTCCTGATCTCATGGAGACGGTTGTAAGGGTCCACTACATTCTTTGTTCGTACGCATTGAGGTCTTGTCGTGTGCTTTCTCGTATCTTGATTTGTCATATGTCTTGTAGGAGAGCGGGGCACTCACTTACAATCAAATGATATTGATTGTGCAAAGACTGCATTTGCTTTGGATTCTTCGAATACACCTTTATTGCTAGCCCGTTACATGTTGGATTCTTTTGTCGCTCGTATATGAGCCACGTTGAATGCGACAAGTCCTTTGTTGTTCGAGTTTGATTCAAGTCCATATGTTCAAGTAAAGTTTGGATTTACAAGTCTTGGCACAAATCCTTGCATATTTGTTTTAGCTTGAGTTCAAATCTGAGTTCAAATTTACAAGTTCAAATCTTTTTTCAAAGTCATGTTCATCTTATTTGATATCAAATCAAATGCAAGACCGAGTTTCTTGAAAGTTCAGTCTCTTATTTAAGTCTTCTTATGGTCCAAAATTTTGTTCAAGTTTTCTATTGTCATATTGAGTTCATCCGGATTTGAGTCTAATGCTTGCAAATCCAAGTTTCACTTGGTGTTGCACAGTTAAGTTCAAGTGCACAAGTTCTTGTTGTCCATATCTTATCCAAGTTTGAGTTCAAAGTACAAGTTCAAATCTTTATTCAAAGTCTTCAGAAGTCCTTGCAAGTTCAATTTCATATTCACTTGATATGAATTTGGTTACAATTTGATTTTATTTTGTTTGGTTCTGATATTTAGAAATCATTTAGATTTTGTTCAGGTTTAGGTCCACTGTTATTCTTTTGAGTCCAAATCCTTGTCCTTTTGAGTTCAAATCAGGCCCAAGTGTAGTCATATTTTCACCCAAAATTTTAGCAGTCTTTCGGCGTCTCCCTCATTTAGGGAAAAACTACGAAAAAATTGGGCCTCACGCCACGCTAAAGAAAAGCATGTACGTTAGGTGCCCTCTTATACAAGGACATCACGGCCGTGAAATCTTTATCCACACCATGCTAGAGAAAGGCGTGTATGGGTCTTCAGTACCTGTTATAAGAAAAGAGTAGTTATTCTCCCGCAAGCGAGTACTTATGTATATCCCAGTCTCACCGTAGGCATCGCACCGGGTTTTCATCCCACCATGCTAGAGAAAATCGTGTATAGGCAGTTTGCCGGCTCGACATGAACGTTGAAAATAGGATTTTGGAACAGAGGGATCGCTCACCTACCTCGTTGTAGTCGTCGCACCGGGTTTCCTTCCCACCACCCTAGAGAAAAGCATTTATGGGCGTTTTGCCGGCCTGACATGAACATTGAGGTACGAAAGAATTTTTTTACTTATTTATTTATTTTTTATAATTATAATTAATTTAAAGTCATTTTTTTTAATTAATTTAAAGTCATTTTAATTAATTAAAAATGATTAATTATAAATAACTTTAATTAATTATAAATAATTAATATTAATTAATCTTTAATTTAAAATATACTAATTAATCATAATTAATTGATATTAAATTTAATTAAGATTAATTATTTAAAATTAATTATAATTAGTTACTTAATTATAATAATTATAATTAATTTAATAATTATAGTTAATTAAAATTAATTATAATTAATTAAAATACATTTTAATTAAAACTAACTAAGATTAATTAATAATTAACATTAATTTTAATTAAAATTAAACAACATTAATTTTAATTAAAATTATGTAAACTCTCTCCCTCTCCTCTCTCTGTCGTTCGGCGAGCTCACTGGATTTGGCCGAAGGAGAGCAAGTGAAAGGGATAAATTACCTTCACAGAGAGCGAGCTCCTATCTGCTTTTGACCGGGTAAGAGGGGAAAGTCATCGGGGAAGCAAAGTCGAAAAGTAATGACGGGACGAAAGAAGCTCACGATTGGGAGGAAGTTTCCTTCACAGTGAGCAGAGCTCCCGTTGTTGCTTACGAACAAAATGTTGTAACTTTCGGCTGACAAAAAGGAACGGTGTCGGGGGAGCGAGGTCCGGCCACGAGGGAAGCCGGAGAAGCGAGCTCCCGTTGTTCCATTCGATCAAAATGTTGTAGCTTTCGATCCGCCCGGAAGGGAAGTCGTCGAGGGAGCCGAAGTCGAACGCCAATGAAGGAGCCGAAAGTAGCGACACTTGAAGTCTCTACACCTTCGCAGCGAGCAGAGCTTCGATCGTTGCTTTCGATCAGGATATCGTAGCTTCCAATTCGACCTAGAGGGAACGTTGTTGTTGGAGGCAAGTCAAAAATCAACGAAGGATTCAGAGAAGCAACAAGAGAGAGCGAGAGAGTGGGCGCGGGAAGATGCTGAAGTCCTCGTCTCTTCGCCCTTTTAACGATGTGAGCGAGTCGTGGGGAGAAGAGGCGTTGACGTGCGAGCGACGTGCGAGGGGTGTGGACGACGTGTGACGTGGGATGCCAAAGCAGCTACGCGACATTTTTTTTTTCGGGACAATGGTCAACAATATAATCTTCATATTTTAATACACAAAGTAACACTATAATTGGTATTAACTTCTCTAATACCAATTTTAGTGTGTGAGTACACACCCAAGATGAGGAGGGGGTAAATTGATGTGTCTTTTAAAAAATTAAGTAAAAAATTAGTAAAAGATAATTAAGCGATGTTATGTAAAATAGGCTAATAAGTAATTTTAAATTTATTATATCCTAAAAAATATTTAGCGATAATTTAAAATAAGCTATGAGCAAGTGATACACTAGGGGTGTTAATATTTGACACGATCAAAAAATCAAACCTGAATCTGACTCAAAAATTCCGAGTTTAGGTCAACCTGTTTAGAAAACAGGTCAGGTTCAAGTTTCAAATCTTGACTATTATAAATTTGGGTCAGGTCACATTCTAATTAAGCCACCTTATAACCCATTTGCCACTAGCGCCTTCCGGTTGTAGTTTGTCAGTTGTCACTCGTCCTCACTCCACTCGTTAGTCCGTCGCATACCCAAAATCATTTGCGCTTGCCCCACAACTATAAGTAGCATGCCAGGTTACATGCTTCGCACACCCACACAGAGAGCCCGCACGCCCCCTCGCTCACTTGCGGCTCGCCTACACGGGGCACCCCCCTCGGGCATTGGCCTGTCTCACGTGCTCGCCTGCATTCGTCTACCCAGCACTGAGATAAGTGGATCAGGTCGGGTTAACCTGGGTAAGGGCAGGTCGGGTCTAAGTTTGGATTTCTAACCTCTTTGCCTACTCGGGATGAGTTTGAGTCTAATAAATTAAATGTGGGTTAATTTTGGATTGGACCGGAACACAACACAAAAAAACCATTTTGACACTCTTATTATATATATTAAATAAAAAAAATATTTTTTCTTAAAAAATTCTATTTTACTTTTAATATACTATTATAACTTTAATAATGATCAATATTAATTCTTTGTAGTTATCATATCACAAGGTAGCATAAGAACATAAATAAATATCATAATTACATGTCATGTAGGTAGGACAAAGACTAATAAAGTGTAGAAAAGAAAAAAAAATGCAAATCAAATTTATGGTGGTTCACTTATTAGCCTCCCAAATTACTCTCTTAAGAATTTCAATAGCTCACTTCTTTTTCTCTAAGATAGAGAAGCATCTCTTCTTTAAGTGAACCCCTTATACCTCTTTTCCTCATTGAAAAGCATGGCAACCGTAAGCCATCCGTTATATTGCACAACACACAGAAAAGCTCCACAATATCAAATGGACATTATAAGCAAAGCATAAAAAGTTCTTAGATTAGATCTTTAGACTATCAAATTTGAAGATTTAAGGATATGATTTGGGGAACAACCATTGGTGCAAGCCCTCATAAAGATATCTCTTAGAGAAAGTGAATAATCTCAAAACAAAGGAGAAGTTGCAAATAAAATAGTTATCCCCAAAGCTCTCAATGTTTACTCAGCAACCTCTTTCACTAAAATCACATTTTATGTTTTTTTAGAAAATTATATTTATAAGGTGGCTTAATTAGAAACTCTAAAAAGGATGTTTAATAACAATTTTAGCTAGATCATGCAATTCAAAGCCAATTTTAGGAAAACAAAAATCTTTATTTGATCGATTTGTATGACGATTGTACAATACAATGTTTTCATTGATTTAATTTTTAATACACTACTTGATTCACGTTTCTTAATTGGTAATTACCTATGTAATCATACAATTGGATATGTACCCTACGATTTAATTAGTTCAATTTTGAATTCACTTATTTATGGAGAGGAATATATGATGGTTATGCAATTTTAAACATAAATGATCATATGCTTCGATTGCCATCCTATGGTACAATTAGTACTAGAATTATAATTTTAAAATTTTTTGACAATCAATAAAACTTGATATTTCAAATTACTAAAAATAGCATAAATATTGTACAAATCCTGCAGTACAATTTATCATATATCAACATTTTAAAATAATTTTCTAAATCATTTTTTTCTTAATTGAATTCTCATGTGTGAGTGCTTGATTATTTTACATATATCATATTTCTAGCACATGCAAGAAGACTCAACAAATATAGAAGTACAACTCCTTGATTCCTCAGAAGTCTTCGTTCTCCTTGACGGTTTTAAATCCTTCTTGAATGTCCACTACTATCAGCTTACACTGCATGCACCTTCATTAGCTTGTGATTACCATCCAAATTATATGTCAAGTCTCATATCATCCTTCATGTACTATATGCCTGAAATGTTAGCATAAATAAAAGGCCTGCTCATAAAAATTCATCAACCAACATTCAACAAAACTAATAATATTTATAATCATCAAAGTTTTAATAAGCCTATAAATTCTTGGGGATTTACAAAATAAAATTACAAATTTTTCATTGGTCCTTTAAACTCCCAAAATATGATTGGTTGAGCATATCATTCTTTTGAAAAAAAAAAAAAATTCTAGCACTAAATCTTCAAGTGGATGACCAAGAGAAGATGGCATGGAGATAAGTTGTATTACAATATTCAATTTTACTTTTGGGATTATCAATATTGGATGGGATGACCACCTTGTCTTGAAAATGTCTCTTTTCTTTAAAAAAGTTAAGCTTGCGTTGCAATAAATTGACCATGCCTTAATTCATTTTGAAATCACTTCATTCCTTAAAATATGAAATTTAATAATATCATATTTTGGCTAAACTTTAACTCCCCTAGCAAGTTAAACTTAGTCCACTTTTAATACACAATGAAAATACATTTTACAATTTAAATTAATACACTTTTAAATACATTTTGAAATCACTTCATTCCTTAAAATATGAAATTTAATAATATCATATTGATTCATGTATTTGTCTTTCGAACACAATAAGAGGCTCCTGTTGTATCTCTTGAGGCAATATGATTTATTCCTTAGCAAAATATTTATAAGATGAATGCACATCTGATTATGTACTGATCCTGCAAGAGATTTATTCGCATATGTCGGGATAATATATACCATTCATTGTAATGCTTCTTATTTTACTCTTAACATTGGAATCTACAATATTCTTGACGAATTTTTCTAGCAAAAGTTTATAATCAATAGAAAATAACTTTGAGTGAGTTAAGTAGAGAAACGAGCAAGTACTCAAATTGAGTTAGAGATTAGTAAATCCGTTGGTTGAGTTTAACAACTTAGTGTTGATGACAACATAGACTTCGTTCGGGACCGCTTTTTTATTGATTTTTAAAGCAATATTTTAGAACAAAATTTTTAATTTTTGTCCTAAAAAATTGCTTTAAGAAGCAATAAGAAAGCCGTCCCAAATGAAGCCTTAGTGCTAGGGAAAAAGTTGTGGCTAACTTAGGCAACTCGTGTAGAATATAATTTTAGGTAATTTAAGATTTTGAATCACTTTTGATTAATCAACTTCTAAACTATATAGGTAGTTCAAATCAGTTCACAATTAGTAATTTTAGGATCCAATTTAAAATCTAATTATAACTTTGTTGCGTCCATGAGTATTCGCAGCGGTAGAGAAATATAAAGTTTATCGTCTTAGCGTTGTACGAAAATCCGGCATGCAAACATATAAGAGAGAGAGTCTAGCATTTATGATACACCAAGATTTTTACGTGGAAAACCCCTGAAAAGGGGGAAAAACCACGGGGCCTAGCCCAGTTTGAATGAATCCACTAGTATTGTAGTCGATTACAAATGAGGCTCTTCCTTTGAAAAAGGCATAGGTTTGATGTACATTATATGAAGTACATTACATGTGGGAATACAAAGAGTTACTGTTGACATATTCGCTTTGTTGGAAGGACTGTAGTCGGCGGGCGACGTAAGTTAGGAGGACTGTAGTCAGCTGGCGACGGAGGTCAGAAGGACTGTAGTTGGTGGACGACGTAAGTTAGGAGAACCGTAGTCGGCTGGCGACGGAGGTTGAAAGGACTGTGTCTGACTATGAAGGTCAGAAAAATGGCGTCAGGGAGAAGTCTAACAATGGGAAGAAATCCATCTTCATATAAACGTCCGGCTAAATTTCGATAACTGGTAGAAGTCCAGTGTCGGGTAGAAACTTGGTGAAGAGTGAAGGTCTGGCGCCGGGTTGAAGTCCGACGTTTATTGGTGGACGAGGAGAACTCCGGCATCACTTGGGGGGAGAATCGGCGTCAGGAGAGAACTCTGTTATTAATTGGGAAGAATTTCAGCATCACGTGGAAATTGGGCAGAATTCCGACGTTCTCCCAAATATCCCGCAGAATCCCGGCGTGTTCGGGCGGCGGGAAGAACTCCAGCGGTGGTCGAGGAGGAGCTGATTCTCCTTCCCCTTCTCTTCTTCTTCTTCTATTCTTCTTCTTTCTTCAGTCCCCCTCTCATGATAAATGAAGGTTCTATTTATAGATTTTCTGGAGTGGCATAGTTTGAAAATAGGTGTGAGACCAAGGGCAAATAAGGAGTGGTCGAATGGACGGCTGATATTGAATCCTTCGATCGTGCACCATTCGTTGGACATTTGAAGGCCTTAGGAATTCAGTGATCTTGGGTTCGTTGAATTTGTCTCGTCGAGCCGCTTGATTCGACTATAAGCTCGTCAAAATCGAAGACTGTTTGGTAACTCAAATTGTGGTACGAACTTTCCAACAGCATTTCGGGTGCTCGATTTAGGCTCAGATTGAGTTGAATTTGGTGACGTTGGGTTCGTATTTCGAGATGCTCAGTTTGATTATAAGCTCGTTGAAATTGGAGTTTCGGTGCTCCCAAATTTAATTTTTGAAGTTTCTAGCTTGATTTTTGCGCCGAGATTCATGCTCGATCAAGATAATTTCATGATGATGTATCAGTTGCCTTCCTATTTTCGGACGTTAAAACTCCAGAAGTTCGAAAATAGTTGTTTCGAAATTTTAATATTGGCCAAATCACAAAACATTGTGTTCCAAAAGTTGAACACTTGCACAAACTTGCTCATAGAGGCCCCGTTGAGCTCCGAATCTGTCAAAATTGAGGCAGGAACATCGAAAAATGTGTCTTGGGACTTCAAAAACATCGAATTTGGACAGTCCGGGCACGCTTAGGCGGCCGAACCGGACACGCTTAGGCGGCCAAACATCAAAAAATGTGTCCCGGGCACGCTTAGGCGGCCGAACCGGCCGGCCGGCCGGCCGGCCACCGCCGGCGGCACTCGCGCGACGCACGAATAGGCGCGCGGTTGCTGGCCGGCGATTGGCCTAAACTCGATTTTTTTTTAACGTGTGGGGCCGAAAAAATTCCAAAAAATTCCGAAAAATTTGAAAAAATTCAAAAAAATTTGAAAAATTTTGAATTTCTGTAGAACTCTAGAAACTTCTCCTCTTTTCTCCAAAAAAGTATAAATAGACCCCTAAGACCTTTAGAAAATTTGCCCTTTCTCTTCTTTTCCCTCTGGCTTTCTGACAGTTTAGGTTTTCCACTACTTTTGAGTGGGAAATTTTCCCTGCTCGACTTAGCGCCCCTTCACTTGTACAGAAGTTAGGGGATTTCTTCTCCCCCTCTGGCTTTTTAATAGTGGAGACCTTCCGCTATTTTTTAGTAGGAAATTTTTCCTGCTCGACTTAGCGCCCCTCCTCTTGTGCAGAAGTTAGGGGATTTTTTCTCCCCCTCTAACATTTTGATAGTGGAGGTTTTCCGCTATTTTTGAGTGAGAAATTTTCCCTGCTCGACTTAGCACCCCTCCTCTTGTGCAGAAGTTAGGGGATTTATTCTCCCCCTCTGGCTTTCTAACAATGGAGGCCTTCCGCTATTTTTGAGTGGAAAATTTTCCCTGCTCGACTTAGCGTTCATCCTCTTGTGCAGAAATTAGGGGATTTATTCTCCCCCTCTGGCTTTCTGACAGTGGAGGCTTTCTGCTACTTCTGAGTGGAAAATTTTCCCTACTTGATCTAGCGCCCCTCCTCTATATAGAAGGAGTCGCGATGGGGAGCTATCTTCTAAATATACAACCCGTGATAGAAAGAGATCAATTGTTGCTTGTATACGAGGGTGATTTGAGAAGATCTTGCAGTGATAATGTTAGGGAGGAGAACCAGAGGCGATAAGCAGATTGGGCGAATTTCAACGCTATTTGAGCGAAAGTTCATCGGCGATGGACGATCGAGTTGAAGCCCATCAACAGTCAACGACCGAGTGTAGAGCCAAAGGAGAGAGTTCGAGGGTGCGTTGAAAGTAGTAGTCGAGCGAGAAATCGATGATGGCTTATACAAAGTAAAGGACCGACGACGAACATCAGACAAAGAGTCGATAATGACGGTGGTCTAGTTGCATTTTGCAAAGATAATAAGCATCCATACGGAAGTTTGCCGACATCAGATATCCCTAATTTAATGAGCCAAAGTTGTGAGTATTCTGGCGATACACTTATAGTATCAACTAAGTTGAGGCCTGATGAAGACCAAATTATAATCTTCATTTGAAGAAGAAGATGCAGGAGATGTCTGATATGCAGTAGAGAAGAAGTCACTAAATCCACTAAGGATATTTGACTGTTTTGAAGTTATTTGTTGCCTGATGATTGTAACTTGTATGAATAATGCCAAATATGCTTTTACTTTCAGATTCTTGCAAAAAATGAACTTCATATACCATATTTTTCAATGTAATTCCAATGACATTGAATAAGGAGTTGAGAACTTGTCCTTCAGAGCAAGCTAAATTGTGATTGCATCTTTAAGACATGTTTTGATATATTGTCCCCCATATTTTTGTGAGGGTATTTTAGATTACTGAAGTCTTTGTATGAGTGATGAATTTATAAATCACTTGCTTTCACGAAATCTTTATAGAGAGAAATTTGTTCACTCAGAGTGTTGCTCGATGACGTTGACCTCTATAGAAAAGGTTGCGAGAATCCACTAAGGATGTAAGGCCTATTCGAGGTTGTATGTCGAAGCCTTTGCTAGACGACGTTAACCTGTATGGAAGATATCGAGAGAGTCCATCAAGGATGTAAGACCTATCCGAGGTTGTATGTTGGAGCCTTTGCTAGACGATGCTAACTTGTGTGGAAGAGGTCGAGAGAATCCACGAAGGTTGTGAGACCTATCCGAGGTTGTATGTCAGAGGTTTTTCTTGACGACATTAACCTGAATGGAAGAGGTAGAGAGAATCCACCAAGGATGTAAGACCTATCCGAGGTTGTATGTCGGAGCTTTTTCTCGACGACGTTAACCTGTATGGAAGAGGTGGAGAGAATCTATGAAGGTTGTGAGACCTATCCGAGGTTGTATGTCGGAGGTTTTTCTCGACGACGTTAACTTGAATGGAAGAAGTCGAAAGAATCCACCAAGGATGTGAGACCTATCCGAGGTTGTATGTCGGAGGTTTTTCTCGACGATGTTAACTTGAATAGAAGAGGTCGAGAGAATCCACCAATGATGTGAGACCTATCCGAGGTTGTATGTTGAAGCTTTTTCTCGACGACGTTAACCTGTGTGGAAGAGGTCGAATCGAATCCCCCTGGGATTGATTTTGTTGTGATTGGGAGGGGGCGAACGCCGCGTGTATGCCGAATCAAAGATAAAAAAGGGTCTATCTTTAGACCATTACTGCTTTTTTGAGGTCAAGATCAAGACCTTATCCAATGAGTAGAAGTCCAATAAGGGACTGTATAAAACTTGTAATTGATTGGAAGTATCCTTGCTATCATTGGGATTTTCCTGAAATATCATCTTAATATAGAAAGCATCAGAGGATCTTTTTGATCAGAATTGGGGTCGAAGTTGCCCCCCAATCCGCATCTAATGCAACAATGACTGATGTCAAGAAGTTGATAATAGCGATCTTTTGAGATTGGAGTAAAAGTTGCCCCCCAGTCGGGAACTATGTTCCCACATACGGCGCCAAACTATTGCATACAGGAGTATTCATGGCGGTAGAGAAATATAAAGTTTATCGTCTTAGCGTTGTACGAAAATCCAGCACGCAATCAGATAAGAGAGAGATTCTAGCATTTATGATACACCAAGATTTTTACGTGGAAAACCCTTGAAAAGGGAGAAAAACCACGGGGCCTAGCCCAGTTTGAATGAATCCACTAGTATTGTAGTCGATTAGAAATGAGGCTCTTCCTTTGAGGAAGGCATAGGTTTGATGTACATTATATGAATTACATTACATGTTGGGAATACAAAGAGTTATTATTGACATATTCGCTTTGTTGGAAGGACTGTATTCGGCGGGCGATATAAGTCAGGAGGACCATAGTCAGCTGGCGACGAGGTCGGAAGGACTGTAGTCAGTGGACGATGTAAGTTAGGAGAATCGTAGTCGGCTAGCGACGGAGGTTGAAAGGACTGTGTCTGACGATGAAGGTCAGAACGACGGCGTCAGGGAGAAGTCTAACAATGAAAAGAAATTCATCTTCGAATAAACGTCTGGCAAAATTTTGATAACCGGTAAAAGTCCGGTGTCAGGTAGAAACTTGGCGAAGAGTGAAGGTCTGACGTTGGGTTGAAGTCCGACGTCTGTTGGTGGACGAGGAGAACTCCAGCATCTCTTGGGCGGAGTATCGGTGTCAGAAGGGAAATCTGTCGTTAATTGGGAAGAATTTCAGCATCGCGTGGAAATTGGGCAGAATTCCGGCATTCTCCCAAATATCCCGCAGAATCCCGGCGTGTTCGGGCGGCGGGAAGAACTCTGGCGGTGGTCGAGGAGGAGCTGATTCTCCTTCCCCTTCTCTTCTTCTTCTATTCTTCTTCTTGCTTCAGTCCCCCTCTTATGAGAAATGAAGGCTCTATTTATAGATTTTTTAGAGTGACATAGCTTGTAAATAGGTGTGAGATCAAGGGCAAATAAGGAGTGGTCGAATGGACGGTTGATATTGATTCCTTCGAACATGCACCGTTTGTTGGAAATTTGAAGGTCTTAGTGATGTTAGAATTCAGTGATCTTGGGCTCGTTGAATTCGTCTCGTCGAGCCGCTTGATTCGACTATAAGCTTGTCAAAATCGGAGACTGTTTGGTAAATCAAATTGTGGTACGAACTTTCCTACAGCTCTTCGGGTGCTCGATTTGGGTTCATTTGGGCTCAGCTTGAGTTGAATTTGGTGTCGTTGGGTTTGTATTTCCGAGACGCTCAGTTTGACTGTAAGCTCGCTGAAATCGGAATTCAGGTGCTCCTAAATTTAATTTTTGAAGTTTCCGGCTTGATTTTTGCGTCGAGATTCGTGCTCGATCAAGATAATTTCATGATGATGTATCAAACTTGATTAACATAATCTCAAAATATAGATGCATATATCATTAAAATAGATTATATAGATATGCATTTCCCACTAAATATCCTAAAATAGCATGCAAATCTGAACATTTTATCATAATAAAGTTCTTTGCACAAAATTGGTGAGACATTCTAAAGCCGGTTCAACCAAACGTACCCAGCCAAAAAAATTGAGAGCGCACGATGCCGGACACGTACGAGAATTCGTCCCTTGCACGCGCACCGCAGGCTGCCGTGCCAGCCCAAACATGCTGCCCGAATTGACCGGCCTCCTCCCGCAAGTACAACCTTCCTCTACGCCACTTGCGTGGTCGCTCAAATAACCTCCTCTTCACTCACCGTATCCATCGCTCAACGATCGCGGTTTTCACGACCGGAATCTCTCTGGAAGTCCCTTAATTTCGCCGTTCTTGTTCGCTCGCATTGATTCGTTTCCTTCAAATAGATAGGCCGTTATTCTCCAGCCGTGTTGCGAATTAGGGTTTTGGTGCTATTTATTTGCAGCGTCCTTCAGTGAATGGGCGGTGCCGCAGCGGATCTAGGGTTTCTCAATTTGGTGGCGCTTAGCTGGTTGACGTCCAAGGCTTGCGAGTTCTGCGGTCGGGAGGTAAGCGATTAGTCGAAAGGCGCGGAATTGATAGGCCTCGCGGCAGAAAGGCGAGGTATTGGAAACTGGAACTGTAAGAAAGATAAAAGGCTATGCAAGGGTGGGACGGTGAGAAGTGAGAGCGGATGTGGCACATGTGGACTGTCCCTACGATTGGTACCGAAGCAAGAGAGAAACAGGCTGTGATTCCACAACTACCAGCTCCACCAGCTCTTTCGATGCATTTATCACTCGATTTGTTCTCGAAGGTACCTTTTTTTTTTCCGCTCTCGATATAACCAGCTCACTTAGCGGCGGCTATTTCGTTGGAGGGATTACGAGTGCATTGTACTTCAAATAAAGGAGTTTTAACTTTGTGAATGTTTATTGATTGTAAAATGAATTCATTGTATTTTTTTTAAGGGTTTTGAAGCAATCAGTTCACTTTTGATGAATTTGAAATTTGCCCGGTTCGCATGATTTCCAAATACATTGCATTACATGACCTCGCCAGCTTGAAATCTCCTTGTAACCTCTCAGCATCCTGCCGCAACCTCGCCTCCGGACCTTTAAGCGACCTCTCTTGTCCTCATGACCACCGAACCGCGCTTGCGACCTCCCATTGCTTCATGATGAGCTCTCCGCTTACAGGACCTCCACCCGACCTCATTGTGTCTCACGACGACCTGGCCACCTCCCCGTGCTTGAGCCTTCATCAGAGTCGATTACGTTATTCCCTTTGGCACCATCCCGGTCCCTAAATTCTTAAAAAAATGTTAAAAGAGTACAAAATATTAAATATTAAATTCGTTATACTTTCAACGAAACCCCAAAAATTAATTTTGTGCATGTTTTTATGATTAACCAAACAAATTTGTTTATCATAAATACATCTTATTTCCTCTACATTTTATTTAAAATACACATGAGTTCTAAATATTTGCAACCAAACAACCCCCTCAGCTGATAAGAGTTGGTGGACGAATGCGATACATGCTAATGATTGGCTGTTGGTTGTTTGGATTCTAGGATTCACGGTTATGAATTGCTGTTTTGATCTTGATTATGTATGGTGCATAACTTTGATTTATTGGCTTTTTTTATCCTTTGGGAGCATTTCGTGAGGCTTTCAATATTTATCGCTGATTTAAAATGCTTCTAGGTGGATCATATGGGAACATAACCTATGATGCATCAACACTTTTCCTTAAAGGTGCTTGCAGTTTCCAACACGACACGAGTCCGACACACCTCCGACACGTGTCGGACACGCCGAAAACGTGTATGATTAAAAATATTAAAGATTAATTGGACATGTGTGTCTTAAATATTTTATGAATTGTTTTAATATAATTTCGTATATTAAATTTTTTTATTTATTTAAAATATAAAAATTAAATTTCTTATTTCCTCTTCACAATACCAAATCAATCGTTTGCATTCAATACCACATTAATTGAATATTCTCACTTTCATTTCTTTTTGGCGGGTTGCGACTTTAGTTTCACAAGAATGCCCGATGTCATCTCAACATTGACATTTCAAAACTATCTCAACATCAAAGTACCACAATATGACAATTCATCTTTGTCCAATATCATCTTAACATCAACGACCAATGCTCTCTCAACATTGATGACATATGCCCTCTCGACATCGATGCTCGATACTTACTGCATAACATCAACGCCCGACTCTCGACATCATTGTCACCTCCTCTCTTGATACTTGATTCACCGTATTGACGTCTGGCTCTCGACATCCTAATATTAATCAGTTTAAGCATAAAGTCTAGTTAAATGACTTATTATTTCTAAATTATTTTTAATATTATACTTATTCAAATTTTTATATACTATTTTTAAAATATAAAAATTATAATAGCATGTCCAACCCATATCCATGTCTTATATTTTTAGTAATTGATGTGTCTGTGTCGTGCCGTCGCCGTGTCTGTGTCTTAGCATCATAAAACGTAAGGTTAGGTGGATGTAATTATTTCTCTTTTGTGTTTTAATGGCAAGATTTTTCCGGGATGAAGAAGAAAATTTCTCTTTTAAAAGTTGATTTATATTATTTCTGATGTCTTATAAAGCGAATGAGCAAAACTTTAGAAACATGCTTGACTGGTGGATTAGCTCTTTTCACTTTTGCATTCTCTCTTTAGTGTATATCTTCTATTACTTTGTTGGCAATATGTATTTGGGCCTGTGAATTCTTTGCTTTTCTTTAATTTTGGAGATTGGTTGCGAACACCTCTTATAAGATTCATTAAGATACACTTCTACATGCAAAAACTAATATGTGATTGCATAAATTTGGCTTTATATAAAGGCAGTCTCGGAATTAACTCTTTGCTGTATTTTTTTTTTCTGCATGTATTTCTGCAATTCATGGTTTTTAATGTGAAGATATTCATCCACTACTCTGAATAAGAGGAGTTGGACCTATTTTTTGTGGTCCTATTGTCTTCAACGGTCCTCAATGTTCTATAACCTTTTTAGAGAAATGTGGAGAATAATTCTTGCCTCAAAAAAGGAAAAAAAAAAAAAATCTGGCACACTTTTGTCTTTTCAAATCTCCTTTGTTACGGTGGTTTTATTTTGGATCTGTGTCTTCTTATGATACTCTTCGTGATACTGTAATATTCATGCATTGGAATGTTATCAAATACATTTACTCAGCTCCTTTTTTTCATTTGTATATGATGTATTTTTTTTCAACGTTTACTATTCTTTGAGAGGAAGAAACAATTTTTGTGGAAGATTTGTGGCAGAAAAATTTTCTTTTATCATCTTTTTCTTGGTTTGCTGATTGTTTGTTAGGCTGGTATGTCAGTTTCCTGGTTTTCTTTGGTTCTGACAGGTCTGGCGAGCGGGATGTTTAGCTTCTTTGACATGGATGCTATTGTTGAATGATTACGGATTTAAGATAGTATTCCTCATTTATAATCTTATTTTATTAATGGTTGACCAATTTTATATAATTTGCAAATGTTTATTTTGAATTATATTTAGACAACAAGATTTGATCAGCATGAACTACTTTTCTCACAAGGAACACTAGATTAAAATTGTATTTATGCTAGGAGAATCACCCACTAGCCATCCAATTGGGTTTTGAATTGGCTAGTAAGCGTATAAGTGAGTGTCAATACTTTTGTGGATGCTGGTTCTTCTGATGATGCAAATTCCTTTTTATATGTTAGCATTTTTTTTTTTTGCTTGCTTAATGTTGTTGGCGTTTACTGAAACCAGATCTTGGGTTCTCATTGTATAAATTTGGATGATTGACATCATAGGTTGGGATTTTGGGACCTGGTGTTTTAGCGATAATCAAATGAATGACGCGGTTAGGTAATTTTCTATGAGTTCAAGCTTGCTCTTTTATTGTTTGGCTTAAGAAGCTTTTACTGAAATATTATTGCTTCTGTTAAAACTACTTGCCTTGTACTTGCAGCTTCTAACAATTGATTGCATTTTGTGTGCTTCTATTCATTGGGTAGCATGCCTAGAAAGGTGGCTGAGCAAGAAGTTGAATGGGTTCGTACGTACAACAGATGCTATGATGTGAATCAAAGTAGGAATTGCGATTGGAAACTAAAATGAAGATTATTCAAAGCTTTGTCAATACAAATCTTATTACCAACAAAATAAGGGAATAAATCGTTCTAGATCATTAACTTGCTTAGGCGAAGTCTTGCGTTGAGATAGCCAAACAATTCATAACATTCAAAGATAAAAAGAAATACTTAAATGCTCGTCACAAAAATCCCACAATTAATAATAAAGAAGTTCACCTTGAGTACCCTTTCTCTCTCTCTCGTTCACTCTTGGGCTTTAGCGGAGAATAAAGAACCATGCGAGGATGAGGAGTACCACTATGATGAAGGCGACGAAAGACTTCGTTACCGGAGAGGTATTCACCGGAGAAGGTGGTGGCGGATGACGTCCAATGATCGTCCAAGTGTAACCACGAAATTGGCGGTCGAAAATACTTGCGAGGATAGGGACGACTCGCTCCAAATACTTCAAATCCTACGTCGAAGCAAGGAGAGCGTAGGATATCGATGCTCCCGTCGGCGTGGAAAACTAATCCCCACTCAAGCTCCGAATCCGCCATTCAACATCGAGGAAGGGCGGGGAGATGACAAGGGGACGTCGGTTGGGCCGTGAGCTAGAGAAGAACAAGAGGAAAATCTGAATTTGAATTTCAGATTTTTGTTTTGGGTTGGAGGGAGAGATTAATTGCTATGAAACCTCCCAAAATTTGAATTAGGAGGGGCGGGTATTATGGGAGAATTAAGAGGGGGATTAATGGTTGCTTATGTGGCAAGTAGAGAGAGAAAAGATTGAGAGGGGTGGCCGGCCAAGCAAGTAGGAGGGAGAAGGTTGTGGTTAATTAGTGGGGCCCAAGAGATTAAATCAAATCTGATGTGTAAATTTCAGATTTAATTTAAATTTTGGGATTTTTCCAAAGAGGGGTAAGAGGGAAAGGAATTGAATTTGAATTTCATAAATTAAGCCTCAATTAAGTTCCTTTCCTATTGTTGGTGAGACACATAAGGAAAGAGTTAATGAGGAATTCATTGATGGAATTTGAAATCCAAATCCAAGGAGGATGATCGGCTGACTGATTCCCGTGAATGGGAAGCTTGGCACGGTGAAGGGGAGACAGCCGATTGGTCTGGGTCGGCTGATGGCACAATTGGCGGCCAAAACAGGGGGGGGGGAGATTGTCGGCTTGTGACAGGGAAACGGCTGTATCGGGTGGTAGGGGGGGGGGGCGGGAAGGCCAGGAGGAACGTGGAGGTGTTCGGGTGAGGGGGGGATTTCGGGATCTGGCTGCAGGGGAAGAGGCGGCTGTGTGGAGGGGTTGGTGGGGGAGGAAGAAACAGTGAACTTACAAGGAAAAACCAAGAGCTCGCCAGAGCGGGCTGTTGGGTATTGCGGCCGGAGCCTCACCTAGGCCTCCTCTCTCTTTTCTCTCAAGCTCTTGAGCAAGAAGACAAAAGGAATTTCAGAAAATTTTATTAATCAAAACATTAACCTCATACAATAAGAAGAGACCTCTTTATAAAGGTCTTCAAAACATGAAAAGAAAAAAGACTCATATGCCCCTTGGGCTACAATAAACACTACGCCTACATAAGGGCGAAATCGTCACTAGTACATGAAATAAAAGATACACAAAATAAAATAACATAAAACAACATGATAACATCAAAAATATAAACTCCCGATCGTAGCCGTCGATCTACGATTCCTTCGCCGATAAACCTGCCTAAAATGTCTGTCGATGAC
This sequence comes from Dendrobium nobile, assembly GCA_022539455.1. Taxonomy (NCBI): domain Eukaryota; kingdom Viridiplantae; phylum Streptophyta; class Magnoliopsida; order Asparagales; family Orchidaceae; genus Dendrobium; species Dendrobium nobile. The sequence continues at coordinate 41,534,219 of CM039726.1, forward strand.
CTCATCATGCTACCCTCCACTATCTATTGATATATTATATCTATCTTCCCTTGATCACACATCCATCTTAGTATTTTCATCTATACTACTTGCAATTTTCCCGCTGCTCACTTCTTAGTTTCGTCACACTGTTATCTATGTAGCTTTTCTAGTCTACTTGCATTTTATAAAATTATATTTTAACTCATCATGTTATTATTTTATTGCATATACTCTTTTTATCACCCAACTTTAATTCTAAAGTTATGTTTGAATTCATATCTCATTATTATCTAAAAATTAATGCTTCCTTATGACATTGGCCTATTTTGTTCAGGTGCGTTAGGAAGTAGTAGATCAGCTATTTGATAAGACAGAAATGCATGAAGCAGTGCAGTCTGGAGGGCACTCTCCAAAGCATTTGAATGTTCCATCATCAAATCAACAGTTGAAATCTGGTTCAGATAATTTACAGAACAGTGGGACTTCCTTTTATTCTCAAGTTAAGGGAAAGAGGAGGGATAGAGGTGATCAAGTTACGGAGCTTGTCAAGCGAGAACGTACGTCAAAAATAGATGATGGTAATTCCACTGGTTGCAAGGTTGACAACAACATGATTAAATCTGAGCTTTCCAAAATTTCAGAGAAAGGTGCCCTTAGATGTACTGATGGGGTTGAAAAGCTGTTTCAGTTGATGCAAGTTTATAATAGTAAGAAAATTGATCTTACTGGCAGAGTGCTCTTGGCAGATGTGATTGCTGCTACAGATACTATTGACTGCTTGAACAAGTTTATGCAGATCGGGGGTGTGACTGTTCTTGATGAATGGCTTCAGGAGGCACACAAAGGGAAGACCGTCGATGGGTATAGTCCCAAAGAGAATGATAAAACTGTTGAAGAGCTTTTGTTGGCATTGCTTCGGGCGCTAGATAAATTACCTGTAAATCTTCATGCGCTCCAGGCATGCAATATCGGCAAATCTGTGAATCATTTGCGTAGTCATAAGAATCTGGAGATCCAGAAGAGAGCTAGAAGCCTTGTGGACACATGGAAGAAAAGAGTTGATGCAGAAATGAAGCTGAGTGATGCAAAACCTGCTGGTAATAGCCAAACTGTGACATGGCAGGTCAAACCAGGTTTCTCTGAAGTTTCTCATGCAGGAAATCTGCGGAATGGATCTGGCGAGTTATCCATGAAGGGCTCGTATGGGAAGTCTGTTCACACAGATTCTGCAAAATCGACCACGGTGATTGTGGGATCCGGGAAAGTACAATCATCTTCATTTGCACCTGTAGCAAATATATCAAAGGATTCTTTTTCCAAAGATGCTGTTAGTGATCTGCCCCAGATGCTAGCAAAGGAGGAAAAGAGTTGCAGTTCCAGCCAGTCTCAAAACAATAGCCAGTCTTGTTCTAGTGATCATGGAAAGACTGTTGTCTCTTCCTTGAAGGAAGATGCTCGGAGCTCTACTGCAGGATCAGTGAGCAAGAGCTTTAGTGGTTCATCTCGAAATCGAAGGTCAAGCAATGGGTTTATAGCCAGCAATATTTCTGTCGGGCAGAAAGAGTCACATGCAGGCAAATCAGGCTTGCTTATTCGAAATACCATAAGTGAGAAGGTATCACAAGCTGGACTTTACTGTGACAGAGCAGCTGATGTGTCACCTTCTGAGCATGGAAGTTGCGACAGAGTTATTGTTAAGCATCCTAATCCTGGTCGTAGTCCCGCTAGAAGCACCAGCGGAGGTTCCTTGGAAGACCTATCAGCTGGTAGCAGAACATCGTCCCCTGGTGTCTTGGATAAACGTGAGCATGTAGATCTTAAAGTAATTGTAAGGAATGATACTGGTCGAGCTCATATTGTTGCAGAGGTAAATGCTGAATCATGGCAGAGCAATAATGTTAAGGAGGGGCTTGTTGGATGTGATGAGGGTGATAGATTGTCAATGATTGTACCTGATGAAGAACAAAGGAATGAAGCTGACAAGGTTATGGAAATTCCCAGAACTAAGTGCTCGTTATCTGGTAATGAGAAGTTTACTAGTGTTGCTGAACTTAAGAGGGGGGATTCTTTTAGCTCCATGAATGCCTTGATTGAAAGCTGTGCTAAATATTCTGAAGTTACAACACCATTATTTGGAGATGATATTGGCATGAATTTACTTGCGAGTGCAGCTGCTGGAGAAATGCCCAAACATAACGTAGTATCTCCTGCTTCATCAGCAAAAGGTTCTCCTGCAGCAGAGGACCCCTGCTCTAGTACTAATGAGGCCAATGCGAGATTTTCTTCTGGGCTTGGGTCCCGAAATCTCAGTCCATATGATGAAAATACTGATTCAGAGAGACATGTGAATGATATTGTTTGTGTATTTGGAAAGGATGAAATACAAGTGGTGGCTGCAAATTGTCGAGGTGATAACAAAGTCGTGCAATAAATTAGGCTTTTCTCTCTCATGACAATTTTTTTTACCACTATGGAATTTGTTCAGTCTCATGAGAAAAAAAATTAGAGGTTGTGTACTAATATTTATGTCGTCTTGCAGATGTAAAGGAAGAGTTTTATAGAGAAGATGCAAGTCAGAGCAAGGGTGGCAGGACGATTGATGGTTTTGTTGTGGAAGGTTTAACAGATGGCAAATCTGTGGTTAGTAGTCCAGCAGATCATGTCAAGGCTAGCAGCTCTTGCCATGCTGAAACAAGCAAGTTTTCTTCTGATTCTGAATGTAAATCTTTGTTTCATGGCAATGACTGTGAGGTCTCTGCATCAGGAAAAGATGTCGAGAAGGTAGTGATTGTGGAATCATCGTTATGCCATCATTTTAACAAGGATTTACGTGTTGGTGCCATCTTAACAGAGCAAAAGTCACATTCTCTTGTGAAACCTGAAACAGGGGTGGTGGACAGAAGGGGTGATGGTGCGACTACTTCATCTGTTGCTGTTAAGGCTCCATGCCTAGAAAGTGCAGATTTAATAAATAGTCAAAATCTTGATGGATTGGGTGATCAATGCCTAGAACAATCTGGAAGGAATGGATCAGCCATCCTCCCTTCAAATAGATCACATTGTGAATCTGCTTCAAGTCCTGGTGGTGTGGACAATGGTGCACAGATCGCTGAGAGAAAAGCTGTTCTAGAGAAGCATAATGCAGGTACTGATGGCCATGATCAACGGCCCACCATGCATGGGCAAATTGAGGTTTGTGCCACGATGTCTGCAGATGATGCAGAAACGAAGAAGGAACTTGTTACCTCCTCAGTTGAGATTTCTTCATTTGTTGCTAACTCCAAGCAAGATGCAGGAGCTAAGCTTAACTTTGACTTAAATGAAGGCATACTCGGAGATGATGTGAACCAAACTGAGGCAATTTCCACATCTGCGCCTGATTGCTCCCCTGCACTAAGAATCTCCAATCTCTCACCTTATGCATCTTCACCCATGCGTTCTCCATCTCCTATAACTGTTGCTGCTCCAGCCAAAGGATTTTTTATGCCTCCTGAAATTTTGTTGAAGAATAGAGGGGATCTTGGATGGAAGGGTTCAGCCGCTACTAGTGCATTTCGTCCAGCAGAGCCTAGAAAGGTTTCGGAGATGTCGTTTAATTCTCCTGATGTGCATTCTTTTGACACTGCTGGGGTTGAGCAAGGCCGTCCTCTTTTGGAGTTTGATCTTAATGTCCCTGACGAGAGAGCTCTTGAGGACATGGCTTCTCAGAAATCTGCTCAGACAACAGGTTCTGATTCGGGTATTATTAGTGACCATGCTGTACCTTCACGAGCTGCTGGAGGATTGGATTTTGATTTGAACAGACTTGATGAAGGAAACGAAGATGGTAACTGTTTGGCAAGCATAAGTTGTCATTTTGAAGTACCGCTTTTGCATGCAAGACCTACAACAACAGGACTCCCTAATCGGGATGCCAATATGTTAAGGGACTTTGATCTAAATTTTGGGCCAGGCATTGATGATGTAGGTACAGAGCCTCTTTATAGAAATCAAATTTCCAAAAAGAGTAATAATATTCCATTTTTTCCTCCTAATGCTGGTCTTCGAATGAATAATACTGAAATTGGAAGTGGTTGGTTTCCCCCCTTTAGCTCCTATCCAGCTGTTGCGCTTCCATCATTCATGAATGATAGAGAGAAATCTTACCCAATTGTTGCAGCTTCAGGGGCCCAGAGAATTTTGGGGCCTATAACTGGTGCTGGAACTTTTGGAAGTGATATGTATCGAGGACCAGTCCTTTCATCCTCTCAAACCATGGCTTATTCACCGGCTGCCCCAACATGTTCTTATGCAGGCTTCCCATTTGGTGCTAGTTTTCCACCGGCCTCATCTTTCACTGCTGTTACAACAAACTACGTTGATTCTTCATCTGGTGGCTGTTCGTACTTCCCTCACATCCCTTCACTTGTTAAAGCTACAGGCGGTGTCTCTTTTCCAAGGCCCTATATTATTAGTCACCCAGAAGGCAGTGCTTCTATTGGATCTGATGGTAGGAAATGGGCAAGGCAAAGTCTTGATCTGAATGCAGGTCCGGGATATGCAGTGGATGTTAAGGATGACAGATTACCTTCTTCAAGACAGCTGCATGCAACCAGCTCACAGAACTTCATGGATGAACAGGCAAGTCTACGTCTGGTGGCAGGCTGTGTGTCGAAGCAGAAGGAAATCAATGGAGGCTTGGAACCGGAGAGATTCACTTTTAAGCATCAGTCATGGCAGTAGTAATATAGAGGATGTCATTTCATCCGTGATGCACGTGTCTGGTGAGTAGTGCTTTAAGTAAATTAGTACACTTGATGAATAATTTCAAATTCATTTATATAAGTATTATTCATGCTCATTTATTTAAATAATTGCTTAAATTTCAACAAAAGTTTGAAAACTCATCATATAAATTACCAAGATTGTTCATTTATATTTGTGAATATACTTGTTAATTATTTATCAATTGTTGCTACAACTCAGATTTCCTATTTTATGCTTATGATGCTTACTGTTTTAATTAGTATTCCGACTAGATAATAGTAGTTGCTTTCTTTAATTGTTAATTATTGCTTTCAATGGTGTGTGTATATATATATATATATATATATATCTCATCAAAAAATGTAGGATGTTATCATCTTTATTCTCTGAATACAGTTTTTATTGATATTATACAAAACATTATATTGCAACCTTTGTTTTCTCCTTTGGTCAGTCCATATTGGTATCTGAGAGATGGTAAATGGTAGTGATTTCTCGTTCAGCGATGGCCATCATACCTTGGGAAACCATCAGAAAGCCCAATCCATCATCGAGTTAAGGTTGGTAGTTCTCTTCAACAACTTCTAGCATTTGTCCAAGAAATGTGGCAAGGCCTTCAAAGCTTTTAGGAATACCGGTGACTCCCTTCCGATAAGCACAGAGGAATTTGGCAACCTTACTAGTGACCAACAAAACTATTTCAGTGAATTGAGATTTGTGGTGACCCTGATAACTCAATATGTCGGTGCAAACCTATGTTGCACCGATACAGATATGGCAACATAGATACGATACGAATATGAGGCACATTAACTTTTAAAAGTACAAGATACGGGTACGACGCGGACACAACATTATAATTTATAAATAATACATCAAAATTAAGAGAACAATTAAAGCATAATATTTAAAATGACAAAAAAATATTAAAGCGGCATCATATTTAATCTTGTAGCTTATAATATCAAAATAAAAATAAGCAGAAAATGTTTAGTACAACATCAAAAATATAAACATAAACTGTCTAGTGCATGAAATTTCAACTGTTCAGTCGAGGAGTGAAGGGATTTGCTTCTTCAGGGATTTGTCTTTGGACTTCTATATCATTTTCAATAAATATCATTGCTTCCAACTTAGGCTCATCAAGTGAAAGATTAGCAATCTCCAATATTTCCATATCATCAAGGGACTCAAATCCATCTCCAGCAACATCCTCCATCTTGTTATCTCTTTTCATATAAGTTGGAGTCTTTCTTGATAGAAGTTGAAGGTTTGTATGCACATAAATTAAATCTTCAACTCGTTGTGTAGTAATTTTGTTCCTCTTCATTGGTTGGATGGAGTATGTGCTCTAATTTTTTTCACAACAAGAGGATGAAACCTGACCAAGAAGTTTTATGACGATTGTTTGAAATAGAGGTGCAGAAGCTGCATGAATCAACCATCACATCTTTCAATCTATTATCCACTTATCATGTAAAGACTTTTGGTCATCAAAGTCTTCTAAATAACCAAAAAAACTAGTAATCTCTATATTGAAAATTCTTCTCTCCTCATTTGAAAAATAGTGCTTCGAACATGTATTTCTCATATTTCTGTGGAGAAATTCGTTGAGGATTCTCTTGAAGTCATTCTTTACTTGAATATCTTCAAGCAAATAAAATCAAATAAGATAATTATTAAGTCAATTGAGTATACCATCCTTAATTTGACCATTAAAAAGATAATATGCAGTAAAATATGTTGCTTATTATCAAAAAACATTGTTAATACAATCTTAAAACCTTATACGACATCAGTTGCAATAAAAATTGAGTGATAATCAAAAGATAAAGTTGAGATAGCATACCTTGCTCGCGTTTGGTGTCGGCTGCATGCGTGAACTAAAAATCCTTCAGCTTTAACTGCTTGCGTAAACAAAAAATACAAGCGTAACCTAGCCCTCTGTTCTTGGAAATGGCCTTCCTTGCTTGCATACCTCCTTCGACATTGGCTGCTTGCATAAATGAAAAATAATGTGTAACCCTAGCCCCTGCTTGCGGAAATGGCCTTCCCTCCTCACGTACCCTCCTTCGGCGTCCTACTCGTGTACCCTCCTTCGGCGTCAGCTGCTTGTCTAAACAAAAGTACAAGCGAAACCCTAGCCCCTTGCTCGTAGAAATGAATAAGCGAATACGTGCGGCTGCTCGTTTTATTCAATTAATTTTTTCATTATTTAATAGGATAGGTGTGTTCGGTATCCTTTTTAAATTAAATTTAAATTAAATATTATTTTAATGGGATACACCCTTACCTTATCGAACACGTATTCGAGCTGTATCGGGTGCGTATCCGTGTTCGACACAATTTTGATACTGCACGCCTTCATAAATAGGTGTATTGGTGTATCATAGGTGCAAACAAATCTACTTGGATTTCACGACATTGACTACCCACATGGCTGTTTTATTTTTTATTTTATTTTATTTTCTTTCGACTCTAATGTTGAATGGGTGTTCAATTCGATTTATGGGTTAGTTTTGGGTCTGATAACAAAATGACATGATACAAATATAATCAACTTAAACTTAATTCGTTTATTAAACTAGTCAAAAATATCCCAATCATAACCCAGACGACATTACACAACATTTAAGTTGTGATAGGTTAGCGTCGATCTAACACAAAACGAGCGCAATTATCTAATTTGGACATCTAAAAAAACTTCATAAGAAATTTTCAATTAAAAAACAGCTAAACAGTTATGTTATATTTTTTGGCTTGACCTCAAACTGGTCCAATTTTTTTCGAAGTCACTTAATTTGATCTGGATTTTATACCACCTGACCTGAAATTGAAAATTTTTGTTCAAGTTTTAGTCGAATTTTCAATATTGACACACTTAAATTTTAGAATCTCCCTATTGAGGGCATCATCTGCAAGAAATGTTTTTAAATGGTTTTAAGGTTAAATTAGATATTCCCTTTTTCGTTGTTCACTTTACATTGAGAACTATCTGTATCGGTAAAAAGTTATGGAAGCTTATGTTCCACAAGAAAAGAAAATATGTTGCATGCAAATTAAAGGGTGTCGACCCTTGGTAACTCTCAACCAACAACCTCACGATCAGAGAGGTAAAGATAACTTAAAATAATGTTATCAATTGACGCGGCTACTAGTTGAACACTTCCATCCAATCAAGAACAAATATTGTATCTCCAATACCAATGATGCTTCTCAAAGGACTTGTTCTATTAACAGCTACGCAAAGGAATGTTACCTCCTCAATGCATGGAACAATCTAAATGTGTCTATACAATATCTGGTGGTTTGTTTTGTTAAAGGTGTGAAAGACATCATTCAAGAGCAGCCTAAATGAATTCTGTATGGAAAATCTTGTATGCAGTTAACTTTGCATACAAGGCCAAGAGTATATGTAATTGTTAGCCTAAATCAATTTCATTATGATACCAATACATTGAACATAATAGTGAAGTCTCAGAGGTAGTTTTGCCCCCCAAAATTGACTGCCCTTCAATTCCAATCCCAAACTCAACAACAAACTCTTGCTCCTAAGAATGTCTACCTGAATGTACACACACACAGCCCCTTTAAATGCTTATGCTGTTTTTAGCCGGCCACTGATTTAACGAGTGTCTAAATCAACGACAATTGCAACTGCTGGACAACAAGCAAGAGTGAGACAACCCATATGACTTACCCATAATGAATGATGAATTTGAAGATGTTTCAAGAGATGATGGTGAACTCCTATTTTGTGTTCTTGAGAAAGTGATGCTATACTTCAAGCAATTAGTGGCCACACAACGCCATGCTATATTCAAAATAACACCAAAGTCTGTGAACTTCTCGTGGGTAGGGTGTTGTACTTAAAATGTCATCTCTAATACTATGCTTAAGTCTTTACAATTGAAAATTCCTAAACATCCGTATCTTTACAAAAGCAATTGAATCAAAAAGGGAATCGAGGTTCTTATTAGTCTTATGTGTGAGGTAACATTCTCCATTGGTAAAAATTTTGTTTGTGAAGCTTTTTGTGTTGTTTTGAAAATGGATGTTATATAATTTTGGCTCGACTTTAACATTTGATATGTTTAGAAATGGATGTTGCAACAATTGACAGCTATTTTCCTTTTAAAATTTTCGAACTAGCTACCTCTTGCCCTGAACATTCAACATCACATCTGTCACATACTTGGATCTATTATCCTAAGTTTACGCATTATAAAATGAACTCTTAAGAAACGTATTATATTGCAAGACACTGTCAACAATTTTTCACACATACAACTCCCTTGACATAGCCTTAGTCCATTTGCAGTTCCTGTACTACTGTCCCCAAAAAAAAAAAATGAAAAAGGGTGGATGTGTATTGAAAATCGCACTATAAATAAAATCATAGTTAAATATTACTTCCCTATGATCCTATTAAAAGATTTCCTCAATAAGCTATATGGTGCAACCACCTTTGCCAAATTAGATCTCCATAATGGCTATTATCAAATCTGGCTATTAGAAGGTGACTAGTGGAAGATGGCATTTAAAACTTGTGAGGGGTTGTATGAGGGGCACATCATGCTATTTGGACTATGCAACACATCGAGTAGCTTTATACTGTTAATGAATGAGTTATTAAAACTCTTCTTTGGACATTTTTGTTCGATCTATTAATGATGTTTTAGTGGTCAACACCGCTATGACCGGCCACCTATGCCTCAATTTACTTTTAATTGCTTTGCAAGAAAATAAACTCTACATCAATCTTCCAAAGTGTGAATTAGCTGCTTCCCTTCTTTGCTTTCTTAATTGACGCAATGGCATACACAAGTACCCTTTGAAGATGGAAGCAATTTGCTCTTGGTCCACTCCAACTCCACTCACTAATATCCATAATTTTCATGGGCTCAGAAGCTTTAACCATCAGTTTACTAAGGGGTTTAGCATTATGATGAAACCAATTAATGATTGTCTTAAAAATATTTTAGTTGGGATTCCACTCAACAGTAAAGCTTTGCTGAGAACAAAGACCATCCATCTATGTTCCTGTCGTGCTTGGCAATCCAGATATTGAAAGTAATTCCAAGTTGAAGTTGATGCTTGACTTTGGTATTGGTGCAATCCTCACACAAGAAGGAAAAAAATCATTTTTTTTGCCAAAAAAATTATCACCATATATCCAATGTTTAGGTATTCAGGCATTTTTTTGTTCATGAGGCAAGGCATAGCCTTAAGATGTTTTGAGGCATAAACCTCAAAATCTAAAAAATATTTTAAGTGAAAATAACGATTAAAAGTAATTTTTATATAATACTCAAATAATATATTAAAAGATGACATATTAACTTTTTATTAAACTATGAAATAATAAATTGATATACATACGAAAAAAAATTGCACAAGACGGAAAGTGATAAGTAATAAATTGCGTGAAATAGAATTGAAATCTAAATATTTTAAAAGAAAAATAATATAAAATATGCGAATTGCATAAAGGTATCATATAACATGAAGTTCAACTTCAAATTCCTTCTCCGTTTCCCCACTCATCTACGTTTAATTTTTTAAGAAAGCTGAAATAATTGGTAACAACTTAGACAACATCCACATTGTCATCACTGAGGAGGTCTTTATTTGAGTTTTCGTCATAGCAAATTGATCTTTCCCCTGCCTCATCCTGTAAAGTCCAATGTCTCGCAATCTACTTGTTTATTTATTTCGGTCATATTCCTCTTTCATGAATGTTTGTCATCAACATAAAAATGAGAGTAATACTCCAAAAATTTTTGAGGAGGTGGTGGTGGTGCTATGAGGCTTCCAAGTGGTCCTTGGTGGCGGCTACGATGATGGTGGCTGAGGCGACGGTGGCAGGTTGAAGGTCAAATTAGTCGAGCTGCTGCGATTTGGGGGTGCATGAAGGTGTGTTTTGTTCGGGGCTTTAGTTTAGGATTTAGGTAAGTTTTAATAAAAAAAATATATATTCCTCACGCCAATGAGGCTAGGTGCGTGCGCCTTAGCCAATCTGAAGCACCACTCATAAAAAACTTGAGATGTTTTTTACTAGAATTGCACTGTGGCGGGCTTCTAGGCGAGCCTCGTTGTGTAATTTTAAACAATACACATAACAAGAATGGTCTAACCATGCACAATAATTATATATGGTTATTTGAGCCTTTGAGAAATGGGAATGTTACTGACTAAATTATGAGTTCATGTTATTCAACATCAATCACTCCAATTTCTACATTCTTAGAAAAATCCAAGTCACATGCATATTTGGCGGGTCATGTTCGTGTAAAAATTCATGTTCGTTCTGAAGTATAAAGTCGGAAATAGAAACCAAGTAGCTGCTGTGCTTAGCGGACTGGCTAGCATGTTGGTCACTTTGTCGACAAAGATTACCTGACTGGAAGAGCTTTGAGATCTTTATTGTATGCTCCAGTTGGCAAATTTTCCATCCAACAGGGCTACCTTCTTTAAAACTAATCAACTTTGCATATCAAATACTTATCTCAAGCAGCAGATGATTAAATAAATGCATGTTGGTGGGTTAGCTGCACATAGACAAACCCCTTGTTCTTTTGCAAGCTCAAGTCATCTTGTTGAATTGAAAAGAAAAAAAAAGCTCCGAATCTTCTTGCCCAAATGTGGATTTGTTATATGTTATGCGGAGAAATGTCATACTTGCCAAATGTACAAAAATTACTTCTCAAAATATAGATTTTTATTCCGTTTTACTAATTCTTTGATTCAATTTGGAAGGACTTTAGCTTTGACTGTTTTCTTGGGATATCACAAACCCACCACAATGTTGATTCTATTATGGTCATTGATCACTTCTTCAAGATGGGCTCATTTCATGCCTTGCAAAAAACTTTTGACGCCATCATTTTTTCTAAAATTTTTCTTAACTGATATTGTGTGTGTTTGCGTGGTCTCCTTTGTAACATAACCACTGATTGTGATGCCGAATGCATTAGCTATTTTTGGTGTGAATTTTGGATGACCTACTAATTGAACTTTAAGCTCTACTGGTGAGCAACCCAAGCAATGAGATGAAATATGGGGCAAGCTGAATTCGCATATAACTCTGCCCACTGATCAAGTGAGAAGAGTTCGTTCTGCGTTTTTTACACAAATTTACCAGATTATACAATAGACTTTGTTGTTCTTTTGAAGTCATAAGAAAGTCTGCTATTGAATTAGCTACTAGTTTTGACGAGATGCTTACAAGGACAAAAATAAATTAATTGCTTCTACAAACTAAAAAGAAACAACTGACACTTAGTCCATTTTAATTAGCAAAACAAATTAATGATAATGATGCTATTTCTCTTTCATCTGATTTAAATATCTCATCCACCTTACCGAATTCATATATAACTCTATGCCCAATTGATCAAGTGGGAAGAGTTCGTTCCACATTTTGTACACAAATTTACCTAATAATGTAGTAGACTTTATTCTTGTTTTGAAGCCATGAAGCAAGTTTGCCATTGAATTAGCTACTAGTTTTGACGAGATGCTTCAGGAGGTTAAAAATAAATTAATTGCTTCTACAAACTATAAAGAAACAATTGATGCTTAGCTATTCTCAATAGCAAAGTGAATTAATGATAATACTTATGCTATTTCTCTGTTATATGATTTAAATATCTTTAATATTGCCAAATTTGCTTATCGCCCATGAATGAAGGACCTACACAATTCATCAAACTTGAGTTGAGGTATTTTGAAGAGGAAGGGAATTGATGCAACTCACTGAGCACCACTATTTGTCAATCCTTTTTTTTTGCTTTTGGTTTCTTTTTTCATTAGTATTTCATAATTAGCCATTAGTGGATAATAGTAGTTACTTTCTCTGAATGTATGTATGTATATATCCAATAGTTTTTAAGAACTCGATAAAATACTCATTTAATGATGTCCTAATTGCTTATTTGACAACGTATTTTATGTTATTATATCAATTTTTTATATCTTATGTACTAGTATTTTGGTTTATTAGTAGAGGCATAAATATATGACCGCTTCAATAAATAGTTATGCGTGTGACTAATTTTTTTCTTTTTAATATTTGAATTTCAATAAATAACTTAAATAATACTTTGTAAATTATTCTCATTTTGATTAAAATCATTAAATCCAATTATGTCTAATAATAAGACTATTATTTAAATCATTAGCATAAAAACATAATTATGTAAGCTCGATTAAAGTTCAATAGCGAATCAAAATCATTAATGGGTTGTTTAGTTGGCTGAAAATTGAATGCAGTGTATTTAAATGCTTTGAAGTTATTTGAATGTGTAAAATAAATACGGGGAATCACTTTTTTTTTTTTTAAATTTGTCTTGAAATAAAATCAAGGTAAAGTGTGATTGGTGGCAGCCGGCGGTGGCGGTCAGTGGTGGCGGTTAGTGGTGATGGTGGTGGCGGTTAGTGGCGGTGGAGGGGGATGTAGGCGGTGGCAGCGGCCAACGGTGGTGTCGGGCGGAAGAGGGTGGTGGTGATTGCTGGCGACATCACACGATGATGTTCTAGTGTATTTGGATATCGCCCAAATCTGAGGATTCCAAATACACAAAATGAACTAGAGGACGGATTTCAAATACATTAAAATTTTATGTTGCATTTGGTTTGCTTCAAACCAAACACCAAATTCTCCAAACTCTTGCATTTGGAATATTTCACACCCCTTTTACTTTAAACCAAACAACCCCCTAAGAAAATTACTTAATAGTTTTGATCAAGGTTTTAAAACTCGGGTCATGTTTAAGCTCAACTCAAATTCGATAAGAAAATAAATAATTGAGTTTGAACAAGATAATATTTGACTCTGCTTGGTTCATTTGGCTCGTATTGCATGTTCTAATAACATGTTGTTCCATTCTACTGCGCTAGATGAATTTTAGCTTGACTTGCAGGCTCATGGCGTTTGACGAATCAAATTTGCTTCCGTGCTAAATTATTTCCACCAACCTGTAGCAGTCCATGTTTGGTTCTAGGGAGATATGGAGCTCATTCAGATGGAATGCTTGACTTGATACATGTAATTGTTGGGGTAGCATGCTTTCCTTGTAATGTACTTCCCATGGATTGCAGTTTTCTTGCTTTGTTGCATCGTGTAATGCTCCATCAGCGTCGGTAAAGCTCAAGGATGGGCATCTGCGGCTGGTGTACAGAAGGTAAGCTGATCATTCTCTCAATTCTTCCCCCAAGTTATAGGATTCAGCTTTCTGAACTTTTCTATATGTTACAATTTTTTGGTCAGAATTGTTCCTGCTGATGAGTTTCCTTGTAGAAAAACTTTAGACTTTATTGTCTGAGTTTTTTTCTCCAGTCACCTGCAACTTACCAACAGGGAAATGTTGGTTGGGTACTTGAGCTATCCATCAGGAACATTTTCATTGGCACAAGACTAGACATTTTTCGATCATGTTGTATGAACTGCCCAAAACAAGAGAATATTGTTTATATTTATAGATTAGGTTCCTTGTTAAATTTTGTTCTTGATATTCCTTTGTGGGCTTATATGAGCAGAAGACTATGCTCATATGGTTTTTATTGTGGTCATTCTGAGTATTGCATATTGGTATCCTTCTCATGTTTTTATAGTTGAGTAGTTTGTATACAAATATTGCTTTTTGGTATGATGGCTGTTTTCATGTGAAGGTATATAACTCATTCGGCCTTTATTACTAACTATTTTTACAATAATTGAGACCATGCGAGATATGTTCTTGTTTTGAAGCTCTCAAGTTTGCTTTCCCGTTTTAATCAACTGACCAATCTCTCAAGTTGCTGTGAATCAGAAGAATGAATGTCCCGTTTTTGTGCCTGGTAGCACGTTTGTCAATATTACCCATAGTCTAGTGGCAGTGCTGAACTTATCCATGATATTATTAAGGCATGTGATAGAGAGGAGATTGGCTTTACTAAAAAGTATAAGATCATCAATATAAATAAGATGATAGGTAATATTACTATTGTTAATAGTATCTTTATAATCATAGAGGCCATAGTGAGTATGTAGAGAAGCAGTCTATCTTGAAGGTGAAGGGAAAAGGAGATGATGGACAACCTTGAGGCTGCTTAAAGAAATTGAAAAATGTCCTCTTAACTCCTTATTAAAGATCACAGGGAATAAATTATTGAAGGTGTAGGCAATGGTCCATTTGATGAGAGTATATGGAAAGCCTAAAATTCTTAATCTATGGTAAAGAAATTATATATTAACATAATCAAATGCTTTTTTTCATATCAATTTTAGGACACTAATGTTTAGGAGTGTCAAATGAGTTAAAATCATGCAGAATCTCATATTATATGCAATATTTTTACCATCATTAAAATCAGACTGAGCTAGATGAATACGTTTCATAAGTAGAAGCTCAAGTCTTCCAACAAGAGGTTTGGCAATAATTTTATAAATGTTATTAAAAAAGAGTTTGGCATGTAATAATTAAGAGATTCAATATGGGAGCTTTCGTTCATCAAAATAATAATAGCGTGTTTAACTAAATCATGATGCTTAGAAGAGGAGAAAAAGTATTGAACTGTTTAATCAAAGATGTATCGTAGTATGCCTGTATTCTTAAAAAATTTAGAGAGAAAACCATATTATCTAGGAGTTTTTCCATTCCCAATAATGAAAAGTGCTCAATAATAAAAAGTGCTCAATAATAAAAAGTGCTTATCTGATGTATGCATTAGTAAATTTGCTAGTAAGAATACTAGTATTATTCATTAGAGGAGAGTGCATAGGCAATAGGTAGGTCCCACATAGAGGTGGTGGGGCTATTCTTGCAATTGAGGTGAGCAGAGAAGTGTGTGATACCCTCATGGGCAATATCATATTGAGAGCTTTAAGTACCATAGTGAAAAGAATGCTTTTTAATGTAATTATTATTCTCGCTATTCTTGATTTTTAGATAAAGAATTTAATGTGATCCCACCCCTTTAGAAAGCTAGGAGCATTTAGCATGTTTGATCTATTTGTTCTCACAAATGGTAGCATTAATCAAAGTCTTTTGAGTGTTGATGACTTTATTAAGAAGTTTATAGCTGAGGGTCTGTTGATCTATGTAGTAGAAAAAAAAACTAAAATATACACGCATATCTTCTCAAATCCTACGCCCATCCCCTGTTTCCTGCCGAATATCCCGTTGATACAGTACCCCATGCTCTGCTATTCGATAGCTCGGCGCTGAATTGTCCTGTATCCTTCTCTGCAAGCCGCGATTCCTGCTCGGTCGCTTCATTCGCGTTAATAAAATGAGAGCTGAATGGCTCTCTATTTCCTTCTTCACCTCCTCCCGAAATCGAACCCCACTCAGCTACTTCGACCTTCCTCTCTCAGCCAAATCGCAAGAAGCTTCGACCCAATCTTCTCTTCCAATCTCCATCTCCTATAGCCCTATCTCTTCAAATCGAAGCCGCTAGTCCTCTTGCAACCTTCAACCTCCCACCCCACGAAGCCGTCAAACTTCTTCCATGTACCGAACCTTTTCCTTGTCCGACTCTATAGCTGAAGGCCCTTACCTCTTCTTCCTTCATTCATTCCAATCAACCAAACCAGATCTCCTCCTCGCTCAGCTCCCCATTCCGTTTCCCTTTGAAGCCGAGACCCGACGCCTCATCCTCCCCATTCGATCTTCTGCTTTGGGTGATTCCCTAATTCGTAAGCCACAACAGACAAACACGTCTGTATTGCCGACCTCCATAAGCCTGTAGCCCTATCTGACCAAATCCTGCGACTAAATCCCCATAGCCGGCTTGGCCTCTTGTCCTGATCTCCTCCCCAAGCCGCATACACCTCTCAATCTACTTCCATAACTTGTCTTCTCTTCCCAATTGAACAAACCCACACCATTTCCCTCAGACCCGATTGAACTCTTATAGATATGGTCATCTCTACTCCCCTATTAAGCTTTATTAGTATTAAATAATTCCCATAATTATCATTAAGATCCTAATTATTATCAAATTTTTCATTATTATTATTACTATTACTAGTTATTATTAGTAACTACTAGTTATTAATATTGATAATATTATTAATATTTGTTATGAGTATTATACTTATTATTAGTATTATTAACATATATGTTGAATGTGTGTGTGAGAGGAAATACAAAAAAAAGAAAAAAAGTTAGTTAAAGTAAAAAAGAAGAAAAATGAGAAAATACAAAAAAAAAAAGAAAAAAAAATAGAGAGTTTAAAAAATAAGAGAGAAAAAAGAGAAAAAAAAAAAGATAAAAAATGTTGATTTTTGTGCCCTCAATCTAGTCGTTGTCGCCAGTCCTTGCATAGGTATAACCCCTAAACTCAAAACCCCGCATTCAGCATTTGTGTCAAACCAGAAAATCGCTCATACACGCTTTTTTCTAGCATCGTGGGAAGGGATCCCAGTGCAACGCTTACGATGAGGTGGGTAAATCTCGTACATACTTTTCTTTAGTGTGGTGGGGACAAAATATAAAATTGATTTTTTTTAAACAGGTGCCTGAAGACCATACACACCTTTCTCTAGTGTGGTGAGATTGAAGACTTTTTTGCCGCGGTGTCACCCAAATCCTACCATACATGCTTTTCTTTAGCGTGGCGGGAGGTCTAGACTCCTAAAATTTTTCCTAAATGGGGAAGCCGCTAGGAGGCTGTCAAAATTCAGAACAACATAGAGAACCGAACTTGCAAACTTTTTAACAAATAGAGACATAATTTGAATAGAATTTGGACAGCAGGGGACTTAATTTTGGACATCAGGGAACTTAGACTTAAGCTTAAATATGAACAAAACTCAAATGATTAACAAAAACTTGAATGAACATAAGCATAATTCATTAAACTTGAATTGGATAAGGCTTGAATATAAGTTTGATATGGGAGCAATAAAGGATTTCAAAATGTTAAAGAATTGTCATTTCAATTTGAATGCAAATGTTAATTAGAAGATGTCATTCAAGCCCCATACAAACAAATAAAGATGCTTGTACTTTGACATGGAATTCCTTCTTGGACAATAACATTCAAATGATAATCTCGATTGAGATAGATATATCACTGAATAGGATAACAATTCATAATGAAAATTGCAGATTATCCTCAAAGATGAAGAACTTGCAAATTCAATATGTTTGTAAGTAACAAAAAGGATATGAAAAGGATATGCCTTGGTTTAAAAAAAAAAAAATAATCACAATATGGAGGCTATGAATTATGATGATCCAATTGTAATACTGGACGTGATGCATTTCCAAGCAATAAGTGAGGGGCATTATAAAGAATGTAGCAATGTCTACAAAATTTGATACGAAACCTTCAATGGAGGCTGTGATCTATTTATAAAAACTATGCCAATAGAAGTGCAAATCTCCAATCAACAAAAATATAAATGCTGTCATTCATGTTATGAACCAATTGATGATGCAATGAAAGGTTATATTGCATGTAGAGAGTCACTTGGAGGTGACAACGAGAAGTATGCGACCAATATATATATGAAAACCATATCACAATTATAAACAAACAAAAGAAACAATCATGAAGGAGAAATTGATTGTCACCAACGGCAATCGACCGGTGGACTAATGCATCAATTTGATTAAACTCAACCACCTACGAATGTACTAAGCCTATGAAAGTGATGATAGCAAATGCAAGCACACACCTACAACATCACTTGCAAACAGTTATAGAAAGATCATCATGACAAGCAGTGGATATGACAATGTCCCTATAGTCAACTACCACTCAACATTAAGTGAATACACCAGTATTTTGTAAGCAAAAACCGTGGATACATAACAATTGTAGACACATACTAATGGTGATGAGCATTCACCACAAATGCAACAATCATCCACAAACACTGAATGTCAATATATAACGGGCATAGTAGGTTGTCGACGATGCATGCAGGAAAGTCAACGGTGAATACACCATGCCCATACAAGTGAATACATATGATGTGTAGCAAATGCAAACCCCTACGGGTCGCCATAGAAGACCCGACACACATTCAACATATCCCTTGTGAGCAAATGCATAAGGATTACAACAAATTCAAATACATATGGTCCTTAGCAGGTGACCCTCCATATACACTACATGTCATCTACAAGCAGAAATGCAGAAAGGACTGTAACAAATACATAAGAGATTTCGGCTGATGCAACATCCTACATTTAGCAAGTGAACATAATGACACTCATAAGTAAAATATACTGATCCGTTGCAATTAGAGATAGAAGATATACAACAAATGTAAGCTCAAGCAGGTCGCTGTAGAAGACCATCATGCACTCAGCCTGTCACCCATGAGTTACTCTAGGAAACCCTACCACGCATTCAATGTGAAGTCCACAAGAAAAATATAAAAAGATATGTAATACATATGAGTTCTGTACAAATACAGATATACGCACCACATGTGACCTGTGTGTGGATGTAGAACGACTTCAGTGAATGTAGTATAATGTAGTCGATTTCAGTATGTGAATGAATACATCTAAGTATGCATATAGGTACACATGTGTAATCACACAACATGTATGGACCCTGACGAGTGTGTTGTGGGTACACACGTGACATCTAAGGATACTGCGTGGGTCGATAAAAAAGCCCATGTTCGAGCACGATCCTTTTACATGGATATATAAGAGTCAACATGGCTTGAACTATAAAATAGATATACGGTTAGGGTGTCGGCCAGAATGTCTATTTTATATGTTCATATAAGGCCTCTAAGGTCTATGACAAAGGAAATTCATTAAATAAAATCATACATCCGACAAACCTGATCTCCTATCGGCAAGTTGATAGGGTCAATAAGGTTTAATCAATAAAAATGCATGTACACCCCGATGATGGCCGTGTTGAATGCCTATATCAATCAAAGTGGTTAATTCCAATATTTTAAAATACCACCAAAATACCCACAAAATACAAAATAAAAAATAAAAAATTTCAAAAATCTCAAAATTATAAGATATTTAAAATTGAAATCCAACCATAAAATACTTAAAGAAAAATTCATTCACCCTCTACAACAATTTGTTGGAGTAGACAAGTTGAAAATAACCTTAGCTCACATAGAGCTAATGCCTTGTCAAAAATATAATTAGGATTTACTCTCAAATAATTTCCTACTAGTAAGCACGTGATATGCATCATCTGATTGACAATTTTGATGCTAAATGACACCGCAGGATAAACGGTTATTACCCAGAGCCCTCTAAATCATGCAATTTTGCTGTCAAATGGCACCATTAAATTATGGTTATGATCAGAGCCATTACGTTCCTTAGTGGCAATATATCCTTGAGATATGAATCAATAGAATATAATTGATAGGGCAAAAAAATCCTCTATTAGATAAGGTGGATTCAAAATTTTCCCCTTAGACAAACATCCACCTTAGGTTTACAAGGTACCCTTGGACGAAGCAACCCATGACTGTCAATAAGGAACCTTCTGTCAGGTTGGGTCAGCTACCTCCTATGACTAAGTAGACCAGGGACCAGGATGGCCCGGGACGATGGAACCATGAGATCTTGATCGGGTCCATCATCCATTTCCCCACCATTCACTTTAAGTGTGAGATGGTGATATTTCCAATTTTAAATATAAAACCTTCACATTTTCAAATACCATGCCCATGCTACTTCTATATGCCATATACATGTATTTCTATATATCTGATCAATGATAACCTTAATTGAAAGTTCTCTCTCATTATTGGGAGGGGTAATTAACTATAGGGCTTGCGCCTATAGGAAAACAAAGCTCAGATCATAAAGTCCTCGCAAAATGAAAGCAAAATCTCTAGGTAGTTTCCTATCTACAAACCCATATGTCTTTCCAAAATTTACACCAGAACTTAATTCCATTAAAACTCCCCCAAAAACCAATGCGGGGGAGGCCTGGGCAGAATTTTTGAAGCCCACAAGGTCAATCCTCCAAAATTTGAAATATTCTATCTCATTTGGCCTTAAGGGTTGAGATAGTCTTGGAGATGTAGGAGAAAGAACTCCAGTTGGTTGCATTAATAGAAATCTTAGTTTTATTAAGTTTTTGGCAGAAGAAAAAATTAGGATATCCTCCAATAGTATTCTAACTTGAGGAAATGATCTCAAGGAAATTTTCATGGTGACTCTAACAATTGTTGTATATAAACCTGTATTTGATAGTAGTAGACACCCTTATTTGAATAATGATTAAAGAATAATTAGAAGGAAGAGATTAAAGTACATTAAAGAGATAGAGGAAAAAATTGCAGCCATCTATTCTTACATAAAACCTTGCCCTGATAGGAGTTTAAACCATCTAAATGATAAGCAGTGTTAGAGAGATCCATGAGAGCAGATTAGAAGAGGAGGAATGCCTTTTTTTCCTCATAAGTAGATCTTATATAATTTATATATTTCATAATCAACCTAAGTTCAATAACATAAGCAACAATATTACTAATAGTTCCCATAAGATTTTCCTTTTTAAAGCATCATTTTCAGCATAAACAAATGTGACCAAAAACTTAGTAGAAGAGGATAAGGTCAATTAACTGTGGAATTATTTGGGGTGAGAGATAAGTGTTGAGAAGTTATTACAGCTATCCTTTATTGAAAAAATCTTGAATTGTCCAACTAAAAAACTATCCATAATAGAATAAGAATGTTTGATCACATCACCATTCTAACACCTGCTATTTTAAGTTAGTGTGTTTGAAAAAAAAAAAAGAAAAATTTAGGATGTGAGGTATCCCTTTTTTCCTTTTCTAGTTTTTGAGGTTGAAGGTAGTACATTTTGTAAAAGCTGATTGGAGTCCAGGTTCACTGTGGTAGAAGCCATCTCAATGATAATTGGGGCTTTATACCTATTAATATCAGGAGAAGAATCAATAAGATTATAGGGAGATTGCTTATTATTAGGATTAGAGGTGGGGGAGGTAGCAACTTTGAAATTACTTTCCAATGTAGTAGAAGAGGGAAAATAAGAGGATTCAGTACTATATGTTGAAAGAGTAACATGGAGATTGATATCTAAGGCATTAGTAATAGGGTTTATGATAGGTGAGGAGAACGAGTTTTGGGTTAGCTCTTTCCTCTAGGAAGACAACCATAATTCCTATTTTTGCATGTACCATGAGAAGAATTATGATTAAAATTAGGAATTATTTGATATTTGAAGATTTGGGGAAACTAGAGGCCTCATGGGAAAAAATGTCATAGGTAGAGTAAGGTTTAGGCCACCATTCAAAAATAACTGGCTATTAAATCTTCTTTTATTTTAGTATCAAGTTAATAAAATTAGGGAGGACAAAAGTTGTAGAGATTTATATACTAACATTGATGAATGTTTGATTGAATCTTTTGGAGACATGAGGATCAATCGTAATTGGAATGCCAATTTTACTGGAAATTTTTGAGATTCTAATTTTTTACCAACTTTATTATTACTTTTATAGTTTGTTCCAAATTGGTATGTCTTTAAAATCCTCTTTGACCTACAAAAATATAACAATATTTTTTCAACCCCTGCACCCCCCCCCCCCCCCCCCGCCACACACACACACAAAAAAAAAAGACTACCATTCATGAACCAAGGTCCTCCAATGTTTACCATGTTTAGATCCACACTATAAGTAAACTTGAAAAAGTAAAAGCCACCTATAAGAGAGGGGATTTCAAAAGTGCCTCACATATTTCACATCTTAACGACTTGAAATAGGTTACCATAGAAAGAATGTATATATATGGTGTAACCCACTGAAGAAAGGTATTAGGGTTTGGCTTCTTCATCGCTTTCTTATTCAAGGTTTAAAGAAAGAAACCTTTTCATCTTGGAAAGAGATTTTTTTTTTTTAATCTTGGCAAGGGATTTTGTTTGAAGAGAAGCTAGAGGAATTAGGCACATGAGTTGTGAAAATCCTTATATAGTTTAGACCCCTCAAATATCCAGGACAATGAATCTATGTAATGGATTTATTTTCTACTTACATAATTAAATTAAAAATTGTATGAGTCATATCTCATATTATACCCTTAAAGATCATGTACCCCCTTTTTTAATGGTTAAGATTGTAAGTCTCATTCTCTTATTTTAAATTCTCCCTGTTCTATATTTGCATGTAAATTTGATGTCATGATCTCAAAGTATTAAGGTTGGTTGATATGGCTATCCTTTTCAACCAAGATTGAAAGATCAAATTTTAGACTTTCTTGGCCCTTCATGGGGTTTCAAGTTGTAAGTTTTATTATGCTAGTTTACATTAGATTTAAATAGAGGATCACATTTTAGTGGTATTTTGAGTTCTAATTATAAATCTAGGTCAAGGTTATAATCCTTTTGTGATATATTATTCCTCAACATTAGGAAGTTCCTTTTTCATGGATTGTTAAAATTATTTTTAAAAGTTACCTCAATGACATCTTTTATCTTCTTATTTTTGATGTTGCGCTTCTTTATGTCTACCATGCATGTAACTAAGTCACATGAGGCTTTTACCATTCAAATATGAAAAACCTCCTTATATTATGTTAAACCCTAAGAGTATGAATGAAATCCATTAAGAATTTTTATACCCTATTACTAAGAAGTAATTAATCAATGCGAATTGAGCCCATAAGATGCAAAATTCATCAAAATTAAATACCATATTTGGAATCACATGCATGAATGGGAAAATTTGAGAATGTAAATTATTTCTACTTTATATTAATTCTCATGCTTTTGAAAACATGTTAGAAATCAATTCTTTGCCTATTAGAGTAATATCAATCTAGTTCTCTCTTAACATTACAAAGTTTTGTAAAACTCCACAGCTCCATATGTATCTTTTGAACTTAAGAATGCCTTTTAATGGGGCTATCCATTGATTCTTAGGTTTAGCAAAATGTAACATAAGGCGTGGATCTTTTTAGCTTAAGTAAGCCTTTTGATCAATCTATTTTAACTCATCAAGTATTAGCAACTACATTAAATTTTGATAATTAGCTTTAATAAGTTAGGATCAAGTTTTAATCTTTCCTGATGAGGTAAGCCTTTTAACTGAGATGTTCCATCTCATCATATTCTATCATCTTGGTTAATCTTTTGATTTGAAGCTCTAGCAAATCTTAGAGTGGGGCCTAACTCATTTCAACTTAAGTAAGCCATGTGTTATTTTTCTATAGCTATCATGTCTATCAAGCTATACTATTTGTGTTATCCTATCAATTCATATCTAAAAATAGTTTAAGATCGAGTTTGAATCTTTTTTGGTTTACGCAAGCTTTTTGGTTGTGATAATTTTGGGCCATCAAGCTCTAGTTTCAAGGTTATTTTCTGATTCTTAGATCTAGAAAGTTTTATTACCAAGCATAAATATTTTCAACTCAAACAAGCTTTTTAGTTGAACTATTCTAACTCATCTAGCTCCAATATTTTTCATTTTTTTAATAGTTATCATATTTTGATTGTTAACTTTAGTAGGTCTTAGGATTGTAATTAATCTTTCAGCTCAAGGTCTTTTGGTTGAGCCATTTTAAGTCATTAACCTCTAGAAATCAAATCATCCTTTTGATTCTTAGATCTAGCATGTTATAGGATTGAGTCTAAATCTTCCCAATTCAAGCAAGGCTCATAGCTAAGCTATTTTAAATTCAAAAGCTTCAATAATTGATTCATCCTTTTGACTCTTAGCACTAGCAAGTCTTAGGAGTGACCTTGAACCTTTCTAGCTTAGGCAAGCCTTATTATGGTTGTGCTATTCTAACTCATCTTGCTCTGGTAGTTGAATAAGTCTTTAAATTGTTAGCTCTAGCAAGTGTTTGGATTAAGCTTGAATATTATTTCCATCTTAGGTAACCTTTTGGTCAAGTTATTTTGGTTCATTAAGGTTTAATATTTGGGTGACCTTTCCATTCTTAACTCCAGCAAGTATGAGGATTAAGCCTGAATTTTTATAGATTAAGCCTTATATTCATGCAAATCTAATAGCTGATGTATACTTATTAACTTCAATAATTCTTATGATTGCTCTTAAAACTTTCTAAATTATGCATGCTTTTTGGTCGAGCTATTCATACTCATCAAGATCTTATAGTTGAGTTATCATTATAGTTCTTCATGTTCTTCAAAATAAGCTTATATGCACCCTTTAGGCTTCATGAGAATTAGATGATTATTGTCATTTTGGTTAGTTATTTAACTTGATGTGACAAATACACTACATTAAACTACTTTAGATTTCATCAACATCTTTTTGACTCATGAAGTTCTCATAGTAAAGTCATCATATCATCATATTATCTTCACTCAATGCCAACATATGCGACATACCTTCAAGAATCTTATATCAAATGATCCTCCACCAAAACATCCTACTATTGTATTATTACTTCCTCTATAGTGTCCCTTGCTAACACCTTCGCTTCCAGCTATCATCTCACTCACTGCCTTCATAATGGCCTATAACTTCTCTCTTATTGATGCATTTACCCTCCACAACAACATCCTCTTCCTTTATGTTTGTCGTAACTTCTACAATAACTACAAACATCTCCATGCCAACCTTCATTGTCACCTCTACCTTTATGATCTCTATTGCTTCTTTGCTTATGGCCTCTTTAGCTATCGTCTTTGTTTCCACCATGGTTGTTTTCTCAATTTTTATCTTCTCACTGAGCATTAATTCAAATCTTCATCAAGATCATACCAAAGTCTCCAAAAAATTAACACAGGAAAGAAAGCTCTAACATGGAAGATAATGAAGCTATAGTTTGTCTAAAATAATATGTATTTCACTCCTCAAGGGCCTATAAATAATGGTTCATAGAGAAAATAAGTTTTGTTGCATCTTGGTGTATTTGTTGCGGTAGATAGATATATATTTTAGCGTCCTAGCTTTGTACGAAGATCTAGTATGCAAATAGATAAAAGATAGGGGTGTAGCATTCATATGAGAAACTAGAGTTTTTACATGCAAAACCCTAAAAAAGGTGAAAAAATCATGGGGCCTTGCTTGGTTTAAATGAATCTATCAGTGTTTGCAGCTGATTATAAATGAGGCCCTTTCTTGGGAGAAAAGGCTTGGCTTGATATAGAAAATATACATCGTATAGAGTACATTACAAAGTGGGAGTTGGAAGAATTGGTGTTGACTTGTTCGTTTGATCGATAGGGAAATATTCAGTGAATGATGTAAGTCAGAGGGACCATAGTCTGGCAATGATTGTCGAAAGTACTAAAGTTAGTTGGTGATGTAGGTCGGATGGACCATAGTCGGTGACAGTGGTCAAAATGATCATAGTCAAATGATGGTGGTTGAAAAGATTATAGTTGGGTGATGGTGATTGGAAGGATTGAATTCAACATGCGATATAGGTTGGAAAGTCTGTAGTTAGATGAAGATGGTCGAAAAGATCACAATCGGCGGGCGATAGAGGTTGGAAAGACTATAGTTAGGAGATAATGGTCAGAAGGACCGTATTTGGGTGACAAAGGTTGGAAGGATAGTAGCCGACAAATGATAGAGGTCGGAAGGACCATAGTTGAAAAATAATAGAGGTAGGAAAAAACTATAGTATGCAATAATGGTCAAAAAGATCATTGTCGGGTGATGGAGGTCGGAGAGATAGTAGTCGAGCTAACCTCCATCACCTGACAGTGGTTAGAAGGGTCATAGTCGATGGGTGACATTGGTTAAAAAGATCATATCTGGGTGACGGAGGTCGAAAAGACTGTAGTCATGTGATGGTGGTTGAAAGGACTATAGTCGATGGGCAAGATAGGTTGGATGGATTGTATTTGGGTTACGGTGGTTAGAATGATCATAGCTGGATGATAGTGGTCGGAAGGACCATAGTCTGGTGATAGTGGTGGTAAAGACTACAGTGAGTTGGTGACGGAGGTCAGAAAGACTGTAGTCAGGTGACAATAATCAGAATGACCAAAGTTGGTTGGGGATGGAGATCAGATAGAATGTAGTCGGATTATAATGGATAAAAGGAATGTAGTCAGGAGATAATGGGCAGAAGGACCATGGTCGGAGAGCAACGAAGGTTAGAAAGATTGAAGTTGACTGGAGAAGTAGGCCAAAATGATCGTAGTTGGATGACGGTGGCTGGAAGGACCATAATCTGGTGATGGAGGTCGTAATGACCATTATCGGGCGAGGGTGGTTGGAAGGACGTTGTTGATGGAAGACATAGGTTGAAAGACTTAAGTCGGTTGACAGAGTTTAGAAAGATCATTGTTGGATGATAGTGGTTGGAAGGACCATAGTTGGTGTGTGACATAGGTTAGATGAATCATAATTGGGTGATGATAGTCATAATGGACCGTAGTTAGATGAATGTGGTCAAAAGGATCGTAGTCTGGTGATGGTGGTCAGAAGGACCGTAGTTAGTGGGCTACGGAGGTTGAAATGATCATAGTCAGGTGACAATGGTTGGAATGATCATAGTTTGCGGGCGATGAAGGTTGAAAAGATCATAATCATGCAACGATCATCAGAAGAATCATAATTGACGGTCGATGGAGGTCGAAAGGATCATAGTCATATGATAGTGGTTATAAGGACCATAGTCCATGAGTGATGATAGACAAAAGGACCATAATTAATGGGCGATAGAGGTCAGAAAGATCGTAGTTGAGTGATGGTGGTCAGAAGGATTGTAGTTGGGAAATGGAGGTTAGAAAGATTATAGTCAGGTAATATTAGTTGGGAGGATCATGGTTGATGGGCAATAGTGGTCAGAAAGATCGTAGTCTGGTGACGATGGTTAGAAGGACCTAGTCGATGATGGTGGTTAGAAGGATCATAATCAGCGGGCAATGGAGGTCATAAAGATCATAGTCAGTGACGCTGGTTGAAAGGACCATAGTTAGTTGGTAATGGTGGTTGGATGTACCATAATCGGTGGGCGACGAAGGTTGGAAAGACCTTAATAGGTGGGTAATGAAAGTCAGAAAGACTGTAGTCGATAGGGGATGTTGGTGTTTAGGTAAAAGTTTGGTGACGGCTGGTGGTCAGGTGAAAGTCTGATGATGGTCAGTAATGGGGCAGAAGTCTGGATATAATCGGTGGCTGGACATAAGGCCAACGAAAGTTAGTGGCTGGGCTGAAGTCCGACGACGAGCGGTGGCTGGGCGGTGTTCGAGGATCTTGGTGGCAAGAGAGATATCAGATTTCTCTTCCTTTCCTCTCTTTTCCCCCACACTTCATGTGAAGAGTGAGGGGCTATTTATATTTTTTGGGAATGACATGACAAATAAATAGGGAGAAGATTAAGGGCGAGTTGGGAGTGTTTCCAATGGACGACTGATATTAACTCCCTTAATCATGGATCATTTATCAAGCATTTGAGTATCAAAATGATGTCAAAATTTGACGATCTTAGGCTCGTTGGATTTATCTCGTCAAGCTGCTCAATTCGATTGTAAGCATGTCATATTTGGATGCCATTTGGTCATCTAATTTATCCTTTGAACCCTCTAAAATATCCTTAGGGCCCTTAATTTGGACCCATTTAGGCTTGGATTATTACATCAAATTTGGTGTTGTTAAGTTTGTCTTTTTGAAATGTTTAGTTCGACTATATGTTTGCTGAAATCGAAGCTCAGATGTCTCTGTATTTAATTTAAAAAATTTTCAATTAGAATTTGCCCCAAGATTCGTGTGCTTGCAAGAATTTTTTTTTATGATATATCAAGTATAATTTTTGAGATTGTTGCAATTTAGTTTTTCAATTGTTGAGATTCTTGCAACACGTGTGTTTTTAATGATTTCAAATATTATTATTTTAATTCCTGTTTCTCTTAACATATATTAGATACAATTTTTTTGTTATTTGTGTGCACTAACATTTTAAAAAAATCATACTCCAGACTATTGAAGACTTCTAGGGAGAATAGATTAGAATCTATTGTAAATGGAGTCTATAATTTTTGTTTTTATTGAGTCTAAGAGAGTATGAATGTAATTGAGTAACTGTGGACACATACAGTGGGAGAGTTTAAAATCTATAAATTTTTAAACTAATCGTACTGTTCAATTTTAATTCATACAGGATGATTTGGTTAGTTTATTTCCTCCAGCGAGAAATTAATCAAAACTTGGGCAAAAAATTTTTCTAAGTACTGTTCGTACTATACGAAGTTGACTTTTTACAAATGACATCCAGGGTACAAAAATGTGAGGAACATTTTCGTCCAGACAAACATGTAAATTTTTTGAACTTTTCATCCTGGACGATATGGATTTCATACAGACGACATCCAGAGTACGAAAATATGGGGAACATTTTCGTCCAGATGAACATGTAAATTTTTTGAACTGTTTGTCCAGGATGATATGGATTTCGTATAGACAATATCTAGAGTATGAAATTATTGGGAACATTTTTGTCCAAGTGAATGAAATTTTTTTTATAATTGTTTGTACTATACGATATAAAGATCATACTTGATGATATGCTTGTATGAAAATATTTTGTACAGGATCATACCAAACAATTTTAAATTGTTCGTCTGGGATGAACATTGATCATAATGTATAATCGAGTATGCTCAAAATGGTAATTTTCTATTTTCTGGATGGTTTTTTGTGTGCTTCATATAAAAATTCCATAGAAACTGACAAGAAAAGAGTTATTCTTTGTGATTTTTTAGGAACAAGTGAAAGAGTGTGTTTGGGAGAGTGTTTGAGAGAGAGTTCTTATAAGTGGAGTGTTAAGGGTTTACAAGGTTACTCAAAGGTAAGAATCTCTTTTGTATTTTAGTTATTTCTCTTCCTTTCTTCTTTCTAGTTATTCGAGGGAAGATTTTTGAAGAAGATCTGGTACTCTGTCGACACTTGGAGGGTATAAACAGACGACGATACTTTATTGACACTTGGAAGGTGTAAATAGATGATGGTACTATGCCGGCACTTGAGGTGTGAAAGGATGATGTTACTTTGCCGCACTGGGGATATGTGGAAGAGAGAAAAATTGTAAAGGCTTCTCTGCCTTGCTGTGAGGTCAAAAGAAGAGTCACTTTTGATAATAGTGCAATACCTGAAGAGGGAATCTTCAAAGAGTAGACGTTGGTCTTGTTGGACCGAACCACTATAAATTCTTGTGTTTATTTTTATTTATGTATTTTTTATTTTTCAACATTTTCTTATTTTGTGGTTGAAAAATTATTTTGCAAAAATATAAGAAAGTCATTTTTTCCTTAATTACCATGAGAAGAAAATTTAAAAATACTAATTTACCTCCCTCTTGATTAGCCTTGGGACATTTGTATAGGTTTAACAATCTATCATAACTTTACAAGTAGTATCAGAGCTTTGTTTCAAAACTCAAAGTTTAGATTACTTTTTGAAAATGATTATGACTACTTTTCGAAATCGTAACACACTTGAAGGGTATTCGATCATTATACCTCCATTATTTAAAAATATCCCTTACAGATGGCATTAGAGTTTAAACACCCTTTAATGATTGGACCGTAGAAGAACATGACTTAACACAATTAAACATAAAATATTTAAATAGTTTCTTTTGTGCACATAATTCTGAAGATTACATGTGGGTTTTTACTTGTAAAAGTGGAAAAGACAATTGTGATAGGCTTTGTATTACATATGAAGAGACTAATTAAGTGAACCAATCTAGATTAAATATCCTATTTTATGATTATGAATTATTTCGCATGAAATCAAATGAATCCATATATAATATGTACACAAGATTCACTCAAATAGTCATATCTTTGCATGAATTAGGTAAGGAACTAACGAATGCTGAAATGATTAATAAAATACTTTATTATTTGCCTACGACTTATGATACTAAAATAAGTGCTATTATAGAGTCTAAGGATTTAAATGTGTATTATATTGACAATCTTCTTAGATCACTAATTGCTTACGAGGAAGGAGTAACTCAAAGAAAGATTGATACAGGAGAAAAGCAAAAGGAGAAGAACATAACCTTAAAAGTGGATGACTTGGAGAGTGATCAGTCACAACCTGAAGATGAAAATGATATTGCGTTGATGACCAGGCAATTTAGGAGTTTTATAAAGCGAAAGCAAAGGAGAACTAAAAGTGGAATAGAGGTAAGTTCAATAAAAATATTAAGGTTTTTAATGATTTTATTTGTTATGAATACAAGAAATATTAACATCTCAAATTGAATTGACCCAAACTTAAATCCACTCTTAATAAGGAGAAGGTGGTGGAGAAAATAAATGTGAGGAACGACATGAAGAAATTTCAGCGAGCTTTTTGGGAGGATTCAGCTTCGAACTCATCAGAAATGAAAACAGAAAGAAGAAGTCACCAATCTGTGCTTAGTGGCCAATAATCTTAATCAATCAGATCAAGAAGAGGTATGCGACTTAAGTTATAATAAATTATTATCAGTTTCTGAAAAAATTCATGCAACATGTAGAAAACTCAAGAAAATGCATGCTAGGTTTAATTTGGATTTTTAGAGTAACAGAAAGTGCATAAAATCCTTAAGAAAGATTATGCACAAATTGATAACAATCACTCGAGTTTATTGGATGAATTTGATAAGTGGAACAAAAGAAATGAATTATTGAAATCATCCTACACTGAATTGAAAAAAGAATTTACATCTTTTAAGGATGAATATGAAAATTGAGAGTACTATTTAAAATATGATAATACTATGTTAGAAGATGTAAACTCATTTCTTAAAGTGAAAGTAAAATCTCTCAAGGAAAATAGGACACCCCCTAAAATTGAAGATTTTAATAATCCTATTTTAAATTCAAAAATCTTAAAACCTATAAAGAGATAATTTTATTATCGAAGATTAAAATTTTTTTTCCTGGAGTTAAGTGCTTTACTCATAAGAGGATTAGGCATATTTCACACACTTGCACTTTATATAGCAAGACTTAGTTAGTATCATGGATACCAAAGATGTATAAAATAAGTCATATCATGCATGCATCTAGTTTAATTTTGTCAAGAGGAGAACCCAAACTTATTTGAGTTCTCAAGACTAATATTTCATTGTTTTGTAGATACGCTCTCATACAAGACCTCTTGAGAGCATTTGGTACCTAGACAATGGTTGCTCGAAGCATATGACTGGAGACACTACACAATTCATATAATTGGAAATTAGGAATGGAGACAAGGTTACACTAGGAGATAATATCACTAGGAAAGTGGTAGGCATAGTTATGATCGATAACTTGAACCATTTTTTTGATGGAAAAAGTGTTATTTGTTAAAGGCTTAAAGTATAATCTCTTGAGTATTAGTTAGCTATGTGATAAAGGATATAATATAAATTTTTCTCACTAGCTGATTATAAGCAAAAATGGAATTGATGCACTGCATGGTAATAGGGTGAATAATATTTATATGCTAGACTTAAATTGTATTACATCTCCTAATGCTTTCTTTAAAAATAATTTCTGATGAATCATGATTATGACATAGGAGACTCTATCACGCTAGCATGAATAATTTTAGAAAAAATTATCTAAAAAGAACTTGTTAGAAATATATCAAAACTAGACTTTACTAAGGATCACCTTTGTGATGCATGTAAACTCGAAGAATAGGTGAAGTCCTCATTTCATTCTACTAAGGATCCTAGAAATAGCAAACTATTGGAGATTATTCATATGGATCTTTTTGGACCTGTTAGTACTATAAATCTAGGAGAGAATGTATACAAATTTGTGATTGTTGATGATTTTTTGAGATTCAAATGGGTTAAAGTTTTATTTTGTAAGAGTGAATCATTTGATGAATTTAAAATTTTTTGACTTGGATTCAAAGGAAACTAGGATGTGAAATTTTAATAATTCAAAGTGATCACGAAGGTGAATTTGAAAATGAATAATTTGAGAATTTTTGTAAAGAAAATGGAATTGATCATAATTTTTTTGCACCTAGGACCCCTCAATAGAATGGGGTAGTCAAAAGAAAGAACATAATATTAATTAATGTTGCTAAGCCATGTTAGTAGAATGTTTACTTCTAAAATATTTTTGGGCGAAAGAAGTTAGTATAACTTGTTATGTTTTGAATAGGGTGAACATTAGATCAAAATTAAATAAAACATCCTATGAGCTTCTTTAGGGGAGAACACATAATTTATCATATTTATATATTTTTGGATGCAAGGTGTTTATACATAATAATGGAAAATCTCCTTTAGAAAAATTTGATCCAAAATTAGATGAAGAAACTTTTCTTGGATACTATAGTATTGAAAAACAATATAGAGTATTTAACATAAGAATTTTTGAAGTTAAGGAGAACATAAATATTGTATTTGGTGAATATGACATTTTGGAAGAGCCAAGTTTATAAGATGATAATATAGAAAATAACTCTCAAAGAATTGAGAAGATAAAATTGGAAGAAAATTTGGAGATAGAAAATCCTTTGGCTAGAGAATTGAAATTTTCTAAAAATCACCCAAAGGAATTGATATTAGGTAAATCTAGTGAGGGTGTTAGGACTAGGCATGGACTTAGCAAAGAGGTTAACCATTCTACCTTTATTTATATGGTTGAATCCACAAATGTTAATCAAGCACTTTCAGATGAATTTTAAATTTTGACCATACAAGAAGAGTTGAATCAATTTATAAGAAATGATGTTCGGGAATTAATTGAAAGGCCAAATGATCAAAGTGTAGTTGGAACTAAGTGGGTATTTAAAAATAAAATGAATGATTCAGGAGTTGTTGTTATAAATAAGGCTAGATTGGTGGCTAAGGAGTATAATCAAATTTAAGGCATTGATTTTGAAGAGACTTTTGCCCCTGTAGCTATACTTGAAGCAATTATGATTTTATTAGCCTTTGCCTATTTTAAAGGTTTTAAACTATTTCAAATGGATGTTAAGAGTGCCTTTTTGAATGGGATGATATAAGAGGATGTTTATGTTAAGCAATCTTCAAGTTTTGAAAATTCAAAATTCTCTAATCATGTATATATAAATTAAAAAATGCATTATATAGTTTGAAACAAGCACCTAAGGACTCAATTAAGTACTTTCCTATTAGAGAAAACTTTTGTAAAAGGAAGTGTAGACACCACTCTCTTTTCGAAAAAATTAGGAGATGATATACTCATTATTCAGATATATGTTGATGATATTATTTTTTAGATTTGCAAATAAAAATCTTTGTGAAGTTTTTTCTAAAGTAATGAGTAATGAATTTGAGATGAGTTTAATTAGAGATTTTAGTTATTTTCTTGGTTTTAGCATTAAAAAAATTAATGAGGGAACTTTTTTTAGTCAGACAAAATATATTAAGGACATCCTCAAGAAGTATAAAATAGACAATGCTAAACCAGTAAGTACACCAATGAGTTCTTCAGCTCAGTTGGATAATAAAATCTTAATCAAAATATCCAATAATTTATTGTGATAATATTAATGCCATTTATTTTTTTGATTAAGATTTTTCAAACTTATACTAATGCCATTTATATTTTGATTAAGAAATTTGGTATCCTAAGTACAACACGTTATTTTAAAATTTTTTGTCTTTGTCAGGACGAAGAGGGACCCCATAATTTCATACCCTAGAAGGTGTATGTACGATGACGATATCGTACAGTACGATCAGTTATGAAAGTTTTCAAGTTCCTTGGGACAAAAAGGGACCCGCCTAATCCGTACCCTGGACGGTGTACGTACGGTGAAGACATCATACGGTACAAATCGTTCAAAAATTTTTCAAGTTTTCCTAGACGAAAAGGGACACATCCAATCTGTACCATGGATGGCGTACGCACGATTGATATACCGTACAATATAATCCATATTTAGTAAAAATTTCTACTTTCTATTCATTTCAATGCTCGCAGGGGAAAATAACTTAACATATCGTCCCATACGAAAAGACTTCATATAGTACGATTAGGTTAAAAATTTGCAAATTTTAAACTCTCTCATGGTGTGTGTGTGTGCCCAGTTACTCAATTACAATCACACACTCTCAGACTCAATAAAATAAAAAATACAGGCTTGATTTGCAATGAAACCTAAACTAATCTAATTGAAAGTCTTCAACATTCTGGAGTATGATTTACCTGAAATATTAGTACACACAAACAATAAAAATAATGCATTCCAAAATATGTTAGAAGAAATTTTAATCAAAGCAATAATATTCGGAATCATAACAAAACATATGTGTTGTATGAATATCAACCATCAACAAGACTAAGTTAGAACTATCTCAAACAACCTCCCTCTTTTTGATGATAACAAAATAATTATTATTTGAGTAACCTTGAATACCCTTAAATTCTTTTTAGCTCCCCCTAAAATAATAAAACATGTAAACATAGGAACTTTTCATGAAAAATGCATAAAAATATTTTTATAATTTTGTTTTAAAAAACACACAAAATAAAACCAAAATAAAAAAAATCAAAACTCAAAACAAAACACAAACATAAAAAGCACCCCACACAAAAATTATATTAAAACAATACTAACTCCCCCTTTTGATGGCAACAAAAAGGGACAAAGAAGGTTGAAATGAAAGAAGTCATATGAGAAACCATATAAATTGATCTTTAAAGAGATTAAAATAGAATTGTAATAATAAAGTTAATTAGCATTAGATGAAAAAGAATGATTCAAAACATTTTAAATAAAGCATAACTTTAGATAAGAAAAATTTGATCAATATCATGAAGCATTATAGACAATTTAGATAAGAAAAAATTATTGTAAAAGTGAAAAAATGAAAATTTGTTAATTTCAATTTTCAAAATAAAAGATAATTGAAAATTAGATTGATTTGAAATAAAGATTAAACGATAGAGGAAAGAATAAATTCATTAGCGACCTTGCACATAATTTCAAATATTTGTGGTACACTTTGTGCATCTTTTTATATTTGGGCTAATTGTGTGCCTCTTTTCAATTTTCAGATTATTGCACATTCTTTCAATTTTTGTACACATTATATGTTTCTTTTTTATATTCCTTTTTTTTTAAGTTGATCATTCCAAAATTAATAATCTAAAAAAATCAAATTTCTCTAATAATAATGATAATTATATTAAAAAGAGAAATAAAAAATAATAAGATATTAAAATTATAATAATAATATTTAAAATTATGTTTGCCTAAAAAAACATTAGATTGAAATTCTTAACTTGATCGAGTTATAAGTTAGCTTAAGTTTTTGAAAAATTAAATTTTATAATGAAATTAATTTTATTTTTGCAGGTTAATTTATAATATTTTTTAGATCAATTAAAACATGATTATCATATAGACAAACTTGTATATCAAACAACGAATAAAAATAACTAATCAAAACAAGACATTTTTTTATTGATATCAATTAAAGATCAAATACATTCAAGCTCATTGATATCAATTTTATAGCATAATGAAAACATTATAACATAAACATGTTAACCTCATTTTTGTATGATGTTTAACTCCTCCCTGAGCTCTAGATCCTAGGATCTTCCTAGTTCCTAGCCCTTAGGCCCAATCTAGATCTTAATTCAATTCAAATCCAGAACCCTTAGGCTAAGGACTTAGGTTCCAAAACCCTTTCTAGGTGATTTTTACATCACTTCCGAACCCAGCCAAATGACCTCTGATTCAGAGCCTATCAATTTAATATTGATGTGACATGTCTCTAGTGTCAATCCTCCAAATTTGAGCTCATTTGGAGGACTCTAACCCCATAAACTTAATCCAGTTCCAAAGGTGGCAAAACCTTCAAATATTTACAATCAATGCCACTAGGCTTTTCACCTAGTGGAATTTGACTTTGAAGCCCCCTCCAAATCTTTTGATCACTCCTAATACCTTGATATTGACTTGTTAAGCAATAATCCATATCTTTTTAGATTCAATTTGACCCATAATTGACTTGAGACAAAAATGACCAAAATGCCCTTAAAGGGGGATCTTTGGACTTTTGACCTAAACTCAACCTGATTTGACTTATCAACCTTTGAAATCTTCTCCAAATGTCATTCAAATGGATCCTAAATAACTTTAGGAACACATTGAAATGAAACTTACTCTTTGGTTTGACCTGGTTGACAAAAATGCTCTTAATGGATTTAAACATCCATTCTCAACCCAAATGACCTGCATGAAATCACTTCCATTGACCTTAAAATACCCATTTGAATTTATTCAACCTAAACCAAACCCATGGTCTAACCAAGTTGACTAAGTAACCTATGGTTGACCGAATCAACCCTTTAACACAACACTTACCAATTTTAAACATTCAAGCTATTTTGAATCAATTCAACCCATCAAAATTTCTCAAATATACACCCTTGACATATCCAAAATTCATCTAAGTTAAACGTCTTTGGGTTGACTTTGTCAACCCATTTGAAGAGGTCAAAACCCTTTAAATATCATGCATTTGCTCTCAATTCTAAACCCCTGACTTCAAATACCTTGGCATGATGTCTTGTAGCACTCTTGACCTCCCTCATGCACATCCTCGTCACCATTGACTGGTCAATAAGTCAATGGATCAAAAATAACCTTTGGAATGATACCATGACTTGGCCACCTCATCATCCCATAAAGGAAACCCTTTCTCTAAGCCAAAATGTCCTTTTGGCTGATGGAAATCAGCTTTTTCCCATCCTAATTGATAACTAATCTAGTTCTATTAACCATGCCATGACTTGGTTTAGCCAAATGGGAAAAAAGGTGTGGTCCCCTTTCCCATGGACCAAGAGAAGTCACATGCACCACCAACCCTATTCCCTAGATTTGGGTAGCATAGGGGACACTTGGCACTCATCCAAAACCACCCCATATCAAATCTCAACCATCCAATCCAAAAGCTAAAGGTAAAGTGGGGGAAAACTTGACCTAAAGGTGGTTTCTTCATCATTTCTCTCATATCATCTAAGTCCCAAATATCCAACAGACCCCAACCTTATAAGAGCTCCTCTCATACACTCCAGCACATTCCAAGGCCATCCCATGCTTCTCCCCACCATTTCCAAGCCTCAAATCACAATTTTAGTGAGGAGAGAGTATTCTAGAGAGAGAAAGAAGCTTTTTCAATATAAATTTCGATCCAAGGAGATCTGGCTTTTGGTGTCTTCATAAGAGTTATAGAGGATCACTGTAGCTTTCCAATGAGCCCAAGATCACAAAAATCCGACAAATGGATTGAATGTTATGCTCATTTTAAGTTTAAATTTCAATTTGAAACTATAATGATTTTGTAATGAATGGAGCCTCCAAACTCTAGGCATTGCAAGATCATAATGCCCTTTAGCAACAGTTCAAATTTTGTACAATTTCATTGAGTATTTTGAAAGATATGAGCGTTTAAAGATTTCTATTCAAAATGAACTGGAGAAGATCTGGACTGTCCGATCGAAGATCGGACGGCTCAGATCTGGGTATATCGCGCGGTTTCCTCCATGGTTTGAATGCGGGTCATCCCGCAGTCTGGGAGGATGATGTGGCATCACGCCGCGCCGCCATGTCGCCGCAGCCAATGATTGATTGGCGGTTGATTTGACCTGGAATTGAATAAAAATGCTTTAAATGCTTCAAATCTTCCAAAATTCACAGAAAATTGAGTTTTCCAGCAAATGGGGCGTTCTTGGGCTCGTTGGAAATGTAATCTAATGTAGTATTTACTAAAATTAAAATTGTATTAATTTGATTTCTTTATTGTGAGATATTTAAGTTTATTTAAATTTCATTTTTTGCGATTTTCTCACAATCCAGTGATCAAATGAAGTCCAAATTTTGTTGGATGATTATTGAGTATCTTAGTCATGTTTAATAATTTGTCTAGGGTCAGATACTCAATAGATTTCCATGATGTGAATTTTTAAGGTAAAGAGTCTATTTTGGACCCTAAACTTTGAAAATTCATAACTCCTTAGGGTTTTAGTATTTTGCTCTGATATTTCTATGGTATGATTGCATGTATGTCAGGGTTACGCACACCAAATTTCAAGCCTATTTAAACAGTAAAGACACTTAGGAAAAAATAATTAAGAAAATATATAGAAAACTTAGAAAATCCATAGTACACACACCCAATAGTGGTTAAACTTAAACATAATAAACTTAGTGAGATCTGGTACCTTAGGTTTAAATTTTACTTAATTTGGAGGTCATTAGGTTAGAAAATTGAGCATGTCAAATTTCAGCCCTTTTAATGACTTAGAAAATTCAATAAATTATCATAAATTTATATTAATTCCAAAAAAAATCCATAATACTTATAATCAACCATATTTCAACTCTTAATCATTTAAAATTGAAATTCCTTTAATTTGACATTAAAATCCTCTTTAATTTAATTTTAATCAAAATTAATGTTTAATCAATTTTAATTAATTAAAAATTATGAAAAATCCCAAAAAATCTTTAGATCATTGCTGATCTTTGGAGTTGATTTCAAGAAGTTTAGGAATCATTTGGGATCAAATCATTAAAAGGGCCCTTAATTGAAAAAATTAAATAATTCTAATAAATATCCAAATTTTTAAAATTCATAACTAATTGTAGAAAATTCCAAATCAATCAAACTCAGTGGCTAATGACTCTAATTAAAATCTAGTATTTTCCAAAATTGTTGAACCCCCAAAATTTGATCAAAGTAAAAAAGTCAACATTTTGGTCAACCCTAGGTCAAAATCGGTTTAAAACTTCTAAAAATCATAACGTTTCATAGAAAAATCCAAATTGAATGTACCACCTGTCTAACAACTCATAATAAGATCTAGTATTTATTAAAAATCTGAAGTTTTTAAATTTCTCTCTAATTCTAAAAACCAAATTTTGACCCCTTAGTTAACATATATACGAGTTTCGCTAAAACACAATAATTGTTTAAAATTCTAAAATTTTCTAATTTGATTAATAAAATTATCAACAAATCCTTTATAATCAGTAGTCAACTCTTTTTTACTTTAATCCGCCTCTTTTAATTCCAACCAATTTAAATTAACTTAATCAACCCCGATTAGTAGTGGGTAACCCAGGCCTACGAGGCTATTAGCATAGCCCCAAGGAAGGTGAAATAAACTTCATGGCCTCGATGTGAAACAAAAATAGTAATCAATTAACTCTTAAAATATATTTAACTAAAATTCTTAATATATTAATAT
Source organism: Dendrobium nobile (assembly GCA_022539455.1). Taxonomy (NCBI): domain Eukaryota; kingdom Viridiplantae; phylum Streptophyta; class Magnoliopsida; order Asparagales; family Orchidaceae; genus Dendrobium; species Dendrobium nobile. The sequence goes on from CM039726.1 coordinate 41,574,071, forward strand.
TTAAACCTAACCTAAATCCCCCTTTTAAGCCTTAACAAACTCAGAATTTTAGGCAACTTTAACTAATCCCTCACTTTAGGATCTACTCCAGCCACACGACCTTTTAGACACACTTTAGATGATTTTTTAGGACAACCAACTCTATATCTAGGTTAGGCCGGTGTTTACTTTATTGCTGTGTGCCAAGTTTTTTGTGATTTTACTGCATATTATGGATGAATTTGCTTTGTTATGTCTATTTATTTTTTCTGCACTCTGTGGATGGTTGATGTGTTTGGTGACTAGATTACCCTTATGTTAGGTACGATCTTGATGTTCACATAGTTTTCTGCACGTGGCCACGCTCATGCAGGGCAACAAAAAAAGGAGGCTAAATCAATAAAAAAAATTTCAATTATTATAAATGCTTGCACAAGTGCTTCAGCTACTAAGGCCCCCAAATAAAAAGAGTGTAGCCAATGCGTTTTCTTCCTTTTTTGCACATATATAACTACTTGAGAAAATATTTTTATCTATTAACCGCTTAGGATAACCTTACAGGATTGAGTCTAGATTTTTTAATTTTGATAAATATAAATTTGATTTGATATGGTTGTAAATATTTAAAGTGATTTGAGTTTGGGATATGAGATCCAACTTGAATTCCAAAGGGGAGAAGACATTATTAAAGGGGAGAGTCTTCTTCTATTTGGAAGTCAAGTTAGGATACCTTTTAAATATCCAAAGAGGAAAGATAACACCCCGTTCAAGGGAGAGTTTCTTTTCATTTGGATATCCGAAACTGATGAATCAAGGTGTTCGTGAGAAGACCAAAAAGTGGATAACGAGAAGAATCCTAAATCTCAAAGTCACTTGAGTCTTAGGATTAGAAATCCGAGTTGTTGTCAATGGTGCCCGGCCACTTTATTTTTCATAAATTCTGGTTTGTAATAAGCAAGACAGCTTTGCCTATGGACATTTATTAATTAATTAATTTATATTTGATGTGTTGAGATGATTGCCTTTAAGATTACATGCTTTTCTTAGTTTTTTGACATTTGTGTGCCGATTTTGTTTTCGCCTGGATACGTGAGACTCGTAAGGGTGTGAAAATTTTTATACTCATAATCTTAAAATTTAAAATTTAGTGAGTCTAAATAATATAGAAAGATAACGAATCTAGAGAATTAGCCGGGGATCGACCCCGGGGTTGCATGCATATTTTTGCACTACTTCTTTCCTTGCTTTAGACCCTTTCCCGCCTGCGGGTAGAGTCCGGATAGTTTGACTTATGAGGACGAGATGCCGGACCTGGGGAAGTCCAGTCTTCTAAAAAAATATTTTCTAAGTCTATTTTTAACTTTCAAGCATACTTGATTTGAGGTTGTTAACTAGCATGCATTGCATTAAAAATGAAGTAATAGAGTCAAACTTTTAATTGCATTGGTCTTTAGCATTTTGCACCCAACATAAGTCAAAGGGGCCAATTAGAGAAATCTCTAGATGTCGGCCCCAACTCTCCAAAACCATTGAATAAAATGTCCCTACTACTCTTTCATAAAAGACCGGACTCATATATTTTAAATCGATTAGGTGGTTAGCTAGCTCCCCAATCCAGGCCAGGGTAAGTCCAGGTTCTGCACTGTATTAGTTAGGTTCAGACGACTGTGGTCCAGTGTCCAAATTAAATCTAGGATCCAGAGCAAATCTTTGATTATAAGACCCCAAACTTCGGGAATCTAATCCTAAATTTATAATAAAATGCTCAACTCTAATTAAAATCTTCTTTCAATCCTAAAATATAAAGCCCAACACTTAGATTAAGTTGGGACACTTCTGGATGGTTTTGGAATCTCAAAGTGTCCCCTACCTTTCTTCCCTTGACTCTGTTAATAATTGCTCAATTTTGACTCATTCCCTTTTGAGTTTCTAAAATTCATCTCTTTTTTGATATCACTCCTAAAAAATATGACAAAATTTTGCCACTATTTTAATCGAAAGTTTTCGTAGGGGACTTTGTCTCCCTATGATGTAATTAGCTATGAGGGCTTGCGCTCGTAGGAGATTTAGAACCACACACACCTTATTTTAAAATTGATTTCTCAAAATTCAATTGGATTTCTTTGGGAAAACTTAAAATACTAGTGATCGTTATTAGCATATTCAAAGAATTACCATCGAATGGTATTTTCTCCCTTCGGGGAGATGCACCTTTCTTTGATAAGGCTTTGGATGTGGAATCAACGATTACACTTTTTGAATATTGTAGCTAGATATTTAGTAGAATCTCATTTTGACCCTTTGAGGCCATATGAAGTTCTCTTTAGTATCCGATCACGATATTCAAGATGAATTTCGTAATTCTAAATCTGAATACTATTATAAAATTTTATTTTCATCTCTCGAGGTGATATACTTTTTCTAGCGAGACAATTCGATTTTAGAATTCAATTTAAGGTCCCAAAGAAAATCAATATTTTCAAAACATGCTTTCAAAATTCCACCAACAAAAAAATGGCATGCCCGGTGGGACTGAATCTCTCTCTCCATCTTTAATATTGGCAAAAGTTTGTCTCATCGGTAGTCTTAACTATCTTTCTTCCGTTGGTCCTTCTACCCATTTCCTTCTTGGGTGAGTGTGGCCAACATCTTAAAGATAAGACCTATCAAATAGAGTGGTGAGTGAGGAAACCCCTGTCCAAGCTCAGCTTTGACGTTTTGCCTCCAAGTTAATTGGTAGAGCAAAGGAGTCAAGCCAGGTTTCTTGAATTTTTTTAATTAGTTTTATAAACTCTTTTGTTGGGTGAAAACCCAACATGTTGAGGTTCAAGATTTAGATTAAATTAATCATGCTCAAAATTTGAACTCTAATCCAAATTGACTAATTCAAACAACTTTTCCTTAATCACGAAACTTAAACACTCAAATGGCTGGGAAACTCATCTTCTCCATGAATAGAAACTTGATAGTGGAAGGAATTACCTCTGGCAACTTAATCCAGTTTGGGATAGAATTTCAAAACTTCAAGTTATCAGTCAATAGAGAAGAAATGATTGATCTCTCTACTGGAATACAAAGGGATGTCCCCTTAGTCGAGATTACTTTAGGGTCAGAAGTTGACTCTCCCATCTCTAGGATGTAGGTCGTTGTCGCTCCTTCGACCACTGTGCCCTCTACTCAGGAGGATAAGAACCAAGAACCATTAACAATGCAAGAATTACCATCTCAAAATGAGATTGGGTTAAGTTCTAACACCTCTATCGCCAGCAAAATAAGTGGAAGAACTACCTTCGAAGAGTCAGAAAGAAGGTTGTTAAGGCCAAAAAGAATGCTGAGTTAGAAGCCTTAAAGCAAGTCAAATATGAGGCCAGTTGAGAACTCGTTGCTCCTTACACCTACCCCATCCATAGTGGAATTGTTTTCTATCCTACTCCTATTACTCAAAGGAGGGAGGTTTTGAAAATGAGAGTGCGATCTCCAATACACCTTCTTGACTACTACACAGAGAGAATCAATCAAGAAAGAACTAAGCAATCACCAGCAATAGATCATAGGCCCCTAGTTGAGGGTTATGATCCATCCACTCTACTAGATGAAGTTTGGTCACACTACTACACTTGCCCCACTATATCATTTATAAAGGAGGAGGTGCAGAAACCACCCGGGGTGCCACTCTCATAATTGCTATGTCGCTAGTAATTTGGGAGGGGAATAATGATGGATATGAGATCTTATTAGATAGTGACACCATTTGAATTTAACTTCTAAAAGGGGTCCTATCGCGATAGATCCTTAGATTGAGATGATGCAGCACTAGTTAGGAGTAGTGCAGACCCCGCAACAATCTATCTCTCTTAAGAGATTATGGAAATATAATTTATATTGATAGGGTCTTGCCACCATGACTTGCTATTTTGATGGAAATCATATTATTTCTCAAGTGTACTGGGTCAGAATTTTCAAGATTGTTGATCTATCTTTTTAATGAAAATTGACCTCTACTTTAAATAAAAAATAGGAGAGAGTTATGGTTGACTCCACTGGATCTTTAAAGTCCCTTTCCCTCCCACCGCTTTTGTGGGTCGATTTGATTTTTGAATTGCAATTTGTATCAAACTTTAGTTGATTTTTGAAATGAAAATTTTCTCCATCTTCTCGCAATTTTCTATCTTGTAAGCACCTCTTGCATGCTTTAAAGTTATTCAATGATTTTCCAAGTCAAGCTGATATTCTTATCAAAGATTGGGTCCATTTTTGGGATTATTTTTCATAGTATAAGAGAATGAGTTTTCTTCTCTTATACTTGTGATATAACCCTGGACTAAAACAAAAAGAGCAATCATGTTATGGTTTTAAAGAAAGTGAAGCCTCTTGTAAAAGAAATGAAAAAAAGAAAAGAAAAAAGAAAAAGAAAATTCAAAGGATGCACAAAGTGCATTAAAAAAAAATCAAAATCCAAATAAGCGCAAAGTGCGTCAAAGAAATAAAATGGTGTGCAAAGCACGTAACAAAAAAAGTGAAAGAGGCTTCCTTCTTTTTAAATCCTTAAATCTCAAAGAGCCCGATCATATTTAATAGTTTGACTTTGAAAAATCTTGAATATAGATTTATTGTCTTGCATAAATAATTCATCAGATAGAAAATTCTATGCAAGAGAATTAAAAAGATTAAATTTCTCGATCCAACTTAAACCCTTTTGAATTTGATTTTAATTCAAAATTTATATAAGGGAGAACCTAGTTCGGTTTATATGAAACTTGATCTGGGTCAAAAAAATCCAAAACCCTTGGCTCTTTTCGAGTCAATTGGAGTCACTCTACTTCTCACTATACTTGTGAATTTATTCTCACTTGTCATTTTGAAAGGGTTCAAATGATTAAGAGGAAATTTTCAATAAAAAAAATGAATCTTCTACTCCTGATAAGAATTCAAATCCCATTCTTGAGAGATATATGTGAATCCTTAAACATAGGCATCATTCCTTTTAAGATCTACTCTGTAAAATAACACTCTATGCTGGGCCCAAGGTTGTTCTCACATAGAGGTATGTTTTACATCACTTGAAATTGATTTTCAAAATTTAGTCACAACTGAGTAGAGTGCCCAACTCTGATTAGAAGATCTTGAAGGCCTCGAAGAAAGTTGCTTTGAACTCAACAAAATTTGAAATGACATAAGTAATGTATGGTTCAAGCTCGTGATAAATTGTGTTACATCAGGACTTTCCAAGTAGGAGACTTGGCCATAGTCCCTTGGAAACCAATTTTAGTCCACCATAAGATCAATGGGAGCTTTGAAACAATGTTGACTGTATCGACCACCTTAGAGATGATCTTTAAGGAAGGTTCATGACAATTAATTAATTCTAAAGATGCCACCAGATGCTTTCTCTCATTTGGGCGGTTCTTCAAGAAATGCCATGCCGAATGAGTATCAAATTAAACATTAAATTCACTTCTCTAAATTCAAAGAAATCAAATCAAATCAAATCAAATTCAAAATCATCAATCATTGTTTCCAATTCTCTTTTCCTTAAGGTTAGGTCCTTCCTTCCCTTAGGATTAGACCCGCTAGTGGTGGAGTACGCCCTCCGTGGCACCATCCTGGCTTTTACCTGCGGATCAGTGGTGGAGTACGCCCTTCATGGCACCATCCTACTTCTCGCCCGCTAGTGGTAAAGTACGCCCTTTGTGGCACCACCCTGGCCTTTGACTTGGAGATTAGTGGTGGAGTACGCCCTTCATGGCACTACCCTAGTTTTCCAGTTTTGATCCTGTATGTGGAGCAAGTTTTCTCCCCACATGACCACTCGCTATTGGTGGAGTATGCCTTTAATGGCACCACCCTAGTTTGCCAGTTTCGGTCCTCTATGTGGATCAAGTTTCCTCCCCACATGACCATTCGCTAGCGATGGAGTACGCCCTTCATGGCACCACCTTAGTTTGCCAGTTTTGGTCCTCTATGTGGAGCAAGTTTCCTCCCCATATGACCACTCACTAGTGGTGGAGTACGCCCTTCATGGCAACACCCTGGCATTTGACTTGGGGATTAGTGGTGGAGTACACCCTTCGTGGCACCATCCTAATTCACACTCGCTAGTGGTGGAGTACGCCCTTTGTGGCACCACCCTAGTTTTCCAATTTCGGTCCTCTATATGGAGCAAGTTTCTTCCCCACATAACCACACGCTAGTGGTGGAGTACACCCTTCGTGGCACCATCCTAGTTTGCCAATTTTGGTCTGCTGTGTGGAGAAAGTTTCCTCCCCACATGACCATCCTTATTGTTTCTGTCTACTAGGAGTAAGTCTTCTATCAGCATCCTGTAAACCTAAGGTTGGGTGATGCCCTTCCTTAGACCCAAGGTTAGGTGATGCTTACCTTGGTTTCCCTGTTAATCCCTCTACTAGGAGTAAGTCTTCTATAAGCATCCTATAGACCTAAGGTTGGGTGATGCCCTTCCTTAGACTCAAGATTAGGTGATGCCTACCTTAGTTTCCCAGTTAATCCGTCTACTAGGAGTAAGTCTTCTATCAGCATCTTGTAGACCTAAGGTTGGGTGATACCCTTCTTTAGACAGAAGGTTAAGTGATGCCTATCTTGGTTTCCTAGTTAATCTGTCTATTAGGAGTAAGTCTTCTATCAGCATATTATAGACCTAAGGTTGGGTGATGCCCTTCCTTAGACCCAAGGTTAGGTGATGCCTACCTTGGTTTCCCAATTAATTTGTCTATTAGGAGTAAGTCTTCTATTAGCATCCTATAGACCTAAGTTTGGGTGATGCCCTTCCTTAGACCAAAGGTTAGGTGATGCCTATCTTGGTTTCCCAGTTAATCCATTTACTAGGAGTAAGTCTTCTATCAGCATCCTGTAGACCTAAGGTTGGGTGATGCCCTTCCTTAGACCCAAGGTTAGGTGATGCCTACCTTAGTTTCCCAGTTAATCTGTCTACTAGGAGTAAGCCTTCTATCAGCATCCTGTAGACCTAAGGTTGGGTGATGCCCTTCCTTAGACCGAAGGTGACGCCTACATTAGTTTCCCAGTTAATCTGTCTATTAGGAGTAAGTCTTCTATCAACATCCTATAGACATAAGGTTGGGTGATGCCCTTCCTTAGACCCAAGGTTAGGTGATGCCTACCTTGGTTTTCCAATTGATTCTGTCTACTAGGAGTATGTCTTCTATCAGCATCCTATAGACTTAAGGTTGGGTGATGCCCTTCCTTAGACCCAAGGTTAGGTGTTGCATACCTTGGTTTCCCAGTTGATTTTGTCTACTATGAGGTAAGTCTTCTATCAACATCCTATAGACCTAAGGTTGGGTGATGCCTTTCCTTAGACTTCCCAAATTCTATTCAAAACTCTCATTCGGTCAACGCCAATGTATGCAGCAGAAGTTCCTTCTACTACACACATTGGGGGTCCATTTGTTGACCTCATTTTTATATGAGGTCACTTTTAACTCCTCCCTGAGCTCTAGATCCTAGGATCTTCCTAGTTCCTAGTGTTGCAAACCTATTTTCATGTCTTATGTTTTGATGATTGACAAACACTATTTCTCTTGGACTACTTGTTGCTTCTAACTTTTCAGGAATCGAAGATTGGACGATCAAGAAGAAGCCAAGTTCAGGATTACGTAGGTTTAAGGTTGAGTCAGTCTGTACTTTTGTTTTTCACTTTTTGAGTCTATTTGTAATGGTCAAAGAGACTAATACTAAGTAACCCTACACACACACACTTGAGAGATTTAGAATCTCTGTTTTTGCTAACATCGGCCAGGTCAATCCCTTGGATCGTCTTGGACGATCGAGTTCAAAACATATATTCTAATCAGGATTCTTAATTAAGGCAGCCGACATTAACATATCGGCCTGGACGATACGTGTATCGGCCAGGACGATAAGCTCAAAACAGTAAGAAGTAGTCGCCATAGATAATTAAGGTATATTGTATTTTTAAATTATCGGCCAGGATGATCCACGGATCGGCCTGGACGAAATTATCAAATTATGTCTTAATTGATCAGGAAATCAAGAGAGTAATTAAGGATGATTGATACGATCATATCGTCCTGGATGATCGCAGGATCGGCCAGGACGATCTAGTCAAAAACCTTAAGTTACTTCAGGACGATAAATATCGGCCAGCTCAAAAATAGGGCGATGCTCAGGACGATTTGCCTCTGATTTAAGCTGATCGGCCAGGACGATCGTGAGATCGGCCGGGACGATCAAGCCAAGTTTCAATCGTCTAGGAGTCCATCCAGGGCGATGCTCTGGCCGATCTGATGGGATTTGTACTAATCGGCCGGGATGGTCGTAAGATCGTCCTGAACGATCAAGCCAAAACTCAATCATCCAGAAGTGTATCCAGGGCGATGTTGTGGCCGACCTTCTGAGTTTTGTACTGATTGGCCAGGCCGATGTACATATCGGTCTAGAAAATAAAGTCAGCAACTTGCAATTAATGAGCTCCTTTGAAGCTCTTCTATTTAAGAGCTCTTGTTCAATGTTTTTGAAGACCTTTGGCTGCTGCCTTGACCTGAGAAGACCATGAGGAGAGAAAGAGAGAGAGGGAGAGAGAGATGATCTTGTGAGGGGGAGCTTGAGAGGGGATTCACAAGGGTTGCTTCAAGGATCGCTCTGCTCGTTCTTCGTCTAGAGTTTCTCATTCGTGGAAGGGTCGGTAGAGGTAAGGAGTTTGCTCTTGGTTGTGGTTCTCTGCCAGCTTCAGGAGGAAGCAAAAGGAGGTAGGTTCTTTGCCTTACCGGGGTGGCAAAAAGGAGGTTCTTGTGAGGGCTTCTCCGCCTAGCCATGGGGGCTAAAGGAGAGTCACATTTTGTAGTGCAATACTTGGAGGGTGCCTCCAAGGAGTGGACGTTGGTCGAGTCGACCGATCCACTATAAATTTCTGTGTTCTTTTTCTTGCTTCCGCACTTTTAATTTCGCATTTATTTCTTGTGGTGTGATTTGGTTTATGAAATTTTTTCTTTGTGAAAAGAGTTTTTAAAATACCAATTCACCACCCCCTCTTGGTTAGCTTGGGAATAAGTTCATAGGGCTTAACACCCCGAACGAACTTTCAAGTGGTATCAGAGCAGGATTCAAAAATTTAAGTTTGAAAACTTTTTGAATTTGATCCATGGCTAACCTTGGGAATCGCAACACTACGGAAGGGTATTCTATTACCCGACCTCCCCTGTTCAATAACCTATCTTTTGATTTATGGAAAACCCGCATGTCAACATTTTTACAATCTACTGATTATCGCATGTGAATGCTTAATCAAGAAGGTTATTCTCCACCTTCTCGTGAAATTAATGGTGTTAAAACTGAAATTTCTTTTACTGAATGGACTTTTGATGAATGTGATTTAGCTCAATTAAATGCAAAATGTTTGAACTGCTTTTTTTGTGCTTTAAAATCTGAGGATTACATGCGTGTCTCAACTTGTAAAACTGGTAAAGAGATTTGGGATAAATTGTGCATCACCTATGAAGGTACTAATGAAGTTAAACAATATTGTTTGAACATTCTCTTGCATGACTACGAACTTTTTCGTATGAAATCTCATGAATCGATTTCTGATATATACACTAGATTTACTCAGATAGTTACTTCACTGCATGCACTAGGAAAAGAACTTTCGAACTATGAAAAAGTTAACAAGATTTTGAGATGTTTGCCTTCGTCTTATGATGCTAAAATCACTGCAATCACTGAATCTAAAGATTTGAACACCTATTTTATTGATAACTTACTTGGTTCACTCATTGCTTACGAGTAAGGGGTGAATCAAAGAAATCTTGATGCAGGTGAGAAGAAAAAGGAGAAAACAATTGCACTGAAGGCGCACAAATTGGATTCTAAATCTTCCGGGTCTGAAAGCGATGAAGTTGCCTTCATCATAAGGCAATTCAAAAGCTTTCTAAGAAAGAAACAAAAGCATCATCAAAGTTGGAGAAAAGGTAAGAATCATAAACATGTTAAAGGATCTTCTAATGTTGTTTGTTTTGAATGCAGGAAGCCTGGACATGTGAGAACTGATTGCCCTACGCTTAAAGATCACTCAAGCAAAGGAAAAGGTGAGGAGAAACCTAAGCCAAGGAAGGACAAGATGAAAGTACAAAAAGCTTTTTGGGGGAATTCGGCATTAGATTCATCAGAGACAGATCCAGAAGATGAGACATCAAAATTGTGCTTGATGGCAGACAACAATACTGATCAAGAAGAGGTATGTGAACTTTCCTACGATCAACTTCTTGAAGTTTCCGAAAAAATCCATGCATCATATAGGAAATTAAAGAAAACACATGCTAGCTTGAAATTAGAATTTTTAAATCTACAAAAAGAGCATGAAATTTTGATTAAAGACCATCAAACAATTGATTCAAATCACATGACTTTACTTGATGAATTTGATGAGTTAAATAAAAATCATTGTGAGCTAGTTGAAAAATTTGATGCACTAAAAGTTACACACATATCACTTGAATCTGATTTTGAGAAGTCTAAGGAGATAGAGAAAAATTTGAGGATTGAAAATGAAGTTTTAAAAAGCACTAATTTGAAGATTCAAAATGATTTAGAAGCATGTAAGAAAACTTGGATGACATCTATTTTTGATCAATTGCCAAAACCTAGGAAGAGACATTATAACTCAAATCATTTAAGAAATCCCTTTTCTGGAGTTAGATGTTTTTCATGTGGTATGCTAGGACACATCTCACACACTTGCACGATTCACCATAGTACACATTAGGTGTGGAGACCTAAGGTGCATGATCCACAGCATACCACACATGCATTGCATTCTTCTCTTCATAAGAAGGAACCCAAATCTGCTTGGGTTTCTAAATTTAACATTTGATAATTTTGCAGGAGGGCTCTCACAAAAGACCTCGTGAGAGTATGTGGTACCTGGACAGTGGATGCTCTCGACATATGACTGGTGATGCTAGCCAGTTTGTTGTACTAGAGTCCAGGACTGGAGGCAAGGTTACTCTTGGAGACAACACCACCAGGAAGGTGATAGGAGCAGGTATAATTGGTAATTCCAAGAACCTTATGATTGAAAATGTTTTGCTTGTAGATGGATTGAAGCACAACTTGCTCAGCATCAGTCAATTCTATGACAAAGGCTTCATCGTGCAATTCTTTGCGGATTCATGCATTATAATTTTAAGTAACAACACTATTTTGCAGGGAAAAAGGATCAACAACGTCTACATGCTTGATTTAAATAACCTTGAATGTGCTGTTTTTTTTTGCTTAAAAAATGTGATTGATGATTCTTGGTTGTTGCACAGGAGGCTTTGTCATGCAAGTATGAAAACCCTTAGGAAAGTGACCAAAAAGGACCTAGTTAGAGGTGTCCCCAAACTTAAGTTTATAAAAGACCACCTTTGTGATGCCTGTCAATTAGGAAAGTAAGTCCACTCTACTTTTCACCCCATTAAGGACATTAGCACCTCTTGACCTTTAGAAGTCCTTCACATGGATTTGTTTGGACCCATTAGCACGGCTAGTTTGGGAGGGAAAGTCTATGATTTTGTGATTGTTGACGACTACTCGAGGTTCACTTGGATTAGATTTCTTTCACATAAAAATGAGTCTTTTGAGGAGTTTAAAACATTTTCTACTTGGATTCATAAAAAGCTAGGTTGTGAGATTTTGACCATCCATAGTGATCATGGGGGAGAGTTTGAAAATGAAAGATTTGGAGATTTTTGTGAGGACAAGGGGATTAGCCACAACTTTTCAGCCCCTAGGACCCCTCAGCAGAATGGGGTAGCTGAAAGGAAGAACCGGACCTTGGTGGAAGCCGCTAGAGCCATGCTTGCTGAGTATTCACTTCCAAAATACTTTTGGGCTGAAGCGGTTAACACAGCTTGTTATGTGTTGAATAGGGTGAATGTTAGAGCCAATTTAGAGAAGACACCCTATGAGATCCTTAAGGGTAGGACACCCAATCTTTTCCACCTTCATGTCTTTGGTTGTAAGGTTTTCATTCACAATAATGAGAAGTCTCACTTGGGAAAATTTGATCCTAAATTTGATGAAGGAGTATTCTTGGGATATTCTAGTGTTGAAAAGTCTTTTAGGGTGTTTAAGAAGAGAATGTTGATGGTGGAAGAGACAACCCATGTAGTTTTTGATGAGTCTGTTCCTAAGAAACATAGAGTAGAAGATGATGATGTTGGAGAGATTACAAGTGGAGTAGAAAATTTGGGGAAGGGGAGTGAGCACCTAAGTAATGGAGGAGTAGAAGGAGTCACCCAAGGAGTAGAAAACTTTGTTGAAAGGGGAGAACCTTTATACACTTTGCCTAGAGATTGGAGATACTCTACAAGTCTCCCCAAGGATTTGATCTTAGGAGAACCTTCTAGTGGAGTTAAGACTAGACATGGACTTAGGAAGGAGGTGAACCACTCTGCCTTTATTTCTATGACTGAACCCACCACCCTTAACCAAGCCCTTTCTGATGAGTTTTGAATTTTAGCAATGCAAGAAGAATTGAATCAATTTGTTAGGAATGATGTTTGGGAGCTTGTGAAAAGACCTAAGGGACAAAGTGTAGTTGGGACAAAGTGGGTCTTTAAGAACAAAGTGAATGATTCAGGAGTGGTGGTGAGGAATAAAGCAAGATTGGTAGCTAAGGGGTACAATCAAATAGAAGGGATAGACTTTAAGGAGACTTTTTCCCCTGTAGCTAGATTGGAAGTTATTAGAGTGCTATTAGCCTTTGCCTGTTATAAAGGATTTAAACTTTTTCAAATGGATGTCAAGAGTGCCTTTTTAAATGGGGAAATAAAAGAAGATGTTTTTGTAGAACAACCTTCAAGTTTTGAGAGCTCCCAATTTCCAAATCATGTGTTTAAATTAAAAAAGGCATTGTATGGTTTAAAGTAGGCACCAAGAGCTTGGTATGAGAGGCTTAGCACATTCTTACTAGAGAGGGAGTTTGTCAAGGGGAGCGTAGACACCACCCTTTTTCTTAGGAGAGTTGGAGATGATTTACTCATTGTTCAGATTTATGTGGACGATATACTCTTTGTATCTTCTAATAAAAAATTGTGTGATGATTTTTCTAAAACAATGAGTAGAGAGTTTGAGATGAGTTTGATGGGAGAGTTGTCATACTTTTTGGGGTTTAGCTTAAAACAATTGAAGGATGAAACTTTTCTAAATCAAACAAAATACATAAAGGACATTTTGAAGAAATATGAGATGGACAAAGCCAAGCCAATTAACACTCCCATGACTTCTAGTGCTCCATTGGATAAGGACCCAAGTGGTAAGTCTGTTGATCAGAAGAAGTATAGAGGCATGATTGGATCTTTACTTTACTTGACTGCGAGCCGACCTGACATCATGTTTAGTGTTTGCCTTTGTGCTAGGTTTCAAGCTGACCCTAAGGAATCCCACATGACTGCTGTTAAGAAGATTTTTAGATACCTTTTGGGGACACAAGGCTTAGGAATTTTGTACCCTAGACACAGTACTTCTTTTGAGATTATTGGTTTTTCTGACTCTGATTTTGCAGGATGCAAGGTGGATAGAAAAAGCACTTCTGGAACTTGTCAATTCATTGGACAATCTTTGGTCTCTTGGTCTAGTAGGAAGCAAAACTCTGTTGCACTTCCCACTGCTGAAGCTGAATACATTGCTCTTGGAAGTTGTGTGGCCCAAGTCCTTTGGTTGAAACAACAGGTATTGGATTTAAGATTACATGTAAGCACCATCTCAATTTTTTGTGACAACACTAGTGGCATATGCATCTCTAAGAATCCTATCCAACATTCAAGGACTAAACACATTGACATTAGACATCACTTCATTAGAGATCATGTGACTAAGGGAGACATTGAGTTACACCATGTGACAACTGAAAACCAACTGGCAGACATCTTTACTAAACCACTAGCCTTCGATATATTCAGTTTTTTAAGGACCAGGTTGGGTGTGATTGACATAAATGCTTGAAACTTTTTATTTTCTTTTGTTTTTGTTTTCTTTGTTTGTTGTTTTAGCTTTTTAGTGTGTTTCACTTTTTCTTTTGTCTTTTTTTTTTTGTCTTTAAAATCATTGCTAATTTGGTATTATATTCCTTATCCTTGCTTTTGGAAATTTATAGTCAATATATTTTTATCTACTTAATCTCTTAGATGGTAGGAATATTTTTGTGATTGTGTCTCTTTCTCTAACCTATTTTAGTGCATAGTTTTCTTTTCTAATCAAATGTCTATCTCAAATTAAAGATTATTTATGGAATTGAGATCTTTTCTTAAGCTTGCTTAAGCAAATCTATCTTATACTTATAATGTTTAAAGTTTTTTTTGTCACATCGAGATTTCTCGTTACCCTTGTCTTTGATTATTAATTCTGCTTGTGGTAATTCTTCCTTATGTTAAAGAGAGAGCTCCTATTCTCTAATATCTAAGAAGATATATTCACAACTAAGATTTTTTTTAAAAGATTATAAAAGAGAATATAGCTTGCCAAAAATAACAAAATTTGGCCAATGATGCCAACAAAAAATGCGCAAAGACGCCAAAAATAGAGAAATATATAAAAAGATGCGCAAAGCGCCATTAAATTGACAAGAGGCATAAAATGAGCCCACTCAAAATCAAGCTATTCTCCCTTTTTAAATCTTTTAGAACTTAGAAGTTTTGGTTATCAAAAGCTTTATTTTGATTATTTTGCAATCGTGACAAATTTACTTTACTTCATTATTTTATAAAGATATTTTTTTTCTTAAGCCAAGTGATAGGATGGATTCCTTTTCTCATATCCAATTAATTCTTTGAGTTAGGTCATTGATTTTAAAAGATGATACTACCCTAAAAAAAGTCTGAGCTAAGGGTAACCATGATAGGATATTCTACTATTCTATAGATTAATGAGATTATTAACACATTAACTCATAAATTTTTAAATCAATCACATGGAATACTATATCATTTTCATGCATTGGTTTAAAAAAAAATGGTATCTCTTTGCTTTGCTTTTTTGTTCCCTCCTTTTTGATATGTCAAAAGGGGGAGAAGGTTAAGTTTATAATGCTCTCATCAATCCTGAACTTTTACTGCTAATAGTTTTTCGTAGTGTTCTGCCATCATAAAAAAGGGGGAGATTGTTGCAAATCTATTTTCATGTCTTATGTTTTGATGATTGACAAACACTATTTCTCTTGGACTATTTGTTGCTTCTAACTTTTCAGGAATCGAAGATCGGACGATCAAGAAGAAGCCAAGTTCAGGATTGCATAGGTTTAGGGTTGGGTCAGTCTGTACTTTTGTTTTTCACTTTTTGAGTCTATTTGTAATGGTCAAAGAGACTGATACTAAGTAACCCTACACACACACACTTGAAAGATTTAGAATCTCTATTTTTGCTAACATCGGCCAGGCCGATCCCTTGGATCGTCTTGGACGATCGAGTTCGAAACAGAGACTCTAATCAGGATTCTTAATTAAGGCAGCCGACATTAACATATCGGCCTGGACGATACGTGTATCGGCCAGGACGATAAGCTTAAAACAGAAAGAAGTAGCCGCCATAGACAATTAAGGTATACTGTATTTTTAAATTATCGGCCAGGATGATCCATGGAATGACCTGGACGAAATTATCAAATTATGCCTTAATTGATCAGAAAATTAAGGGAGTAATTAAGGAAGATTGATACGATCATATCGTCCTGACGATCACAGGATCGGACAGGACGATCTAGTCAAAAACCTTAAGTTACTTCAGGACGATAAATATCGGCCAGCTAAAAAACAGGGCGATGCTCAGGACGATTTGCCTCTGATTTGAACTGATCGGCCAGGACGATCGTGAGATCAGCCGGGACGATCAAGCCAAATTTCAATCGTCCAGGAGTCCATCCAGGGCGATGCTCTGGCCGATCTGATGGGATTTGTACTAATCGGCCGGGACGGTCGTAAGATCGTCCTGGACGATCAAGCCAAAACTCAATCGTCCAGAAGTGTATCCAGGGCGATGCTCTGGCCGACCTTTTGAGTTTTGAATTGATCGGCCAGGCCGATGTACATATCGGCCTGGTCGATAAAGTAGGCAACTTGCAATTAATGAGCTCCTTTGAAGCTCTTCTATTTAAGAGCTCTTGTTCAACATTTTTGAAGACCTTTGGCTACTGCCTTGACCTGAGAAGACCTTGAGGAGAGAAAGAGAGAGAGGGAGAGAGAGGATCTTGTGAGGGGGAGCTTGTGAGGGGATTCACAAGGGTTGCTTTAAGGATCGCTCTGCTCATTCTTCGTCTAGAGTTTCTCGTCCGTGAAAGGGTCGGTAGAGGTAAGGAGTTTGCTCTTGGTTGTGGTTCTCTGTCATCTTCAGGAGGAAGCAAAAGGAGGTAGGTTCTCTGTCTTGCCGGGGTGGCAAAAAGGAGGTTCTTGTGAGGGCTTCTCCGACTAGTCGTGAGGGCTAAAGGAGAGTCACGTTTTGTAGGGCAATACTTGGAGGGTGCCTCCAAGGAGTGGACGTAGGTCGAGTCGACCGAACCACTATAAATTTCTGTGTTCTTTTTCTTGCTTCCGCACTTTTAATTCCACATTTATTTCTTGTGGTGTGATTTGGTTTATGCAATTTTTTCTTTGTGAAAAGAGTTTTTAAAATACCAATTCACCCCCCCGCCTCTTGGTTAGCTTGGGACTAAGTTCATAGGGCTTAACATCCCGAACGAACTTTCACCTAGCCCTTAGGCCTAATCCAGATCTTAATTCAATTCAAATCCAGAACCCTTAGGCTAAGGACTTAGGTTCCAAAACCCTTTATAGGTGATTTTTCCATCACTTCCAAACCTAGTCAAATGACCTCTGATTCAAAGCTTATTAATTTAATATTGATGTGACATGTCTCTAGTGTCAACCCTCCAAATTTGAGCTTATTTAGAGGACTCTAACCCCATAAACTTAATCCAGTTCAAAAGGTTACAAAACCTTCAAATATTAACAATTAATTCCACTAGGCTTTTCACCTAGTGGAATTTGACTTTGGAGCCCCCTCCAAATCTTTTAATCACTCCTACTACCATGATATTGACTTGTTAAGCAATCATTCACATTTTTTTTAGATTCAATTTGACTCATAATTGACTTGAGACCAAAATGACCAAAATATCCTTAAAGGGAGATCTTTGGACTTTTGGCCTAAACTCAACTTCATTTGACTTATCAACCTTTGAAATCTTCTCTAAATATCATTTTAATGGATCCTAAATGACTTTAGGAACACATTGAACCCAAACTTACTCTTTGATTTGACCTAGTTGACCAACTCATCCATGGTTGACCAAAATTCCCTTAATGGATTTAAGCATTCATTCTCAACCCAAATGACCAACCCAATGCACGAAATCACTTCCATTGACCTCAAAATACCCATTTGAACTTATTCAACCTAAACCTAACTCATGGTCTAACCAAGTTGACTAAGTCAACTATGGTTGACCGAATCAACCCTTTAACACAACCTTTACCAATTTTCACCATTCATGCTATTTTGAATCAATTCAACCCATCAAAATTGGTTAAATATACACCCTTGACATATCCAAAATTCATCTAAGTTAAATGTCTTTGGGTTGACTTGGTCAACCCTTTTGAAGAGGTCAAAACCCTTCAAATATCATACATTTGCTCTCAGTTCTAAACCCTTGACTTCAAATTCCTTGGCATGATGTCTTGTAGCACTCTTGACCTCCTTCATGCACATCCTAGTCACCATTGACTGGTCAACAAGTCAATGGATCAAAAAATAACCTTTGAAATGATACCATGACTTGGCCACCACATCATCCCATAAAGCAAACCCTTTCTCCAAGCCAAAATATCCTTTTGGCTGATGGAAATTAGATTTTTTCCTCCCTAATTGATCACTAATCTAGTTCTATTAACCATGCCATGACTTGGTTTAGCCAAATAGGGAAAAAGGTGTGGTCCCCTTTCTCATGGACCAAGAGAAGTCACACTCACCACTAACCCTATTCCCTAGCTTTAGGTAGCATAGGGGACACTTGGCACTCATCCGAAACCACCCCAAATCAAATCTCAACCATCCAATCCAAAAGCCAAAGGTAAAGTGGGGGAAAACTTGACCTAAAGGTGGCTTCTTCATCATTCCTCTCATATCATCTAAGTCCCAAATATCCAACAGCTCCCAACCTTCTAAGAGCTCCTCCCATATACTCCAACACATTCCAAGGCCATGCCAAGCTTCTACCCACCATTTCTAAGCCTTAAATCACTAAGTGAGGAGAGAGAGCATTCTAGGGAGAGAAAGAAGTTTTTTCAATATAACTTTCGATCAAAGGAGATCTGGCTCTTGGTGTCTTCCTAAGAGCTGTAGAGGATCACTGTAGCTTTCCAATGAGCACAAGATCGCAAAAATTCGGCGGTTGGACTATAAGTTATGCTCATTTTAAGTTTAAATTTCAATTTGAAACTGTAGCAATTTTGCAATGAATGGAGCCACCAAACTCTAGGCACTGCAAGATCATATTGCCCTCTAGCTATAGTTCAAATTTCACGCAGTTTGATTGAGTATTTTGAAAGATATGAGCATTTAAAGATTTCTATTCAAAATGAACTAGAGAAGATCTGGACCGTCTGATCGAAGATCAGACAGCTTAGATCTGGGTATACCGCGCGGCTTCCTCCAGGGTTTGAACGCGGGTCATCCTGCGATCTGGGAGGATGACGTGGCATCATGCCGCGCCGCCACATCGCCGCAGCCAATGATTGGTTGGCGGCTGATTTGACCTGGAATTGAATAAAAATGCTTTAAATGCTCCAAATCTTCAAAAATTTACAGAAAATCATGTTTTCCAGCAAATGGTGCGTTCTTGGGCTCGTTGGAAAGATAATCTAATGTAGTATTTTTTAAAATTAAAATTGTATTAATATGATTTCTTTATTTTGAGATATTTGAGTTTATTTGAATTTCATTTTTTGTAATTTTCGTGATCAAATGAAATCAAAATTTTGGTGAATAATTATTGGGTATCTTAGGCATGTTCAATAATTTTTCTAGGGTCAGATACTTAATAGATTTCTGTGATGTGAATTTTTAAGGTAAATGATCTATTTTGGACCCTAAATTTTGAAAATTCATAACTCCTTAGGGATTTCGTATTTTGCTGTGATATTTCTATGGTATGATTGCATTTATGTCAGGGTTAGGAACGTCAAATTTCAATCCTATTTAAATAGTAGAGACACTTAGGAAAAATAATTAAGAAAATATCTAGAAAAATTAGAAAATCCATAGGGGCTTGTACACACACCCAATAGGGGTGAAACTTTAACATAGTAAACTTAGTAACATCAGGTACGTTAGGTTTAAATTTTACTTAATTTGGAGGTCATTAGGTTAAATAATTGAGCATGTCAAATTTCAGCCCCTTTAAGGACTTAGAAAATTCAATAAAACATCATAAATTTATATTAACTCCAAAAAATACCCATAATACCTATAATCAACCATATTTCAACTCTTAATCATTTAAAATTGAAACTCCTTTAATTTAATTTTAATCAAAATCAATATTTAATCAGTTTTAATTAATTAAAAATTATTAAAAATAAAAAAAAATCTTTTAACACTTGCTGATCTCTCCTTAGATCATTTCTAATCTTTGGAGTTGATTTCAAGAAGTTTAGGACTCTTTTGGGTTCAACTCATTAAAAGGGCCCTTAATTGAAACAATTAAATAATTCTAATAAATACCCAAACTTCCAAAATTCATAACTAATTGTAGAAAATTTCAAATCAATCAAACTTAGCGGCTAATGACTCTAATTAAAATCTAGTATTTTCTAAAAATATCATACCCCCAAAATCTAGTCAAAGTAAAAAAGTCAACATTTTGGTCATCCCTAGGTCAAAATAAGATTAAAACTTCTAAAAATCATAACGTTTTATAGAAAACTCCAAATTGAATGTACCACATATCTAACAACTCATAATAAGATCTAGTATTTATTAAAAATCTAAAACTTTCAAATTTCTTTCTAATTCTAAAGACCAAATTTTGACCCCTTAGTTAACATATCTAGTTGTTTCCCTAAAACCCAATAATTGTTTAAAATTCCAGAATTTTCTAATTTGATTAATAAAATTTCCAACAAATCCTTTAAAATCAGTAGTCAACTCTTTTTTACATTAATCCACCTCTTTTAATTCAAACAAATTTAAATTAACTTAATCAACCACGATTACTACTCGGTAACCCAGGCCTACGAGGCTATTAGCTTAGCCCCAAGGAAGGTGAAATAAACTTCATGGCCTCGGTGTGAAATAAATGTAGTAATCAATTAAATCTTAAAATATATTTAACTAAAATTCTTAATATATTAATATTTAAACCTTAACCTAAATCCCCCATTTAAGCCTTAACAAACTCAGAATTTTAGATAACTTTAACTAATCACTCACTTTAGGATCTACCCCAGCCACACGACCTCTTACACACACTTTAGGACAACCAACTCTAGATCTAGGTTAGGCCGGTGTTTACTTTACTGCTGTGTGCCAGATTTTTCATGATTTTACTACATGTTGTGGATGAATTTGCTTTGCTTTGTCTGTTTACTTTTTCTTCACTCTGTGGATGATTGATGTGTTTGGCGACTAGATTATCCTTAGGTTAGGTAGAATCTGGATATTCATACAGTTTTTTGAAGGCGGCCACGCTCATGTAGGGTAATAAAAAAAGGAGACTAAATCAATAAAAAATTTCTATTATTATAAATGCTTGCACAGGTGCTTCAGCTGCTAAGGCCCCCAAATAAAAAGAGCGTGGCCAGTGTGTTTACTTCTTTTTTTGCATATATATAACTGCTTGAGAAAATATTTTGATATATTAACTGCTTAGGATAACCTTGCAGGATCAAGTCTAGATTTTTAAATTTTGATTAATGTAAATTTGATTTGATATGATTGTAAATATTTAAAGTGATTTGAGTTTGGGATATGAGATCCAACTTTAATTCCAAAGAGGAAAAGACATTCCTAAAGGGGAGAGTCTTCTTCCATTTGGAAGTCAAGTTAGGATACTTTTTAAATATTCAAAGAAGAAAGATAACACCCCATTCAAGGGAAAGTTTCTTTTCATTTGGATTGTGAAATCGACGAATCAAGGTGTTCGTGAGAAGACGAAGAAGTGGATAACGAGAAGAATCCTAAATCTCAAAGTCACTTGAGTCTTAGGTTTAGAAATCCGGGTTGTTGTGAGTGGTGCCCTGCCACTTTATTTTTTATAAATTCTTGTTTGTAATAAGCAAGGCAGCTTTGCCTATGTACATCTATTAATTAATTAATTAATATTTGATGTGTTGAGATGATTGCCTTTAGGATTACCTGCTTTTCTTAGTTTTTTGGCGTTTGTGTGCCTCTTTTGTTTTCACCTGGATATGTGAGACTCGTAAGGATGTGAAAATTTTTATACTTATAGTCTTAAAATTTAAAATTTAGTGAGTCTAAATAACATAGAAAGATAACCAATCTAGAGAATTAGCAGGAGATCGACCCGGGGTCGCATACATATTCCTGTACTACTTCTTTCCTTACTTTAGACCCTTCCCCGTCTGCGGGTAGAGTCCGAATAGTCTGACCTAAGAGGACGAGGTGCCGGACCTGAGGAAGTTCAATCTTCTAAAAAATTATTTTATAAGCCTGTTTTTAACTTTCAAGCATACTTAATTTGAGGTTGTTAACTGGTATGCATTGCATTAGAAATAAATTAAAAGAGGCAAAATTTTAATTGCATTGGTCCTTAACATTTTGCAAATAGTCAAATGGGCTAATTAGGGAAATCTCTAGATGTCGGCCCCAATTCTCCAAAACCATTAAATAAAATGTCCCTACCACTCTTTCATAAAAGACTGGACTCATATATTTTAAATCGATTACGTGCTTAGTTGGCTCCCCAATCCAGGCCGGGGTAAGTCCAGGTTCTGCACTGCATTAGTTAGGTTTGGACGATTGTGGTCCAGTGTCCAAATTAGATTTAGGATCCGGGGTAAATCTTTGATTATAAGACCCAAAAGTTTGGGAATCTTATCCCAAATTTTTAATAAAATGCTTAACTCTAATTAAAATCTTCTTTCAACCCTAAAATATTAAGCCTAACACTTAGATTAAGTTGGGACACTTCTGGATGGTTCTGGAATCTCAAAATGTCACCTACCTTTCTTCCCTTTACTTTGTTAAAAACTGTTCAATTTTGATCCATTCCCTTTTGAGTTTCCAAAATTCATCTCTTTTATTATATCACTCCTAAAAAATCTAACAAAATTTTGCCACTATTTTAATCGAGAGTTTTCGTAGGGGACTCTGTCTCCCTACGATGTAATTAACTACGAAGGCTTGCGCTCGTAGGAGATTTAGAACCACATACACTTGATTTTAAAATTGATTTCTCAAAATTCAATTGGACTTTTTTGGGAAAACTTAAAATACTAGTAATCGTTATTAGCATATTCAAAGAATTATCATCGAATGTTATTTTCTCCCTTCGGTGAGATACATCTTTCTTTGATAAGGCTTTGGATGTGAAATCAACGATCACACTTCTTGAATATTGTAGCTGGATATTTAGTAGAACCTCATTTTTACCCTTCGGGGCTATATGAAGTTCTCTTTAGTATCCGGTCAAGATATTCAAGATGAATTTTATAATTCTAAATCTGAATACTGTTATGAAATTTTATTTTCACCTCTCGAGGTGATATACTTTTTCTAACAAGACAATTTAATTTTAGAATTCAATTTGATGTAAAAAAAAAAACCAATATTTTCAAAACATGCTTTCAAAATTCCACCAACAAAACATAAAAACTAAACACTGCCAAGTACACAAAACACTAAAATCATAATATCTAAAGAGAATTGACAAAGGCATCACACAAGAAGTATATCTAAAACTCTGAGGGTCCCTGGTCTGAAGGAGGAGGCTAGTTGAAGACAAAAAAATAGCTATTCATCATAACTACATTTATAATCACTGTGTCGAACTGACCTCAGATTCAACCCATGTTTTGCTGATACTATGCATCCTGCTTGTTTAGGTGAGTATGAATTTAATTGAAACGTTGATTAAAATGACTCTCTAACCAGTCAAAGCATTTGACCATCTCCTGAAAATTAGGTCCATGAGTAGGTGCCTGTGCTCCCCCTTCGCCCTCAGTATCTTCACTAGTATCCTCATTCTCTTAAAAAGAGATTGAAAGGAGGCATCTATGAAGTAGATTGGCATTTCAAGTGGAACCTCAGGATGAAAAATGTTGTACTTCTTTTCTAAGATATAGGTCACTAGATGCCCTAAAGTAATATTTTTCTTCCTCCTATGAGAAATAAACCCAATTTCAGAAAGGTTATGAATGTAGTCTAGAGTGAGTTGGGCTTCATCAATTGGTTGTCCAATCATGATTAGATAGGTAATAATGGATAGAAGAGGAGTTTTGTTTATACGATCACCAACCGTAAGAATGATTGAAGTTCTAAAGACATACTGAATGACCATTGCATTTTGATTTAAAGTATAAACCCTAGCCAAGTGACTAACTTGAGTAAACCCTCTAAGAGTTTTATTTATTTTAGACCAATTAAAGTTAGATTTAGAGGTCATA
The DNA here is from genome assembly GCA_022539455.1 of Dendrobium nobile. Classification (NCBI taxonomy): domain Eukaryota; kingdom Viridiplantae; phylum Streptophyta; class Magnoliopsida; order Asparagales; family Orchidaceae; genus Dendrobium; species Dendrobium nobile. The sequence continues at coordinate 41,597,701 of CM039726.1, forward strand.
GTGTGTGCTCTAATTCTTTGAGTCGTTAGAAATAAATAACTACCTAGATCTTTCTTAGTGATCTCTACCCATCTCTTTTGGACATATGATCTTATCCTACTTTCATCATCACTGAAACTCATATTTTCCAAAAAATAGTGAAAGGTTTCTTTATGGTAGGCATGGATAAGAGTTAAAATGAAGGCAAATTAGGTTGAGGCAAACAGATGTATAACTTGAAAGTGAATATATTATTGAATTAAGAGTCTAGACAAAGTGATTTTTACGGAGACAAACCTATAGTAGGAATCCTCATTTGCTTTAGACAAAAAGCTTTCGTCTCCACCCTTGGACGATGAACCCTTAGAGACTCTACCACATTTGTTAGAACTAGCCATTTCTAAGATGAGAAGGATTCAAGGAGGGTGTTTGAAGTGAATACAAATGAATTCTAAAGCCCTAATATTTAAAGGAAAATAACCTTCATAAATACAAAAATTCGTTTGTACAGAATGATAATTGTTTCATATATGGCAAAAATATTTTTTTATGGATGAACGATAAGGTCCAAAATAAAATGACTTTTCGTAATCACACAAGTTATGAAGCATCCTTTGTTAAGAGAGTTGCTATTTGCATGTTTTACATTCTTGCAACTTGTATTATTTTGATGATTACAAATATTATTATTTTATGTATAGATATCTCCTAACATTTTTTAGAAGATTTATTTTTTCTCTTGTGTGTACTAACATTTCAGGAAAATTAAACTCCAAACCATGAAGACTTCAAATCAAAATTCAGCATACAATCTTTTATAAATTGAAGTTTTAATTTGTTCTTTAAATTGAGAGGGAGTGATTGTAATTGAGTGAATAAAAATACATACACACACATAAGGAGATTTTACATAAGTTGTACTGATCGTACGGGACGAACCTAGTTCGTACAGGACGATCAGGTCAGTTGTCTCCTCTTACGAGCAATGGAACGATCAGGAATCGAGAAAATTTTTCTAAGTACTGATCGTCCAGGATGAAATTATTTTCGTCCCAAGATGATTTGGGCTCTATAAGAATTTCGTTAAGATGAAATCTATAATCGTTCCAGGACGACTTGGCCTCTGTAAGAATTTCATCCAAGCAAACTCAAAAATCGTCCCAAGATGATTTCCTCTCTGTAAGAATTTCATTCAGACGAAATTCATAATCGTGCCAGAACGAGTTGTCCTCTGCACAAATTTCGTCCATACAAAATCCTGATCGTCCTAGGATGAATTGAATCAACACTTCAGTATCTGGCGGCGTTATGCACTTTTTGGAACTGACCTATGGAATAACTGATCATCCAGATGAACCTAGTTCGTACGGAATTATAATCGTGTACGAATACAATTTGTACCAATATTCATAAGGATCATTTCCGACACTTTAAGTAAAATCGTCCGGGACGATCCACGATTATACGGGACGATCCATTCATATTAACTTGAAAATTCTGCAATTTCAGACGATTTTTCTTGTCTCTCCTATATAAGGTCCAATTTTTACTGCCACCCAATCTTTTCGCTCATTGATCTTCGTACTTATTGAAAGAAGAGTCAAGGAGAGAGTGTGAGAGAGCATTCAAAGGAGGATTCCTACCACTGGAGCGTGAAGGCTTTGCTTGATGTTCAAAGGTAAGATTTCCTACTTATAATTTGAGATTACTTCACTCTTTTTTTTCTTCCTTCTAAATTTCTTATGAGGAGATCTATCAAGGAGATCGGGTTCCCTACCCACACTAGGAGAGTGTGAAAGGACGTAGGGTTCTCGTCCCACACTAGGAGAGTGTGAAAAGACGAAGGGTTCTCTGCCCACACTAGGAGAGTGTGAAAGGATGGACGGTTCTCTGCCAACACTGGGGATAGTGTAAAAGGACGACGGTTCTCTGCCGCACCGGGTAGTGGTGGAAAGAGTGTTTGTAAAGGTTTCTCCGCCTTGCTGTGGGAGTAAAAGGAGAGATACTATTGGTATTAGTGCAATACTCAGAGGGTACCTCTGGGGAGTGGATGTAGGTCTGGTTTAGACCGAACCACTATAAATCATGTGTCGTTTATTTTAACTGCTTTTTACTTTTTGCATTTTTCTATTTAAAAAGTTATGGTTGAATAACTTTTTATAAAAATAAAAATTCATTAAAGTTTATTCTCTGTTCAACTCATCTAAAAGAGGGATAATTTTTAACTACCAATTCACCCCCCTCTTGGTAGCCTTGGGACATTAACTTAGGTTTAACAACCTATTCACTAGACTCAACAAGTGGTATCAGAGCTTTGTTTTAAAATTATAAGTTTAAACTATTTTTTGATTAATGTAGATGGCTATATTTGAAAATTGAAATACAGCTGAGGGTTACTCTATTACTAGACCTCCACTGTTTGACAATATACCTTTTGATTTATGGAAAATACACATGTGTACCTTCTTACAATCACTTGATTATCGTGTGTGGATCTTAGTCTAGGAAGGTTATACAAAACCAACTAGATTAGTTGATGGAGTTAGGGTAGAAACACCTTTTGCAGACAGGACTGTAGAAGAACGTGACTTAGCACAACTAAATGCTAAATGTTTGAATAGTTTCTTTTGTGCTTTAAAATCTGAAGACTACATGTGGGTTTCCACTTGTAAAAGTTGAAAGGACATATGTGATAGATTTTGTATAACATATGAGGGGACTAATGAGGTTAAATAATCTAAACTTAATATCTTGTTGTATGATTATGAACTATTTTGCATGAAATCTAATGAATCCATTTCTGAAATGTACACAAGATTCACTCAAATAGTCACATCTTTGCATGCACTTGGTAGGGAACTGACGAATGCTCAAATGGTTAATAAGATTCTTCGTTATTTACCTACTACTTATGATGCTAAAATTACTGCAATTACATAGTCTAAAGATCTAAACATTTATTCTATTGATAATCTTTTTGGTTCACTTATTGCTTACGAGCAAGGAGTTAGCCAAAGAAAGATTGATGCAGATGAACCACAAAAGGAAAAGAACATAGAACTAAAAGTGGAAGAGTCTGAGAGTGAACACTAACAACCTGATGATGAAGACGACATTGCATTAATGACTAGACAATTCAGAAGCTTTTTGAAAAGGAAACAGAAGAGACGCCGTCAATGGAATAGAGGTAAATTTAATAAAAATGGCAAGGTTTCTAATGAAGTAATTTGCTATGAATGTAGGAAACCTGATCATATTAAAACTGATTGCCCAAAACTCAAAGCTATTCCTATCAAAAGAGAAGGTAGAGGAGAAACCAATTGTAAAGAAGGGCAAGAAGAAGTTTTAAAGAGCTTTCTAGGCGGACTCAGCTTCATATTCATCAAAGACTGAAAAGGAAGAAGAAGTCACCAATCTTTGCTTGATGGAAAATAGTCTTGATCAGTCAGATCAAGAAGAGGTAAGTGACTTAACTTATGATGAATTATTTGAAGTTTCTGAAGACATGCATGATGCATATAAGAAAATGAAGAAAATGCATGCTAGTCTAAGTTTAAAATTTGAAGAACTTCAAAAAGAACATGAAATCCTTAGGAAAGATCATGCATTAATAGATAACAACCACATTAAACTACTCGATGAATTTGATGACTTGAATAAAAATCATGAGAATTTAAAATCATCCTATGCGGATCTTGAAAAAGAATTTAAAAAATTTAAAGATGAATCAGAGAGCAAAACATATCGAATCAATTATACAAATAGAATCTTGAAAGATTTGAATTCATTTTATAAGTTGAAAATAAAAGCTCTCGAGGATAATAGGATACCCCCCCCAAGTTTGAAGATTTTACAAATCTTAAATTTTATCCTAAATATATGGAATCCCTTAGAAGATAAACAAGTGGTAAAAGACTTAGGAATCCTTTTCCTAATGTTAAATGTAATAATTATGGATTGCTTGGACATATAGCTCACACATATACCTTAAAGATGAAAACTAATTTGGTGTGGAGACCTAAGATGCATAAACCTAGAGATATCTTACATGCATCTGATTATAAATTGCCAAAAGGAGAACCCAAACTTGTTTGGGTTCCCAGGTCTAACATTTGATATTTTTGCAAGGTCGCTCTCACACAAGATCTCGTGAGAGCATATGTACCTGGATAGCGGATGTTCAAAGCATATGACTAGAGACACTGCTCAATTCATAATGCTAAAAGCCAGGAATGGAGGCAATGTTACACTTGGAGATAATACCACAAAGAATGTGGTTGGATCAGGTATGATTGGAAATTTGAAAAACTTTTTATAGACAATGTGTTATTGGTTGAAGACTTAAAAAATAATTTGTTAAGTATAAGTCAGCTATGTGATAAGGGTTATAGTGTAAAATTTTTTCCTACTAGTTGCATATTAAGCCTAAATGGGAAAGATGTGTTAAATGGTAAAAGGTTAAACAATGTTTATATACTAGATTTAAATTGCATTCAAACTCCTACTGCTTTTTGTTTGAAAACTATTTCTGATGAATCATGACTTTGGCATAGGAGACTTTGTCATTCTAACATGAAAAATCTTAGGAGAATTACCCAAAAGAATTTAGTAAGAGGTATACCAAAACTAGACTTTACTAAGGACCACCTTTGTGATGCATGTCAATTAGGTAAGCAGGTGAAGTCATCTTTTAAGTTCAATAAGGATCTTAGAACTAGTAAACCATTGAAAATTTTACACATGGATCTTTTTGGACCTGTTGGAACTGTGAGTCTAGGAGGGAAGGTATACGGATTTGTTATTGTGGATAATTACTCAAGATTCACTTGGTTTAAATTTCTATTTCATAATAGTGAATCATTCAAGGAATTTAGAAATTTTTTGACTTGGATTCAAAGAAAATTAGGGTGTGAAATTATTTCTATACAAAGTGATCATGGAGGAGAATTTGAGAATAAGAGATTAGAAGATTTTTGTAAGAAGAAAGGAATTGATCACAACTTTTCTACATCTAGAACCCCTCAACAGAATGGGGTAGTCGAAAGAAAAAACAAAACATTAATAGAAGCCGCCAGAGCAATGTTGGTAGAATACTCACTTCTTAGATATTTTTGGGCTGAGGCGGTTAGCACTACATGTTATATTCTGAATAGGGTGAATGTAAGATCTAAATTAAATAAAATATCATATGAGTTGCTAAAAGGTAGAACACCTAATTTGTCTCATTTGTATGTTTTTTGTTGCAAGGTATTCATTCATAATAATGGATAATCTACCTTAGAAAAATTTGATCCAAAATCAGATGAATGAATTTTTGTTGGATACTCAAGTGTTGGAAAATCTTATAGGATATTCAATAAAAGAACTTTGGTAATTGAAGAGACCACACATGTTGTATTTGATGAATCTAGAAATTTGGAAGAGCCAAATGTTATTGAAGATGAGATTGAGGATAACTCCCAAAAGATTGATAGAATAAACTTGGAAGAAAATGTGGAAGAGAATTTTGAGAGAGAAAACCCTTTAACTAGAGATTTGAGATTTTCTAAAAACCACCTAAGGGAATTGATTATAGGTGAACCTAGTGATAGTGTTAGAACTAGACGTGGATTAAACAAGGAAGTCAATCATTCATCATTTATTTCAACTATAGAACCCACTAATATTGATCAAGCACTTTCTGATGAATTTTGGATATTGGCCATGCAAGAAGAGTTGAATCAATTTGTAAGAAATAAAGTTTGGGAATTAACTTCAAGGCCAAAAGATCAAAGTGTTGTTGGAACTAAGTGGGTATTCAAAAATAAAATGAATGACTCAGGTGTAGTCATTAGAAATAAGGCTAGATTAGTTGCTAAGGGGTATAATCAGATTGAAGGGATTGATTTTGAAGAGACTTTTGCCCCTGTAGCTAGACTTGAAGCAATTAGGCTTTTGCTAGCCTTTGCCTATTTTAAAGGATTCAAATTATATCAAAAGGATGTGAAAAGTGCCTTCTTAAATGGGGTAATTGAAGAAGATGTTTTTGTAGAACAATCACTAGGTTTTGAAAATTCAAAATACCCAAATCATATTTTTAAGTTAAAAAAGGCATTATATGGATTAAAACAGGCACCTAGGGCTTGGTATGAGAGGTTGAGCACCTTCCTACTTGAAAAATCTTTTAAAAAAAGAAGTGTGGATACAACTCTCTTTTTGAAAAAAATTTGGAAAGGATATACTCATTATTCAAATTTATGTAGATGATATCATTTTTGGATCCTCAAATAAAAATCTTTGTGATGATTTTTTTAAAATAATGAGTAGTGAATTTGAAATGAGTCTAATGGGAGACTTAAATTACTTTCTAGGCTTTAGCATTAAGCAACTTGAGGAAGGTACATTTCTTAGTCAATCTAAATATGTTAAGGACATCCTCAAAAAATATGAATTGGATAATGCTAAACCTGTTAGTACACCAATGAGTTCCTCAGTTCAGTTGGATAAGGACCTTAAGGGAAAATCTGTTAATCAAAAGAAATTTAGAGAGATTATTGGATCTTTACTTTACTTGACTGCTAGCCGACCCGATATCATGTTTAGTGTTTGCTTGTGTGCTAGATTTTAATCAGATCCAAAAGAGTCACATTTGACAGCAATGAAAAGGATTTTAAGATATTTGCTAGGAACTCAGAACTTAGGAATTTGGTATCTTAGGTTTAGCTCTTCATTTGAAATTATTTGTTATTCAGATTCTGACTTTGGAGGATGTAGGGTGAATAGGAAAAGCACTTCTAGAACATGTCAATTCATTGGAAATTCATTAGTTTCATGGTCTAGTAGAAAACAAAATTCAGTGGCCCTATCTACTGTAGAAGTTGAATACATTGCCTTAGAAAGTTGTGTGGCACAAGTACTTTTATTAAAACAATAGTTGATTGATTTAGGATTAACTATAGGCACTATACCAATTTATTGTGATAATACTAGTGCTATCTGCATTTCTAAAAATCCTATTTAACATTCAAGAACCAAACACATTGACATAAGGCATCATTTCATAAGGGATCTTGTATCCAAGGGAGAAATTGAACTTACTCATATTTCAACTGAAAATTAACTTGCAGATATTTTTACAAAATCTTTAGCCTTTGATACTTTCAGTACATTAAGAACAAGGCTTGGAGTGATTGATTTAAATGCTTAGATAAAAATGTTTTCTACAACATTGATAATTTTTGTTTTGTGTTCATTATATTTTTTAGTTTGTTTATGTGATATTTTCTTCTTAAAAAGTCTGTGTTTAAGTATTGTCCTGTTTGTTTTTATTTATTTTTGTATTGAGAGTGAAAATTTAAATTTGTCGTCATCATCGTCCGAGACAAAAAAATTTTCGTACGGGAAGATTTGTGTAGTATGACAAACTGTGTGATTTTGAACCGTTTTAAGAGCAGTTTGAATGTAATTCGTCTGTACGATCGTCACGATCATCCAGGACGAAATATTTTTTAAACGATGGGATGACTGAATGCAGAAGTTGAATGGATAAGACAGTTTTTAATATGAACTTCGTCCGTACGAACCTTTGGTTTGTCCAGACGAACACATGACGGTTCATAGCGGGGGATGGTTTTCAACTGCCATTAAAACGAATTGAATTTCTGATCATTCGGACGAACACGTGTTCGTCTGTACAATTATTTTGGTCAAAAGCCTGTACGAAAGGACGCTTCTTAAGTTGTGTGATTACAAAAAGCCGTTTCATTTTGGACGGATTGTATCGTCTGTATGAAATTTGTTTTCGTACAGGACGAATAATTTTCGTTCGGGACGAAATTTTTTTTGTATGGTACGAACAAGTCGTTTTCAATAAATAGGTGGGCTTTTTAACTCAATAATCACACACTAAACATCACTTTCAAACCCTTTCTTGCACTAGATCATTTTCAAATGGCTTCCTCTAGCAAGCGACAAAAGGTATTGGCAAAGAAACCACATAGGAACTCTTCTAAAAATTTTTTGTCCAAAGCAAATGAGGATTCCTTTCCTAGATTTGCCTCTGCCAAAATCACACCCTCTAGGATCCTACTACAAGAAAATCTTATTTTCTAGGTAATGAACTTGTTCGCCTTGACCCAATTTGGTTTTATTCTTACTCTGATCTACCCTTACACAAAGAGACTTTTCACTATTTCCTGGCCAATATGTCTTTTGGCCCTTTTCAGTCTGTAGTCCACTCCTTTGTCTTTAAACAAAAAGTAGAAATTACTAAGCATGACTTAGGAGCATTTCTAAACTTAAGAACTGAAGGGGAAATAGAAAATTATCTGATCACTGCCAATGAATATTCGTGGTCTGAAATCAATCAAGTGATTAGAGGGAATAATGTGAATGAACATGTGCCTAGAGTATCCGGTCTTGTGAAAACTGCACGAATCATCCAGCATGCCTTTAGAACTTCCATTATCCCTAAGGCTGGTGATAGAGTGAACATTACTCCACTTCTTTCTATGCTCACTTTTATGGTCATGACTAAAAAACCTATAGATGAAGCCCAGTTAATTCTCGACTATCTTTTTGGGCTTTCCAAAATTGGCCATGCTGAACAAAAAAGAAAGAGAAATATTGCTTTAGGTCACTTAGTTTCCTATGTCTTGGAGAAGAAATATAAATTAGTGCATCCTGATCAAGAGTATGAAGAGCCGCTCTACTACAACGATGCATCTTTTAGAGCAATCTTCAAAGAAGATAAAGGAAAATCACATGCTAGTGATTCAGAAGAAGAGACTGAAGATGTACCTGCTCCTGCTAATGAACCAAGTTATCAGAATTTAGTTGAAAGGTTTGATCATCTAGAGACTCATTTTGATCAATGCTTTGATCATATTGAGGTTCAATTTCAGCAGCAGTAAAATGACATTGGTTACATGAAAGAGCAGATGAATGAAATTAACACCAATGTGATGTTATTAAGTTCATATTATAACTTCTTTGGTAGTGTTCCTCCTCCTCCTCCTTCTGATCAGGGTCCTCAGTAATTGTTGTAGTTGTCTGTTATGTTTTTATGTAGTTTATTTGTGGTAATTGTTTCTTTCTCTTAGATGTTTTTGTATTGATATCTTGATATGATTTGTAAAATCCTTAATTGATATCAATATATTTTGCTTTAGCTTTGAAATTTTTCTTTGAAATGTGTGTGAGTAATTATGAATATAATTAGATTTTTTAATCTTAATAGTGCTTTAACCTAATTTGTAAATCAAATTAAATTTCATTAGAAAATCAAATGTGTGTGAGTAAATTTAAGTGATGCTTATAACTTGATATTATTAGAATTTTCATATTCATGTCTCTTATTTAGACTACATTATCTTTAATATTATTATTGCAATTTAGATGTTTTCTTATTTTGCATTTCTCTTTTCAAATAGTATTTATGCACTTGAAAAAATTTGAAATTTTAGATTATCTATTTTGGAAAGAATTCAATTACTCTTGAAAAATTGTACAAATGTACAAAAATTAAAAAAAATGAGCAAAAGTTTGTATTGAGAAAAAGAGGCATAAAATAAACCCAAAATAAAAAAGGATGCACAAAAATGTGCCATCAAATTGAAAAAGATGCACAAAAATATGCCATATAATTGAAAAAGATGAGCAAAGCGTCACATATGGTAGTTACTTCTTTCCAAACTCTTTTAATCTCTTAATTCAAATTGATCTTATGTTCATTTATAACTGACATTGAAATTTGAAATATAAAATTTTTATTCATCCTTAGTGCAATGATTTTCTTTATCTTAATGTCTAAATTGACTCATGTCTTTGATAAATTCTTTTTATTATCTATGTTATATCACTTCTTAAATTATATGAAATTCTATGATTTCTCTAATGTTTTAATTTTATTTGCATACCTTATTTCAATCACTTTCAAGATTAAATTATCAAATTAATTTCATACTTCTGCTTACATTTCAAGACTTCTTTTCTTCTTTAATTTTTGTTGTTGTCAAAAAGTGGGAGAAATTGTTTGTTTTGTTTCTTGTTTTTGATAGTCATTTTATGTTTGTCATTATTGTAGTTGTATATTTTGTATGTTTCTTGTTTTGTGTATGTTTTATATGTTTCTTGTTTTGTATAAAATTTTTGAAAAATAAAAATTTTGAATTTATACCTCCTTATTTTTCATATATTCATCAATTTAGGGGGAGTTTAAGAGATTCTTAGAATCCAAAATCCTACAAATAATAATTATTTTGCCATCATAAAAAAGGGGGAGATTGTTAAGAGAGTTGCTATTTGCATGTTTTACATTCTTGCAACTTGTATTATTTTGATGATTACAAATATTATTGTTTTATATATAGATATCTCCTAATATTTTTTGGAAGATTTATTTTTGCTCTTGTGTGTACTAACATTTCAGAAAAATCAAACTCCAAACCATGAAGACTTCAAATCAAAATTCAGCATACAATCCTTTATAAATTGAAGTTTTAAATTGTTCTTTAAATTGAGAGGGAGTGATTGTAATTGAGTGAATAAAAACACACACACACACATAAAGAGATTTTACATAAGTTGTATTGATCGTACGAGACGAACCTAAATCGTACAAAATGATCAGGTCAGTTGTCTCCTCTTACGAGCAATGGAACGATTAGGAATTGAGAAAAATTTTCTAAGTACTGATCGTCCAGGATGAAATTATTTTCGTCCCTGGACGATTTGGGCTCTGTAAGAATTTCGTTCAGACAAAATCTATAATCGTTCCAGGACGACTTGGCCTCTGTAAGAATTTCGTCCAGACGAACTCAAAAATCATCCCAGGATGATTTCCTCTCTGTAAGAATTTCGTTCAGACGAAATTCATAATCGTGCTAGGACGAGTTGTCCTTTGTACAAATTTCATCCAAACAAAATCCTGATCGTCCTGGGATGAATTGAATCAACACTTCAGTATCTAGCGGCGTTATGCACTTTTTGGAACTGACCTATGGAATAACTGATCGTCCAGACGAACCTAGTTCGTACGGGACGATAATCGTGTACAAAGACAATTCATACCAATATTCATAAGGATCGTTTCTGACACTTTAAGTAAAATCATCCGGGATGATTCACGATCGTACGGGACGATCCACGATCATACGGGACGATCCATTCGTGTTTACTTGAAAATTCTGCAGTTTTGGACGGTTTTTCTTGTCTCTCCTATATAAGGTCCAATTTTTACTGCCACTAAATCTTTTTGCTCATTGATCTTCATGCTTATTGGAAGAAGAGTCAAGGAGAGAGTGTGAGAGAGCATTCAAAGGAGGATTCCTGCCACTGGAGCGTGAAGGCTTCGCTTGATGTTTAAAGGTAAGATTTCCTACTTGTGATTTGAGATTACGTCACTCTTTTCTTTCTTCCTTCTAAATTTCTTTTGAGGAGATCTGTCAAGGAGATCGGGTTCTTTGCCCACACTAGGAGAGTGTGAAAGGATGTAGGGTTCTCTGCACACACTAAGAGAGTGTGAAAGGACGTAGAGTACTCTGCCCACACTAAGAGAGTGTGAAAGGACGAAGGGTTCTCTGCCCACACTAGGAGAGTGTGAAAGGACGGACGGTTCTCTGCCAACACTGGGGATAGTGTAAAAGGATGATGGTTCTCTGCCGCACCGGGTAGTGATGGAAAGAGTGTTTGTAAAGGCTTCTCTGCCTTGCTGTGGGAGCAAAAGGAGAGACATTATTGGTATTAGTGCAATACTCAGAGGGTGCCTCTGGGGAATGGATGTAGGTCTGGTTTAGACCGAATCACTATAAATCTTGGTCGTTTATTTTTACTGTTTTTTACTTTTTGCATTTTTCTGTTTAAAAAGTTATGGTTGAAAAACTTTTTATAAAAAAAATTTATTAAAGTTTATTCTCGGTTCAACTCATCTAAAAGAGGGATAACTTTTAAACTACCAATTCACCCCCCTCTTGGTAGCCTTGGGACATTAACTTAGGTTTAACAACCTATTCACTAGACTCAACATCCATTCATATAGGCTTTTTGACCAGACAATCATACAGACGAATAGGTGTTTGTCCGGGATGATCGGCTATTTAAGATTATTTTAATGACGATTAGGTTCATCCTATACAGAATGACATGTAGTTCGTATATACAAAATATAATTTTATACATACTATCAGTTATAATAATTGATTCTACCTGGATAACAATCTACATGCATACAGACAAATGAAAACATATTACATGGGATGATACTAGTATCATACAATACGATCTAGTTTAGAAAAATAAAAAACTTATGTGTTCAATCTAAAACAATGATTTACATGCTATAGAATTCATACGAAAAATAATTTTGTACATTACGAATATAACACTTAAAAAATTCAGCATGAATGATCAGGAATAGAATTTTTGATATGTGAAATATGTCTAAAATATACAAAACATGAAATCAAAATAAAAACAAAAAATTGAGAACATTCATACAAATAAAAGATTGAAATCTTGAAATAGAAAATGCAAATACAACACATATCAAGTTTGTAGATGATTTTATTTAAGTATTATAATCAATCATACCTAGCATTGTTCTTAATGTGCTAAAAGTATCAAAGGCTAGTGGTTTTATAAAAATGTCTGTAAGTTGATTTTTAGTTGAAACATGGTTCAATTCAATCTCTCCTTTGGATATATGATTCCTAATGAAATGATGTTTTATGTCTATATATTTAGTTTTAGAATATTGAATAGGATTTTCTGAAATATAAATAGCACTAGTGTTATCATAATAAATTAAAATTACATCTATTATAAATCCTAAATCAATCAACTATTATTTCAATCAAAAAACTTGTGCCACACAACTTTCTAGGATAATGTATTCAGCTTCAATAGTTGATAGGGCTATATAATTTTATTTTTTATTGGATCAAGAAACTAAGAAATTTTCTATAAATTGATAAGTTTCAGATATACTCTTTCGATCAACCGTACAACCTACAAAGTTAGAATTTGAATATTCAATAATTTCAAATAAAGAGCTATACTTAGGATACTAAATTCTTAAGTTCTGAGTTCTCAAGAGATATCTCAAAATCCTTTTTACTGTTATCAAACATGATTCTTTTGGATCATATTGAAATCCAGCACACAAATAAACACTAAACATAATATCGAGTCTGCTAGCAGTCAAATAAAATAAAGATCCCTCTAAATTTTTTTTTATCAACAGATTTTTACTTTGGATTCTTATCCAATTGAACTGAGAAACTTATAAGTATACTAACTAGTTTAGCATTGTCCATTTCATACTTTTTGAGGATGTCTTTAACATACTTTGACTGACTAAGAAATATTTTCTCCTCAATTTGCTTAATGCTAAAATCTAGAAAGTAACTTAGATCTCCCATTTGGCTCATCTCAAATTCACTACTTATTATTTTAGAAAAATTATCACAAAGATTTTTATTTGTAGATCCAAAAATAATATCATCAATATAAATTTGAACAATGAGTATATCATCTCCCAATTTCTTTAAAAAGAGAGTGATATCCAAACTTCCTTTTTCAAAATATCTCTCAAATAGAAAAGTGCTTAACCTCTCATATTAAGCTCTAGGTGTCTGTTTCAATCCATATAATACATTTTTAATTTAAAAATATGATTTGAGTATTTTGAATTTTCAAAACATGGAGGTTAGTCAATATAAACATCTTCTTATATCACCCCATTCAAAAAGAAACTTTTAACATTCATTTGAAATAATTTATATCCTCTAAAATAAATAAAGGATAATAAAATCCTGATTGCTTCAAATCTCGCTACAGGAGTAAAAGTCCCTCAAAATCAATCCCTTTAATTTGATCATACCTCTTATTCACCAATCTAGCCTTATTTCTTACAACAACTCCTGAGTCATTCATTTTATTTTTAAATACTCCGTTAGTTCCAACTATACTTTAATCCTTTGGCCTTGCAATTAAATCCCAAATATCATTTTTTATAAATTTATTTAACTCTTCTTGTATTGATAAAATTTAAAATTTATCTGAAAGTGCTTGATTAATATTAGTGGGTTCTATCATTAAAATGAAGGTAGAATGATTGATTTCTTTGTTTAATTTATGCCTAGTCTTAACACCCTCACTAGTTTCACCTAAAATTAATTTCTTAGGATAGTTTTTAAAAAATTTTAAATCTCTAGGCAAAGGGTTATGAATCTATTAATTTTGTTCCAAATTAATCTTCTCAATTCTTTGAGAGTTATTTTCTAAATCACCCCCTTCCAAACTTGGCTCTTCCAAAATGCCAGATTCATCAAATACAACATGTGTGATCTCCTCAACTATTAAAGTTCTTTTATTAAAAACTCTATACGATTTTCCAACACTATAATATCTAAGAAAATTTCTTTCATTTGATTTTTGATCAAATTTTTCTATGAAAGATTTTTCATTATTATGTATGAACATATTACATACATCCAAAAACATAAAAATATGACAAATTAGGTATTCTCTTCTTAAGAAGCTCATATGGTGTTTTGTTGAATTTAAATGTAATATTCACCCTATTCAGAATATAACATGTTGTACTAACCGCTTCAGCACAAAAATATTTAGGATGTGAATATTCAGCCAACATGGCTCTAACGGCTTCAATTAATGTTTTATTCTTTCTTTTGACTAGCCCATTCTGCTGAGGGATCCTAGGTGCAGAAAAATTATGATCAATTCCTTTTTCCTTACAAAAATCTTTAAATTTATCATTTTTAAATTCACCATTGTAATCACTTTGAATAGTTAAAAATTTCACATTTTAGTTTCCTTTGAATCTAAGTCAAAATTTTTTTAAATTTCTCAAATGATTCATTCTTATGAAATACAAATTTAACCCACGTGAATCTTGAGAAATCATCGACTATCACTAATTCGTATACCTTTCCTACTAGACTTATAATGTTAACCGGTCCAAAAGATCTATATGTATAATCTCTAAAGGTTTGCTAGTTCTAAGATCCTTATTTAAATTATATGAGGTCTTAACATATTTTTCTAGTTGACATGCATGACAAAGGTGATCCTTAGTAAAGTCTAATTTTGGTATACCTCTAACCAAATCCTTTTGGGTAATTTTTTGAAGTTTTTTCATGCTAGCGTGACAAAGTCTCCTATGCCATAATTATGATTAATTAGAAATAGTTTTTAAACAAAAAGTATTAGGAGATTTTATACGATTTAAATATAACATATAAATATTATTTATCCTAATTCCATGCAAAACATTATTTCCATTAAGGCTTAATATACAGCTAGTGGGAAAAAATTTTTATACTATACCCTTTATCACATAGCTGACTAATACTCAACAAATTATGCTTTAAGCCTTTGATAAGTAACACATTCTCTATGAAAAAAAATTGCAAGTTTCCAATCATACCTATGCCAACCACTTTCCTAGTAGTGTTATCTCCTAGTGTAATCTTGTCTCCATTCCCGGCTTCTAGTGATATGAATTGTGTAGTGTCTCTAGTCATATGCTTCGCGTAACCATTGTCCAGGAATCAAATGCTCTCATGAGGTATTGTATGAGAGTGTACCTACAAAATAATTAAATGTTAGACTTCAGAACCCAAACAAGTTTGGGTTCTCCTTTTGGAAAATTAAAACTAGATGCAGATATGATATGACTTGGTTTATGCATCTTAGAACTCCACACTAAATGAGTTTTTCTATCTAAAGTATATGCCACAAGTGTAGCATTTAACTCTAGGAAATGAGTTTTTTAGTTTTCTATAATAAATGTGTCTCTTCCTGGGTTTTAAAAATTTTAATCTCAAAATAGGATTTGTAAAATTTTCAAGTGTTGGGGGAATCCTATTTTCCTTGATTTCTTTTACTTTTAATTTAATAAATGTGTTTACATCTTCTAACATATTAATATCTTATTTCAGATAGTGCTCTCTATTCTCATATTCTTCCCTAAAATACTTATACTCTTTTTTCAATTTATTATATAATGATTTTAAAATATCATTCTATTTTTTCAAATCATCGAATTCATCAGGTAAGCTCATGTAGTTGTTATCTATCTGTACGTGATCTTTCCCAAGAATTTTATATTCTTTTTATAACTCTTACATTTATATGTTCAGTCTAACATATATTTTCTTAAGTTTTCTATATGCATCATGTATTCTTTCAAAAACTTCTAATAATACAGCATATGTTAAATCACATACCTCGTCTTGATCTAACTGATGAATAATATAAGTCATTAAAGATAGGTTGGTGACTTCTTTCTTCTTTTCCATTTTTGATGAATCTAAACCCGAGTCTGCCCAAAAAGCTCTCTGAAATCTCTTCATGCCCTTTCTTCCATTTGCTTTCTCCTCTACCTTCTCTTTACAAGGAGTGGCTTTAAGATTGGGGCACTCAAATTTCACATGTCTAGGTTTCCTACATTTATCTTTCTTTGACTCACTCCTTGCTTGTAAGCAATTAGTGATCCAAGAAGATTATCAATAGAGTAGATATTTAAATCTTTAGACTCTGTAATAGTAGTTATTTTAGCATCATAAGTAGTAGGCAAACAATGAAGAATTTTATTAATCATTTTAGCATTCGTTAGTTTCCTACGTAATGCATACAAAGAAGTGATTATTTAAGTAAATATTGTATACATGTCAGAAATAGATTCATTGGGTTTCATACAAAATAGTTCATAGTCATGTAACAAGATATTTAATCTAGATTGTTTTACTTCGTTAGTCCCTTCATAAGTAATATAAAGTCTATCATAAATGTCATTTCCACTTTTATAAGTGGAAACCCGCATGTAGTTTTCTAACTTAAGTGTACAAAAAAGCTATTTAAGTATTTAACATTTAACTGTGCTAAGTCATGTACTTTTACATTCCAGTCAGCAAAGGGTTTTTCAACTCTAATGCCATCTATATGTCTAGTAGGCTTAATGTACACTTCTTGAACTAGAATCCACATACGATAATCAAGTGATTGCAAAAAGGTATGCATTCTTGTTTTCCAAAAATCGAAAGGGATATTATCAAGTAACGGAGGTCTAGTGATCGAATACCCTTCATGTGTGTTTTGGTTTCCAAAAGTAGCCATTCTTATTTTTTAAAAAGTAGTCTAAACTTATGATTTTGAAATCAAGCTCTGATACCACTTGTTGATTCTCTATAGGTTATTAAACCTAAGCAATTATCCCAAGGCTAACCAAGAGGGGGGGGGGGATGAAATAAAAATTTAAAATTCTCTTAGATTTTCAAATATTATAGCAAGTTAATTAAAGTTTAAAAATAAACTTTTCAATCATAATAAATAACTTGCAAAAAATAAATATGGAATTTAAAAGAAATAAAGATTTATAATGGTTCGATCAAATATGACCTACTTGCACTCCTTAAAGACTCTCTCTTTAGGTATTACGCTATTACCAAAGTGACTCTCCTTTTGCCCCCACAGCAAGGCAGAGAATCCTTTACAAAACTCCTTTCCACCGATCCCTGATACGATAGAGAATTATCATCCTTTCGCACCCTCCAAATGTCGATATAGTACTGTCGTCTATTCACACCCTCCAAGTATCGGTAGAGTATTAAATTTTCTTCAAAAATCTTCTCACGAGCAACTAGAAAGGCAAGAAGAAGAGTGATAACCAAAATTACAAAGAGATCCTTACCTTTGAGTAATCTTATGAACCCTTCACACTCTACTTGTAAGAAATCTCTCTCAAACACTCTCTCACACTTTGTCTTTCAATTACCCTTGAAAAATGATGAAGATAAGAATTTTTCATGTTAGTTTTAGAGGACCTTTTATATCAAAGACATAAAATACCGTCTAGAAAACTAAATTTTTTCATTTTTAGCATACACAATCGTATGTTCGTACATACGAATAGTTCAAAAATTATTGCGTATGAACCTCTTGTGAATTGGTATGAAATGATTTGTACACGATGATCGTCCAGTACGAACCCAGTTCGTACTGTATGAACAATTAGAAAATTTTTCTTCTTCGTCGGGACGAAGAGGGACCCCACAATTTTGTACCATAGATGGCATACGTATGATGATGACATCGTATGGTACAATCAATTATAAAAATTTTTAAATTCATCAGGATGAAAAGGGACCCATCCAATTCATACCCTGGATGGTGTACGTACGATGACGACATCATACGGTACGAACTATTCAGAAAATTTTCAAGTTCATATGGACGAAAAGGGACCGATCCAATTTGTACCCTGGATATCGTATGTACGATTGGTATAACATACAATATGATCCATATTTAGAAAAAATTTCTACTTTATGTTCGTTTTAATGCTCGTAGGGGAAAATAACTAAACATATCATCCCGTATGAAAAGACTTCGTACAGTTTGATTAAATTAAAAATTTGCAAATTTTAAACTCTCCCCCGGTGTGTGTGCCTAGTTACTCAAATACAATCACACTCTTTCAAACTCAATAAAATGAAAAATACATACTTCATTTACAATAAACCTAAATTGATATGATTGAAAGTCTTCAACAATCTGACGTTTGATTTACCTGAAATGTTATTACACATGAATAAAAAAAATAATGCATTTCAAAATATGTTAGGAGAAATGATAATCAAAGCAATAATATTTAGAATTATCAAAAACATATATGTTGCACGAATATCAACCATCAACAAGACTAAGTTGCAACTATCTCAAATATTTTCTTATTTTTTGAATTTTTGATTTATTTTTGTTTGTTATGTATGTTAAAATTGAAAGCATGTCACTTGGTTATGAGAAGTTTGTCTGATTTTCATATATTGTTTTTATGTTGTATTCATATTATATGAATATATATTCATCCTGTATGAATTCTGCAGTGTTTACATATTTGATTGTGGGAGTTTAAAATGTGAAATCTCAATTTTTAAAAGCTTCATACTGTACGATGTTGCATCGTCCGATACGATTAGTATGGGTTCGTCTGTATGAATTGGGACATTTTTACTAGTTATGTTCAGTTATTATTGCCAATCATCCTAAACAAATTTGTTATCGTTGTACGATCCAGATGTAAATTTTTATAGGGGACTAACCTAACCGTCTTTTAAAACGATCTTAAATTTTTTGATTGTCCCGGACGAACACTTGTTCGTCTAAATGACTGAGTGGTCAAAAGGCCAGTACAAAAGGATGCCTCATAAATAACATTTTACAAAATGTTGTTTCATCTTTGGCAATTTTCGTTTGTACGTACAAAAAAATGTTTATCCCGTACGATTTCATAAATTGTATGTACGAAACAAATTTCATATAGTACGATATATATTTCTTCTTTAAATAAGTGAGTTTTGAAAATATTTTTCATTCACTTTCATCTTCACTTCAAAACTTTTTAGAGCCCAAGTCTAGGAAATGGCCAGTTCTAACAAGCATCCTTGAGGTTTCAAATGTTCTTCCTCCACTAATGCTACTGATCCTGACTTCTTATCTAAGAAGTATGAAAATGCATTCTTTAGGTTCATTGCTGCAAAAATCACTCCATCTCGACTGTTAATGCAAGATGATCTTCATTTTTCAATAATGCCACTTTTTGCTTCCACTCAACTTTTATTTATTCTGACTGTCTTATATGGATATCACAAAATAACCTTTTATTATTTCTTAGCTAATATGAGAGTAAGTGAGGATCACTCTTGGATAAGTTCTTTTATCTAAAGGAGATACATAAAGATTACCAAAGCAGATTTAGGCAACTACCTCCATTTAAGAACCAAAGGGGTTAGTGCTCACAGCATGACCTCTAGATTTGACTTTGACTGGTTGGAAATTAACAAAGTTGTTAGAGGTGTTACCTCAGTAAATCATCTAGCTCGAGTATATACTTCAAACCAAAATGCTAGGGTCATCCAAGATGTTTTAAGAACTTCTGTTATTCCTAAAGTTGGTGATAGAGTGAATATCATTCCACTCCAATCCACTATCACATATCTTATCATGATTGAAAAACTTATTGATGAAGCCTAGCTCATTATGGACTACCTTTACAACCTTTTTGATATTAGTCAACCTCATCATAAAAGGAAAAATAATATGGCCTTAGGACATCTTGTTGCCTATATTCTTAAAAAGAATTATAATTTGATTCACCCCGATCCTCTGATTGAACTCACAATTTATTTTACCGATGCTTGTTTTCAATCTTTGTTTGGGAGAAATGAGAGTTTTAGTGAGGATATTGAGGGAGAATGGGGAGCACATGCACCTACTCAGGGACCTGATCAAAATTACTTTTAGGGATTGGTCTAGCGATTTGATCGGTTGGAGACTCATTTTGATCAACGTTTTGATCAAATTTAGACTCATCTAAACCAGTAGGATGCAAGATACCAAGAAGATATGGGGTGAATCCAAGGTCAGTTTGACTCAGTGAATATAAATATAGCTATGATGAATAGCTATTTTTCAGTGTTCAATCATCCACCTCCTCCAGACTAGGGCCTGTCTGAGTTTTAGTTGCACTTCTCTGATGTTGTTTATATCAGACTTTTGCTTGTGATGTGATGTTGTATTTTTTTAGTTGATGTTAGTTATGTTTGTTGTTAGTTGTTAAGTTTTTTTGATGTGATAATTATAAATGTTATTTTGGAGTATTTTCATTTGATATCATTATACTAATATTTTTAAATACTTTTGATATTAATGAAAAATGACATATTTTATAAAATTATTTTAGTTCTTGTTTTTAAAATGTGAGTTTGCCTATATAAAAAGCCTTTTGTAATTGCTCTAAATTGTATTATAAATTAACTTGCATTATAAAATTAATTTCATTATGAAATCTAATTTTTTAAAAATTTAAATTAAATTATAACTTAATTAAGTTCAGAATATCAATTTCATGTTCTTTAAGGCAAACATAATTTGAATATTATTATTACAATATTGATGTTTTGTTATTTTTAATTTTTCTTTTTCAATATAATTATTTTTGTTATTAAAGAAGTTTGATTTTAGATTATTGATTTTAGAAAAATCAAATAAAAAAGAGTATATAAAAAAATGTACAGTGTGTATAAAAAATAAAAGAATGCACAATAGTTTGCAGCGTGAAAAGATACACAAAATTAGTCCAAATAAAAAAAGATGCACAAAATTTGACATAAATATTTAAAAAGATGCTCAATGTCGCCAATTAAAAAGTTTCTGTAGTATGTTTTTTCCACTATCCTTTAATCTTTAATTCAAATCCATCTAATGTTCAATTATATTTTATATTGAAAATTGAAATTAATTAATCTTCATTTCATCATTTTTGCAATAATCATCCTTATTTAATTGTGTATAATGGATCATGATCTTGATTAAAATAATCATCCTTATTTAATTGTGTATAATGGATCATGATCTTGATTAACTTTTCTTATCTAAGTTATTCTTTATTTTAAAATTTTTGAATCTTTTTTTTTTTCATCTTGTAAAATTAACTTTGTTATTACAATGATTTAATAATAATTTTTAAGATCACTACTTTTGGTTTATCATTTGACATCCTTCTTTTCAATTTTTCTTTTTCCCTTTTTGTTGTTATAAAAAAGGGGAGAAGTAAAGTAATGTTGTTTGTGTTGTTGTATTGTTTGTGTTAGAGTTCTTGTATTTGTGTTTTTGTTGTTGTATGTGTTTTTGTGATTGTGGTACTTTTATATTTTTGTGTGTGTAGTGTTTTGTGTGTTTGTGTTTTAAAAATAAAAAAATATTCTTCATGAAAAATGATTATATTTTTTAAAAATATTCATTCATTTAGGGGGAGCTAAGAAGAAATTTAGGGTATAAATGTTAACTCAAACAATATTTTTTTCATCATAAAAATGAAAGAGATTGTTAAGATTATTGTAATTTAGTTTTTTTATTGTTGAGATTCTTGCAACATGTGTGTTTTTAACAATTCCAAATATTATTATTTTAATTAGTATTTCTCATAATATATATTAGATATATTATTTTTGTTATTTATGTGTACTAACATTTTAAGAAAATCATACTCCAGACTACTGAAGACTTCAAGGGAGAATATATTAAGATTTGTTATAAATAGAGTCTTTAATTTTTACTTTTATTGAGTATGAGAGAGTGTGAATATAATTGAGTAACCAAGCATAAACATACTGAGTGAGTGTTTAAAATCTGTAAAATTTTAAACTAATCTTACTGTATGATTTTAGTTTGTACGTGATAATTTGGTTAGTTTATTTCCTCCAGCAAATAGTCAATGAAAACTTGGGCAAAAATTTTTCTAAGTACTATTTGTACTGTACAAAGTTGGCTTCATACAAATGGCGCCCAGAGTACGAAAATATGTGGAACATTTTCATCCAGATGAACATGTCAATTTTTTGAACTATTCATGTGGGACGATATGAATTTCGTACATACGACGTCTAGAGTACGAAAATGTGAAGAACATTTTCGTCCAGACGAACATGTAAATTTTTTGAACTGCTCATCCGGGACCATATGAATTTCGTACAAACGATGCCCAGAGTATGAAATTATTGGAAACATTTTTGTCTAGACGAATGAAATTTTTTTGATAACTATTCGTACTGTACAATATATAGATTGTACGGTATGATATGCTTATATGAAACTATTTCATACAAGATTGTACCAGATAATTTTAAACTATTCATTTGAGATGAACATGGATCGTACTGTATGATAGTGTAAGCTCAAAATGAAAATTTTCATTTTTCTGGATGATTTTTTGTCTTTTATATAAAAAGTTCACAGAAAACTGACGTGAAAAATGCTATTCTTCATAATTTTTCAAGAGCAAGTGAAAGAGTATGTTTGGGAGAGTGTTTGA
The DNA here is from genome assembly GCA_022539455.1 of Dendrobium nobile. Classification (NCBI taxonomy): domain Eukaryota; kingdom Viridiplantae; phylum Streptophyta; class Magnoliopsida; order Asparagales; family Orchidaceae; genus Dendrobium; species Dendrobium nobile. The sequence goes on from CM039726.1 coordinate 41,620,553, forward strand.
GAGAGAGTTTTTGCAAGTGAAGGGTTCACAAGGTTACTCAAAAGAATCTCTTTTATATTTTGGTTATTTCTCTTCCTTTCTTCTTTCTAGTTGCTCGAGAGAAGATCTTTGAAGAAGATCCAGTACTTTGCCAATACTTGGAGGGTGTGAATAAACAACGGTACTCTACCGATACTTGGAGAGTATAAACTGATGACAGTACTCTGTCGATACTTGGAGGGTGTGAAAGGATGATGGTACTCTGTAGCACTGGGGATAGGTGGAAGAGAGGAAAATTGTAAAAGCTTCTCCACCTTGCTGTGGGGCAAAAGGAGAGTTATTTTTTGCAATAGTACGATACTAGAAGAATGAGTCTTTAGAGAGTGGACATAGGTCTTATTGGACCGAACCACTATAAATTCTTGTATTCAATTTTATTTTCACATTTTTATTTTTCAACATTTTCTTATTTTGTGGTTGAAAAATTCATTTCGCAAAAATATAAGAAAATCGATTTTTCCTTAATTACCAAGAGAAGAATTTTTAAAATCCAATTCACCCCCTCTTGGTTAGCCTTGGGACATTTGTTTATGTTTAACAATCTATCAGAACTTTACAATAATGCCTCATTTCTCATGATTCATTAGGGTTAACCATGTTGCAGGATCATATTTTAGTTTTTTGCTACACGATCAAATTATTGGCTAAATCATCAGTAGAATCACCATTAGAATTTTTCAATAAACTTTTTGTGAGAAATTGTATCAATTTTGAGTTATAGAGTTTTTGACAAATGTTTCGCCAAATTTTTTGTTGGTAATTTAGCTAGGTTAAGTATCAAAGAGTGCTATTATGTCCTATTAGGTCAATTTGGTTTAGATGAGGAGTTTGGTGGGTCTGCTTATCTTAGGGTTAACTTCTTAATTCCATGGGTACTATTAAACCATTCAATTGCTAAATAATTTGAAGTTATCCTAAATAAAAACTAGGTCAATTAAGCCATGGCTCAAATGGTTGAGCAATACAGGCTCAAATGGTTGAACAATACAAGCTCAATGGGTCAAAGGTGCTGTGAATGGATCCTAAATTGTCATAAGGTACTCATAGGAATTTTATGGCCTCTAAGGGCTAGTAGGTGTCAAGCCCTCAATAGGTGCAAGATGACCATAAGGTTCTCTTTAGTCTATTAGAAGCCATGTTATTTCTATTTAGTTGCTGCACTGAATGGTCAAGAACCAACAAGTAGATAGTCATGTATCGAGGGAGATGGACCTGTGGCATGATCGATGCTAGACCCATAAAGAACATTCATAGGTGTGTGTGCTTGTTGTTTCCTTAATTATAAGTTAATCACTTAATAGCTTGATAGGCTATTATTCAATCATCATTCATCTTGTGAGGGTCGATACATCTTGGTGAAAGGTGTTCTTCTAAAATTTCTAGCAACATAGGGAATGGTTATTGAGGCAATTAGCTAAGCATGCATCTATGACTTCACTAACTAGACACACACGATCAACAATCAGGTGAACATGAAGTTCAAGTTTTGGGATCATATTTTTTGGCTATCCATGAATGAATTATAATTAGGGCTACAAAATATCAAATTTAACCTTTGGTTATTTGATCATGACCAAATTATCATGCTCGATAAAAAATAAATAGAGCTAAGGGGCCATTTCTACCACCATTTCATATTAGATAAGGTCATGGTAGCAATCTTGTTTGTACGCACCCAAATATTTGGCTCATTGATGATGTTTGTCACTGATCTGGAAGCTTACTGAAACTTTGGCAACTCATCTATGGTGAATCATAATGGTTGGGTGGATTCTTAAAGCACTTATGCCTAAGGTGAGCTATTAAGGCATGTATAGTTATTTCATGAAACTCAAAGATTATCAAGTCAAAGATAAGAGATTTTGTGTTAGAAAGTACATTAATGGAGTAAAAAGTTAAGAATCTTTAGTTAAACTTCATTTTACAAAACGTTTATCGTTCTTTTCACTTATATTTTTATTACATTCTTATAATGTTTATGTTATTTATGTGTCCACAACATCGTTCTAGATAAAAAAAAAAAAAAAACTAGGATGACATTTAAGTGCAAAAATAAGGAAGCTTTATTTCAAGTAAAAAGTTTCCTTATGGATTGATAACTAAGTGATTGATAAAAGATCCACCTAAAAGATAATTATTTTTGGTAGGAAAATCAAGTATCTAAATTCACATGTTTATGGACCCTATCTATTCAGGCTGCAAAGTAGGCGAGTGGCTTGGATTAAATGGGAAAATTAATCAAACATGGGTAGAAAGTGTAAGAAAATTTGACAAAAATATCCTAGAAAAAATCTTGTAAAAATTTTTAAATCATCACTATTGATATGGTTAGTGTGACTTTTGACAATTGAACTTTGGCATGACACCACAAGTGTGTCAAGTCAAGGAAGGATAGACTATTATAGCTTCTATAGTGTGCCTTATATATATATGAGGTAAGGGGTTCTGTGTCATATTCCAACCTAATATGGCTCTTAAATAGAATGTCATAATGTGTTGGATGATGATAGATCAAGGCGAAGATCCAAATTTTAGATATTTTTTATGTTTCTTTAGTTTAAAATAGACTACATAGCTACTAATTAACGTCAAATAGAACAGAAAGTAAACTCAAACACAATTTTTATTTTCTTTCCATTCATCTTCAAAATATATATATGACAAAATCTATGCATTACAGCATATGACTATAGAGTAGAACAAAAGAAATAAATAAATAGTCAAAATTGTACAAAAATCTAAAAACCATAAAGTGAATATAACGACTCATAAAAATTAGAACCTGCAACCTCTGCTATTCAATCGGTTTACCGATTTGAATTTTAAATAATTAACTCATTATGCATTTAACTATTTAAAAATAGTTAATAACAAATTTATTATATTGAGTAGAATATTGCTTGTAGATAATTGAAATGTAAATAAACAAGTACATTATATATTAGAGCAGAAAGCAACATATTTTTCTTATGGTCTCATAATAATTTGTTGAGTAACAAATCCTATATTGATATCATAATAATTTGTTGGACCTAATAATTCAAATGAATATTTGATTGGCATACTATAGGAATGAGGGAGTGGGTTGTTAGGTGTAGAAATGGGGTAGGCTCATTGCCAGGGTTGCGAAGGGCCAAATATACAAAATTATAAATTGTATGACTGTAACAGTCCAACACTCTAACAAATGTATGGGTAAAAATTTACTGATTGAGTATACTTACCTGAGATAAAATTGAGGCTATTTTATTCCCCTGGTAGTTATTATGGCATAATCAAAATGATTTAATTACATAACGACGCCATAACACTTTAATAAATTATACATCTACCTGTACGGGAAACAACAGTGACAATAAATCATTTTGAAAATAAAATCACAACATAAATCAAATATAATAAAATTAATTTAATTCATGCTAATTTTTTATAAAATATATATTTTTCTTCAGCATAAAGCATTTAATATTTTTAATATTAATATTTTATTCACAAATATAGCCTAGAAATGCTAAAATATACTGAATTTTTTTGGCAAAAAGTTTCTCTCCAGCAAAGATTTTCCGAACAAAAAACTACAAAACATTAGTTTAAATTAGTCAACTATAGCACACTCTCATAAATTAGTCCAACCACTCCTAATTGACCTCAGATAAATATATTTTTTTTGTTGCAGTAGCTTTACTGCAGCTATCCCCCTCATATATTGATACCTTCTCTCGAATTTTTTTATTATAACCAGTTGAGTAATTGCAAAGAAATCATTAAATTAAAATCATTTTTTTATTAGTGGGTGACCAAACCAAAATTATTCTTTACATATCTAAGCTTCCTTCATTGTGTCAGAGTAGGCCATCTTCCCTCTTAACATGAAGGAGCCAGTACCTCTCTCAATGGAGTGTAAAGTTTTCCAGAATAGGATAGCTCCATTCTTTCTTTGGTTTCTCATTATTTTCACCATCTTTCTCATCTTCTCTACCTATTCTTCCGACCCCTTCAGCCATGGACCTAAGGATAAACTCTCACAACAAAATCAAAGCAGTTTGTCGCCAGCATGGCCGCCGGCGCAACCGCCGCTCATGCCACTGCCAATGGCCCTACAAATTGGTAAGCAAAATATGTTGAGTATAGAAAATTGGTGTGTTGAGAAAATAAGAATTTTGTATAAAGAAATTGAGGAATTTATCATTGAAATTTTATGTATCAAATACCAAAAGTTTTATGCTTATTTTTATAATAACCCAATTTTTAAATTACATAAACATGAGAGGGCATAGAGAGTTTTTATTGCGAGTTATTTGCTTCAATCTAAATCTTCTTGCATGTGCATGTCTTGGTTCACTCTCCCTGCCTTTGTGCATACGCATAAACCTTGAACAAATGAGAGAGATTGAGAGTTAGAATATAATAAGAACAAATTAGCTTAGTATATTTTGATTATTTTTTTTGTTAATTTCAGTTTTATTGTCACTGATTTTTTTTTGAGATAAATATTATGTAAATTTTGATTATTTTTTCATATATTAATATTCTAACGTAAAGTTTATTCATATGACAAACAGTTATTTATTTTTTTTTTTAATTTTCTTTAGGTTTCATACATTTTTAGTGCTTACATATTTTTAATGCAGCTAAGAAAACTCCTAAAATATTTCAGATTGAAAAATTCTTTTATTTTTTATTACGAGTAACATAAAACTCTTTTATTTAAGATGTTTAATGTCCATTTGGGTTTAAGTTTATATTTCTGAATTTTAGGCTACCTTTGGGACAGTTTATGTTTTCCTATTTATGCTTTTAAAAGCTCCCTTTTGAACTGTAGCTTTAAATGTATTTTTTTAAAAATTACTTTTTAAAAGATAAATATTTTGTTTGGGATAGTTTATTACTGTTTTTTTAAATAATTTCTTGAAAATAATAAAAAAATAGTGACAAAAAAGCTTTCTCAAAAAAGTAAAAAATTTTAAAAAACTGTGAAAAATCTGTCATCCAAAAATACTTTATTTTTTATTGATTGCTTTTTTTTTTTTAATGGAAGAGCAGTTTAAAAGCTCCCGAAACAAAACCTTAATTTAAAAAACCATTTACAAATAATTCCAAGTTCGTTCAGCGGTTTACCAGAAACACTCGCAAATAATTTGTTGGTGGTCCCAAGGATTCTGTGTTTAAAATTTTCAGCTAGAACATTTTTTTTTTTGAGGAAAAACAAATGATCTCTAGAATGTTCTTATAAAAGGGAAAATTTTCTCAAAATATTTTGAACGAAAAATTACTCAAAATAAAATAAAATAAAATATATTTTAATGATTTGTGAGATAATAAAAATATTTATAAGACTACTTTTTTTTTTTTTTAAATTGTGGTGATTTTTATACTGTAAAACTGAAAGGCTCTTATAAAATTTTCATAATCATATTATAAAATATAAATAATTATCTTTTATTTTATTTAAATTTTTGCCAGTGAAGAGGATAGTGGAGTGTGATCAGATAATCATTTCTTTGTTACTCGCCTTCCCTTGTTTTTTTTTTCCAATCTTTCATAGTTTTTGTTATAGACAGTCCTCTGTAAATTTATTAATAATTTTAACACAATCAACCAACAATGAGTGATCATGTGATTGAATAAATGCAATTTAAATTTATCTTAAATTATTTATTTATTTGCAGAGGAGGAGTGTGATATGTTCAATGGGAGGTGGGTGAAGGAGCCCAGGGGATCACCCTACACTAATGAGAGTTGCAGAACATTGCCTGTACTGAAGAATTGTGGCAAGTATGGGAAGGAGGATGGATATATATACTGGAGATGGAAGCCAGATGGCTGTGACATACCAAGATTTGACCCGAAGATCTTCCTTGCCATTGTTAGAGGGAAGAAGCTTGCCTTCATCGGCGATTCGCTCGCTCGAAACCACATGGAGTCCTTACTCTGCCTCTTATCTCAGGTTAGATACTGATATTTTGATGCAATTTTTGTCAAGATAAGAAGGTATAATGCTTTAAGTTAGAAGGTAAATTCTCAAAGTTATAAAACATTTAAATTTTGGGGGATTTACATACATATCATACAATTTTTGTGTATTTATATTTCTAAAATTTGATATTTTCTTATGTAACATTTTAATGTCTCAATCATATCAAAATATATACATGAAAAGATGTATTTCATTTTAAAAGAATATTAGCGATATTTTTTATGTTATTTTTGGATTTTAGATATATATAAGTAAATAGTAAAGTTTGATTGTTAGATATGTAAATATATAAAAATTGTGTGATATGTATGTAAATCATCCAAAATTTTAGATAAAATAATTTTTTCCTAGATATTGTTTTCTTCTTATATTTCCATATTTATCTTCTAATTCTAAACATTTTGGCTTCTCATGTTGACATAAATTATCTTGGAATAATAATTTATTATCAGCACATTATGACTGTATTGTAAAGTATGACTGTATTGTAAAGTTTAAGGGAATACAATGAAGGTTTTTTTATATAAGGAAACATCCATTTACTAAGAAAAATTTCAGCAAGTAGATCAGAGAGCAGATGTATCAATAAAACCAATAGATCAGAGAGCAGATGTACAAGTAAAGCCAATGGGCAGAACTAATGGAGAAAAAAGAAATATAGTAATCAACTATGCAAAAAAGGATCATAAAAATGTGATAAGAACACCATATAATGTTCACTATTTTTACAGTCAAACATTTGAATTCCAGAAATCCACCTTATTACCTAATACTGAGCTCAAATCTTTTCCTTTTCAATCAACTTTTCAGGCAGAATCTCCAATAAATGTTTACAAGGATCCTCAAGATAAATTCAGAACATGGGAGTTCCCTTCTCATAACTTCACCCTCATGGTCATGTGGACAGAGTTCTTAGTCTTTGGAACCGAGAGAATGATCAATGGAACAGGCTCGAATAACTTCGACATCCACCTCGACAGGATTAACAAAGCCTGGGCTGATCAAATCTCCAGCTTAAACTACATAATCATTTCCAGTTCCAACTGGTTCTTCCGAAAGAATTACTTGTATGAGAATGGAAACCTCATTGGATGTGTAAATTGTAATGAGGGAAACTTAACTCAATTTAGCATCGGTTTTGCGGTTCAAAGAGTCTTTAGAACTGCTCTCAAGTACATAAGCAGCTGCGAAGAATGCAAAAAAGATCTTGTCACCTTGGTGAGGACTTACTCTCCCTCACATTTTGAGCATGGGCATTGGTTTACAGGAGGATACTGTAATAGAAGTCATCCACTTGATGAGAGAGAAGTGGACATTTTTGGTGGGATGAGTTGGGAACTCAGAAAGATTCAGTTTGAAGAATTGGGGAGAATGACAGAGGACGGGAAGAACAATAAGAAGTTCAAAATTTTAGATGTTACAAAGGCAATGTTGATGAGGGTTGATGGCCATCCTGGATCATATTGGCCAGCAAAGAGGAATGTTAATGACTGCTTGCATTGGTGCTTGCCTGGGCCAATCGATATGTGGAGTGATTTGTTGTTAAAAGCTTTGAGGAAGGATTAGTACATTAGTTTGATTTTGATTTGTTGCTATACTTGTAATTTTGTTTATCAGTATTCATAACCCCATTGTCTTTGTAGAAAAAAAAATTCATGTTGAGAATGGAATGATTTCGATGATTTCTTGAAGTACTTGGATTAATTTGAGGTGAAGGGGTAAACTTTTTTGGAGATCTCAAATTTATGTCATAAAAATATATTCTTTATAAATGAAAGGATAAGATTTGTACAATAATTTTTTTTTTAAATCATACATTCGTTGGAGCACTATGCGGTTAATGCAGTTTTTTAAACTAAACTGAATGCATCATTACAGAAATTAACAACATGCAATGCCAATAATGAAATTTTCACTGCTTAAATGAAATGTTTTGAATCTTAATTCCAAAAAATCATACAATAAAACATATAGTTCTCTTTAATTTTTTTGGGACATTTAGGCCAATTAAGACAAATTCATACATACATCACATACACAAGACTCGAATCCAAAACCTCTTTTTTTATAGCCAAAGCTCCCAACCAACATATCAAGATGAGTTGCGTATAGTTGTCTTGAATGACACTTAATATTTATGCTGTTATGTTTAATGATTAGTAGTTATTTAATTATTATACTGAGTATGTTGTGTTAGTTCAAGTTATTGGATAATAAAGAATTTAGTTAGTGGAGTATAAGCGAGCCTTATAAATGTACGTGAGGTCTAGTTAGACCACTTGAGGATTATGATGAAAGAATGTCATAAGAAGATTCCCTTGACGTGATTCTCAACTTTAATACCATAGAAAGAGAAATAAAATCAGCACTATAAAAAGTTCTTTGGGAGTATAATTTGTTAAAACACCTTTTTTTGGGAGAAGGGGGATTGGTAATGGAGGGCAAAAGAGATGATTATAAATAATAAGGTCCTGTCTTATTTGGTAATGGAGGTTGGAGGAGGGATCTTAATGATGAAGACATTTTTAATGATTTGTGATGATTTTGGATGAAGGGGAATTTGTTTGGAGATGGATTGGAGGTGATTAGAATTGACTTTATAAGATTTTGTGTAAGATGTACCGGAGAAAAGAGGGGATTACTTGGTGGAGCTTGCATTTATCATGGGCTTAGTATTGTTGTTTAAGGATGTCACTGGGAGAGGTGAAAGTGCTATATGGTTTTGGAAATATATAGTGGTGCAAATATTAGAAGTTGGATTGGGTTAATGGAAAGAGTAAAAAAATCAAGAATGGAGATTAGATTGAAAGCTAATGGTGATTGTGTTGAATATTGGAGGATGTTATGCGGGTTGATGGGGAATTGTAGAAGGTGACTATGATATTGGGGAAATATTTAAATGAAGAGATGCAAGGAGAAGATGGCATAAAAAGTAAATGATAAATCTTGTACCCACTAAAGTAATAAGGTTTAAATTTTTCACTAAGCATCTCCAACACTACAGGAAAAATGTCAAAAACCGGCGATTTTTTCCGGCGGCATATATGGTGAAACCGGCGGTTTTCAAATATACCGGCGGCTTATCGGCGGTTATTAAACCGCCGGAAAAAATGGCGTAGGAAACATTTACCGGCGGTGTATTTCCGGCGGTTTGATTAGGCGGCGGCTTTCCGGCGGCTAGAACCGCCGGTGACTACCAGATTTTGTACCGGCGGTGTTCCGGCCGTTAAGCCGCCAGTTATTTTACCGACGGCTAACCGGCGGTCACTGTACCGATGACATGCCGGCGGTTACAGCGACCGTCGTGCGTTCGAATAACTGCCGGGGAAGCGTCGGTACACCGCTGGTAAAATTGCCGGCGGTTACCCGGCGGTCATAGCCGACGGTATTACCGGCGGTTGGCATCGCCGGGCTTTCACCGGATAACCGCCGGTATATTACCGGCGGTGTAAGGAAATTACCGGCAGCGTAAATTAGCCGTCCGGTATCGTAGTTTCCGGCGGCCAAACCACCGGTTGGCTGCCGGAAACCTGTAGCACCTGAAAAAAAAAATTGACAGCATTCCCTCTATTTGAGGGAGGTTTACCCTAAATTCTAAACCTGTAGAAATAGCAATACATAATAAGATGTTTTGTGCAACACGCCGCTATATTCATCACAACTATATATATAACCACAAATTAAACAAACAAGTTTACAATCATCAATTAAAAAGTTCTAAATAAGTTCATCAAACATAAAACAAGTTCACCAAGTTCTAAATTCAATAAGGTTACAATCACAAGTTCTAAATACAATCATCAAACATAAAAAAGATCTAATCCTCAGCTGTATCCTCTCTGTCTCTAGATGGCTGCTCCTCTTGCTCCTTCTTCCTTTGATTTTCAACTCTGTAGGATTGCAACTCTGCTTGCATTTCATTTTGAACTCTTCTCATCTCTTCAATCTCTCTAGTCAGCGCTGTAACTCTCTCGCTTACAGATTCTTTATCTCCACTTGGATCATGAAATGCAGAGGTGTATGAACTGCCCTAAATAGCATAAGCCTGTGAACCCATGCCATATAGCCTCCCCCTCTGTCTTCCACCAACAACATCTGACCATGTATGATACTCAGAAATGTGGGCCGATCCTGAGGATGATCCATCGCCAGTTGACTGCCGACTTTCTCGAGCTCGTACAAAATCATCCTGCGAGAATAAATCCATAAAATATATTGATATTACAATTAGTTTTATTAAATAAATTTTTATTCTAAAATTCCAAAAAATTTTACTCACATGAGCCTTCTTAGCCTTCTCATCAACCCACTGATGGTCAGCTTAATATTGATGAGTTCATGAATGCAACTCTAATGGTGTTGGCTCCCGACCAAGGTGCTCTTTCTGAAAATTTGATGCTTAGTTATAATAACATAAATATATTTATTAAACTAATTCAAAATACTTACTAGTCGCCGCCTATGTTCCATATGAGGTACAGATCCACCAGTATGAAGAGAGCTTCCTAAACCACCACAGTCAGAGGCTCTGTTTTGTTTATTATGCTTTCTCATTTTTATAAACTCAGGGGTCGCCCAAGCACTACTCAAATCAGCCCAAACTCCCTCTCCAATCCAATTGGGATGCTGCCAGGACTTTCTAATTTCTGTGAACATGTCCCTGAGACGGGTCGCTCCTCTCCTCTCAAAATTTGTTCTAATCCTCGTGCTGTGCTCAGGCAACCACCTAAATTCTTTATGTAAAAATTTAGGCAATACAAAAAAGATTAGTACAAATTAAATCACATATTTGAAATCATACCAAAAAAATATACCTGAAATTCTTCAAACCACATATCTCTAACCGACTTTGGGATCTTCTTCCAGGATAAGTAAGGAGCATCATATTTATTCCTTATAATATCCCGGATCATATGTATAGGTGTCCTTGAAGGATTGAAGCTGCAGGTTACTTTTTTTGTCAAAAACATGTAATATATCAAAATACAAACAACTTAATAACATAAACTGACTTACTTATCGCCCTCAGGCTCAATGTATTGACGCTTATCTGTTGCAGCTGCATGATCGCTAGTGCCAACCTCTGATGATCTAGATGGTCCACCCTATTCATGCTGCACCAAATAGGGGTAGTAATATGGGTAAGGGTAAGGAGGGTGAGGACCAGTGGATGGACCAGCTGCCTGTGATGATGGTGGGGGTAATATGGATAGAATGGAGAAGCATGTGTCTAATCTGGAGAGGGGTAGTGAGGACTCGTCGAGGGAGGGAAGTGGCCAGGGAAGTATGGAGGTACAACAGCAGGTGGATCTGAAGGTCCCTGACCCTGCTCACTCGAGAACTACTGCTGGCCCCTAGGTGGTGGTGGTGGTGTAGGTACATCAGCAGGTAGAACTGAAGGTCCCTCACCTTCATCAGGCTGTGTGGCTCTACTAACAGTAAACTTCTTCCGTCGGAACTCTGAGGCAAATGATTTATGAGGAGGATCGTCGCCTGAAGCCATCTGCATTAAAAGAAATAATTAGTAAATCATTGTAATATATAAAAAGTACAAATAAAAGAAGCAATTAATAAAAAAGTATAATTCTACAATTCTAAATATAACAGAATATAAATATAAGAAGCAATTAATAAAGCAGTTAATGAATTACAAAAATAAAGAATGCTAGAATACAAGTTGAAAATTAACATTTTCATTTCTTAGATTTCAAAAAGTACTTTTTAAAATATTACAAAAAAGTAAAATTATATAATACTAAATTACAAAAACTACTCAGAATCATCAAAACTATTTTCATTGCTCTCAAGGGTATCTTCACTTTCATCTTCATTCTCATCTTCGCCTGAGCTAGTTGAACTATTCATATCTTCTAACTCCATTTTAATATTAGAGGTTGTAGTTGGCATCTCCTCAATTTCAACAGGCTTACAACTTGACATCTCATCCTCTTGATGGTGCAGTTGCTACAATGTATTGTTGATCAATTATTCCCCGTACTTTTATTTTTATGATAGCTAGCTAATCTTGTTTGTCTCTACGACCACTGGGATATTTGCTGAAATAAACTTGGATAGCTTGATTTGCTAACACAAATGGATCAAACTTCTCGTATATTCTACCATGTTTTACATCTACTAAACCATACGCAGGATGAATCTTTGTGCCTCTATTCTATACTAGATCATACCATTGACAGTTAAACAAGCATACAAAGTTCTCATCTTTGCTTGGGTACTCCAGGTCAAGAACCTCATTTAAAATACCATAATAATCACACTCATCTTCTTCATGAGTGTTCCCTTTAACACATACTCCATAATTTTCAGTCTTTCTTCTTTCACTCCAAGACTTGGTAGGAAATCTGAACCCATTCACTATATATATTGGCCAAGTTCTTACTTTTCGCATTGGACCCCATGCTAGTGCTTGCAAATCTTTATCAAAACATTTGTTATCAGAGTTTTGTACCTAAAAATATTTTTAAATATTAGTATTTTTTATAATAAATAAGATTTAAATTTTTAAAATTGATGTGCTCACATATGATCTGAACCAAGTTGAAAATTCATTTGTAACTACTAGCTCAATATCCAATGAATCTGTCAAAGGTAAATTGCTTACGAAATACCTGGTGACAAATAATACTTTAGTATTTTAAATTAATAAATATTACTCATTATTAACATTATGCAAGAACTTACTATAAGATTGGCTCAACTTCTTCACAGTTCAGTAGCACATACAAATTCGCTGTATTTATTTCTAAATCGTTAAGAAATCTTTCAACACATTTGCCACTGGGATTTCCTGGCCTTCTAAATACTGATAGTGCAGCATGTGATTATTCTTCTACATCAAAGTCCATGTTACGACCAATCTTTATTCTTGTACTACTTACATGGGGCTCGAAGTAGTAGGAGCAAAAGTGAGTTGTTTCTTGAGACAAGTAGGCTTCACATATTGATCCTTCTGGTCGTGCTTTATTCTTAACATATTTCTTGAACTTGTTCAAATATCTATTAAATAATTACAATCATCAAGTTAATAAAATTATGTTATCTCAACTTATTCAAAAATATTTGAGACTTAATAAAAATCTGAACTCATTTACCTTTCGAAAGGATACATCCAACGATATTGTACAGGTCCAACAACTCTAGCTTCATAAGGTAGATGGACTAGAAGATGTTCCATAGAATCAAAAAAACCAGGGGGAAATATCTTTTCTAACTTGCAGAGGATGATCGGTACGTTATCCTCGTACCTCCGTAAAGTATCTTCACTTAGTTTAGATGAACATATGTCTTTGAAGAAAATGCTAAGCTCAATCAACAAATTTGATATGTACTCGGGTAACATACATACTATGCTTGGAAGAAGAACCTCCATAATTATGTGACAATCATTACTTTTGAGTCCAAATAATCTTGCAGATTTCATGTCAACACATCGGCTTATATTTGATTCATAGCCATCATACATTTTTAAACCTTTAAACCACTGACATATCGATCTTTTTTGCTCTAACGTGAAAGAGTACGGAGCTTGGGCTTCATTATTTTACCGTCGATTGTTGTTACTAACTCCATATTTTTTTGCCGACAATACTCTTTAATGTCCATCCTTGCTTTGACATTATCTTTACTCTTATCTTTAACATCCATAATTGTATTAAAAATATTGTCCAGAAAGTTCTTCTCAATGTGCATAACATCTAGATTATGCCTTATTAAATTAGTTCTCCAATATGGTAATGTCCAGAAAATACTTTTCTTAATCCAATTATGTTCAACACCATAACCCAGAAATTTAGACTCTGATGGAAAATCAATAATTGTTGGAATGTCAAAAAGTCTCTGTAAGATATCATCACCATTTAATCTGGATGGAGGAGGCGACTGCTCAATTCTGTTTTTAACAAATGCTTTCTTATTTCTCCGAAATTGATGATTAGCAGGTAGAAACATACGATGACAATCAAACCAAGTATTTTTTCCTTCATATTTTAGTGTGAAAGCTTTGCTATTCTCCATGCAGTAAGGACATGCTAATTTTCCTACTGTGCTCTAACCAGATAACATACCATAGGCTGGAAAATCACCAATGGTCCACAACAATGCAGCTCGAAGGAGAAAATTTTGTTTTGTTGATATGTCACATGTGAGCACTCCTTCTTCCCATAATAACTTGAGGTCATCAATTAATGGTTGCAAAAAAATATCAATTTTTGCTTTCGGATTATGTGGTCCAAGTATTATAAGAGTTAGGAACATGTACGGAGCAGTCATACACATCTCTGGTGGAAGGTTGTATGGTGTTAATATAACTGGCCAACAAGAGTATGGTGTCGCTGTTTGACTATAGGGTGTAAAACCATCAGCACATAATCCCAGTTTTATGTTGCAGGGCTCAGCAGCAAATGAAGAATGCACTTGATCAAAATGTTTCCACGCTTCAGTATCTGATGGATGAGAAAGAACACAACTTTTTGCTATTTTCTCCTTATGCCATCTCATATGACCTGCTGAACTCATTGATGCATAGAGTCGCTGAAGTCTTGGAATGATTGGTAAATAAAATAAACGCGAATATGACATATCTTTCTTTAGACGATGTTGTTTTTTCGAGTTTGGCTTAAACCGAGGAGCATTGTAGGTGCGACAAATAACTTTTGCTGCATCATCCTTGTTGTATAGCATACATCCATTGATACAACAATCAATTTTTGTAGCAGTGAGACTTAGCTTGGATACTAATTTCTTTGTTCGGTACAAGTCTGAGGGAATTAAATTGTCCGCTGGATTAGTTTCTTTCATAAGACCAATAAAGTCATTAAAATAATCACGGGGAATATTATACTCAGTTTTAATACTTAGCATTCTCACTACAATGGATAATTCTGAATGTGTACTGCAATCATCCCAAATTGGCTTTTGTGCTGAATGTAATAACTCAAAGAATTTTTGTGTTTCTACATTTGGTGGCTCTTCTACACTAGACCTTAAATTATGAGCTGCTACATCAAAAATAAGGTCTTCATAGGGTCTACTCATTTGATCTTCATCAAATGTTTCATAAGCTATAGATGAACTGGCATGAGCATCTCTGTGTGGCTCGTACTCGCCATGTGATGTCCAAATCCAGTAGTTTGGAACAAATCCCCTTCGTTATAAATCAAGCTTCACATCATTGGGCTTGAGGAATGCTAGATTTTTATGCTTCGAACATGGACATCTAAATATTTTATCAAACTGAAAGGAAGGCAGTTGAGATGCAACTTGAATGAAAGTTTCAACTCCCTGTATAAATTCAACTGTCAATCCTTTTCGACCCGGCAACAATCTGTTATACATCCAATATCTCTCTTCTTGGATAGTCATTTGGACATTGAAGAAAACGTCCCTCTACATAGTTATGAAAACATTTATTAGAGCACATGTGTAAATGTGTTATACTTTAGGTGGATGAGTGGATTTACTCATAGTATAATTTTCAATGAAATTGATCTCCAGAGCAAAGCGCATTAACCCAAAAAATTGGCTATATAATAGCTTGTGACTACAACTTCATACGAGGATGAAAATTAAAGATGTTGTATAAGCTTGGAACTTGTGGTCTTAAAAAATTCACACCCGACCTCTGTTGAGAGACTTCTAATATGTGTTCTAGATATATGATATTCTTAAGCTTTTCTTGATTCATGATTCTTAAGCTTTATTCACGCATCTATCTTAACATTCTTATTTTTGTCACATTCAAATTAGATATCAATGAATTATTTACAACCTAACAGGATAATCAAACCCAAATATTGGCTACAGGATAATCATCAACACAAACTAACCATCTACATCAACTATCAACAACAACAACATCAATTCTTTATCCCTCTACGTGGGGTTAGTTACATGAATTCTTTTTCTTCATTGTGTACTGTTAAGAGTAAGATTTTTGTTTACATCAAAAGAAAAGTTCATTTTTAATACTTTATAATCAAGTCTTTTTATTGATGCCTATAACTTTCTTAACATGGTATCAAATGTAACATATATGATATTCTAATTGGGACATCATAAAGGTTGATGTTTTATGTGACCAAATCATCTAAGGCCACTCTCTCTAATCTTATGTACCACAGGAGCTACTCCAAACTTTTCACATATATTCTCGTTTCACATTCTAATCCTATGAGTGAACTCACTCATCCACCTGAGCATCCTCATCTCTACAACACTTGCTCTCTTTCTCTCTCTATATCTCTATCACTCTTTCTAACTCTCTCTTTCTCTCTCTATCTATCTCTCTTTTTTCCTCTCTCCCTCTCTCTCCCTTTTCGCTCTTTCTCTCTCTTTTCTCCCTCTCTCTCACTCTCCCTCTCTCTTGCTCTCTCTAAAACTTGCTTGCTCTCTTTCTCTCTCTATATCTCTCTACCTCTTTCTAGCTCTCGCTCTTGCACTCTCACTATCTATCTCTCATGTTATCTCTCTCTCCCTCTCTCTCTCTTTTCTCTCTCCCTCTTTTTTCTCTCTCCCTCTCCCTCTCTTGCTATCTTGCTCTAACCCAAAGTCATAATCAACCCATTAGATCTATCATTACTAAATATACACTTAATAAATGGAAATTTAGATCTTCTCAAATGATTACAAGATTACCTCTCGCATATGTCTAGATTACTATCAAAATCATACAATAAATTACAATTTCTTGCAAATGCCTAGTAAGAACAAATAATACGTCGCTCATTCCATACTTGTGCATTTTTTTTCTTCTTGTGAATAATTCCTGCACAAACATAACTAAAACAATACATTTTCACTAAATTTTAACAAAATAAATGGTATACAATTTACACTTAGAAAATCCCCCCCAATTTAAGCTCTAGGTTGTTCTCAAGTAATGAACCTATTAATTAGCCTAAGAGTTACGGTAGTGCTCAGATATAATGTCGTGCTCAGATCCAATGCCGTAGCATTACATGTCAAATGAAGAGTCACAGTAGAATAGATATAAACGTCGCATTAGCAGTTTTACTTAATCATTAAGTATCATGATTCAAATAATTGTCTTAGGAGCATATAGTTAGGGCTAGACATTGCAGTTTTCAAATCATTATATTCAAGTATTTAGTAATTTTATCCTTTTCTTATTTGGCTTAGTACCTTACAAAGATTTTGAATATCAATCTATTGCCTCCATTTATTATTTTTAAGCAAGGCTAGATATTGCAGGGACTAAATTTTCATATTTAGGTAGTTTAGCCTTTTTTTTTAATATTATTCATTTTTTTATCTCATCTTTTTATTTTGTTAACTAAAATACCTTATTTTCATATTAAATATATTTCTCTTTCCTCTACTTATTATAATAGCTTAAAGTTGTTTAAGATTTCATAATTTTGTACATGCTTTTTAGGTTAATTAAGATTAATTTAATAAGTTAATTTATATTAATCTTAAAATTTAGTAAACTTTATAAGTAGTCAAATTCTTAAGTGATCAAAATTGCTTTTAAGAACAATAGACTTCCCTACAAATTATTATAATGCTCTTTGACGGCCTCTCTAACATACCTATAGGTGTTTGATGGGGACTTTGGTGGTGAGCTACACGTTGAGTTAGAGTGCGATATGAATATGCTTATATTTCCTTTGATATAAAAAATAATGAATGCTCACTAGATATACAAGTATATGTGCCGATTAAGTAATAAAGTGTTAAAGAAGAGTGTCGATCCCATACGAAAGTGTTCTTCTTAATTACAATTTTACTACTATCTAATATAGATGCATGATATATCATACTGAATGAAAAATGGTTATTTTTTACACTAAATAGAGACTTATAGGAAAAAATATAGAAATATAAATTAAGTGCTTTGTACTAATGAATGCAAAACAACATCACCAGTTTTATGTATCTTATCTATTCATATGCATCACCTATTCTTATCCTATTTATGTATCCAATACTATTAATGCTATCAGTGCTATTATTATATGTATGCATCGATGTATAATTGAGCAAGGCAAGACATCGATTATTAATATGGTGTTTAAAATATCTTTTACTCTAACTACTTCCTAGTTGGTCATCATGCATATTATTTATCACTTTTTTAATTAATCAATTATCATTATATGTGACTTCATTAAATCAACAAAGAGTCACCACTCTCTGCCCATCAAAGTAATTAGTCATAAGTTACAAGGTAGAACTAGGATAACACCATAGATTACCTTTAAAGAAAAACCCATCGGCCCACGCTCATACGTAGGGTATTACTTTTTAATGCCAATTTGAATTAATTATAGTATTGATAGCTAGCCTTCCTTGCTTTAATTTCCAATGCCACATTCATTTAAATGAAATACAATATAAAATGCTGAAATATAATCCAAAATGTACTATCTATAAAATACGATAAAAATATTATGTTATAGCTCGTAGGAAATCATAAATTTGTTTCACTTGTTAGAAATTATAATATTGCAGTAAAAATTTATATCTATTGTATATGAAAAGTTATACGATAAAAAATTTATAAATTAAAAGAAAATACAGTTTTATTGATTTAAGAGAGAAGAAATTCGTCAAACTTAAAATCATTGAAAACTAAAATGAGATTTGGGTTACTTATAATTATTAAAAGAAATCTCTGAATAAAATTGGCTGATAAAATGATTGAAATCTACTTCTCTCTCCTCCATTTATTTTTCTTCCTTCCTCTCCCTCTCTCTTTCATTCTTTCCATCCAGACCAGCTGAATGAGTTAGGCAGAGGTGGTAGAGAGATATTAATATATATATAAATGTTGTTAGTGGCCTAACACCGCATGCCAAATTTAGAGTTATTGTAGAACACAGACACAAATGGTGTAGTGGAAATTTTTGACGCCTCTGTACTCTTATACCTAGCACCTCTATCCTCCAAAGCACAATATTTTCTACTCTCGAATTATAAAATTTAAAATTTTTAATAAATTTCATTTTTTTTTGTTGTCACAAAAATGCCAAGGCACTTGGTAAGGCATAATGGGTCTGCGACATTTAATGATACAACACTATGTTAATGTAATTATGATTAATTATGATTAATTATAATTAATTTTGATTAATTATAATTAATAATAATAAAATGTTTCCATTGCCTCGATCCACATGCCAACACCACTGTTATTCCCTCCGTGCAGATATAATATTCTAAAACTTTGAAACCCTATTTTCAGTGCCCGTAGCATGGCGAGCAACCACCCATGCGCGCTTCTCTTAGCATGGTGGGAGGAATCTCATCGTGGTACTCATGATAAGGTAAGTAATCTACCTAAAGTTTAGTGTTTGTGGTGGGCCGAGGAATCCCCTATGCACATTTTTCTCTAGCATGGTAGGAGGGAATTCGGTGCTGTGCTTACAGCGAGGAAGGTGAGCCTTGTGCATGCTTTCTTAACATGGCGGAGCAAAAATATACAAACCCATCAGTAGGAAAAAATTGCTTTTTTAAATAGGTGTCCGAAGACCCATGCAAACCTTTCTCTTGCGTGGTGGGATTGAAGATTTTTGGCCTCAGTGTCATTCGACATCTCTCGTGCATGCTTTTCTCTAGTATTATGGAAGGCCCAAACTCCTAAAGTTTCCCCTAAATGGGTGAGACGCCAGGAGGCTACCAAAATTTCACCTGAAAACATAAAAATAGGAGACTGAATGAACTTGATCTTGACTTGAAAATTAAATTAACAGACTTGAACAATTTGAGAAAAAATAAAACGAACTTACAAATTGACTACAATAGACTTGGACTCGAACTCAAACTTGAGTTGAACCATAGAGAATTTGAGCTTGAATGAGCTATAAAGAGACAAATTTAGAACAACATAGTACTTGAAATGAGCAAAACTTAGATGGATTTGAACTTGATGTTGAAGAAATGAATGAAAAAATTAAGATTGACTTTCATTCAGACTATAATGAATAGAACTTGAATTCAAACATATATAGAGAACATAACTTGAGTCATATACAAGGGAACTCAAACTACAAGCTACTTTCAAGGACATTTATATGGTTAATAGCAACTCAATGTCAGATGAAATACATTAATCCTTGTAAATAAAGGTGACTAAGATGCAAAAAATATAAGCACCCGCGAGCTCTTGTAGTAAGATTATTACAATATCCTCGTAGCCAATATGAAGGTACAAGCAAGCACATTGATCTACATTCAAGCGAGAATAGAAGAGCATAACAATATGCAAATACCCACTACTATGGATGGGAAATATGTTGAAAACACAGTAAATGTGTAAGAACACTTACAACCAACATATAATGGTGTAATAAGTTGCTAACAATGTACATGGGAAAATTAACATTGAATGCAACTTGCCTAAGCAATCATCAACAACTTATATGCAACCAATGCAATAAAGCCCCGTACAAACATACACAATGCAGCATATTTGAAGTACACACAAGTCCCTATGAGTTGTTGTGGGATGAGTACTCATTTATTCTTAATAACATCAATAATTTTCAAAATTTTGAAATTTCATTTATTTGTTTGATGAAATATATATGAGAGATAAAGGCAAAGAAATGTTGTTTTTTTTTTTTTTGTTGATAAAAATTTAAGTTGTCATCACTTAGAGTTATATGTCTCGCGCTATTAGATATATTTACTAACAACAAATTCTCTGGCATCATTTAACTTCAATTAGTTTGGCTCATAGGAGCTAATAAAGATCACTTTTACAACTTTTTAACTTATGGGGAGAAAATACATGAATTTTATCATCAAAGTTAATGTCCATGGAGTTTAACTCATTGAGGTGCACAACAATAGAGGATCTTTCAAACATTTTGAAATTAAAAAATTAGCCTATAAGTTCTTCCTTATTGATATCATTGTACTTCCAAAAAAATTATTTACCTAGGTCAATATATGGGTTATTATAAATAGTAAATTAGAGAACAACGGCCAAATTTTGATCAACAAGTAACCAAGTAAAGTACTCAAGATTTTATTGTAGATCACCAGTTTTAGATGAAAGCATTTGAAGAGGTTAAGGAGTAGAGCCATCCAAGTAGCCATCAAACACATTTACTACAAATAGTTTGAAGATTTGAGACTTCCATAATGGGTAATTTTTTATCGTAAGCTGAATATTATGGACTAACTTTACATTTGTAATTAGAAACTTTAGTTGGGAGGGGATGGAAGTATCAACCATTTTTATAACTTATGCTACATGAACCGATGTAGAAGAACTAGGGGAAGATTTTATTGAACTATTAAGAAAACTTTTGACTACTCTTTGATAGAGAAATATTCTCTGATACATTGTACAAACTCTGTTCTAGGTGTAAACCTACAGAAGAAGTTACACATAAAACAGAGAAGAAATACATAGAAGAAAGGTAGTGAAGAATGTTGTGTGATTCCTGTACAAAGTATTTTTTCTCTCTCCTTTCATTTACTATGGAAACTCTTCATATAGTAGATAATATAGGAAGAGATGAGAGTGACATCAACTGACAAGATGAGACCGTTAGTAAGCAACAATGATAACTCATACAGGGAAACGAATATGGCAAAGAGCACATGTCACAAACTCCTCATATAAGCTACTACTTATATTGTGTTTTTCATATCATATATACATATATATGATATGAAAAACACAATATAAGTAGTAGCTTATATGAGGAGTTTGTGACATGTGCTCTTTGCCATATTCGTTTCCCTGTATGAGTTATCATTGTTGCTTACTAACGGTCTCATCTTGTCAGTTGATGTCACTCTCATCTCTTCCTATATTATCTACTATATGAAGAGTTTCCATAGTAAATGAAAGGAGAGAGAAAAAATACTTTGTACAGGAATCACACAACATTCTTCACTACCTTTCTTCTATGTATTTCTTCTCTGTTTTATGTGTAACTTCTTCTGTAGGTTTACACCTAGAACAGAGTTTGTACAATGTATCAGAGAATATTTCTCTATCAAAGAGTAGTCAAAAGTTTTCTTAATAGTTCAATAAAATCTTCCCCTAGTTCTTCTACATCGGTTCATGTAGCATAAGTTATAAAAATGGTTGATACTTCCATCCCCTCCCAACTAAAGTTTCTAATTACAAATGTAAAGTTAGTCCATAATATTCAGCTTACGATAAAAAATTACCCATTATGGAAGTCTCAAATCTTCAAACTATTTGTAGTAAATGTGTTTGATGGCTACTTGGATGGCTCTACTCCTTAACCTCTTCAAATGCTTTCATCTAAAACTGGTGATCTACAATAAAATCTTGAGTACTTTACTTGGTTACTTGTTGATCAAAATTTGGCCGTTGTTCTCTAATTTACTATTTATAATAACCCATATATTGACCTAGGTAAATAATTTTTTTGGAATCAATAAACTCCAAACTGGAAACCGTCTTTATCATAACATTGTTATTATAGTATTCTACTTGCTTGATTTTTTTCATAATTTTTGGGCAGCTTTGAAAATCTTTAAGAAATTGACACCTATTGGTACAAGTGAGAATTTCTAGACCGTCAGGTTTCTGTTTTGCAACACAATTTCACCAATATTTTTTAAATATTATAATTTATTTTATAGATATTTTTCTCTAATTTTTGAATTCCTAAAAAGGTTTCTATGAATATTTATACTTAAAAATTGATTAATAAAATAATTATATTATATTATATTAAAATATTTTAAAGTAATAATAATATTTTTTATTTAAATCCCTTTTCTCATTTAATTTCACATAATAGAGAAGTTTTTAGGCAAATGAGAGGGAAAAGTTAGGAGAGAGAATAGAGAAATTTAGATTTGGAGGTTGCGGAGTGATTTTCATCTCTCGGTTCTGTTGAAAAATTTACTCATCTCATTGTAAGGAATCATTTCCCTATTTCTAATTTCAAAGCAACTGTATTTTAGATATTTTTTTATCAAATTTATGTTTTTTGTTACCAAAAACATGAATAATTTTGTATTGGTAAAAACTTTCAGCGTAACATTTTGTATATTATAGAGATTGAAATTATGAATGTTTTGAGTATTTGTTTGTTATATTTCACTTGGTGGTTTGAAAATACAACAATTTTGCCAACTCATTTTTTTGAAAAGAAATGTAACTTGCATTAAAAGACAAAGCAATTACAAACTACTAAGAAATAGATGTCCTATCATATTCCTCTTTCAACAAAGAAACAAACAAAAAAGGAATATTATTATTACTCACATAATCCCAAATGAAATCACTAAACAAAGCATAGTTAGCACATAAATCAGCTAACTTATTACAATTGTGATTTGAAAAATTAATTAAAACTTGATTGAATTCCTTTAAAAAGGAGAAGTCAACATCATCCTATCTTCCATTATCAAAAGACATCTTAAGAAGCTTGGTAATATTATAGTTATCACCTTTAATGATTATTCCTCTTGAATCAAACATCCAATCTTTTATAACCTTCTTTAAAGCAAAAAAAAAAGAGCCATCATTTCTAACTGATAAATATCCCAATGCAAGCATGTAAACCCAAATGCAACTAGGAATCTTCCTTTCTGATCTCTAAAGACTCCACCAATACTAGCTTTATTAGATTTTAGAAAAGATGCAACAATGTCCACTTTGATCCATTTGGGGAAGGAGGGTGCCATGAGTTATCAGACAGCTTAAAGCTAATTGACACCCCAGTTTTTCAAATTATAGTGACTAAAAAAGGAACCAGAAGATATACTAATCACATTAGCAGCAATAATAGCCGACGTATCTTCATCATCACCATGTTTTAGTTTGTTTCTTCTTTTCTAAGAAAAAAAATACTAAAGTATAATAAAGATTTGCATTGAATGGATTAGAGGAAGAAAGACGTTCCAATTAACAACAACAATTTGCAAGAGAGGAAAATCTATGTACACCAAACCCCCTTGAATTTAAAATTTATATCACATGAATCAATTTATCACAACAAGCTATTATATGCTCAATGTTTTCAATAGATAAACAACCTCTCATGCATCCTTTGTAATGAAGAAGTCTTCTATACATTAAGAATTCATTGGAAGGAATACCATTATTAGCAAAACGCCACTAGAAAAACTCAATCTACGACCATAATATCATGTTTTTAATCCAACTCCAATAATTTACTTCTTCAATCATTCCAACTAAAGAAGTTATTGCTCTTTTGGAAGCCATCTTGTTGAGCTCATTTGGTATTGTTCATTGCCTGAGAAAATCTAGATCTTTTTTATTTGATCACTTACCAGCTCCCCAAAGCCTATGTTGAGTTTCTCATCATCCCAACTTCCATAAGATATACGGCAATCAATCGTAATGCCAATTTCATCCACATCCCCAAAAAACATTGGCCATTTATCCAAGCTTCTATTAAGAATACAGGCATCTTTGAGCAAATTGATTGAATTCCCATTGGATACATTCCACCTCATGATTAGGCATACATATTTTGCACCATTGATAAGAGTTTTCCATGTAGAAGAACAACTTTTTCGAATATCATAATCCCTTATATTTTATCCATTTTTTTCCCTCAGATTCCTATTGAGAAGAGAATTTGGATTAATAAAAAAATTCCAAGCAAACTTTATATGCAAAGGGCCAATTAGGACTTTGCTGAAAGTAAGCCATGACTTCCCATATTTCTTGGCTTAGATAAGACTTCCTAAGCGACATAATGAAGTCCTTTACTTCCATCTTGCTTATGCCATATAAAGTCTCTACACATTCTATCAAATTCACATAGTAGCCTCATAGGAACTAAAGAGTGAGCAGAAAGGAAAATGGGGAGGGACATAAAAATAGCTTTCATAAAAACAAGCATCCCCACAAGAGAAATAAATTTATTTCCCCAAGCACTTAATTTATTCAAAGCCTTCTCCATAAGGTTATGAAAATTAGAGACTTGAAGTCTCCTCAAAGCCCTCTTCAAACCAAAATAATTGAACTCCTTAACCATCTTATATCCCAATAACTTAGAAATGCACCTCCTTTTCTTCCTTGGGAGAGTGGTAGGTATGGGTATGATTGGAAATAAGAATAATTTCTTTATTGAAAATGTTTTATTGGTTGAAGGCTTAAAAAATAACTTGTTAAATATTAGTCAGCTTTGTGATAAAGGTTTTAACATTAAATTTTTACCTACAAGCTGCATTATAAGTTGAAATGGAGTTGATGTGTTGCCTGTAAATATGATAAATATATATATATATATATATATATATATATATATATATATGCTCGATTTAAATTATGTTAAATCTTCTAATATTTTTTTGTCTCAAAATTATCACTAATAAATTTTAGTTATGGCATTGAAGACTTTTGTCATGTAAGCATAAAAAACTTTAGGAAGATTACCCTAAAAAACTTGGTTAGAGAAATACCTAAATTAGACTTCACTAAAGATTACCTATATGATGCATGTTAATTAGGAAAACAACTCAAGTCCTACTTTCATTCAATTAAAGATCTTAGAACTAGCAAACCATTGGAAGTTAAACACATGGATCTTTTTGGACCGATTAACACTAAGTTTACGAGGGAAGTTTTTTTGGGTACGTAATTGTTGATGATTATTAAAGATTCACATGGAGTAGATTCTTATCACATAACAGTAAATCATTTAATGAATTTAAAAATATTTCTACTTAGATTCAGAGGAAGCTAGGTTGTGAAATTCTTTCTATTCAAAGTGATTATGGAGGATAATTTGAAAATAAAAAATTTGAAGCTTTATATAAAGAACAAGAAATAGATCATAACATTTTAGCTCTTAGAACCCCTCAATAGAATGGGGTTATTGAAAGGAAGAAAAGAAGTTTGAAAGAAGCCACAAGAGTTATGTTGGCTGAATATTTACTTCTAAAATATTTTTGGACTGAAGTAGTTAATATGACTTGTTATTTTTTATATAGGGTAAATATTAGATCTAAGTTGAATAAGAAACCCTATGAACTTCTTGAGAGAAGAACACCCAACCTTTCACATCTACAGGTCTTTGGATTTAAGTGTGGGAAAACTCTATAGAGTTTTTAATAAAATGACTTTAGTAGTTGAGGAGACCACACACGTAGTTTTTAATGAATCTAACAATTTTGGAGGGTCTAAGTTAGAAGAAGAAGATGTTGAATCAATAACCAAAGGAATTAAAAATACAAATCTTGAAGAAAAGGTTGAAATAAAAAATGCATTTCTTAGAGAATAGAAATATCCTAAGAGTCATCCTAAAGAACTAATTTTAGGAGACTTGAGTGAAGGGGTTAGGACTAAGCATGGACTTAGCAAAGAAGTGAACCACTCAGCCTTTATTTCAATGATCATATCCACTAATATAAATCAAGAACTTTTTGATAAATTTTGGATTTTAGCCATACAGGAAGAATTGAATCAATTTGTTAAAGATGATATTTGGGAGTTAATTTATAGACCTAAAAATTAAAGTGTTATTGGAACTAAGTGAATTTTCAAAAATAAGATAAATAATTCAGGTGTATTGTTTAGAAATAAAGCAAGATTGGTGGAAAGGGGTATAATCAAATAGAAGAACTTAATTTTGAGGAAATGTTTGCCCCTGTAGTTAGATTAAAAGTGATAAGGGTGTTTCTACCCTTTACCTGTTATAAATGTTTTAAATTATTTCCGATGAATGTTTAGAGTGCCTTTATAAATGGTGTGATATAAGAGGATGTTTATATTGAGCAACCTCTAGGTTTTGAAAATTCAACAATTCCCTAAACATGTGTTTAAATTGAAAAAGGTATTGTATGGACTAAAATAGGCACTTAGAGCATGATATAAAAGCCTAAGCACATTTCTACTAGAAAGATATTTTCTTAAAGGAAGTGTAAACACCACTCTCTTCTTAAAAAGAGTAGGAGATGATTTACTAATTATTTAAATATTTATTGATGATATCTTGTTTGAATCCACTAATAAAAATCTTTATAATAATTTTTTTAAAATAATGAGTAATGAATTTGAAATGAGCTTGATGGGAGACTTGAGTTACTTTCTTAATTTTAGCATAAAGTAGAAAGAAGATGACACATTTTTGAGTCAATCAGAATATATTAAGGACATTCTTAAAAATTATAAAATGGATAAAGCTAAACTAATAAATAGTCTAATGAGTTCCTGAATGTAGCTGGACAAGGACTTTAAAGATAAATCTATTGATTAAAAGAAATTTTGAGGAATAATTGGATCCTCACTTTAGTTAACTGCTAGCAGACTGGATATTATGTTTAGTGTTTCTTTGTGCAAGATTTTAAGCTGATATAAAGGAATCCCATTTAACCGCAGTTAAAAAAATTTTGAGGTATCTTTTGGGAACTCAAAACTTAGGGATATGGTATCCTAGACAAAGCACTTCTTTTAAAATCATTGGATACTCAGATTCAGATTTTGTAGGGTGTAGGGTTGATAAAAAAAATACTTCTAAAACTTATCAATTCATTAGAAACTCTTTAGTTTTCTATATTGTAAATCTAATTTTATGGATTAAAATTTTGATGATAGTAAACATTCATATTTTTCTACGGCTACCTTGCATACTAACATTTTATGTCCATAAAATCGAGTGCAACTCAAGCCAGCTCAAGATTGGATAGATTAGGTCTGAGTTAGTTTGTAATTTTTTTCCTTTCTTGAGTTTATTGTAAATGATGTGGTTCCTGATGCTATGTAACCTTGCACACACACACAAGAAGAAAATTTTTTTATGTGTTGGTTAGAGTTCTCTATTTTGATCACATCGTCTGGGACGATCCAAACATCATCCTGAACAATATGTTAAAACTAAAATCCCTAATTAGGGCATCCTGGTTAAGACAGTCGTCATTAAGCACATCATCATGGACGATATTTGTATCGGCCGGGACAATAGGCTTAAATCAGAAAGAATTAGCTGCTAGAACTATTTATGCATCTTTATTTTTCTAATTATCATCCAAGACATCGGCCTGGACGATGTTCTTCAATTATGCCTAAATTAGTCTGAAGATTAAGAAAAGCAATTAAGATTTAATTTACTTGATTATATCATCCTGGATGATCAATTTAAAGACCTTGGTTGCTCTTGGACGATCAAACATCAGACAACTTCTATTCAGGGTGATGTTTTGGATGATTTTCACGGATTTGAACCAATTGTTCAGGATGATTGTGAGATCGGCCTGGACGATCAAGCTATTTTTCCATCATTCAGACATCTATTCAGTGCGATTGTCTGGATGATATTCTTCAATTTATATTAGTCATACAAGACGATATATTATCGACCTGGATGATATGAACAAAAATCTTCTGATCGTCCCAAACCGTCCGAGCTAATTGAGTGAAATTTATGCTAATCATCCAGGATAATATCCATATTATCCTGGATGATAAAGTCGGTTTGTATAAAATAAGAGCTATTCCAATACTCTTCTATTTAAGAGCTCTTATTCTACCCAAGAGCTCATCTTTTGCTACTATCTTGACCCGAGAGAGCCTATAGGAGAGGGTG
Source organism: Dendrobium nobile (assembly GCA_022539455.1). NCBI lineage: Eukaryota > Viridiplantae > Streptophyta > Magnoliopsida > Asparagales > Orchidaceae > Dendrobium > Dendrobium nobile. Next base: position 41,649,107 of record CM039726.1, read on the forward strand.
AGAAAGGGAGAAAAAGAGGATCTTGTGATGGGGAGTTTGTGAGGGGTTTCGCAAAGGTTACTCTAAGCAAGGATCCAAGTTGTCTTCTCTGATTGTTGTCCCTTATTCTTGGAGGTTTGAGAGAGTTTCACTTTAATAATCGATCAAGGATCTCTACCTCCTTTAGGAGGAAGCAAAAGAAGTTAGGTTCTCTACCTCACCGATGTCCGTGGAAAGGAGGTTTTATATAGGCTTCTCCACCTTGCTATGGGAGCAAAAGGAGAGTCACTGAGTTTAGTGCAATACTCGAAGGGCACCTCCGGGGAGTGGACGTAGGTCGAGTTGACCGAACCACTATAAATTTTTGTGTTCTTTTCTACTATTTTTTTCCACATTTAATTTTTGCATGATTTTTTTGTGGTGAATTTTGGTTTGGTTAAGATTTTGTTTTTATTGAAAGATTTTTTAAAATACCAAATCACCCCCTCTTATTTAGCTTGGGCTAGTTCATAAGGGCTTAATATCCCTAACGAACTATCAAGTGGTATCAGAGCGGGATTCATAAAAATGAGTTTTTGAAAACTTTTAAATTTTGATCCATGGCTAACTCTGGTAATCGTAATACTACGGAAGGGTATTCTATCACTTGACCACCTTTGTTTGATAATATTCCTTTTGATTTTGGAAAACTCGCATGTCTACATTTTACAATCAATTGACCATCGCATATGGATGCTTGTTAAAGAAGGATATTCACCTCCTATACGTGAAATTAATGATATTAAAACTGAACTTCCTCTTACTAAATGAACTTTTGATGATAGGGATTTAGCACAACTTAATGCAAAATGTTTGAACTTTTTTTTTGTGCTTTAAAATTTGAAGACTACATGCGTGTTTCAACTTGTGCTACTGGTAAAGAGATTTGTGATAGATTGTGTATTACTTATGAATAAACAAATGAAGTTAAGCAATCTTGATTGAATATTTTATTGCATGATTACAAACTTTTTTATTTGAAACCTTCTGAATTAATTTCTAAAATATATACAAGGTTTACTCAAATTGTTACCTCTTTGCATACCTTAGGGCGAGAACTTACTAACTATGAAAAAGTGAATAAAATTTAAGATGATTTTCTTCCTCTTTTTATGCTAAGATTACTGCAATCACTGAATCTAAAGATTTGAATACATATTCAATTGATAACTTACTTGGATCACTCTTTGCTTATGAGTAAGGGGTGAATCAAAGAAATCTTGATGCAGGTGAGGAAAAGAAGGAGAAAACTGTGGCACTGAAGGCCAACAACACGGACATTGACTCTTCCGGGTCTGAAAGCGATGATGTTGCCTTAATCAAAAGGCAATTTGAAAGCTTTCTAAGGAAGAAGCATAAGAACCATTATAAGTGGAATAAAGGTAATGGTAGAAAAAAATTTAAGAGTTCTAATGATACTATTTATTTTGAATGTAGGAAGCCAGGACATATTAAAGCTGATTATCCTACACTTAAAACTCATCCTAGCAAGGAGAAGGGCGAGGAGAAAACCAAGTGTAAAAAGGATAAGAAGAAGTTCCAAAAGGCATTCTGGGCAGATTCCGCATCTGACTCCTCTGAGACTGAAGCTAAAGAGGAGACTACAAACTTGTGCTTGATGAAAGATAAAAATTTTGGCCAAAGTGACCAAGAAGAGGTATGTGAACTAACCTATGAGCAACTACTTGAAGTTTATGAACAAATTCATACATCATATAGGAAACTTAAGAAATCACATGCTAACTTGAAATTAGAGTTTTTAAAGTTACAAAAAGAGCATGAAATTCTTCTTAAAGATCATTCTACAATTGATAACAATCACATGTTATTACTTGATGAGTTTGATGCATTAAACAAAAAGCATACTAAATTATCAGATGTACATGATTCCTTGAAGTCATCCCATGCTGAGTTAGAAATGGAGTTTAAGAAATTAGCAAATCTCAAAGTTTTTTAAAATAACAAATCATCATTGTATGCATCACATAACTTTAAAAAAAAATATCACCACGTGAGTAGATTAGCACATCCTTTTCCTGGTGTTAGATATTTTTCATGTGGCATATTAGGACACATTGCATACACTAGCACCATTCACCGTAGTACACATTGGGTATGGAGACCCAAATTGCATGATTCACAGCATAAAACACATGCATTACATTATAATTTCTATAAGAAGGGACCCAAACATGTTTGGGTTATGAAATATGATGTTTAATGATTTTGCAGGCTTGCTCTCACAAAAGGCCTCATGAGAGCATGTGGTACATGGACAGCGGATGCTCATGACACATAATTGGAGATGCCAATCAATTCATTTTATTAGAGACCAGGATAGGAGGCAAGATTACTCTTGGAGATAATACCACCAGGAAGGTAGTGGGCGTAGGTATAATTGGAAACTACAAGAACCTTTTGATTGAAAATATTTTGCTTGTAGATGGACTAAAACACAACTTGTTCTGCATTAGTCAGCTTTGTGATAAGGGCTTCATCATAAAAGTTTTGGCTAATACTTATATTATATGCTTAAATAACAACATGATTTTGTAGGAAAAGTGGATCAATAATGTTTATATGCTTGACTTAAATAATATTGAATGTGCTGCTTCATTTTGCTTAAAACTGTTGTTAATAATTCATGGTTGTCGCACAGGAGGTTATGTTATGCCAGTATAAAAAGCCTTAGGAGAGTGACCCAGAAAGATCTAGTTATAGGTGTCCCCAATCTTAAATTCTCAAAAGACCACCTTTTGTGATGCCTGCCAACTAGGGAAGCTAGTTCATTCATCTTTTCACTCCATTAAAGACATTAGCACCTCTAGACCTTTAGAAGTCCTTCACATAGATTTATTTGGACCCATTAGCACTTCCAGCTTAGGAGGGAAATTCTATGGTTTTTTTATTATCGATGATTACTTGAGGTCTATTTGGATTAGATTTCTTTCACATAAGAATGAGTCTTTTGATGAGTTTAGATCATTCTTCACTTGGATTAAAGAAAAGTTAGGCTGTGAGATTTTGACCTTCCATTGTGACCACAAGGGAGAGTTTGAAAATGAGAGATTTGGAGACTTCTATGAGGATAAGCGGATTAGTCACAACTTCTTAGCTCTTAGGACCCCTTAGTAGAACGGGGTAGCTGAAAGAAAGAATTAGACCTTAGTTGAAAGCTGCTAGAGCTATGCTTGCTGAGTATTCACTTTCAAAATACTTTTGTGTTAAAGAAATAAACACAGCTTGTTATGTGTTGAATAGGGTAAATGTTAGAGCCAAATTTGATAAGACACCCTATGAGATCCTTAAGGATAGGACACCCAATCTTTCCCATCTCCATGTCTTTGGTTGTAAGGTTTTTATTCATAATAATGTAAAGTCACTCTTAGGGACATTTGACCCAAAATTTGATGAAGGAGTATTCTTAGGATATTCAAGTATGGGGAAATCCTTTAGGGTGTTTAATAAGAGGACATTGGTGGTGGAGGAGACAACTCATGTAATGTTTGATAAATCTGATCCTAAGAAGTCTAGAGTTAAGGAGGAAGATAAAGTTGGAGAGAATATCACTGGAGTTGAAAATTTGGAGAAGAGGGTAGAGCCCCAAAACACCAAAGAAGTATGTGAGATTACCCATGGAGTAGAAAATATAGATATGGAGGAAAGGATTGAACCTACACATCCCTTGCCTAGAGATTGGAAATATTCTTCAAGCCATCCTTAAGAATTGATTTTATGAGACCCTTCTGAAGGTGTTAGGACTATGCATGGACTTAGGAAGGAAGTGAGCCAGTCTGCCTTTATCTCAATGACTAAACCCACCAACATCAACCAAGAGCCTTATCATGATACACATTAAGATTTGAAAGCCGCAGACGACAAGATTTTGAAGAAGCTTGACTTGGTCATATTTCAGTTGAAAGTGTTTATTGCTCTTGTTGCCCTCAATATCATCATTAGGATGTATTTTGCGTAAAAATGATTGTAACTGTGTTGTATTTTGCTGTTGTATTCGTTTTGTGTAACTGTGTTTTGTGGAACATGTTTTGTACTGTGTTGATGAGTTTTAGATCTTAGCCATACAAGAGGAGTTAAACCAATTTGTTAGGAATGATGTTTAGGAGCTTGTAGAAAGACTAAAGGGATAAAGTATAGTTGGAACCAAATGGGTCTTTAAGATTAAAATGAATGATTCTGGTGTGGCGGTTAGGAGTAAAGCAAGATTAGTGTCTAAGGGGTACAACCAAATAAAAAGAATTGATTTTGAGGAGTCCTTTTCCCTTGTAGCTAGATTGGAAGCCATTAGAGTGCCATTAGCCTTTGTCTGTTATAAGGGATTTAAGCTTTTCCAAATGAACTTTAAGAGTGCCTTTTTAAATGGGGTGATAAAAGAGTATGTGTTTGTAGAGAAACTCCCAAGTTTTGAGAGTTCCAAATTTCTAAATCATATTTTCAAATTAAAAAAGGCCTTATATGGATTAAAGAAGGCACCCAAAGCTTGGTATGAGAGGCTTAGCATTTTCTTACTAGATTGGGAGTATGATAAGGGGAGTGTAGACACCACCCTTTTTTTGAGGAAAGTAGGAGATGATTTACTCATTGTTTAGATCTATGTCCATGATATACTTTTTGAATCTTCTAATAAAAGGCTATATGATGATTTTTCTAAAATAATGAGTAGGGAGTTTGAGATGAGTATGATGAGAGAGTTGTGCTACTTTTTGGGGTTAGCATGAGACAATTGGATGATGGAACCTTTCTAAATCAAAAAAAATATATGAAGGATATCTTAAAGAAGTATGAAATGGATAAAGCCAAGCCAATTAATACTCCCATAACTTTCAGTGTTTAATTGGATAAGGACCTAAATGGAAAGTCTGTTGATCAAAAGAAGTACAGAGGAATGATTGGATCTTTACTTTACCTAACTGCTAACCGACCTAATATAAAATTTAGTATTTTTCTCTATGTTAGATTTTAAGCCGATCCTAAAGAATCCCATCTGACTGCAGTTAAGAGAATTTTTAGATACCTCTTAGGAACCTAAAACTTTGAAATATGGTATCCTAGGCACAACACTTCTTTTGAGATTATTGGATATTCTGATTCTAATTTTGCAGGATGTAAGGTGGATAGAAAGAGTACTTTTGAGACTTGCCTATTCATAGGATAATATTTAGTCTCTTGTTCTAGTAGGAAGTAAAACTCTGTTGCACTTTCCACTGCTGAAGTTGAGTACATTGCCTTATGAAGTTGTGTGGCCCAAGTCCTTTGGTTGCAGAAGTAAGTTCTGGATTTAGGATTACCTATAAACATAATTTTAATCATTTGTGACAATACAAGTGCCATATATATTTCAAAGAATCCTATCCAACATTTAAGGACCAAACACATTGACATAAGGCATCACTTTATTAGAGACCATGTGACCAAGGGAGACACTGAGTTACATCAGTAGCAACTGAGAATTAACTGGCTGGCATCTTTACTAAACCACTGGTCTTCGACACTTTCAACACTTTAAGGACCAGATTAGGTGTGATTGACATAAATGCATGAACTTGATTCTTACTGATTTCTGATCTTTTTTTTACTTATGTTATTTTATTTCTGTAGTTTCTCATTTTTTACTTTATTTTCCTTTTGTATGTTATATTTTTTCTTTCTCTAATCATTGTTGAATTGATAGCTTATGACTTATTTTTATTTTTGGAAATTTGTAAGTCAAAGATTAATATATCTAAAAATAGTTAAAGAGGGAAGACACTGTTGATTGTTTCCTTCTCTCTAACTTCTTTTAGTGATAGAATTTTCTTTTCTAAACAAAAATCTATCTCACATTAACAGCTGGATTTTGAAATTAAGATCTTTGCAATCTTTCTATAATAATTTATCTTATATATATATATATATATATATATATATATATATATTCAAAGTCTTTATTTTACATTTAGATTTTTGTAATCTTGCCATTGAATTTATCATATGACTTTTGATTCTGTTTTGTGATTTATTCTTTCTTACATTCGAGAGTTAGTTTTTCATCTCTAATCTTTGGAAGATATAATCGCAACTGAGAATTTTTAAGAATTTTGAAAAAGGGATCTAGCTTTCAAACAAAAAAGAAAAAGAAAAAAAAGTGGCCAATGATGCCAGAATCAAAAGATGCACAATGATGCCAAATTAAAATATATATATATATATATATATATATACCCACACAAAGTGTATAAAAAATTAAAAGATGCATAAAGAGCGCCAATGATATTGGTAAGAGGTATAAAATGAGCACACCAAACGCAAGCTTCTTATCTTTCAAAATTTGTAAATCTTAGAAGAATTTATGTGTTACTTGATATTTTTCAAAGACTTGATTTCAGAATGCATGATTGTAACTAATTATTTTGATATATTATTATATAAAATATTTTTTTTGAAATCAATTCTTGAATGGATTTCTTTTTATTATCAAATTGATTTTTGTAATTTAGATCCTTATTTTCTAAAGACAATTTCCCTTGAGAGAAGTCCGAGTTATGGCTAACTGGACAGGTTGTTCTACCATTTTTTTTGGATTTCGACGATGTTAACTCATTTATTCTTACAAATTTTTAATTTAATCACTTGGAAAATTTATCATATTCAAGCTTTGAAAAAAAAACTTTATTTTTCTATTCATTTTTGTGCCTTTTTGTATTTTATTTTTTTTTTCCAGTTGAATTTTCTATTTTTAGGTCTTATCTGATCATCTCCATCCATCCTTTGTTTTTCCATTTTTTGTCACATCGTCCCAGACAATATTCAATCCTGGATGATGCATTTCAATCATTCTTACAATTTCATCTGCTGGCTATTCTGACTTTTCTGCTTTTGATCATCCTGGATGATCTGCTCGTCCTCTGTTTCCATAATTGGTGATCGTCCAAACAATCCTCCTCATCCTGGACAATCTTCACAATCTTTGCTCAATTATTGGGGATCATCCCGAATGATACCACTATTCATCTTGGATGATCGACATGGCAAAATTCGGTACTCCACTTTTGTTCGACTGGTACGATCCATTATTGTGCATCATTCTTAATGATCCATCTAATCGACTAAGACTATTTGTTTTTTTAACGGTCACCCAGACTGACTCCTCGAGATGATCACCTATGTCTTTTAATCCCGGATGATATTACCACCTTTTTGACCAATCGTCTTGGACATAATTATTGCACCAGATTGTCCTAGATGATTCTGTGATCATCCTGGATGATCTGGCCAATTCTATATAAACCAAGCCCATTGAGTAGTTTTTCTCACACCCTCTTCTTCCATAAGTCTTGCCCTTCCTATTTCCTTATTATTCTTGATCAATGACAGGAGAAAAGCGATCTCGCCATCTTTTTGAGAGTTCATTGAGGGCGAATATGTACCCTCGATTCATTGAGGCAGACAATCAAGTTTCCTACCAAAGGTACAAGATGGTCGGAATCACTGTCTCCCAGTCTGTCAACTCAAATATTCTGTCATATATGGTACTTGATCTCTTTGCTCACACCTCCATATGTTTTCTCCTTATTCTCTCTGTCCCCTTCAACTACAAGCTTCTTTTTGAATTTTTTGCCAGCCTCCGCATTCATTCTTCTTTCAATGCTCTTGGGTCCTATGTGAATCGATGCCCCATTGAGATCATATATCAGGACTATCTTTTGCAACTTTCCACCATAGGAGAAACACTATATATTATCTGTTCTGATCCTGATTACGATTGGGCTATGATCAACTAATTTTTAAGGATCACCAATGCTCACTTCCACGTTGGAGAGAGTAGCACCTTACTTAAAGATGCTAGGACAATCCAACATGTCCTTCGTACCTCTATCCTTCCAAAAGCTAGTGATCGCATTTGTATTACTCCACTTCTCTCAATCACTGCCTTCTATATTTTGACCCATCGCAAATTTAATGCCACTGACCTGATCTTTTATTACATCGAGCATTTGACTACTATTTGAGATTCAGGACATAGGAGGAAGCCCAATCTAGACCTAGGACATATCATTGCATATGTTCTAGAATCAATATACAACCTTCAATATTCTGCCCCACCCAACTATCAGCCTACCTTCTACTCGAACAATTCCTTTCACATTCTTCATAGTACTCGTCTCCACCAGAGGGATGTGGAAGTTTAGGGGGTAGAGGAGGAGGAGGAGGCTCCTGCACCTGTTCCTACACCTACTCCACTCCGCCAGCACTCTCATCTGGATCAGTTGGTGGAGCGATTCGACCAGTGGGAGCTTCGCTTCGAGGCATACATTACTACGCAGGAGAAGCAACATACTGATGACATTATTTGCCTGTAGCATTAGCATGACCAGGATATGGCCTAGCTTGGAGAGAAGTTCACCACTCTTTCGAGTTACTTTTTGCCACATCCACCTCCACCACCACCTCCTTCATATGATCATGGGCCATCGTTCTTTCACTTTTTTTATGTTGTTTTTTTGTAGTTTGATTCTAGTTAGATGTCTTTGCTTTTTTTCTTTTTTTCCTCTTCCTTTTTGTGATGTCAAAAGAGAGAGTAGTTAGTTATATTTTTTGTTCTATAGTTTGATTCTGTTATTGGATAATTAATCTGTTTTCATTAAACTGCCTTGAACTGCTTAGATTATTTTTTGGTTTGCCATCATTAAAAAGGGGGAGATTATTACAAATCTGATTTTATGAATAAGAATTTTGATGATAGTAAACATTCATGTTTTTCTATAGCTGCCTTACCTACTAACATTTCAGGTCCATAAGATCATGTGCAACTGAAGCCAGCTCAAGATTGGGTAGATTAGGTCTGAGTCAGTTTGTTATTTTTTTCCTTTCTTGAGTCTATTGTAAACGATGTGGTTCTTGATGCTAAGTAACCTTGCACACACACATATAGGGAAAAATTTATGTCTATTGGTTAGAGGTCTCTATTTAGATCACATCATTTGAAACGATCCAAACATCATCCTGGACGATCTGTTAAAAAAAGAAACCCTAATTAGGGCATCTTGGTTAAGCCATCCATCATTAAGCACATCATCCTGAATGATATTCATATCGACCAGGATGATAGGATCAAATAAAAAAGAATCAACCACCAGAACTATTTAGACATCTTTATTTTTTTAATCATCATCCAGATGATAGGATCAAATAAAAAAGAATCAACCACCAGAACTATTTAGACATCTTTATTTTTTTAATCATCATCCAAGACATCAGCCTAGACGATGTCCTTCAATTATGCCTAAATTAATCTGGAGATTAAGGAAAGTAATTAAGGTTTGATTGACTCGATCATATTATTCTGGATGATCGTATGGCCAGGTTGATCAATTTAAAAACCTTGGTTGCTCTTAGATGATGAAACATTGGACAACTTCTATTTAGGGTGATATTCTGGATGATTTTCACAGATTTGAACTAATCATCCAAGATGATCGTGAGATCGGCCTGGACGATTAAGCTATTTTTCCATTATGCAGACATCTGTTCAGTGAGATTGTCTGGATGATATTCTTCGATTTGTACTAATCGTACAAGATAATATATTATCGGCCTGGATGATATGAACAAAAATCTTTTGATCGTCCCAAACCGTTTGGGCGATTGAGCAAAATTTATGCTAATTGTCTAGGGAAATATCCATATCATCATGGACGATAAAGTTGGTTTGTATAAAATAAGAGCTATTCCAAAACTCTTCTATTTAAGAGCTCTTGTTCTACCCAAGAGCTTATCTTTTACTACTGTCTTGACCTGAGAGAGCCTATTGGAGAGGGAGAGAAAGGGAGAGAGAGAGAGAGGATCTTGTGAGGAAGAGTTTGTGAGGGGTTTCACAAAGGTTGCTCCAACCAAGGATCCAAGTTGTTTTCTCTTATCATCATCCCTTATTCTTGGAGGTTTGAGAGAGGTTCACTTCAGCAATCGATCAAGGTTCTCTACCTGCTTTAAGAGGAAGCAAAAGGAGTTAGGTTCTCTGCGTCACCGGTGTTGGTGGAAAGGAGGTTTTGTACAGGCTTCTCCGCCTTGCTGTGGGAGAAAAAGGAGAGTCACTGAGTTTAGTGAAATACTTGGAGGGCACCTCCAGGGACTGGACGTAGGTCGCGTTAATCGAACCACTATAAATTTTTATGTTCTTTTCTACTGCTTTTTTCTGCATTTAATTTTAGCAGGATTTCTTTATGGTTAATTTTATTTTGTTTATGATTTTATTTTTTATTGAAAGTTTTTTTAAAATACCAATTCACCCCCCTCTTGGTTAGCTTGAGATAGTTCATAAGGGCTTAACATCCCTTATGAACTATCATCCTAGTCTAGCAGAAAATAGAATTCAGTAGCCCTTTCTACTACTTAGGCATAATATATTAACTTAGGTAGTTGTGTGGCACAAGTTCTTTGGTTAAAATAATAACATACAAATTTAGGATTTTTAATTAGCATTATTCCAATTTTTAATAATAATATATGTGTCATATGCATGTCAAAGAATCCTATTTAACACTCTAGAACCAAGCATATAGATATAGGACATCACTTATGAGAGACCATGTCACTAAAAGAGAAATTAAGCTACATCATATAGCTACTGAAAATCAACTTGCAAATATTTCACAAAACCACATGCTTTTGAAAATTTTAGCACCTTAAGAACCAGATTAGATATTATTGATAATCATGCTTGAGATTTAAAATTCAGCAAATTCCATTTGTAATGTATCTTATTGTTAATGTTTATATCTTACTCGTTATTTGTGATTTGTCTTTATTTGTTTTTTATTTTTCTCAATTTTGGGTTTGATTTCTCCTTTGTATTATTTTTATTTTTGTTTATGTGTCTTATGGATCCTTGTTGATTAATTTTTTAGAAAAGAATCATGATTATCATGTGTAAATCTAAAAATTCATTTTCCAATCATACTATACGAACCACTTTTATATTGTATGAAATCACCAAATTTTATATGCTAATTTTTTCTAAGTTTGTAAGATGAAAATATGTTTTTGTAAACTATCATACTGTTCGATAACGTCATCATACTGTACGAATTATTCATTTTTTCTCTGTATGAATAGGGAGGGAATTCCAATAGCAATTATTTTTCAAAGATCATCTATATGAACACCTATTTGTCTATACAATCCTATTATCAATTTGTGTGCAAATAAACTTAACTTCCACATTATAATCATTATTGCTAGATCATCCCATACAAACTCCTATTTGTATTTACGATCGTATTTGTCAAAAAGTCATATGAAATGACTCCTCGGGAATTATAGTTTACGAAAAGTCATTTCATTTTTGACCATTTCTATTCGTATATATAAAAATACTTTTGTCTCGTATGAAATCATAATCATACGTATGAACCCTATTTCGTATTGTACAATTGTGTTGATTTCTTTAAATTGAAAGGTATTCATTTCGTTCTCTTCACAATCTCTTTCAATAATCATCATGTGTTCAAAACTCTTCAAATGACAAGCAGCAGCAGCAAGTGGGCTCAACATTTTAGAGGCTCTTCTTCTTGTTCTAGTCAACTAGATAATAACTTCCTTTCTAAAGAAAATGAAGAAGCATACCAGCATTTCTTTGAGGCAAAAATTACTCAAACTCATCTTCTTATCCAAAAAGATATCAATTTTTCTGTAATGCCTCTTTTCGATTCTACCAAAAATTTCATTCATTCACACCTTAATTTATGCATTCCATTCTGAAACCTTTTACTATTTCCTTGCTAATCTGAAAATGAGAGAAAACCATACGAAAATATCTTCAAATGTGTTTAAAGAGAGCGTAGAAATCACTAAGGAGGATTTAAGAAATTTTCTACATCTTAGAATTGAAGGGGTATGGGTACACACTATGACTTCAAGAGCTGATTTGGACTGGTCTACTATAAATCAAACACTTAGAGACGTACCTTTAGTTTATCACCAATTAAGTGTACATTCTTTGAACCAAAATGACAGGATCATCTAGCATATTTTGAGAGCATCCATTATTCCTAAAGCTGGTAATTGTATCAACCTCTCTCCTTTGCTTTCAATTGTCACATATCTTATAATGCAAACACCCCATATGATGAAGCCCAACTAATTATGGACTACATTAATAATCTTTTTGATATTAGGCTTCTTACCACTAAAAGGAAAAAGAATGTGGCTTTACGACACTTAGTCACATATATCCCTAAAAAGAAATCCAAATTGATTCATCCTATCCACCTACTCATCTTCCAAACACTTTCATTGATGCTTCCTTTCGTTCTCTATTCATTGGGATCAAGGGGATGAAGGAGATGAAATTGGAGAAGGAGAAGCACATGCTCCTGCGTCTGGACCTACACCTGGTCTTAGACCTAAGCATCATTTTTATCAGGAAATGATCTAGCATTTTGATTGACTTGAGTCTCATTTTGATCAATGATTTGATCATATTGAAACTTGCTTAGACTAGTAGGATGCCAAATACAATGAAAATATGGGCTGGGTCAGAGGGCAGTTTGATTCTATCAACACTCAAGTAGTTACCATTAATAGCTACTTTACCATGTTCTCTCCTCCTTAGCCACCTCTAGATTAGGATCCTTTAGCATTTTAGTTTTTATTTTATGTTGCAGTTGATGTATGTTTTGTTTCTCTTTAGTATTTATTTGATGGATTGAGATATTTTGTAATTTTATATCAAGTTGTATTTGCATTATATGTTTAATGAAATGCTTGACTTATGTTGGTGTTAATTCTCTTAAATTATCTTTGAGTTTCTATTATTCAAATTAATAATGTTGATCTAAGAGAAAATATTTAAATATTTGCACTACAACTTAAGTTCCTATCAAAATTATTTTTCTCTTCTTAAACTTTAAATCAAGTTATGAATGTTGAAGCATTATGAATGAGATGCCAATTTGTAAATGTTGAAGCATTATGGCACTGCAAGGTATGGCATTGCGGTGCTCAATGCATGTACTAAATGAAAAAAATGATCAGATTCAAATGCTATAGTAGTTTAGGTCACATGGCACATCAACACTAGTTTTGGGAAATCAAAATGGCTTTTTAGAATCTGGCCACCACTCCAGTGTTGCCATGTGTTAGCACGACAATGATCATTTTAGTTGATCGTTGTGATGCTATCAATATTATAGTAATGAAATTATCATGGCACTGCGACATTAGTTTTTGTACTAGGCGCTTTCCAAATACTAATAACGTGACTTTCATATGATTCTCTTAACTAATGACTTAACAACATTTAATAACTACTTTTGACTGGCACTGTGGTACTTAAAAGATAAACACTACGGTGCTAGTTTATATAATTTTTAAAACTGTTAAATCTCAATTCATGGAACCATACCTAAATCAAGGAAAGCGCTGCGGTGCTATGATATCAGGTGCTAGAACACTGAAATGAAGTAATGCAAATACAACTTATTGACTTAGCTATTAATGTAAAATGCAATGTAATGCAAATAACAACATCACTAAATGCAATGTAATGTAAATAATAATAATAACAACTATCAATGATAGTATAAAAAGACATAAAAGATCAAGAAATATTAAAAAGTAATACAAGTAATGAAATTGTTACTATTGAAAATAGGGTGTGATTGCCTCTTAATATATCTACCATTAAACAGATAACTCTTTATTTGGAGAACTAGAATGTTGAGTCACCCTTGGGACATTAAACAACAAGAAAAAGAAGGACTCAAATGAAGGAAACAAATTCCCTTTTTCTTCTTTTTTGTTGTTTAATATGGAGTTAATATTAAGCTTAGTTAGGTTGATTAAACTAGAAAATTAATTTGTGTTGGTTAGGTTGGGGAAATTGGTTAAGGTCTAAATTGTTATAAGACACAATCAATAGTTACGATTCAAACCTCAAAAGGGAAATTTGCTAGAGTAGTTTTAGGGTTTAAATTTAAGCACAATTAGAATTTTGATTTGAATTTGAACAAGGAGGTTGGTTTTTTAAGCTATTGAATTTTAAGGTAAAAAATTCAAATTTGAAGGAGTTTTGTTGGAGAAATTTTAGGAAAAAATTTGAATGGAGGATATCGATGAGGCTATTAGGGCATTGGATTCTAGAGAATGTGGAGAGAAAGAAAATGAACAAGGGAGAAGATGAAAGAAATATCATGAAGTACCGTAATATCAAATGTAAAGTAAATAAAAAAAAGAATGAAATCACTATTACACCTCATTTACATATCGATCCTTTGATGCATGCAAATTGCCTATTAGAATACCACATTTGGTAGAGAAAACTAAAATTTATTCTAAAAAATATGAATCACAATAGATCTTTTTGCAAAGCATGGTTCATTAACTTTATTTAAATTATCAAAAACAACAAGAATGATCTAATAACTACCTATAACACTAAACTAAAACATTTAATTTCTATTCTAGTGAAAAACTAACCAAAAGTCCATTCCAATACTTAAAACTTCTTAAAATTATTCAAGAAAAATCATAGATAAAACATAAAAAGAAATATTTTGTAATGAAATTCCACATTAAAAATAGACTGTTATAAATCATTTTGAACTCCTTTATACTTGTGTTTATTATAAAAAATTTAACAAAGAGAAATAAAAAGGTGAGGTTTTTTATACATCAAGTGATTTGATCTCCAAATGAAGGTGGCCAACGGTGGTAGAAAGATGAAAATTCTAAAATAGTCACCAACCAAAGGTGGACTCTATGCAGAGGATGCTAACTCATATGTCCTCCTATTCTCAATTGACACCGAAGATGAATCCACCCTCATGGTCCTACTGGCTATCACTAAATCTGATGATGGTGGTAGAAGTGGAGAAGAGAGGAGGAAGGATGAATTGAAGAAGACATGGGCTTTCAAAAGGAGAAGAGAAAGAAATCTTAAAGAGTCATCATTATCTAAAGAAATTAATATGTTTAAAGTTTGGTCATATCTCTACATCCAGACTCTAATGAAAACATGGCACATGGATTATATATGTGGATTTTTTATATATATTTTTGAAAACTCATGACCTGCCATCTCGTCCCTATCCAAAGGTGAAAATTTTGAATTCGCAATAGATCAAAATTATGAAGTTGATCTACTTTTCATCTTTTCATCTTCAAAAAAGCATAATCCTTATTCATGTGGTCTATCATCTCCTTAAGTTCATCATATTTGATCTCTTGTTAGGTCCGTCATTCTCGTTCAGTTCATCTTCGAAGATGGATCACTCTCTAATCCAAGAAGGTTCACTCTCCATCTACCAGACAGATTTGTATAATGTACTTAAAAGGTTAGATTTAACCCATGATTAAGCTTGATTAAGGTGGCATTTTATCTTTGGATTTGTTAAAGGCATTACTGGTGAAGCTACATACTCTATAGGGCATTTCTCTCAAAATAGTTTTTAGGGTTTAAGGTTTAGGGTTTAGGCCATTCACTTGTCTCTTCTTTGCAGTAGTCGAGACCCTCCAATGAAAGCCAAATAGAAACAAATTATATATTTTTGTCTGTTGTGAGTAGTGCAATGCCACATTATTAAAAAAGTAAAAAAGGAAGTTAGTTTGGCATATGGTTAGACCTGATTTAAGAACTGATGCTTTCTCATCACTCATGTTCTTACATGATCTAAGTAGATGTCAGTCTTTCAGCCTAAACTTTTGCACCTTCTAATATCTATCTTCATCCACTATAAACCTAATCATAGCTGGAGAAGCCATTTTAGTCTCTAATTTTCAAAATTTTATATGGGAATTCAAATCAAGACCCTTCGTGAAATCAAATTTTGAACATAGAAAGTTCTTGCATTATCTTTCAAAAAATTTGTCTAATAATGGTGATGATCCTTTGAACACTAAAATTAGCATTTTTGCATACCTACAGTACATCTCGTATCTCTTATTCTCATCCTTATACACGCCTTAGAAACAAGCAAAAAAAGTATGAAGAAAAAACACACGACAGGGTGTGTATAGTGTGTTTAAGGGGAAGTAATTTAGTATTTGTGTGCAAGCTTATACATAGTCAATATAAAGTCAATACACAACTTATACATAGTATATATAAGCTAGTACACAGCTAATACATAGCTTATACATAGTAAATACACAGTTAATATATAGTTTATACACAATCAACACACAATCAAGATATACACAATCAAAATAAAGCTTGTACAATATTAATACATAGTTTAAACTCAGTCAATAAATAGTTAATACATAGCTTGTGCACATTCAATGCACAATCAATACAAAGTCAATATACATCTTTTATACAGTTAATACATAGTCAATACACAGTGTGTTCATAGTGTGTACAAGCTTGTATACTATGTATGCAAGCTATATATTTACTATGTATGGACTGTGGTAAATAAATGCACAAGGGGAATTATACACATCGCGTATTTAAGCGTTTCACATGAAATACACTCTGTGCATAAGGAACACGAAACATTCCAGTAAAATTTCCTTTGTTAAAAATTTATCTACAAATGAAAAAAACTATACATTTATAAAAAACCCTAAAAACTTGGGAGGAGTTTGAAATTTAATTATAAGTTTAAATCTATAGCACCTCCAACCAAATTAACTTCCACTTCATACCATAAACTCTCCATGGTTGCCTGAAATTTTATTACCTTCAAATCTTCCTGGACATTTGCATACCACCTTTCAGCCTCCACATCCTATGAGCATATTAACTCCTTGAAAAAAGCACATCCTCCTCTATAACAATCTTCATTTTCACCAGCTCCTTTGTTCATCATTTTTTCTTTTACAGAAGATGTGAAAAGTTTTATTGAGCTAAAATCCTAAACATTAGAGAGCTTTAACGAGTTTTTTTCTAAAAGGAGTGCTAACCCAAATACTAAATTTGAATAAGATGGTGAAGGTCTTTTTTAGAAAGTCAAAACTACGACCTTTAGGCCGAGTCAAGTCATCAGACTGGCAAAAAAATAAAATACAAATATATATTAAAATTCCACATGTACAATGCAAGTATCAATATTTCATTGGAGTCTAGCCATAGAGCTACATCCACACTTTGCACATAATAATTTCTCTTTTATCCAAGGCACTGCAATAATAATAGGTTAACTAGATCCCTCTTAAAATTGGTGAGATATCATTTACTTAAAGCAAAGGAGAAGTCAAATCTTGGGAGCAGAAAGCATTAAATATGGATGCAGTTTATGTTGCAGCTTATCTTAACTTATTACCCGTGAGTTTAAATTTTTAATTAAAAATAGTTGGGTTCAATATTTTTATGTATATGATAGGTATAAATTTAAAGTATAATTCATTCGAAACTATTAAAAAATAATTAGAAATATATTATTAGTCAATAAATTCATATTTATGTTTATGATATAATAAAAGTTTTAAAAATTTGATAAAATATTAAGAGTTAATGCTGATATGAACTTTGAGATTTTGGTGCCAATTTTATAAATAAATATAATTAAATTATAATTTTATAATTAAAGAGATTCTAAAGTTTTTGGAATTATAAATTATTTATTTTAATTCTTTGATATTTTTTATTTTCATTTTTTTATCAAATGATAAATATTTTGACGTATCTAATTATAATTAAATGATTGTAAAGTTGCATGACATTTTGAGATTTATTTATTACTTTATGAGGCTTATGTATTTTTTAGATTTCTTTTAATCTTATTAAGTTTTAAGCCTTTTAATATTGTTTTGAACTTTTTGATATTTTTGAAAGAATGAATACTTTTATCTAGCACTTGCCATAGAATTATATTTGTAATAACTCATATTTTAGCCTAGTCAAATAAATTTTTAAGAGTCATTTTAAGTTCAAATCACAAACTATTGTGAACATGGATTCAAGGATTATAATTTTGATAAGGTAAACATTTCTGACATTCCTATTTTCTTACTGCGGTTACTATTGCATATCATTTTGGTTGCCCTGCCTACTACCATTTCAGGTCCACAAGGTCAATTGCAAATCAAGCTAATTCAAGATTGGGTAGATTAGGACTAAGTCAGTCTCTAAGTGTATTTCCAGTATTTTTACCTTTTCTGAAGTCAAGTATATTAATATGGATCTTGATGCGAAGTAACCTTGCACACACACACACTCAGAAGTAGAAATTCTGTAGTCTTAAGAGTTTTTTTATCACATCGTACAGGATAATAAAAAATCATCATGAACGATCACTTAAAAATAGAAACCCTAATTAGGGAATCCTTATTAGGACAATCGAATTAAGAAAATTATCCTGGATGATATTCACATCATTCTGGATGATAGACTCAAATAAGAAAGAATCAACTGTCAACTCTTTTAGGCATGTTATTATTTTTTGACATCGTACAAGACATCATCCTGGACGATGCATTATAATTATACCTAAATTATATACAATGCATTATAATTATGCCTAAATTAGTCTAAAGACTAAGGAAAATAATTAAGGTTTGATTGATCGATCATATCATCCTGGACGATCAGTTAAATAAACCTTAGTTTCTTCCTAAATCATCCTGGATGAGAAAAATGATGTGCTAAACAAACTTTATTGATTTGAACTAATAGTACAAAATCATCCAAGAATTATCCTGGATCATAAGATACTTTTTCATCATCCAACATGTAAAGTCTGACCAAACAAAGCGATATTCTAGAAGCCATTTGATGTTTTGAACTAATCATGTAGGATATGTACTCATCATCTTGAATGATTAGAAAAAATAAATCTTCTAATCATCCAGCCCCTCCCAGATCATCTTGGCTTATAATCTTTGTTGATTAATTGTAATTTAGAGAAAATTTGAAGCACTTCTATATAAGATCTCTTGTTTACTCAAAATTATATCTTTTGTTGCTATCTTGACCTAAGAGAGCCAAGAGAAGGAGAGGGAGAGCTTAGGGGAGAGAGAGAGGATCTTGTGAGGGGGAGTTTATGAGGTATTCACACAGGTTACTCCAAGCAAGGATCTGAGTCATCTTCTTTAGTCATCATCCCTAGTTCCTTGGAGGCTCTAGGGAGGTCTTCTTTAGCAATTGATCAAGGTTCTCTATCCGCTTCAGGAGGAAGCAAAAAAAGACTGAGTTCTCTGCCTGCTTCAGGAGGAAGTAAAAGGAGTCGGGTTCTCTACATCTCCGAGGTTGGTGGAAAGGAGTTTTTGTACAGGCTTCTCTACCTTGCTGTGAGAGAAAAAGGAGAGTCCTTGAGTTTAGTGCAATACCCATAGGAGCGGCTCCGGGGAGTGGACATAGGTCAAGTTGACTGAATCACTATAAAATTATGCTGTGCTCTTTCTTATTACGTGTCTACACTTTAATTTCTGCACTTATTTTCTTCTGGGTGATCATATGTTTTGTATTTTAAAATATTTTAAAAAGATCATGTTTTTTGTTTAAGAATTATTAAAACTACCAATTCACCCCCCCCCCCCCCCCCCTCTTTGTCAATCACGGGCTAGTTCATAAGGGCTTAAGATCCCTAAAGAACCTTCACAAACCATCTACACCCTAAGGTAGATATTGTAGTGCTTTAATTATGTTAAATTTTACCTAATTTTTAATCAATGGTGCAAATCTTTAAGAAATTAATACATGTCTATATAAGTGAGGGTTTTGGGACCTTCATGTGTCTATTTTGTAAACTGATTTCACAAATTTTTTTTAACATGATGAGTTATTTAATAAATATTACTCCATAATTTTTGGAGCTCCAAATTTGAAAATATAAAGATTTTATAAAAAATTTGCTAAAATCTAAGTAATTATATAATTTCATTTATATTTTATTATTCATTTAATTAAAATATTTATTACCACTAAAGCCATTCCATTAAAAAGACATTCATTTTTTATTTTTCTCATGCCGTAATGAAAAGAGGAATTTAAGAGAGAAAGTGTGGAGAGAAATTAGAAGTTAGGATTTGGATGTTGTATAGTGATTTTCGTCAGTTAATCAAGTTGGGAAATTTGCTCGTCTCATTAGAAGGAATCATTGCCCTATTTTTCTTTTAATAAATTTGTATATTCTAAATTTTAATTTATCCAAATTTGTAAAAATTATGATATCTTGATTTTTAGCAAACTTTCACTGCATAACATTTGATAAGTGATAAGTGTCGACAATATGAGCATTTTGATTGTAATAATAATAAATATTATTATGTGAAATAATAGTTATTGAAATTTGTATACTTTGCAATGAATAAATAATTTGGTATTTTTATTTAAGTATAAGTTTATATATGCAATGAGAATTAAAATGAGTGTATGATTGGGTAATAGATGGATACTATTACTGTTATAATAAAGTGATAATAATATATAAAAAGACAAATATAAATCCAATTTTACTAATATTAGCTTGAGATAGACTAACATGTACATGATGGTGGGCTGATGGGCTTTACTTTAAATACTGTAATTTGGTGTTATCCTTTACTGATTAACATAACACTAATTGAGAGTTATACAGAGATGATTACTGTGCTAATGTGCAAAGAGTGACGACACTGTTTGATGAGCCAATGGTTACTAACAACTAACTTTTTTCTGAAAAATCATCATCTAAACTAAGAATTTATACTTATTTAGTGTGACTAGTGAAATACATGTTACTGAGGCATTATTCCTATTACTATACAAAATTATTATTACTATAATGATTTGTTGTTACTGCATTATCTTATTGCTACTACCACTAGTTATTGATACCAATTCAGACGTCAATACTTTTATTGATATTACTACTAATTTATTGTTGTTATTATTATTATTATTAATTAACTTTACTAATGATTATTATTGAGCAGGTAATATACTTAACATGAGATTAAGATACTGATATGATACATGTACATATGATTATATGATTTTACTATATTGGTATGATTCTAGCAGTTCTTATTAATGCTTTGGTATCACTTTATACAATTTATATACTAATTAATGGTATTGATATGATGACCGCTTTAAGAGTGTGCTATAATGGCTATTAAGTGAATATTGAACAAGCTATTACCACTGGGCATATTATGTATTTGTAACAATTAAATGAAATTGGGAAAAGTTATAAAACTATTGAATACAAGATAAAAAGTCTAGATCTATGCAAAAAAAAAAAAAAAAAAGTTTGATAATAAGGAATAAGCATTGGTGATCCCTCTAGTCTTATTTTTATGATCTATTTCAAATATTTACTATTATGTACTTGGTTGGTAATCCTTTTTTCATACCATATATATATGTTTATATATATATATATATATATATATATATATATATATATATATATATATAGATATAGAGAGAGAGAGAGAGAGAGAGAGAGATTATAATAAAGCATGCAGTATGGAAAAGCCAAATAAAGATCTTATTATATATCATCATTTAACATGAAATGCAAGTAATATTTTTTACACATGAACCATAAAAAAGTAAACGAGCATTTGTCATGTGTCATCTCCTACAAGAAAATATCTTTATCCTACTATCAAAAACTAGCCAAATATAACAAGCATGTATCAAGACCAACTTATTTAGCATGAAAAAACCCAACCCAAAATACTCCATGTCATATAATAGAAGGATCCTCTAGTAAGTTGTTTAACTAACTATATCCTTGTCATGATAAACATTTATTTAGAGGTTATGTACTATCATATTGTTTATGTTTGTGTAAAAACACCATAATATAGTAAAAATCAACTAATGTGACTATGATAAGTTACCAAATTAATTTGTTTCAAGAGATCCATCTAAACTATGGCCTATGAAGTTCATAATCATTTTGGTTTTTAAAAGCTAAATTCAAATTGATAGAGTTGGAAAAGGATTAAAAATAAATAGTAAATTTCTATAAATTTTAAAGGAAGGAGATAAAAATTCTTAAATCTTAAGCCTCATATATGACCTTAAATGTTAAATTAATTTTAAAAATTAGTTAAAGTGATATGCTCTAGGTTGTTTGATTTCCTAAATAGTATTATAAGATCTAGTTATTATATAATGCTTCAATTCATCATGTGGCCTACCGACGAATAATGTGAGTCGAACTATCTTGCTCAGAGGCCAAGTATTAAAATTAAATAGGTCCAAACTATTTAGTTAAAGGCTAACCAACATCATGCATGTATAAAATACAATGGTATGTAGAGATAGTTAAAACTTATTTGCTTGCAAGTGTAGGTTGTTAAATGCAAATTAGAATGTAACACTAAATGCTAGAAAATACTCAATCAATGTTGGGCTACATAGGTTGCCTAGAAGAAAACAATTGTTGTGCTTTACATGGAGTTTTGTTGTCAGCAATATTGAACCAAATTATATAACATTTGTATTTAAATATTTTTAATTCTTGAAGATAACTTTGGGATTTTACTAGAAATTCACATAATTATCTTTATTAGATGCCCAACTTAAATATATATTGGAAAGTTTTTTATTTAAAAACTAATGTTTAAAATTTTGATATTTACATTTTAAAAATGACAAACTCAAGTCAGTTGTCAAAGCCAAAGTCAAAATAGAACCCCATTTTCTCAATTAGATAAGTAATCAGGAAATGTAATAAGATATTTAGGGAAATTTTGAGGGATAATGAAACTATATTCAAAGTTAGTTACTTAAATCTCAAAATATCTTTAATTAAGTTATAACTTTAGGAATAGTTTTAAGATTTATTCAATATTTTTTTCATAATTATTATTTAAGAAGGTAAAATCATGAAATTTAATAAATAACTTGGTAAAATTCCATGAATAGTAAGGAATGTCTAATATTTGATATTTGGCATTGACAAACTCAAATTAGCCCTTCAATTATTAAATAAATTGAGTTTTATAATTTTCATAATTTGTGAAAGGATAGCTTGAGAATGAAAAAGTATACAATTTAGAATTAGAATATCCAATGAGCATGCAAGAATTTATATTTGATGATGCATATGAGATTATCTTTCCCAAATGTTTTAATTTTTTTTTTTGGCATTTTTATATCATTTTTAAATTTAAAAAATCGAAAAAATAAAAAATAAATAAGAAAAAATCTAAATAATTTGGTGGATACTAAAACAAGCCTAAGATGATGTATGAACCTTTTTTTATATAATTTAATTTAAATAAAATATTATAGATGATGTATGAACCTAGAAACATATGTTGGCCACATAAAAAATGCATGAATATTATTTTCTCTTAAATTAACCTACTTTTAAAAAAATAAGAAAATAGGATTATTTAAGTTGAAATTTTAAAATAAGCTTAACAATTTTGGAAAATTTTAGGATTGTACAAAATGATATTAACTGACATACGTATGAAGTCCAAAATTCTCTATTGGTATTTGAGGTAATTTTCTTATTTAAAAAGATAAAATTATGAGCTTTTTGTTTATAAAAAAATTGTATGCTAATGACATGGGAAGCTTGCCATGGTCAGCTGAATGTTAAACGATAATTTGATAATTGAACATGTAGTATATTCTAAATTAAAAAATACAACCACCATATAAATGAAAAAAAAAAAAAATTCTTTTTATTAATTTAAAGTGATTAAATAATTTAAGAATAGTTAAATTTATTTTTTTAATAATTAAACATATTAAATGATATCAAAATATACTAAATTAATTCAAAAGGCATGTTTATGTATACGAGGGACATTCCCAAATTTTTTTTAAAAATCATTAATTAAAAATCCTAAGTTTTAGGATTTTTTAAATAGTAATTTTGATGATTTGAAAAATCTTTACATTCAATGCATGATGGACAAACCTTAAGATAATTATTAAAGTTCATTAGAGGTCTTATTAACCTCTCAAGTATGCTTGATAATTTTCTCAATAGAACTATTATTAAATAATTAAAATAGAAATTACATGATTTTTAAGATGAAGAAAATGTAAAAGTAGTATAAAGAATTTTTTCTTAAATTATATATGACTTAATGCATAATTATATAAAATTTCAAATGATATGGAGTTATGTTATTCAAGAATGAAAGAAGAAGAGAATTGCTAAAAATTCAATTAAATTCTGAAGGGGTTGAATTAGAACACAATTTGGTGTAACACATACTATATCTTTTGAATGGTTGGAATCCATCATCCTAAACCTAAAGCCTTGTATTCAACCTTAACTACTAGTGTGAATTTTCACCTAAATATTAAAATAAATTGAACTAACTCTATTGAAGGAGCTTCAGGACAATAAGTTTTATGGTCTTATAAGTATATGTTAGCTTGCTATGCACTGAACCCTTAGAAGAAAAAATAAAAAAAATATGGTGTTTGAAGGATCTTTAGTTACATGAGCTCAAAAATTATTTGATCCCTTCACCTTCAATGAGTTAAGATATGTAAAACCCTTTCTTAGATAAACTTGAATTGTACTAGAATAATAGTTTTGCAAAGCTAGTTTAAGGAATTTATGGAACTAGATCACTAGAATAGGTTAATAGTGATAAGATTAATATAAAGCTTTTGAAAAAATGCTTGAAGTTTTCCTTATGTGAGAAACAAGAAGTGCTCACCTTTCTCTTCTTTCACAAAATAACTCTACCATAGCTTATATTGTAGGGATTTTCATGATGATCAATAAAAATTTATCCTTTTCTAAGTCATGTGGAAGGTGAAAGAGAGGCAAGGAAGAGTATAGTATGGTACTTAGGGTTTGGATATGGAGTATTTCAATTGGATGGAAGCACTAATCCTAATCTTCTCATAAGCTTTAGTTAACCATTGTTAATTCTTCATTAATGGCTTCAATTGGGGTTGATCTTGCTAGTAGAGTTAATTAATGATGTTAACTTGTTTATAATAAATTTTATGTATTAAATAGGCTAAGGGTTTAATTTGTTTTCAATAAAAATAGCTCCAAATGGGTTATATTAATCCAGTTGGTTAATTCAACCCACTTAATGGGGTCTATTGGTTTTAAACAATCATTGGTAGGTTCCTAGCATAATAAGAAGGTTTTATGAGATTAGAATCCAATTTGGACAAAAATAGGAAAACCTTTATAGGAAATGTATGCTTCATTTAATGGGTAAAATTAACCTATTTGATCAAATGTGGTTTAATCTATGTTCAAGGCTTGTTTACTATGATTGGAAAATGACAATTCTAGTCTATGTAAGTAACATTCTTATTTGATTGAATTGATTTGGTGTTTAGGGTTAATTTATATAAATTAATATATTTTTATTCACATGGGTAGTTTTAATTGAGGTCAATCGATCAAATCACTATAGGGAAAATAGCTCTTTCCAATGGAATTTTTTACGGATATAAGACTGCTAACAATATAGGTTGAAATACTAGTGAATTTTTTTTTATGGAATCTAGTTTGAAATTTTCGGTGGCTCTTCTGATGAAAATCTATCGAGGAATCTACCAGTCTTCTTAAAGCTAGTGAAATGTTTCAGTAAAATGTCTAGAAGCTTAATTATCCCCATCGAATTAATTCTGGTAAATTTTTTGTCAAAATGATTCTAACAGAAGATTTGCAAGAAATGCCCTATTTTCTACACCGCCCCATATGCCCTCTTATTATGTAAATTCTCCTTCTATTCCTACTCCAATTTGTAAAACATTGTCCCATATGCTCTTTCATCATTCATTCTCTCTCATATTATTTTTGCCATCACTTGTGATCATTCCCGCTCCCATTCTAAAAAATTATCACTGGTGCTCCATTCTCT
This sequence comes from Dendrobium nobile, assembly GCA_022539455.1. Classification (NCBI taxonomy): domain Eukaryota; kingdom Viridiplantae; phylum Streptophyta; class Magnoliopsida; order Asparagales; family Orchidaceae; genus Dendrobium; species Dendrobium nobile. The sequence goes on from CM039726.1 coordinate 41,674,865, forward strand.
ATTGGCTCCCATGCTCTATTTTCCAATGCAATACCTCATCCATCCAACATGCTCTTTGAGATCGTTCATCCTCGGCCTCACCATCCATAAGTTTTCTCTTGCAACTAACCATTTTAGAGGGTTTTTATATAGTGTTAGGTATCTTCTCCCTTAGGCAATATTTTGGATGTACAAGAAGGGATAATGATCTTTCCCCCATATATGTCATCCGTACATATTAGCTAGAACTCTCACTAAAAAAGAAACATTTTCAACATTATGAAAATTTGTGTACTAAGTGGTAAGGGATTGAAGGTGATGGTGGAAGCATGAGAGGTGTAAGAAAGAACACTCACCTAATTTGTTATGAATAAAGGTATGGAAACATTGTTAATAACCATGAAATACAATCATATTCCATGAGGGATTATTAACTAATGATTTGGAAGAATATTTATAACCACTCTTTGATATTTTCAAAAAATGTTATCTATAAAAATCTAATAAGAATAGCTAACTTTAATTAGTAGTGTCTCTAAATCATTAGTGCAAATACAATCTCTAATAAATTTATATTATGTGTAGGATAAATTCTTCATATTATGGACTTTAGAAATCAATGATGTTGGATGTATAAAAGATTTACATGAAGATACAAGACATTAACAAATGAGTTCATTAACGAGATTTTTTTTTTATCCAGATATCCTGTCAACTACCTTGCTTTATCTTGGATGGAAGGTTTTATTATCCATGTTCTAAATATAAAAATTAAGTGCACCTCAGGTTAGATGAGGTAATTATTGATTCATTTTTTAGAGGATTCATGCCAGAATATTGGTATTGGACTTCTGATGATGAGTACGAGCCATATTTTAACTCTCGATGGAGGCTGTCTATAAGTACCATATCTAAATACTCAAGAACTTAGTTTATGATGCAACTAGAAGATAATTTGAATAATATATAGAAGAGCCACCAAATAATGAGGCATAACACTTTTATAATTTTTTGCATGCCACTCGACTAGCAATTAGGAAGGGATACACTACTCACTCAGAGTTATATATTACTATGAAGATATTAAGCATCAAGAAAAAATGTATAATCCCCTGTCAATATTTTAACAATTCATTTGGCTACTTAAGGATACTAACTCATTAGATGACATAATTCATATAGATTTTTTTATAAAACTAAGAAATTAATTTTCAAACTTGGTTTGACATATAAAAAATAGATTATTATATTAATGGATGCATGTTATACTACAATGATGATTTATCAGAGATTTTATTCTGCCATTTTAATGCACTAAGATTTAAACCATGTCTAAAAAGTATAGAAAGTAGAAGGATATACTACTTATTATGATATTTTACTTATCCATAATTCTTAGTTTTAATGCTTATATGAATCTATCATCTCAGATGCACACATGATATAATATAATAATCATATCGCACTAATTATTATCTTGACACATTCGTTAGAAGAAGACCATACACATCCTACCATCACCACATAATTAAGGAATATAAGATTAGGTTTATGCACATATAGTTTTACTCCATTTAACTAATCTACTTCACCTTACTTATGTTGGCCCATGAAAATCACCACTTACAATCTTTCTTCAGTGATGTGTATGATTACACAGTGTATGTTTCTAGCACTGATCATTCTTGGGTAATATAATAAAAAAGTAAAGATTGAAGTATTCTTGCAACCTTTAATCAACTATTTAAATTTATTAAGGGAAGGAGTTAGTATATTATATTTATCCACCAGATAAATTTTATAATGAGGATAGTATTACTTTGGATAATTAATGAATTTCCTGTATATGATATGCATTCAGGTTAGAACACCTTTGGCAAGTTAGATTGTCCATATTGCATTTCATTTACTAAGACATTTACTTTTAGACTGTCACCACATGTTATTATTTACAAACCATTTTCTTAGGCAAAATAAGGATGATTTTACTAAAAATAAAATGGTGATGTTGTAGCCTCCTTTGAGATTAACTAGAGAGAAAATACTTGCAGAGTAGTGTGTATACCCACGATAATTAATTCTTCAACTCTAGCTAATTATAAATTGCCAATATATAGAGTAAACTATAATTGTATATTAGAGAATAAACTTGATTAGTGATAACTTAGACATGATACATATAGAGAAAAATACTTTTGATAATATATTAAATATAGTGATAGACATCAAGGACAAATCTTAAGATAACATAAAAGTAAAGATGGAATTAAAGGATGTTTACAGGAGAAAAATTGTCTTGTAAAAGGATGGTAGAATTGATAAATTTCTAAAACTAAAAAAGCCATTCATCTTGACTTTAGTGCAAAGATGAGTAGTTTGTAAATGGGTACAAACTCTAAAGATAACTAATGGTTATTCTTCCAATCTTAGTAGATTAGTTAACATAAGATTAGGGAGATTATTTTGATTTAAAGTCATAACTGTCATATCTTCATACAATATTTACTACACACCACCTTCAATTTTTGTTAGATTCAAATTTTTAAAGCCCATAATCGAGCTATGTATGTTCTTTAATGATTTATGCTCCTCAAAACTAAATACAAAGTAGTTGATTCATATGGAGTACAATTTTCCTTTTATTCTATGTAAACTTAAGAAGATAGTTTTTCTAGTATTTTTTGACTCTATGGAGAATCTATCTGCATGTTTACCAAATGAGGCAATAGTTCGTGAACCTATTCAATATTAGTATATGTATCTTTTTAAATGGCAGCCTTCCTACCTATATATAACTTCTAACGTATGTATATTAAAAAGTTATCACTAATAAGCATACATTATATAAGTGTTTAAATAAACTTAAGAATACTGTTAAGAATAAAGCACATCCTAAAGAATCAATTTATGAAGCATATCTAATATATAAGATAACCCAATTTTTATCATATTACTTTGACACAGTGTTATAATCAGCGAGGAGTAGTGTACATCAAAATTTGGTTCATCCAGATTTATGTTAATCTTCAACTTTATCTTCATTCAATGGATGTGATGAGCCCACATGCACTAGTATCATGCACTATTTGACTGATAAAGTGATGAGAGTTGCCACATTGTACGCCTTCCTTAATTATGATGAAATTGAGACATATCTTGAGTAGGTGTAAGTTAACTTTCCATACATTTATAACTCTTAAATCAATACTACTTATAATTTTTGGCATTTTTATTAATAGTTTGAGTACATCAATATCAATAGCAGTTTAAAAGATAGTTGAAAGAGAATTTCAAAACTTGGTAAAAAATAGGATAAATACTTTGACTACTAATTTCTACTTATTTTTGTTAATGAGTTAACATAGTAAAATAGCTAATAACATACCTAAATTTGATAAATCAATAAAGTATACACTCATGTTATTTATTAATAATATCAAGGACTATTAGATCTATCTTGGATTTAAAATAGATTAGTAAAATGTTGGCCAAATGTTTTGGTCAATGGATACAAATTCTAAACCAAACCTTAGTGTGAAGGTAGGAAGATAAAAAAATTAGCTATTTGTGAAAAAGGGAACGACCATACAGGTGATGATTTTAAGTATTATGTGGTTTTATAGAAAGTATTATGTTGGAATATCTAGGTGATTGAAATAGCTTGTATTTATTTAATTATGATTAGTATGATCCAATGTAGAATAGAGATAAAGCATATATCCACTTTATAGTATAAAAGTAAACCAGGGTAGGAGGTAAGCAAAATTTGATCCATTTATCATTAATGGCAAGGCAAGCCAAGTCTATACTGCTAACTATCTAGATTGATTATGAGGCAACAAGATTAGCTCATAGTCACCAAGACCAAACCAAGGTGAGTCATCCAGAAAAGCTTATGTCAAACTTAAAGTATCTTACTAATAATGTCGATGATCAAATTGTAACTAATGAGAATTAGTTACAGTTAAAGGAAGTAGATATAATCATTGAGGAAATTTTTGAAAACTATATTAGTGGTGAAGGTGAGCTATTATCATATAGAAGTGAATCAATAAATGATTAGTTAATGTAAGGTAAATGATGTAGAAGTTAATTTAGCTCTTAACAATATAGTATAAATTACTTCAATTTGTTATAATTTATATTGCAAATATTTATCTTATATCTTTTACAAATACTATTTAGTGATTAGCTCCCCTGGTGATTAATTAAGAACATCTTTTATAGGCACAAGAAGGTGTCTGGTTGCTTATCCTGTAGACCTATATGTACTAAGGGGATCTCTTCTTCTCAAGCTACCAATCAAACCAAGCTAAGCTCAACTTCACCTACTCCTCTAGCTAGTAGGCTTATACACCTGAGGGTGAAACATACTTACTATATTTTTAGTAGTAATAAGATTATTTATGAAATTCTTTTCCACCTAACATAATTTCTACATGTTTCATCCATAATAGAATCCAACATATAAGATACGAGACATGATATAAAGAGGTTTGACACTCCATATAATTCTTGGAAGAAACTCCTAAAGGAGGTACATAACATGTGGTTCAGGGAATTTGAGATTAGTTATTAGCAATATAAGTAAGAACTATATATTTTAATTAAGTGAAAAATATTATATATTATATATTTTTATATTCAGAAAGATTTTAACTTGTTTCCTCATCATAATAATAAGATAATGTTTTTTTTTAGAAACATAAGTTAACTCATATGCTAGACATGTTTATGGACATTAGGAAGTCAAGCGTGCGACCCCTCTTAATGGTGAGAGAGTGTGGGTCAACCTGACTAGTGTATGGGATAGCCAAAATTATACTAAGATGGCAGACAAGAATTGATAGAATAGAGCTTCTAACATTGGGGGCATGGGTAGTTTGCTCCAAGCTATAGGCTTTCCACACATTAGCATAGGCAAAATTTGGTAAGAATTTTAATAGATTTTATTAATTAATTTATTTAGGAATGATGTTGTAATCTAGGATACCTAGCTTTAAATTTTGAGGATAATAAATATTATTGATTGAAATTTTATTTCTTAAAGCATATATATCAGATATTATTTTTGTGTGTGTACTAGTTATTCAGGAACATCATACATTGCTCAAGATTAATGAATGCTCAAGTTTGGGTAGAATATGATATCTTTCAAAAGGTTTTGTATTTTTCATTTTCCTTTTTTTTAATATCTCTTGTGTCTTGATATATAAGGGTGTATGCTAAATTGACTATCGTGCACACACAAGAGAGTGAGAAAAGTGAGCTCAGGTTTTTTGAATTAATCATACCACATGATTACGATCATACTGTACGATTAGTTATATGGAAAAGATGATAAATGACTAATTATGTAATTAATGCTAATGAACTAATCAGACTATATGAAGTATATCATATTGTATGGTTTATTTCCATTAAGCTTAATAAAATGGATAATCATATAATATAATGTATATCATATCGTATAATTGACATACATGAAATTTGATTGTCCCATATATTGTACTAGATGAAAACATTAATTTTTGAACTAATCATATAATACAATTTGATTGTACTAACTTGTTATTTGAATTGAATGTATTGTACGATGTTAATTATATCAGAAGATGGACAAAGAAGGATTTCAATCATCACAATATCCTCCTATTTGAATAGAAGGAAATTGAATTAATTATACCATATGAACATACTAAATTAAAATTTTAGTATTTTTTGAAGCCTTATACTTAAGCAACTCAATGAAATTTCCTGGAAGACTTTTATCTATTGAAGGAACTCTGAGGGAGAATTTTTTAGAGAGCTTTCTACTTAGAGAGGGAGATGGTTAGGTTGTGCATAAGGAGAAGGAGTGTGAGAGATGTTCTTACCATTGATCCAGGCGAGTTTACACCTTGCTTTTTCTAGTGGCCTTGGTAAGTTATCATAGTTACTCTTGGGAGAAAAGCTTTAATGACAAGGTCCTAGGTTCTCTAACTTCACCAAGAGGTTAAAAAAGGATTGAAGGTTCCATGCCATCACCAGGAGGGTGAGAAAAAATTTTGTGGGTTCTCTAGCTTTACTAGGAGGGTGAAAAAGGATTAGAAATTCACTGCGATCACTAGGAGGGTGACATAGCATTCGGTTATCCACTACACTGGATTTGGTGAAAGTGATTTATAAGGGTTTTTTTTTATTACTGTGGGGGAAAAAGGAGAGTCACTATAATATTAGTGTAATACCCAGAGAGGAGGTTTCCAGGGAGTGAATGTTAGTCAAGGTTGACCGAACCACTAGAAAATTTCTAATGTGGTCTTTCTGATTTTTTTTTTCTGGTCTGTTATTTTTACACTTTAATTTTTTGGTTGTAGTTTAATTATTTATTGTAACATGCATTTAGATTTATTTGTATTAGTAAAAAAATTACATATTTCTTTTAATTTATTTATGCTTCAAAACTTTGAAAAAGAGAATAAAGTTTTAAATTACTTCCATTTGTGTTAGTTACTCATCTAGAATTTATTTTTAAAAGTTATTATATTGCATTAAAAATTGTTTTTATTTTAGTAATTTTTAAAGTATCAACTCACCCCCCTCTTGGTGTGCTTAGGGATAGCTCAACGAGGACTTACAACCTCCCTGAATTTTCAAATGCTAATGTAATTTTATTATAGAGAAAGCTACTAGGTAGAGAATTGTCTGTTGTTGAGTTACATAATCATACCCACAAGCAGCATGATGACCAATAATGGGTGGATGAGTGAGCGAGGAGGGCCACAATAAGTTTATAAGTTTGAAATTTTAAGTGTCATGTATAAATTAATTAATCATAAGTTAACTTTTAAAATTTATGTTATGTTTTTTATTGGATAATGAACTAGATACTTATTTTAGAGCTATTTGATAATTATATAATAGTTTTTATATCAAATTTCGTTTTATTATAGCATTAGTGTTTTTATTCAATATGGTAATGTTAAGGGAGGAGGGAGGGAGAGGGGCAAGGGGGGCACTTGCCCTCCCCCCCTAAAAAAAAGCTTAGAGAGAGAGAGAGAGAGAGAGAGAGAGAGAGAGAGAGAGAGAGTCAGCTTTCATTTATTATAGGACTTTTTCCATTTCAAGTCTTCAATCCACCGTTTACTAAGACCATGCAATTCTTCAGTCGTAGAGAGAGAGAGAGAGAGAGAGAGAGAGAGAGAGAGAGAGAGAGAGAGAGAGAGAGAGAGAGAGAGAGAGAGAGAGAGAGAGAGAGAGAGAGAGAGAGGGAGGACTGACTTTGAAAAGAGATTTTGAAGATGTGTGCTAGTGCTATTTAATTAATTATTATTTAAAATATTTAACTTTTTAAATATGATTTTATTAAAACTTTTATTCTTAATTAAATATTTATTATCTAATAATAATTATTAAATATTAAATTACCACCCAATTATTGAATTATTTTTACACTACTAATAATCTAATTAATTCTTATGAATGATATTACTTTTCCTAGCTCTTTTTGAGCAAAACAATGTTGCGGTTGCCACGCAGTCATGACAACGCTCCTAACCAAATATATATTGTGTATTATTGATTTAGCTAAAGCAAAAACTGAAAGCCTAAATGGGCTTAAAGTTGATTATTTTAGTGGCTTAATAGAGCAACAAATTCGCCAACAAGAAAACCTGCAATAATTTTTGTAATTCTTCCTTTAAAGTTATTTATTAATCCAGAGAAGCCACCAACATTATGTTTTGGACACATGAAAAGTATCAATTGTTTGTTTTCTCTTTTTCTCCTCTCTCGCGACTCATGAATTACGACCTCTAGCACGGCTTTCATTAAGTCCCCCCCCCCCCCCTCTGAACAAAATTTTTTGCTACACCACTGGCAACGTGAGGATAATAATTATATGTTATGACTATATGATTACATGATTATTGTGTAGTTTAATAGTTAAGAAAAGGTGTTATTTTTATTTCCTCTTCAAGTTTCTGGTGGATATTATGTCATAAACATCTATACGATGAGTTCAATTAGACTTCTAGTGGAAGAAATCTGGTAATAAATGTAATAGATTTTCAGCATCAAATGCGGTCAATTATCTTACAAAAAATTTTCCTAAGCATCAAGTGGAAATGATAATGACTACACCATTGGTAATTTTAACGAATATATTCTGCCAAAATTTCTGGTGGATAAAACCACAGGATAGCAAATTCAAAAAAGGCCATTTCTTTGGACACATTTCTGCTAGTAATCCATTGAAAAGGTTTTTAATAAAATTATTCAACCATAAATTTTTTTTTCTGACATGCATTTTAAATTCAAATAATTTCCTACATGAAATCCACTGGAAAGATGTTTTTTTGGCAGATTATTCACATTTTTGGGAAATTTTGGCAGCAAAAATGCACATTTTTCTTGTATGAATTATTTTGTTAGTTGGCTATTTCAAGAGGTATCTCTTCTAGTGTCATCCTATTAAGTGTTTAGAATTTAATTAAACATTCTATTTTGAAGATTAATGATAGTTGAATTTAATATTTATGGTTTAAAGGGAACAATTGTGCATAGATCATTTAGAAAAATACTAAGAAAAGTTACATTTAGATAATTTTTCCAATTGATAGAATTGTTCTAATGTATTCCAAATGGGTGAAATTTCATTGAGCTAAGAAATCACATTGGAAAGCATGGCAAGGGTTAATTGAGATGAATTTATTTATGGTTAATTAATTAATTGAAATAATTTTCATGTATTTTTTTAGACCAATTTGGCTAGGAAGATAATATAGTTCTTCAAATGTATTTTTTGAAACAAATTGAAATAGATTTTTATATTGCAGGGTTCATATTGCAGTAATGAGTGAGAATTTTATTAGATCAAACTATGTTTCTATAAGGACCTAGCTTATTCCTACAATAAAACAATGATTAAATCTTTTATGGTAGGATGATTTGACCCTTTTAAAAGATATTTGGCTAAGTTATATAAGGTCCTTTGACTAAACTTCATCAAATGCTCCTATGAATCCTACAGTATGATCGGTTCTTTGGTGTAAACATGGGTCAAACCTATGTTTATTATTATTTTTTTAAATATAACCATGTTGCAAAATGTGCTCAAGATTTAAGGTTTTTTTTTTTTTTTGGGGGGGGGGGGGGGGGGGGAGGGGGGTGATTTTAATATCATTTGTAATGCTTCTGAGAAGATTAGTGGTGCTCCTTTTAATATTAGTGCTATTGGAGACATTAATAATATTATTATATACTGTGGTTTATCTGATATTAGTTTCTTAGGATTTAATTTTACTTGGTTTAATAAGAGAGTTTGGGAAAGACTTGATAGAATTTTGTTTAACAATGAATGTCTTTCTTAATTCCCTTTGTTGGCTATGGAGCATCTTAGTCATACCATATATGGTCACTCTCCTTTACATATGAACATCAATGTTGAGAATTCTAGTGGTATCATTCCTTTTCATTTTCAAAATATGTGGTTAAAAGCTAAGGATTTCATTAATACTTTTAAGGAGAGTTGCTCTGTTCCTATGTCTCATATTCATGGTGATAATGATATGATTCTCTTATCTGTTGAACTCAAGAGACTTAAACAAGTCATTAGATGGTCGAACATGATTAAATTTGGTAATATTTTTGATAATACTGTTAAAGATAAGAAAGAGGTGTATTTCAATGAGAATAGGTTAGCCACTTCTTCTGGGGATGTTGATTGGAGTGAGAATGAATTAGCAAAGTACAATTTAATTAATCTTCAGATTATGGAAGAATAATTTTGGAGAAAAAAAGAATGTTCCACGCTTTTTTTGGAGGGTGATAGAAATACCAAGCATTTTTAAGCTTTGACCAACAACAAATAAAGCCAAATCCTTTATTTATAAGATTAAAATAGATAATAAGGAGCGATGCAATGATCAATCTCTAATTATGGATTATGCTATTTCCTATTTCAAAAATATCACTGCAACTAATAAATAGGTTTTACCTTTTTCAAATCCTAATATTATTCACACTTATATTTCTCCTGATAATGTTTGTAATATTGCTAACATGCTTGATGAAAAAGAGATCTATAAAACTCTGATTTGCATGAACATGGATTCCATAGCTAGTCTTGAAGGTTTTACTATTACTTATTTCCAAAATTGTTGGAACATAGTGAAATAGATTCTTTGTAAAGCTGTTATTGCTTTCCTTAAAGGGTTTTCTATCTCTAAATTCCTAACTAGTACTTCCATTATTTTAATTCCCAAAAAATTTAATCCTGAATCTTGGAATGACTTTACACATATTAGCCTTTTATCTAAGATTCTAGATAATATACTTTCCCTATTACCTTTCTTCTTTTTAAATGGGTTTTTTTAAAGGTATAAATATTGCTGATAATTTTCTTCTTGCATAAGAGTTATTTCATGAGATTAATAAAAAAGTTCATCGTAATAATATGATTGTTAAGCTGGACATTTATAAAGCTTATGTTAAACTTAATTAAAATTTTTTATATAATATTATGCAGCAATTTGGTTGTAAAGATAAATTTATTTATTTTTTTAAAAGTACTATTGAAAATTGTTGGTTCTCTATAATTATTAATAACAAAGCTCATGGTTTCTTTAAAGGCAATCAAGGTACGTATTAGGCAAGGTTATCTTTTATCTCCTGCTATACATATTATTGATGTTAATTATTTATTTAGAGCCTTGGATTAGTTTTTGATTATTCATAAAGTGTCTCTTATACTAAATTTGGTGGTTTGGATATTTCTCATCTTCTTTTTTATGACTATATTACTATATTATGTAATGGCTCTTTTAAGTGTGTTAAGGAAATTAGAAAATTTCTCTCTAATTTTGAAAAAGAAAGTGACCAATATTTTAATAATAGAAAATGTTCCTTCATTTGTGTCAAATGTATGTCTTTTACTCAGTGTAATATGATTAAATATTTTACTAGTTTTTACAAGCAGACTCTTCCTTTGTACTATCTTGGGATCCCTTTATTTAAGGCCACAAGAGATCATTTCTCTACAAAAACTTTTTTCTTGGGAATACAAACTTTTTTCTATGGGTGCCAGACTTATTCTTATTCAAAGTGTTTTATGTTTGATGCCCATTTACCTTATTCAAACTATCAAACCTATAATGGGAGTGCGATAGACTGAATAAAACTTTTAACAATTTTTTTTTTGGTTCTAAAGTTAACTCTAGAACAATTTGTTGGTCTAGTTGGAGGGCTTGCACATGCCCCAGGTTAGAGGGTGGATTGGGCGATAAAAGCATCTATGATCTTGTCAAACATTTTTCATTTTAAATTATGGTGGAAATTCAAGAAGAATTATTCTCTTTGGGACAATTACATGAATGTTAAATATTGTTATAATAGTCATCCCACCATGTGTACTTACAAAAATAGTCACTCACTTGATTAGAAAATGCTCTCTACCATTAAAAGGGTTGCTGAAAATTGTATTCAATTGGGAATTTATAATGAGTGTTCCCACGTTGGGAAGGATGACTAGTTAGGTAGAGGATCTCTTGATTCTCAACATAACACTCATTTTATCTCTTCATTGAAAGTTTCCTGATTTTTAGATAATGTTAATTGGTCCATTAATAGCCTTATGGATTTCATCCTGAATAGTTTTGTGGATGATATTATTGAAATTCCCATTAATCCCACTTAAAATGATCAAATTTTAATTTGTTATTTGGAAGATGGTGTATTTAGACTTAACAAAAGCTGGCATACCTTCAAGATTGAAAAAGAAGCTTACCCCTCTTTTGGTAAAATTTTGAATTCTTCTACTCCTCTTAATTCTTCTTTTTGGCTTGGAGGATTTTAAGAGGTTCCATTCCTTTTGATTGTAGGCTTCAAGATAAATGTTTTGTTGATGTTCGATCACTTTGAATTAGGTTGTTAAACCTAAGCTTATGTCCCTTCGTCCTTTCACACTCTCCTAGTGTGGGCAGAGAACCCTTCATCCTTTCACACTCTCCTAGTGTGGGCAGAGAACCCTCCGTGCATTGGATCGTCCCGTACGATCGTGGATCGTCCTGGACGATTTTACTTAATTGCGCTGGAAATGAACCTAATATATATGGGTACGAAATGACTTCGTACACACACATCATCCCGTACGAATTAGGTTCATCCAGTACGAACGGTTATTCCATAGGTCGGTTCTCAAAAATTGCAGAACGTCACTAAAATATCAGAGTCGGTTCACTTCGTCCTGGGACGAATATGGGTTCATCCGGACAAAATTTTTCCAGAGAGTAAATCATCCCGGGACGAATACACTTCATCTTGGACAAAAATACTCTAGAGAGCAACTCGTCCTGGAATGAATACACTTCGTTTTGAACAAAAATTTTACAGAGAACATTTCGTCTTAGGACGAATACACTTCATCCTGGATGATCAGGACTTAGAAAAATTTTATTCAACTCCTATTCGTTCCATTGCTCTTACGAGGAGATAACTGACCTGATCGTCTCGTATGAACTATGTTTGTCCCGTACGATCAGTACAAATTTCTTAAGATCTCCTAAAGTGTGTGTGTTTATTCACTCAATTACAATCACTCGCTCTCAAATTTAATTCAAAGAAAAATACAAGTTTTAAATACACAAAGTATCTCATGCTAAATTTGATTTGAAGTCTTTGTAGTCTGGATTTTGATTTTCCTGAAATGTTAGTACACACAAGAGCAAAACCAACTCTTCCAAAAAGTGTTAGGAGATAACTATATATAAAACAATAATATTTGAAATCATCAAAACTATACAAGTTGCAAGAATGTAAAATATGCAAATAGCAACTCTCTTAACAATCTCCCCCTTTTTGATGATGGAAAAACAATTATTATTTTTACAATTTTCAAATTCAAAAAATCTTCTAAACTCCCCCTGAATTGATGAACACATGAAAATAAGAAGGCATTTTTAGAAATATACAATAAACAAAAATAAAACAAACACACAATGTATACAACATACACAAAACAACACACATACAATACAAATCAAACAAAACCAAAAACACGATACAAATAATTTCTCCCCCTTTTTGATAATAGCAAAAAGTAAAGAAGAAAAAGACTTGAAATGTAAGCAGACATATGAAAATCATTTGATAATTCAATTTTGAAAGTGATTAAAATAAGTTATACAAATAAAATTAAAATATTAGGCAAATCATATTAATTCATAGAATTTAAGAAGCGATATAACATTGATAATAGAAAGAATATATAAAAAACATGAGTCAATTTAGACTCTCAGATAGAGAAAATCATTGCAAAAAGGATGAATATAAAATTTGTATATTTCAATTTTCAATACAGAATATAAATGTACAGTAGATCAATTTGAATTAAGAGATTAAAAAATAATGGAAAGAAATAATTACCACATGTGACGCTTTGCGCATCTCTTTCCAATTATTGGTACATATTTGTGCATCTTTTTACTTATGGCATATTTTGTGCCTCTTTTTGTACTTGCGAACTATTGCGCATTTCTTTTAATTTTTGTACATTTGTACATTTTTTCAAGAGTAATTTTAATCTTTCTAAAATCAATAATAAAAAATTTCAAAATTTTCAAAGTGCATAAATATATATTGATAAGTGAAATATAAAATAAGAAAATATTATAGTTGCAATAATAATATTAGAATTAATGTAGTCTAAATAAGAGACATAAAATTGACAATCTTAATTATATCAAGTTATAAGCAGAACTTAAATTTAGAAAAAATTAGATTTTCTAATGAATTTAATTTTGACTTACATTTCAAAGTATAGCATTATTAAGATAAAAAATCTAATGATTGTCATAAAGGCTAACACACATTTCAATACCATTAAAGCCAAAACATAAGAACATATATTAATATCACTATGAAGATATTACAATCTAAGCTCAGGATATCAATACAAAAACAAAATATCTAAAGAAAAGAAAATATAACAAACTTACTTATAACAACAACTAATGTTGAGTCTAGTAATTAGGTTGTTAAGCCTAAGTTAATGTCCCAAGGCTACCAAGAGGGGGGGTGAATTGGTAGTTTAAAATTTTAAACCCTCTTTTTTAAAATTATGTTGAACCGAAATGAAATTATTTCTTTTAAGTTTTTGTAGAAAAAGTTTTTCAACCACAGAGTTTTTAAGACTAAAAATAAAATGTGGAAACATAAAAACAGTAAAGTAAATGACACCATATTTATAGTGGTTCGGTCTAAAACCTGACCTACATCCACTCCAAGAGGCACCCTCTGCGTATTGCACTAATACCAATAGTGACTCTCCTTTTGCACCCACAGCAAGGAGGAGAAGCCTTTACAACACACTCTTTTCACAACTCTCCGGTGCGGCAGAGAACCGTCGTCCTTTTACACAATCCCCACTGTTGGTAGAGAACCGTCGTCCTTTTACACAATCCCTAATGTTGGCAGAGAACCGTCGTCTTTTCACACTCTCCTAGTGTGGGCAGAGAACCCTTCGGCTATTCACACTCTCCAAGTGTAGGCAGCGAACCCTTCGGCTATTCACACTCTCCAAGTGTAGGCAGCGAGCCCTTCGGCTATTCACACTCTTCAAGTGTAGGCAGCGAACCTTTCGGCTATTCACACTCTCCAAGTGTAGGCAGCGAACCTTTTGGCTATTAACACTCTGCAAGTGTCGGCAGCGAACCGGATCTCCTTGACAGATCTTCTCATAAGAAATCTAGAAGGAAAAAAGAAAAGAGTGAAGTAATCCCAATTCACAAGTAGAGATTCTTACCTTTGAACTCCAAGTGAAGCCTTCACGCTCCAGTGGTAGGAATCCTCCTATGAATGCACTCTCACACTCTCTCCTTAGCTATTCTCTCAAGAGGCACGAAGATCAAATGACAAAAAGATTAGGTGGCAGTCTAATTTGGACTATTTATACAAAAGACAAGAAAAACCGCCCAAAAACTGCAAGTATTCAATTCTGTACGCAGTGGATCATCCTGTACGATCGTGGATCATCCTGGACGATTTTACTTAAACTCTTTGAAACGACCCTATTTGTATATGTGTACAAAATATTTTCATACATGCTGATCATCCGGTACGAACTAAGTTCGTCCCGTATGAACGGTTATTACTAGGTCGGTTCTAGAAACTGCTGAAAACCGTTCTAAGTCGGTTAATCTTTTGGACGAAAGTTTATTTGTCTGGTCGAAATTTTTACAGAGGACCGATCGTCCCGGACGATTATTAATTTCGTCTGGATGAAAATTTTCCAGAGGACCAATCGCCATGGACGATAATTTAATTTCGTCTGGACGAAAATTTTCCAGAGACCAGATCGTCCTGGACAATATTTAATTTTATTTGGACGAAAATTTTCCAGAGGACCAATCGCCATGAATGATAATTTAATTTCATCTGGACGAAAATTTTACAGAGAACCAATCGTCCTGGACGATTGTAAAGTTCGTCCCGGATGAATAGGACTTAGAAAATTTTTCAAGCAAGTTCTTATTCGTTCCATGTGCTCAATAGGAGATAACTGTCTGATCGTCCCGTACGAACGGATATCGTCCAGTACGATCAGTATAAAATTTTTATGATCTCCTTATGTGTGTGTATATGTTTTTATTCACTCATTTACAATCACTCCCTTTCAATTTAATTTCAAAGAAGTGCAAACTTCAAAATTTACAAAGTTTCTCATTCTGAATTTGATTTGAAGTCTTTGTAGTCTGGAGTTCATTTTTCCTGAAATGTTAGTACACACAAGAGCAAATATAAATCTTCTAAAATTGTTAGGAGATAACTACACATTTGAATAATAATGTTTGGAATCATCAAAACTATATAAGTTGCAAAATGTAAAGCATTCAAATAGCAACTATCTTAACAATCTCCCCCTTTTTGATGATGGCAAAACAATTATTATTTGTATGATTTCAATTTAAATAAATTTCCTTAACTCCCCCTGAATTGATGAATACATGCAAATAAGGAGGAATTTTGAAGCAAAGAACAATATTTTTGTTTTTCAAAAATTTTTAACACAATCACAAGCCATAGACATAAGGTCATATACAAAGTCAAACACTAAATCAAAATGCAAACAAAATAAAATAAAACATACAAACACAGTAATTTCTCCCCCTTTTTGACAACATCAAAAAGTGAAGAAGAAATAGACTAGAAATGTAAGTAATTATATGAAATTCATTTGAAAATTTAATCTAAATGGTGATTGACATAATGTATGCAATCTTAAACTAATAACATTAGGTAAATCATAGAAATTCAAAGAATTTAAAAAGTGATATAACATTATAAGTAAGAAGAATTTATCAAAAACATGATTCAATTTAGACATTTGAATATAGAAAATCATTACAAGAGAGATGAAAAAAAAAAATTTCTATATTTCAATGTTCAATAGAATACAAATGAACATAAGATCAATTTGAATTAAGAGATTGAAAGAATTTGGAAAGAAGAGAATTATCATAAGTGGCGCTTTGTGCATCTTTTTCAAAATTTTGGCACATTTTTGTGCATCTTTTGACATTGGGCTAATTTTGTGCCTCATTTTCATATTTGTGAATCTTTGTGCATTCCTTTTGATTTTTGTACTTTTTGTACAATTTTTAAGAGTAATTGAAACCAATTCTTTCCAAGATCAATAATCTAAAATTTTAAATTTTTCTAAGTGCATAAATATCACTTGAGCAAAGAAATACAAATTAAATAAACATCTAAATTACAATAATAATATTAACTTTTATATAGTCTAAATGAATAAACATGAATTTAAAAATTCTAATTATAACAAGTTATAAAAAAAGTTTAAATTTAGAAAGACTAGATTTTCTAATGTAATTAATCTTAAATCACATAATAAAAAAGTGTCCTAATGAGATGTTCCTTTTTCTCTTCTGTTCTGCATGCCCAATTTTTGAAAGTCCATAGATATGATCTAGGATAAGTTGGGCTTCGTCGATAGGCTTACAATCCATAATAAAAAATGTTAGAACAGAAAGGAGAGGGGTAATATTGATCCTATCACCAGCTTTAGGAATGATTGAAGATCGAAGGATATGCTGGATGATTCGGGCATTTCTGGTCATTCCTGAAACTCTAGCAACATGATATGTTATGCCACTTTGTCTAATCACCCTATTGACATCATACCATTTGAAAGTGTCTTCACTCATTAGGGTTTGGGCTCTATAACCTTCAGCTCTTAAGCTTAGAAAGGCACCAATGTCGTGCTTGGTGATTTCAACTTTTTGTTTTAAAACATAAGAACTTATGGAGGAGTGGTCGGAATTAAAACTCATGTTGGCTAAAAAATAGAGAAAGGTCTATTTGTTGTAAAGGTGGACGAGAGAAAGAATGAATTGAAACTGGGTGGAGGCAAAAAGGTGCATTACCTTAAAGTGAATCTCGCTTTGAATCAGAATGCGAGAGGGAGTTATTTTGGCAGAGGCAAAACGAGAAAAAGATTCCTCATTTGCTTTTGACAGGAAGTTTTCAGAGGCATTCCTGTGAGGTTTCTTCGCCAACACCTTTTGTCTTTTGCTTGAGGAGGCCATTATCGATTTGAAGTTGAAAGGGATTGAAAGTGATGTTTGGAGTTGTGATTGTTGAGTTAGAAAGCCTTCATATTTAAAGAAAACGATACGTTCGTCCTGGACGAAAACAGTTCGTCCTAGACGAAAATTATCGTTCGTTTGGACGAACAAATTTCATACAGACGATCCAATTTGTCCAAAATAAAACGGCTTTTTGTAATCAACACAATTTATGATGCGTCATTTCGTACAGACGATCAAAATTTAATTCATTTTAATGTCAGTTGAAAACCGTCCCCTACAATGAAACGACGTCTGTTCGTCTGGACGAACAAAAAGTTCGTACGGACGAACTTCACATTTAAAACTGCCTTATCCACTCAACTACAGCATTTATTTGTCCCAACGTTTGAGAGAAAAAAAAATTTCGTCCTGGACGTTTATAAGATCGTATAGACAAACTACATTAAAACTGCTCTCTAAACGTTTCATATCATGCAAACTAAATCTTACACACATCGTCCAGTAAGAAAAATTTTGTCCCGGACGATTTCAACAAATTTTTGGATTTTTGAATTTTTTAGTGAAGAAAATCAAACAAAACATTCAAAAGACAAAACCACATACTCTAAAATAAACTCATTCAAAACACTCAAAAATCACAAAATTCAAAAAAAATTAAAGACAAATAAACTAAGAAAATATAAATATCAATGTTGCAAAAATATTTTTATTTAAGCATTCAAATCAATAACACCAAGCCTTGTTCTTAATGTACTGAAGGTATCAAAGGCTAAAGGTTTTGTAAAAATGTCTGCAAGTTGATTTTCAGTTGAAACATGTGTGAGTTCAATTTCTCCCTAGGATACATGATCCCTAATGAAATGATGCCTTATGTCAATGTGTTTGGTTCTAGAATGTTGAATAGGATTTTTGGAAATGCAAATAGCACTAGTATTGTCACAATAAATTGGAATAGTGCCTATAGTTAATCCTAAATCAATCAACTGTTGTTTTAATCAAAGTACTTGTGCCACACAACTTCCTAATGCAATGTATTCTGCTTCTGCAGTATATAGGGCTACTGAATTTTGTTTTCTACTGGACCAAGAAACTAATGAATTTCCAATGAATTGACATGCTCCAGAAGTGCTTTTCCTATCCACTCTACAGCCTGCAAAGTCAGAATCTGAATAACCAACAATTTCAAATGAAGAGCTAAACTTAGGATACCAAATTCCTAAGTTTTGAGTTCCTAGTAAGTATCTTAAAATCTTTTTCACTGCTATCAAATGTGATTCTTTTGGATCTAATTGAAATCTAGCACATAAGCAAACACTGAACATAATATCTGGTCGGCTAGCAGTCAAGTAAAGCAAAGATCCAATAATCCCTCTATATTTCTTTTGATCAACAGATTTTCCCTTAAGGTTCTTATCCAACTGAACTGAGGAACTCATTGGTGTACTAACAGGTTTAGCATTATCCATTTCATATTTCTTGAGGATGTCCTTAATATATTTAGTTTGGTTAAGAAATATTCCTTCCTCAAGTTGGTTAATGCTAAAACCTAGAAAGTAATTTAGATCTCCCATTAGACTCATTTCAAATTCACTACTCATTGTATTAGAAAAATCATCACAAAGATTTTTATTTGAAGATCCAAAAATGATATCATCCACATAAATTTGAACAATGAGTATATCCTTTCCAAATTTCTTTAAAAAGAGAGTTGTATCCACACTTCCTTTTTCAAAAGATCTTTCAAGTAGGAAGTTGCTCAACCTCTCATACCAAGCTCTAGGTGCCTGTTTCAATCCATATAATGCCTTTTTTAACTTGAAAACATGATTTGAGTATTTTGAATTTTGAAAGCCTGGAAGTTGTTCTACAAAAACATCTTCTTCAATTACCCCATTTAAAAAGGCACTTTTGACATCCATTTGAAACAATTTAAAACCTTTAAAATAGGAAAAGGCAAGTAAAACTCTAATTGCTTCAAGTCTAGCTACAGGGGAAAAAGTCTCCTCAAAATCAATTCCTTCTATTTGATTATACCCCTTAGCAACTAATCTAGCCTTATTTCTAATGACTACTCCTGAGTCATTCATTTTATTTTTGAACACCCACTTGGTTCCAACAACACTTTGATCTTTTGGCCTTGTAGTTAATTTCAAAACTTTATTTCTTACAAATTGATTTAACTCTTCTCGAATGGCCATTATCCAAAATTCATCAGAAAGTGCTTGATTAATATTAGTGGGTTCTATTATTGAAATAAAGGCTGAATGATTGATTTCCTTGTTTAATCCACGCCTAGTTCTAACACCCTCACTAGGTTCACCTATAATCAATTCTCTTGGGTGGTTTTTAGAAAATCTCAAATCTCTAGGAAAAGGGTTTTCTCTTTCCAAATTTTCTTCCATATTTTCTTCCAAATTTAATCTATCAATCTTTGAGGAGTTTTCTTCAATCTCTTCTTCAACAACATTTGGCTCTTTCAAATTTCCAGATTCATCAAATACAACATGTGTGGTTTCTTCAATGACTAAAGTTCTTTTGTTGAATACCCTATAAGATTTTCCAACACTTGAATATCCAACAAAAATTCCTTCATCTGATTTTGGATCAAATTTTCCTAAGGCAGATTTTCCATTGTTATGAATGAACATCTTGCAACCAAAAACATACAAATGAGACAAGTTAGGTATTTTACCTTTTAGAAACTCATAGGGTGTTTTATTTAAATTTGATCTCACATTCACCCTATTCAGAACATAACATGCAGTGCTAACCGCCTCAGCCCAAAAATATCTAGGAAGTGAGTATTTTGCCAACATTGCTCGGGCGGCTTTTATTAATGTTCTGTTTTTCCTTTGAACTACCCCATTTTGTTGAGGGGTTCTAGGTGCAGAAAAATTGTGATCAATCCCTTTTTCTTTACAAAAAATTTCAAATCTTTCATTTTCAAATTCTCCTCCATGATCACTTTGTAAAGAAATTATTTCACATCCTAGTTTTCTTTGTATCTAAGTTGAAAAATTTCTGAATTCCTTAAATGATTCACTTTTATGAAAAAGAAATCTAACCCAGGTAAATCTTGAGAAATCATCCACTATAACAAATCCGTATACCTTCCCTCCTAGACTTACAGTTCCTACTGGTCCAAAAAGATCCATGTGAAGAATTTCTAAAGATTTACTAATTCTAAGATTCTTATTGGACTTAAAAGAGGACTTCACTTGTTTTCCTAATTGACATGCATCACAAAGGTGGTCCTTAGTAAAGTCTAGTTTTGGTATACCTCTCACTAAGTTCTTTTGGGTAATTCTTCTAAGGTTTTTCATACTAGAATGATAAAGTCTCCTATGCCAAAGCCATGATTCATCAGAAACAGTTTTCAAACAAAAAGCAGTAGGAGATTGAATAGAATTCAAATCTAGCATGTAAACATTATTTACCCTTTTTCCATTTAAAACTTCTTTTCCATTTAGGCTTAATATGCAGCTAGTAGGTAAAAATTTCACATTATAGCCCTTATCACATAGCTGACTTATACTTAACAGATTATGTTTTAAGCCTTCAACCAATAACACATTATCTATGAAAAAGTTTTTGAAATTTCCAATCATACCAGATCCAATCACTTTCTTTGTTGTATTATCTCCAAGTGTAACCTTGCCTCCACTCCTGGCTTCCAGCGTTATGAATTGAGCAGTATCTCCAATCATATGCTTTGAACATCCGCTGTCCAGGTACCATATGCTCCCATGAGGTCTTGTGTGAGAGCACTCCTGCAAAACTCTCAAATGTTAGACCTGGGAACCCAAACAAGTTTGGGTTCACCTTTTAGCAATTTATAATCAGATGCATGTATGATATGTCTAGGTTTATGCATCTTAGGTCTCCACACCAAATTAGATTTCATCTTCAAAGTACAGGTGTGAGCTATATGTCCCAAAAATCCACAATTATTATATTTAATATTAGGAAAAATATTCCTAAGTTTTCTTCCATATGATTGTCTTCTAAGGGATTTCATGAATTTAGGATAATATTTAGGATTTGTAAAATCTTCAAGTTTAGGGGGTTTCCTATTATCCTCGAGAGCTCTTATTGTGAGTTTATAAAATGAATTCATATCTTCCAAGATTCGATTGGTATAATTGATTCTATATGTCTTGCTCTCAGATTCATCCTTAAAATTCTTAAATTCTTTTTCAAGATCAACATAGGATGTTTTTAAAGTTTCAAAATTTTTATTCAAGTCATCATATTCATCAAGTAGTTTCATGTGGTTGTTATCTATTAAAACATGATCTTTCCTAAGGATTTCGTGTTCCTTCTTAAGCTCTTCCAGTTCTAAACTTAAACTAGCATGCATCTTTTTCATTTTCTTATATGCATCATGCATGTGTTCAGAAACTTCAAACAATTCATCATAGGTTAAGTCACATACCTCTTCTTGATTTGATTGCTCAACATTATCTGCCATCAAGCAAAGGTTGGTGATTTATTCTTCTTTTTCAGTCTCAGATGAGTCTGAAGTTGAGTCCGCCCAGAAAGCTCTTTGAAACTTCTTCTTGCCCTTCTTTACCATTGGTTTCTTCTCCACCTTCTCCTTGCTAGGAGTGGCCTTGAGTTTTGGGAAATCAGTTTTGATATGACCTGGTTTCCTACATTCATAACAAATTAATTCATTAGAAAACTTGCCATTTCTGTTAAACTTACCTCTGTTCCATTGCTGGCGTCTCTTCTGCTTCCTCTTTAAGAAGCTTCTGAATTGTCTAGTCATCAATGCAATATCATCTTCATCCTCAGGTTGTGAGTGTTCACTCTCTGACTCTTCCACCTTTAATGCAATATTTTTCTTCTTTCGTGGTTCACCTGCGTCAATCTTTCTTTGACTTACTCCTTGCTCATAAGCAAAGAGTGAACCAAGAAGATTATCAATAGAATATATGTTTAGATCTTTAGACTCTGTAATTGCAGTAATTTTAGCATCATAAGTAATAGGTAAACATCGAAGAAGTAACAATTTGTGTGAATCTTGTGTACATGTCAGAAATAGATTCATTAGATTTCATGCAAAATAATACATAGTCATGTAACAAGATATTGAGTCTTGATTGCTTAACCTCATTTGTCCCTTCATAAGTTATACAAAGTCTATCCCATATGTCCTTTCCGCTTTTACAAGTGGAAACCCGCATGTAGTCTTCAGATTTTAAAGCACAAAAGAAACTATTTAAACATTTGGCATTTAATTGTGCTAAGTCATGTTCTTCTATAGTCCAATCTGCAAAAGGTGTTTCTACCCTAACTCCATCAACTAATCTAGTTGGTTTTGTATAACCTTCCTGGACTAGTATACACATGCGATAATCAAGTGACTGTAAGAAAGTAGACATGTGTGTTTTCTAAAAATCAAAAGGAATATTGTCAAACAGTGGAGGTCTAGTGATAGAGTAACCTTCAAGTGTGTTTCGGTTTCCGAATGTAGCCATCTACGTTAATCAAAAAGTAGTTCAAACTTATGATTTTGAAACGAAGCTCTGATACCACTTGTTGAGTCTAGTAATTAGGTTGTTAAGCCTAAGTTAATGTCCCAAGGCTACCAAGAGGGGGGGGGGTGAATTGGTAGTTTAAAATTTTAAACCCTCTTTTTTAAAATTATGTTGAACCGAAATGAAATTGTTTCTTTTAAGTTTTTGTAGAAAAAGTTTTTCAACCACAGAGTTTTTAAGACTAAAAATAAAATGCGGAAACGTAAAAACAGTAAAGTAAATGACACCAGATTTATAGTGGTTCAGTCTAAAACCTAACCTACATCCACTCCCCAGAGGCACCCTCTGAGTATTGCACTAATACCAATAGTGACTCTCCTTTTGCACCCACAGCAAGGCGAAGAAGCCTTTACAACACACTCTTTTCACCACTCCCCGGTGCGGCAGAGAACCGTCGTCCTTTTACACAATCCCCAGTGTTGGTAGAGAACTGTCGTCCTTTTACACAATCCCCAGTGTAGGCAGAGAACTATCGTATTTTCACAATCTCCTAGTGTGGGCAGAGAACCCTTCGGCTATTCACACTCTCCAAGTGTAGGCAGCGAACCCTTCGGCTATTCACACTTTCCAAGTGTAGGCAGCGAGCCCTTCGGCTATTCACACTCTCCAAGTGTAGGCAGCAAACCTTTCGACTATTCACACTCTCCAAGTGTAGGCAGCGAACCTTTCGGCTATTCACACTCTCCAAGTGTCGGCAGCGAACCGGATCTCCTTGACAGATCTTCTCATAAGAAATCTAGAAGGAAGAAAGAAAAGAGTGAAGTAATCCCAATTCACAAGTAGAGATTCTTACCTTTGAACTCCAAGTGAAGCCTTCACGCTCTAGTGGTAGGAATCCTCCTTTGAATGCACTCTCACACTCTCTCCTTAGATATTCTCTCAAGAGGCACGAAGATCAAATGACAAAAAGATTGGGTGGCAGTCTAATTTGGACTATTTATACAAAAGACAAGAAAAATTGCCCAAAAACTGCAAGTATTCAATTCTGTACGCAGTGGATCGTCCCGTACGATCATGGATCGTCCTGGACGATTTTACTTAAACTCTTTGAAACGACCCTATTTGTATATGTGTACGAAATATTTTCGTACACGTTGATCGTCCGGTACGAACTAAGTTTGTCCGGTACGAACGGTTATTACTAGGTCGGTTCTAGAAACTGCTGAAAACCGTTTTAAGTTGGTTAATCGTCTGGATGAAAATTTATTCATCTGGACGAAATTTTTACAGAGGACTGATCGTCCCGGACGATTATTAATTTCGTCTGGAAGAAAATTTTCTAGAGGACCAATTGCCATGGACGATAATTTAATTTCGTCTGGAGGAAAATTTTCTAGAGGACCAATTGCCATGGAAGATAATTTAATTTCGTCTGGACGAAAATTTTCCAGAGACCAGATCGTCCTGGACGATATTTAATTTCGTCTGGACAGAAATTTTCCAGAGGACCAATCGCCATGAACGATAATTTAATTTCGTCTGGATGAAAATTTTATAGAGAACCAATCATCCAGGACGATTATAAAATTCATCACGGACGAATAGGACTTAGAAAATTTTTCAAGCAAGTTCCTATTCGTTCCATGTGCTCAATAGGAGATAACTGTCTGATCGTTCCGTACGAACAGATATCGTCCAGTACGATCAGTATAAAATTTTTATGATCTCCTTATGTGTGTGTGTAAGTTTTTATTCACTCAATTACAATCACTTCCTTTCAATTTAATTTCAAAGAAGTGCAAACTTCAAATTTTACAAAGTATCTCATTCTGAATTTGATTTGAAGTCTTTGTAGTCTAGAGTTCATTTTTCCTGAAATGTTAGTACACACAAGAGCAAATACAAATCTTCTAAAATTGTTAGGAGATAACTACACATTTGAACAATAATGTTTGGAATCATCAAAACTACATAAGTTGCAAAATGTAAAGCATTCAAATAGCAACTATCTTAACAACTAACACACAAACTATAGAAAATATATAAAATTAAGAGCAACTATCACTAAGAAGGACCCTGATCTGGAGGAGGAGGAGGAGGTGCAGCACTGAAGATGTTGAAGTAAGTACTCATCATAAGCACATTGGTATTGATATCACTCATCTGATCCCTCATAAAATTCATGTCATGCTGATACTGTGCGGCCTGCTACTGAAGATGAGTCTCAATTTGATCAAAATGTTGATCAAAATGAGTCTCTATGCGATCAAATCTTTGAACCAAATCCTGATAATTTGGTTCATTTGCGGGTGCAGGTGCAGCTTCTGGTTCTTCCTCTATATCACTAATGACATGTGTTTTACTCAGTTCTTCTTTGAAGATTGCTCTAAATAATTCGTCATTGTAGTAGAGAAGTTCTTCAAACTCTTGATCAGGATGTACCAAATTGTATTTCTTGTCCAGAATGTAGGCAACTAGTTGTCCTAAGGCGATGTTCTTCTTTCTCTTATGCTCTACATGTCTAATTTCAGACAGCCCATAAAGAAAGTCAAGGATAAGTTGGGCTTCATCTATAGGTTCTTTAGTCATGATCAAGAAGGTCACCATAGAAAGAAGAGGGGTAATGTTGATTCTATCACCAATTTTAGGAATTATAGAAGTTCTAAGGACATGCTGGATGATACGTGCATTTCGAACGAGACCGGATACTCTAGCCACATGTTCGTTCAGATTATTTCCTCTAATTACATTATTAATTTCATAGCATGCATAATCATGAGTGTTGATCAAGTGATGGGCTCTAGCTCCCTCTGTCCTTAAATTCAAAAAGGCTCCTAAGTTAGCTTTGGTGATTTCAACTTTTTATTTAAAGATAAAGGAACGGATTATAGAGTGGTTAGAATTAAAGGACATGTTGGCGAGGAAGTAGTGGAAGGTTTCTTTATTGTAGAGATAGACGAGAGTAAGGATAAAACCAAACTATGTTGAAGAAAATAAGTTCATCACCTAAAAGGTAAGTTGTTCTTGGATTAGGATTCTGGAGAGTGTGATCTTCGCTGAGGAAAACCTAGGAAAAGATTCCTCATTTGCTTTAGAAAGAAAGTTCTCAGAAGAATTTCTATGTGGTTTCTTTGCCAGAATCTTTTGTCTCTTACTTGAACTTGCCATTTGGAAGAAGATCTAGAGTACGAAAGAGATTGAAAGTGAAGTTTTGAGTGTGACTGTTGAGTTCAAAAGCCCTTCAATTTATGGAAAATGACATGTTCGTACCAGACGAAAAAATTTTGTCTCGTATGAATTTTTTGATTCGTCCCGTACGAAAAATTTCGTATGGACGAACCAATGCATCAAAATGAAACGGCTTTTCGTAATCAACACAACTTATGAAGCATCCTTTCTTACTGACATTTGATCAGACTAATCATACAGACGAACACGTGTTCGTCCCAGGATGATCAGAACTTATGATCATTTTAAAGGCACTTAAAATCGTCCCCTACATCGAACCGACATGTGTTCGTCCGGATGAACCAAAGGTTCGTACGTACAAAGTTCGTATTAAAAACTACCTTATCCATTCAACCGCTTTATTCATTCATCCCGTCGTTTGAAAAACATTTCATCCTGGACGATCATGACGATCGTACAGAAGAAGTGACAATAAAACACTGAAAACTACACTCCAATGATTCAAAATTTGACAGTTTGACACACTACACATATCGTCCCGTACGAACACATTTCGTCCCGGATGATTGCCACTCAAAATTTTCAAATTTTTTGCATTCAATTAAAAAAACTAAAACACAAACACACTAAAAACACAAAACAACAAAAAATCACAAACTCTAAATAAAGAAAATCACACATACAAGTTCATAAACACATAAAAACACACAAACACATTAACTAGTAAACAAACATCAACGTTGCAAAAATTTTTTTATTTAAGCACTCAAATCAATCACACAAAGCCTTGTTCTTAATGCACTGAAAGTATCAAAGGCTAAAGGTTTTGTAAAAATGTCTGCAAGTTGATTTTCAGTAGAAACATGAGTGAGTTCAATTTCTCTTTTGGATACATGATTCCTTATGAAATGATGCCTTATGTCTATATGTTTGGTTCTTGAATGTTGAATAGGATTTTTAGAAATACAAATAGCACTAGTGTTATCACAATAAATTGGAATAGTGCCTATAGTTAATCCTAAATCAATTAACTGTTGTTTCAACTAAAGAACTTGTGCCACACAACTTTCTAATGCAATGTATTTAGCTTATGCAGTAGATAGGGCTACTGAATTTTATTTTCTACTGGACCAAGAGACTAGAGAATTTCCAATAAATTGACATGTTCCAAAAGTGCTCTTTCTATCCACCCTACAACCTGCAAAGTTAGAATTTGAATAACCAATTATTTCAAATGAAGAGCTAAACTTAGGATACCAAATTCCTAAGTTCTGAGTTCCTAACAGATATATTAAAATCCTTTTCACTGCTATCAAATGTGATTCTTTTAGATCTGATTGAAATCTAGCACATAAGCAAACACTAAACATGATATCGGGTCGGCTAGCAGTCAAGTAAAATAAAGATCCATCAACAGATTTTCCCTTAGGGTCCTTATCCAACTGAACTAAGGAACTCATTGGTGTACTAACAAGTTTAGCATTGTCCATTTCATACTTTTTGAGGATGTCCTTAACATACTTTGACTGACTAAGAAATGTACCTTCCATAATTTGCTTAATGCTAAATCCTAGAAAGTAATTTAAATCTCCCATTAGACTTATCTCAAATTTACTATTCATTATTTTAGAAAAATCATCACAAAGAGTTTTATTTGAAGATTAAAAAATGATATCATCCACATAAATTTGAATAATGAGTATATCCTTTTCACATTTCTTTAAAAAGAGAGTTGTATCCACACTTCCTTTTTCAAAAGATCTTTCAAGTAAGAATGTGCTCAACCTCTCATACCAAGCCCTAGGTGCATGTTTCAATCCATATAATATCTTTTTCATCTTGAAAACATGATTTGGGTATTTAGAATTTTCAAAACCTGATGGTTGTTCTACAGAAACATCTTCTTGAATTACCACATTTAAAAAGGCACTTTTTACATCCATTTGATACAATTTGAATCCTCTAAAACAGGCAAGAGCTAGCAAAACCCTAATTGCTTCAAGTCTAGCTACAGGGGCAAAAGTCACCTCAAAAGTAATCCCTTCAATCTGATTATACCCCTTAGCAACTAATCTAGCCTTATTTCTAATGACTACTCCTGAGTCATTCATTTTTGTTTTTGAATACCCACTTAGTTCCAACTACACTTTGATCCTTTGGCCTTGTAGTTAATTCTCAAACTTTATTTCTTACAAATTAATTCAACTCTTCTTGCATGGCCAAAATCCAAAATTTATCCGAAAGTACTTGATCAATATTTGTGGGTTCTATAGTTTAAATGAAGGCTGAATGATTGACTTGTTTGTTTAATCCACGCCTATTCCTTACACCTTCACTTGGTTCACCTATAATCAATTCCCTTGGGTGGTTTTAAGAAAATCTTAAATCTCTAGGCAAAGGTTTTTCTATCTCCAAATTTTCTTCCAAATTTATTTTATCAATCTTTTGGGAGTTAATCTCAATCTCATCTTCTACAACATTTGGCTCTTCCATATTTTCAGATTCATCAAATACAACATGTGTGGTCTCCTCAATTACCAAAGTTCTTCTATTGAATCTATAAGATTTCCTAATACTTGAGTATCCAACAAAAATTTCCTTCATCAGATTTTGAATCAAATTTTCCTATGGCAGATTTTCCATTGTTATGAATGAACACCTTGCAATCAAAAATATACAAATAAGATAAATTAGGTGTTCTTTCTTTTAGCAACTCATAGGGTGTTTTATTTAGTTTAGATCTCATATTCATTCTATTCAGAACATAACATGCTGTGTTAATCGCCTCAGCCCAAAAAATATTTAGGAAGTGAGTATTCTACCAATATTGCTCAGATGGCTTCTATTAATATTCTGTTTTTCCTTTTGACTACCCTATTCTGCTAAGGGGTTCTAGGTGCAGAAAAATTGTGCTCAATTCCTTTCTCCTTACAAAATTCTTCAAATTTCTCATTCTCAAATTCTCCTCCATGATCACTTTGTATAGAAATAATTTCAGACCCTAGTTTTCTTTGAATCCAAGTCAAAAAGTTTTTAAATTCCTCAAATGATTCACTCTTATGAAATAGAAA
The DNA here is from genome assembly GCA_022539455.1 of Dendrobium nobile. NCBI lineage: Eukaryota > Viridiplantae > Streptophyta > Magnoliopsida > Asparagales > Orchidaceae > Dendrobium > Dendrobium nobile. The sequence goes on from CM039726.1 coordinate 41,704,172, forward strand.
TCTAACCCATGTGAATCTTGAGTAATCATCCACAATCACAAATCCGTATATCTTCCCTCCTAGACTCACAGCTCCAACTGGTCCAAAAAGATCCACATGCAAAGTCTCTAATGGTTTACTTGTTCTAAGATCCTTATTGGACTAAAAAGAGAAATTCACTTGCTTTCCTAATTGACATGCATCACAAAGGTGGTCCTTAGTAAAGTCTAGTTTTGGTATACCTCTCACTAAGTTCTTTTGGGTAATCCTTTTAAGATTTTTCATGCTAGAATGACAGTCTCCTATGCCAAAGTCATGACTCATCAGATACAATTTTCAAACAAAAAGTAGTAAGAGATTGAATATAATTCAAGTCTAACATATAAACATTATTTACCCTTTTACCATTCAAAACATCTTTACCATTTAGGCTTAATATGCAGCTAGTAGGAAAAAATTTCACACAATATCCTTTATCACATAACTGGCTTATACTTAATAGGTTATGCTTTAAACCTTCTACTAATAACACATTCTCAATATAAAATTTATTAAGATTTCCAATCATACCTGATCCAACCACCTTCCTTTTAGTGTTATCTCCAAGTGTAACCATGCCACCACTCATGGCTTCTAGCGATATGAATTGTGCAGTATCTCCAGTCATATGCTTTGAACATCTGCTATCCATGTACCATATGCTCTCACGAGGTCTTGCGTGAGAGCAACCTTGCAAAATTATCAAATGTTAGACGTCAAAACCCAAACAAGTTTGGGTTTTCCTTTTGGCAATTTATAATCAGATGCATATATGATATGTCTAGGTTTATGCATCTTAGGTCTCCACACCAAATAAGTTTTCATCTTCAAAGTACATGTGTGAGCTATATGTCCAAATAATCCACAATTATTACATTTGACTTTTGGAAATGGATTCCTAAATCTTCTACCATTCATCTATCTATTTAGGGATTGCATAAATTTAGGATACATAATAGGATTAGTAAAATCTTCAAGTTTAGGGGGTATCCTATTATCCTCAAGAGCTTTTATCATTAATTTGTAAAATGAATTCATATCTTCTAGAATTTGATTTGTATAATTTGATCTATAAATTTTGCTCTCCGATTCATCCTTAAAATTTTTAAAATCTTTTTCAAGTTCAGCATAGGATGATTTTAAATTTTCATATTTTTTATTCAAGTTATCAAACTCATCAAGTAATTTCATGTGGTTGTCATCAATTAAAGCATGATCTTTCCTAAGGATTTCATGTTCCTTTTGTAATTCTTCAAACTCTAAACTTAGACTAGGATGTATTTTCTTCATTTTTCTATATGCATCATGCATGTGTTCAGAAACTTCAAAAAGTTTATCATATGTTAAATCACATACCTCTTCTTGATCTGACTGATCAAGACTTTCGGCCATTAAGCATATATTAGTGACTTCCTCTTCCTTTTCAGTCTCTGATGAATCTGAAGCTGAGTCCGCCTAGAAAGCTCTTCGAAACTTCTTCTTGCCCTTCTTACAATTAGTTTCTCCTCTACCTTCTCCTTGCTAGGAGTGGCTTTGAGTTTTGGGCATTCAGTCTTGATATGACCAGGTTTCCTGCACTCATAGCAAATCACATCATTTGAAACCTTGGCATTTCTATTAAATTTATCTCTATTCTAATATTAGCATCTCTTCTACTTCCTCTTCAGAAAGCTTTTGAATTGTCTAGTCATCAATGCGATGTCGTCTTCATCCTCAGGTTGTGAGTGTTCACTCTTAGACTCTTCCACATTTAGTGCTATGTTCTTCTCCCTTCGTGGTTCACCTGCATCAATCTTTCTTTGGCTAACTCCTTGCTCGTAAGCAATTAGCGAACCAAGAAGATTGTCAATAGAGTAAATGTTTAGATTATTAGACTCTGTAATTACAGTAATTTTAACATCATAAGCATTAGGCAAACAACAAAGAATTATATTAACCATTTCAGCATTCGTTAGTTCCCTACCCAGTGCATGCAAAGAGGTGACTATTTGTGTGAATCTTGTGTACATATCAGAAATGGATTCATTTGGTTTCATGTGAAATAGTTTATAATCATGCAACAAGAAATTAAGTCAAGATTTCTTAACCTCGTTAGTCCCCTCATAAGTTATACAAAGTCTATCCCATATGTCTTTCACACTTTTGTAAGTGGAAACCAGCATGTAATCTTTTTATTTTAAAGCACAAAAGAAACTATTCAAGAATTTGGCATTTAGTTGTGCTAAGTCACGTTCTTCTACTGTCCAGTCTGTAAAGGGTGTTTCAACTCTAACTCCATCAACTAATCTAGTTGGTTTTGTATACCCTTCATGAACTAAGATCCACATACGATAATCAAGTGACTGTAAAAATATAGATATGCATGTTTTTCAAAAATCAAAAGGTATATTATCGAACCGTGGAGGTCTAGTTATAGAGTAACCCTCGGGTGTATTTCAGTTTCCAAATATGGCCATCTACGTTAATTGAAAAGTAGTCAAAACTTATGATTTTGAAACAAAGCTCTGATACCACTTGTTGATCACTATGAATTAGGTTGTTAAATCTAAGCTTATGTCCTAGCAGCTAACCAAGAGGGGGGGGGGTGAATTGGTAATTAAAAATTAATCCCTCTTTTAATTTTTTAAACAAAAAAATAGACTTTAATGAGTTTTGCAGAAATAGATTTTTCAACCACAAATTAGTAACAAAAATCAACAAAATAAAAAGCAACGAAAAATAAAAGTTACAAGATTTATAGGGTTCAGTCAAACTTGACCTACATCCACTCCCCGGAGGCACCCTCCGAATATTGCACTAATACCACTAATGACTCTCATTTAGCACCCACAGCAAGGGAGAGAAGCCTTTACAAAAACTCTTTCCACAACTACCCGGTGCTGTAGAGAACCATCGTCCATTTACTCTATCCCCAGTGTTGCCAGAGAACCGTTGTCCTTTTACACTCTCCCAGTGTGGGCAGAGAACCCTTCATCTTTTACACTCTCCTAGTGTGGGCAGAGAACCCTTCGTCCTTTCCCACTCTCCTAGTGTGGTCAGAGAACCCTCCATCCTTTCACACTCTCCTAGTGTGAGCAGAGAACCCTTCGTCCTTTCACACTCTCCTAATATGGGCAGAGAACCCTCGACTGTTCACACTCTTCAAGTGTCGGCAGAGAATCGAATCTCCTTGACAGATCTTCTTCACAAAACTTCTAGAAGGAAGAGTAAAAAGATTGAAGTAATCACAAACCAAGAGTAATGACTCTTACCTTTGAGTACCAAGTGAAACCTTCACGCTCTAATGGCAAGAAATCTTCTTCAAACACTCTCTCACACTCTCTTCTTAACTCTTCTTTCAATAAACATGAAGATCAGTAGGAAAAAAGATAAAGTGGCAGTTTAGTTTGGACTATTTATAGGAAAGACACAAAAAATCGTCCAAAAATTGCAAATTTTTAAGTCAATACGCATTGGATCGTCCCGTACGATTGTGGATCATCCTAGAAAATTTACTTAATTGACCTTAAAATAAACTTAATATATATGGGTACAAAAAGACTTCATACACACACATCGTCCCGTACGAACTAGGTTCGTCAAGTACGAACGGTTATTCCATAGGTCGGTTCCCAAAAATTGTAGAACGTCACTAAAATATCAGAGTCGGTTCACTTCGTTCTGGGACGAATATGGGTTCGTCCGGACGAAATTTTTCCAGAGAGCAAATCGTCCCGGGACGAATACACTTCGTCTTGGACGAAAATACTCTAGAGAGCAACTCGTCCTGGAATGAATATACTTCATTTTGAATGAAAATTTTCTAAAGAACATTTCATCCTGGGACAAATACACTTCGTCCTGGATGATCAAGACTTAGAAAAATTTTCTTCAACTCCTGTTCATTCCAATCCTCTTACGAAGAGATAACTGACCTGATCGTCCCGTACGATCAGTACAAATTTCTCAAGATGAAAGTGTGTGTGTATTCACTCAATTATAATCACTCCCTCTCAAACTTAGTTCAAAGAAAAATTCAAGTTTTAAATACACAAAGTATCTCATGCTGAATTTGATTTGAAGTCTTTGTAGTCTGGAGTTTGATTTTCCTAAAATGTTAGTACACACAAGAGCAAAAACAACTCTTCCAAAAAGTGTTAGGAGATAACTATACATAAAACAATAATATTTGAAATCATCAAAACTATACAAGTTGCAAGAATGTAAAACATGCAAATAGCAACTCTCTTAACAGGTTTTTATTTGACTTCGAAATGCCAATGTTGTTTCCACATTGAAACTATTAATTAGGTGTTTCTAAATGGCTCTATTGCTGTGAAAGTATGGTCTACTTTGGAGGAACTCTTGCATCTTAAAATTGGATTTTTTTTTTCAGCTAAATGTTTCATCTTTTTTGGATGGTTGGTTTTATAATAACAGTGAAGGGCATATCTTGATTATTATTCCCATGCTTTTATTTGGTTTTTTGTGGGATGAACATAGTAACTGCAAACATAATGGCATTAAGATGTGTGCTCAAAGGATGATTGTAATGCCTTTCATTTAAAAACACAATAGATGTTTTAAGTCTGAATCATTTCGGAGGGAGAAAAATTTTATTTTTTATTTCAATATTCATTGTGATTTTAGTCGATTTATGCCTCATCTGATTTCTAAGTTTTCAAAACATGCTATTCATGAATATAAACTTAACATTCATTCATTCGCTATAATTTAAGATGTGCTTATGGTGGCATGATTTATGACTTCAAGGGGAAATTTTTAGTTTTTTCTAAAGTACATTGATTTAAATATCAATCTTATTTGGATTGAATTTGATTTTGCAAAATTAATCTCATTGATTCATAACTTTATTTGCATGAATCCTAAATATTTCTGCATGCAAAAATTGAGATCCTTCTTCATAAGTTTGTTTACAAAACCTCTTATATTAGAAAAGTTACTAATAGATGTGTCGTCATCCTGGCCAAGGTGGGAGTTGTTAGAAATATTTTTACCTCATTTTGAATGACTAATGCTTCTCCTTTAAAGAAAGACAGTATTTTGTTGAGTCCTTGAGGCTTTTCATATATTTCTTAAGGTTTTTTTTTTTATTCTTTTTGTGTGTTTTCTGTCATCTGGATACTGGTTTTTCTCTTATTTTTCAATGTTGCTTCTTAAGTTAAGTTTTCATTTACCGATTTGTTTTAATTTTGTTGGGTTGCGATGGGGTTTCTTGCTATTTCTTTGATTGTGTTGTTATTTTTTTTTTGCCTCATTTTTTGCTGTTGTTGTGGTTTTCACATTCAATTGTGCTGCAGGTTAGTTGGGCTCCACTCTCTTCTGCTGAGGGATGGTTGTGATCTAATTTTGCTGGTGGGTGAAGCTTTTTTATTTTATGATATGCGTTTGTGCTTATCGAGTATCTTCGCTAGTGGCTAGCATTTTTTTTTTTGGGGGAAATTTGGGCTTAGCCCGTATATTAAATATGAAAATTGATTACAAGAAAATGTAGAGCACTAAGAGAAAAGAGCAAAAAAAGACCAATTACAAAAGCAAGTCCAGAGGAGCAATAAAATAGCTCAAAGGATAACCCAAAAAAAAAACCTAGGATCAGCCAAAAACCTGCATAAAGCTCCCTAAGCCAAGTAATACCTGGACTCAAGAAAATGTATAGCAGCGCCAAAAACTTAACAAAATGAATTTAGTCCCCTGGTTGCCCGTAGGCCATCCAAAGGGGAACCTCATGGGAGCATCATCATTGTCTAGGTATTGGCGTAAAAAACTTAACATGCTTCCATGAAGAGTTTCTCAACAGCAACCAGAGATCAAATAAGGACATATCCATCCTTACCAGCCCATAAAAATAACAATGCGAAAAGCTGATGCCAGCTACAGTGGTACCTGTTAGAAGCAGCTTAGTATTGAAGGAAGTGATTTCCAGTTGATAACTTTGTCAAATACTGCCCTTTTGATATTAAAAGAAGTAATAGAACTGCTGTTAATGATAGTGCCAAAATGTCTACTATTTCTTTCATTCCATATGTAGTAAACAAAGCCGCTTATAAAATAAAAATATAGATTTTTAACTTGATTTTGATTTTTATATTCATCCTCAATCCACTCATAAAGATGCAATAATGTAGGTATGAGGAGAAGTCTCGTAGAAAAGGGAATTAAGCTTGTGATAACAACAAAAGTATATGATCATTCAAAAAACAAATGTGTGACGCTTTCCAAGTTTTCATGACATAAACTACAGGTCGAAGGAACACAAATGTTCCTTTTTTGCAAGGCATTTGCGGTTTTTAAACCCCCAACTACAGCAAGCCACGCATAGCAGCAAGACCTTAGAGAATGATGTGAATGCCAAATGAAAGTGTGCCAACTGCAAGGGTTCATATGAGAATAGAAATCATGCAAAAAATTCCCAAACTTGCTGTTATCCCGGTTATCCCAAAGAAAGCTGTCAGTGGAGCTTACATTAATGGGAATAACTCTAATTTCATCAGAAAAAATAAAAGGAAGATGAGCTGGGAGTACCCAGCTACCTTCCGAAATGAATGTTTTAACCAGCTCATTAGGATGTGAAGAGTTAATCCATAAAAAACCAAAAACAGACTCCTCAATTTTGTCGTTTTTAAACTAATGATCCCATCATAGAGAAATAGGGGCTTGCCCATTAATTTTGAAAGTGAATTTTTCTTTAGCAGCTTCAGCAGTGATGCATACTGATTTCCTAAAGCTAGAAGCACTACTCAAGACAAGCTTCCATGGAGAGACATATATGTGGACAAGCCAGTTAGATAGAATAGAATTGGAGTTATACATCCTTAAGATAACAGAATAGTTATAAGCATATTGAAGAGCCATAATGGACGATAATCCCAATCCACCAAAACATTTTGGCTTACAGACTGAATCCCATGAAATCATATGGGTTTTTTCCCCACCACCAGATCTCCAAAAAAAGGGAGCTTAGAGCAAGTTTTCTTGAAAAATTTAATAACCCCTTTGGGTATAATGGCTCCCCTTATCTAATATGCAATAGAATTCACAATAGTATACTTCAAGAATTGCAAGCGATCCGCAAAGGAAAGAAGATTAGCCTTCTAGCCAACCAGTTTAGTAGAAACTTTCTCCATAAGAGGTAGAAAATCGACAATTTTGAGTCTTTTAAAAGACAAAGGAATACCCACATATGTGAGTTTGTGCGTGACATTGTGTATATTGAGAGCTTGACATATGGATTCTTGATTTATCATAGTTTTTGGCATCATAATAAAGCTTTTATCTAAATTAATATTCAGCCCAAAAGCATTAGCAAAGGTATTAAGAATGCTAGTAAGCTTGTTATAATTTTCAATAGTAGCTTCACCAAAGATAAGCACGTCATCTGCATAGAGAAGGTGAGATAGAGAGAACCCATCCATAGATAATCCTTTAAAGTCCCCTTCATCTAACAAGTTAGGGAGAGCATCCACGACTAAACAGAAAAGATAAGGACTTAAAGAGCAACCTTGCCTTATCCCTGCTGAAGTCTGAAAATACCCCTCGAGAGCACCATTAATAACAATTGAAAAGTTCACATTTGAAATACAAGCTTTGATCCAACCCACATACTCCACAGGGAAGCCTTTTTGAATTAATCTTTCTATCAGAAATTCTCTAAAGACACTATCAAAGGCTTTTTTGATGTCAATTTTAGCACAGAAATAATTGGTGCCTCTCCTATTTCTTTTATGAGCTAGCAAATCTTTAGCCAAAAGAATGCTATCAGTGGATACTCTATCCTTGATAAAACTAGATTGATTGCCTTTTACAATCATAGGAATGATATTCTTAATTATACTGGAAAGTACCTTTGCTATAGTTTTATACAAAGTGTTGTATAATGCAATGGGCCTAAAATCAGCAAGAGACTCTGCATTTTTCTTTTTAAGAATGAGAGCAAGGGCAGTAGCTTTGACACCATTAGGAATGTAGCTTTTGAGAAAAAAAGCTCTAACATCTTTGCAAACTGTGGGTCCAATAATATGCCAACCAGATTTATAAAAGTGAAAATTAAATCCATATGGACCCGGGGTGGAGGAAGAGGAGCCCCAAAAAATTGCCTTTTCAACTTCATTATCACTAACTTGACTGGTAAGGGCAGTGCTAAGATTAGCAGGAAAGGCATTTCCAATGGGAAACAGGTTCATATCCATAAGGGGAGGAGGCTAAGGATTATAGATAGCTTGATAGTGTTGGATAATGGAATTGACTGCTTCATTCCTATCAAAGTTAGAAGTAGTAGAGATCAAGTTAACCACAACTTTACTACAACCTTGCCTGCTTATTATTTTAGAATAAGGGAATTTTAAATCTTCCTCCCCTTTAATAAGCCATTTAACCTTCGACCTTTGAATAGTCCAAGAAGTATGCATTTTAGAGAATTCATCAATTTTTAGTGAGATTTCTTTCAGGGAAGCGTTGAGTGAATGGTCATAAGGGCTTACCTGAATATTTTCTCATAACTCCAATTGCTTAGAATGCAGATTGTCAAGATGAGTCTTCACCAAAGAAGAATTAACCCATTTCTGAAGTTTAATATCTCATTTAAGTTGTTTAAGATTTTGGCATAAAAAGGAAATGGGATTTCCAACAGTGGGCTTAGAGAAAACGTGCAAGAGAAGATGCCAGTATTTCTCAATATTCATCCAGTAATTTTTAAAAAGAAATCTATGATGAGACTGTTGATCAATACCAGAATGCAGGATGGACAATGATCTGAGCATGAAGAACTATGAGTTGAGCTGTAAGAAGCAGGATAAGCAAGGGTCCAAGCATTGTTAATAAGAATCCTATCCAGTTTGATATGGATAGGACGACCAGCTTGTTGATTATACAATGTATAATAGCAACCAATAGAGTGAAGATCCTGCAGATTATTTTCAAAAATCATAGAATTCAGATCGGCAAGATGTCTATGAGATAGCGGAGTACCTCCCCTTTTCTCAGAAGTATAACGATAGCAATTGAAGTCTCCCATTATGACCCAAGGAACATTTTGATTAGGAGCAATCAGTTTAATGGAAGACCAAAGGTCTTTCCTATCAGCAGAGTAATTAGATGCATAAATAACCGTAAGATGGAAAGGTGGACAAGAGGTGGAATCAACAGGTCTAGATATCATTTGAGAAGTGATGTGAATGGGGTTGAAATTCAACCTGCTTTAGTTCCATTTGACCCATATCCTCCCAGAAGTAGATAATTCAAAATTTTTACAGCTTTTTTCATATTGAAAAATAGAATGTGAACTTTTAAAAAAAGGATTTTGAAAGGAAGCCACATGTATTCTGGTTTCCAGAATACATAGCATATCTAGTTTGAATACAACAGACAGGTGCTTACAACACAGGACTTTTTCAGGACTATTAAACCTCCTGATATTCCACGCTGCAATATGGGGTAAAACCATTAATTAACTGATGGGAGTGGGGGCTTTTTGGACTGCTTCCCCCTAGCTAGTTTTTTGTTTGTAGCATTATTGATGATATTTTGCTCTGAGGATTGGGATTTGCTGGATTTCGTATTCGTGGCAACACAAGAGGTGTTGCCCAATAAACCTTGACAATTTGGATTATTTTGGAGAGACTCAAGAATATCAAAATTGTTAGGCGATATAATGCCAACAGGAGAAGAGGCGATCTCTAGATTGTTATGAGAGGAACTAGCAGAAGCTGAGGAATCCTCAGTCATGGGGGAGTTGAGATTTGGAACTATTTTTTACACAATACCATCCTCTTCCATCACAACAGGGAGAGCGGAAGATCCACCAATAATAAATTTTGGTTTAGACTGCATATGTGGAGAATGAGGTAGATAATTATTAGCAGAGATTTCTGTTATATTAGCTTTACCAGTGGACATAAGTGGCGGAGGAGAAGAATGAGGTTGGTAGTGCAGTGGTTGATTCATAACATTCAATTCAGCAACATAAGTGATAACATTTTTGGTTAGATGATTAGAGGCAAGAGAAGAGGTTGTGACACTAGGCTTGAATGAATGATTCTCGTTGACAGGCAAGTTGCGTCTCATTTGAGATTTAGAATGAGATTTATGTCTAGGATTACGACTGTAGCTTCTCCCTCTCACAGGACGAGAGAAAGCTTTTTGCTCAGTAGTCTTAGCAGTATCCTCAGAAGGAGGCTTGGAAGGAAATAAATTAGAGTAATGGACCAGAGACTTACAGTGATTGCATGGAGTAGGTCTCCATTCATATTGTACCTTTAATCCCACGATGTCTCCATCCAGCGAAACCAAGATTTCCTCTGGATATTTTGCCTGATTATCAACTAGCACATAAACACGAGCATACGTAAGCCTGGACTTTTGTGAAGTTAACATATCTGTAGCTTTCGGAATCCCAATTTTGCTCGCTATTCTAGATATTCCTTCGATGTTCCACCAGACCAAGGGGAGATCGTGAATTTTTATCCAAATTGGAACTGTTGAAAAATCCTCTCTTTTCGGCTTAAATTTTGGATGCCATTTTTGAAAAATGAATGGTTTGCCGAGCAGAAACCAGACACCTCGCGACCAGACCATCTTTACGTCTTCTGAACAGGAAAAATGGAAAAGGAAAAAAAACCATCGCTTAAAGATAGCAATTTGACAGAACCTTTTAGAGACCATGTTTTGTTGATTGTTCCCAACAGCGCCTCATAGAAAGGCCTTCTACCGATTGTGTATCCAACCAGACAATGAGTCCAATCTTCAGCTCCTTTAGATGATTTATCCCCAGAAAAAGGAACAATATCTGGCTCAGATGGGTAGTCGGAAAGATGTAGCTCATCAATAGCAGAATCTCTAGTTGCAAAGATGGCATACACTACAGGAAAATCCCTTATTACCGGCGGAATTTTCCGACGGCTTTCCGGCGGTCAATTTTCCGGCGGCTTTTCGGCGGCTTTCCGGCGGTTTTTGACGGCTTATTTCCTACAAAAATTTCCGGCGGCTTTCCGACGGCTAATTTCCCCACAAAATTTTGCGACCGCTAATTTCCCGCAAAATTATCCTGCGGAATTTTTCGGCGGATTTCCGACGGCTTTCCGGCGGCTTTCTGACGGCTAATTTCCCCGCAAAATTTTGCCCCGTCTAATTTCCCACAAAATAATCCCGCGGAATTTTCTGGCGGCTTTCCGACGGATTACCGGCGGCTTTACTTAACTAGTTTATTTTAATTATCAATAAAAATAAAAATTTTAAATTAATAATGTTTAATTATAATATTCAGACTATTTTAATATAAATAAAAAAAATACTTAATTTTAACCATTTTGCAGAATCGGCGCATTGGTCAGAGATCCTGATTGCGGGTGAGGAGGTCCACGGTTCGAAACTCAGCGAAGACAGCGCGGGAGCGGGCTTGTTGGCGCACTCGGGCTCGCCTGGCTCACGCGAGACGCGACGCGGTCTGGTCCGGCGCGACCCAAGGCCTGGCGCGACCGCCCGCCGGAGTGGGTTGCTGGCGTGCCGCCGGAGCCGCCGGGGAGCGGTTTCAGCGGGAGCGGGTTGTGTGTTTTTTTTTTTTTTAATTTCAACCGGCGGTTTTTGACCGCCGGCAAACCGCCGGATTTATTTGCCGCTGGAAAACGCCGTCGGAAATTATTTTCCTAGGCCGTTTTTTCCGGCGGCACGAAAGCCGCCGGAAAACCGCCGGAAAATTAAAAAACCGTCGGAAACTGCTCAAATTCCGCCGGAAAAAGCCGCCGGAAGTGGGTGATTTTCCTGTAGTGATACCAGATTCTATTCGGAGTGGTAGTGGGCCAAGGAAGAAACTAACAGGGAAAAATTAGATGATAGGAGAGGCGCTTCCATGAAGGAGTCTGAAACAAGTAGAATAAGAAGCCTCTGGCAGAGCCGGAGGGAAGGAGGGGTTGAAGACGGCGTAAAATGGCGAGGTTAGGGAGAAAAAATCCTAGCAGAGCAGCTCACACTGGTTACTCATTAAATGACCTATGTGGCTACCATTTTTTGATTTGGTTTCTAACCTACCTCCATTTTTATGTTTTTTTTCCTCTTTTCTTTTAAAGTAAATTAGTTAGGGATCAATGATTCTTACGTATTTTTTTAATTTTTGGATGTAGTTTCTTGAACATAGTGAGTTGTGGATTCATTTAAAGAATTTTTTTTTTTTACTTTTTTATATTAACGTGTAAGTCCTCTTTTAAGGTTTTAATGTGAAAAAATATTAAATTTATTTATTCTTCTCTAATTCTCTATTTTATTTCTAGTTATAATAAACTTTTATATCACATTGGTTTGAGGGCCATTTATGAACTCAAGATCGTCATTATAAAGGACTAAATATATCTTTCAGGTCACCATCTATGGGAATTTTAATTTCTTATAAGAAAATTATTTGGGCTTTACATTGGTTTTGCATGACATTTTATGAAATTTGAAACATATAATTCCCCTTTATTTCAATTTAGGAAATTGTGGTCGTCATTAACCTCTATTTCCTTAGCAAAAGTATTGGTCCAGTAAAACATAAAATGTCCAATTAATTATTTTTTGGAAAATATATTTCTTTGACGGTCATAAATCTTATGTGAATAAATGAAGTTATCCATGTGGACAATTCATAATAAAAATAATTAGGGAGTAGGGTGAAATTATAATTGGTATCCCAAATTCATCATTGTTTTAGGGATCATCAAAATCATTAATATTATAATTTGGATAGCCTATTCTACCTAGATTCTTAGGATCAATTTGCCTCCTATTGGGTTGGTCTTCAATGGGGTCAAAATAAAAACCATCATTCTATAAAGGTGAATTATAATTTTTGGTAAGAGATGGAGCAAAGTTTCTATTATTCTAGAGATGGTTAAGTATAGCTCATATTTTATCTTTTAGTTCTTACATTTGAGTTCCATTCTTATCAAATAGTTATTTGCTCCTAGTATCATTTTCTTGAATTCTAATATCTAAGGAATCAAGCATTCTAGTCAATATTTCAATCTAGTCTAGAAATAATTTGTGCACTATGATATGATTTTCCTAAATATGAATAGAGAAAGAGAGAATAAGACATCTTATGTCCCAAGAATATCTTAGGTAGCTTAATCCTTTTTGATAAAGTTATTGTTAGTTTTAAACCCATGAAATTTGTACTTATAATCTTATAAATGTACTTTTGAATGGAAGAAAATATGTCTAGATGTATAAGCCATAAGTTCTTACAAATGTAAATAATTCAAAGATCTCGCAAATAAACAACTAATTATATCATATGCCATTAAAACATAATTTATAGTAGGTCATGTAAACTTTTATTTTACATCAAGATAAAGTTTCATTTCACGAAGTGGGAAATTTCCATAGTATTCACTCAAGATAGAAGTTTAAGGTAGATTTAGATATGGTTATTGGAAGGCTTTTTAGTTGAGCTCACGAAAAGGATTTTATGCCTACACCATAAACTTATAAGAAATATACTACTGTCCAAATTATGAATATGAGTAATACCTATCATAAAAAAAAAAAAAAAAAAGTTTCACTAACATCAAACTTGCTGGAGTGAATAACAAATTTTTAGATGCAAGTTCACTAAACAAAAATTGTCCATAGTTGTCCAAAAGTTTTGTAGATTTGTTTCTTCTCAAATTTGTTCTAATACTAAATATAATGGTGGTGGTGATAATTTTGGTGAGAATAAGTGATAGAAAATGATATGAATAAATTTTTTAATTTTTAATAATGTTTTTTTTTTTTTTTTTTGGTGTTTGTAATAGAATGTTTTGGAGTTTGGAGGGGTATAGTAGTAGAAATGCCATAATTTGTTTTAACTTGACTAGTTTTGGAATAGATTTTAGATTGACTAAACGACTGAAATGCTTGTAGAGGATTAGCATAGGATGTGTACTAAATACCTGAAGTTTATGGCCTTATTTGGTAAATTTCAAGTAGGTATCAAATAGAAGGGAACAAGATTTGTTGGAGTTTAAGTGGGTATTTTACATGGTTTGGCTGAGAACCACATGTATTATTTTGGATTGATTGTGAGGCATGGAATGGTGGTGGTTGAACTTAGGGGATGCTCAGGAAGTGGAGGAAGATGTATGGATGATTTGAGGCAAGTGTTTAAAAGAGAATAAAAACTAAATTTAAAGTAAAATGATAATTTCCTTGTTTTATCATAGTAAAGGCAAACTTTTGAAGCTACTAGCATCAAGCAGAAAAGAGAATTGTTTCATTAAAAGATTTTTATTCAAAATATAAAAGGATAATGCATATCAACCTTGAGAAATTATTACGTGCGGAGTTCGGACTGAGAGAACTGTTCTGATTTTCTAAGTATTTACAAATACTTAGCAAATACTCAATAAATAATCGATTGTGAGTATTAACTGAGTATTTGCTGAGTATTTTTATCAATATTTGATTATTTATTGAGAAATTATTGAATATTTTCTGAGCATTTACAAATACTCGGCAAATACTCAGAATATACTCAACAAATTCGGACGGTTATCCCTGTCCAAACTCATCCTAGTAGCCTTATGTCAAACAAAAAGAGAGAAATTTTGGAGCAAAAAGGAGTGTCCTACCAATAAATACTTGAGTGGTTCCAACATACTTTTATTACAAATTAATTTTCATGCAAAATACAATAAAGGAGGAGCCAATACATTTTATCAATGTAGAAAATTAAATTGTAAATAAATAAATTAAAATTACACAAACATATATGCAAACTTAGAAAGTTTATCGGTCTGTTCTTTGCTGGAGCTGCTGCTTGCTTCGGCCTCCGTATAAGTTGGTTCTGTGAGCTGCTTTACTTTATTCACTTGACTTGCTACATAAAAAATTCCAATAAAATAGATTAAAATGTATGCCACTAACTTTTATAATTTAAATAATTCAAACATTTCAATCAATCAACAAATCATACCTAATATCAAAAGCGTATAATACCCTTCAACCCAATCGCTTGACTCCTCATAAATCTCTGATCCTCCGCCGCCGACGATCTTTGTACGGAACAAAAATCTCATAGGAGACTTTTTCAGATCCCAAAACAAGTCAACTGCCATTCCATCAATGTTGAACTCAGCATTCCCTTCAGTTTTTCGGCTTGTTATATACACCATATAAAGTCTCTCTCCATCAATAAACAACGACATCTGCAAACTTCCTTGGTCAGTCTTCTCAAAGATTATATCTACAATGTGTTCGTTACCGCCAGCTGAGAAACGAGCTTTAGTGGCCCTGAAGTTGTCGCCGTACTTCCTTGCATGGATTACCTGATCACTTCTTCTACTGGTATTGGATTGCGAACTCTCTGTACGAGAGTCCTCCACGTTGGTGTTGGATGGCGGATTTTCTTTACGAGAACCCTTCACGTGGGAATCCTTCACATCGACCTTAGAGCACATATTGAAGATTTTTTTCATCGTGATTGAAATGAGCTAATCTTCGGTATTAGTTTCTTATCTAACGACTTACAAGATAAACATGTTAATTTATAGAGTTTAACCTGCATGAGAATTTTAAAGATGCATGCATAAGATTATTTATGCTAGCTAATTAAAATAATTCTTATTAAGTTATTGTGAGTGAATGTTATTGATTTATACAAGGAAAAAATGCCAATTTTGTATAATTAAATAATTGGTAAGGCTTCACAAATGGATGGATGGAATATGTGCTTTAATTGTTTTAGACCTGCTGCAAAATATGGTCAGTAACATAATATTAGATTGAAGTTAAATAAAATCTATGGGGAATGAAATCTTCAGGTTGTGGAAGAACCTGATCTTTGGTGATCAACTGTTTTTTTCCCATTTATTAAGATAAGCCGGCATTGATGTCTGGTTCGAACCTATTATGTTTAAATAGTCATTTTAGAGTAGAAATTTCTATCATAGATGCATCAAATTTTGACAGTCACAATATGAAGAGTTTAGAATTAAAGATATATACAAATATATATTATGAATCATAATATCCCTATATATATATATATATATATATATATATATATATATATCCTTTTTTTTTTCTTGGAGAACGATAGTCTATTTCGAGCTAAAATGTTCCAACTTGTATGGACGACCTACTTATTATGTTCTATGTGATCTAATTTGGTTTAGAATAGTTAGTTTCGGAACCATAGTCTGTAGTTTCATTCAAACAAAGGTCCGAACAACAAGTAGTTGCATTACTCAGTGATCGATTTACATTGAATGAAACTGCTCGTTAAATCACCATGCACAAAGATTCTTGATAGATGATCAAAAATGGAAAAGGAAACCCTTCTAACATCAAATATAATTATAATGTTGCAATTATAAAAAACAAATAAAGTAAAAGCTATCACGAATGTGACAAAATCTTGGCATTACAAGTAATTATGACATGATGTTTCACACAAAATTGATTGCACCTTTATTGCACCACATCATTTTTCTCATTTCACTAAAAAAAATTAATATATAACAACATATATATTAAGACACTTATATTTAAGTGCCTTAAGAGATATCTATTAGGGCATATTTTGATTTCGCGCCCATTAATTAGCGATTTGGAGCTAAGGTGCTAACAAAGCCATCGTGTGATTAGTTACTGTGTGTTTCATTTTTCTCATATCAAACTGCTTCGCCTCCGTCGTTGCTTCGCCTCCATCGCTGCTTCGCCTCCGTCGAAAGCGCCCGTTCTCTTCCTGTTTGCAATTCCTTATTCTCTATGATTCGCGAATGCTACATCAACAATCAAGACCCTGCATCAGGTAAAATAATTTCAATCATGCCTTTATACTTCAAAAGCCAAATCCCCATGGTCTTGGGTTTAAAAAAAAAAATTCTTTTTTCTTCTTTTGATTTCTAGGGTTCTTGATCATATAAATTTGACACAAAATAGAGTTATTTGGCGGTTTGGCGATAAAACAGAGATCGTGCGAATAAGTTTTCACGGTGCTGCTTCTTGTTCTTTCTTCTAGGTCAAATTTATTCGCCTCTTTAATTCATCGGCGTTTTAATCTTTTTTCATTCTTTTCATTCTTCTTTTCATTTTCTAGTTTCTGAACAATCAGCATATAGAAGTTGTTGTCGCTGATCTTGAAGTTCTTCAGGACATTGGTCTCTAGTTTTAATTTGTTTGCATTTTCTTATTTGAATTGTTGCTTCCCTTGTTTATATTGGAAATATTCCATGCTACAAACTCAGTTTATTGTTTGCTCTAGTTGACTTGATTGCATTATGTTTTTTCTCTGATGTTTTGATATTGACAAGTCTATGCATTGAAAATACATTCACGACCAAATATGAATTTCTTAAGGAATTATGAACCAAAAATACCTTTACAACCAAAATTTGTTACGGGGCGCTGCCCCCTTGGACCCCCGGTCATATAATAGTTTAGAAAACCAATCTTGAGAATTTGAACTCGACTAAAACTTGATATTTAAATAGAGTGTCTTTATTTTTTGCTAATACATAAAGTAATTGGTAATGATATCTCTTGTAAACTTGATATAGAAGAAGAACTAACATTGTTAGAACTCTTTTAGCTTTAAGAAATTCTTAGTGAACTACCTATAAGAACTATTCTTAACCACTTCATTTATCCTAAGAAAACAGTTGAATAAGCTTTACTTTTTACAACAGCAGAAGGTAAGGAGACAATTCTGAAGTATTAGAATAAGGTTGCAATAAAATACTTACATAGAAGTTGAGTTGCCTCATAAAGTTTGAGAGGTTGTTGTATTGAAGTAATTGGGAAGGATACCTTTTGCAAACTCTGGAGGTCTCCACACCACAAAGCTCGTAGCTTCTTATTCCTAAGACACCATATGTTCGGTTATATTTTAGACTTTATAGAGCCCACCATCTCCTACTTTTTTTCCACAAAAAAACCGTTGGTTCAAAGCAAGAAGAAAGAAATGGTTTTATTTCTTCTTTCAGCATATATTACTAACTTATAGTCACAATCCACTCAAATATTCTGCCTTTTTACTTCCCTCTCACTCAAACTTCTGATGTAATTTATATTCATATACAAACACTGGAAATTATTAAATATTTGATGTTGGCGCTCTTTCCCAAAATTAATTCCATATGTTCATTGCAAATACATTTATAGATTTAAACACTACACTGTTAAGTGTTATATAGGGCCCATCGAATAAAATAATGTTCTTGATTATTCAATGATTTTTGTATTCATCAAAGTCCATCCAACCATCATCATAGCCGCATTAGATGAATTATGTATGAAAACAATGTCAATGTCCCCATCAGCAAATTAATGGTTGAATGACATTTATCTCTTATAAATAGCAATCTAAGCTACATCAAACAAGTTATATACGATGAGAACGATAACAAAAATTGCCTTCATTTGAAAATTGAATGCCAGATACTCATCTCTTAGCTGTAGTCTAACACTCATCAAGCAATATAATAAAGCTCCTCTTGTTAATTTGAAGCAAACCTTCATTGCACATATATTCACAAATAGTGAGCTTCTGTAATTAAACAAAGGTCCAACCCTTTTTTTCCCCCAAAGGTTATGTCTATATGAAATTCTTAGTTAAAAAGATTGAAAGTCTATGTTTGAAATGTATCATTTAAATCAATTTTGATATGCAACAATCACTTTCAAATGATAGCCATTAATATTAATTATGTGCCTGACCCCCTCCTACATGCAATTATGTCATCATAAGCATCCCCTAACAGTCCATCCCAATGTTATTTGATCAATTATATAGATAAATCAATTTAGAGATAAACAGAAAATTTAATTTTGATTTTTTTTTATAACAAGCAAAATCTTTAATTTAACCTGATCAAATAAATTATTAACAGAGAATTTAAATTTGAATTATTTAGGCTTTTCTTGGCACAACATTTTAGTGATTTCTAAAATAATTTGTTATTACAAAAGTTTTTAGTTAATTGTCTTTACTAAAAAGTTGCTTTAAAAAATAATCATTTAGGATAAATGAAACTTGGTTGATAGAATAAATGCTAAAAAAAATAGAAAAAAAAAGAGTAAATCAAATGTAATATAGCTGATGTTGTTGTTGCTTAAGCATTCATCCTATTTATGATATACTCAACTTCAAATGTTTCATGATGCTTATCTCATCTTCATTTTTTGTAATTTACTTCCTCATTTCTTTTAATTCACTGCCATGCTACTTTTTTGTTTAACAAACCCTTGGGGAGACAAAACAAAAATTTGATATTATGCTCTCAAGGTTTTCTTAGGACATGTAATAAAATATTTGAATCTTGATCTTTTACTTTATAGAGACCACCATCTCCCTACATTTTCCCACAAGCAAAGACTGTAGGTTTAAAAGCGAGAAGAGAGCAATGTTTTTATTTCTCCTCTCAGCCTGCAGTGCCAACTTCTACTCAATGTCCCCTCAAATATTCTCCCTTTTTTACTTTCGTCTCACTCAAAATAAATTCACTCCAAAAATCAATTTGCCAAAATTTACTACGAATGTTATCATAACAGATTTTATTTTTGTATGAAGATTTTTTTTTCTCCTTGCTTAATCACTTGTTTATTTATAATTGCAAATCAAAGAGTGTACTTCAAACCCTTTGAATATTCATCCACTAGTTCTCATGGTTTCTAATATTCATTTCTCCTTTGCTATATGATGGTTCTGATATGGAAATGGATAGAAGTTGGATGTATTGTTCAAGGAGTAATGCTGTTTTTAAAAGAGGAGTTAAATACTTTCTAAATTTTGCATTCAGTAATGAAAGTTCAAGTGGAATGATACTATGCCCATGTAGAGATTGTGGAAATGGCATTTGTAGGACAAGAGATGATGTTGAAGCTCATTTTCTTTGGAGAGGATTCAAACCTGAATATTATAATTGGACTGCTCATGGAGAAACTTCATTTAGAAATGACATTGGATCAGATTCCATCAATGTTGATGATGTTAATGATGACATGAAAGGGCTATTAAATGATGCATTTGGGTTTTAAAGTAATACTGCAGATGAATGAGAAGAAAGTAATAAACCAAATACAGATGCTGCAAAATTTTATAAATTGATAAGTGACTCACAATAAGAATTATTCCCCGGATGTAAAAAATTTTCAAAACTTGATTTTCTTGTTAGGCTACTTCAACTTAAATTTCTTGGTAATTAGACTCAAAAATCATTTACTATGTTACTTGACTTATTAAGGAAAGCAATTGAAGATATTCGTCTACCAAATTCTTATTACGAGACAAAGAAGATAATTCAGGATTTGGGCTTAAGTTATAAAAAATATGATGCATGTCGCAATGATTGCATTTTATATTGGGGTTCTCATGAATTTAAGAATGAATGTGATATTTGTAATGAGTCAATATGGGTTGCAGAAAATAGCACTTCAAAAGATATATCAAGTAAAAAAAATAAAAAGGTTGCAGGAAAAGTCATGTGGCACTTCCCATTAACATCAAGATTGCAGAGATTATTCATGTCATCTAAGATTGCATCATATATGATATGGCATAAAGAAGATGGCATAAAAGATGGTTGCATGAGGCATCCGGCAGACACTCCAGCTTGGCAGCACTTAGACTACCAAGATAGAAATTTTGCTGCAGATCCTAGAAATGTATGATTGGGTTTAGCATCAGATAGATTTAATCCATTTGGGACAATGACTTCAACTCATAGTATTTGGCCTGTTGTATTGATGACATATAATTTGCCTCCTAACTTGTGTATGAAATCACTATTCATGATGCTTTCTTTGCTTATTCCTGGGCCAACTCAAATTGGAAATGATATTGATGTTTATTTACAACCGCTTGTGGCTGAGTTAAAAGAATTATGAAAAATTGGTTTACAAACTTATGATGCATATTCAAAGGAGAATTTTTAAATCCGAGCTGTTTATGGACTATAAATGATTTTCCATGTTATGCTAACTTATCAGGTTATAGTGCAAAAGGGAAGTTTGCATGCCCTATTTATCAGGAGAAAACATGCTCAGAGTGGTTACATTTCAGTCAGAAGAGATGTTATATGGGACATCGGAGGTTCTTAGATCACGATCATCCTGATATAAAAGATAGTCAATTTTTTAATGGTTGTGAAGAACATGGGACAATACCACCATCTGTTAATGGATCCAAAAGTGTTGATATGTTAAGAAGTATAAATGTGAAGTTTGGAAAGAAAACACCTGCTAATCCTAATTTTCCTTCTAATTGGAAGAAATTTAGTATATTTTTCAAGCTGCCATATTAGGAAAGAAATCTTTTATGTCATAACTTAGATGTTATGCATATTGAAAGAATGTATGTGATAAGCTTTTGGGTACGCTGTTGGATCTTGATAGAAAGATACAAGATCATTTGAATGCACGAAAGGACATGGAGAAAATGGGAATACGCCCTACATTGCATCCTAGTTGTACTTCATCTAAACATACTTATTTACCTGCTGCATTCTTTACTATGAACAAAAAAGAAAAAGAAATTTTCTGTAAAGTCTTAAAAAATATTAAAGTGCCAGATGGATATGCATATAATATTTCAAGACGAGTGCAACTAAAACAACTGAAAATACTTGGATGAAAGAGCCATGATCATCACATAATAATGCACAATTGCTTCCATTATGCTTAAGATGAGTCCTATCTAAGTCAGTTCGCTCACCTCTAATTCGACTAAGCCATTTTTTTCAAGGCTTATGCTCTAAAGTTCTTCTCCCAATTGAGCTTCTTAGATTGGAGAAAGAAATTGCAATTACACTTTGCCAACTTGAAAAGATATTTCCTCCTGCTTTTTTTGATATCATGGTGCATTTGACAATTCACTTGGCCACCAAGGCAAGGATTGGAGGTCCTGTATATTATCGTTGGATGTATCCTATTGAGAGGTTAGTAATTATTTCATGTATTATTATTTCTTTTATCATATCTAACTTTAATAAAAAAAATTTATATCATTTATCAAATAATTTTTTTAGATTTTTGGAAAAGTTAAAGTCATATGTTTGAAATAGAAGTCGTCTAGAGGGATCAATTGCAAAAGGCTATATTGCGGAGGAATGTTTAACATTTTGCTCTTTATATTTTGCTGAGCATGTGGAAAAAAGGCATAATCAACTTGGAAGAAATGAGTTGGATGAGAATGTTTTGAATGAAGGACTTAATATCTTTAAAACAAATGGTCGGGCACTTGGAAAAAGAGAGGTCAAGATCTTCAACGATGAGATACTCATAAAAGCACATCAATATGTCCTTTTCAATTGTGAGGAAATAGAGCCATATGTTAGGTAAGTAAAAGTTGAAGAATACATATTTTCATTTTTTTACGTAGATACTATTATTATACTCTTATAAATTTTATGATTATATACAGTGAACATTACACTAAAGTTAAAGAAATGTAAGACAAAAAAGGTCTCGCTATGGAGAGCATGAAGCTAAAAGAGTTCACAATGAGGATTTTGTTTCTTAGTTTGCTAATAAGGTTATTGTTGTAATACTAATGTACTTTTCATAAGAATTTTTACTGATGACATTTATTTTGTTTTAATAGATTGCTTCAATTGATCGATTGAAGGATGATACTATTTCTACTGATTTGAGGTGCTTAGCTAGAGGTCCATCCAGTGTTGTCACTCTATATAAGAAATATCTTATAAATGATTTTAGATTTCATGTTGTAGATTTGATGAAAAAAGGAAAAACTCAAAATTGTGGAGTGATGGTTAAAGCTCTAACTTCAAGCTTTGCTAGCATCAAAGATAAGAACCCTATTTCAAGTAACTTGACATACTATGGGATCTTAAAAAATATAATTGAATTGGACTACACAGTAGAGCGAAGTGTTGTTTTATTTGAATGTGATTGGGCTTCTAAAGGAAAAAGATTAAAGGAGGACGGGGATGGCTTCATCTTGACTAATTTCAATAAAATTAAACGACATCAAGAGCCTTTTGTGCTTGCTTCTCAAGTTCAACAAGTTTTTTATGTGGAAGATCCTATTGATCCTACATGGTATATTGATGTTACAACATCACCAAGAAATGATATTAATAACATTCACATAGACATGGATGTTGATGACTACTTGCAAATTGAGACTTCTACTCAACAATATTTTATTGATGATGAAGTTCAGTGGACTAGAGATGAAGTTGATGGCATTCTACTAGAGTAATTAATTTGTGTACTATTTATTTTGTAATTTTAAACCATTTGTGTATTGTTGATTTGTGTATTGTTTATTTGTGTACGTTTTTCCATGTATGTTTACCACGTTATTTTTAAAAATCCATACCTTAGGGAGTGCAATGACATCTATTGTTTGAAATCAACTTTTTTCATAGATTATGTGAGCAATATGGGTGATAAATTGCATTGTTTATCTTCTATTAAACTCTACTCACGTATATGTTTTCTAATGATTTTTAAGAAATGGGACCACACACCAGAACACGTGTTAGAATTACTGGATGTAGAGAACAAAATGAAGTTGAAATTGATATGATTTATTGAAAGAAGAATGTGATAGTATAGCTGCCTCTCTTTAGTTTGTAACTTTGCCATTTTTATTTTAATGCACCTTTGCATCTTTCAAAAAAAAAAAAAAACAAATACCATTGAAAATTTTGTTGCAGGTATGACTCTTATTTAAGATATTATCAAAATTTTATATGCTTATTTTACATTTACATTTATCTTACTTACAAGACTTTAATTTCAAAATATTGTTTTTATAGTAGGTACAAGCAATGAGGAGCAAAAATGAAAAAGAGGTCCAACATATATGTTGTGTAATTTGGGGATATCATGCTATCCAATATGGTGGAGAATGACTTGTTGTTAATTTAACAATATGGTCAACCATTGGGCAGAATAAATCATTATTGTTGAGTTTTTGGACACTTGCTTCGATACATGGCTGAACAATTGACATCAGAAGTTGGGATAAAATGTCGAAGTCTTTAAAAAAACATGTTAGAAGTTGTTCAGGTATTTATCTTCATAATATCATCTTACTTATTTTGTTTGATTTCAGTTGCATGCTAAAAACTACAAAATTTATTTGGATATAGCAAAAAAATATTTTATTTTTTTTGGAGAAATTTGATATTCCCCGGTGCTTGTGAGGTATGGATTCTTGAATCAATTGGGAAGAAATAGGAGAATTGGAAAAAGCAATGTTAAATCTAAATATTATGATCCAAAAAGTCTTTAGAAATTACACTATGTAATGTGCCAAAAAGGATACTCAAAATCAATGGAAAAAATCTTCTAACTTATTGGATTTCAGAAGAATCAAAGATATTTATTAACTTTTAAATTTTAAAGTGTTATTCATGTTTTATTTTTTTTATTATTCATATTTGGTTCAATGTATAAGTGAACAAAATAAAAAGATTAGGTCAAGAAAGAGTTTGATGCATATAACTGGAAAAAGGAGTTTTGGTCAAGTGCGTGAAGATCTAAAAAAAAAAATTATATGTATATACGTTTGTATCAGTGTGTGTGTTAGACTTAAATTTAGAAGTCAATTAATACTTTATTTTAATTAACTTTTATATTATTTATTTAATAATTTAGGAGAAAAGTATAGGACACTCACCAATGAGAATTGAAATGTTTGAAAAGTGTACACAAAAGAAGGAATTTCTAATAATATTGAGGCTTGTGAAGCCATGGTAAGTGCTGATAATAAACTATTTCATAAATTAATTATAAAGTATACAAAATATTATGTGAAAGAGTTAATATTCATTATATGTAGGAAAAAATGAAGGAAATTAGAAGTCAAACATCTCAAACAGAAGATGTTGGAAGAGATGATATTTTGTATCAGGAAGAGATATTTTTTTTTCCTTAAACAGGGATACACTACTATTACAAAGAGATCACTCCTCTCATCTTTTGATGATTATGTGACGTTACATCTTGTATCAGAGACGCAGATATACATGCTAGCGTAAGCATCAGCTTAAGTAATTATTTGATTTTGTTACCATCTTGTTCGTTTTTTTTCCACAACATCAATTCTTACTGTTATGGCTTTATAATTTAAGCTTAATTTAGGTTTCTATGAAGAATTATTTACTTCTAAGTGTGCTAATGATTTGGGCCTTAATCTTGGGGTTCTTTTTTGTTGCGTGTAGCCTCAGGTTTACTTTTAGTATCTTGAAGAGATTCATGCCTGAAGAATAGATTGCAATAGTGAAGCATCTTTTCATAACATTTGATTTTATGGGTACAGTGTTTGATGTGCTCGCTGATGATGTAGTTAGTTTCATTGAAGGTACCATGGACTAAACTTTTATCACTGGTAACATTTGTTGTGTACTTTTTGTGATGCTAATGGTGCTACTTGATGATTTCAAGTGAAAATGCTTTCAAAAATTTGATATGGAAGAAAGTAAGGGCATTTTTGAATGCTATAATTTGACTTGATCGAGTCTCATTGGGTTAATTACTGCAACTAACTACATTGAGGGATGTAAGGTTGTTGGCATCATTGTGAGTGGAAGCCTAATTATGAAAAAGGCTGGTAACCCAAACAGGTTGCCATAATGCATATTGCTTTAGAGATCCGAGCTTATATTTTTTATTTAATAAAGCTACATCAAAAACCTTCTGTGTTCTCCAAACACCTTTAGCTTTCTTTATAAACCTGAAATGTGATCTTTATCAACTTTCTCAATCTGATGAAGTTTCTAGAGTGTTTTACTACAAAAGCTGCCTAAAACTCTACTCTTACAATCCTTGGAAATGGCTAATAAAATAATTTTTTATTCATTTCTCTTGATTTTTTCCGTGTACTGT
The DNA here is from genome assembly GCA_022539455.1 of Dendrobium nobile. NCBI lineage: Eukaryota > Viridiplantae > Streptophyta > Magnoliopsida > Asparagales > Orchidaceae > Dendrobium > Dendrobium nobile. The sequence goes on from CM039726.1 coordinate 41,730,002, forward strand.
TAGAAACCATGTGGTACTTCGAGTTTTCACAATAGAATAACACACTATGAAGTAAACCACTTATCCATGTGCTATTTAAAAAAAAAATTAAAAATTTTCCTTTCTAAGCGCACCAAATTATTGTTTTGATGATAATTTCCAAGTATAATGCAGATGGAATACGCTGCCGTTGATGTCGCTGTGCTTGATCACATATTTCATTGCATCTATAATCAGCCTCAGTTCACTTGTAATGAGGTGCGAAGTAACGTAGAATGGAAATCTCACATATAGTAAGTGTCGAGTAGCCATCTTCTGATATCTTCTATGGATATGTTTCTTACAGGCTTATTGAATTCTGATCCCTGATTATTCTGGTTTCCTGCATGGGCAATGCAAAACTTAAGAGTAACTCATGTAGTTAATGCTGGGAATGCTCAATGCATTTCTATAGAGCAAGCATATATATTCCTTGTCCTCAACGACTGCGATCCACCCAGTAGCTTTTCACTTATCATGGACAAATTATTGTATATAATTCGCATTGAAAAGTAGTAGAAAAAACTCTCTACATAAAGTTTAATTTATATATATAATATATATATATATATAATATATTATATATATATATATTATATATATATATATATATTATATATATTTATTATATATCGTAGGCTGGGATCATTTATTAAGAGATGAATCCTTCATTAACTGAATAGACATCAGAAAATGCCAAATGCGGAGTGTAAATCCATTAAGGCAAGTTGAATGGAATAGCTACAGCTAATAATATATGTATATTCATTTTGATGGACTATTAATAATTTTCTCAATTGAAAGCCATAGTTGCAGGCTGTATTGTTCTCCTCTGATGAATTATTTTGTTGGTTCATCATTAAAGTAAGATATCAACCAAAGGATTGAAGTGGAGGGAGAGCTACCATTTCGTAAAAAATTTGGAATCACTTCTAATTTCGTCAGTGCACCAACTCCACTTGCACCGTTGGCCAGGTCCACACTAACTTAGCTTGACTTAAATCATAGTCAAAACAACTAACATTTTCTTAAAAAAAAACCTCAATAAAACCATGGGATCTGATATGTCAAATTCTTTATATTTGCTCTACTTATCATTTGAAATTAAAATGACAACACGACTCTCCTCTCGTCTGACGCGAACCCTAACCCCGCCGCTCTGGCAATTTAGGGTTTCCGTTTTCCTCTTCCTCTGCTTTCGTTTCTGAGTGATTTTCTTGCTCGTTTTGACGGTGTGATTTTGCCTAAACTGCGTTGGTCGCTTCTTTGCTCTAAGCCTGTGAGGGCTTGGTGTCTTTGGATGCCTCAATAAACCCAAAATCCTTGGGGAGCGAATTGTTGAAGATAAGCGATCTCTAACAAAGGATTCTTTAATTAGATAAGGAGGAGGTCTTCTCCTTCTAAAATTCGCGTTCGTTCAAGGATGTTCTCGCGGATCAGGTGATTCCGTTCCTACTTTATCTCATACCACTTTCAATGGGGTTCCTGTGTTCTTTTATCTGACGAAGATGTGCTTAGTTTGCTTCTCACTTTCCAATATACTTTGGTTGGTAAATTTGGT